>OY776113.1:123489631-124823381 GCA_963675035.1 Allygus modestus
CTGCTAGGCATCCAATTGCTCTTTTCTGTTGTTTGAGGACCCTTTCTAGGTTGGTGTTGCCTGTCCCTCCCCATGTCACTATGCCATACCTCAGGTATGATTCAAAAAGGGCGAAGTAAGCTACTTTGGCCGTGTCCAGGCCACTTACTTGTTTCATTCTACAAATTACATATATGCCTCAGGAGAGCTTCTTACACAGCTGGTCTATACGTGGTTTCCAGGATTGTTTTGAGTCTATTATAATGCCGAGGTGCTTAGTTGTTTCTTTTATTTCTACTTGAGGCAGTGGTGTTAGTTGTGTGTTCTTGTTTTTGGTCACAAAAGCGATTTGTACTGTTTTCGTTTAATTTAGGACTAATTCGTTTTCGGAACAGTATTGTTTAGTTTGATTGAAATAGGTGGTTGTGAACTTAAAGTTGCTGAAAAATTGCATCTTGAATAGAAACCTCTAATTCAATTTAAAGATCTTAATGTTTACATTCAGTCAAATAATTAAACTGTTATGTAGTTTTCTGGTTTTGCGTGATGGTTTTAACTTTGCATACCTAATTTAATTTCCAAAAGCTTTAAGTAGATCAGTTTTAACATCCTTAAGTTATATCCTGAAAATTACCTTAATATGTTGTTATATTTAAACAATCGCAAACCTTTCCTGGAAACCTCATTACTCTTTCGTGGTAGGGGGAACCCTCCCTGCTACCATTATTATGATTGACCCGTTAGATTTTTAGCCACCCTATATACTCACCTTATTTATTCAGTGTCTGAGGACAAACTAATTAGGCCTATCAAATTAAGGTTTTCCCTTTACATGACCAGTTTCTGTTTTATTAAAAATTAAAAATTGATGTTAGCAAACATTCATTGCAACAAAATATGTAGGTGTATTGTTGCAGCCACTCAGCATAATGGAATAATGAATTTATTTCCACAAAATAAAAGACACAATCAAACATAAAGCTGGTTAGAAAATTAACTGGCCACTTTATCTAGTAATCGTGGCCAGTGTACACACAAATATAATCTTATCTTAACAAAAATGTGAGTCCAGTCTTATCAGTCAATTACTTTTAAGTTCAGTTTTGCCACTACCTGTAGCGTTTTTACATATCATGCGGTTTCACATTTTTAAAATAATCTAGAAAATAGACAACATTGCTAATTAAATTACACTCTATAAAAAATAAAAATAACCTAAAACAAAACTTAATTTATTAAACCTTCTGTAGGGTAGGTGATGGGTAGGTGATGGCACTGAGGCAGCTCCCGACCCGGACCTGCTGCTCTCTGTCAGACAGAAAACTGCGGAACCACTAAAGCGCCACACCTCTAATCCCCGCCGCATCAAGCTTATAAAGTAAAATTTTATGGTTAACCAAATTAAACGCTTTCATGAAGTCAACAAAGATACCTGTGGTTTTTTTACCATCATTTAAGACTTTCATATATTAGATTAGTAAAATGTATAAGTGCATCCTCCGTAGATTTGCGACGTTGAAAGCCAAACTGATTTTTTGAGAAAAAACATAATCCTATTTAAATACTTTACCAACCTATTTACCATAAGTTTCTCTATTTTAGAAAAAATTGAGATGAGACTAATAGGTCTTATGTTAGTTAATTTAATTGAATTAGTTTTCTTGAAAATCGGAATAACAATACTCGATTTTAAAATACTAGTGAAAACTCCCTGCATAACTTAAGTTAAATATATGTGTCAATACAGGTACAATATACTGTGCTGTTTTTTTTACTAAGATAACATTGAATTGGTCGAAGCCTGATGATTTTTATTTTGAAAACCATTTATTGTATTTAAAATTTCTATTTCTGTTGTCGGTTCTATAAAAAAAAGAATGGCACTGATGCTGAAGACCGAGCCTGCCTTGTGAGGGGCCGTGGTTATCTGGTTGTACGACATTCATTAGATAACGATTGACTGTATCTGCAACGCTTTGCGGACCACTGACTATTTTACCGTTCTCCAGCTCCACCTTATCAAAACTCTGATTACGGTGTTCGCCTGTGAGACTGTTAATGACTCTCCACTGCCTACCCGGGTCAGTGGTAATTTTCTTAACTGAGTCAATTTCCTGTTTCAATTCAGTATAAAATTTATTGTAGTAATTAGAAAATACCCCCGTCGCATTAAACCTGCGTACTCAGCGAATTTCTGATGCACATATTTGTCTTAATAATACATAAAGCCGCTTACCAAGTTTTATAAAAATATATTAACAAATAAGTGATATTTTAATTATTCTATATAAGAATAACATTGGGGATGAGTATATAGGTTTGCTGACACAATTTTGATTCAAATATAAATACAGTTCAACTAGGTGAAGCCACATACCAAGTTTTATTTATTCATTCATGAATAAGCGATATATAACATTTGAATCATTCTCCATAAGACTAACATGGGGACTGAGTAACCAGGTTTGCTGCAAAAGGAACGCAAAATATGGGTTTTCATTCAAATATCAATATAACTCAACTAGATGAAGCCTCATACCAAGATTCATCAATCTACATTCATAATTAAGCGATGTTTTAATTATTCTCCATAAGGATAACAGGGGGGATGAGTACGCAGGTTTGCTGCAACAAGGAGCACAACAAATGGGATTTTATGCAAGTATCAGTATAACTCAACAAGAGGTGAAACTACATACCAAATTTTATTAATTAATGTCATAATTAAGGGAGACATAAGATTTGACTTATTCTCTATAAGAATAACAGGGGGGCTGAGTACACAGGTTTGCTGCTACAAGAAGTATCGGTGCAAATTGTTTTTTGTGCAAATAAGAATAGACCACAACCACATGAAGCCACATACCAAGTTTCATTAATATTTGTTCATTAATAAGCGAGATATAAAATTTTACTTATTCTCCACAAGATTAATATTGGACAACGTACTTTTTGTAGCACTTTTAATATCTCGGTAACCAATTGACGTAGAGCGATGATCAAAATACCAAATTGTTTTGTTTTTTAAGCTAAATTTAATGGTCTGAACAAAAGTTTGGGTTTAAAAAAAATTACATGTAAAAAGTTAAAAAAAAAACATTTTTTAGGGTACAAAACCCCCTTTAAAGTAGAGCGACCTGTCTGGTTCTCGAACTCATGAAAATAGATCCTGCCTTACACATTTGTACCAAATTTCATCAAGATCGGACCATTTTTACGAAAGTTATCGTGCCTACGGACACACACACACATATATATATATATATATATATATATATATATATATATATATATATATATATATGTATATTTACAGGGTGTTTTCGAATTAATGTTGCTAACTTCGGGATCCTGTTCCTTATGTCAAAAGGAATGTAAATCATCATATAACCGGGGGTCTATCTCTTTTCGTTTACTGTCTGTCTGTCTGTAAGTGATTTTTACAATAAAATTAATGTTTTAAAAACGGCTTGACCAAGTTCAACTAAACTTTGGTTAAATATTCTTCTTGATATGTTCTTTATTAGAAAAAAATATTTTGTCACCCTATCTTTCCGTTTAAAAATGGCGGCCATTGAAAGTTTTTAACCTCAAATATCTAAAAAACTAGAAATTTTGCAAAAATCTTTCTAGAATAGAAAAAGTTAGTAAATGTAATTATAAATCCATATCTGGTTTAACATTGAAAATCGGGTTAAAATTAACTGAACTATGACTGAAAAATGGAACAAATAGCTACATTTTGCTAATGTAACTAATAAACATTTAAAATAATTCAGTTCAGCATTCTATTCAACTTCTGTTGCTTGTTAACACTGATATAGCCAGTAAATCAGCTGTTGAGTACAGACAGTAAATCAGCTGGTTTTCAACAATAAAACAGTTTTAAATGCAATGTTTCTTTTATTGTGACATTACTGTTAGATGGAAACTGTTTAGCTGGTTTGTATTAAAATTGTTATAAGTTCATGGCTGTAGGAATTATTTGCATTTTAATAAGTTCAATATTTAAAATGAACTATTCTTCACGTGAATTGTGTGACATGCATTTTCTTTATGGATCTGCAAGAGGAAACACTAATGAAGCCAGGAGGCTGTACATGGAGTCATTCCCGAACAGGATATGTCCTAGTGCCCCAACCTTCATTAGAGTTCACAACAGGCTCACTGAAACTGGCTCTCTTAAAGTGGTTAGGAACGATGCAGGTTGTAGTAGGACGGTAAGATCTATAGAATTCGATGAGGATGTGCTTCGCCGGTTTGATGAAAATCCAAAAACAAGTACGAGAGCTGTTGCTAGGGAAGTGGGTGCAAGTAACACAACGGTTTGGAATGTATTATGAGAGGAAAATTTGCACCCCTACCATGTGCAAAAGGTCCACGCTTTGATCCCGGAAGATTATCCGCAAAGGGTTCAATTTTCGGAATGGATTTTAAATAAGCTTGACGAGTCGTCAGATTTCCTTGGTAAGGTGATGTTTAGTGATCAATCATCATTCACCAGAGAAGGTATTTTTAATACTCGTAACAGCCATGTCTGGGCAGGAATCCTTAACAACAAAATAATAGGGCCATACATCTTACCTAACCGTCTCAATGGCCCTATTTATTTAACGTTTCTAAGGGAAATTTTTCCTGAACTTCTAGAAGACGTTTTGATTGGGACTAGACTACGAATGTGGTTGCAGCATGACGGTGCACCTGCACATTTTAGTAACCTGGTGCGTGACTACCTGAATTTAAACTACAGAGGAAGATGGATTGGTCGCCGTGGACCTGTAGCCTGGCCTCCCCGTTCACCAGACCTTACCCCACTAGATTTTTTTCTGTGGGGTAGAATGAAGACCCTGGTGTACGAAACTCCTGTGGAAAATGAAATGGACTTAGTTGCCAGAATTGCAGCCGCTGCTGCTGTTGTCCAAGAAGAACTTCAAGAATTCAATTCCTTAAGACGGTCATTAATGAATCGTTTTGAATTGTGCGTGGAAGTTCAAGGAAGACATGTTGAACATCTTTTATAGATTTGTTGATGGAAATTATAATTTTCCGCACAATAAGATTCACTAAATGTCTTTTGTTTTATCACTATCATTAAGTAAAATATTTTAAATACATTCATTTTCAAATATATTAATTTTTTTCATTTTGTACTGATGTTTATTTATAATTTGTTTTTAAATAAGGTAATTGTAGTTCCATTACAAATAAATGTTATAAGGAGGATATAAAGCTGAACATTATAACTCAATCCCAAACTTGAGCCATATGGAATATTGGTTTTACTGTTAAGAATATCAGCTGATCTACTGTTTGTACTCAACAGCTGATCTACTGGCTAACAGTGTTAACAAGCAACAGAAGTTGAATAGAATGCTGAACTGAATTATTTTAAATGTTTAGTTACATTAGCAAAATGTAACTATTTGTTCCGTTTTTCAGTCATAGTTCAGTTAATTTTAACCCGATTTTCAATGTTAAACCAGATATGGATTTATAATTACATTTACTAACTTTTTCTATTCTAGAAAGATTTTTGCAAAATTTCTAGTTTTTTAGATATTTGAGGTTAAAAACTTTCAATGGCCGCCATTTTTAAACGGAAAGATATTGTGACAAAATATTTTTTTATAATAAATAACTTATCAAGAAGAATATTTAACCAAAGTTTAGTTGAACTTGGTCAAGCCGTTTTTAAAACATTAATTTTATTGTAAAAATCACTTACAGACAGACAGACAGTAGATGATTTACATTCCTTTTGACATAAGGAACAATATCCCGAAGTTAGCAACATTAATTCGAAAACACCCATATATATATATATATATATATATATATATATATATATATATATGAATTTGAACGAATGGTGTTTTTGCCATCTGTGGGCCTCAAAACTAAAAGTTATCATGATTTCAGGCTTAAGTCTTACCATGAGACCTGCGGTAATAGCTTCTTCCATATTGGGAAAATTCGCTAAAACTAAATCAAATGGTCTTTTAATAAATAGAGCTTTTTTTTCCCCCATTTTCCATAAAATAGTTGCCGTAAGCCAAGGACTGTTCTTAGCTTTAGCAAGTTTCTTATTGATTTGAACTGTTTTAGAACAATTTTTTACAATATCAGTCAAAATATAATGGAACTTCTCAAAACAGAAATCAACATAATTTGAAAGTAATATTTCCATCCAGTTGGCAGTTTTTTAGCAATCGATAACTTCATCAAAGTCTGTAGTTTGTTTATTAAATGATAATGCTTTTTCTTTGGAATTCAAACGAGTTTCTTCAAACTTGAGTCCTACTATACAGTGATCCATGATATTTAAATCAAAAATTGCACATTTAAAATTATTTACCTGCCTATGTTTAATAAATACATAGTCAATGAGCGTTTTGGATTCTGTGGTGATTCTAGTTGGTTTATTTACCTTGGATAAGAAACCGTTATTCCCCATAAGACTATGATAATTTTTTGAATTTAATTTTCCATCTAATAAATCAGTATTTATGTCTCCCAAAAAAACTGTATTTGAAGTAAAATACTCCATATAGTTTTCCATTTCAGTAATCAAATCTTTCTCTGTGCAATCGTGTAATCTGTACAAACAGCATAACTTAAAAATAATGTTTATTAATTTTAACATCTAGCAGAAGAGTGTCAGTGGTTTCCAAACTATGTAGGTTTGTTTCTGTAACACAAACCGTATTTAAGGCATAACATACTACACCTCCTGGTCTATATGAATCATTAAAATGGGCAAAAATATTATAATTTGATATTTTATATAAATGCAATTCATTTTTATCTATCCATACTTCACCTAATACAATGAAAGTAACAGAATTTTCTATCTGAGCAAATTCTACAAGGGAGTTATTCAAATTTTGTCTTCTTACAGTAAATTAAAGTGAAAACAATACTTTTATTGACATCGTCCACTTAAAAACAATACCATCTAACGAATGTAAACAATCACTATTTTCATCCATTATAAATTAAACATGTTACAGTTGAAAAAAGTACTTAAAATAAGTTTGTATATGAAAAAAACTAACATTACAAAATGTTGTAACAAAATGACGTTTTAATGATTACCAAATATTTAAATTTACTTGAGGTTATCGATGTCTGCATTGCTGTCGAACCTTCGGCACTTTTCACTACTAGCCTTTCGAACGAAAAACTTGCCTTCGCAACACCACACATATGTATACCTGATCTTGCGGCATTTCTCTTTTAGTTTTGCAAGAAACATTTTATTCCCTGGGGAAAGGTGTTCATTAATATGCAGCTTGTTTTTTGGAAAGCCCGTGTTTACCTTGAAGGCAGTTGCAGATTCCCTATTCTCCTAAAACTGTTCCAGCCAAGAGTCTCTTGTGGATCTGTTGTTGAACTGGACCACGAGGGAAGGGGCCTGGTCGTTGCGGAAACTAGGCACGCGGTGCGCCACATTGATCTGAGATTCCTCCACCGTCACGCCGATCACTGCACCTACATCTTGCACCAGCTTGAAGGATTTCTTCATTAGGGGTTGCTGGGATGCCGCTGATCTCTATGTTACTACGACGCGTATATTGCTCAAGTGATCGAACATGGTCCTGTAGATCGGTTACCGAGAAACAGAGAGAACTATTTCTTGCCCGTAGATATTCATTTTCCTTCTTGAGTGTTTTTATTTATTTTTTCAGGTCTTCTATGAGAATGTTTGCCGTATCCACCTTTTCAGAAAGAAAGCTAAGAAGATTTAGTTATCCCCGCAACCTCTTTTTTCACGTTTTTCAATTCATTGAAAACATCCGTTTTAAAACCGTCTAACACTTTCACAATAAAATCTTTCGTAATCGTTGTACTAGTTCCGGAACCCGCTCTACTTTCACAACAATCTTTGCACCTCCATTGCTTCACAGCACGGGTCTTCTTCTCATTAATATCAATAATAATAATATAATTTATTTCTCTTCAAAATACATATTACAAAACATGTACAGTTCATAAAATAAAATAAAAATAGCAATATTACTAAACTAAATACATGTATAACAAACTGAAATGGAGAAATAATACACACCCAGGAGAAGGGCTAGCCTTCTGTTTTTGGGTGGGAGTCTCAGATATTTACAAACATTACAACTACTGTATATACATTTCTAACATATTCAGGTAAAACAGCAATTCCTATCAATCCAAGATATAAGATATGTAATAAAACTCAGGAAAATCAAACAGTGACGACTTCAGAGCCATAAAAGGAAAAATAATTAAAGGGGAAAAAATATTTCTAAATTAACAGTTACATTTATCAGCTTTATAAATCTGTATAAAAACGTTCTATTATAATCATTATAGGTTTTGGTCAGAAGCCACTTTTTAAAAATTCTTAAAGATCTACTAATTTTTACGAAAGCAGGAGTAACATTAAAAAATTTATAAGACAAACAAAACACTTTTTAAACAAGGTGCAATTAGGCTTGGGTAGTCGGAATATGTTATTTAATGTTTGTCTGGTGCCATAATTATGAATATTGTCAACAGTTGGCCCCGCATTTCCACTCAGTTTATAAAATGCAGTGAACACCTTAAATATACACAAATATCTTAATGGGAGAATATTGTGAAAAACAAATAATGGAGGAGAATGATCATAAAAATTGGCATTTGATATCAATCTAATAAATTTCTTCTGCAAAATAATGAGTGAATTTAAATTTGATACGTAAGCACTGTCGTGTAAAGAAATACCATATTCAAGTTTAGAATTTATTAAAGAGTAATACACTTGCTTCAAAGTAGTTAATGGGCAAACATATTTTAGAAGAAATAAAGCTCTAAGTGACTGACGTAGTGATTTCTTCAAATGACAAACATGTAATTTCCATGACAAATTTTCATCCAAATTTAAACCCAGATATTTAGTAGAACTACATTGTTCTAGTTACTGGTACAGTTACCTCTGTTACAACTTGTTTCATGAAATTTAAATGAAATTTTAGAATTACTTGATTGACAAAGAGCAAATACAATGAAAACTGTCTTTGAAGCATCTAAGCAAAGTTTGTTCAACTGCACCAAATAGATATTTTGTCTAAGTTATCAAGAATCAAGAATCAAAACTTGTCCGGCATAATAAGTTTGTGTATGGTAACTAAAACGTAAAACTGATTTAAAACTGAATGCTAGTGATTGTTTAAGATCTTGGATTTGTGTTTTATGTATATTCATCAATTTGTTAAACAATGTTTTTCCTTAAATAGTGGATGAGGGAGTTGAGTTTAGTTTATGTAATTTTCTAGATAGTCCACACCTGTCCTATTTCACTGACCTTAAGGTCCTAAACATAACATGTTAGGGACGGCCGACTGTCAATCGTTTTCTCCAATTAATAGCCTATAGTCAACTGAAGTTTTTGAAACAATTGATTGTGATTACACATGTACACCTTCCTATTCTTCATTGTCTTCACTTCAGAGTGGAATAATAGAATTGAAAGTAATTGGGTATGACTGTATTGAATCAGTGCAAGTATTGAGATAATAGTTAATTAGATTTTAGTTTTGTATTTTAAAGTTCAGCAATATTGCCTGTTTCTCCAGCACAGCTTGTTTAAGTGGACGTTACTTGGAAATTAAATATTAAAAAGATAAATTACGTCTCGCAACACCACAAAATATATTCACACTTACACTTTACTTGCAATTGATTTCGACCAGTTACACCTGGTCATCATCAGGCTTCTCGAGTTTCCTAGATAAACGTGAGAACGGTTCCCTAGAGGGCGGTACCCACAGACCATAGAAAAAAAATATACTGGGCATCACTATTAGTTTGACTTTGCAGTTGGTGAAGCCTGTTTTTGCAGGTCCGCCCGCTAGCTTGGTGGTCCAAATTAACAGTGCCCGGCAGCAAAGAAGTCCGTTGGGCTGCAGCCAATAGAGCAAGAGCGCGGCGTTGACAAGTGTACAGTAGCCTCGCACAGTCCCGGCACCCTGCTAAAAGCCGCTAGAGGCTAGACACAACGAAGCTCTGTAGCAGCTCCGGTGCGGCATGAACTGTTAATACTTAGGGCGATTTAATTTATTCTCTTTAAATGATTAATGAGAATGCATATAAATAATTTAAATAATATTAGTATAATTTGCAAATTGCTGTACTATTAAATTATATAAATATTGTTAATATCTATATTAATGAACAATGTACAAAAATACCTTAAAAGGTTCCGGTATCCTCCTGTGTGATTTATTGTAATAGTTTTGTTTTACACAAATCAATCAAACAATAAACATTTTACACAATTTTGCGCTCACGACTATGCACAGTTTTCCCCTTTTCACCGCTTGTAGACGGTTGTTCCATGGTAATAAACACAAATACTAAGAAATAAAAAACAACTACCATATAACACTTAATATTAACTAAAACGTAGAACTGATCTTAAAACATAATATGACTATTGTAACACAGTTTGTGCACAGTGTTTACAAATGCAAATTAAATTAAAATCGACGTCCAAAACATGTCATCTTACTTATTCCTGTGACGATCGGCAGATTGCTTGGAAACCGAGTGCCGGATATAAGTACAATACCCCTTCGCCCTACTTTTATTCATTGTTCAGAGATTTATAGGGAAATTATATTGCCATAATGGTTTAAATTTGGAGAATAAAGAGAAGTAGTACTTGTACGAGGGTCATCCAGAAAGTAAAGAACGTTTGCTTGCTGCGTCTAGCACAGCTCCCCCATCACCGCCATTGCGTGTGCGGCAGTCTACTCACCTCTCCACCAAAGTATGAGCCGAGTCTCGTTGCTGTGCGGTCACACTTCTTATTTCTACAGCGATTCAAAATGGCGGCGGCAATCGGAAATCCCGCCAAATATGGGATAAGCAGTTTTATTCGGTTTCTGAGTTTAAAAATGTCTAGACCATCAAATTTTTTAGAAAAACACCAAATAAAATTGGTGGTGAAAGTGCAAACAAGTCTTCAAGTCGAGTTTTCAGCGGAAAAAATGGTGCAACAGGTTTAATGAAATAAAATCCATTATGCACGACGAGGATCGGAGTGGCAGGTCATTGCTCGCAAAAGACGATTTGAAAGAAAGACTTGAGGGAAGATTGGAGGAAAACAGCTGCTAAAATCTTAGCACATTACATCAATTTTAAGATTTGTTTTTTTACACTTTCATCATTAACTTTCTTTGGTGTTTTTCTAAAAAATTTTTTGGTATGGACATTTTTTTACTCAGAGACCGATTAACACTGCTTATCTTAGATTTGGCGAGATTTTCGATTGCCGCCGCCATTTTGAATCGCTGTAGAAATAAGACGTGTGACCGCACAGCAACGAGACTCGGCTCAGACTTTGGTGGAGAGGTGAGTGGACTGCCGCACACGCAATGGCGGTGATGGGGGAGCTGTGCTAGACGCAGCAAGCAAACGTTCTTTACTTTCTGGATGACCCTCGTATATCGCTGTTTATTTGAACTTTACTTCTCACTTTGAATGCACCATAAACAATGGTAAAAGTAAAACAATATAAAAATACTAATATAAATAATAATTCCATCACTATCATCAGTTAGGTATAATACAATCAAGTATATATTTTTCTGAGAAACAATAAATTCTCTGATGATATATTCTTGGATCTTAGCTTTTAAAAAAAGTGCTTGGTACCCTATTTTAGTTCACTGCTAATTGTTATATTGTTTTAAAAACCTTTAAGATACACTCTTTGACCGAGAAATCGTAGTGAAGCAGCGTAATCTAGATTTTTTAGAAAATAATACAAAACAAGTAAAATTATGATATTTTATAAACTAAATATAACTACACAATATTTATTGCATTGAATAAGATTGCACATATTTGTGTCAAGGAGGAGCAAACTATTATATGACATACAACGATTGAAGCATTCAATTATTTGGCAGAAAAATAAGTTCCTACAGCAGCTATATATGGGGGGGGGCATTTTTCGGTTCCGGCACCCACGCTGACCGGACTCTGCGCACGCCTATGTAGTTCCACTCCAACTAGGGTAGCCAACTCATCATTAGGCACAACATAGGGGACATGACGAGCTGTTCATAAGTAAGTAAGGAATACCTCCACCCCCGTCATTGGGAGACCAATTGGGAGATTATTCAACCAATTGTGGTTCTGAGATTGAACGTTTTTTTAACTCAAGCAAGGATAGAATTATCAAGCTTATAGGATTTTAAAAACAATAATTGTAACTTCAGTGCATTACATTTGTTTGACACTTAAACAATTAATATTTTCTGTGTAATTTTAATTATTTATTTTATGATATTTACCCAGAAATTATATTAAAAAACCTTTTTTGAGTTCCGACCTTGATTGAAAATATCTATTATTAAACTAGATTTGTAGATCTTTTAGAGTTCAGACGTTTAATATATCAAACAAAATCAATATAACATCCACCACTCAAGAACTCCATTTGCAAGCCTTGCGATCAAAGAATCAAATCAAATTAGTTTTTAATATAAAAGGAAAAAGCTATCGCCCTAAACTTGTTTTTAAAATGTTCATAATTTATTGTTCTTTAACACAGTGTTACAAGATTTGTTGCAGTTTTACATGTTTTACCCGAGCACCTTGATTTAATGTAACTAGTACAATGATTCGGCGTCAAGCGCTGTTAGAGCGGGGAAACAGCTTGGCAACTGCGCGTGATGCGTATTGGTTTATTCAAGGTCACGTCGACTGCAGGCTCCGCCTCCAACGGACTTCTCTGCTGCCGGGCACTGTAGAACAAAATTATTCCTATAGGCTGCTATAGATAGCGTTTACTGTACTATCAGTGCTATAGGCAGAACATTGTTTATGTTCTTAAATAGTTTAAAGTATTATTTTAACATCTATGGTTTCAAATATTTTGTTAAATTCTGCTATGAAATGTAGCAGTATTTAAAAGATATATTTAAAAGAAAAGAATAATTTATCAAATATATAAACACCCTGGCATCTCACAAAAACTAAATAATTTCTTGATTAAAACTAAATCGAAACCTCTTTTTTAATTTATGTTCTTAAAGAACAGATATCATAATTAAAGGTATTTAATTAGTTTATCAACTATGTAAAAGCCATCCATAACCAAATAATCAACATATTATTGATGTTAGTAAATGAAAAATATACATCTTCAGGCATATCACTTGATAAAACTCAGCCAAAATGAACATATCTTTTTAATTTGGGTGTATCTTTTAGACTAAATTAGCAACATAAGTAACGCTATCTATTGAGACTACAAGGAATTAACGTCGTCTTCATGGTCATCATTTGTGCTTCACTGTTATATCCTGGATTCCGAGTCTACTTTTTTTGTCTGTAGCTGTACCCTACCAGGTTAAGGTGGTTCAATAGTCCTGACCTCACCTCATAAAATAGTCCCACAGAAGCAAAATTAACTGCAGTCAAACCCTGACATAACAAACTTCAAAATACAACTAATTCCTTGATTTAACAAATTTCTTGAAATCCCCTTAAATTAGTCATGACAGACAATGACAATTATACCTCTACATTTGAATTAAATAATGTTTCAAACCTCAATGTAACAAATGTATAATAACCCCTGAAAAAATAAATTTATCTCTGTTTAAAATTTGTTGAATGTTAAACCTCTACATAGTGAATTTCACCTTTATATAACAAACTGTCCACATCTCAACTCTGGTGTAACGAACACAAACATAAATTTCAGAAATCAGTCGTATCTCAACTTAAATCCTCAGTCAGTGTGTTAGTTGCTGTGAGATGTGCACTACAAAATAACGAGTTGAACAGTACCAGTGGTGAATGAAAATGGTCTTGAGATAAATTGTATATGTTCTATACTATGTACAGCACGTCACAGTATTTTAAGAAGTTTAAACTCAATTTCCTTTGTTGATAAGACGTTTTGTAAAAAATTTGATAATAAAGCTTGTGAACCTCTATATAGCAAAATCTTAGCTAATCTATCTTAAATTTAACCCTTTCAGTGCTAAGCTTCTGAATCTGTGATGTTGATTTGTTAAATGTCTTGAATACCTTAACAGTTAGAATTAACCCTCCAACTGCCCATTATATTCCTCCGTACTGCTGAGGTTTTTTTCACTGTCTTGCATGAGTTTTTTTTAATCTATAAAAAATATAAGTAATGATTCTATCTACCGGTATATTAACCATATATTAATTTTGATCAGCAAGAAAAGGAAGTCTAAAATAACTATAACCTGTAAGTGAATACATAAGTCACGCTTACACAACAGAGACAAACTCAAAATTCTCATATTTCAAAAACAAAAATTGTCTATGTGCCATAGTGATTACAAAATAAACACGTAGTTTACAATTTCAAGATAGCCAAAATGAGCTAAATGATTCACAGATTGCAAAAATATATGCTTTGTTAGAGTAATGTAATTATTTTCATGAAAAAATTGCATAAACCACGTCTGCGACACTATAAATGGCGCCAACAATGGAAAAACAAATCATTCCGTGATTGGTATCACAAATCGCAAAAACATCGAAAGACTACTTCCGATACATCATTCAATTACAAATTCAATGAAGAATCTTATGGCGCTGAATCCGAAATGATTCAAGAATCGATGTATCACACAATGATGTATTGCATTGCGATGAATAAGGTCGCGATTGCGACTTTAGCAGTATACGTGTAGCAGGATTGGAACGTGATCGCGACCTTTGGCAGTTGGAGAGTTAAACAAAAATATGCTTTTGTTGGACACACAGAAAAGGATATATAAAAAATAGCAAAACACCTAATCAGATGTACAACTCACAAAGAATCCACCCATCCTGTCAGCATGGACTCGAGCCGTCCCCCGTTTGCTTAAGGTCCACCCTCCCCTTCAACTCTGCCACAGACAGGTGAACTGAGTTGCATATAAAATTACCGACTGTGATGGGATTTGAACCCTATCCAAGTGTTACCCCCGGCCGGGAATATAGCGCCTTAGACCGCACAGCCACTGATCAGACTAGCAGCTGTAATGGACCAGGTGGTATTAGAGCCTAAGCTCTGGACGAGGTAGTTCAGTCTGTGTCTACTAGTTTTCACCACAGCTACTAGGTTGGCTACAGATGCTCGTAGCGATACAGTCGTTATGCAGTAGTAACAATGTTTCAAAGCAGATTCAAAAGCCGATATATCGGTCCATAGCACTGAAAGGGTTAACAAACCTCATTCCTTGATATAACACATTTTGTATTAAGTCTCTTCAGATTCATTATGTCAAGGTTTGACTGTATTTACCAGTAAACACAAGAGTATACTTCGCTTTTGCCCCAGCCGGTGAGCAATGACCCGAAGTTCCCTCGTATCGAAGCCATCGTCCTGTTCGGGGAGCCGGTGAGGTGGGAGACAGTTCTGCAGCTGCTGATAGACGTGCTGATGACTGACGGGGACCCCAACCACCTCCCGCAGCACCACTCCTACCCCCACATCCCGGTCCTGGCCTGCAACATGGACCTGCAGTGGATGGCAGAGGCTAACATGCCCAGGTAAGTTACTCCTCTTATACACTTCAAACAAAATATTGAAACCACAGAATTTTAATCTTAAGCATTTTATAGAGCTTAAAAAATTGATATTTTCTTAATTATCAATCTTAAGTGGTTGTGGAAAAAAGAGTTCAAGAGATTTTCCTTGTTAATCTCATGGGAAAACAGTATTTATCTTTTTACCTAAGAGTTATTTAACTATAAAACCCTAATTTTTGTGTTTTCCAATAAATACAGCTCTAAAATTCAATCATTTTGGGGTTTAAATTTTAGATCTACATAATACATTATGGAGATATCTAAAGTGCTAACCTATTGCGGGCGAAAGACGCAGCATCTGCGTGAGTGGACTGAATGCCAAAAGACGCAAACCACTTGCATCCAAATTTCTGTGTTTACTAAACTTGGCTGTTTTTTCTAGATATTGGCGCTAGGTTGTGCGAGGATGTGTTTCTTGAGAAAGCCACTAGATTGTGCAAAAGGATGTTATACTACACATTTTTTTCTGTCAAATGTCATCATCACCATTCCAAATCTACTTAACTCAAGTTAACTGTAGTTTCAGATTTTACAAACCTACTTTTAGAATTTAATTTTCATCCGTTTTGATTTCTAGGTTCGGACATGGGGCCTTCCTACTATGTTTAGAAGAGTTATACAACAAAATTACTGGGAAAGATCTAATTTATGAAGCACTAGTCGGGAAGCCGAGTGAAGTCACGTACAGATACGCCCAAAAGATAATAATGAATCAAGCAAATAAAATTCAAATTGGAGATAAGATCAAACGCCTTTATGCCATTGGGTATGTAGAAAATAACTGCTCCTGTATTTATATAAAACCTATAATAGTGTTTATTCAGCTATGATAACCTACTTTATAAAATAAGTAGTGCACATTATTGCATAATGTGTTAACTTAAAAATGTGTACAACTGCTTAGCTGCACTCTCCTTATTCTAAAGTAAGACACGTTTAGATCACCTATCCTAATGCTGTGCAAATTGATTTCACTCCTGAACTAAAGAGTTCTCAGTTTCTTCTTAGTTTTAAGAACAAATTGGGAAATCTAACACTTGTAAAAAGTTGAGATTTTACCAAAAAAATTATTATAATGAAATAGTTATTTAGTTCCTACAATGTTATTTCAGCCACATTGAAGGTTTCATTAATTAGGATAGGAGGATAGAATTTCAAAGAGCATCTTCTCAGCGTATCATACTCAAAATTTGCTGAGCACAAATTTTAAGCAGGCTCGATAAAGTTTGAATTATCGTAATGTTTGAAATCATTCATCAAAATTTCCTGGTATTATTTTTGACAGGAGAAAAGGTTACCTAACAGTGCCCCTCGCTTTCTGGCTCCCAGTTAAACTAAGAAGTTCCAAGAAAATTACTAATAAACATCATCAGCATCCCAGTTAATAAGGGATTCCAATCAACCCTTGGCAAAAAAGCTATTAATTCTGTTTACAGTTGCAGACCTATACAACCCTAACTTATTATTTTGAGGGTTCTTGTTGAAGCAAGGATAGCTAATACTAAATTTAATGCCACCATTGTCGACTTTGCCCCACTCAACAACCTCCACATTAAATAATTCACTGCAAGGATTGGTTACATTATCAAGCCACAATTTCCTAAGTGTAAATTGGCAGATGGTATTATGAAAGTTCAGTGATTTAAGAAAACAAAATTTTCACTAACTCTATTCGACAATCTAGTTCTGTACCCTGCTACCAGACATCTGCAAGAAATTATTTAATATTGAATGTGCCAGCTGATGCTAAGGTTATTTGTTGTTTTTCTATACACATATTTTGTAATAACCTAGAAAATATCCTTTACTGTCAAAATAATTCACATACAAGATCAATTTATGGGAAAGTCTGATTTTAATTTAATTTGGAAGACAACTTTTAATAAATTTATTTAAATTCCTATTTTACCAATTTTTCCAGGGATAACATAAATACAGACATATTTGGTGCCAATCTATACAATGAGTGCTTGGCGTGTGGTAAGAGTGGACTTCCTCCGAATATGAAGATTGACAACAGCAGTTCATGTGTCAACGACTGCTGCAGTGTGCTAGTCAAGGTGAGTAGTAATCAAGTGGTTGCATAAAATTTGCTAGGGATCTGCAGTAGGCCTATCAAAAACTTCAGATTGGTACAGTAATAAGTTTTCCACATTGGTTTTCGGTACAAACTTGGTACAGTACTAATTTGTTCTCTGAGATTGACGACCGATAAGGTACTTAAGCTATTACTTAAGTTGATTTTTCATCCAGGAGATAAATTATGAGTAATACAAAGAACAATCCCTCCCTCCTGTGGCCATCGCCTGCGCCTGTTGACCGAAGGCGAGGAGAGTTTGACCTTGGTGCACCCAATCATGTTGGCCATAATTTAGGAGTGGTATTTATGTTGTTAAGGCTGTGTCTTATATTTTTCTGTGATTTTTTAAGTATAGTAAAAATTATGTTTTTCCCGTTAATTTTAAAAGTCGTTGCTTATTGTGAACAATGTGGAGGAAATCCTACGACTTACAAGTGGGAAAAGAATTTTACCGGATAACTATGGAGATGTACAGGTTTTTGAAAAACATTATTTTGTGGTTACCTTATCACGGTCATTATCATATAATGAAACAAAACCTACCACAAAACAGGCTAATTTTTGTCCAGACAAGAAAAAAATAAAAATATATACTTATTTCAAATATGTTTATTGTTTTATTTATTACAATCCTCCTGCCTTTCACTGAATTCTAGTTTTAAAACCCATACTTCATTCTTTCATCAATAAAATAACAACTTTTTCGTCAAAATACAAATCGGTCACTGTTCAAGAACGCCGATCTCAGTATAAATCAACAACAGTCAATGCATGAAGAAGGAGAAAACACCATACAAACAGACAAAACAGATGATCAGCAAATATACTTATTTTTACTCGTTATTTTTACGATTTTCTACTTGTCCCAGAACCAACTGGGTCAAAGACCACCAAAACTATGCTCGACGGATCGATGGAAAGGACGAAGAATTTTGGCGCGCAAACGGACTGTAAATTTGTTTGGACGACAGTTGATTGTTTATATCGTATGAAATATCTGCAAAAAACCATCTATCGTAGATAATTATCTCACAGCACCTTAATTACAAAACAAAACGGTCACGCTAAATACACACAAACTAATTGTAATATGTTAATAATTGATATTCTGATGTAACGGAAGTTTTAGTGGCTTGAACCTAACCTCAAAGTAAAACAAGTGTATCACGGCTAAACTAAAATATGAACGAAATTTACAAACCGGTCATGCACAAATCGGTACTATGACCGCAGTGGTATTTCGTGACCGATTTGTTATTTTTGTCCACTTTGTTTATTAGTGAATTTCCTTTGGAAAGTGAACTATTAGCATGACCCGCACGGTGAAACTTAAGCCCGGGACCACCATAGAAGTTCCTAACGTGACCCCCTGAACACGTTTTGGGGGGTCGTTCAAAATTTTATATATATGTATGCACTCTAGCGGTCACATTTTTTGTCCGATTTACTTCAAATTTGGTAGGGACGTTCCTTTCTGTTATCAGTTGGACAAGTTCGTTGGGCAAAACAATCGGAAAACGCTAAACCCCTTTTTTGGGGATTAATCTTTCAAATTTCGAGTTTTTGGGCCCAAAAAGGGTCAGAGAAGCCCCGGATGTAAAATGAATGTGTGTAAAAACATGGGAATTAGTAAGGCGAAAGTTTTAAGCCCTCTCTCGTCATTCTAGCATAAATATTTACCGAGTTATTAAAGAAAATGTGTTTTGACTAAACACAGTACGTTGTCTTATGGGGGTTTTACACTAGAAAAGCCTGTTATTCCTTTGTTAGAGTACTTTTATCATCCCAAGAAACTCACGCCTACTTTCAAGCCTGCCTGGACCTTCTCCTAACATTACAATGCGCAAAATTGTATTCCCAGCTTTGCAAGTAAATGAAACCAGGAGCATCAGAACAGCCAAAAAATCAATGTTTTCAGATTTCAATGAAAATTGGTATAAATGTATGTTTTTACACAGATTTTGAGTTTTAAAAGTTTGTTCGTGGAAATTCACTTCCCTCACGTCAGCGTGCTGCATGCGAACTCGTTTGTTTTTTGTATTTCTATATCTACTGTATTTTTATATCTACAGTATTTAAAGTTTATTTAAGTATACGACATTTGATTAAATTTGTATACACCAATTATATTTGAAGGCCTTTTTAGTTTGAAGAATCATGTGTATTTTAGTTTAAACGTTTTTTGGAAGTTGTATTTTATTTTGACGTTTTAAAATAAAGCAAGGCTTATTTTACAATAATTTACTAAATTTTTGTATTTTATTCATAAAAACCCATTAAAATAATGTGTCAAAATAAAAATGTTTACGGCCGCAACCCGCCGGTCACGCTCGTTATTTTGGTGTTATACATGGCAATTTACACAATAAAAATGTACTCTATGGCGCAGAGAGTGACATTCAACCTCTTTCACTCAAGGCATTTAAGGAATTAAAACCATCATAATTGTTGTACTCTTTTTACAAGATATTTAATCTCCTTAAATTGTGAATGTCTGATCAATTCAGGGAAAAAGGGGAAAACACAAGTTACAACTAAAAAATGTATTTAAAACATTATGAACTAACAAAAACAGTTGTTACCAGGTGAAATGCTGTTATTAGATATAATTTCACTCTAACCTATCAGCAGTAATAAATATTTTTATTAGTATGTCCGTTTTGTACTTCATATTGGCTTGAGTGAGTTAAAAGTTAAAAAAAATCTTATATATTTAGCAAATTTAGCTCTGCTGTATATAAGGTTAGGTTCTTAACATAATTATTTACCATAATATCAATTAATTGCTTGAAATTAATTAATTTTTAATTTTTTTCTATTAGGCATATTAGCCTGTTTTGTGAAATTGACCTATATATAGTTTTCATAGTCAATAGTCAATAGTCAAACATGCTTTATTCAATGAGTACATGTATTGTACAGAATGGAGTCAATCATATACAAACATATTGTAGCAAAACATAATTTACGAATCTAACTTAACTTCCTTATCAAATCAAATAACTATTATTCACATACAAAACATTCGTCCAATGAATAGAGTGGTTTAGTTAACATGTATTCCTTTAGTTTTTTTTTAATTTACCGGTACTAAGCTTTATTTTGGTTTATAATAGCATTTCCATCTAAACATACTAATTTTGAAATGCATGAATCTGAAATTACATGATAATTCAAATTCACATTCAATAATCTTTATTCATCAAATATACATAGTATACAATTGAATAGTGTCAATACAATTTTTGTTACTTAGGCTAAGAATCTTTACAATTTAGTGAACAACTAATAAGTACTAGAAATAAAATATGAAACATTAGTATTTTTTTTTTACAGAGAAAAAACGTAAATTCAAACGCCAAAATTCAGAGTCGATGGAAAGAGTTCTAAAGAGTATAAGGTTATATCTACTAAGAAATCTTTAAGTACTTTTTTAAACTTATTTGTGTTTGTAATTTTAAATATTGTTTGGTAGATGTTTTAGACATTTCATTCCCATGTACGTGGGCTTTTTCTCATAGAATTTTAAGTTATGGCTTGATTTATTTATATATTTTTTGTGTCTATACAAAATTGAATGTGTTATCCTGACAATAATCTATCATCTGTTATGATTCCTAAGTTGTGAAATTCAGAAAACATTAGAAAATACCAGCCTTTTAGTGTTTGCAGGATTGAGATGTGAACATTATTTAAACACATGTCTATTATATGTTAAAGCTCATTAGTTACATGACAGAATACAGCACTCAATATCCAGTTACATGTCCTCTTCCGTATATTTTTATTATATGTGTACTGTACTGCTTTTTACTTTCTCACCCTATACATAGTACAAGGAGAAAGTATTGTTTTTGTCAAAATTTTTGAATTTGAATTATTGGTGGAAGTATTAGTTTTGGTGCTCCCTGAACCTAAAAGAGCGTTTTTTTTAATGATGTCTGTCTGTCTGTAAAGATGTGTACAGGCCTAGAGACCACACCAATGGGCCAAATTTGATAATATGTGGTATGAAGGTACCAATCCATAGTATCTTCAGGTTTTTTAAATTTGAATTTTTCAAGGTTATTTGTTCATATTGCCTCTAAGATTGAAGTTTGACTCAAAATAAAACAGGCTTACATACCTTTCCGTTGTCAATCCTAACCGATAAATGTTTGTTTTAATCGTACCGTCCGTTTGTGTTGTGTTAGTGTTTAAATTGTGATTATGTGACTATGTGTTTACTTTTTAATCTATTGACGCCAGATTTAATAATGGGACAGCAGTCCCGAAACTAGTTATCTGCTAGTGAACAAAGGATTGACGACAGAAGGGTATGCAAACCTGTATTATTTCGAGATTTAAGGTTAATTTTTTCCCCAAAATCCGCTAAAAAAAGAAAAATCCAATTTATTAAAAACGGTTCAAACAATTTTAATTGTAATGTTGTGGTTCATAGTGCTTTAGATCTCCAACAAAATTACATAACCCACATTTCTTGGAAAATTCGGGTTCAGAAATTATAAGACAAGGTTCCAAAATTCAGTTTTTATTTGTAATAAAACCATTCACGTTAACACGTTCAATGCTGACAAACATGTTTAATCATGAAAATCATATAAGTTTCAATGTTAATTAGAATACGTGAATTAACCTACCCTGCACCCAACGTCTTAAAAGAAAATTTACTCATCACCAATAAAACAAGCTAAAAAACTAAATAATCTAGTGATTTGAGTTATTATTCTAAGACTAAGACTGGTTGAGGAGGAAATGTAATTTTCATTTAGTGATAAGTGCTTTAAGTTGTCCAATGTTATTCTTATGGGGATAGCAAAAATTACCATTTATATTTTATTTACTGATCAATTCCATTCAAATCAAATCAAATCAAATCAAATCAAATCATCTTTATTCATTGCAATACAATAGTACAGAATGGCGTCATTAAATCTTGATATATTGGTCAAGTTAGCATTGAACAACAGAGGATATTCAGAATGTCGCCTCCTAACTCTGGAGGGGAGGAGGGGGCATTCATTACCCCTCTTAAAACTACTATGTGTGGCTGATGATTTTGTAGTGCCTTCAAAAAAGACAAAACCCAAAAAATTATATTTTCTTTAAAAACAAACCTGCAAGTTCCTGATGACCCCGCTATCTCGATGCTGTAAAGTTTCTAGGATCCTTTTTTGATGGCCATTTGTCTTAGAGCCAACACATTGATTTAATTAATTCTAGACTTAACAGAGTAATTTATCTTTTAAGGTAACTCACTAATAACATCTCTGAATCTTACAATAGAACAGCATACTTTGCTTCTTTGTTTAAAATTCCAAAATTTATGGTCACGTGGCGGTGGGGGGTCCAGGCCACGTGACCGGCGAGACACTAGTGCTCAGCAGCGCAGCAGTGGCAACCTGGAACAGAAAGCATGCGCAATGGAAAAACACCGGCACGGGTTTGTATGTTTGTTGGTGACTTATTTGTTTATCTACCTTTCCCGGGCCTTACTATGAGTTAACGTAAAGTGTAAATTTTGAGGAGGATTAAATACTTCTCTATTTGTCAGGGTTTTATGTTCCCTATGTTTCAATTCCTTGTTTAGTATAGGCAGCCATAGAGGCCTTATTTCAACTGAGGATTGACTGATGGCGAAAAAAAAGATAGGGACGTTCTCAGGACAACTGTTTTCAGAAAAAAGACAAACACAGGCAGTACTTAAACTTTCATTCTAACCATCAAACTTCTGTCGAAAAAGGGGTTGCTTACTCTTTGTTTGACAGAGCAAAGAGCATTTGCTCAAACCAGGATGGACTAAAAGAGGAAATAAAAAACGTAGAACACGATTTAATTAGTAACGGATACCCAAAGTGCAAAAACAAATATGAGTCAGAAAACAAGACAAACAAATTTGTTCCTATGTCAATCCCTTATGTGCCGGGTTTATCGGAAATCATCAGAAGAGTTGCTAGGAAATTCAAAATAAGAACCGCGTTTAAGACTCACAGAATACACTTAGGCAATGTCTCGTAAAAACAAAACCAATAAATGGCACTCAGGGCTCTAAAACTGTGTTTACAGAATAAATTGCAGTGGTTATTCTAGACCCTATTATGGTCAGACAAAAAGACCACTTAATATTAGAAAATTGCTCAACATTGCTGGACTGAAAATCAACACATGAATTTTGAAGAAACAAAAATAGTAAACCGGGGAATTTTTTCTAAAAAATAAAATAAATTGAAGCTTCGTACATAAAATTAGTAGACTAAACCATCAGTCAATCCTCAGTTGAAATAAGGCCTGTATGGCTGCCTATACTAAACAAGGAATTGAAACACGGGGAACATAAAACCCTGACAAATAGGGACAAATTTAATCCTCCTCAAAACTCACATATTAGTTAACCCGAAGTAAGGCCCAGGCTATTAGATAAACAAGTCACCAACAGACGTACAAACACTGCCGGTGTTTTTCTATTGTGCATGCTTTCTGTTCCAGGTTGCCACCGCTGTGCTGCTGAGCACTAGTGTCTCGCCGGTCACTTGACCTGCCACGGCGCAGCGTCAGTCCTCAGTCTTGCCTGAGCATCCGCCATGTACACTTGTGCACTAGTGTTGTCTCGTTTGTGCGTTTGATTTTTGTGTTTATTGTAACTTATATTGTTTTGACTGCTTTTACAGCTCCCTGATCAGATTCCAGATTCGGATTCTGATTCGGATCAGATTCCAGGTCCCGAAACTTTGTTTTTACTAATAAGTGATGGAAAATGTCTGCAAAAATTCCTTAAATAACTTACTTTGCTTATTTACAATCAATAATCTGATATGGGCTTGTACTGTGGGGAAACTGTAGCAGGATAAAAGAAGTCTTAATCCTATAAAAACAAGCGTTAAGGGTAGTAAAAAGATCGGAATAATTTGAACACTGTCAACCTTTATTTATCAAAATGGAGATTCAAACTGTCATTAATCTGTATATATTTGACCTCACCACATATGCAATAAAAAATAAACAGTACTACAAATATAATTGGATAACCAAACTACAATACAAGGACAAAAGATAATGTGTCAATACATTTTTCAAGACTTAGCAAGAGCTTGAATAAACCACAAGAAGGAGGTGTATACTGTTTTGTTCCTCAGTATACTGTTTTGATATACACTGTACTATCTTTAAAGATCTATGATAATTAAAAACACTCATTGATAAGTATCCACTTGTACAATTCAAAAACAAGTTTTTTTTAACTGGATACTAACACATCCCTTCCACAAACTTGTGGATTTGTTTGCGGTTATTTCCATGGAATTTTAAATTATGCCTACCTTTGATAATCTAAATGACTCATTATGATTATCATGATTATGATAATCTCATTATGTTAAAAATTGTACTATTCATAATTATAATTTATATATTTAATTTTCCCAACACTATTTATATATCAATAACTTTCTGTTATGTACTTTTCTTACTAGCCTACTTATTTGTATAATATACTCTGTACTGTACCACTCAATTGTAAAAACTGATGATAATTATGACTTTGCTTACTTGGTTGTAAAATGACTTTGTCAATAATCTGTTCTCATGATTCCCATGGCAAATAAGTAAATTTATTATTATTTGATTGTCAATAATCTGTTCTCATGATTCCCATGGCAAATAAGTAAATTTATTATTATTTGATTGTCAATAATCTGTTCTCATGATTCCCATGGCAAATAAGTAAATTTATTATTATTTGATTGTTAATAATCTGTTCTCATAATTCCCATGGCAAATAAGTAAATTTATTATTATTTGATTATTAATTGATATTTGGATCCGTCTGTCCTACACCCAGATATTTTATAAATGTTTTGTCGCCAGACCGGAGTGTTCTCCAACGAGCTGTCGGACAGTGAGCTAGACCACGCGCCACGCGACTTCCTCCACTACGGCAACAAGTATCGCCAACCGTCATTCACCACACGAGACGTCAACGAGGCTATCGACACAATCTTTCAGTTAGAGAGCTTTCATTAGTATAGTTTTAGTTATGTGATCAATATATTTATTTATCAGTTATTCATATTTTTAGTTCTAACATAATAAACGGACTTTAGTCCCGTTCATCTGGCATAATATGAAAGTGAAGAATCCAACTTGTTTAAACCGTATTCGGGTATTACAATCATTGCTGAAGCTGTACTGTTATAAAAATCCTTAGCGTCGTCTGAAACACGCTCAGGGTCAACCCTTGTGAGCAGTCTTAGGGTGGAAAGAGACTGAGTAGCACAGGTCAGCACAGGAGTTACATACAAACAGGTATACAGTGTAACTGGAAATATTCTTAAAATTAAGGTAACATTAAAATAATGCAAATACTGTTTTGATAGTATTTGGTTGGGTTTGTGTTGGGTTGTTGGGTTTATTTCATAATTCACCAGCCACAGTCAAGCTTTTTATTCAGTCAGGCACTGTTTTAGGGGTAGGCTGATGTACTTCCCCTACTCCTCTGTCCCAAGCCAGGGGAAGTGGGGGTTGTAACTGACACTGTGCTATTCCTCAGGCTACAAATATTACTGTGTATTATTTCATGTTTAACAGCGATCGTTATTTTACTATTTGTTTTTAAAATTGTTATGTTTATTGGACACAATTTTATTAATTTGGAGATATTTTACTTATACTATAAATTGTTATTTATGTGAATATTTATTTTGTTCTCTTAAATGTTTTATTTTGTTCATATTGCTAATTTGTTTACGTAATATAAACTGTTATTTATATGAATATTTATTTTTTTCTTTAATGTTTTATTTTGCTCATCGTGCTAATTTGTTTACATAATGTTAACTGTTATTTATATGAATATTTATTTTTCTCCTTGTTTAATTTTGTTCATATTGCTCATTTGTTTACATAATATAAACTGTTATTTATATGAATATTTATTTCTCTCTCTAATATTTTATATTGATTATATTGCTTATTTACTTACACATGTAGGTAACATGTTGATGAAAGCAATTAAATATTTGTATCATATACTTATGAACAAATTCAAATAATAATTGTCAATCTAATAAAGATTATTAAAAAATTAACATCAAATTAATTTAAATTTGTATTTAATTAATTTAATACAAATATTGGAATTGTGTAGAACATTTATTTCGTTTTGTCTCAGGTGCCTAATTAACCGGACTTACCCGTAACATTCTTTTTTAAAATAATATTTGTATTAGCAAATTTATAGTTTGGTCATTGGAAAAATTACTCAAGTCTTACGCAAGAAATATGTAAAAAAGGGTGTGAGTAAGATCAGTAAATATCTTTCTTAACTTACACTGTTTGTTGCATCTATCTCGCACAAAAGAAGATGGCTTTTTAACGACCTAACTATACAAGTTGTTACATTTAAATAGAATGTAATAGATTATGTCATATAACACTACAACATAATTATACTAACACGGTACTCACATACAAGATGGTCCAAGATAATCAATTTTAACCATCCTCACCAATCATTCTTTGATTAGGCCTGACGATGTCTGGTGCGACTGGTCAAAAGTGGTTACCTTGTAACATCTTTTTATGTATATTTACCGTCTTGTATGTAAGCACAGTGTAAGTGTACTTGTAGCACTGTAAGATGATTTTTACATCCTGCTTATTTTAATTTATAATAGGGTATTTATGAATCGTATTATTTGTTGTTATTTAAGAGACCGAATTAAACTGTTGTTAAACTTTGTTGTTGAATTGTTTATTTGTTATTAGCACATTTTGTGATCGTAGGGTAATGAGTAAAAAATATTTATTTTTTTGTAGCAATCAGAAAAATAGTTATTGTAAGTTATAGTATATTTTATCATAATTAACAAAACACTCAAAAGTGTTCCGTGAAATCGGGTGTGTAGTATGTTTGTCTTAATGAATTATGTATCTGTATATTTTTCAACAAGTCATTATAGAACAAATTAAATATTGTATTTTTTAAAGTTTTATTTTTTTAATTAATCCTCAAGGCCATCACCATCATCAGAAAATGCGGACATGAGTCCCAAGGCACATCAGCTGCATTGGGCTTATTGCGCACCCCCGAAAAAAAATTGAAAATTGGTTTCAGGACTCCTCCAGGTTCAAAAGCCTGATAAACTGCATCACACTATCGACGAGCTCCTCAGGAGGCAGGTATCCCTTACCATAGTTCCCAGAGTTGAGGCCCTTACCTCCTCAAGCTCACCGCAATCAAAGAGCAGATCCTCAAGGCCATATGGATGGCCATTGATGCAACCCACAAGCTCACCGAGAGGTCATACTTCTAAATGAGGTAGTGAAAATTTGCATACATGAGCATGGTATCAACTCCAGAAAATCCTGAAATTTAATCCACAACTAAATTTCAAATAATAATTTTAAAAATCTCTGAAGCATAATTTAAAACTTTCGCTGCTGAAAAGTCGTTAAAAAGCGACCCTATAATGCTAAGGGCGTCTACAAGCCACTCCAGCCAGAGCCGTCCGCCAGGGCGCCAGTGACGGGAACCAAAAGCGGATGCAACCGAAATGAAGTATGGGACCAGCACAACATACTAATATAGTTTAGTTGACCCCCGAAATAAACCCGAAGCTCACAGTAAGCCAATGTTAATCAAGTTGCACCATGACTCCGGCCGGAGTCGTACGCACCCTGTGCCAGTACGGCATGACTCCGATCGGAGTCGTCAGCAGTGAACATGTTAATATGAGCTCTAACGACCCATAGCAAATTTCCCTTATAGGGAAGAAGCTATTACCATACGTAGGTGGCATAGAAAGACTTAAGCCTGAGACCATGATAACTTTTTGTTTTGAGGCCCACAGGTGCCCAAAACACCATTCGTTCAAATTTATATATGTGTGTCTGTTACCTCGATAAATTTTGAAAGAAATGCCCGATTTTGATGAAATTCAGCACAAATTTGGAAGTCTTAAGAGCCAATGACCCAAAAAGTTATACCATTTGCATACTTTTATAATGATATATAACCAGTATGACTTAAAATTTTATTTCAGAAAATCAAAGTCTGGCAGCTTAATCACATTCCAAAAATGGGTAAATCTATATATACAATGTTTATATATTTAATAAATAATCCCGTCCAGCATGTATAACGGGAGAACGGTTTGGTCTAAAGTCATTAAATAAAATTCCTCTTAACTAAAATGCATATGGGTGATCTATTAAAAATATCTTCATCAAAATCTATGTACAGAATGTTCCAAAACTGAAGGTCACGGGTTAGATTCTCAAAATTTGTTTTTGGAAACATAGGGCAAACTATACACCATTTTAAAAGTATTGATAAAAAAACCATTTTGGCGAAAACAAAATTCACTTATCTTTATCCGTTTAAAAATGGCGGCCATTTTTGTGTAAAATATAAACATTTACGGATCACCCTGTATTTTGTAAACCACAACTTGTAACTTTTTCAGGCTCAAATTTCTTACTCGTCATAAACTCAGCTTTACTCTGGTATGCTACATGACATGACAGGTTTTTCAACAAATCCAAATTTCAATAACATAGTTTGTTTTTTTTTAAATGCTTGAATACCCAAAATTCAAAAAGTCAAATAGTAGTGTATGTCAAAAAGCATATCATTGAAAAGGACTTGTAAATTCTAGCAACTTTCTAATTTACACCAACCTTGTATCTCTTTTAGTTTTTTTGCAATCAGCAAAAAACCTATTTTCCCATATGAAATGCATGTTAATTGGACAAATGAATGTGAACACAGAATACAAGCAAGTGTTATGCAAATTAACATGAATTTCATAAGAGAAAATAAGGTTTTTTGCTGATTGCAAAAAACTAAAAGAGATACAAGGTTGGTATAAATTAGAAAGTTGCTAGAATTTACAAGACCTTTTCAATGATGTGCTTTTTGACATACACTAACACTACTAATTGACTTTTTTGAATTTTGGGTATTCAAGCATTAAAAAAAACTGTTATTGAAATTTAGATTTGTTAAAAAAACTGTCATATAGCATACCAGAGTAAAGCTGAGTTTATGACGAGTAAGAAATTTGAGTCTGAAAAAAGATAAAAGGTGTGGTTTAGAAAATACAGGGTGATCCGTAAATGTTTATATTTTACACAAAAATGGCCGCCATTTTGAAATGGATAGATAAGTGAATTTTGTTTTTGCCAAAATGTTTCTTTTAACGATAACTTTGAAATGGTGTATAATTTGCCCTATATTTCCATAAACAAATTATGAGAATCTAACCCGTGACCTTCAGTTTTGGAACATTCTGTACATAGATTTTGATGAAGATATTTTTAATAGATAGCCCATATGTGTTTTAGTTAGGAAGAATTTTGTTTGATGACTTAAGACCAAACCATTCTCCCATTATACATGCTGGACGGGATTATTTATTAATTATATAAACATTGTATTTATAGATTTACCCATTTTTGGAAGGTGATTAAGCTGCCAGACTTTATTTCTGAAACAAAATTTTAAGTCATACTGGTTATATAGCATTAGAAAAGTATGCAAATGATGACTTTTTGGGTCATTGGCTCTTAGACTATATATAACATTTATGACCAAGTTCGAAAAGCAGCACAATCGGACCATGGGATGGGGTTTTAGGGGGTTTAAAATCACTCAGTTTTGGTTTTTACCATTTTATAGAGCTTAAAACACAAATAATTTAGTATTTTGAATCATTAACCTAAGTTAAGTGGTTGCGGCGAAAATCCAAAACACATATTCATAATATTTCCCATGTTAATCTTATGAGAAAAAGGTTTTTAGCTTTTTCTCGGTTAATTTTACCAATAACTTCAGCTCTGAAAAACAGTTATTTTGGTGTTTAAATTGTGATTCGTCGTCTAACCGTTGCAGAGATATTCAAAGTGGTAAACACAGTATGTCGTCCAATGTTATCCTTATGGAGAATAAATACAATTTTATATCTCGATCATTTATGAATGTATATTGATGAAACTTGGTATATGGCTTCACCTAGTCGTGGTATATTGACATTTGCTTAAACATTTTTTTTGTTGATTGTCCCTCTAGAAACGAACCTGCACACTCAGCCCTAATGTTATTCTTATAGAGAATAAGTCAAGTTGTGTATCTCCCTTAATTATGAGCCTAAGTTAATTAAACTTGGTATGTAGCTTTACTTGGTTGAGTTGTTATAATTGCATAAAAACATCTTCCTTGTTGCAGCTAACCTACGTAATCAGCCCTAATGTTATTCTTATGGAGAATAAATAAAAAGCTATATATCACTTATTTATTTAAATATTTTTACTAAACTTGGCTTTACGTGGTAGTGACTAACACATACATGCATTGGAAATTCGCTGAGTATCCAGGTTTGCTGCGATGGGGGTATTTGCAAATTCAAAAGCGACCTAATTCGGGGCAGAGATGTACATACAGTAAACGCTCGCTAATCCGTCACATTCAGGACTTTGGCATTGCCAGATTACCGAAATGGCCAGCTTGACGGTTGTCACAATTTTTCAAAATTATTTTTCTAAATTTGGATTTTACAGAAAGTAAGAGACCTGGTATTTGGATTTCACAATGCATATACCAGTGTTGCAATTGTCACATAGAGTTCAGAGTATTTGATGACACTCTGCTTATTTCTACCGGCAAACTGCTGAATTTGATGAGTTCAGCAATTGACTCATCTGTGAGCTGGGGGCCTAGTTAGACGAGAAGCGACCACCTGGAGCTCTGTGCTTCAGCTGGGACAATCACAGCTTGTTATTTTCAGAGGTAATGCAGAGGTAAGTACTTGGTTTTATTTTTTATAAAGATTTTCCAGAGAATATTAATCAAATTGTACATTTGATTGTTTGTTTTTTATCTAAGTAATTGTCTTTGTATTTTTTAACTGTTTGAGTTCATTCGAATAAAAGTAGAGGACATAGAATATTATATAGTAGTATTTATTGAGAATCGTTTTTGTTTTTGGATAATGTTTTACCATCCTGATTAAAAATTAACTTGTGGAGAGGTGATTGTCTTTTGTAATTATTTTGTCTGTCATACATAGTTTTAGTTCAACGTATTTGAAATATCTATTTTATTAAATTAAATCCTGTTATTGTAACAACAATTTTCTTTTACCTTTTTACCCTCTCACTGGAATAGTGAGTGTAACCCTCTTATTTTAAATTAATGATTAGGGTTATAAATTTAGATTAAATTAAGATCCCGTTCTAAACCCTTAAGCCAATCACTCGTGGCACCGGATTACTGAGCGCCGTCTTAAAATAGCCAGTATACTAGAAATAATAATAATAATAATAATAATAGAAAGTAGTGATGACAAATTTTTAAAACAAAATAATATTTCAACCAGTATTATATTTTAATACAAAGAGTAAATTTACTTTTACCGATTAACTCTGCTGAACGTGTCTGAAAGGCTTATGCAGTGTACAACAATTTTCTGTTAGAACCCTTAGACTGGTACCGGATTATTGAAAGTGCCGGACCATTGGATGCCGAATTGGCGGGCTTTTACTGTAGTTACAATATGAGATCTATAAATGTGTATAGACCAATGCAATGCAGAACAGGTTGGCTACTACGACACGCCTACCCTCTCAGGCGGGTGTTTCCATTCTGAATGAAATCCTGGAAGGCATCACATTTGAAAATTGTGAACCAAAATTAAGACTCTTTAGTATAGAACATGTTTTTCTCGGACGAGAACAGAACCGCTTCAGGCTTCAACTCATCTTGTTGAAATCTGGTTGTTGCTTTATTCTGGATTAGCAACTTGGTAGTGGTACATTGTTTTATTTACTTGAAACTCAATACTGCTTATTTCTGACACATGCTATGCAATACTTGTTCTGTCCTACAGCAATAAAGAAGTTTTTAATTTTGTTACATTTATTTATAGTTGTGTAGTTCAGCTTAGACTTCTCTTGACAAATGTATCAGTTTGCTTTACAAAATGTATGTGCACTAAACCATATGTGCAATAAAGGTTTTTTCCAAAATTTAAAGCCTTATTTAGGTCAACAGTTTGAACTCCTGGTGATAAGTGATCACCTGGGCCACTGCCTCACACTTTGCTTGATAGCTCTTCTTTTTTTTAACCTCAACTGTGACATCACCATAGGTCATTCATTCATTCATTGTTGCAAATTAGGAAACCCCAGCATAGCTGCTAGGCACATCTTCCACAAGTGAGAATATTGCGCAGGTTACCGGAAGGATAGGATATAGCAGGAAAGGAAAGGGTGGGATGGGACGGAAGCCAAATCGACCCTTCAGAGGGCCAACTCCCATGCCCCTGTGACAGCTGGGATGAGGCTCTCAAACAGGGGACCCGCATTCTGCCCTCTAACTGGTCAACTCAACTGACAGGGTATCCATGTACAATAGCCACGGACCATCCATTCTCAGGTTGGCAGGTGGGGACCAAACCCGGAGATTGTGTCCCTAGCCTCTGCGAATGGAGGAACCAAAGGTGAAAGGAAAGTTTGTCATAATGAACAGCCAAAAGACTTACCATATGTAATGACGACTTCATTTGCTGTACCCAATGTCAGCCTCAAAACTGGTATAGTCCAGTTTTAAGAATCCAAAATAGCCATATCATGGTATTTTTTATATAGAAAGTATATTGGTTTATAAGTTTATTTTATTGTGAAAGTCAGCCGATTAATAAAATAGTCCTGATTTCAAAATTAGTTTACTTAATTATCAATAATTATAAGTCTTATAAATATGGTAACAAGTTCAAGCTCTAAATCTCTGGTTTATTAAAGTATCAATCTTAAGTGATAAAAAATCAACTTAATAAACAAAAATTGAAAACCTAATGGCTTGCTGGACGTAATCAAGAGTACGCTGCAGCCACTGAAACATCCCTAAAAAACGTTTGGCCTACATTGTTCTAGAGTTAAACAATTACCAAATGTTCATTGTTATGAAATATAACTTAATGATTTTCATTTGGTTTTATCTTTTTTTTGCTAATTTTTCTAGGTCTTCTCTCTTGGGCCACTAGGCATGAGCCCATTTCCTGTATCGGCCCTCCAGGGCGTTATTATGTCCAAATCCGCCCTATTTACTCCTACTAACCATTATGAAAAAAATCCCTAGTAACCTCTGTTATCTCCAGTAACTTAATACAAATACACAAAAGCTACCCAACCTCATTGTGACCAATAGTAGGCATTTTAAAGTCAGGATTGAAAATGTGTTTTATTTGGAATACGCTTCTCATTATTGACTAATAAGTCTTAAGATACTTAATGCACAGATCAAATTCTGTTATACCTATCACGTACATATAACTCAGGGTAAATAATTAAATATAAACACTAATAATAGGGAAAAATTTGAGATTAGGCGGGTTAAAAATAAACCAAATAATATACTTGAAAGAGATTTTAATAGCTAGCCAACAGTCGTTTTAAAACTAAAAGTGAGCATGATAATTTACATATAATAACAATACAAAATATCGAAGGATATTCATTGAGATGGTAGGAGTGTGACATACCTCTGTAGTAGACTTAAACTACAACATGTATACCTAAAGTGTGTCGGGAACATTCACTATGGGTATTGTCTCACGGACCTCAAGAGTATCAGTCCTTGTCTAAAAACTTTACACGAATTCTAAATATTAATACTTCTTCTATGAATATCGAGTAGTTTACATTTATGCATTTATATCGTAATCACAAAAACAATTACTGTGTGATACTAGTGAGATTAGTGTAATATGGAATGTTTCAGACTGTAAACAGCGAGACAACCGAGTTAAACATTAACGAACAAAATTAACAGTAATACTCTAATGTAGAATTTGTAATATTAGTTTTAAAGAATTAAGAATTAAAACATTACTTCCTTTACTCTTGTGCTTTTAGATTGACACTGTTACTATAATTCTCTACATACGATAGTGGCATACTATCATAAACTGAAAGACATTTTAGTATTTTACACACTCCTCATTGGCAAATTTTAAAATTTCTAAAAAAAACACTACTGGAAATTTATTTAACTTGAGAAATTAATTCCCAATGATTTTTCACATATTAACTGAGGTGAACACAGTTTTTACATAACTTTTAACACCCTCTGAATTGGTTGAATGGGCAATTTAAATTATCTCATTCACCTTTAAAAGCAAGCTGGACAAGTGACTGACTGGGAAATCTTCCTTCTAGAGCATCAAAGACGGCAGTTGAACATGATTTACCAGATATTAACTTTTTCAATTCAATAAACCTCGGTTTATCCAGATGAGCTAGCTTTGTAAAAAGTTGTTAATTTACAAATTTGTGACTTTGTGTAAAGTTATGTTTACAAGTTTTCTGTACTACATGAGCCTGTTATTGACATCACAGGAGGTACAGGAGGTATGAGGCTGTTATCATAAAAATCACAGGAGTGGTTTAAGTTATGTTTATTTAATTTATTCTCGAATAATCCTCGTGATCTTTTAAGGTATTAATATTTAAAAAAATATCCATTCATATTCAAACCCGACTTACATTTACCATTCGGCTTTTCAATTATACATATATTTTTAATTGATATTTTTAACATTTTTATAAAGAACGGCCCAAACCATGGTCAAGTTGCTATCTATGCCGACATATTATTAAAAAGCATCATTAATTAATGGCCTAAAAACAAATGGTAGCTGGGTTTGGCATCAAATTCCACATAACGAGCAAGCACTGTGACCACTATGCTACCCAGCCAATAATAATATAAATTACCTTTATTGATATATAAGGCAATATTAGTTCCAAGTACACAAGTATAATAGCCTGCAAATTTATAGGACTATCAGATTTCCCTGTAGCTAACTGTTTTCCGGGGGGGGGGGGGGGGGGCACCCCTGGCCCCTAGTCAAGAGGTCCCCAGCTAAAATTTATTTACCCACACTATCATATGGCAACCCTACACTGCCGCAAAAGTCCTAATAAACCGAGGTTGACGTTGGTCGGGTTTCCAACAGGCGCTCCTTTATCTTCCTTCCCCCCAAAAAACATCACATAGCCTCAAGGCTTCGGATCATCTGAATGAACTTTCTTATAATAAATAGATGAGTTCTTTGACTACTGGTGTCAAATATTAAATTTTACTCATCAAATACTACACTTTTAAATATGCAAATTAAATATTAATTTTGTTAACCCTAATAAGTTAACAATATAAATTATCCAGATTCAGGTTAAAATCTTTCATGACAATTTTATATCACGTGGAGAGAAAACTATTGCTAATGCATAATCCAAAGCGTCTTTGTTACAAAAGAAGGAATAAAACAAATTTAAGTTTTGATAAAAAGTAGGAAGCAGATGATCCTGTCATGGAAAGGGAGAGAAAAAGCACTGTATTTGACACTTCACAATTCTGCCTTCAATTTAAGGTATATGAATAAAATGTGTGTATCAAGCTTAAAACTTCTATCACTCAAATGATTAGGGGTGAAATTGACCCCATAAAATCTATATACACAAATAATTACAGATTTTTAGGAACCCATAAAAAGCCTTTTAACTTCTTTGGCATGGCTTTTTCAAAGTTTGGCTACACAAATTTACACGACTACCACTGTCCAGATGCTTGAGGCGCACAGTTGAATTAAAGATTCGTGCCCAATCTTGTAAGTGTCATTGGCTGCCCTCGTTAATTTCATTTTGAGAACTTAACAATATTCAGGTCGTCTCAAAAAGAAAGAACAGATTCTATATACGAATTACATGAAAACTAAGTATCTTCTACATTTATTTCTTATGTCTTTGAATACATTTTAATGTATCAGCTGATCCCCATTTTGTTTTTAACCATATGAGTTTTGTTTATTTGAATTTCATTGTTGAAAGTGACAAATTAAGACTCAAGAGAATTCGTTTTGTGTTTTAAAATTTGTAAAATGTGAATCCATTATTCAAGTTCATGGAGATTTTGTCAAAGATTTAATAAAAACCACCTCGGCACAAAAAAATGTATAAATGGCATAGAAGGTTCATAAAAACTGGTTGCATAAGAAAAAAAAACCACCAGACGACCTCACACACCTGAAGAAACTGAAGAAAATGGACTACCGATTCTATGTGCCGTGCTACAAATTCTACCTCAGAAACAAAATATCACACCTATTTCTATTTGTGTTCATTAAATATTATTATTGAATAAAGTTGATCTATTATCAGAAAATTAAATCTGCTCATTCATTTTGAAATACCCTGTATACATACATGGATTCAGTCTGATTACAATCAAACAGTTTTTACTCATCAGTGATAGAAAATGTTCACAATAATTTCTTAAATAAATAATACAATCAATGAGTTTGTTAGTATTTCCGAGTAACAAAATAAACACAAAATGCAAATTAAAGCTAATCTGCAACTGAATTACAAAGAATACACTTACTGTGGCCCTTTGCCACTGAACATGTACAAGCTGATATTTTAACCACTTAAATAGATTAGGAAATTTACTAAAGTAAAATGTACTATTAATGTTAAAAAAATAAAAAAACCTGTTTCAGTGGTTAAGTTAAAACATGGATAATTAACACCAAATATATATCACTAACTAAATTTAAAATTGATTCTATTCTTTACAATGCCTCACATAATCGTTTGAGCAGTTTATATATTAAACCAAATAACAAAGAAAAATGAGATTCTGGCGTAAAATTAAAACAACATATTTACAAAATAACCCGTTGCTGCAAACCTGTGTACTCAGTAAATTTACAATGCACACTTATGTATCTCACTACCACACAAAGCCTTATCAAGTTTCATTAAAATATATCCATAAATAAGCAACATATAACAACATTAATTCAAATACTTAAGTCAAATAAATTAGGGCTGAATACGAAGGTTTGCTGCACGGGAATCACAAAATATGGGTTTACTATCTATAGACTACAACCAGATGAAGCCGTATATCAAGTTTTGTTAGTACAGTAGACTCTCAGAAATCCGGATCGCACTTATCCGGGGAAAATAGGCATGAAAATAAATCCTACCCATGGCGGAGACTCCCTTCCGCCAGGTCTTGAAGAATTACTGAACCTCCGAAGGGACTCAACAATCAGAAGGTTCAACTTTGAGAAGAATTTTAGCACTGGGCGAGAGACCAAGCAACAGTGGAATGGTTAGTCCACAATATCTACTTGCGAGACGTGCCATCAGGTGGTACATTGATGGGTAACAAACCAATGAGGGGACTGGGGTTGGAGTGTTTGGCCCGAGGACCAAATACACTGAATCCATGGGTATTTCCCCGAGCATCTTTCAGGCAGGGGTGAATGCAATTGAGAGATACGTACAGTTGAACCTCAGCAGGAAATACAAGAAGCGGGATATTGCGATCCTATCAGATAGCCAAGCAGCCATCAGGATACTGAGTTCACCGGTGATCAGCTCCAGAATGGTGTGGGACTGCCGGCAGATTTTAAATATGCTAGGTAGGACAAACAGAGTGTCTCTCCTCTGGGTGCCGGGACACCAAGGAGTAGAGGGCAATGAAGAAGCAGACAGGCTTGCAAGAGAAGGGGCGGCTAAACCCTTCACTGGCCCTGAGCCAGGGTGCGGGCTAGAGGATGCTTTCTTCAGGAGGAAACTCAAAGAGAAGGAAGAGAGCAAGCAGGTGGGAAACTCTTCCTGGATGTAGACAAGCCAAGGAAATGCTTGATAACTTTAATCATAGGAGATCTGAAAACCTTATCAGGCTTAACAAGAAAAGCCTAAGAATTCTAACAAGGTTTCTCACCGAACACTGTAGACTTAAGGGCCACCTTAAGAAGATGGGTATAGTAAAAGAGAATGACTGCAGATTCTGCCAGGAGCAGGAGGAAACCCCGAGGCATCTACTAGCTGAATGTGATGCGGTTGGCCAAAAAAGGGCCAGGAATTTTGGATCATACCAGATAACCATTAGGGATGCTCCCCTTTTAGAACCTCCCCCTCCCCCCGCTTCTAAACTTCATCAAGGAGTTAGGGCTGGAGGAGGAGCTCTAGGAAGGAACTGAGAGCTCAGAAGGGGGAGCACAAAAGATCTTGTTAGGTCGCAGTGCATTCTTCCCCCACGTTGATCAGTATCAGTATCCGGTCTCCCAGTTATCCGCACCAATGATCTTGGATTAAAAAATAAGTATTTGTTGTAAATAAAAACTAAAAAAAGGAACTTCACGGTTTAGTGCCTTCAGTTTTCACACAATTACCCCACATTACACAAATGTCATGTAATTTGTATTGTCAGGTGCTCAGTTATCGGTGTTTTGTTATTGTTTACGTATCCAGTGCGCTGCTCCGTTCAGGTCCTCTCCTGTCAATGACTCATCTCTGACTATGTAAATCAGTAGACCAAAGACAGTTTTTACTACAGTATACAGTTTTTACTACAGTATACTTTATTTATGATTTACAGTGGTATATTAAATCTTTTACAACTGTACATACATTTTAATATTTTCTGTAAACTACAATTTTATTATGTTTTCAAGTAATAAATGTGTTCCTCTGATAATCTGACCTTTTTTGAAATTCCGATTATCAGAGGAGAAATCTGGATTTTTCGAAATTCGGACCGGCCGTCCGCCACAACAGTTCGGATTTCTGAGAGTTTACTGTATTGTTTATAAATAAGAAACACATAAAATTTGACTTATGAATAACATTCCACTATAATAACATTGGACAACATACTGTGTTTAGCACTTTCAATATCTCACTAACCAATTGATATAGTGAAATAATTAAAAATATTAAATTGTCTTTATATACGCTGAATCAAATGGTACAAACTAAAATTTGCTAAATTTTTGGGGTACAAAACCACTCCTAAAAATCCCCCTTCGGATGAGGCAATGTGTCTGGTATTTGGACTTGATCAAAAAACACATTTATCATCTGTACAGAATTTTGTTAAGATCATATTTTCTTGATGAAAGTTGTTGTTTTAACGGGCACACACAAATAGTATATATGTATATATATATATATATATATATATACTAACTGTTACCCGTGGCTCCATATTAAAACACATTTAAAATATTAACCTAACCAGCACTATCAAATCTTTGTTATGTTTTACTGCCATATGATTTATTTTGTAGTAACTGACAAACATCTTAACTACAGCTGGTAATTTTATAAATGATATACTCCCATAAGATTTGCATTGGAACTTAAGGACCCATGGGGTGGAGCCCTAAGGTTGAATGTAGACATTATCAGGTCTATATGATAACACGTTCAGTGCGGCGTGCCGGATTTCCGGTGGTTGCCTAACAAGGAAACAAATGCAATTATCCTGAATGTACACGATTAACGCAATGAATGCGTTAATGTGATATCTAAGCTATGTTCATGCAAAATTTTAGTTTAATAGGTCCAGTAGTTTTTGCGTGATGGAACTACAAACATCCAAACTTTCACATTTATAATATTAGAAGGATAAATTCATCAGGGATGTGTCAGTTTCGGATCTCCTTCTTTGTTCTCGGTTTTATCAGTTTTCAGGGAAAAAAACCATATTAATAAATCTCGATTCCGATTCCAACGTCTGACACTGCCAGGATCACATAGTATCAGCCGTATATGACATCCACATCAAGTGAAATGAGCCATAAACGACGACCAGACATAGCATCATCACAGTAATATCTTACCAAACCGCATCATGACTATGGCCTTAAATGACCATCAAACTGCATTATATTAGCAAAAATGTTTACTTACTGTGTGGCATAGACTGAAATGACAAAACTACCGAAAACATCGGCTAAAGCTGCAACCAAACCACAGTTTATCGATATAGTTTATAATTAAAAACCAAAATACAACTGAACCGAAGAAAATTGGAACTTACACATCTCTTATGCATAAATACAAATTTGAACAAATGGTGTTTTTGGCATCTGGGGATCCCAAAACAAAACAAAAAAATATGATGGTCCCAGGCCTAGGTCTTACCATGCCGGCTACAGTTATAGCATCTTCCCTATAGGGAAAATTCGCTAAAAATAAAGTTAAAATTTTTTCACACAAATCAAACCTTATTAAAACCACATAATCACTCCTTTACATGAAAATATGTCTATACTATTTGCAATATATGTTTGTGTATAAGTGTGAGTGAGTGTTGTATTATTATTTAGCAATCCTACTACCTTATTAGCAATCCTTATTTATTTGTCGGTGCTCTTCTTAATTTGAGTTCAGATCCAGTGATCCATCAGCCATCTAGGACTCAGACTAAACCACCATCACATTCATCCATGAGATTTCGTTACAGTTCCCTGTGTGGACACCTTTAGACACACAGGCACACTTTTAAAAATTTGATTTTCAACATTTTTTAAAACTAAAATAAAAAAAAATACAGCAACACCAAGAAACACATACAATTGTGAGTATTTGAATTCAATAATCAAACTGCTAATTTATTTGTTTCAATTATCTCAAAGTGTTAATTATTAAACACTAGTTAAATTTGGCTACATATTAGGTATCGACGTTTCAACCAGACACACAAATTTTAATAAACACCTGAGAAATCCCTAGATGAATGCTTTTCTTAGGTTTAGGGACATGTCCTTAAATGATGCTAAGGTACATCATATAAATAGTTACAAAATTAAGAGGCTCGATTTATCCGACCATTGCATAACATAGTATAAAATAGCATTCCTACGAATAAAAAGTAATGTATTAATCATGCAATGTGCCCTGCTCTTTGCCGATTGATCAGAATATATGAACTAGGATCATATTCACTATGAAAGAAAAATAAATTTAAGGCCCCATATAGTAGATATCACAAAGAAAATTAAAAAAAAAAAACAGAAGAACATACAAACAAAGTTTCCTATTAACAATAATCTGTCAGAACTGAATCTATATAACAACTAAACACTGATAATATGTACAACATAATCATTTTTATTTTTTCTCAGTATAAACATGGTAGCACATATTCTTATTTAATCACGCTAGGTAACTATAAGTGTCTTTCTGGCCCTCAGTTCTTTCTAGATACTCCTTCTCGATCAATATGTCGATACATTTCTGGAACAAAGACAGTTTAATTATAACATTTTCAAAAATAACTAAATATCTTATACGTGTTTTAAGGCAACAAGACAATAAGGATACTGGTCGCTGAATACACGGCTTTACCAGTCAGACAGTGCCGACAACTCTGCGTTGCCATTTGGAGAGTTTACCAATAAATTTGTGAGAAAACGTACTAAAAGAATAGTACAATAAAAGACAATATATAGGCTAATTTAATTTCCATATACAGTGGAATGTGGATGATTCAAACTTCTATAATATGAAATCTTCTTTAATTTGAGTTTTTTGGTTGGTCCCTAGCATTTTCTATATAAACAATGATAAAAAAAATGTGGTTAGTTAAAACTGTATTTTGAATAGGGCCTAATCCAAACTTTGTATTTAGGCTAGATAGAAACAAAAGGCCATAATACAGTAATCACAGCTTGGCATGCCCGAAAACAGGTGTTACACAGTTAGCATGAGGCCAAAGTCTCGGATCTTAACACCCCTTAGAGGTGTGTCGCGGAACCAATGTTCCGGTCCCGAGTAAAAACAGTTCCAACCGTTCCAAGTGAACAAGAACTCAGCTAGCTACAGCTGTTGTTAGCGCTGCAAGTTAAACTAGCTCCAGCTGGAACTGGTTTTGGAAACAGTTTTGCAGGCTCTGTGGAACTAGCTGCTGTTGATTTGTGTAACTAACAGCTTTACACATCTCAAACCCTGCTAGGTTATGATCAAGATTATTGTACCCACCCATCATCCAACTTCTGATGTGCTATGTGCTGATGTGTGTGTTATGTTCTCCCTGTTGTTTAGCAATTGTGTGTGACTTTTCACACATGTCCAAAAGTGCAAGTAGTTCAACAATATATTTAATGATATATTTTCTCTGGAAATGGGATTATGAAGGCTTTAAGGCTCATTCCAGCAACTCCTAATTCAAATTTGTTTACTGGTCTCTTGAGATTAGAATTATAAAAGTTACACTGTAATAATTGCTGGAGAGTCGAATGAGCAAAGCAGAGCTGCCTCCCACAAACAAAAAGGCTACCGGTAATGAACAAAACAAATTCATCTTCCCACAAGAGAAGGGAACCAAGGGCGTAAGACTCTCTAAATTTGCTAGTTCTCGTGTCCTTTTGACAGCTTACTATGGCTGCTGTTATCCACACATTTATGCAATTGCTATTTGGGGAACCGAAACCGCGAAAACAAATGGTATCTTCCGCCTACAAAAAAAAGCAATTAGATTAATATTTGGCATGAAAGTACAGACTCTTGGAGAGGTATATTCTCGAAAAACAAAATACTCACGTTTTTTCCTTGTATATTTTTCAATGTCTCTCCATATAAAGTGGGACCTTATCCATCCCCCATCATAAGACTACCAACTTTGAGAAACATACCTATTTTTCAATTATAAAGCTTTTCAATTCACTTCCTCAAGACCTTAAAACGGAATCAGATGAGTGTGAATTTAAAAACAAGCTACAACAATTTTTGATTGTCAAATACAATTATTTGTTTATGACTGTGTCACTTGACTGGTTGTCCATGCTTAGTTAAGTTTATGACAATAAAGGCTTCTTGATTCTTTATCTCTTTAAGAATTTTAGATTCTATGACAATTGACGATTTTTTAACAATACAACTTTTGGAGAGTACTATTTCGGCTGCATACCAAAACGCCGTCAGGATTTGGCGTTCATAACCTACAACCTTGTCCCTGGTCATTGGTCACGCTAAATCATTATTATATTATAACCATCTTCACTCACCGTCTTAAGACAGTTCGGTATCAACAGTGTTGCTAGACGTAATTTAAGACGCCAGGAAATAATTATTGTGTAATGTACGAAATTGTAAGTTGCTGTAACATTATACCGCTGCTACAGTTAGAAAATGTGTTTTCATGGACTTTAGTTTTTTGCTGGGGTACTTTTTCTGGAGCAGTAGGGTTGTTTTATTAATTATTATTAACCGTGAAATATTGCACAACTCAATTGGGCAACGGCAACACTGTACTGCAAACAGAACTGTGTAGATGTCCACTTGATGTGATTAAAGCGTAGAAAAAGTAGATCCATTACATTGGTTGATCAGGTCGACAGTTTACAATATTTGTACTTCTATATTTCTTTCTTTTTTTTAAACGAAGGACCGAAAGCATTAGCATTGTTGTATTATATCTGTTATGGAGCTCTACCGATGCAAACTACGAGAATTCTAACATTAATCCTGGAAAGTTTTTGCTTTAAATTTACTTTTGTAAACGACTCTTTTCACCAGTCGGCGTTTTAAATATTCGGCTCAAACTTCGAGTTTTTTTGCAAATCTCAAGCCGAGCCGAATACTGCAATATTCGACCCGAAAAAGCTCGAAGCTCGAATACTCGCACATCCCTACTACTAAGTGATGGAAAATGTCTGAAAAAATTCCTTGAATAACAACCTGTATACAATTTGCCATCAACATGTTTAGCTGGGGCTCCTGGTTGGCTGATAGCAGTCACTACATTGACAGGTTCTAGGCACTGATGATGTGTGCAATACTGTTCCCTACCACTAATACCTTGGAAAATACCTCAGTACTCATTCTTAGGATTTTATTTGTTGTATTTTTCTTGCTCTTTGATTTCTTTGTCATTAAAGTTTGCTACCTGGCTGTTTACATTCTTTTGTTTTTCCATGATTTAATTTATATTAGTCTCTGCAAATACTCCCCCATTATTGTAATACAATCTTTATTAAATAGCCTACAGTTTCTTTCCAACCACTTTTTTATTATTTATATTTATAGGATCCTCATCATGTGGGATCGGTAATGATTTATCTAAAGTTAATTGAACTGAAAATAACTTTATTCATCAAGTATTCAAGTCAGTGTGCTATTGATACTGTTTCTCAATTCCTATTCCTAAATCACTTTCAAGGTTTACTGATCTAAAAGAGTAATTTTTAGAAATAACATCACTACTCCATTGCTCAAATAAACTTCCAATGGCCAAGACCACCTTTTTAAAGTGATGAGTTTAAAATCCCTCAACTAACTTATTTAATTCAAAGTGTATAGAAACACTTATATCAACGACCTATATAACAGTCAGTAAATTCCCTATCATTGTATTACTTATTAACTTAAATACTTAATTAATTAATTATTTAATACTTTGTATTCCTTTCTTGAATGTATTTATAAGAATATCTTACACATTAATACCTAACAATATTTTGAGTGAAAAGTAAGCAGAATAGATATTTGGCTGTCAATCACACCTGATAAGGCTGGCCCAGATTAAAAACTTAAAGAAAAGAAATTTGTGCAAAGAGGTTTTCAAAGAGTTGGGTATAATGATGCTTCCTTGTTTATATAGTGGAACCTCGATAACTTGAACCTCAATAAGTCGAATTCCTTGATAACTCGATTTTTTGTCATTCCCCTTGAACTTGCCTACCTAATACTATGTTATTTTACCTCTATAAGTCGAAGGGTTAACAGGAAACGCCTCGATAACTCAAATTTTTGCAGTATTCTTAGCCTGTTGCCGCACCTCTATAAGTCGAAGTATTGACTAGAGAACCTCTACCATCTCTCTCACCAGATCTGGGTTGACAACTCTTATCTTCAGCTTATCTCTAGAACCTTGGAAGGCCACTGATACATCAGGTTTCTTGTTTACATTGTTTGTTTATGTTTTTATCTTTAAGGTAGTCTTTCTTTACTACAGAGAGGAAAAACAAGTATCATACTTATTATTTTAAGTTGAAAACTAGAAAATGAGGAGTGTGAAATATCCCTGTGGTGTATGCCATAAGAATGTAAACAAATCTGCCAAGGCTGTCTTATGCAATGGAAAGTGTGAAAAATATTACCATTTTAAATGTCTTGAAATGAGCCTTGATGACTACAAAGAAATAGATAGATTGAAGTTAAAATGGGTCTGTAATAAATGTTCACTGGCCAAGATAAGCAAAGAAAATAAAGGTGAAAATAGTGTTAATTTGAATGAGATAAATCAAAAAGAAAATGTAATTTGTCATGCTACCGGTAGTGGTGAAAATAAAGAGCTGTTGGAGATGGAGGAAGAAATCAGAAACACAACAGTTATGACTAATGTGATAAATAGGGAACTAAAAAATGAAGTAGAAAACTTCTTACTATTGTTAAAACACAAAATGAAGATTTAGTCCAAGCTTATAATCAAATAAGTGAGCTTAAGAGGCATAACTCTCAATCAGAAACCTTTGTCTTAAAAAAAGAAGAAAACATAGTTTTGCTAACCGGAAAAATAACCCTGCTTGAAAACCAATTAAAAGGTAAAAATGGTGCGGTGTGCGGTTTGAAGATCAAACCATAGTTTAGTCATTGTTAATTGTTGAAGTAGTTTTGTATGTATTTTTTTGGATTAGTAAAATTTATGGCACAAATACTTAAGGGATCGCTATATTTTATTCTACATATTTTCAATTCTGTCTGATCGCCGTATTTTATTTTGATAATTTAAAGGAAGGAACCTCCTAACAGGCTTTGCCTTGGAGGCCCTACATTTTCTCCTTAGTTTTATGCACAACAAAAATGTACAGCCTTTTATTTTTTTAGTCTTAATTATTATGCATTAATCTGTATTGTTGTATTTTTATGTCATTCAGGGTTCCCACTCAAACTTAATGATCAAATTCACGGGTTTTTCACGGTTTTCAAGGTCTAAAATTGTCAATTTCACGGTCGAAATATTAAAAAACATAACCTATACCGGTTGCCAAAACAACAACGCAGACGCAGCGCAGCGGTCAAATACTAGTTAAAACTTTCCAACATTCCAATTACGATGTCACAGAACCATAAAACCATACCATACATCCCAAGTGAACCTTTTAAAAAATAAGAACTATTTTAGAGTTTCTTATTGTTTTATTGTCGTCGTAAGTCATGTCATTAGTCTATCGGTTATCGGTTGCTGGTTTGGTGATTTCTACTTCGCTCAGTGTTGCCAATCACTTTATCCCTAATTACCCTCGATCCTCGTCAAAATTACCCTCAAAATCTAAGCTCCTGTATTTGAGTAAAGAGTGCTAATGAAATAAAGGAAATGTGCTTGAAATTTGATAGGTTTGAGGAGCCGCCTATAGATGTCACTGATGTATAATTAATTTTAAAGTTTAGAATAAAGAATGAAAATAGAAGTTGCATACGCCAGCCAGTTTTTGTCTCAATTTTTTCATGCGAGATATAACGGATTTTTTTCAGAATTTATTTTACTGCTTAAAAAATCACAGTATATAGATGATTAACAGCTGATGCAATTTTGTTTACAGCCATAAACGCCAATTATAAAACAGCTAACGCTGTCCATGTTTCAGTCTATCAACTGCTAGCATTAGGTAGGCGGAGACAGGTGACAATAATCCCCATTTTCTATTTTCGTTATTTATTGTCTGGTTGACGTTAAAACTTGCAGACATTACTGCAACTTAGCGGACTTCTTGTCGTCCTGGCACTCGTGGCTCTTTCACGTTTTTAACATGAGACAATCACTGTACATGTAATCCTTCCTAAGCTTGATTTCTGCCATGGAGTTCGTGAGTATTCGTCACAGTCACGAAAATCGAAAGGGTCGATAAAGCAGAGAAATGTAGTAGGCCTAATTTAATCATAAATAAACATCAATGAATGTATAATAAGTATATAACAGAGGATAATATAAATTTGTATATTTTTAAAGGCTTTAGTAAAATGACCCCTTTTTACCCTCGAAGTTCAAAATTATCACCGGCAAGGGTAATTTCTCTCGAAGTGGCAACGCTGACTACGCACCGTGTAAACGGAATGGGCGAGTTACTGACGCGACAGTTGTATAGTAGTGATGGGCAGTGCGATTATTTTTAGCGAACCCACTCATTTGAATCACTCGATTCAAAAGAATCGAAATTTGAACCGATTCATTTTGTTCGTTTTGATTCATTATCTGCCCTCGCCGAATAATGTAAACGAATCGGTTGTTATAGATTATTTGGCCGTCCTGTTATGTTACGACTCCAATATGCGATATGCGAACCGATAGTCCAAGTGATGCAATGAAATTTGACTATCGAACATCACAAATTATTATTGCGCAGCCGCAAACTCCTTAAAGAACCAATAAGCAAGCTTAGACGGATCAGCTGATATTCAAAGTTAGCTGAATGACATAACAACAATCGGTTCGCGAACCGATAGTCCAATTAATCAGCACCAGCAGATATGATATTGTAAAGAAAGAGAGCTCAAAACAAAATAGATTTGCATGGAATTGTGGGATTTCACAAAACGTTTGCCGCGCATACGCAAACCAATGAGACTGCGTTTAGTGATCTCTCCTCGTCCGTCTCCCTCCCCTTCTTTCCGCTTCAACTTCCCCCCCAACCATTTCTCAGCGGAAACGCAATTGAATCGCGAACCACGATGGTCTACACCGATTCGCGAACGAAGTGAATGTAACGAACGACCGTCTATGCGCAGGAAGTGCCCTGAAACAGTTACTGCTATATTTTAGAGTAACTGTTCCTTCGAGGAATGTCGCCAATGCCAGGTAACTGTTACTGTAACAGTTACTGCTTTAGTTTAAAGTAACCGTTTTATCGTCTGCTTCACATCCTACATTTGAATTCCAGTAGTATTTTTACTCAACACCCTCATATTTATTAATCAAAAATAAAGGACAAATGTTTACCAGATGCAGATTTTTATTGTGATAACCTTTTCTATGATGTAAATTAGTAATTTCTCTCACAATAAAACAAAATCATTTATTTGTCATTGACGTTTTACATGTATTTGTAATTGACAAAATTATATAGGTACTATAAGCTGATGCAAATAACAACTTAGCTGTGATAAATAGTCTTCACAAAATAAACAATAGGCAGTGCATAAAACTGGTAGTATTAGGCTATAAGGCAAATCTGGTCATCTATCACTAAAACATCCACATTTGAAAAAGTGAAAATCTAAACTAATAGATAAATAAAAGTGTCAATAAAAAACATCGCTTCAATTTAGTTATACCGCACCAAATAATCTATTCTTTTATTATTAAGGTAAACTGCCATAAAATATCTCAATATCAACTAATAAAAAAGCACCTAGAAACCAACCGAGCATTGAAACTGCTACATTACACACTGTTACTTATTTAACCCTGGAACACAGAAAGGAACGGGTGAATAATAGTTGTAACAGTGACACCGATCCAACGCTGGTGCGCATGCGCAACAGCTTCGGCATATCCTGCGCGTAGAAGGTCGTAACGAAACCGAGCAACATAACCGAGGCATATTTACCAGAGTTGATTCGCGCCACGAATTGGTTATTTTAAAAGTTGAATCATGATTCATCTGATTCACTCGATAATTCGTTCGATTTGAAAGTTTTGTTCGCGAATCGCCCATCACTATTGTATAGTTAACAGTCTAGACACAGTAGTTGTCTACTGTCACCGACTAATACAAAACAATAGGCAAATGACATACAGTAAAGAAGACACTTAAACGGTCTTACACAAGTGTCAGTCAGCAGTCAGTTGACAGTGAAAAAACACCACCAACTTAACAACTGTCGCCCGAGTCGTTCCTTTGCACCGTGGAAACCAGAACCAATCTTAAATTAGTGATGTGCGATACGTATCGTATCGTATCGGAATATCGCGATACTCTAGGGACGATACGACGATATTTTGTCCCGATACTTTTTAAACGATACGTATCGTATCGCCTAAAACGATACTCGATTTTGTATCGGCACATAGAGACGATAATTCGATATTATTTTCTTGGCTGTAAAACAATGAGGTTATATTTATATTCCACAAGAATTCTTCAAAAGTCTTCTTTTCTGTGGTACTACAATTAAAACCAATGGAAATACCTCGATGGCCGTATTTTTAACTGCAGTGTATAATACAATATACGTCGTATCGTTTATGCACAATATGTTAAGCGATACGATACACGTATCGCGATACACAGCACCGATACGATACGGCCGATACGATATCTGACTCCGATACGTATCGTATCGCCGTATCGCGATACACGGCCGTATCGCACATCACTATCTTAAATCATCCGCACAGCTGCAATCTGCAAGTAGGCAGACGACGCGGTATTCACCATATTTACAACGTACTAATAACGGTAATAATCCTGTTGTACATTTCCCTATCTGAAAACACATGTGATATTTTCTGATAATATTTTTTTAATTGTTTTTCAAGTTTGATATATTTTTAAGGTTTGATATCGAAATTCACGGCTTATTCCAGGTTTTTTCACGGTATACGAAATTCACGGCTTATTCAAGGTTTCACGGTTTTCACGGTTGGGTGGGGACCCTGTCATTCTGAATATAGACATTTTGTGGACTTTTAATTTTTTTGGTAAAAGAATGGGCATTTTTTTTAGACTATTATTTTTTATGTGCAAAATTTGAAAGTGTACAAAAATGTAATATTTTTTTGGAGAAAATAAATTATTCTTATTCTTATTCTTATTCTTAGTGTGGGAAAGGGCGGGAATCTTTTGTGATGAGCCATAGTCTGAGACTACGTGGTGAAAGAGTTACGCCTACATCTACACCAATTCATAGCAATTTATCAGTTAATGAGCTGCAGAAAACTAGAAAGGTAAATCAGGAAACATTATTCTCTTCAGTTGTAAGAGGTGGGCTTAATAAAACACGGACATCAGCTAATCCTATTTATATTGAGCCTGATTTGTCATTCATATCTCATAACCGCTTTGAGGCACTAGCGATGGAGGAGGACGATGGTAATAAACAAAGTGTTGCTAGTCGAGAAATTAATAGAGAAGAATGTAATATGATTAATCCAAGCAAACAAGCTAAGAAAAAAATATTAATCTGTGCTGACAGTCATGGGAAAAATTTATCGTTGCATATAAATAATAAGCAGCAAACATATGATGCAGTGGGTTTCGTTAGACCGGGTGGACGATCTGAGCAGGTCTTAAATATGAACTTAGGTCAAGAAAACTTAGGAAAAGCAGATGTGTGTGTTGTCATAACAGGAACCAATGATGTTGCAAAAAATGAAGCTGACAAAGTAATAACCGAATTTAAAAAAGTGCTGGATGAAAATAAAAACACTAACTTTGTAGTAGTTGATGTTCCTAACAGATACGATTTAGCAGACTGGTCGTGTGTCAACCATGAAGTGAAAAAAAACAAACAGTGATCTGAAGAAGCTGTGTGAAGGATATAGTAATGTGGTTATTGTGGAATCGAGTAAGGCAACTCGGCAACATCACACAAGACATGGTATGCACCTTAACGAAATCGGGAAAAGGTGGCTAGCTGAACAAATCTGTGAAGCAATATCGAAGTGTAACCAGAGTGAAACTGAGAGCACCTCTATCAATCTTCAACTACCAGTTCCAGAAAATACTACTAGTTTAACGAACAATGGGGACTTGGAAAACGCACCTACTACAGCAAAATGAAAACCCGCCTGAACAATGGAGCATCTAATCAAGAAGGTATCACTACAAATGAAAATTGTCAAATGCAAAGTAATTTAAATAAACAAAATGTAAACAATTCACATCAGTTAAATCTGTTACAGGTAAATGTTAGATCACTTAGAAAAAAAGTAGGATTGGTAGAATTGATATCAGATAGCCTTAATTGTAATATAATTTGCCTGAATGAGCTTTGGTTAAACATGTGTGAAAAACTAATGTATTTGCCAGCAGGATTTGTAGTGGCTGATATGTATTGTAGGGAAGAACCCCATTCAGGTGGGGGTTGTTCGATATTTGTTAAAGAAAACTTGGGAGTTTGAAATAATCAATGTTAGTGACTTTAGTGAGGTTAGTGTTTTTGAGGTGGCTGCTATTGTTTAAAAAAATTATCACACAGTTCTTGTTTGTATATATCAAACTCCTCAGTCTAATGTTAACTCTTTTTTTATTAGGTTAGACAGTTTTTTAAGCCCTATTACAAGAAAATACGTTCCAGAATATGATTTTATTGTAACAGGTGATTTTAACATAAATATTTTGGACAACTCACAAGAATCTCAAAATTTTTTAAATCTTTTGAGGGCATACGATTTATATTGTTTGAACAAAAATCCTACTAGAGGATTAGCTTGCATTGACAACATTATTACTAATATGAAACAAAATGTAATTAAATGTGAAGTTTTTAAACCTCATATATCTGACCATGATGGGTTACTATGCCAGATATTAAAGGAAAAATGGCAGGGCAATCAGAAAGATTTGTTGTCTTTTAAATATAGAATTCTTTCTGTAGAGGCTATTAATTCTCTTAAATGCCTTTTAATTAATACAGACTGGAGCTTTATGTATAGTGACAATAACATTGAATTGCTTTTCCCAAACTTGATAGACTATCTAAGAATTTCCATAGAGCAATGTTGTCCAGTGAAAACAAAAAAAATAAACGGTATCAGGAAACTGACACATACTTTCTCCCTTTTAGCCCAACTTTAATGAATAAATTACTTTTTATTTACTAAATATAGAATACAAAACATGGTCGAATGTACAGAAAATCTTGTAAACAAGTTGTTTTAAAAAACATCCACCCAAATCCCTGCTTTGGAGGCACTACAGAATCCATTGCTACACTCGTGGTTTTAAGAGGGGAAATGCCCCCTATTCCCCCCCAGGGTTATTAAGGGGCAACATATTTCGAATTAACTCTGTTGGTCAATGCTAAATTGACAAGCATATCAAGTTTGAATGAAATTGATCAGTAAATAAGAGAGAAATGGTAATTTTTGTATTCCCCATAAGAACAACATTGGACAACGTACTGCGTTTACCGCTAAATGAAAATTTCATTTTTCTCCGAAACCAGCAATCGTAGAATAGTAATTCAAAATACTAAATTATTTAGTTTTTTGAGCTCTTTTTAATGGTGAATAGTAAGATTTTTTTTATTTATGTCTTTTTATGAAAAATCAAAAAAACTGAATTTTGGATGTTTTAAGTCCTGTAATTTATGAACCCGAATTTTTACAGGAATGCGGGTGGTGTCATTTTGTTGGAGGACTAAAGTTCTACAAACGACTAAAGTTTAATCAAAATCGTTAGAGCCGTTTTTGAGAAATTTGGATTTTTCATGTTTTTTGGCGGTTTTTGGGGGATAATTACCCTTAAAAATCAAAAATTCAAAAAATGAAAAAAACGCCTGGAGATATCGTGGATCAGTACCTACATACCAAATTTCATCAAAATCGGTCCATAGGTTAGGGCTCTAGCTCTGTACACATCCACACACACACACACACGGACACACACACACACACACACACACACACACACACACACACACAGACAGACAGACATCACGTAAAAACCACTTTTTTGGGTTCAGGGAGCACCAAAACGAATATTTCCACTAACAACTCAAATTCGAAAATTCTGACGAAAACAATACTTTCTCCATATACTACGTATAAGGGGGAGAAAGTAATAAGGCAGGGTAAAACTAAGAAAACAAAAAAGTGGTATAATGATGAGTTGAGAATGATTAAAGATAGAGTAATCATGTGGTATAATTTATATGTGCATTGTAGTGATGATGTTTTAGATGGGAAATTATATTTAAGAGAACGGTATAAGGCAGAGAAAAAACACTATAGGTTTAAAATTAGAAAAAACACTATAGGTTTAAAATTAATGAGGCCAAAAAACTGTACAATAATAGATTTATTGAAAACTCTAAGAATAAGTGCAAAGCAGCTTGGAAGGTGGTCAAAGAGCAATCTGGTAAAGTCAATAAAAGTTGGGAATGTGTAATCAAATCAGATGATTTTAATAACTATTTCATTAATGCACCAGCGGAAATCAATACAAATTCACCTGTTGATGAATTAGGAGCACTGAATTATGTCCATAGATTCTTAAATAAAAGCATCGTAAATGCACAAAGAAAAATATTAAACTGGAATACAATAACAGAACAACAAGTTAAAAATATTGTAAGTGGTTTGAGTACTTCTAGTAGTGAGGATCTGTATGGGCTGTCGAACAGGTTAATCAAAGAAATTATTGACATAATAATTAAACCTTTGGTATGTTTGTTTAATAGGGCTCTAGCTGAGGGTGTTTTTCCACAAGTGCTTAAATTTACAAAAGTAATCCCAATCTATAAAAAAGGTAATAAGTCTGATCCATCAAGCTATAGGCCAGTATCTCTAATTCCGGTAGTAAGTAAGATTTTTGAAGCATGTATAAAAGATCAATTATATAATTTCTTTGTGGATAATAGGTTACTATGTACTGAACAATATGGCTTTATTCCTGGATTAAGTACAATTAAGGCTGTTGAAAATATTGTTAGCTACATTTTAAATGGTTTTGAAGGCAAAGAGGTAACATGTGCTACACTAATTGATCTGACAAAGGCATTTGATTGTGTTTCGCATACGATATTGCTAAAAAAACTTCAATGTTATGGTTTGGAGGGCAAGGAAATTAGTTTACTGACATCCTATGTGTGTAACAGGAAACAGAAGGTAGTCCAAAATAATGACAGTTCTATTTTTCAATTAATCAAATCTGGTGTTCCTCAAGGATCAGTTTTGGGCCCTTTTTTGTTTTTAATTGCCATTAATGATTTTCCGAGTAATATACCATGCAGAACAGTATTGTATGCAGATGATACAACCTTGGTCCAGTATGGTAAAGAAACTGTTAAATTACAAATAGATCAAAGTGTAGCACTGAATTATGCGGAAAGTTGGTTTAAAATTAATCAGTTAAGTATAAATAAAAAAAGACAGAATCTATTATTTTCTCCTTAACTGAACCATTTGAAATAGAATCGATTAAACTTCTTGGCCTACACTTAGACAGAAGCTTAAAATGGGATGTGCATATAGAGAATCTGTCTACAAAATTATCTAGAATTACTTACTTGTTGAGAAAACTTAAACTTAGTGTTAGTGATGATATGTTAATTAATGCATATTATGCATTTTTTCATTCCCAGATGGTATTGGGGTAACGTTATGGGGAAACAGTATGAATGCTGACCAAATTTTCAAGTGGCAAAAGTATGCTTTAAGAATAATAAAGGGTTTAAATAACTGTGAATCTTGTTTCCCTGTTTTTAAAGACCTGAATATAATGACATTTCCTTGCCTGTATATTTATTTCTGTTTGGTAAATGTCAATGAGAATCTGCAAGACTATAGAATTAGATCGGATATTCATAACTGTAACACCAGGAAAAAACATACCTTAGATATAAACACAGTTCGTCTTTCAAAATCAAACAATAGCACATTTTGCATGAAAATAAGACTATTTAATAAATTGCCACAATCAGCATACACTGTTAGTATTAATAGATTTAAAATATGCCTGAATAAATGGCTAAAAGAACAAATATTCTATAAGATTGATGATTATCTAAAAACGGAAGATTCTAAGTTCAACAGAATTTTTGACGGCTGAAAGCAGATTAAAGGAAATGTAAATGTAATAGCTTTATTTATTTATTTATTTATGTGGTCACTATATGTCTATAATCAACCTATTTATTAATGAATGTCATAAATTGTATTCCTATTTATTAATTATTATTTATTATTTCTCTCTTACTGCGCATGTTTATTTTGTCTGACTTTATCTTGTGGTATATTGTTATTTCATAGGTATAGTACATTTTAAGAATGATAAAACTGTAATCAGATAATGTAGTGAGTGTTTTAGTTTGTGATAAGTGGACGAAATCTATTGCATCAATGTATGTCTAATGATCAGTAAAATCTTGAATCTTGAATCTTGAAGTCGAAGTTGTTATTCACCAAACCTCCAGTGACTTTCCAGCCGGAAATTTCAACCCTCCCTCCCCACTAAATCTCTTTCCCGGGTGCTCCTGGTGTCGGTAAAACAACCGACAAATTTATGTTGATTAGCAACACGCATATCAAACACACTCATGCTAACGCACGGGTTTCACCTATGTGAGGATTTCATTTTATAAATAGGGAACAGTCTCATATTGTTGTAAATTATATATATATTTTAAATAAAATGGTTTTGATTTCATTAGATTTGTGTTCTTAGTCATTAGTTAGTGTGAGTTCAGAGGTTTTGGATGTAGTACGTGAAACGTAGTTTTTTGGTTGTTTTTACAAAGTGTTTACAGTTTGGTAAAACGTGATGGCAAAACTCTACCCCATGAGGAGAAGTTCAAGACTATTTGAGGCTATTGACACCAGAAATTAAAACAGTGACATTGGGAAGCAGTTTGGAACACCAGTGAGAACTGTCGACAATTTTTAAACAAAAAAAGTGTCGTACTGCTTCACCCTAATTCCAACAATGCTCTGCAATTTTAATTGTTATCATGTTTTGTTCCCTTTTAGTTTTGCAAATTATTTTAACAGCCTACAGTACATTAATGTTCAGCTAAATGAAATTGATGTGTAGTTGGTCAGAACCAGAACTGACTTCTGTAAACGGGAGGGATTTGATTGGGGCAGGTGATAAGAAGTGAGCAAATGTCTGGAAAATAGACAGGAAGTGGTCGAACGGGAAAATCATCACCAAAATACCAAACTGTGAGTCATTATTTCTTTACTTTCCTCCTCTACAATATTTTCACTGAAGGAAGTATTTTGTCTTCTACTACGTTAACCAAAGAAGATTTACAATATATTTCCGGGCTTATTTTAGACATTTAAAATTGTTAAAATCTATTTTAATTTTAATAATAATTATTATACGGTATGATTATTTTGTATACATAGCTCGAACTTATGTAAGGATTATACCCTTCCATGATCCATCTATTGTGTTACTGTGACCCTCAATAAATCGAAGTCTGTGGAAAATCACCTTAATACGTCGAACCTCGATATTTCGAAATATTCAATAACTCGAATTTTTGCCGTTCCCCCTGAGGTTCGAGTTATCAAGGTTCCACTGTATACAATTTACTGCTTAGTAAATGAAAAAGAAAACGCATACAAAAATAAAGCCTGGTCAGACTAACATAATTATAATACAAGGCACAATTATAAACCTAGAGACTAAAAAGGTAAGGCTTGAAAAAAATAAAACAAATAAAAACTCAGTTTGCATGGAAAGAAAACTTGTTAGCAAACTGCCTAAAAGTGCATCATATATTGAGCTAAAAAGGTTTATGATTATTATAGAAAAGTGGCTGAAGGGAACAGTATTTTACTCTCTAAATGCATATTTTGAGTGAGAGATGAACGATTTGGAAAGTTTGCTCATAGTATATGCAGCCTCTGGATTGTTGATTTTTATCATTTCTAGGCTTACCTTAACAATCCAAAAAGTTATAGATCCAAATCGATTTCAGGTCCGAAGACTCATTATCAGTGGATGTATAGGAAACCAAGTTTTTTAAAAGTTATCATCCTTGACTGGATTTTGTTCAGATTTCACACATATATACACAAACACAATTTTAAACACTGAAGAGACATAATTTTTGATTATATAATTAAAATCAATTGCAGGAATTAATCAATAATATACTCATTGTGCTATGGAAGACACATAAGTCAACAAAAAATAAACATCTGTTGCACTACTGATAGTGATAAAGGAACAACTCTTATCATATTGTCGGTGATATCAATCCATCATAAAGATAAGTTGAGGTTAGATTGGGAATTCCAATAAAATAATGTGTCTTAATGTCTCTTCAGTGTTTAAAATTGTGTTTATGTATATATGTATGAAATCTAGATCAAAAATCCAATCAAAGATAAAAAATAAAAAAAAACTTGGTTTCTATACATCCACTGATGATGAGTCTTCGGACCTGAAATCGATTTGGATCTATAACTTTTTGGATTGTTACGGTTAAGTCTACAAGTAATATAAAGTTGGCTCATCAATTAAATTTAGTTCATGTGGAGTTTATGTTGTTTTATGTTGTTGTTTTCTAATCCAAAGGGGCCATTCCATGTCAAATCATCCAGCCAAATTACAATTTGACACCCAAGTTCTCAGATTTTTATGAAATTTTGTATACATTAAGTGTGTACAAAAATAAGAAAAAATGCAAAGTTTCACCAAATTCCATTAAGTAGTTTCAGAATTATAGTTGTTTAAAGTTTTAGAAAAATGTAATTTCCGATGGCAGTATGAGCGGGAAATCAGCTTGTATGTTTCCACGTTTTTCTAAATAACATTTATATTTATGTAGCTAGAGGCTTCAAACTTTATGAATTTGTCCTAAATTTAATGGAGAATCAGATTATACTATAAGTGTTGGCATTATAACTTTTCATCATTGTTTAAAAATTCGTAAAACACAAAAATTATAGTTTTTTTCAAATTGTGACGTTTATGTAAAAAACAATCTTTGGCTAAAATCTCTCTCCAGATACCCTAATACAACCATATATCACTGAAAAGAGCATAACATTTCCTTATAAATGGTGAAATAATATCTGTGGGTTTACGTGTTCTAAAAGTTTTATTACAATGTAAAGTTAATAAATAAATTTTTGAATAGCGGAAAAGGTATTTTCATTGACAAAGACAAGAGTTTGTGGTAAGGATGTTAGAAAGTCAATAATATCTTATAAAATATAGGACTATGGAGCTAAAATCATATGTAATACAATTTGCATGGCATATTTTGTAAACATAAGACTTACTGTTGGATATAACACATTTACAACAAATAATTTTGTACAGTATGATGTCATTTTGAATTTAAATGTATACCCTTGTTAGCCTACATATTACTAGAGAGCTGCATGTCAGTCTCAAAAGGTGAAATAATATTTGCAAGTTGTAGCATTACAAGAGTTTTAATACAATATAAAAATATGAAATGACATGGCTTAAGTGCTCCTTTTTTACCTCAATACTGAGGGTGTACTGATTTAGCTTACATTAAACAACCTCGTGAATTTATGATACCTAAACAAAATATACAATATTTACATTTCATTTAGTTACTGAACTGGTTTACTTACTTCTTATCCAGATTTTCATGGGAAAATTCTTCTGTTGTACAAAATGATAGTATATCTTCAAATTGTGTTAAAAGTTAAAAATTGTTAAATAGTTTTTAAAAGTCTTGGCTTGGTTCGAAAGTAACTTGAAATGTAAGTAAACACAATCACTGAAACTTAAAACTGATGACCGTCTATAGTGATATTTTAAAGTTGTCCAAGGCTGTGTTAATTTATTTTTGAGAGTCAGAATAAATCTTATAAGTTCAATCCAATTGTGACGTTACCACTGGAGGTTTTACTTTACAAAGGAGATGAGGTGGTGGTACGGGACAGTTTTCTTCTTTTTGAGGCCAATAAAAGTTTTCAGCTGTACCATGAGGATTGCATAAAGAGGATATTATAAACCCCTTCTTCCTCTTAATTTGCTGAACCATTCCAATCCACCAGTTGCTTTCATAAACCCAGGCAACAAAGGAATGGAGGTTAGGTTCAATCATTGGTCCTGATGGGTTAAACATGTTTTTTCTTAACACGTTGGCTGCTGTGGGCCCCGATCGGTTTTTTTCTTAACATAGAAACTTATGCAAATTTCATGTTTAAACATGTTTGCAGCAGCGAACGTGTTAAACAGATAACAGAGCCTGAGCTCACTCTTTTTGCTATGATTTCTTCTGACGATACAGGCTGGAAAAAATTAAAACTTCTTGTTCCAGTTATGCTTTGCCCAGATTCAAAACGACTACTTTGGGTTATTCTGATATTTTCAATATCTTCTTCACTCAAAAAGAAAAATTTTATTTTTGAAAACAGATTATTACAAAGTGTGAACATTTGCCAAGCATTTACAATCCGTTCACTTGCTTTTGAACTTTGGAGGTTTCTCTTAATATTAGTTCTTTTGTCTTGCCCCCGATTCCGTCACACACAGTTTTTCATGTCTTTTGTTGGATGAAAAGACCTTCCATAACTTCCATGAAGATTTTCCATGACTTCCTTTAAGTTGAACATTTTTTCATGACAAATTCATCATGGTTTTGAAATTTTTATACTGTGCACTGCACCCATCAGTAATGTATTCCACTCTGCCAACTGATGGAAATGTCAGCTTAATTAAATCAATCGTTTTTTCTTGGACAGAGAAGACAAATGGTTCAGAAATTAAACACTATGATGTTTCTAGTACCACAATGATGTTTGTAGTAAGGTACCATCTCCATTTTTAGAATATATTACTACAGGATGAACTGAACAACTTAAATGGCTCTAGTGTGCTTCATTTTGAAGAACAAAATTATAATTCTCAGCGAAATCCATTAAGACCAAAACTTCATCAAATCCTAGGTTTTCATTTCATATTTTTATTTTGTATTAAAACTCTTGTAATGCTACAACTTGCAAATATTATTTCACCTTTTGAGACTGACATGCAGCTCTCCAGTAATACGTAGGCTAACAAGGGTATACATTTAAATTCAAAATGACATCATACTGTACAAAATTATTTGTTGTAAATGTGTTATATCCAACAGTAAGCCTTATGTTATTACAAAATATGCCATGCAAATTGTATTACATATGATTTTAGCTCCAGTCCTATATTTTATAAGATATTATTGACTTTCTAACATCCTTACCACAAACTCTGTCTTTGTCAATGAAAATACCTTTTCCGCTATTCAAAAATTTATTTATTAACTTTACATTGTAATAAAACTTTTAGAACACGTAAACCCACAAATATTATTTCACCATTTATAAGGAAATGTTATGCTCTTTTCAGTGATATATGGTTGTATTAGGGTATCTGGAGAGAGATTTTAGCCAAAGATTGTTTTTTACATAAACGTCACAATTTGAAAAAACTATAATTTTTGTGTTTTACGAATTTTTAAACAATGATGAAAAGTTATAATGCCAACACTTATAGTATAATCTGATTCTCCATTAAATTTAGGACAAATTCATAAAGTTTGAAGCCTCTAGCTACATAAATATAAATATTATTTAGAAAAACGTGGAAACATACAAGCTGATTTCCCGCTCATACTGCCATCGGAAATTACGTTTTTCTAAAACTTTAAATGACTATAATTCTGAAACTACTTAATGGAATTTGGTGAAACTTTGCATTTTTTCTTATTTTTGTACACACTTAATATATACAAATTTTTATTAAAATCTGACACCATGGGTGTCAGCCCCTGGATGATTTGGCATGGAATGGCCCAAAGGCAAGTTTTAAATCATGTTAGTCAAAATAAGAGTTCTACAGGGTTTAAGTGATTTTAAATCTCCGATAAGTTGTTTCTTGAATCTTTTTTTTATTGTTGTTTTTATATACTTTGAAGGTAACTTATTTTACTCTGATTTAAATGTAGACTATGTCAATGATAGTTTATAGTAGGGGAGAGTGGTGTAAGGTGGGACATGGTACATACTGGGACATCTCATGTAAGTTCTTCTTCATAGATTTTTGGCCAGTTTCCCTCCAGGAGTGTAAGATTAAACACCACTGTATGGTCTAAGTTAGTTTCAGTGCTGTATTTGTGATGTTAACAGTTGCATGAAAATCCAGTGTCAAAAATCAACAAAAGTTTTGTTTGATCAATTAAGTATTTTTTATTTTACTATTAAAATAGTTGAGTATTGGAGTGGATATGACAAACATAACCTCAACCAACATTCCTTGTTTTCATGGTGCAGGTTTGCAGCATCAGAGACACATAGGTTAGGAGGCATTTTACAAAAAAAAAAAAACAATTTACATGAGGTACATAGTGGGACAAGGTTATTTTATACTTTAAAAATTATTTTTTTAAGATAAATTTACTGGCTGATTAGTGTAAATAATGTTTTCACAACATAATTATTAGCCCCCAGCCATTTAAAAGGAACTCTGCTAAAATACATTGAAATATGGTGTACAATGAATAAGATGTCCCACCTTTTACCATATACTGTCCCACCTTGTACCATATGATGTCCCACCTTGTACCATATGATGTTCCACCTTATACCGTAGGTGGTGCATAATGGGACAGAAGGTACAAAGTGGGACAAACTGTTTTTTATACATAAAATATTAACTTATAATTATGAGAAAAATTCCAAGATTCAATTTTTTAAGTATCTATTAAATGAGCCCTAGCTTATTCTTGTATGTTAAATAATTCACAGGAAAAAGTTTTTTGAATTTTGTCCCAGTATGTACCACTCTCCTCTAGTTGTTATTTATATATTTATTTTACTACCAGTATTAGTTAAAAGTTTAACAAGTTGCACACTATTAACTAATTCTTAGATTTATGTCAGAAAGCAATTTAATGTTGTTTTGCCTTTGTCTTTGTAATCTAGAATAAGTATTTATTAAGTTTTTCATAGCGCAGCTTATAATCTTCTGATGTAATTTTCTTAATAATTAGATGCATATTTTATGGCCATTTTATTCTTATGTAGTTATGAATATGTTTGTAATGAAAATTACCTATGCTTATTTGACAATGTCTAATGCATCACTTGTATGTCTGCTGACTAATAACAATCTTCAATCTTGAATCCAGTTTTTATCAGTGGTCAAAGCACTAGAAGGCCATGTCTAGTTGACCTTGAGTGGAATCAACATGACTAACATTGGAAAGTTTGAGATTTGCCTCTATGACACAAAAACATAGCATCTGATTATCAGTTTGTGATACTTAACGATATTGTTTGGAACTTGAAGATGTCTATCTTGATCCTTGATGATAAAGGGCACTTAATTTTTGTGGAGTAAAAGTGAATATTTTCTCTATAATTAAAATCATTCCGACTTTTTAGATATACAGTATGAAATTAAATAAAAAATTTATAAATTGTTGACGATCAAAATATTCTGATCTTTGAGGAGAGGCTTGAAATTAGCTTTGCGTGAGGAGTTAGAGAGTGTTTTAAGAACTTTTTTCTAAATCAAAAAATACTGTGGGTTTTAAACAAATTGGAAAACAGCCTGAATCTATTCATTAATTGAATAAATGCACTAAATGAAGTCATGACTATTGTAACGGAACATTTAATAACCTTAACAACAATGCTACCCAGAAAATTCTTTTTGTTACCAGACAAATGTATGTGACATAACAAGACAATATCCCAGTGTAATCGATTCCTACCAGTTTAGGTACCCGTAATGGGTAAAGAAAAATGGATACCTCACAAAGTAAGCTAGATTAGTAGCTGTCTTACAGTGATCCACCAGGAGAGGGTGGATCTGACGGTAGGCAACAACCCTCAATTTACTGGCTGCCTTGCAGTTTCTGGACATCCCGTTACACATCCTTATCTGCACCTCTCCATACCTTTTTATCCCAGCCCTTGAAGGGAGTACATGGTTCACACTTTCATTTGGTTATGATTTCCCTGACTTTCTCTGACAAAAAAAGTTAATTTTCCCTGACTCGCGACTAGGAATGCACACTTCTTTTACAGTAAGTAATAATTACAACTTTTTTTATCAGCCTCCACCTTCCCATATCCGTCCTCACACTCTTGTTTATTTTTTTATCTTAATGATTACAGTTTGTTGTTGTCTAATACATTTATTGCCTTACCAGTTATGATTCACTTCCCCCTCTTTGACCATAACAACTGATTTAACAATAGGGATGAGTCGATACCAAAATTTATCAATTCTCGATACCAATACCGATACCAGAAAAATTGATTCTCGATACCGATACCATTGATACCTACGATTTTTCAGTACCTATAGTTGTTAAAACTATTGTCAAAAACCGTAACAAATGTATGTTACCATTTAAAATTATTTAGTAGTACTTTGTAGTTGCTTATCAAACAAATTGTTTAATGCAATTTTGTACATAATTTAATCTTAATTTCACTAGTATGCTATAGTAATATAGAAAAATAAAACTATTTATTATAAATTCATAATGAGGAAAAACTTGGTTATCTTGCCGCCGACCCAAACACTCCACGTGACTTTTGGAGCGTGGGTAAGCGGCGCGGTGGGGGTATCGATAGTATCGGTATCGACATTTAACGAATGAATCTCGATACCGATGCCAATGTCCAAGAATCGGTGGTATCGAGAATTGACTCATCCCTATTTTCAACAATGAAATAAGTAGGGGTGTACGAGTATTCGAACTTCGAGCTTTTTCGAGCCGAATATTTAAAAGGCCGACTATTACAAAAGTCAATTAAAAACAACTTTCCAGAATCAATGTTAGAATTCTCGTAGTTTGCGTTGGTAGAGCTCCATTCCATAACAAATATAATTCTGCAGTGCTAATGCTTTCGGTCCTTCGTAAAAGAAATAACTAAACATTAAAGTACTGTAATATTTTAAGCTGCCGACCTTATCAGTGATCAGTGATCAACCAACACAATGGAGCTACTTTCTCTACGCTCATTCACATCAAGTGGACCTATCACACTATTCAGTTAGCAGTGCAGTGGCCGTTACCCAGTTGAGTTGTGCATTATTTCACGGTTCATAATAATTAATACAACAACCGTACTGCTGCAGAAAAAGTACCACAGGAAAAAACTAAAATCCATTAAAACACTTTGTTTAACTGTTGCATCGGTACAGTCTGTTCTACAACTTACAACTTCGTACATTACACAACAATTATATTCCCTGGAGTCTGAAATTATGTCTGGCAACACTGTTGGCATTCCCACTTTGCGAACTGCCTTAATAAGTTGAGTGAAGATGGTTATTATGATGTAATGATTTAACGTGACCAACAGCTAGGGACAACGGTGTATGTGATGAACGAGATGAGTAGAGTAAGCGTTCACCCTTACTCCACTCATCTTGGGTGATGAACGCCTAACAAACATGACGGCGTTATAATGTGCAGACAAATTATCTAAAAATTGGATGGTTAAAAAATTTACGAATTGCAAGGTTCACAAAATCTAAGGATTTTATAAAAATTCTGAATGGTTACGTAACGCATATTTATAATACCGGTGGTCATATTATTTTAAAGGTTGATTATATTCTATGTATGCTGAAGGCCCTAACCACGAGCAAGACGCGATCAAAATGGCACAGTGTTTTATTAAACTACGCTACTGCTGTGCGATTAAAATCATATTGTTAACTCCGCGGGATTATTTGAATTTATGAATAAACGTCAGTAGAAGTAGAAACCATATCATTTTGTAATTGTATGCTATCAAATTGTTAAGTGATGGAAGAAGAATGCATTGACCCCCCCTTCCACCTTCTGCTTCTGAAACCTTCTGTTTCAGAAGCAGATATAATAGATTAAGTCTATTAGGTAATAGGTTAGATAGAACATAAGCTAGGCTTACGATTAATCAACTTATTCCTGTGAGTACAATAAGATATAAAGACTGGTTTAACAATCTTATATTTATAAAAGGATAACCTAAAATTTACTATTTACAAACAGTTGAATGAGAGATAGGCTACTGGGTTTTGGCAATTCCCAAGTCTAGGGTCTAAGTCTTTGGTTACATGGAGAGTACATATTGACTAGGGGTGTGCGAGTACTCGACACTTCGAGTTTTCGGCCGAGTATTTTAATACTCGAACTCGACTCGAAGATTTGAAAACTACTCTAAAGTTCGAGCGAGTATTTCCCGCCGATTACCGAACGATCGCTAACGATTGCGAGCAGCCAAAACGCGTAGTAACGGCCGCAAAAGGCGATCGCATCACGTAAAATAGGCCGAAAATGACGACCGCAAATGACTGCAACCGGCCAAAACGCGTAGTAACGGCCGTAAAAGGCGATCGCATCACGTAAAATCGGCCGAAAATGAGATCGGATCGCGCAATTTCGGCCGCAAAAGGCAATCGCATCACCTAAAATCGGCCGAAAATGACAATTGCGACCGGCCAAAACGCATAGTAACGGCCGCAAAAGGCAATCGTATCACGTAAAATTGGCCGAAATGAAGACCGCGAACGATTGCGACCGGCCAAAACGCATAGTAACAGCCGTAAAAGGCGATCGCATCACGTAAAATCGGCCGAAAATGATGATCGGATCGTGCAATTTCGGCCGTGACTAACGATTTCGTCATTTAATATTGATTATAAGCGATGTCTAGACCAGGTGAAATTGGCCAAATGACAACAGGTTCCTGTTTCATCGGCTGGAAACGAATATCAAACCTTGTTTTGTTTGTCAATACCTAATCCAGTTTGATTGTACTGGCCAAAACTTTGTATTGCTACTCATGTATTAGTTAGAAACCATGTTTAGATTATCAAATCTAGGGTGGTATCCAAATCCCATTACACTATTTTAAACTACCAATTGGTGGCAAATACTCGCTCGAAAATACTCGACACTCGAAAATAATTGGCACTACTCGACTCGACTCGATTAAAAAAATCACTACTCGCACACCCCTAATATTGACATACAGTAAATTATTATTATTATGGCTATTAATAAATACGGAAATACCTGCATTAAGTTAGAAATTTTTAGTTCTCTTCCTTTAAGTTATTTGTTCTCTATGTAGGCTACCTACTTTTTATTGAAGGACAAATTGTTCGTTACTATAAACAAGTGGTCTCAATCTTCCTTTTTAGAAGCCTACCGTATTTAATTCGTTATTTTCCCACTGTAGGCCTTTATTTATTTAACGTAGGAATAATGAATCTAGAAGAAGTGAATGAAAGATGACAAATATTGAAAGTTATAAATTATTTTACATTACCATAATGGATAAAATTTGTATTCTTTTAAACATAATATAAATAAAGAATACATATAGGTCTAATCAAACATGCTCAAAGCTCGACAACTTTGAAAAAATTCTGGCCGGCGTGGCTCGAGTCAGAAAATCACTACCGGTATATTGCTAACTCCTAGAGAAAATTCCCATCAAAAAAAGCTCGGCTCGAGAAAGCTCGAAGCTCGAGAACTTTGAAAAAAAGCTCGGCTCGGCTTGGCTCAAGCCAGAAATCACTATTCGCACACCCCTAGTTATAAGTTTTTATTTTCGTAAAGTAGTGTTTTGCGTTTATGATTAAATCAAAATTGTTCCCTGACTTGAATAAAATAAGCATTTTCTCTGACTTTCGGCGTTTTTATAACTTTTTCCCTGACTTTCCAAATTTCCTGATTCCCTGACTCTCCAGAAAGTGTGAACCATGGAGTGTTACCGCCCTCTGTGTCAAGAGTTTATGTATTTATTATAGTTATAACAAAATTTATAGAGTCTTGTTTTAGTTTTGTATATAGATGTAAATGTAAATATAAAGTAACGATCAAAATATTTCAATAGGGTCAGTGACCATTGTTGATAGATTAGAAGCTGGGTGCAGCTGTTTGTAAACAGCTACCATAAACGATGTCTGGTTACCTTGGGGGAAGCCTTGCCGAGTTTGCTTCCTTCAGGGTCAATTTCAGGGCTTAGTTTATAAGTATTTTGGTGTTAGGAAAGGGGGACAGTCAGAGTGAGGGGCCCAGGGAGGACTAGGACCTGGCATTGTCGCCCTCTGACCGGATAATAGGGGTAAATTACTTGATTCCATTTGGTTTGTTATCACAGAGTTTTTGCGTTGAAGGGTTTTTTTCACAGGGGTTTCGCGTCTAAATTTTAAATATTATTGTGGGTTGTACGAGTAAAGATTTCAGTTAGGGTCATATTTTTGGGGATCCATTAAATTCGAGAGTTTGTATTCATGTTGAGTTATTAAAGTGGAATTTGTTTATGGTGGCTTAGCCCATTTTGGTAATAAACTGATATTTGTTAGAGTGCAGCGACTTTGTATAACAAATAAATCTTTTGTCAGCATTCACGACCGTTTATTTATTGTGGTTCCCCAGAGGTTGCGGATCGGTAGTAAAGCCATAGAAACCAACACATAACATCTGGGGTCGTGTAGGAGTAGCATCCTCGCCTTCGGTAGCTGACACAATATCACAGGCGGAAGTGCTCTCATGGATGTCCTGAGGGTAAGGGATTGCCCCGGACATACCCTCACAACACAATACCTTGATCATGTGCACCCGGGGCTTGAACCTGGAGCTGAGTTGGTTCAGCACCTCAGCCACCAGCTGCTGATGCTTCAGCACCTTCCTCATCTTCATGATCCTCACGATAGCCGCCTGGATCAGCAGCTTGCGATCCTCCTCGATATGCTTGTGAGTCGTCTCCTGCTCCATCTTGGTCTCAGCCTTCATCGGGATGTTTATATTCACTCGAAGCTTTTTGCTGAAAAATAGTGTTGTACATGTAGGGTGGACTTTTTAAGACAAAGCACAAGACTTTGACATTAAAATTTACCCTTAAATGTAGTTTGCCGGTTGTGATTCGCAGTAAAACACGTTGAAGAGTTAGTTATTGTATAAGCACCGTCATGAGCATTGTCTGTAGTCTGGGTCATTGTCATGTGGTGTAGCCTGGTAGACGCAAACAGAACTACCTTAACCTGCGCGAAGGCTTTAATACAAATATGACAGCATATCAGAATGGTCTAAAGCGCTGTCTCCCCGACTGAGGGTAGTGCTTGGGTCGAGGGTTCGAATCCCGTCTCAGTCGGTGGTTTTTATGTGCAACTCATGCAGAGTTCACCTATCTGTCACAGAGTTGAAGGGGAGGGCAGGGCGGACCTTAAGAAAACTTTTTTTAATTTTACATATTCAGGCGTTCAATATTTTTAAAAATCAATGAAACAACACAAGAGTCAACCACTCTTTTAAAAAAACTTCCATGTTGAAGGGTTAAGGAAAAGAAGGTAGGTTACTACGAACTCTCCTGTGAAAGGAATAGTGAGTAGCACATTTGAAACACAAAGTAAAAAATGTAATTTCTGTTATCCGTATAATTTTTTTTACATTTTGAGAGAATGGCAGTTAAGAATAAAGTTTTTAAGTAGTCTCCAGCCAGTAGTGCCAGACAATTGTTTTCAAAAAAGTTAGTCTGTGAATAAGTTAACTATGCTTTGTCCCTGGGCAGTCACGAAATAGATTGGACACAAAGACAAAAAGTTGCATTACTTTTCCCTCCTATACTGAAATTAGTAGTTCGTAAAGGGTTCAGGAGTTCAGGATGAATATTTCACTACATTTTTCTTGGGCCTAATGAAAAAAAATCTAGGAAAAAAATATTAAGGAAATGTTCTTTAGGTTGCTGTTTAATCAGTCAAGCAATAAATTAATCAGTGTGTCTAGCACATAAATAAGATGAAAATTCCCAGCCATTATAGGTTCTGTGACAATTAGCATTAGCAAAGATCATCAATGAGTTCAGTTTAATGGAAGCTACGTTATTTGATTCTTTTGAATGGTGAGATCATTATTTAAAAATCAGTTGCCATTACATCATAACTTTGGAAAATAACCTTTACAGCCATATTTTAAGAATGGATTTTTTCTACTAAATATATATAATTTGAATCACAAATTTAATTTATTTTTAAAAGTATTTCACTATAAGGTTCATAATACAAATTAAATTTCACTTACTTTTTGTACCCTGTGAACAAAGAAACTGTAGATCCTGAGTGTAGCTCACTTTCATCATCATCACAAGTCAAGAGCTTGGCCTTGATTAGGATTTGTAAAACTTGAAGTAGAAAATCATGTTTGATTCGGGTGGAGTCTAAAAGCTGTGCGACACTCCAGCTATCACTGACATTGTACTGAAGGAGGACTGCCATCTGGAATGTTGATGCTTGCAATGTGTACCTGGAACATGAACATTCCATCATGATACAATCCAGCAATCACTGACATTGTACTGAAGGAGGACTGCCATCTGGAATGTTGATACTTGCAATGTGTACCTGGAACATGAACATTCCATCCTGATACAATCCAGCTATCACTGACATTGTATTGAAGGAGGACTACCCTCTTGGCTGCCATTTGGAATAAGATGAGGTGGGTTACAAATAGGGGTGTGCGAGTAGTGATTTTTTTAATCGAGTCGAGTCGAATCGAGTATTTGCCATTAGTTGGTAGTTTCAAATAGTGTAATGGGATTTGGATACCACCCTATATTTGATAATCTAAACATGGTTTCTAACTAATACATGAGTAGCAATACGTTTTGGCCAGTACAATAAAACTGGATTACGGTGTGACACTCGTTTCCGGCCAATAAAACACGGTCCGGTTGTCATTTGGCCAATATCACCTGGTCCAGACATCACTTATAATCAATATTAGATGACAAAATCATTAGTTACGGCCGATATTATGTTTTCCGTCTTCATTTACGGCCGATTTTAGGTGACGCGATAGCCTTTTGTGGCCGTTACTACGCGTTTTGGCCGATCTCTATTATCACTTCTTTGTTAAAGATTAATCCTTAGATACCTTTTAATTGCAAATTAAATATTATAATTAAATATAATCCTATTAAATTGTATGTAGATCATGAGATTATACCATTTTTTCATTCATGACTTAAACCAATAATTAGGATTATGATAAAGGCTATTGACGTTACTAGTCAATATTTTAGTATTGTAGTTTTAATAGTAAGAATAATGGGTATAATAATTACGATTTCGATATCAAAAATCAGGAAAATTACTGCAATTAAGAAAAAGTGAATAGAAAGGCACACGAATAACCTCCTGTGTGTATAGGTTATTGGGTTGAATCCACATTCAAAGGGTGAAGCTTTTTGTGTGTCAATTAATACCTTCTTTCTGATGGTTAGCGTTAGAAATCCAATTAATATAAGTATTACAATAATTGTTATTATAGAAATTAATATCAGTTTTATTATTCATTTATAAAAACCTTTAAGTTGGAAGCTTAATATACTAACATATACTAAATGAATTTATCTTCCTCATCAGTAAACTGATACATAAAGGAAAAGTCAAACTACATCAACAAAATGTCAATATCATGCTGATGCTTCAAATCCTACGTGATGATAACTAGACATGTGGAGCTTTGCAATTCGTATTGTTGAGATTATAATAAATAGTGTTCCAATAATCACATGTAAACCATGAAATCCAGTACTTCAAAAAAATGTTGACCCATAAATTGAATCTGCTATTGTAAATGGTGCTTCATAATATTCAACTCTTTGAAGTAAAGAAAAGTAGATTCCTAAAATAATAGTAAAATATAATCTTTGTAATGTTTGAGTATAATTTTTATTAATGTTGGCATTATGGGCCCATGTAATTGAAATTACTGATGATAATAAAATTATTGTATTAAGTAAGGGGATTCTTATGGGGTTGAAGGGTTTAACTCCAGTAGGAGGTCATTGTATTCCGATTTCTACTGATGGTGACAAGCTACTGTGGAAGAATGCTAAAAAAAAATGATGTGAAGAACATGACTTCTGATACAATAAACAGGATTATTCCTCATTTTATTCTTATAATAACTTTTTTTGTATGTATTCCTTGAAAGGTTGATTCTCGAATGACATCTCGTCATCATTGAATTATTGTTAATGCAATAATTAAGCTTCCTAGGTTCATAAGTCATATCTCATTGATATGTATTCATAAAGCTACTCCTGTGGTTAATGGTATTAATCCTATTGATCCTGTAATAGGTCAAGGTCTCTTATCAACTAGATGGAAAGGATGATTTTTCATTAAACTTCTCTTGAGTACAATGTGGTTAAAGTTATAATCACATATGATTGAATGAAGGCTACAGCCAATTCAAATAGCATTAAACCTGTGAAAAGTCATATTATTATAATTATTATTGGAATATTATGTTGTAAGTTGTTACCAAGTAAACTTATGAGAAGATGACCTGCAATTATATTTGCGCTGAGTCGTACGGCTAAAGATCCTGGTCGAATAAAATTTCTAATTGATTCAATAATAACCATAAATGGTATTAGTGCATATGGAGTCCCTACTGGGACAAGATGAACAAATATTCTGTTAGTTTTGTTTAATCAACCATATAATATAATTGATAATCATATAGTCAATGCTAAAGACAATGAAAATACTATATGGGCGGAGGGGGTAAACACATAAGGGAATATTCCTATAATGTTTCTAATTAATACAAAAAGAAATATTCTTACTAGAATTACCGATGAATTAATTTTGTTAGTATGTGTGACAATTTCATTTATTAATTTTTTTGTCATTATGAAAATAATTAGTATAATTTTTCTTTGAATATTTCAAAATGACAAGGGTAAAGCTAAAGAAAATATGATTCTTAGTCAGTTTATTGAGAAAGTTCCTGTTGCCGGGTCAAATATTGAGAATAAGTTTAATATCATTTTCAGTTAAATTTTGTGATTTTTGATTGATTTTTTGGGTTAATTTTTTATTATACTAAAGTAATTGATAACTATTAAAATTATTATCATTAATAAAGTAATTAGTATAATTGTAGTTCATCAAATTGGTGCCATTTGGGGTATAAAGAAATACCTTATAGTATCTTAATCTTGACAAGCTTACGTTTTTGTTAAACTAATAATCTCTTCATTAAGAGTATTCGCTTTTTACTATTGTTTGGTTTAAGAGACCAATACTTGCATTTAAGTGGCTTAATGATTGAGCTAGAATTTTTTTAGTCAGATAATGAAAGAGTTAATATCAATGGATTCTAAAGTAATAGGTATAAAGCTGTGATTAGCCCCACAAATTTCCGAACATTGACCGTAAAATACTCCTGGTCGGTTAATAAGGATATTTCTTTGACTGATTCGACTCGGGGACCCATCTACTTTAATCCCCAAAGAGGGAATTGTTCAGGAGTGAATAACATCGTATGATGAAACTAAGATTCGTGATTTTGTATTGAAGGGTAAAGCAATTCGATTGTCTACTTCTAGAAGTCGGAATTCTCTTTTAGAGATCTCATTGGTTTGTTTTATGTAAGAATCATATTCAATTTTTTTTAAATCTGAATATTCATATGATTAATATCATTGGTGACCAATTGCTTTTAATGAAATTATAGGTTTATTAGTTTCTTCTAGTAAATACAGAATTTTTAATGAGGGGATTGCAATGATAACCAGTAGTACTGCAGGTACTAAAGTTCAAATAAGTTCAATTAGTTGTCCTTCAAGAAGTAAACGATTATTGATTTTATTAAACGTAATAGAAATAAGTATATATAATACTGTAATTGTAATTATAATTAAGATTATTATAGTATGATCATGGAATATAATTAATTGTTCTATAATAGGTGAAATTGCAACTTGGAAACTAACTATTTTTCATGTAGCTATTTTCAGTAAAATAAATTTATACTTATGTACGAATCTTAAGTTCATTGCACTAATCTGCCACACTGACAAATTAATTTATTTAGTCAGTAATGGTCATTCGTTGTATGAGTGTTCTTGTGGAGGCATTTTCTGTAATCATTCAATTGATGAAAAATTTCTGAGATTAATTAGAGAAATTCGTTTAGAGATTAATACTGTCTCAGATAATGAAGATCATGATTATAATTCTTATTAACAAAATTATTCTTCCGATTGAAGATAGTGTGTTTCATGTTGTGTATAAATCTGGGTAGTCTGAATATCGTCGAGGAAGTCCTCTTAACCCTAAGAAGTGTTGAGGAAAGAAAGTTAAATTAACTCCAATAAATATGGTTGAGAACTGAATTTTTAGCCACTTAGGGTTTATTCTTAATCCTGTAAATAGCGGATATCATTGAATAAATTCAGCTATAATAGCAAATACTGCTCCTATAGATAAAACATAATGAAAGTGTGCAACTACGTAATATGTGTCGTGAAGAATTACGTCAATAGAGGAGTTGGAAAGAATAATTCCTGTCAAACCCCCAAGTGTAAAAAGGAACACAAAACCTGCTGACCATAGTATGGAGATGGATAATTTTACTGAAACTCCGTGCATGGTTGCTATTCAGCTAAAAATTTTAATACCTGTGGTTACAGCAATAATCATGGTTGCTGAAGTAAAGTAAGCTCGGGTATCTACATCTATACCTACAGTAAATATATGATGAGCTCAGACTACGAATCCTAAAATTCCAATAGATATTATAGCGTAAACTATACCAATGTAACCAAATGATTCAGTCCTTCCTCTCTCTTGTCTAATAATGTGTGAAACTAGTCCAAATCCTGGGAGGATCAGGATATAAACTTCTGGGTGTCCAAAAAATCAAAATAGGTGTTGGAATGAGATAGGGTCTCCCCCTCCTGCTGGGTCAAAGAATGTTGTATTGAAATTTTGATCTGTAAGAAGTATAGTAATAGCACCTGCTAAAACAGGGAGAGATAGTAAAAGAAGAATCGCAGTAATTAAAACTGATCAAACAAATAATGGAGTTCGGTCTATAGATATTCCTATTGATCGTACATTAATTACTGTAGTAATGAAATTTACAGCACCTAGAATAGAGGAGATTCCTGCTAGATGAAGAGAAAAGATTGATAAATCTACTCTTGCTCCTGAGTGTGCAATATTTCTAGAAAGAGGGGGATAAACTGTTCATCCAGTACCAGCTCCTGTTTCAATTAATGATCTTGTTAATAAAAGTGTAAGTGACGGGGGTAGAAGTCAGAATCTTATATTATTAAGACGAGGAAATGCCATATCTGGGGCACCAATTATTAATGGTAATAATCAGTTTCCAAATCCCCCAATTATAATAGGTATTACTATGAAAAAGATTATAATAAATGCATGGGAAGTAACAATTACATTGTATGTTTGGTCATTTCTAATAAAGGAACCCAGTTGAGCTAATTCAATTTGAATAATTATTCTAAGTATTATTCCCACTATACCTGATCAAATCCCAAAGATAAAGTATATTGTTCCAATATCCTTATGGTTAGTTGAATATAGCCATTTATTCATTAGTGAATTAGGGTGGCTGAATTAGGCAGTAAATTGTAAATTTACCTATGAATTATATTTCTCTTAATAAATTTGTCTTGTAGTTTAATAAAAACTTTAAATTGCAAGTTTAATAATGGTAAAATATCTAAGACTTACCTAGTCTAGATATTTATAACTTTGAAGGTTAATAGTTTTATTTAACTTAAAATCTCTTAAGAAATTAAGGTTAATGAAATTAATAGAGGTGTAATTGTAATGTTTAATGTCATAATAAACATATTAGACTTATTTTTACTGATTTTTCATTTTTTGAATGAGTTAAGTGTTATTATTGACGTGAATGCCAATCGCGTGTAAAATATTATTACTAAGATTGATGTCAGTGCAAAAATTGCTAGTATAAATATTTGTTTATTACAAATTAACATCTGTATAATTATTATTTTTGAGACAAAACCAATCATAGGTGGAAAACCTCCTAATGATAGTATGTTGACTCACAAGTTAGCTTTTAATCAAGGGTTAAATTCATTAAATACCATTTGATTAATAAAGTTAATTTTATTATTATTAATTGTAGTTGTCAATATTAATAGTATTAAGGTGTAGATTGAAAGGAAAATTATTGTGATTCTAAACTTATTAATATAAAAAAGTAACAAACCAATATTATAAATGGAAGAATAACCTAATGTTTTTCGTATTGATGATTGGTTTAAGCATGAGATGGATCTAATAACTAATCTTAGAAAAATCGGAATTACTAAAAAATTTGAATTAATATGATATATGATTGATAAGGGAGGAATTTTTATTACTGTTAGAATAATTAGTAACACTATATAGTCAATTGTTTCAATGATTATAATTACTCAGTTATGAAAGGGCGCTGTACCTAGTTTAATAAGCATAGAAATTGATAGGAAAATTTCATTTAAAATACTAACCCCAATTAGTATATAAATTACTCTGAAAAGAAATATAGTTGATGCAACACTTTGTATAATGAAATATTTAATTATTGCTTCTGATCTAACTTTATTTTTGTTAATTATGAATGGAATAATCGATAGAAGGGACATTTCTAGTCCTATTCATATTGATAATCAATTATTTGAACAAACAGTTATAATAACCCCAATTATTATAGTGTTTGCCAGTATTAATTTTGTTGAATTTATATAAATTAGAAAGAAGAATGAGTATCTATATTTAGGGTATGAACCTAATAGCTTTTTTAGCTTATCTATCTATAGTTTAATGTAAAGAAGCATATGAAACTTTGACTTTCAACGATTAAGTTTAATTCTTAATACTATAATTCAATAAGAGTAATTTATACTTAATTTATTCTATCAAAATAATCCTTTAATCAGGCATCTTATTGAAAACAGATTTTTTTATAAAATGACTTATTCAAATAAAATATTGATGGCTTATGTTTTTTTTTCCTAATTGGTCGAATTTTGCTAACAAAACATGATTTTATGTGGTTGGAAATTTCTAACAGAAGTCAAATCTGAGAAACTAATTTCTTTTAGGTGTTAATCAAATTATGGTTAGTATTTAATTATTAGTAAGAAATTCATATATACATATATATTAAATGTTTAATTATAATGTAAATATTTAATATATATTATAAAATACATTAACATATTTAATTATATTTAACTATTTATGCATTATTAATACATAAACTCTAAATAAAAAGATTTATGCATTATTAATACATAAACTCTAAATAAAAAGATTTATGCATTATTATGTATATTATAATATATGTAAATAATAACACATAGAATAAAGTCAGTTGAGGTTAAGTTGAGTAACATTGAATGTGAGGTAAATGACCTTAGACAAAAAACTCAGCCTACATATGTGGTAAGCCAGGAAGTCAAATCACCTAAGCCTACCACCGTAAGTGCTAATGCAGAATTGTTATTAACAAAGTTTAGTAACGAGCCTAACTCAGTACATCCCATGATTTATTTAAAATTTGCAAGGAAGTTTGTTCATGTATCAGGTGATAACTGGGAAGTACAGTTATTAAATTTGATTAAGTACTTGAAAGGTAAACCAGAGACTTGGGCTAGACAACAGGTAGATAAGTTTGATAATTTTCAATATTTTGAAAATGAGTTTAAGAGAAAATACTGGGGAAACACTAGACAAAGGGAATTTGAATTTGACTTAATGAGCAGTGGTAGTTTTAAAACTGGCAAGATGGATCTGCAGACCTAGGTAATGAATTACTATGAGATCAATAAAGTATTAGACAAACCCATTAGTATGGAAATGTTCTTAAAACATATTTGTAGGCATTTACCAGAAAGTTCAGCCGCTGCTGTACAAATGATTACGACGGTAAAAGAGATTAAGACAGAGGGTGAGCTAGAAAATATGTGCAGAAATTTGGGAACGATTCATGACAGGGAAAGTTTACCAATAAGCTATGGTAACTACAATAACAGGAACAGAGACAATTTGAGATTCAGACAAAGTGGTCCTAGGGCAAATATAGGCCAAAATAATCAACACTCGGAGGTAAGAAGTAATAGGATAGGAGGTAATTGTAGGCCAACTGAGTGGGACGGTTCAAATGTTGATAATGTGGGGGGTGAAGCTAGGCGAGAAGTCAATAATGAATGTAGTAATGAAGGGACTGTTAGGTATTTTGAGAACAATAGAGGTAATTATAGAGGAGGTCCCAGAGGTAACAATAGAGGTAATTATAGGGGTGGAATGAATAAAGATTGACTAGTTGAACCAAATGTTAACTGTATTACTTTGGATAAGCCAGAAGTAATAACAAAACCAGTCTATAATGGTTATGAACTATTGGGGGATTCTCAATTAGTTAGATTTGCAAAACAATGTATGAATTATCAATCTCAGTTAATATGTGGAATGTGGACAGCAGGCTTATGCAGGGGTGGACAAACTATTAAAGAATTGAATGAACTAGTAAACCAAAATATTAAGAAAATAAATGAACATGTAATGATATTAATAGGGACAAATGATTTTTTGAAATGTAGGTCAACAGATGAAATAATAAGTGATTATAAATTACTCATTGAAACATTAGTGAAGGCAAATAAAAACATAGTAGTGTTAACTATTCCACCTATTTCGAAGTTAGCTTTGAGTGATGTGGACCATTTTAGAAAATTAGAACAAGTGAATGCTTTTATTCATAGCCTAGCCTATATAAACAAAATCAAAGTGATAGATGTAACAAACAAACTGATTGATAGTAGAGATAAATCCAAGTGTAAGAGAAGCCTATATGAGGAAGTGATTTTTCTAGGCAATAAACAGGTTTTGGACATGGTACATTTGAATAGGAAGGGATTTCTCGAGATAAAGAAAGTTATAGATGGTCACACCCAAGTTAATAGGACAGAACAAATAAATCAGATAGGCCTAAAGGTGAAGTAGCCAAAGTGGTAGGGAATGAAAAGTTTATTGGTAGTTTGGGAGGCTTAAAGAAAGTTATGACATTTTTTGTTATGATGATCTGAGTAATGAACTATTAGATGAAAATAATTATAATGAAAGACCGGTAGAGACAGTAAATAATTTCTTGCCTGTGGTAGAAGTTTCTATAGGAAGAATAAAGAACAAATGTATTGTGGATTCTGGGTCACAAGCCACCATCTTGTCAGAGGAGTTTTATAGCAAAATCAAAAATAGTGTTGACTATAGGATACCTGAATTACCAGTATCAAATACAACTATAGTAGGTGTAACGGGAGCTCGAAGTAAGAGGGTTGAAAAGCAGGTACAAATTGAAATAGCCGTCGGTCCGTTAACAATTAAAGTTGAATGTTTAGTAGTGAAGGGAATTCATATTGTCTTGTTGTTAGGGTGTGATTTCTTAACAAAATATAATGCAATAATAGATTTCAGAGAAAAGAAGCTTAACTTAGTACATTTAAATAAGTATTATAGTATACCTATAGATCATAGTGACAAGGAAAATACAGTTGGTAGCATTAATGTAGTTCATGTAAATTATATAAATAATTTGATTTATGAGAAAGATGATGAAATAAATAGTAAATTAAATGAAATGAAAACTTTTATGACAAGCTATGAAATTGAACCTAACCATAAGTCAATGGTTAATATTGATGAAATTATAGATAACAAAATTCAGGATATTGAAAGTAGTAGTAACATCATTTCAAATGATAATTTGAAAAAATTAAAGGATGTATTGAATAAAAATAAGGAGGTATTCTCAGAAAAACCAGGTTGTATAAAAAATTATGTAGCAAAGTTAAACTTGAAAGTTGACAAACCATATATAGGTAAATCTTACCCGGTGCCCTATCATAAACGGAAAGCAGTTGAAGATGAATTAAATAAATTAAAAGAGATGGATGTGATTGAAGCTTCTGCTAGTAGTTTTTCAAATCCCTTGGTGTGTGAAGTTAAAAAAGATTTATCAATTAGAATCTGTTTAGACTCAACAAAAATAAATACATTTTTAACGCCAGATAGACAATCAACTGAAACAACAGAGGAGATTTTACAAAAGTTCATGAATGTAAAATATTTTACTGCTCTTGACCTAACAATGGGTTTTCATCAGGTATTATTAGATAGAGATTCCAGAAAATATGTCGCTTTTACATTTGGGGGTAAAAATTATCAATATAAGGGATTACCGTTTGGCCTAAATGTAAGTACCGCTCATTTTACCAAGGCGATGGATACAATTTTTGGTCCAGAGTTTTCAGAGTTCGTAACATGCTATGTCGATGACATTCTGATAACCTCAAAATCATTTGATGAGCACTTAGAACATTTAGATAAAGTATTGAGTAGGCTACAGGAATGTGGAGCTACTGTGAAAATAGAAAAAACTGAGTTTCTGAAAAAGGAAGTGAAGTTACTAGGATATATTTTGAGTGATAAGGGAAAATCAATGGACCCAGAGAAAGTTAGCAAAATTCAGAATTTTCCAGAACCAGATAATTTGAAAAAATACAGGGCTTCCTAGGTTTATGTAATTACTACCGAGTTTTTCAAAAGAACTATTCATACTTAACAGCACGGTTTAATCATCTATTAAGTAGTAAAAATAAATGGACTTGGGGAGAGAGGGAGCAGAATATTTTTAAGGAAATAAAGGATAAATTTTTGAAATCAGTACTTTTAAGTCACCCTGACTGGAATAAACCCTTTTTTATCAACACGGATGCATCAGATATTAGCGTAGCGGCTATTTTATATCAGTATAATGAAATAGGCGAGGAAAAAGTAGTTTGCTTTGCTATTAGGACCCTAATAAATGCAGAAAAGGGATATTCAACTACTGAAAAAGAGTTATTGGCAGTCATGTTTGCTTGTAAAAAATTTAGGTCATATATTATAGGACATTTCAAAGTAATAGTTAGATCAGATCACAGAAATTTGACTTTCCTTAAGGCTTGTAGGCTTTCTAATAGCCGTCTTCTTCGCTGGAATCTTGTATTGCAAGAATATAATTTAGACATTGAGTATGTGAAAGGTAAAGAGAATGTACCAGCAGATGTATTGTCGCGAGTAACAGATAATGAATTCCAAACTAGCAGGGATATGAATACAATTCATGTACTAAAAGGCTAATGTAAAGTGGGGGGTAGAAAAAAGAGAGTTTGATAAATTGTTGAAAAAAGTAGGGGAACAACAGAGGCAAGATGAGATTGAGGGAAATTTTATTTAGATTAAACAGAGAGGAAGATCACAAGGTAAAAAATAACTTCATGATACATAATGGTATATTATTTCAAAAAAAGAGAGAGAATGATGAACAGTTTATAATTTGCATACCAGAAGGGATAAAAAGTAAGTTAATTGAGTTGGGACATTTAAAATATGGGCATATGGGGGGTAATCTACTTATGCTTGAAAGAATTTTGTGTATTTCCTGCCATGGAAAAAACTATTAAGGATCAGCTGAAAAAATTCATATTATGTCAAAAAGCAAAACAAGTCACTGTTAAACAGATAGGGAAATTAAGGCCTATAGTTCCAGAAAGAGTAAGGCAGCTAGTGTCAGTTGATCTCATAGGCGAATTACCCACAGGAGTAGGAGGGGTAAAATATATCTTTGTACTAGTTGATGTTTTTTCAAAATATGTAAAACTGTATGCAATAAAGAGAGCATGTACTAAAACAATGCTAAATAAAATATTTGATAGGTATATTCCAGAGGTAGGCCCAATAGAAGCTATTTTAAGTGATCATGGTACACAATTTACCAGTGACATGTGGTATAGTAAATTAGAAGACGCGAGCATAAGAGCAGTTCACACGTCAGTTTATCACCCACAGTCAAATCCAACAGAAAGAGTCAGTAAGGAAGTAAATAAAATGATTAGAATATATTGTCATAAAAAACACACAAATTGGCCAGCAGCATTGGAATTTGTGGAGGAATGTTTGAATAATTCAGTTCATGGAGTAACAGAACATTTACCGTCAGAGGTCATGCTAGGAAAAGTAAATAAACATGTTTTAGAAAGTGTGATTGAGTTTCCTTATAATAGACAGTTGGATTATCCTGAGTTATCAAATTAGTGAAAGAAAACCTTAAAAATAAAGCTGAAAAGAGAAAACTTAAATTTGACAATAAAATAAATCCAATAAAGTTTGAAGTGGGAGACAAGGTGTTAGTTAAAACGCATCCTTTGTCAAGTAAGCTAAAAAATAAGATTAAAAAGTTCTTTCTATTGTTTGTGGGTCTGTTTGAAATAATACAAATTAAAATGGATGATGCCTATGTGGTAAAAGATACTAAAACAAATGAAATTGTAGGAACTTACAATGTTACACAGCTTAAGAAATTTTTTGAATAATTTTGAAAATACAATGGGTTAGTGATATATCTGTCATAATTTTTTCTGGTACAAAGTAAAAAATGAATACTACCATAGATGGGCCGTTTGTGGTTATGTTACAATTTCTGTTTTTGGGCCCTAATAATACAAAAATCAAGAAAAGATACAAGTATTATTTTGGTCAAATTTTATCAAAATAATAGGACCAAGCGTAAAGTAAGTTATTCCAATAAAAATTATATAAAATATTTGTTCAAGAAGTTATACCGTAAAACCATCTAAAATAGGACACTTTTTATTGTACATTGATTTAAATTCCGTCTTGTAACAGAATAATAATGTTGTTTGATTATATCTCGTAAAATATAGGTAATTGTCAAATTTAATAGAGGAATTTACTATTCAAAAATGAAAATTGGAAAAACATAATTTATAATAAATTACCTGGACTTATCAATAAAAGCATGTATACCTGGAAGTTGATGAATGAGAAGAAGAATGCACTGATCACTCAATGAAAGGACGAGAATGTATGTATTTTTATATTTAAGAATAAGGAATCATCGATGATATATCCGTATGCATAATAGCATACATACGAGATGTATCTAAACAACATGTTTTTTGACCATTTTTGAATTGTGAAGCGTATATGCTGACAAGCAACGATGGCGTAGGGCCTCGAAGAGGTAACCTATTGCTTGCGGCGTGGAGTGATCAGGTAGTCCCCAAAAATAAAATATGCTCTGTAACCCGTCCCAAATTTTTTCTAAAAATGGAGTATAGTAGTCAGTTTAAAAACTGACTAACGATTAAATTCACCAATCTAACCTCTGTGTCTATGGCGCACATGTTAACAATTTTCAGCCATGGGAAACTCTTGATTCTTTCCACTACCTCTGTGCTTGTGTGGCAGCACATGTTAAGGTTCTAGGGACTCATATTCATCTATTTATATTTTAAGTGTGTTCGAAATAAGTAAGTTGTTTATGTTAGAATATAAAGGCATCAATGCGGTTGTAACACACATTTTAAGGTAGGTGTACATAAGGAACTAGGTACCACATTTGATACAGCATGTTTCATAAAAAGAAAAAAAAAAAGAAAATATATAACAAATACAAAATAATAGAAAATAATAAATAAAAATAAAATGTTACTAATAAAAGGTATTATGAATATGGGGTTATGTTGTTTCCCAGGATAATCTGCTCTGGTTGCAAGATTATTCCAGGGATTTCAACCAACCTATCTGCCAATTTCATATTCCAGTCCTTAAATTTTTTTACCCGCTTCTCCCCACTGAGCCTCCGGTTCGTTGTCATTAAACGATTAATCCTATCTCCTGGGTCAATGCGTGTGTGACTGGTCATTGCTCTCTTGAGTTAGAAATTGGCCCTCATCTCATCAGTTAGGCCAGTCATCATGCATAGGTCTTGGTTGAAGGATAAATATGTAGTAATTTTACGATTTAAGGTTTGTTAATATTGAATAATTAGTGCATTGTATTGTAAAAGATGTAAGTAGGAATATTGATTGTGTTAACAAATGTTTATTGGTGTTTAAATATTGATTAATTGTAATAATGTCTAAAAATGTCTTAATATCACATCATGAAAAACATTGGTCCCCATTCGAACAATTTATATCTTGTACCTGTGGTTTAAATGGTGTTAGTGAAACGTGTGTGTGCTTGGATGAAAGAACAACACAATAATAATGAACAAACTGGAACCCAATAAAGTACCTATAAAAATGAAGAATTATAAAGATGAGAAGGAAGAATTGAACAAATACCATATTCAAATGAAATATTCCAAAAATATGTGTAAGAAAAGGAATGAAACAACGGAATCTAGTAATTTTTAGAGGTAACTACAAACAGCTTAAAAGGTATGTGGACTTATCAGTGATATGTGAACTATAAAGAACATTTTGTACATGAACTTTTACCATGATGTAAATTTTTAGATTTTAAGATGTCAATTTAAAGTGTTTCTTTTATTTCAGGTATAATATATATAAGAAATGTTAGATTTAAGATTTATGGTAACAAGTTTGAACACATTTAAAACATAAGGTTTTATAATAATTTGAACAAATTTAGGAAATGTATTAAAAGCTTTATTTCATAAAAAGTCACAAACGTATACAGTAACATTCACTGCACCGTTACTAGGTGGTGAGTTTTTCGACACGATGCAGTCAAGTAGCAAAACTCAGGGGGGTATTGTAACAGGTATCCCAATTCATTGCTAAATAAAACACATCTTAAATAATAGATTATAATGTTACAAACTTTTGAGTTAGAAAAAATGAAATATTTTAAAAATTATAGGTCCGATTGAAATAAAAATGATACAGGAATAAACCATATGAAATTCCCTACCTTGTCTGAAAAAACTATAAAATTCTATCAGGAAATAAAAAAGTCGATTTATTTCAAAATATTGTGCAATAATTGACTGTTTAGTAAAAATGGAATATTTTTGAAATTAAACGTCCAATTGAAATTAAACCTACACAGAAGTAAATCATATGAAATTCCCTAGCTTGCCTGAGAAAATTATCGAATTCGGTTAGGAAATAGAAAGGTAGATTTTTAATGAGTAAATATTTCAAAATTAATAAGAAGGGAACCCGGCCATGTTGAGCTACGTCATATCAGTAAAATTCCGTTTGAAGGAAACTAGAAAACTGGAACTTCGCTTAGAATCTGGTGGCGTGATCTCAAGAGCCAATAGGAGCGCTTGGCGGGAGTGGGTTTGGCAAGTCACATAAATTGGCCGGAAAAAGAAAGGAGGCGTCTTTTCTTTACCAACCATTTGTCCAGTGAGGACATATTATACGTTAGACTAGAAATGGACGCCAAGTACAAAAGATGGCATATAAATTTATGCAGTGTTGTGCAATCTTTTAGTGAAGTGACGGTGCAGGCAGTGATTAGGCTTAACGGAAAAAGGCATAAAAAAGGATGAGTACTTAGCGTAATCCAAATTACTTACAGTTAATATAATTTTCAACATTGATCAAAATTATCTAAAACTTAGAATAGGCTTGACCTATCCTAAGTTATGAAAAGGCATAGCCTCACTCATCTATACATTAACTGAACTTATTTAACTAGGAATAGGCTTAACCTATCCTAAGTTATGAAGAAGACATAGCCTATTTTTGAACATTTATTAAAATCATCAGAGACTAGGAATAGGCTTAACCTATCCTAAGTTATGAAGAAGGCAAACCTATCTTTACTTGAAGAAAAAGTATCAAACTGCATAATAATTAACGGACATAAACAACAGTTAAATAACATTCTTCCAGAACTTTTATTAATACAGTACAATCCAACAAAATTAATTCATTCCCAGTGACACCATTTTATTTTATATATAAATTTACAGGTACAAGATAGTTATGAAACTTTTCTGATGTTATTAGGGATAGTAGTATATGAATGTAAAGACTGATGGAACATTTTCATAACTGTTAGTTTAAGATTTTTTTTATTAATAAATAGATGTATTTCACAGTTATATAGTCTTTTATTGTCATGACTTAATCCCACCAAGCTTCACACGAACCCACAAGACTTTACATATTGATAAAATTCAATATAGGTCTGCCCTGAAATTAAGAGTACTCATATTCTGCCGGCTGAACTAAAGAAATAATATTTGAACCCTGAGATATATTTATTAAACAATATTTACTTTTTACATTAAGATAAAATTATAAATTTAAAATAATTTAAATAAGAAAGAGAGGTGACTGGTAGCAAAGCGTACACCGGTTTTCCTCTTACACCGGAAGGTGACTATAATATTAATAATAAATAACATTCTTCCAGAACTTCTTGTGTCTTAAGTATGTTAATGATCCTTAAGATAACAAAAATGCTATAAATTTACAAACTTTACAGTCTGAAATAACATCGAATATGAACTATTTTGTTCGAGTTTTAAGCGCAATGTTTTTTGATTTCTATAATGATTTTGCTGCATCTAAAATTAAAGAAAGTAAGAAGAATGATTGGATTCAAACAAATATTGTAAACAAATACTTTATAAATCCTAAAACGAAAATTGTATGAAATGTTAACTGAACTACTTTATAAATCCTAAAACGAAAATTGTATGAAATGTTAACTGAACACGTAACTTATATAACCAAAAGAGAAAGGGATAGAGATACATTTGCATTATGTACAAGGTTTCCGTTGGGTGAACATGGTTAAACAAGAAAAGTTGATAAAAGAGATAAAATCGTTAAGCGATTCTATTAGAAGTAAAAACAGAGTATTAAGACTAGCTATTAGTGAGAGAAATAAGTTTCTTGAAACAACATTTAAACCAGTTATTGATCCTTCAAGAGAAAACTTGAAAAAGTTTCAGAAGGAGATTTAATTTTATCCTTTTTAAAATCTGATGATAAAACTGAAGAATTTGACTAAGGAACCGAAGAAGAACTTTAAGAAACTGAAGATGAACCGGAAGATGAACCGGAAGAAATACAATATGGAGAGAGAAAGGATATAAGTGAAGAGGAAAAAGAAGAATACGAGATACAACAGCCTGGCCTGTCAAATATTAGCAGATTGGGTTTAGATATTCAGTTTAAAGGGGATCTCGGTAGAAAATATTTACTAAAGATGTTACAGTCTACTATAACTAACATGAACTATCATGTATACGCAGCTAGGTTGGAAAGAGAAGGTTTAATGATTGGTGATAGTAGGTTAGATGTGGAAGAGCAATATAATATAATTATAGGTACAGTAAACTCCCGGTTATCCGAGTCTCGGTTAACCGAGCCTCCAGGTCAACCCTGCCAGTCATTCAAAAATAACAAACACAAATAAAGGTTTTAATAGACGCAACATGGTCACTCTTTGTTGGGTGCCTGGCCACTCGGGGATTGTGGGTAATGAGGTGGCGGTCAGGTTGGCTAACGCGGCTGCCTCCCTGGCTCCCATGGGCAACCACCTTTTTGTGGGATATCTCATTCTTGTGCTTTGCAGGTGATCGGCGCTTGGGCTCGGGATTGTCACAGAAGGAGATGGCTAAAGCTCCCTTTCCACAGGGTTAGCAAGCTCAACCTTCAGGGACCATCACAGCTGGTCACCAGGAAGCTCCAGGGTCTCAGCAGGCTGGACATTAAGCGAACATTAGGTATGATTACGGGCCATGGTCACCTAAGGAAAAACCTCTCTCGGATGGGCATCTTCAATGGTGACCCTGAATGCAGGAAATGTGGGCAGTACGAGGAGACTGCAGACCATCTGCTCTTTGATTGTGATGGGCTTAGGGAGGTAAGGGCTTCAACTCTGGGATCTATGGAACTCATATTCTGCCTCCTGAGGAGCTCGTCGATAGGATGCCGCCGCTCATCAGACTCTTGAACCTGGAGGAGTACTGAAACCTTCTCATTTCTTTTTCGGGGGTGCGCAATAAGCCCAGTGTGGCTGATGTGCTTTGGGACCTATGTCTGGCCCTTCTGATGATGATGATGAAGATCTTAATAGCGAGACAACTACGGGGAGCCGCGATGTTTATTTGTTTATAACAAGCGCGGTCGAGCCGTAAACGTCTCTACTGGCTGTTGTTAGGTCGAGCCGTTGAACGGTAACGCGCGAATACGAAGACGACCAATTAATCCTAAGAACCACAGTAGCGCCTGAGATTTTTACTGGCTTTTGCAAGGTCGAGCCATCATGTTGTGGGAGGGCAAAGATGAGACATTTAAGGAATTATCGGGGCACTCGAAACCCACGTATTTTCATACCCACCTGACACTTTTAGTCTCAGTTGGCTCTGAACTCACGCTGAACACGCACTCACGCTAATCGTGGTTGTATTGGTGTGTTTATTTTTGCCATTTTTATTGATATCTTTGTTGCTTTGAGTGGGAAACGGAAGAGAGTTGTAGTTTCTCTTGAAACAAAATTTAATGCTATTAAACGTTTGGACAGTGGTGAATCGATTAAAAAGGTGGCTGTTGATTTGGGGATTGAGGAAGTGACTGTTAGCGATTGGAGACGAAAACGTGAAGAAATAGAAAAATATGTTAACAAAACTGTGAGTGGAGGTGGTGTTCCTAGTCGAAAGACTTTGAAGAAGGGTGACTACGAGCAGACGTCTGAAGCCCTTTTTTGTGGTTTTCACAGCTGCGAGGGATGGGCAGTCCTGTGAGTGGACCGATGCTACAGGCTAAGGCGCTTGAATTTCATAAGAACTTTAAAGACGGCAAGTAAACATTTACCGCGAGTGAAGGATGGCTGGACCGATGGAAGAAGAGGTATGGAATAAGGCAGCTTAATATTAGTGGCGAGAAACTATCAGCAGACTCATCTGAAATCGCGAAATTTCAAAAGAAAATGGAAGAAATTGTGTTCAAGGAAGGATTAACTTCTGAAAAAATTTTTAATTCCGACAAAACAGGCCTTAATTTTCGAATGCTACTTTCTAAAACCTTGGCAGCAAAATCCGAGAGGACTGCTCCTGGATTTAAAAAAAGCAAAGAGAGAGTAATGATACTGGCTACAGCTAATGTTTCTGGCTCATTGAAGCTAAGGCCGCTGCTTATTGGAAAGGCGAAAAATCCTAGAGCCTTTAAAAATATAAAAGTCGACTGCCTGCCAACAATGTACCGCAACCAAAGGAGTGCATGGATGGACGGCCCAATTTTTAGTGAGTGGTTTTATAAAGAATTTGTACCTGTCACTGAAGCGTTTTTGAAAAAAAAGCTTCCCTGGAAAGCTGTTCTACTATTGGACAATGCACCATCTCACCCTGATGCCCAAGAACTGTGCAGTGGTGGTATTAGGGCAATCTTTCTACCCCCTAATGTTACCTCGCTTATACAACCTCTAGACCAAGGGGTTCTAGAAATTATGAAGAGGATCTACCGGCGAAGGCTTCTCCAGATGTTGATTACGAAGCTAGACGAAGGAATTACTGTTAAGGATGTTAAGGATGACTTTAAACAAGTCAAATTAAAAGATGTGTTGTACTGGATTGCTTCAGCGTGTGATGAGGTAAAAACCACCACCGTTCAAAAGTCCTGGAAAAATTTATTTGGCATAGATGGACCACTCAAAAAAGTGCCAGAACCCGAGAACGTGAGTGAAATAGTCAAACTAGCCAATGAGTTACCTCTTGAAAATCAAATCAACAGCGAAGACATTCGTGATTGCTTCAGATGGAGATTACCGACAAGGAAATCATCGATATGGTAACCGGTGCTAAGGACAGTGAAGAACATGACAATATGGACGAGATAACTCAAAAAATATCATACACCTACGGGCTGAAGGCGATCGACGCTGCTCTTGCTTTCATAGAGCAACAAAAAGAATGTACGCCACACGACATCCTGTCTCTAAACCGTTGACGCAACATTGCATCATCCAAGCGAGGGAAGAGGTTAACTCAGAAGAAGATCAAAGACTTTTTTAAGAAATAATCTATGTTTCTACTTGCTTACAGGTCTGTAATTGTGTTTATTATATGTTTCTTCTTCCACTAAACCAGTTTTGTAAACTTTCACAGGGTTTTACGTAATTTTTACCATAACTGTAATTAACCTCCGTATTATCCAAGTTTAAAACAGTAGAGGACCCAGGATTGATCCCTGAGGAACACCGCATTTTATATATTCTTTTTCTGATGAAGACTTAAGAATTATATTGTCTTGCGTTTGCTAGGTTATTTCCACAAACTGACAACGACCATTAAGATATGATTGAAACCATTTTATAGAATTTTTAGATATCCCTAACATTTGCAGTTTATTTATTAATTGATCGTGGTTGACACTGTCAAACGCTTTTGACAGGTCCATGAAAATTCCGGTTGTTAATTCCCCTTTGTCTACCGACCCAATTATAGATTCAATAAAGGATACTGCAGCAGTGATCACAGATTTTCCAGGTCTGAAGCCATGCTGATGATTGTTTAACAATTTAAAGTCCTCTAAATATTTTAACAGTTGATTATTAACTGTTATTTTCTCATAAATTTTTGATATCACCGGGAGAAGAGAAATCTGCCTATAGTTTGACACAGTTTCTAGGTCATCTTTTTTATGAATTGGTATGACTTTTGAAATTTTTAAATGATTAGGGAACAATCCAGAAACAAAAGATGAGTTTATTAAGTGGCTTAAAATTTGACTTAAGTATTTTTTTACATATTTTACAACTTTAACAGGGACTTTTACATCGTAACCTGTTGAATTTTTATTTTTTAAAGAGCAAATTACTTTTTCCACCTCCCCTGCATCAACAAACTTAAACTAAAACTTGTTTTAATACAACTTTCACTGTCAGTAGTACTAATATTTAAATTTTCTGTATTAAATTCACTACAAATATTTACAAAATATTTATTAAATATGTTTGCTATAGTTCTAGGGTCATCTACATAACAATTGTCTTTTTTTTAAGTAGATATTTTTATTTTCAATCTTTTTCCCAACTTCAGAGTTTATAATCTGCCACACAGTTTTTTGTAAGTTATCAGATTTTTTAATCTTATTTTCAAAGTACCTTGTTTTAGCTTGCACCAATTTTAACTTGTAGTTCCGATTTTTCTGTTTTAGTTCTTGCTTTAGAGTATAATTTTTATTTTCTCGAATTTTTAAACCTAACTGCATTAATTCTTTCTTTTCATTTTTCAACTCATCTGAAATCCAATTTTGTTTGCGTTTTTTATCAGTTAACATGACTTTAGGAAATGATGCATCAAAGTGAAATTTTAAAGTACTGTAAAATTCGTCATATTTTTTATCTACAGAAGCCATGTAAACACTCTCCCAAATTTCATTTTCTAAAAACTTTTGAAATAGATCCAGGTTTTCTGAGGAAAACTTACGTTTCATACGTTTTATTGGTATTTTTCTATTTATTTTACTACTTATTTGTTTATTGTTAATAAGAAGCAATTGTCCATCATGATCGGAAAGAAAAGTTACTATTCCCTCAACGGTTATTGTACTATCGTTAAAATCTGTAACTAAATAGTTATCGATCGCCGATTCCGAATTCTCTGTCACTCTTGTTGGGAAGTCCACAAGATATTTCATGTTGTGAGTTTTTATTGTTCTCTTTAAAAGTTTATGATCATTATCATTTTTTAGGACATTAATGTTTACATCACCCCCTATAACTATATTTTTAAATTTTTTTGAAAAATAGTCAACCAATACACTTAACCTATTTAAAAAAATTTCACAATCTGATTTAGGTGACCTGTATACTCCTATTACTAACATTTTAAGCTTATTAACAACATAGCTACAAGCACAATACTCAAATTGTTTTTCCTGAAGTATCATGTCATTCAAATGTTTTGGAACCTCCTCCCGCTTCCAGTTTAAACCCTTTTTGCTAAAAATTACAGCTCCACCTCTAGTTGTATTTTCTCTACAGAAAAAGCTATTTATTTCATAATCTTGGATATTCAGCCTGTTAATTTCATTATTTTTCATATCATGTTCTGTCAATATAACAATATGGGGTCTTAATTCATCTAAGGTAATTAGTAAAGGCTCAATTCTTGAAGCTAAATGCTGAATGTTTTGATGGAACATTTTTATACAATTTATTTCTTTTGCTTTTTTATTAGTTTTGTTATTGTCAGTGAGATTAAAATGAAAACGGGAGTTAGGCTGTACAAAGTTATAACGGGAGTTAGGCTGTACAAAGTTATGTTGTATTGTTTTAGAATTAGTGTTATCTTGTATGATTGAATTCTTAACTGAGTAGTTTGTGGTTTGTTGTAAAGTGTGTTTTGTGTGGGGGTGGACATTTACTATGGAATTACATGGAATGGCTTCTAAAACTACACTAGATTCACTATCACTGGATCTTCCAGTAAAAATGGAACGACACTTTATTGATTTTTTGATTAGACACTGAACTCACTGCACTATCCAGAACATTTCCCTCTGAGCTCGCTGTCTCTCTTCCCCAGCTGTTGTTTGGAGTCGACTGTGATGACCCTAGCGGTGGAAAAACAGACATGGACAACTGGCTGAGTGACTGGAGAAAGCTCCCTGATGTTTGATTACACATTGGAGAGGCAGCATGGGGTATGGCAGGTTGTGTTGGCAGGTCGGCAGCGTCTATAATGGCGGCGTCAATAGCAGTGGTGGTGGCAGCAACAATTGGAGTAGGAGTGGCAGACTTGGGAGCAGCGGCTTCAGCAGCAGCGGTGGTGTTGGTGGTGGAGATGTAGAGGTGTCAGCCTGATGCTCCTCAGCCAAAGCTCCACCTCTCTTAAGTTGCAGACGGATGGTAAAATCATTAAGAAGCTGTTTGATAAAATGTTCATGAGACATTCCATTTCTGATCACTCTTCTTGATGTTTGAAATTAAGAAGCAATTTCCACAGATGCCCCTGTCTTTTGTTGGAAATTGAAAATGTTGTCAACGAAATGCCCAATTCTGATCCTGTCTCGAACAGTTCCGACAGGAGAACAGACTAGGTGCTTGAAGCCCCTCTGCTTGAAGTCATCGGTGAGCTGTTTAAAGGCCAGATTGTAGTCTTCTGCATAAGGTTTTGTGAAAAATTGCGGTTTTGTTACTAGTGAGTAGACTGCAGGTCTTCCAGGTGGACTTTGAAGGGTTAAGTGACTGGCTATATAATCTGAACTAGAAGGTCTACCACACTTCTCTCGGAATGTGACAGCAACGCCTGCAGTCATATGTCGAGGGCAGTCAAAGTCGGCCGAAATGCTGTGAGCAAAAGCAACGTCTTATCAGAGTGGTACCTATCGATTAGATTGCTCATGTGTGTTTCATTTATTGTATTTATTTCATTTATTGTTCATGAATTTTCCATTTTCTTTTAATGAGACATCTGTTGAGGATATCCATGATCATATATGCAATTTTCCTCTTACCTCTATGATGTAGGTGTAAACCATGTCGGGTATAATGGAAACGTTTCAGACTGTCTAAGTCAATGAGGTGTAGATTAGATGACCGTGCTACCAACTCTTAAATATTGCTATTTAAAAGATGAATCTTATTATGAATTGGGTCAATAATGCCTCTATCAAATCGGGTGGGGATTGTGGACATTAGAACCACTTTTCTAGAAGTAAGCTCTTTTAACTTTATCTCTAGATCTTCATGTAGATGAATTAGGTCGCCTTTAAAAGTGTTGTTCGATCCTGCCAGAATAACTGTCACATCTTCTTTTTGTGTCGATTCTACTGCTGACTGAGCAACTTGTAGAAGCTGAGCATTGGGCATCACAAAACCAGTTGTTTTGGTTTCCTCTCGCCTTTCTTCAATTGCATCTATGTACTGTCCAAGTCCTCTTCCTTGACTATCAGAAAAAATTGAAACATTAATTTTTTTCTTAAATTTAATTCTTGATGGTTTGGTCGGTATTGTGGTAAAGTTAGAGTGGTTATGCGAGGTGGTATTATGCTTGAGACTGATGTCCGATTTTTCACAGTCTTGTTCCAGGTTATTGAGGATTTCAAAATTATTTGAGATTTTCAGTGGATAGTTTAACTGTGGTCGGTCAGTGATTTTCCTACCATTATTAATGTTATTTATTCTTTGATTCTGATTCTTTAAATTTTTTGGCTTTACAGTGATCCACGTACTTGTAGGGATGTTCTTAGATTCATTTGATATAGCATACATAAATTCTTTTGCCTTTATCTTATTTTTACCGGTTTTTGTTGATGTGTCAGTGTCCATTTTCTTGTTGGTGATAAGCAGGGAGACCATATCCTCATGTTCAACTGTGGTTCTGTTATTCAATATATATGCTATTAATGATCGTTTAGATATCAGGTCAGTTTTATTTAGTTCCGGTAGATAAACATTTTCTAGTGAAGTAAAATCTGAGTTGTCCTTGACTTGAGCAATGATACTCTCTGCTATGGCCAGAACAAAAATCCCACAATCATAGGAGTTTGTTGTGGAGTTTTACAAATGTTAAATACTGGTTCCTGGTCGGTTTTTGGCATACTTAGATGGGAAAATAATTTTTTGGCAATCTTTTTTGCATGAGATAGATTGTAGGTTTTCATGGAGTCATAGTAATAATAACTTTTATCAGCAGTTCTGCAAATGAGCAGGCTCCAGTGAGAGCCATCACCACCATTAGTCCCATCACTGTCATTGACAGGCATTACAATATACTGGAAATTCATAAGTTCCATTGGAGTCAACAGACCGTCAGTGTCCTCTAATAATTTCACGGCTTGACAAACGGCCAGTCTCATACATTTTATGACAGCATTTTTCAGCAGTTATTTATGAGCTCAAAGTAAATTCTTATTATGTCATCATTAATCCAACTTGTCCCTAGTAACTCCTGTATATTTCCCCTGTTGATGTTGACGTTTCTCATAAGTTGGTTTGACATGATCGTCTGCGTCTCAACCGTTTTGCTTTTTGCATTGCAGAATACCGTTAGGTGTAGCTGGCTTATAATCAGGATTTGAAAACGAATCCAGTTGACTTTTTAAGATGTGCATGCTATTTTCAGTTTCTCTTAGTTTATTTCCTCACTTAAGGATGTATTAACAGCCTTCAATGTCCTAACTTGAGTCACGTATTCAGACACGTCATATTCCATAGTGCAAATGATCTCATCTTTAGAATTATTGTTGTTGGTTACTTTATCTTGCAGTGCTTTAACTATCTATTCAAATTCTTCTTCCTTTGTTCTACTCCTTTCCACCAAAGCATTTATTTCCTCATCAAACTCTCTTGCCTTATCTTCCAAGATTGATTGTAATTCGGTTTTTATTGCCTTCAATTCGTGAATTTCTTGTTTCAACATTTCATTCTCTTTCAGCAATAAATTACCAGCCTCTGCAGCCAATTGTAATGAAATTTCAGCATCCAGATTATCAGACATACTTAAGTCATTTATTTTGTCACTTAATTCATTGATTTTCATTTCATTATTCTTTTCATTCACATTGGTACATTTGCTACAAGACCAACTTTCAATCTGCCCATGGAGAATTTGTTTGTATTCAGTATCTGTTATAATCAAGCATTTTGTATGGTACCAAGTTTTACAATGATGTTTACACAAAACACCAGAGTTCCTAACACCTTTTCCAATTTACCACAAGGATATTTAACTTTCCTGGTACTCATTCTTATTTACTTATAAAATATTTATTGACTTTTTAATCTTCAATAATATTACAGTCAATAAAGTGTCTGCCAACTTAGTAAAAGACAAAGGTATGTACTTAACTCACGGTATGTTGTAGGTTATGTTACTCAGGTTTTAAAAGTTGTAGTATAGGTGAAAACTATCTTTAAACTGTAATTATCGTACTGAATATTTACACAACTTCACCTTAAAACAGCCATTTTGAAAGAAAAGTATTTATGCCAAAGTATTGTAATCAATAATAATATTTACTATAATCATGAATTAAATCAATGCAGAAATCATGTTCTCTAGGCCTGAATATCATCGACACAAGTCAAGCGATCGTCAATGCATTGTCCTTCCATCACTGCTTTAACAATTTGATAGCATACAATTATTACAGAATGATATGCTTTCTACTTCTACTGATGTTTATTCACAAATTCAAACAATCCCGCGGAGTTAAACAATATGATTTTAACCGCACAGCTGGTAGCGTTACAAAATACTGCGCTATTTTGATCGCGTCTTGCTCTTGGATAGGGCCTTCGGCGTACATAAAATATAATCAACCTTTTAAATAATATGACCACCGGTATTATAAACATGCGTTACGTTCCCATTCACAATTTTTATAAAATCTTTAGATTTTGTGAACCTCGCAATAAGTCAATTTTTTAACAATCTAATTTTTGGAGAGTACTATTTCGGCTGCACATTAAAACGACGTCATGATTATAGGCGTTAATAACCTACAACCATAGATTAAGAATGTATGTTTAATCTATGTTACAACCTTATCCCTAGCTATTGGTCACGCTAAATCATTATTACATTATAACCATCTTCACTCAATGTCTTAAGGCAGTTCGCAAAGTGGGTATGCCAACAGTGTTGCCAGACATAATTTCAGACTCCAGGGAATATAATTATTGTGTAAAGTTTTGAGTTGTATAACAGACTGTACCAATGCAACAGTTAGAAAAAGTGTTTTCATGGATTTTAGTTTTTTGCTGGGGTACTTTTTCGGGAGCAGTACGATTGTTGTATATCATTAACCGTGAAATATTGCACGACTCAACTGGGCAACGGCAACACTGTACTGCAACAGAATAGTTTGATAGGTCCACTTGATACAATTGTGCGTAGAGAAAGTAGCTCCATTGCGTTGGTTGATTAGGTCAGAAGTTAAAAATATTACAGTACTTTAATTTTTGTTTATTTTTTTAAACGAAGGACCAAAAGCATTAGCATTGCTGAATTATATTTGTTATGGAGTTCTACCGACGCAAAAACTACGAAAATTCTAACATTGATTCTGGAAAGTTTTTTGCTTTAAATTTACTTTTGTAGAGACTCTTTTCACTACTCGGCGTTTTAAATATTCGGCTAGAACTTCGAACCTTTTTGCAAATCTCAAGCCGAGCCGAACACTGCTATATTCGGCTCGAAAAAGGTCGAAGTTTGAATACTCGCACACCCCTAAATAATTCTAAACTTGGATGAATTCCTACCTGTTTTTGAAACAAGTGGTGACAAGTTCTCCCTTTGACATGTTATACAGCCAATTGAGCTTCCTGCCAGAATGTTGGCTGCTGTAGAAAGTAGTGAAGCGATGCACACTGCGTTCCAACTGTAACCAGATAAATACAAAATACTAATAACAAATTGGGTAATTCCAATGGATAACCTGCTCACTAATCAAATTTAATTTATATCAACATTTTTTTTAATGTAGTAAAACTAAAGAAGAAAGAACAAAATAAATCGCGTGATAACACATACACTTGGTCCCAGGGCGAATTTCAGGCTGGTCTATACCAGATGTGAAGTCGACAATGGGTTCAGCAAATGAAGATGTCATAGCATGTGGGTAGTCCTTTGTCTATCCATTATGACAAGCTTCCCTTTCACCTTGGTCTTTCCATGATTGGCAGCAGGAGACGAACATCTTCCCAAGATAGTGGTCCTAGCTGAACATGGAATACCTCATCCCATCCCAACTTTTCCAACCTTGCTAGTTCCTTTACTTCCAGTGACCTGCGCAAAATTCCCTTGTGGAAGACATACCCAGTGGATCTGTCAGGGGTTCCCAATCCACTAATCCAACATCTAACACACATACTTAATGGTAAATATAGAACAAAATTCCAAAATTAAGTTATTTCCACTATTTAGAATTTATTATTACATCACAATTCCAATTGGACCTTACTGATAAGAAGCATAATCTCAGTTTAAATAAGTTTCAGGATTTTGAATGTCTTTAGTAATTGTTTCTGGCTTACTACTACGGGTTGCAGCTTCTTATCAGTAAATTGGATTCTTTATCAGTATTTTTTAAATTTATTTATCATGAATATTTCAAGAACTTGAATTAATATATATAATACCCCCGTCGCAGCAAACCTGCGTACTCAGCGAATTTCCAATACATATATATGTGCCTCGCTCCTACATAGAGCCACTTCCCACATAGAGCCTATTCATTTATGAATTTTTTCTGGATAAATTGGATCAGCAATGGGAGACACAATAACTTACCTCCGCAGGTAGTGCAAAGTTGAATGACTGTTGAAATGGCCAAGAGCCAGAGGAAAGCACTTGAATGCTGAAGTCTATGTCTAGAGGCTCAATGGAGTTGTTCAGGTGCTTCCTGAAGTGTTCATTGAGATCCTTGGACACCCCAATGTCCTGATCAAAGACGATTACAATGAATTTTCTCTACGATCAGACTTAGCATTCCCGATGTGTAATTAGTAACGAGTTATACTAATATTAGAACCAGAAACTTTGTTTTGACCTCAAAGCATTTTAAGCAATTTAGGCCTATTTTATGTTAATAACACCTGTAAACTTTCCTACCAATCCAGGCATCAACTTCCAGTCCCTCCAGGATCAATGTAGTTGGCTCATATTTAAACAAGATCACTCTATCAATGAAGCTTACACCTGGAGTATCCTAGCCATTGTCGGCTGTGCAACTATCATCTACAGTACCAGCTCTAGGGCAGTACGAGCCGTGCTCCAGCAGGGGGACGGCGCTCGGCGCTCATAACGGGTCTCGGGGTGCGGGGTAGGGGGGCGTAGTCCTTAGCGCTAAATAAAGTATTTGTAAATTGTATATATATATATATATAAACCCAACTGATTTTGTATTTTTAAATAGTAGTCCTTGTTGAAAGGCACTATTGGGAAGAAAGTTGTGTATTCTCCATGTTGCACCTTCATTATACTTAAAAATTAAATTTTTATATCAGATAACACAACTTCCGCTCCCCTCTATTCCAAATAGAGAAGTGTTTGTGAAAACTTCAGGGCATTTTGATTGGTATTGAGTGTGTGAATAAAACCCGCAAAACGATGCAAGAAAATTGCAATGTTAAAATATAAAGTTACACGATGCAACTAATTGTTTTAATTCACCCTAGTTGATTACTTAATACTACTTCCTAAATGAGGAAAGTAATTCTTTTCCTTTTCAATCGTAACATGTGGTTTGGGATTGGAGAGTACTGAATCGGGATTTCATCATTAATTGAAGTTACAAGGATTCGAGTTTAATATTGCTATTATATGTAATAAGAGGGAAAATATGATGTGCTATGAGATAAGCTATGCTATGCTTATCTTAGAGCTATGGGGGGAGGTTTTGGTTGTTGTGGAGGGGGAGGGGGCGGGGGCAGCTAGTTTGGTCTTTGCACGGGGGCTGAAAAACTAACGGGCCGCCCCGATCATCTAGCATAAACGAGAGCTAAATGGAGTTTGAACTATGGTCTAAAACAACATTTTACCTTGACTATGAGACAAGAACTGACAGCTGCAAAATGAACATTCCCCTCTTACCCCTTTAGCAGCTTTAGCTAATTGACTTTACTTCAAAAACAGTTATCGAGACAGTAAATTCAATACCGGTAATGTTTAAATGTCAAAAATCAATTAGGCGAACAATTTGATTTATCAGTAACTCAAAAGCATAATGATTTGATTTGTTAATTTTAACCATGAAAACTGTTGAAATGGTTTTAACTGTAAAGATTTATATTAAACTAAGAATACTATTCTGAAAGAGAAAATTTTGCAAGAAGTGAAAGATTAAAAGTTCTTTTAGCGAATTTCCCCTATAGGGAAGAAGCTATTACCGTAGGTCTCATGGTAAGACTTAAGCCCGAGACCATGATAACTTTTCATTTTGAGGTCCCCAGATGCCAAAAACACCATTCGTTCAAATTTTTATATATGTATATATATATATATATATATATATATATATATATATGTGTCCGTAAGCACGATAACTCTCGTAAAAAAGGTCCGATCTTAATGAAATTTGGTACAAATATGTAAAGTACCATTTATTTGAACGAGTTCGAAAACTAGATGAATCGCACCATCCGAAGGGGGGTTTTTGGGGGGTTTTGTACCCCAAAATGTGTTTTTTGGGGTTTTTACAGGTAATTTAAATTTAAATCAAATTTTAATTTATACCATTAGGTTAAGTTTAAAAAAACAAACAATTTGGTATTTTTATCATTGCTCTACGTCAATTGGTTACCGAGATATTGAAAGTGCTAAACACAGTACGTTGTCTAATGTTATTCTTATGGAGAAAAAGAAAAATTGTATATCTCGCTTATTTATGAACATAAACTGACGAAATTTGGTATATGGCTTCATATGGTTGTGGTTTATTGTTGTTTGCACAAAAAAACTATTTTTCGCCTATGGTTCCTGTAGCAGCAAACCTAGGTTCTCGGTCCCCATGTTATTCTTATGGAAAATACTTAAAATGTTATATATCGCTTATTTATGAATGTATATGGATGAAACTTAGTATGTGACTTCACATACATGAGATCTATTGGTATTTGCATAAAAACCCATTATTTTGTGTGCCTTGTTGCAGCAAACCTGCGTACTCATCCCCAATGTTATTCTTATGGAGATTAATTAATAGCTTGTCTGTGAATACATTTCTTACGAATCCTGTGAAGTGTTTTAATGTGTTATGTTATATGTTCATTCGAAATTCGCTGAGTATGCAGGTTTGCTGCGACGGGGGTATTTTATATTAAGTTGTTGTTTGTTTAATTCCATTCTAGCGGCCCCTGGACTGTATAATCACGACTAAACCGGGCACTTTGACAATTGTGATTACAACATTGCCGTCTCAGGCGAAGCTCTGTGAGTACAAACTCCTCATTTGGGCCTGGCTTTGTTCATGACCTTGAACTATAAATGACTGATGTTCGCTGTGGGCTAATATACCTCTATCAGTAATATTTTACACTAAACAAATCTGAAAAATGTACAGATGTTTTTAATAAAACGATTTCAAACAAATCATTCAAATCCTTATAATTACTTGCAAGTTCTCTTAGCAATAGGGGTCTGCAGTGCACCGAAAAATCGGTACTGGTTCGGTACAAAACGAATTACCGAATTCGGTTCGGTACCACTAACGGCGCCGGTACTAAGTTGATACCGTACAGCCTAGAACTACAAAAAATCAGTAATCACTGTTTCATCAACCACATTTTTCATTTAGTTTTATTCATAACACCCTTTTTGTCGGTTTACATTCTACTGACACGCCTTTGCTCACGACAGCAACTTTCAACTTTGACCGGCATTCGCGAGTTTATAGGTTCACGATCGGATCACGAATGATGACGAGATGCCTTTACCAGCATTGATGATAAAGCCGCCTCCACAGACTGGCCGAATGTTTCGTCGAGTTACGTACGACTCGACGGGTAATGTAATAATGTACATAAACATCGAGAGTATGTTTAATAACAAACTACTACGCATTTACACTGTCACGCTCGTCTTTGCTCGCCTAGACTTGGCCAGTGTATGGAGGCGGTATAAATGTAAACAAAAACCTACAACCGAATTTGTATGACATTTCATTATTTTAAAATCAAACTGAGGGATAAACACATGAAATTATAACACCGTTTTGTGTTGTAAATTGCCAATTCTATAAGCCCCCTAACCTCAAATGAGTACTTGATACTACTTACGAAGTGACTACGTACACGTCCAATGTAAGGGCAAATCCACATCGCACAGCTTAGGTTAGGTTAGGTTAGGAGGTTTTCTGGCTCTCAATCTGTTTTAAAAATCACAGGAAAAGTGACGTACGGTGCATAATTTGGAACGGACGTGAACAGTAGCGGCTCACGTCAGACGTGTACGTAGCCTCTGCCTACTACTTAACATCGCCAAACATTTGGCAAACACATTCTGATCTACGATCGTGTGTTACAGAGAGTAATAACATGCAGAAGGTTGACACTTATTTTGATATGCAAACGTAATAACATGCACATTAATTTAAAAACACGAATCGGGCTTGTCATAACATTTTCCTAATAGTAGGGGTGTGCAAATAGTGATTTCTGACTCGAGCCGAGCCGAGCCGAGCTTTTTTCCTAAGTTCTCGAGCTTCGAGCTTTCTCGAGCCGAGCTTTTTTTATGGCAATTTTCTTTAGGGGTGTGCAATATACCGGTAGTGATTTTATGACCCGAGCCGAATTTTGCTATAGTATAATTTTATACTTTCAATATTGGTCATCTTTCATTCACTTCTTCTATATTCACTAGCCCTCCTTTTAATAGGCCTAAATAAAGTTCTATAGTGTAAAAATAAGAAAATAAGTACTGAAAAGGAACATTTATTGAGACCAATTGTTGCTAGTAATGAACAGTTTTCTTTTAATATAAAGTAGAAACATAGGAGAAAATAACATAAAGGAAGAGAACTACAAATTTTAAACCAGACCAAAAAGCCCGAATGTATTTATTACCATTTTTATAACAGCCATAGTAAACAGACTATATGTCAGGATGTACCCTCCATGTAACCAAACATTTAGGCCCTATTCTAGGGAATTACAAAAAATTCAGTAAGCCTACGTATTTAACTGATGAGAAATAGTAAATTTAAGGTTATCCTTTTAATATAAGTTAGTTGAATCAGGACACTCAGCAGTTAACCATATTGTAAATATAATCACTGTAAACTATCATTATATTTTATTGTACTCACGGAAATAAATTATCCAATAATCGTAGGCCTGGCTTACAGCATCTAACCTTTTCACCTAATGTAGACTTAAACCTATTAAATCTGCTTCTGAAACAGAAGGTTTCAGAAGCAGAAGTTCCTGGTGGAAGAGGATCGTCATTGCAGTCTTCTTCCACCACTGATTTAACAACTTGATAGCTTACAATTGAAAAATGAAATGATTTCAACTGGCGTTTCACAGATTCAAATAATCCCGCGGCGTTAACAATATATGATTTTAATCGCACATCTGTAGCGAAACAAAACACTGCGCCAATTTGATTGTGTCTTGCTCTTGGTTAGGCAAACATAGAGTATAATAAAGTATAACCTTGTAAATAATATGACCACCGGTATTATAACGTGTGTGACGTAACCATTTAGAATTTTGATAAAATCCTTTGATCTTGTGAATCTCGCAATTAGTGATTTTGATTTGTAAAGTATTACAACAGTGATGCGACAATATTTGTTAATTTCAATAAATACAGTATAATTATACAGTTGTATTTCTATTCGCTTTATTTCTTAAGAACTTTAGATTCTACATCAATTGACGATTTTTTAATAAAACAATTTTTGGAGAGTACAATTTTGGCTGCACACCAAAACTCCGTCATGAACGCCGTCGTTCATCACCTACAACCTTGTCCCTGGTCATTGGTCACGCTATGTCATTATTACATTATAACCATCTTCTCTCAACGTCTTAAGACAGTTTTGCAATGAACAGTGTTGCCAGACCTGATTTCAGGCGCCAGGAAATTATTATTGTGTAATGTACGAAATTGTAAGTTGCAGTCAAGGACTGTACCGCTGCAACAGTTAGAAAATGTGTTTTCATGAATTTTAGTTTTTTGCTAGGGCACTTTTTCTGGAGCAGTAGGGTTGTTGTATTGATTATTATTAACCGTGATATATTGCACTCAACCGGGCAACGGCAACATTGTACTGCAAACAGAATTGTGTAGATGTCCACTTAATATGATTTTTGAGCGTAGATAAAGTAGATCCATTGCACTGGTTGATCAGGTCGACAGTTTAAAACATTTGTACTTTTATATTTAGTTATCTTTTTAAAACAAAGGACCGAAAGCACAGTATTGCTGGATTATATCTGTTATGGAGCTCTACCGATGCAAATTACGAGAATTCTAACATTGATTATTGAAAGTTTTTGCTTCAAATTTACTTTTGTAATTTTATTTTATTTCCGTGTGGTGTTACTCTTTTCACTAGTCGGGTATTTAAATATTAAGCTCGAACTTCGAGCTTTTTTGCAAATCTCGAGCCGAGCCGAATACCGTAATATTCGGCTCGAAAAAGCTCGAAGCTCGAATACTCGCACACCCCTACCTAATAGGCATTATTACACTTCCTAATGTTTTATAGATAAAAAGAAACGGTTTGAATTCAATATTAAATATGCCGTGAACGGTTTAGAGGAGTGTTTAGGTTAAATATTAGTTTCATTGCTAAAAGGTCGATTAATAAAAAAAAATTGTACACACACACTATTTTTGTAACAAATAAAAAAGGTTAGCCTACATTGGTTCATAATTTTATGGCGTATATCATAATTTTGGAAACTGCGTATTTCTTTCTCTCTGATATTCACTTTCTAGGTATACCCTTTGTGTGACGTTGACGTTTGGACGTAATCATCACTTCCACAGATCGCGCGTCGTCTTTGTTGATAAAATGTTTTGAACAAGCCTTGATAACAAGTTTTGTGATAGCCTTTATAGTTAGACTATTTAAAACAAACAATGAGTGATTTTGATGAATTATTGATTCTTGATGAACCGCCATTGCCATTGACTTCTGTTACAATGAGTAGGCTACAACTTTGACGTCTGCTGAGTATGTCTGATTGCAATACAAATTCTTATTCTGTTGCGTTACTTGGTTATAGGATTTAAAATTTGTTGGAGGCTGTAATTTATAATTCATACAACCTGTATTTAATTTGAAAAAAACACACCCCCACACTCACACACATACCTTCCTTTCTTTTATTATTTTATTGTCTTACTTGTGAATAAAAGTGTATAAAGATATATATTTGTCTTATTTGTGTTTTATGTGACTGTTATTTGTATTATCTTGAATGAGATCAATTTTGATTATATGTCTGTATGAAATGTATTTGAGATAGCTTTACAATTTAAATTAACTAGGAAATTACCTAGCATAACTATATGGGGAAAATTGAATAAATGGTATCTATGTGAAATTATTACAAATACAAACAACAAAATCTTATAGATGAAATAAGCCTACATAATACATAACATAATTGTTTAACATAAAGGGAATTATTACTGTTGGGGTTTTATATATATATATATATATATATATATATATTGGGCTCTCTTTCTTTATTTACGCGATTTAACACATTATTATTGTTAGTAGGCCTATATAAATATTTGTGAACTATTACAAATTATAATCAAAAGCTTACCTAAATACATTTTTATGTCTGCTAGTGTTTTTTATGTATTTGTTCTGTTTGGTTTTCGAAAACACTTAGGCTATGATAAATTGTGGTTATTTTATTACCGCGTACTGTACCGATTTTGTACCGAGAACCGAGATACAAAAATATTTACCGTACCGAACCATACCGACCTTAAATTTCTGGTACCGCAGATCCCTACTTAGCAATAATGTTTACCTGGAACATTCGCTGGAGCTTGGAAGTGTACTCGAAACCACAGGCTTGCTTAAGTTTGGAGATCATGGAGGCCTCTGCATCATCACTGGCAGACATGTGCTGGACTAGCCGCTTGGCCAACATCTTGGAGTAAAACTTTTGAAATACGTCTTTGTCCTCAATGTACTTGAACACCACCATCTGGAATGAGAGATGGGACTTCTTTAAATTTATATTATATTTATTTTTTTATTTTTACTGATTATTTCTTTAATATTCTTAATAGCATCATTGGTTGGAATAACCAAATGTAAGGACTGCAATGACCAGAGGACATTCTATGATTGTATGAAAAATGTGCAAAAATTAGATTGTGTTAAGTGTCTCCGTAGTCAATTCTAAAAACTAGAATCAAGTCACCTGTACCGATCGTCTTAATAAATGTTTCCAGATTATGATTTTCTTCAAGACAGTTTAAAGATAAAACATGCAAGGTATTTATTGCTGCCTGTAAATGACAGCATTGACACCGATGAAGTATCAGATACAGTTAATGATGTAAAAGGAGTGGGGTCCCACTGGAGTTTACTGGTCTTTGAAAATTCACAAGGTAAATTCTTTCACTATGATTCCCTGAAGAAATATAACTTTGAACATTCAAAGAAAATTGCGGAAAAAATCAGCTGTTACCTGAACAAAAATAATAATAAGAAAAAGGAAATTGACTTCACACACGTGGACACATTGCCACAACAGCATAATTCTTAAGATTGTGGAATTTTCACTTTAGCCACGACTGAAATTGTAATAAGTTATACACTACAACTTACTTCTGGTACAAAAAAACACACTGAAGGACCTTATCTTTCCTGAGCTGAATGAGGCTACAATCCTAACTAAGAGAACACAGATCGCACATGTTATACTGAATGATGCTCAGATGAGTTCTTGTCTCTTAAGTGCACTACTACTGCGCCCTGCTAACATCACTGAGGAGACTTCCAAGGAAACAAACAAAAACAAAATCTCCACTTACCTTTGAAAAAACAAATGAATTGGACAGTGTCACAAAAACAAAATAAAGGCCAGACCACTGCAAAATACATTTTAAAACCAGTAGAAATTTCAAAATCCAACAAATACCAAATTCTCAGTAATATTGATATTACTGAAGATCATTCCAGCTCCATCCAGACAGAAAACGAAACTCTAACTCGAAGTCCATCTCCTGGAAAGGGACGACAAAGGAAACTTAACCGCAAAACCAGCAGTGATCCTCTTAATTCTAACGGATCTTCTACAAAAACCATTAATCTCTCCTTTTTTTCTGACAGCCAAGGGCGACACATCAATCAATTATTAGAGCAAACAAGCTTAAACTTAAAAGTAAATGCTACTGTCATGCCCAATCCCAAACTTCACAGGTAATAGATGCAGCCATGAGTTCCACAGAAAGTGATGCAGTTGTTCTTATGGGAGGAAACCAACAATGTACTGCAAAATGATCTAAATTAAATCTACAAATCTCTTGAAAATTCATTAGTTTTGCTGAGCACCAAGGCTCCTGTTTTCCTATGTACAATCCCAAACCGATATGATTTAAAGCCCACAGACCCTATAAATACTAAGGTTGATTTAATAAATAATTATATCAGGGAATTGGCCTCCCGCATCAAATCAACTTACTCCATACATCTAGATTTTTTTAAAGATACCATCACACTCGACAGGGACTCCACTTAAATAAAAGTGGAAAGTTGAAAACATCTAGATTAATCTTAGAATCATTGGAAACTGCCTTTTTTGAGAATTTTGACCAGAGCAAAATAAATTTTATCGAAGGTAACATGAAGAATGTCATAAAGAGGTTTGTCTTGACACATCAGTTGCCTTTTCACATTGCATTTCTGGCGACTTTGGACATGTAAAGCAAATGAGTGCAGGGGTGGCAACTACGTTTAGGGACCACTTCTGTAAACCAAAGATATCTGACTGTTTAGCAAAAAGCTGTCATTCCAAAAATCCAAAACTGGCTGTTCAGTTTATGGACTCATTACCAAACAACGGTACTTTCACAAACCTACAGAAGAAGATTATAACATAGCTTTTAAAAGACTAACTGATGACTTTAAATCAAGAAACTTCAATTAAATGAGCCAAGGGTTCATTGAGCCGATGGGTTGCATTCGAGATGAAATTATACCAGAAGTCTTTGCTAAAAATATAGTACATTTTCAAAATGAGACAGGAGTCCTCGTAAACATCACTGTCTACGACAAGCTTACTTCCCGCAAGTTAAAAAATGGTTATACATATAAAGAACTCACTGAACATATTCACAATCTGGTTACCAAACTTTATTCTGAGCGAAATATATCCCTGAACTTAACAGACCAAAATAACATAAACGGCACTTTCAAGAATAACATACCGAGTGAGCAACGCTCAATCTATCTTATGACTATGCAGCCTTGCGCAACCACCCCGGATGCTAGTAGAGAGGTCCAGAGGGAACTTGTGAGCAACAAACCACCTACCAACCTGTCACCATCAGCTCACCCTGCTGCTACTGTCTGTGGTGTTAGTGATGCGAGTGAAGGTCTCTGGTGAAAATGTCAATGGTGTCTCTTTAGTGCAGGAAAATCAAAATAGTGATAGTGAATCAAGTTTTTTAGATCAAACATCTCTCACCTCTCTTCCTTTGTAAATAATAATATAAGTCTGTATAGTTTAGAAAATGCATCAGAAAGTTTTAAAATTTTGAAAAACAACCTTGCTAACATTACTGGTAACTCTAATACAGAATTTCTGTTACATATTAATATTCAAGGTGTTAAAGAAAAAATACATGAATTAAATATGATCCTAAAAAATGTTGACAATATATATTTTTTATGTTTTAATGAGCATAAATTGAAAAAAAAATTTTAAACAGTTTAAACAAATTCTATGTTGCTGACTTTTATGCGAGACAAATAGGGGTGGGCGAGTGGTTTTTTTTTAAATCGAGTAGAGTCGAGTCGAGCATTGAATCAAACTACTCGAGTATCGAGTCAAGTCGATTACTTCTTTAAAAAGTAAAAATAACTCATTTTATTTTTTTATGGAAAACAATGCTTTTTACATATTAAACTTTAATCATAAACATAAAGTGTTATTGAATTATTAATGTTTTTATTGATTTTATTTTAACCTTTATTTTACCATGAATGAATAATGATTTAAATGAAAAATAATAAATATATACTGTTTTCAACAACAATAACGAACAAAAGACAAGTATTACAAATATATATCCATACAAAGATTTTGGGTTAGTTTATCAAAACCAGAACATTTGAACAAGAAAGTGATTTTTTGCCCCCGACCCAAACACTCCCTGTGCCCCCTCTCTTACTTATCTTAACTCAAAGGTTTTCAAAAATAACCCACCTGTTGTCTCCTTTCATATGAGCTAAAAATAGATTTTAACCTTATTTTTCTTTATTTCAGTCACTTATTTTGTTAAACATTTGTTAGCAGCATAAACGTAGGTAAACGGTGGGAGTATATACAATTTTCAACTATTCGGGGTAAACGGCGGAAGTAGTCAACTACTCAACTTAATAGTTTTGAGTATTTTTACTACTCGACTCGGCCTTCGAGTAGTCTTTAGTACTCGAAACTCGAGTACTCGCCCACCCCTAGAGACAAATTGATTCCTCTAGTGGAGGCTCAGTTATTCTTTTAAATCGTGACATAATCTCAATTTAAAAATCAGAGATGATTTGAAGTGTTTAAATGAGGATTTCGTTTTTGAATGTTCAATAGTTGAGATAATTAACCTTCCAAAACCTACACTCATTGTATCTTTATATAGGGTTCCATATTTGTGCTCCCTGATATCATTTTTTAACAAATTAGATCTATTTTTATCAAAACTAGATAAGTACAAGAGAATAATTTATATAGCTACTGATTGTAATGTTAATGTATTATTAGGAAATGACAAATATGTAAAAATATTTTATTGGTATACTTGATAGGCATGGATTTGTTATAAATTTCAAGGAGGTAACTAGAAGAGCTAGTGGTTCATGCATCGATAACATACTTACTAATAAATTAACTTTAACAACAAAGACAATGGTGAAAGATCTTGGTCTCTCAGATCATATGCTCTTTTTATTAGCGTTGAAAAAAACAAAGTCTTATTCTTTTCCTCAGAAGAGTCAGATGAAACGAACATTTAACAGTAATTCTCATAACAGTTTTATGAATTCCATTTCAAATATAAGCTGGATTTTTAAAAACGTGTTTTCTGTAGACCAAAACTATGATAATTTCTTAATCAATTTTTACTGTTTTAATGAATCATTTCCATATAGAAATGTACGTGAAAAACGTGAAAGAAAATTAAATTGGGTGACTCAAGGGGTAAACATTTCTAGCAAGAAAAAGAGATTTCTGCACAAGCTAGCTCAGCACTCAAACAGTATTGAAGTAAACAATTATTACAAAGTATATAACAAAATATTCAAAAAAGTAATCAAAGAAGCAAAACGAAGAGCTAATAATGATTTTATTGGAAAAGCAGAGTGCAAAAGGAAGGCAGCTTGGCAGGTCATAACAAATTAATTGGGTATTGAAAAAAGTACAATGGTGGTGTTGTGATCATGCACAATAAAAGTTTAGTTAAATGTCCAAAACAAATTGCTTCATTTTTCAATGACTTTTTCATAAATATTACAGAGGAATTAAATGTTAAATCATCCCCTGAGATAGTGGCTGAGCTAATAAATAGATCAATTCCTTCTCCAAGAACACACTTTCAGTTCAATTGTATCAGACTGACTGAAACGAAAAATATTATTAGATCATTGAAAAATAAACGTTCAGCTGGAGGCTGGGATGAAATACCAACATTCATTGTGAAAGACTGTGTTGATTTTATTGCTCCTCCATTATGTAGTATCATCAATCAATCATTTCAAACTGGAAAGTTTCCAAACAAACTTAAATATTCAATCATAAAGCCAATATTCAAAAAAGGTGTGAAAGACAAAATAGAAAATTACTGTCCTGTTTTAGTGTTACCTAGTTTCTCAAACATTTTTGAAATTGTCGTAAACAATCAATTAAAATTTTATTTGGATATAAACAATAGGGGTCTGCGGTGCACCGAAAAACCGGTACCGTACAGTACACAACTAATTACCGTCATCGGTTCGGTACAGAACATAACCCCGGTACAGATTCGGTACGGTACAGTTTACTGCTTCAAACAATAAACAGAGATAAGCTAAACAATGTTTAACAAAATAAGTGGTTTAAATAAGACCGACTCCTACTTATAACTAGTCATTTCCTTTAAGGAAAACAAGCCCCAAAACTCGTAGGAAAAGAGACGTTGACAGGTGTTATTTATAGCTGAACGAGAATGGAGATAAGAAAGGTGTGCAAGGGGAGTGGGGAGTAGCTGGGTAGGGTCGCAAAAAATGTCCTTGAAGACAAGAAAGGTTTAGACTAGGAAAGCGTGAGGGGTAAGGGGGGAGGGAGGTAACTTAGCTGTAAATCAGTTGTTTGTCAACAATATTCCTAGGGTGAGTGGCTGTAAATCAGTTGTTTGTCAACATCATTCCTAGAGTGAGAAAAGGAATACTATCCTTTAAACCACTTTCGTTCTACATTATGATTTCAAATTAAACTGCTTTTATTTATGTATTATTATTATTGTTATTGAAGTATACTAGTTAAATTTTTAAATTATATTAAAAAAGGTTTAAAAATGGTTGAAAACTAATTCAAAAATAGCCACTAACTTGATAAATTTCAAATGGTAGCATAAATTTGTTATTTTTTACTGTGCTGTGAAATTTGTACATACATATATCTGTTATATGTTAGATTATCTTGTGTGGTTTTGGAAAATTCAACTAAAATTTATTATTAACAATAACCTAAATTTATTTTTTGATAAGGTTAATAGCTAATTATTTCAAATATGATATAGGCAAATTAACATTATATAAAACTGTCTTACTTTTATTACTTTATTTATTTATTTTTCAGTTTTCCATGGTACTTATGTTTAAATAAATGTACTGTAATATTTGTTATGGACTTCAATTTTGAATTTAGTAATGTAATTAAGTAATTTTAGAATTATTTTGATTTTAATCTTCAGTATTTATTGGTCTAATTTTCTAATTTATAATTTCTTTTAGTTTCACATCATACATAGTTTTATTTAAGTTATCTGATTTTACTTTGTATTAATGATGTAATAATCTCCCAATGCAACAAGAATAGTATTTACAAAACTTTTATTTTTGTTGTTTGTATGAATTAAACCAATAGTTTTTATTTATATTGAAATCAATATAATTAATCAGTTAGCAACTTATGCAATTGATTGATTTTCAAGTAATTTTTGAATTTATTTCTCATGATTATTTCAAGAACTTGCATTAATACCTAATAATAACAATTTTAAAATGTAATACTCCGAAGATGCAGGTTTTAAAAATATTTGTATCTTTAGTATAGTTATTTATTTGTTTAATCAAATTAATAATAATAATTGTATATGACCTTAATTATTACTCAATAATTTGTTTATGATACATTCAAATTAATAACTAAATTAGTATATATGACGGTACATTGTACCGTACCGAATTTGTACCGAGAACCGAGGTACAAAATCTTTTACCGTACCGAACCATACCGATCTGAAATTGTTGGTACCGCAGACCCCTAATAAACAATTTACTGTTTGTTAGTCAACAAGGTTTTTGTAAGGGGTATTCGATTAGCTCAGCTGTAACATCCCTTTTAAAAGAGCTTCATTGGGCTTTGGACAGATCTAAAAGTGCAGTGTCAATTAGCTGTGATCTGTCCAAAGCCTTTGACTGCATGAATCACGACATCATGGTACAAAAGATCAAAAGATATGGAATAGTTGAATCTGAATTGGAATGGTTCAAATCTTACCTATTCAAAATACAACAAAAGACTCAAATTATTAAAGACGGTATTAAATACAATTCCAATTTTGAATTAATAAAGTCAGGGGTGCCACAAGGGTCAATCATAGGACTAACACTCTTCATTTTGTATATCAATGACCTGCCATTGAACAGTCAAACTCAAACAATTCTTTATGCTGATGATACCACTGCCATAATGTTAGCAGAATCTATGAAAACGCTCAAAATAAAAGTGACTGAAGCTCTGCTGGAACTAGACAGGTGGTTTAGGGCAAATGGAATGGCCCTAAATGAGTCTAAAACAAATATAATTCATTTCCGCTCCAAACATTCTCAAATTGAACCTTTAGAATTGGATTTTAAAAATAAGAAAATTAATCGTCTCAACCATGCAAAAGTACTAGGCATATTCATTGATGAACATATAACATGGTCTGAGCATATTAATTTTTTGTCAAAAATACTAAACTCTGATTGTTTCAACATGAGTTGTTTGACAAATATAATAAGCATGAAAACTAAATTAACACTATATTACGGTTACTTTCATTCTCTGGTTAGTTATGGAATCACAATTTTGGGAGGAGCATCCTCGGTAAAAAAAGTCTTTAAGGTACAAAAGAATATTTTGAGGATAATGACTATGACTCCAACTCGAAAATCTTGCAAACCGATATTTAAAAATCTGAAAATTTTTAATGTTACTTCCCTATACATATAGATTCTCTTACAGCAAGTTTTTATGAATAAAGATAAATATTTTAAAAATAATTTTGACCATAACACGAGGAACAAAAATAAAATTCTTCAATATCCCCTGCACAGAACTAAGTTGTTAGAAAAAAGTAATTTTTATATGGAAATGAAATTGTTTATAAAATTCCAAATTATTGTAAGATGATGCAACCAAAAAGGTTTTTTAAATTACTGAAGGAATTTTGTATTAAAAGGGCCTACTATTATGTGGATGAGTCTTTAAAGGATGATATTACTATTATTTAGTTTTAAAATTTTAATTACTCTTATTTTGGAAAAAATAAGAAAATTTTTTGTCCATTTTTAAGAGATAAAATATACTGACTAGTCACCTGTTTGAGCAGGACCTTGCCTGTATATGTATTGTGACACTGAAATAAATGAAAATGAAATGAAATTAAATAAATAAAGCAGTTTAAATTAAAGAGAAATTCATCTTTAAATTGCAACAAAATAAGATTTTTAATTTACTTAATGTGCAACCAACTACACATATGCTTCAATGGAAAGTCTACTCTTGTAGGGAAGGACGGGACCCAACATTTGGAGAGAAAAACCAGTTTATCGCGCGTAATTAAATTTACTTCGGGATTATTTTAAAACAGCATTATTTCCCAAAACGGTAAAGATGCATGGTCCTGTCATCGGATTGTGGTGTGATGGTCATAAATTTCCAATGGTCAGAAATTTAATTGTCTTTTAATAAAAATATTATTATTGAATAAATTTATAAATGTGGGAACTAAAATACTTTTTAAACAAGTGATTTTCTTTCTTGTGATTAATTATAACTTTACAATGGTTAGTCAATAGTCAATAGTCAATATTCAATAGTCAATGGTTTATAATATTGATAGTTTTCAAAGACTAATAATTATAATTTAATGTTTTTGCACACTGTTACATTGAGTTACAGATCTGACTACAAATTTCCCGAAATTGGGGAGGAATAAAAATAATCCCATCCTTTCCACAAAATTCAATTCCAACCTTGGCATAAACTTACATCCATGCAGCTATCTCAGGTTTAAAACCTTCCTTTACACTTCATGCATTTAAGTTTAGAGCTATTTAGAGTATTTGTTTATGACTGGAGTTTTGTTTTTTGAGTCATGATAATGTTTTAGGGTAAATAATCAGCCATGAGCTAGAGATAATCATCTCTGGATTTCAGCCATTATATTTAAGAAGCTTAAGCTGATCAGTAGCAAGAAAATGCATGTATACAAAAATCAGCGGTTCTTTATGTATTTTAAATGAGTTTCCTATAAAAAAGAAAGTAGGTAGAAGTAAAGTGATTTTGTGAGGAAATGCCCTAATGCCTTGGAAATTTGGACATCTTTAACAGAGCTAATAACAAACACACTACTTTATACATAAAAGACCATTGGAAAGTCTAACTGTCTCTTTTACATTTGCTTACCACTTGATTCAAGGTATCTTCTAACTCAGCTTCTTCAGGATTTTTACTGGATTTCTTCAAAAGCAAGTCACAGAACTTAGCAAGCAACTCAGGAGATTTGGAGCTAGAGCTAGCGACCTTGGTGACAGCGTTACTGTTAATGAAGCGGCCACAGGCCTTGTCCAATGCCGCCACAAACCCACTGTCATTGTTGAAGGCTGTCAGTACCAACGCGTTGTACTTTTTGTGTACTTCCAGGATAGTGCTCACGTAAACCTTTGGGTCCTGCAACAGCAGTCATGTATCTGACTCAAAATTATTAAACATATACAAGAAACAAAAATGTGTTGACTTAACCCACCGGTTGGTTACGTGCTGAGGTATTTTGTAATGTCTTGTATGAGTTTTTTTTTTTTAATCTATAAAAAGTATAAACACCGAATCTACCTTAAACAACCTTATATTCATTTTGATAGCAAGAAAAGGGAATCTAAAAAAACAAAACCTTCTTAATAATTTCTAAGACTTGCTTATTCAACAGTGACCAACTCAGAAAACCCTAAATTTCGAAAGATTTTTACTTTAGGCGCCACAGAGGTAAAAAAACACATAATCTACAATATCAAAATAACTAAAATGAGTTAAATGTGTATGCGCAAAAAAATACCAGGCCTATGTATGGTTCAGTTTAAAATAATTATGTTCATGAAAAAATAGCATGATCCCCAACTGTGACACTCAAAATGGTCCCAACAATAACAAGTTGCAAAATTTTGTAATCGATTACAAAAATCGCAGAAAGTACCGAAAGACTACTTCTTATACATCATTTGATTACAAATTCCATGTAGAATCATATGGCGCTGAATCTGAAATGATTCGAGTGTCAATGTATCGCACTGTGAAGAAAAGATCGCGATTGCGACTTAGAACATCAAACGTAGCGGATATGGATCGCAATCGCGACGTTTAGCACTTGGAAGGTTAACAAATTTGCAATAGAGCCTGTAGTAAAATTGTATAAAAAATAAACACTTGTTAGTGAAGAATTTATTGACAGTTGTACATACTTTGTCAAGTCCGAACTACATATTTTGTGATGCTAACAGGAAGACATTTAACTCAAAATTAAAACAATAAGCTTATGAAAAACAACCATGTTGGGCTTGATTATTTGAGATTATTTCATTGATAAAAGTGTAACACAAACCCATAAACTTGGAGTTGGTGGAAGAGTGGCAGGAGTGAAGCTTCTGAACATCTATCTAAATAGCTTAGTCATATTACGAATCCAAAGTTTAAGTAATTCCAAAATGATTGCTGATATTTTCATCACTGATTGAGCAAAAACAAATTTGTTTTAATCAGTAATGGAAAATGTTCGCAGTAATAACATAAACTCACCAACACCAACAATGAATAAATCAAATAAAAAATCTCCTTTATACATCACTGTACTTGCACAAGAATAGAGTCATGGAGTCATGTGACACAAGATTACAAATCAAAATATCAAATTAAATCCATTGATATTTTTCAATGTTGAATATACCGTGTGTCCCAAAAGTCCCCCCCTCTTATTTTTTTTTAACGACTGAATATATCGAGATTATCTTCCGGGGAAGTCTTAGTGACCCAAAAAGGAAACTTTTGATGAATCCAAATTTTCAACCCCCTCCCCCAAAATAGGTGTTTTGGGGGGTAAGTCAAAAAACTTAAATGGTAACCCCCCTTGAGTGATGTATCATTTTAAAGGGGGCAAAAAAGAAGAAGAATGACAAAAGTTAGGGCTTTCTAGCTTTGTTCTATCAAACACAGCGTTCAATTGAATTTTGAATTAAAACGTCATTTTGCATCATTTTTGCATAGCAGTAATTTTAATTCACCAAAAACGTTTTGAAATAATAAGATTTTTCGATGGGAACGTTTAAGTAACCAAGCCATTTATCTTTTAGTGAGTGAACAAGTTTGGCCCTATCCTCCAAAATAGGGGTTTTTGGGGCTAAGTCAAACATTTTAAATAGCAACCCTTACTAAGTGATATCTCTTTTAACACGTTAGCTGCCGAGCCCAAAATACCACATTCCTCCCATATTGCCACACGGAACTAATGGACTAATTCCTAAAATCTTTTCAAAAACATTTAAAATATAGTCCATATTTACCATTTCAACAGATTTTATTTCTAAATAATCATTAAAAAGTCTTAGATCCGTTCGGACCAAAATGCAGATTTACGATGTTTTTTTTCCTTGTACTTTTGCACTTAGGTCCGTAAGGACCAAAGGTACTTTACTCCAATTATTGTAAATTTAATTACTTTTTCCTTGGATAATACAACAACGGCGTTGCATAAGCGATTTACAATAAAATATAACTCCATAGTCGTGGTCAAGTCAAATAACCACAGCATATTATCCAGTTTTAAATATTCAAATAATTTTGATGGTCTCTCGGTTACATTAGACAACTAACTGTGTTTGTTTACTTCAAAAGTCAGTCAACGAGTGATCCTATACTTGTTTATCTCATTCTTAATGCCTAGTCTATTGTTTGGCATCCGGTCGAGGGTTGATGAAATTTATTCAAGAGATAAGATACGTCCTGCTACAAAATGCTAAAACTGAAAATAATAGTCGTAAAAAGACAAATGATGGCTAATTTCTTTCGCCTAACTATCAAAAATTGAATAAAATGTCAATCAAAGTTGTGTGACGTTCCGTTCAAGAGATACGAATACAATAGGCCCTAACTGTTTATCAGTTTTATTAATTTTCCTGACTATTCAAAATTTTTAATGTTGATTTCCTTCTTTCCCGACATTTTATTATTTTCTATTCAAATTCCCTTTTTCCGTCTGCTAGACATCCTGATTTGCAATCAATTTCGGAAGATCTACACAAGTAATGTTACGGACACATGAGGAACTTTGACTTGTACATCAATTTTATAAATAAGGCAATATTCCTTACAATTACTTATATATAATCTTTTAGCGAATTTCCCCTATAGGGAAGAAGCTATTACCGTAGGTGGCATGGTAAGACTTAAGCCCGAGACCATGATAACTTTTTGTTTTGAGGTCCCTAGGTGCCAAAAACAATATTCGTTCAAATTTATATACATATGTGTGTGTGTGTGTGTGTGTGTGTGTGTGTGTGTGTGTCCGTTACCGCGACAACTTTTGAAAGAAGCACTCAATTTTGATGAAATTTGGCACAAATGTGGAGAGTAACATTTATGACTAAGTTCGAAAACCAGATCGATCGGTCTATGGGAAGGGGGTTTTATGGGGGTTTAAAATTGTCCAAAAAACTGTTTTTTGAACTTTTTATCCTAAAATTTTAAAAACACTAGATTTTGGTTATAGCCATTTTATAGAGCTTAAAAAAACAAACAATTTAGTATTTTGAATCATTAAGCTAGGTTTAGTGGTTGTGGAGAAAAGTCAAAAAATGAGTCCATAAAATTTTCCATGTTAATCTTATGGGAATACGGTTTTTAGATTTTCCTCAGATAATTTCACTAAAAACTCCACATTTCTTTCTACCAATCAGTTTAGCTCTACAAAACAATCATTTTGGCGTTTTAATTGTTGTTTTACGTCCAACCGTTGCAGTGATATTCAAAGTGCTAAACACAGTACGTTGTCCAATGTTATCCTTATGGAGAATAAATAAAATGTTATATTTAGATTATTTATGAATGTATATATATGAAACTTGGTATGTGGCTTCATCTAGTTGTGGTATATTGATATTAGCACAAAGAAGTTTTTTTTTATTTTTCCCGGTAGCAGCAAACCTGCAGACTCGGCCCCCATGTTATTCATATGGAGAATAAGTAAAGTTTTATATCTCCCTTAGTTGTAAACCTAAATTAATAAAACTTGGTATGTAGCTTCACCTGGTTGAGTTATACTGATAATTGCAAAAAAACACATTTCTTAACTTCCTTGTTGCAGCAAACCTGCATACTCAATTATAATGTTATTCTTATGGATAATAAATAAAATGCTATATATCACTTATTAATTAATGTATTTTTATGAAACTTGGTAAGTGGCTCTAGGTAGTAGTGATACCCATATATATGCATTGGAAATTCGCTGAGTACGCAGGTTTGCTGCGACGGGGGTATTTATAATCGTAATACTCATTTATATTTCTATAAGTATGTAATATATTTCTCTTTTTTACCGTTTGTTGTGCTATCACCTGTTACAAGTATTTTTAACTATTCTTAACTCAAAATTTATATTAAGCCAGTAATTTTATGCTCTATTTTAATAATTTTATAATTAAAAAAAACATTTATAACATTATTACTTATAAATGCAGTGTTCAGTATTTACACACTATTCCTTATATTTTGAAAATTCCTCATTAGGTCCGAACGGACCTAATAAATTGTAAATATTTTCTTTCTACTTTGAGTCGAAAGTTTGCAGCCCTGGTTGAAGCAAAAAACCAAACCAATGAACGGCCAGTAGGCATGTAGTATGTTGGAAGTAAAATGTTTTGCTGCTAGGTCGCTCTGGTGACTAACTTTAACCAGTTTAGTAAGACTTATTAGGTCTGAACGGACCAAAGTGTCACTCGAAACATACCCCATGTCTAGGTCTGATCGGACCTACGTTGCAGCTAACGTGTTAAAGGTCTTAATTAAAGTAGATGAATGGTGCAAATTAGAGGTCTCTACAATGATCCTCTAAATCATAACATCTTATTAAATATCATTGTAAAATTTGGTATTTAATAAGATACCATGTTTTAGGGTAGGATCATCGTAGAGACCTCTAGTTTGCACCATTCGTCTTCTTTTATTAAGACCTTTAAAAAGACGTATCACTCAGTAAGGGTTGCTATTTAACATTTTTGACTTACCCCCCCCCAAAACCCCTATTTTGGGGGAGGGGGTTAAAAATTTGGACTCATCAAAGTTTCTTTTTTGGGTCACTAAGACTTCCCCGGAAGATAATCTCGATATATGCAGTCGTTAAAAAAATAATAGGGGGGTGGGACTTTTGGGAGACACGGTATGTTGTTCATCAATTAATACTATTAAACATAGGTGTGCGCACGGTGGGTGCCGTGGCATCCACGGTAGCTACAAAGAGGACTTGAGGGGGGCGCCAAAATAGAAAATTAAATAAATGTTTAGATGTTAGTATGTTAAAAAAAAATAAGTTTAATGTAAGAAAAAAGTACTAAATAATATGTAAGCTTTTGCTTTATAGTAAGTAATACTGGGAGTAATTGTAACACAGTTAGGTAGTATTTACAAATGCAAATTCAATTAAAATCGATGACCAAAACATGAACTGTCATCTGCCTTTTTCATGTGACACGATCGGCAGATTCGTTGGAAACCGAGTGCCAGATGTAAATATAATACCCCTTTGACCTCCTTTTATTCATTGTTAGGCAGAGATTTATATGAAGAGTAAATGCCATAATGATTTAAATTTGGAGTATAAATATAAATAGCCTTTTTGTATTATTATGGATTTGAAATTTATTTTTCACTAGTTAATTAATGTAACTAGTAAATTAATGTATGGTAAGAATGGTATAAGTGCACCATATGCAATGGGAAATGTAAAACAATATAAAAATATCAATATAAATAATAATTCCATCGCTATCATCAGTTAGGTAGTGAGTACAACAAAGTATATTATTCTGAGAAAAGATACATTCTGTGATGATATATTCTTGTATTTTAGCTTTTTAAAAAAGTGTTTGGTACCGTATTTCAGTTGATTGCTAATTCTTTTATTGTTTTAAAAACCTTTAAGATACAATCTTTTACCGAGAAATTGGAGTGACGTACGGCCACCCGGCCTGAGCGTAATCTGGATTTTTTTTAGAAGATAATACAAAACAACTAACATTTTGATATTTTGTAAACTAAATATACCTATGGTAACAAAATATTTATTGTATTAAATAAGATTAGTACGTATTTGTGTCAAGGAGGAGTAAACTATTAGATTACATACAATAATTGACATATTCAATTATCTGGCAGATAAATAATTTCTTAGAGCAGCAAGATTGGGGGGGGGCAAATTTTTCGGTTCCGGCACCCAAGCTGACCAGACTCTGCACACGCCTATGCTATTACATTCATTACTTTATTTGATTTGATTAAAACAAATTATATTTATTTATTTTTACAGTTTTATTTGATGGAAAAAAGTAATAAGCTTAAGACCTTTTTTGTAAAATTTAAGATTATGACTCTTGTATTGTACATTGTGCATCTAAATTATTACATATACAGGTACTTAGTGTTCTATTTTCAAACAAAGATCCCAAAGTTGCTCAAAACATTCTTAACTGGAAACTCCGTTAACAGTATGCAGGAGTTGACTGAGTAAAGGATTATATAATGCAAATTTGGTTGAGGGATTTAAGTTTCCTTGGCTGAGCAAAAGGATTTTTTAAGATTGAGTGAGTTTGAACATGTGTGTGGTTTCATCACACTGCAATTTGAGAATTAATCAGATTTTGACTCTGACAACCCAATACATTAAATACATTACAATGCAAAACATTAAATGTTACAAAATGCAGCCTGCAACTCTCTCAACTAGAGATAGCTGCAATGATCCGCAAGGCCTTCTTATGCTATAAGAATATGCGGGGAGCACCAGCACTGTTCCCCCACAAAATATTGCCATAGAGAAGATGACTGTGGAAAAAACTAAAACATGTCAACATCTGGGCCTTCAAAGAAACACCGGTTTTCAATTTCCGTAAAAGAAAACATAACCGGCAAAGCCTATTACTTACGTTAGCTGCGGATTCACCGCACTTGTCTATAGCGGTCAGTCCCTGGTTGTATATGTGAGCCTCTAGCAGGTTCCGCAGCTCCCCTAGGCCATCCGTTATGCGAGCCACCAACGAGTACATTCGTCCCAGGTCCTCATTCTTGTCTGCATCTAACAAATACTGGAACTCGGAGTGAAACATCTCCAAGTGCTTCTCTATCAAAACCCTCTCGCACGTTTTAGCTAGCCTCTCGGCTGTTGTCTCGTGTAAATAAACTTGTACTCGCTTTTGTTCATCAAACAGCCTCTGTTCAGCCTGAAATATAAGACGAATGACACTTAAAAAGTTGTAGGCCTATAAGCCTTTAAAAAATACGAAGTGTCCATAAATTATCTATAATTTTAAACTTGTTTGGAGAGTAAAATAAAAGTGATATATTACTGGGGTTTGATATTTTGCGAAACATGTTCTAAAGTTTGTACAGTTTTTTTACTTCATTTCATAACTATCTTATTCTTAATAATAGTGTTTTCTTCTAAAGGGAGGGCAAGGTGTGTGTCACAGTTTTCCAAGTACTGTTTGGTGGAGTACACTTAAGTTTCCAAAATTCTCTTTTACTTGAACATCACATATTGTAAAAATGAACTTAAAAACACACCTTGCCTTAATTTCAAAGACAATTTTGTAAAGTAGTTATGGAATGAAATAAGTAAAGACTGTGAAAATAAGAACCAACTTCAGAACATGGGTTTGACAGAAAATCAAACCCCACTAAAATATTACTGTTGTTTTATGTTCTATACAAGTTTAAAGTTGTAAAGATAATTTGTACCTGATCCCTGATGGATCTTGTACTAAACTAGTTATATTTTCCTGAATTTGTAATGGCAGAGCCAATAAATGTTCACAAACAGAGTTATGCACTTAATGCAGGGCTAATCGTGCAAAAATATTAAAAAATAATCAGAATTCTTCTAATTGGTATTAATGCTTTGGAAATGTTTTATTTAGTCTAAGAAAAAGTTTAAATCTAACTTTAATAACCTAGTATAAGTAACATAGAATTGTAATTCTATGAAATGTGCCCATTTATATATTTTTGTAAACCAACAGACTTTAAGGTTAAAAATTGACATCCACTTTTCATCCACCTGGTAGGTATACTTTACATGAACTAAAGCAGTGAGTTTATAAACACAATTACTTTCTTAGCAACATTTACTTTCTTCAAAAAGTCATTAAAGGAGTTCCTGACGCAGAAAGCTCTTTTTCCTCTAGGTGAATTTTGCATAGACAATTTTGTAAACAAACAGTAATTAAGTATTATTTCGACTAATTATTATTTATGTTCTGACACTATTTATTGTACCTTTGTGCGAGAGACAAATAAAAGATATTTTGATTTGATTTGATTCTTACTGTTATAAAATTTAAATATTTTGTATGTTTAGTACAATTTTAAAGATTAAGACCTAAATGTACAAATGAGTTAAGCATTATAATTTTAACCATCAAACAACTTAGCAACAAACTGTTTCATTACCATAAACATGGATTATCTCCAAATATAATCAGCATTATAATGCCTTATACCGTAAAACAATCATGTATGTATTTCTATCATACATAAAATCTCTCAAGAATCTAAAGAAGATCTCATATCATATATATTTTGCAATACTTTAATGTAAAAGATCACGATTTAATGGTCGTACATAACAGTAAATTGTGTAATGGAGGGGAAGAGAGTTAGTTTATTATAATATTTCTGTAGTTAAATATGCAAGAGGGAAGTCAAGATTGTGTAAGGAGGAAGTATTGGGTATGTTGTGTGAGTAGGCTGGAATTGTTATCAAACAATAACTTGTTTTGCTGATCTGCTGAAGGCTCTGGCTTAAGTAGGTCAGCTGGGTAGTTTTGGGGGTCAGTCAGTCAGTCTGGGAGATGGAGAATTAGGGTGTACTGTTGGGGCTGGGGGCCTCAGGGTCCAGGGCCTGTTAGGTCTGGGGCCCAAGTAAGTTTTATATCACTAGTCTTTTCTAAATTAATATTTATACTTTCCAGGCTATTCGCTCTTAAATCTAGATAATTATTTGTTAATGTATTAAAGTCTTTTCATTGTCATCACATTGATATTTTACCATTTAATCACCATTTGTAAAATGTAGAGTTTTATTCTTTGTTTAATAAAAGTTATATTATTACATTACATGTCTCTTTAATTTATTGAGCTACGTCCTCGTGGTGGCAAGTGGGTTTATACTGTTTGGCCAGCAGATAAGCTTGCTAGTCCGCCACAATTGTAGAGGTGTGCGGATATACGAAAAGCCGGTTCGGTTTTGGATCGGATCGGATATCCGAATCCGATCCGAAGGTTTTTTCAATATCCAATAAGGTCTAGTATAAATCCGACTTATTCGGACAGACTATATATCTGGGGATAAAAAGTCAGAAACAAAACAATAAATACGCTGGGACGTTTGGATTCTGATGACGACGTCCAAGATAATGTGACGCAATGCCTGTTGCTTTGAATGTTTTTCGGTACGTAACTCGTATCAATGCATTGATACAATACTTGTGAAGATATGTATCGTATCGCCGTATCGCGATACACAGAAAGATCGTACATCATTGTAGCAAACAAAGAATGAATACGGTCTATAAAGAGAAATGCGCGATAGCAAACGTTTTTGATATTAACCAATCACAAATTTTTACACTATTGCAACATTGCAACTCCATTTCGATTCACCATTCACGGGTTAGACGAAGACAACAAGACAACAATAGTGGATTACTGGCGAATAAGTCAATCATTTTCGGTCAATAGTCGATATCCGATAATATCAACAACCCACAAATTCAATGAACAAGCTCCCGTAGAGTAACCGATAATTCCGAAAATGCATTATACAAAGAGAAACGTTATTGTATGAAATTTAAAACTGCTGCTACTTATATTTTTCTTCAATTTAATAAAACACTGAGTAAAAATATTGCTGACTAGTCCAAAACGAGTTGCATAGCTTTCTCTACGGCGAAGTTTCCCAGTATGATCAATGAGCTTAATCCAGATAGAGCTCTCATATTCCAAGAAAACAGTTCACTTTTTACCCCCAGACGAGAACTCTTGATATATTAAGCTAGTTGGGTATCTTTACAACGATGCGATTGATGCGAAGCAGCAACGACGTATTCACGAATCTATTATTTATTTACACAGGTTTCATTGTTCGATTATTATTTGATTTTGATAAATTAATGTCTTTAAAATGGAACCGAAAAAGAAGAAATCCATAATATGTAAATACTTTAAAAAGAACAAAGCCGATAGTGAAGTTACTGAATGTCTGAAATGCAAGGTTAAGGTTTTGAAGTCAAAACACAATCCGGCGACAAACTAAAGAAAGTTTATATTTTTTAGAAAACAAAATAAATTCAAACTAGTTAGTACATTTATAAAACAAAGGGAATTCTTGGGTCATGGATGTTTTTGGTTAACTCATAAGGAGATGGCTTACTGATTCATTGTTTCAGTAGTGAGTAGATGTAAAGTGTTCATACGGCGACCTAAATGTCGGAGGACGAGGTCGGAGGCTGGGTCACGTGACTGGTATAAATTCTTGGAAATCCCCAAACCTAACTAAGCCATGTTTTACTCTCTAAGCGAGCATTTTCATGACTTTATTAACAATAAAAACTTGAAAACTTGAAAAAAATAAATGCAAAAGCAATATTTAAGTAAAAATTATGTTTTAATACCTTTGCTGTGTTGACTCACAGTGTTTGTCCGCCCGGGAGCCTGTTATCTCATGCCACGCGCCGTTATCATTTGCTTGCGGGCATAGGTCAATGTCGCGGTGATATCAAAATCATTGTTGCCAGCGTTAAGAAATCCCATTGTTGCTGTCTTCCATGATTAACTCTTGTTCTATATGATTTTAAGTTTTGCAACAAAATAAATTTTATAGATCAATGTTTAAAAATATATTACGAATATAGTTGTTTGTAATTCAACCTCTTGTAAATTTAATATAATGTTTTGTCTTATCATTTGGTAAATTTATTTTTCCGTTATATATTATATACAGGGGTTTTTCCCATTGTAAAAGCCCCTTTATATTATTTGATGACATTCTTTCATTCCAACTTTCAGGCAATTGAAACTTGATACTATCACATTTTACAAGGGCATGTGGTCCGAATGGGATAAAAAATCCGTTCAATGTCTTTCACCAAATACTTTTTACCAACTCCTAAATCACTTAATCTTGTATAAGAATTACCGTTGACTTTGTTCAGTATACTATCATCATCGTACATATTCATTTTTATTCGCCTATATATAAAATAACATTTTTCAAATTGAATAAAAAATACAAACACATATCGTGTGATGTTATGTATATTTGATTCCACAAACAACCATTGTATTTACAGCTAAGATTCCTTAACAGTGAATAAGAATTTTATTAAAATGTATTAAAACTGAGACAAAAATAAAATTCATAGCCCGGCGATTTACCAGGTCTGAAAAAAAACAAAAAAAACAGAAATTTGTGTTTTAAAAAAGGTATTATTCAATTTATTCTGTTCCAACTCTTCAGCAATTGAAACATAATACATTCACATTTTACATGAACAAGATGAGTATGTATGAGGTATGCTGTTTCACTTTTCGTTATTACAGTAAAAACACAACTTGCGATTTTCCGGACAATCGATCACTTTGACTTTGCTTTCCCATTCATGTACATAAGTTCTAATTTATAGTCGCATACACAGGGTATGCATACAAAGGAATTATTATCAGGTTCATGGTATAATGTACACAGGTCTATATACTTTATATTTACAGTATCGTAGTTAGTCGCCATATTTTATTTTGCCTATATAGAAACATTTTATTCTCCGAGCTCAATAAAAAATATAAACTCGATATACAAACTGTATTATTAAATATTAACCGCGCAGTTCAGATTTAGAAATATAATAAATCCCAAACGACATTTGTAGAAAAATATTAAAATGCAAACTAACGTAACTCAGACTCGCTAACAAGTTTTTAATAAACAATATAATCAGATAAAGCGTTCCGTAACAGCCTATAGTCTTCATTTGTTAAAAATATATTAATTTCGCAATCCACTCTTCAGCGGAATGTAGTTCGAGATGTGCGGCTTTTCATATATTCTATCTTTATATTCTTTAGTATTCAAGTGGTACAACAACAAACTGTTTTCATGCTTATGCCAGTGAACACTGTGGTTGATGTAAAAATGCTCCAGTAAGTCACAGTGAACCTCCAACACTTTCAACGTTCTTATTTGTAATAAATTATCATCATCATACATAGAAACTACATTGTTCACCAAGAACTTGTTTTCATATTTGATTTCACCATTCTTCAATTCGTTAAACCCGAGAAACCTTCACATTCCGTTGTCTATGTGACACTTTATCGGCGAATCGATGCATATTTTGCTGCCAAAGTGCTGATAAATCCTAAACTTTTCTACATCTACCTTTGATACTAATTTATATTCCAATAACCACTTCCTAACTGTCTTTTGAATATGTTTCCAATCTCAGAACCCTGGAGGAAGTATACAAGTCGGATACTTCTCAGATTCAAAGAACGATATCGCTGCGGGTTCTTGCAAGTTGTAAAAATAATTGTCGCAATACAATCCTGTTAGCGCAAGGTAATACTTTACATTTTCCTCCAAATGTATTGGGTTTTCCAATTTCAATTGTAAAAGTGGTTTTTGACCGGACTATCTAAAAAGTACCATCACTATATGTATAAATTAAAATTTAAAAGACAATTAATTATACAACTTTGACGAAAAAAAATCAATTAAACCAAGAAAACCATGTGTATTTATTTTCTCGTAGTGCACACTCAATTTCATTATATTCTTGTCCGTTTGAAAAACGTTGTAAAACTTCTAAACACAAATGTCTGCATGTAGGAGGATCATCGTACTGTTGATATCTTTTATTATTATACAATATACCTTTATCCATTCCGAGATACATTTCCAACTCCAAAGGCGGCGGCGCATCTCCATATGAATCAAAATAAATAACACGTTTACCGCTTTTCATATAACAAGTCCAGTGCATACCATTAGACTGTATATCGCCTAGATTTGTGATTCCGCATTAGTTTTTATATGGTTCATCGGGTAAGGCTTGTCTCATGAAAACACCGCGAAAGTTATTCAACTTGAGTTTATCAGCCCACAACTCCAGGTCTGTCATTGCCAGTGGCGCTAATTTTTTTTTAACAACTCTAACATCGTTTAAAGCTCTGTTTAATTCAATATTTATTCGTCTTCTCAGTCCAGCGCCGCTCACGTCTTGTTTCATGACGGTATCCAGTTCTTCATCAATTAATTTCTTAAGCCACGGCACAAATTGATTTTTTAATATGGGCGCGACTTTACCCTTAATCAATGGCGATGCGATCTTCTTGAAATATGGAATATGATTTTCAGCCATTTCTAGAACCTCTTTTAATAATCCCCCATCAATCATTTCCTTCAACTGAGAGTGATCTAGAATTAATCTCAGTCCTTTGTTATGTTTTATCGCTCTCTCTACTTTTTTGTTCTGATCACTGTCGAGCAACACTTCAACATTACCGTTTTTTAACTGACCTCTGTTTAATTTAAAATAGCATGTTTCAGTTTTCTATGAGCGATTCTCAACTTATTCAGCTGCTTCTTTGTAAAGTTTATTTTTCGCCTATGTTGACCCATTATTACCATACTATATTAAAATTCCCAAAATTTCAAGTTGTAGAAATTGTACGTTTTCCTTTATGAATTTGAATTTCTCCTTTGGAGGATAACATGAGTTTTGTTATATAAGAAATGGATTTATACTGTAGAACATGTAAATCAAATACAGCGTCTGAAAACATAAAGAATGTAAAAACTAAAATAAAAGATGGTTAGCCACAGCGAATTGCGCAGTCTGCGGTAGTGGGAAGAACTCATTTATTAAAGATCCACCTGAGGTTTTAGAAGCAAAGGAACTGCACAAACCGGTTGTTAAAAAGTTTATAAAGCGTAGGATAGTTACAAAAGGGATTGACGATTTATGGGCTGCAGTTCTACTCATAATGAAATAGTACGCTAGAGAAAACAAGTGGTACAGATACATTTTAAATGTTATAGACACATTCAGCAAATTCGTTTGGTCCGAACCAATGAAGAAAAAGGACGGTAGTGATGCGACAGCCGCTTTTGACAAAATAATTAAAAGAGCAAAGAATGACAGCCATACTACACTCAAGTATTACACACTGATAAGGGTATAGAGTTTTAAAATAAACCGTTTAACGACTTGCTAAAGAAACACAACATCAAACTATACCATACTGAGAGCGAAGAAAAATCCGCAATAATTGAAAGATACCATAGAACGTTAAATGAGAAATTGAAGGTGAAATTCCAAGTTAGGAACTCCCACAAGTGGTATGATATATTGCAAGAACTCACAGACGAGTACAACAGACACGATTATCATCACTCTATAAAAATTAAGCCCGCTGAGGTCAACGAAGACAATGCGGCGGATTTACCGGAAATGTATAATGAGCGCGAAAATAAAATTCCTCGTAAAAAGGCAAAGTTTTAAATTGGAGACAGAGTTCGCATTAGAGCTAAAAAATACGTGTTTACAAATAAGTACAAACAGAACTGGACTTTAGACATTTTTAAAATTACACAGGTATTAAACACTAGACCTGTTACATATAAAATTGTGGATGAAAACGGTGAAGATATAATTGGCATGTTTTATAAAAAGGAATTGCACAAGACTGATTTTTAAAGATTCATCAAGAGTGTCCCATATCAGGACTAGTATAATAGTTATTGAAGCATCCCATATCAGGACTAGTATAATAGTTATTGAAGCGTCCCATATCAGGACTAGTATAATAGTTATTGAAGCGTCCCATATCAGGACTAGTATAATAATTATTGAGGTGTCCTATATTAGGACAAGTATTATTATTTACAAGCGTCCCATATTAGGATGAGTATTAAATATATTTGTTAATGTTGATTAGATAAAAAACATGTTGCAGCAATATACATTATTATATATAGGTAAAATGAACAACTATATTGATATTGAAGATAACAAGTTCACTTTTAATAACCATGACATTTCAATTATATTTGACGGTGATCAAAAACCTTGGTTCGAAGGAAACAATATTGGAAATATATTAGGATACGCAAGACCGAGAAAATGCATACATCAAAATAACGACCCTTCATCACGCAGAGCAAAGTCGAGCGGTAGTTGGAAATGGAGGTATTTAATAAGCGACATACGGAAAGAGATCAAACAAAAGCCTCAGCATCCGGTAAAGGGCTACTTGTAGATACGAATAACCCCGTGGAGTATAAATACATTGACGAATATGATAAACTGAGGGATATAATAACATTTATACAAGCGGAAGAGGAGGCTGGAAATAACAATTTTCACAATGATAAATTGGCGATAGTCAAGTTTATAAACGATGGAATGAAAAAACTAATCACAAAACCTGAAGGTATTAGGATATATAAATCAGTGTTTAAAAGTGTTACCGGAGAAAGATGGAGAAAGATAGGATAAACTTGGGATTGGGATTGGCATCGGATAGAAAGAAATATATACATTTATTCAACAGAAGATTTATTTTATTTTATGATTTTTTTTTAGTTTTATATTTTTTTACTGCTCACTTTGATTTTTATATTTTTTATTAAAACTGAAAACCGTAAAATATATATATATGATAAAACATGGAAAAATATTATAGCGAAGCATCTGATTAAATCGAGCGGTGTGAATACAATACCGTATTACCGGTATCAGATTTGAACTTTAATTCACTGAATAAATTGAAAGTGTTCAAATTAGATCACGGAGATTCGTTTAACGATAGGCGAATACTATTTCACATACAAGGCGAAGTCGTTAAAAAGGCTGACGACACTGTTTGCGATGCCGCGGACCCGATTAAACTAATAAATAATTTCGCAGCGTTTCTGTTCAAGAGAATAGAATTGAAGAAACACAATCAGTTGATAGACGCTGTTAATGAAGTTGGTATAACTAGCGCCATTAAAGGTTTAACAACGTACAGCAAGTCTGGCGAAAATACATACTACAGCAGCGGTTTTAAATCAAAATTTGACAAAGGCGAAGGCAAGTTCGAAGCTCTCGGTACATTGCCCCACTTGGGGTTAGGATTTTTCGACAACCTGGTGTATCCGATGTATAAAGGCGGGTTTGAGATTGTCTTTACACGAGCTGAAGACAATGACGCTATATTCCGTTGGAAAGAAGGAGCTGGTACAGCAGAGAAATCTGCGAATGAGGGAAAAGTCAAAATTACAAGCTTTGTTTTAAGCTGAGTTCCGATCATCGAGTACGACCCAGTGAAAAAAGCACCAGTCATCGAAGGACTAAAAAGATTGAATGATAAGGGAGATATATACTACAGATATTATCAGTGATAGTGTATTGAAAAGTTCGGCGTTACAGGCTCTTCGTACAGTTTTGATATATCTAACATATTCAGAAACATCTCCAACCCCCTATTTATAATCGTAGGTATATAGACGAAACGTAAAAATTATCAAACTAGGGACCCTAGTGAATTTGATATTATAAATATTAAGAATTATAATGTGAAAATCAACGGTCAAAGGTATCCTCAAGAGCCGCAAAACTTGAGTGTATTACGACCCTTCTTCACGCAAAGTCGAGCGGTAGTTGGAAATGGAGGTATTTAATAAGCGACATATGGAAAGAGATCAAACAAAAGCAATCAAACAGTATGGAATTTTATACGGAAGCTATGCGTCTATCAGACAAGTACTTTTTAAAGACGAAGACGTGTATTTAAACGATGTAGATTTTATTGATAAATATCCACTGATGGTTTTTGATACTCATCATCACCCGTTCTCTACCGAATCGAAAAGGAATGATATTCAAATTCAATTGGACTTTACAAACGCTGTTGCCAGCCCAGTAGCAGATCAAGGTACTACGGCTTATGTCGTTGTGATATCGGAGACGGGATTCAGTTATGACGTGAATAAGAATTATATTCAAATGAATTAAGAAAAAAAATGAAATTTGGGGCCCGGTGATTTATAGTAAAGTTTGATTAACAATTTTTTTAATTTTTTGATGTTGGTAATGCATGTTTTTAAGTGATATTGGTAATTCAAAAGGGAGGAACGATTCGTTCCGCCGCTACTATTAGATGCTTTTTTGCGATGTTTTATACTTTTCAGTTAGTCGAAATATATTTTTCTGAGTGTCGATGGATACTAGTCAAAAGCTCTGTTACTACGTCAAAGTTTCCATCTTCAACAGAGAACTTCTTTTAATGAAAAAGAAGTCCCCTTAAAGATAGACACTGGTCGCTTTATTTATTCAAGTGAAAGGTGTGCTTCCACTTCCAACTCGTTTATAATTTCAACTGGTATTTTGTAATGCCCCCACGGAAGGCTGGTGATGCCGTCTTCCATTATGTAACGTTTATCGTCACTCGAAGATAGCACTTTTTTATGCAGTTCAATACTATACAACTCGTGATTTTTACTTCTTATTTAATTCATCGACTTGTAAATATCCTTTTGCTCAAACACACATTTTTTATAATCATTAAAACTTATTTGATTTTTCACCACAGATTTCTTTACACCCTTTGACTTTTTTACATACTCAAAGTCATCTTTGGATTTTTCTTTTTTCTGTACGATTCGTATATATCTTTGACTTTAACCCTACACAATAAGACCACTCATTTCATCTTTCATTGTTCCCAGTTTTTTTCTTGTTCACTAGTGGCATGTCATATCTGTTTTTCTTTTTGAAGTTGCTAGTGTCATATCGTTCAAGTGTTTCATATCGTTGGAAACATCATCAGTTTGTACCAAATATTCCAGGCTGTCGGTGTCTCCATACTGAAGTTTCGCCTTTTCACCATAATTTGTCTTAAAAAAGTTGTAATGAAAATCATATATAAGTGTTTTAGATATATCCAATATACTAAATCCCATGTAAATCGCTTTATTAAACAGCAGAGATTGTTTACTCATGTGAATGGCGGAGAGGTTCTCTGAAAATATAGTGTGGCGTTAAAGTGTGGTTTCGCAACCCACTTGTCTACCTGCTTTTCCTGTGTCGCCAGTCGTATATCAACCCTGTTCCTTATATTCTCAACTGATTTTCCATAAATAGAATTTGACATTAATTTAAAAAACTGTTTAGCCGATTTATTGCTTTGTAGACGCCACTTTTCAATATTTAATTCGATGTAAGTTTTCAACCACTTACTCTGTTTAAAGCTCAAGACTGTGTGTATTTTTTCAATTTCATACCCAATGAGAGATATAATTTCAAATTCCAATAATAAATAACATATTTTTTAGGGGTGTGCGAGTATTTGAACTTCCACCTTTTTCGAGCCGAATATTGCAGTATTCGGCTCGGCTCGAGATTTGCAAAAAGTTTCGAAGTTTGAGCCGAATATTTAAAATGCCGACCAGTGGAAAATAGTCGTCTACAAAAGTCAGTCAATTTAAAATCAACTTTCCAGAATCAATGTTAGAATTCTCGTACTTTGCGTCAGTAAAGCTCCAATTCATAACAAATATAATTCTGCAGTGCTACTGCTTTCGGTCCTTCGTAAAAAAATAATCAAACATTAAAGTACTGTAATATTTTAAACTGCCGACCTGATCAGTGATCAACCAACACAATGGTTATAAATTATTATGGTTACTTTCTCTACGCTCATTCACATCAAGTGGACCTATCACACTATTCAGTTTGCAGTGCAGTGTTGCCGTTGCCCAGTTGAATTGTGCAATATTTCACGGTTCATAATACAACAACCGTACTGCTCCAGAAAAAGCACCACAGGAAACAACTAAAATCCATTAAAACACTTTGTCTAATTGTTGCATTGGTACAGTCTTTTCTATAACTTACAAATTCGTACATAACACAATAATTATATTCCCTGGAGTCTGAAATTATGTCTGGCAACACTGTTGGCATACCCACTTTGCGAACTGCCTTAAGACGTTGAGTGAAGATGGTTATTATGATGTAATAATGATTTAATGTGACCAACAGCTAGGGACAAGGGTGTACTTGATGAACAAGATGAGTAGAGTAGTGTTCACCCTTACTCCTCTCATCTTGGGTGATAAACATGACAACGTTATAATGTGAAGACGAATTAGTACTCTCCAAAAATTGGATAGTTAAAAACTTTACGAATTGTGAGGTTCACAAAATCTAAGGATTTTATAAAAATTCTGAATGGTTACGTAACGCATGTTTATAATACCGGTGGTCAAATTATTTTAAAGGTTGATTATATTCTATGTACGCCGAAGGCCCTAACAAAGAGAAGACACGATCAAAATGGCGCAGTGTTTTACTAGGCTACGCTATAGCTGTGCGATTAAAATCATATTGTTAACCCCGCGGGATTGTTTGAATTTATGAATAAACGTCTGTAGAAGTATAACCGTGTGTTTGTAATTGTATGCTATCAAACTGTTAAGGTTGTGATGGAAGAAGAATGCATTGACGATCCCCTTCCACCTTCTAATTCTGAAACCTTCTGTTTCAGAAGCAGATATAATAGATTAAGGTAGATAAGGTTAAATAGAACATAAGCTAGGCCTACAATTATTAACTTATTCCTGTTAGTACAATAAGATATAAAGACTGGTTTAACTCTCTTATATTTATAAAAGGATAGCCAAAAATTTAATATTTACAAACAGTTGAATGAGATATAGGCTACTGGGTTTTGGCAATTCCCAAGGCTAGGGCCTAAGTCTTTGGTTACATGGAGAGTACATATTGACATATAGTCAATTATTATTATTATGGCTATTAATAAATACGGTAATATCTGCATTAGTTAACCTGTGGGCTCATCAGTCGTTAAAAATGTTTAGTTCTCTTCCTTTATGTTATTTGTTCTCTATGTAGGCTACCTACTTTATATTGAAAGACAAATTGTTTGTTACCATCAACAAGTGGTCTCAATAAATCTTCCTGTTTAGAAGCCTACCGTACTTATTTTGTTATTTTCCCACCGTAGGCCTTTATTTATTTAACGTAGGAATAATGAATCTAGAAGAAGTGAATGAAAGATGACAAATATTGAAAGTTATAAATTATTTTACATTACCATTAATGGATAAAATGTTTATTCTTTTAAGCATAACATAAATAAAGAATACATATAGGCCTAATCAAACATGCTCAAAGCTCGAGAACTTTTAAAAATTCTGCCCGGCGTGGCTAGTCAGAAAATCACTACCGGTATATTGCACACTCCTAGAGAAAATTCCCATCAAAAAAAAGCTCGGCTCGAGAAAGCTCGAAGCTCCAGAACTTTGAAAAAAAGCTCAGCTCGGCCCGGCTTGAGCCAGAAATCACTATTCGCAAACCCCTAATATTTTTCTTTGTCATCCAAAGTGGACAACAGCTTAGCCTCCTTAGAAACTGGTGGAGTACGTTTTTCAGGTGCCAGCGGTAATTCAGAGTGTTATCGTGCAGTTCCTTCGGATATTCCAAGTCGACTTCCAGTATATAACGGGTGGGAGACTCGTTGTCGATCTTCGTTACATCTATATCTGTTGTACACCATTTAAACCCTCCATAAGGCATTACGTTTCCCATTGACCATCCATATAAATTAACCGCGTCAAGATATAATAAATAACTGAAACGGGAATCGGCGTTATATTAATTTTCCATATATGGATTATTAGCCTTTGCGTGACGGTTACTGCACTGCGAAATCCCACCTCGTATACCCTTGGTAATCATTAAAATCATCTCGTAATCAGTCAACAGTTCCAATTTAATGTTTGTATATTTCAACATTGCACTCCAAGTGAGGCCGGGAACTGTGAAGTACCAGGCGGAGTCAAGCGAATAAGTCTGTATACAAATTTCTCTAAAACTTTCCATCACATCGGCTAACAATAATACATCTGTCTTGTTATAAAGCAAAGTATATTCTTTTATATCGGCGATGTTAAATGTATTCCAAACATTTAAAGCGTGAGCGTATTCTTCATCTTTGATTCCACATTTATTCAATTTGTTGTAAAACGCTTCTTTTGATGGTAGTTGTGTTTCAAGGTATTTTTCATCACTATCCATATAATCGTAGCAGTACTGACCTTTTTTAACGAGCAAGTCCAATTTATCAACGTCTGTAAACATTAAGGTGTTTATAAACTGATCTTTGTTCAAGTTCTTGGCTAACGTGTCGAGTGAGTCGAGAGTAAACTTGAGTGAATCCAAAAACCTAGCTTTAATTCCGATACCGAAATCAACAGTGTAAGACATGTATCGCTCCCCATTATTCGGAATAACTTGAATCTTTGTCTCATCATTTAAGCGTAGCATTTTTATAAACAAATGTGTATCGTATCCGCTCAAGTTGTGTATAAATATTGGAATAATTCTTGGATATTTATAATTCAAATTACCAAGAATTGTGTGCCATCTCACGGAACTCTCCAGTCAGATGGTCATGATCTATCACAGGGTTTTTCCTAATTGATTACCACATACGTGGCATACAGTCGCTTTATCAACCTCGCGCCATTGATCAATAGTGAGAGGTTTCATAGGTTTTTCATTTTCTCTATAAAACCTTTGAATGTCTCCCAACTCAGATTTTAAAGTTTCACAGAACTTTTTCCCCGCATCCTTTCCGAAATAAGTTATTGGATTTTTATAATCACCGTGTATATACGTTGTGTACAACATGAAAGTTCTGGCCTCGTGGTGGTGATATTGTAAAATGTAAGATACATTTTGCTCTTTACCATCTTTTATTACTGTTGTCGGGGGGGGGGGGGGTTGGCAAGTAGTAATTGGTACTAACATACACTTGAAATCAGCGTACATAACAAAGGGGATTTTCATTCTAGATTTATAGTTTGTAAACTTGATAACTTCTCCTTTTTCACGTAATTTTACTCTGACCGCTTCGTGAGTGTTGCAGTATTTTTTTGTGTTCATATAATAAATCTTCTCTTCCGAAAAATTGTAAACACCGCCTGCAGATATGATTTTATTGTGATGTGACGTTATCTGAGATCGAACGAGTCTACCAAGATCTTTAATATAACAATAATGTGTGATAATTTCACCATTTTTTGCAGTTTTAATATAAAGCAGATCGATGTGTCTGTCTTTTTCTTCGTCAGTCGCTAAAAGCACGTTTATATTAAATATTGGTTTCTTTGTTTCATTGTCTATTTCAAGTTTTTTAATGTAAGTGTAAGTAAACGTTTATTGATATACCACTGCGCTTTTCAAATTTTTTAAAATCATCTAAACTAACCGGAAACTCTATTCCTTTTAAGGCTTCATCAAACTCGTGTTCTTATTGTTTGTAATGGTGTAGTCTGTGAGGTTGCACACGCCGGTCTACAGGATGTAAGGCTGCTAAAACTGCCCACAAGAAACATTTTTAATCTTTATTTTGTATATTTCTTACAGCTTGTTTACTTTTAATACATCCCGGAAGATCGATGTAACTCGATCCTCTAAACAGAACATATCTATTAATCGCCAAGTCTAGAGTTTCAATTTCGTAAAGACTCCAACCCGAACCTTGCTTTTCAAAGTCCTGTAATTGTGCAAATATCTTCGCTTTAGCATCTTTTATTACTTCATTTAGATCAGTAGTCTTGAATATAATAACGTTGGTTGTACTGAAGTGCATAGTTTCTATTCCATTCTTTTCACCCACATTACGTTTATACTTTGCGTTGAATACAAAATTAATTTTTAAGTTGTATTTTCCCAAGTGCTCTGTTATGGTTTTAATAATCCAATCAATAAATCTATCAAAAAACAGTTGCGGTTCTTTAATTCTGTGAATATTGTTAAGTTGAAAAGTAACTAATCTGTTTTTGAATGCGGTTTCTTTAATACAGATTTCGCTGTCGGAGGTTGGTGGGAGATCAACAGGTTTTTTAAAAAAGTTTTTAATTGTGTTTACAGCAGACGAGCAAGCGGAACTGACGGAACTGCACACGCTTTTAAATGTTGATGGTTCTACGCGTGGTTTTTTAATATCCAGTTGTTCATGAATATCGTTCCTATTTGGTGAAGGACGTTTAATCGCACGTGTTCCGCTTTTACTAGGTGTAGGTTGCACACTGGTACTCGGTGTAGGTTGCACACTATCAACATTCTCAGGCTTTTGTTTACAAATTTTATAATGTTTCGTTAAGTTACTTTTAGTTATATACTTTCTACAATAAGTACATTACACTTTTTCAGCAGTAGATTTCGTATTTGGATTATTCTTACAAATTCCCACATGATTCGACATGTTATTTTTAGTTATTAACCAACTGCAGTAAGTACAAGCTTCTTGAAAAACAGAGGAATTTTTTTCAGATTATTTAACAAATGTTGACATGTCTCGCTAAATGAGATTTATCAATCAATTTATTACAGTGAATACAAGAAGTTTTATCATTACCCATGTCACTATATAGAGAAACGCAAAGTTGAGGTTCCAATTAATTATTATAAGTGTTAAGATAAATCTATTAGAGGCATGTTTAAATTGAATCTTACTCCGCTTGTGAAATTGGACCTCTGTCCGCACGATAAGATTTAACTGCTTACTCGTAGTGTGGTAAGAATTGGTTGGTTGCCAATTATTTCATGATTTTAACAAAAGAAAGATTTGAATAATAATGTGTGTGTAATATTTTTTAAATAATCTCACTAATAATTAATGTAAAGTGAAAAATGTAAAAATATATATATAGATAAACATTCTTAACAACATTAATATGAGTTGTAACGATTATAAATACCTTCTACTAAAGGAGTTTGCCTCACCACCAACTAAAGGTACACCTGAAGTCGCAGGTTATGACTTGAAAAGCGCTTATGATTATGTTGTGCCGACATGTGGTAAGCAGCTGATATTAACCGACCTGTCATTTGAATTTCCACGTGGATGTTATGGTAGAATTGCACCTCGTTCTGGTCTAGCGCTTAAGCACTCAATCGATGTAGGTGCTGGTGTGATTGATTACGACTATACTGGAAATCTTGGTGTGTTGCTGTTTCATCTATCGGATTATGATTTTGTGGTGAAAAGAGGTGATCGGATTGCTCAAATAATATTAACAGTTTATAAAAACAATGTGCTAATTGATGGTGGCAAAGATATGCGCCATACAAAATGTGGAAACAAAGGTTTAAGTTCGACTGATGTGAAAAGGAAAAATATGAATAAATAACTCAACTATAAAGATTTTTATTTAATTTTTTACTGTAAAAGAAATTACATGTTGTATGAGTATTGGCTTGAATATAACCATGACATTGACTTCTAACCGCTGCCAAATGATAACGGCGCGTGCCACGAGATAACAGTCCTCAGCCGGACAGACTTTGTGAGTCAGCTGTTGTTTATTGTATCTTACCACAACAATTGTATTAAAAACGGAATTTTTACTTAAATATTGCTTTTGCATTTATTTTTTTCAAATTCCAAGTTTTTATTGTTAATAAAGTCATGAAAACGCTCGCTTAGAGAGTAAAACATGGCTTAGGTTAGGTTTGGGGATTTCCAAGAATATAATCCAGAATTTAATCCAGTCACGTGACCCAGCCTCCGACCTCGTCCTCCAACGTTTAGGTTGCCGTATGAACACTTTACATCTAATGTAGTGTCCGACTGTCTATGTCGTGCTAGGCCTATAGTAAGTTAAAGTTATGTTGTGATGTCCATTACCAACATCGGTGATTCTGGTCTTTTCATAATTAGGCTGTCAGTGCCATCATATTAAAATGTTTCTCTTGTCTGACCATATGTACATGTTTGTTTTTTTACTACATCCAGATAGGCTAAGGAGCTATAGCATAATGGCAAGGATGAATGATAGTCATGGTGACATTACATGATTTTATTAGAGTAGCCTAACCTAGACGTACTTTTATTAAATTATATAACTCTACCAAAATTATTACTTTTCAAATTGTAATTTGTTGTTACCACTAAAAACAAGTAGCCTATTTTGTTACTTGACCTTGACCTTTATTACCAAGTTTTTCAATCAGTTTGGAAGTTGTGATATTGCCAAAAAACATTATTAAATTTTGTTCATTAATAAACCTTTGATTCTTTTATCATCCAGTCTTATTCGTATATTCATATCTTGCAAGGGAAATGAAAATGTAAAGTGCCAACTTGAAAATATGGTAGTTCTTAGAGATCGATGTAACGTGCGGTACTGGTAAAGTAAATATCCGATCCGAATTCAAGCTATCCGAACCGAAACTCATACGAACTCAAGCTTCCGAACCGAAATAGATCCAAACTAAAAATTCACTATCCGCACACTTCTAGTATATTAAAACCAGATAACAATTATAATAACCACTTGGTAAATTTGTAATACTCATTATACATCCGCTAAATAAAGCTTAACAATCACAGACATATTGTGTTATTGTGTTATATCGCCTAGATATTGCTAATAGACTAAATCAGAACTGGGTACTATGTGATTTGTTCTCTAAAAGTTTTTTTTTTTTTACTTTGAGTTTACAGACAACACTAGTACAAGTTAGAATTGTAGTTTCATAACAGATTGGGACAGTTTAAAACATCGAGTGGACTGAGAAATAATCTCAGATAACAAGTTGGGCTTCGGGTTAAAGAAATTTGTAATCGTATCCCAACTCGATAGGTCAGTTAGACTATATACCTTCTTCATATACTCTGTGACAGGATTTTGACGAAGGAACTCTGTACTCTCTCTTGTGTAGAAGCGTTCTGTATCATCCAGGAATACGTTTTCAAATGAGCCTTGGTAGACGCTGAGGTTGGGTCCTTTCGCAGAGGGCTCCTCTTCATTCAAACCTTAAACAAATTATAAACTTTATTCCTACTGTATTCTACAAATTAATACATTTACAATACTCCATACAATACATTTACATACAAAGAAATATAGCCTACACAACATTTAGAAAAATAATGATTTAGCAGTTTATAATTTTATAAAACTGATCCTATTCCAGCATACGAGATGTTTTTTTACCCAACCAAATTATAGAGTTAACAAATATTTATTCAGTATTATACCAATTGTTTAAAAAACTTTATAACTTTTTGTGATAAAAGTGAATTCTAATGAATAGAAGGTGGTGCTTGGTTATAACACTAATTAACAATCAATTTTTTAAACACCAAGTCCGTGTTACCATCAGAGTACAGCCAACTCTTTTTTTAGATTCCTCGATACCTTCCATACCGGTGGTATCGAAAAATCGTCGATACTCGACACTTCGTGTCTTTGGGTTCGATACTGATTCTAACATAAAAAGAAGTTAAAATCATAAATTTATCCATAATACTCTTAAAAAATCAGTAAAATGTATAAATAAATACCGATTTTCTGTTTTAAATATCAAGTAAAACCATTTTATTTTGATTCAAAAGGTTACGTACGGTACGATAGTTTCCAGAAATTCGGCAAAGTGAATATTTAATAACAAAAATTCATCTGCAATGAAACTAACTGAAAAGAATTGAATGGTCGATCTCGTTTCATATTTATCTGACATTACGGGTTAAGGCGGAGCAAGGGCTAGTTCCGCCAAATCCCGGCCGCTAGACGGTGCGCACTGTATTGCTGCCACGATGCACTGCATGTGTGTGAGGAGACTGCCCCCTCCCATCCTCCCCCTCAACAGACCCTCTCCCCCACTTCTCCGTTCTCTCAACTCCTCTACTCCTCTTTCCCTAAACATCTTCGTTCTGTCCTGCGTAGCTCGTTCCTCTCCTCCACACAACTAACATGCAACTGATTTCAACGCAAGCCTGCCTCGCTCTTCATATTATAATTGTTCTGCGTCTTGCACGGTGTGTTGTAAGAACTTTCTGGGGTTTTCTTATTTGTCGTAAACCTTATTTTTAGTCCGATTATCGAAAGAAAGTGACTGGCAGAGCGGCCGCACAGCGACTAAACATTATATTTCACAACTTCGTGGAACCGTAAAACACATGGTTAGACATTTCCATTAAACTTTATTTAAATATTCAGTAAAACACGTTTATAGCACATTTTTCAAATATTTTGTATCTTATTCCGATGAGTGTGTATTGATAGGCTAGTTATAGACTATTTTAAACACGTATTGAGACATTTTTATTTTTAATTAATGTTTTAAAAAATACTATAACTATCAATATAAAATCATGAGAATAAGATACAAAATATTATTAAAATGTCCTATATACGTCTTTAACTGAATATTTCAAATACGTTTATTGGAAATTTCTAACCATGAATTTTACATTTCCACGAGGTTATGATTAAGGTTATGGTTCGCCACACTCGTTTATCTGGAGACAAAAATCTTTCTTTTTATTTGCCACTTCTTCCTTAAAATTTAACTCTTTCACTGAGCCAAGGCATTTCACCTCCACCAAACCGTCAGGACTCCTAAAAGTTGATTCTCTATCTACAAACAATCCCCACTTACAAATGTTGTTTGCCAAACCTTTTTAGTGATTTTTACTATCTACATATTTAAAAATCCTGCTTTTTGTTCACCCACTTCCTGAAATTAGTACTTACTGATTTTGATGATTTTTTTATTTAAAAATCATTTCAAGTTTTAAGTTATTGTCAAGCCAGAATTTCGATTTAGGCCCCAGGGATCCAAGTTCCCATGTTATTCATATGGGGGAGAGTTTGATTTGGTTTATGTCACATGTGTTTTTCTTGATTCAATAAACAGCTGTTACAAGGATTATATCAGCAAAATATTGCGGGGGAGCAGCTCGTTATTTATTACTTTGTAATTAAAAAAAAATCAAGCTGTAATATTTTAATTTTGTAATATCTATTCAAACTTTAAATCAAACTAATGGCTTACAGGAGCTATAGCTCCTAACATATGGTTTTGTGCAAGTGGATAACCACTGGTGATCATTAGTTCATTTTGCTTATTAATTAAAACCACTACAGTGACATTTTAATTAGAAAATCATTGGGTCTTTAAAGTCCAGTGGGGCGTAGTCCACGTAATTTTTTACATTTCTGATGTTTTCCCACCGTCCTTGGCCCTCAAGCTTCAAAATGAATCGTCATAACCTAACTTAACTTCTTCCTAGCTCGAAATATTTCGTGGGGACCGATTCGCTTACGGAATTAAATATATCGATAAGAAAATAACGGAGTATCTAATGGAAATACATAAGAAAAGTGTATTTTTTATGAAAATATATTAATTTGTGAAATATTTTGCAATTGATAGTATATTTAATCAAACGTAGTAGTCATTAATAAATACTATACAGTACACACCGTACACCAGCACATATCACGTCTATTTGTTATCTTAATTTGTTGGTATTTAGGATATCGTATTTTCCCATCATCTTTGGGCTAAGGGAAGTGTATTGACACCAACCTGGCCACTTTACGTTCAGTAGTTCACTCTGAATAGGTGGTTTACACGTCGCCACTACACACTTTTATTATATAACATACAAATCACACCTTATGAATTGAAATGGCTATGATCGTTTGTAGCAGGGGGAGGGTAAAAGATATAGACTTGTTGGTGCTACCATATGTAGCAGGGGTTAGGAATGGAACATATAGTAGCTAAACCTGGGTAAGTTGCCCGGGAAGTATTGACTGGTTATTGTATGGCTACAGGGGTGGCTAATTGGGCTGCTAATTGGAATTGACATAACTATACGGGGGAAAGAGGGGCGTACTAATCTGGGGTAATAATTGGGTAATACAACTGTATGGTAACTACAAACTGGAATCTGGGCGTGCTGACTCTGCTACTGGTTTGGCTAATTTAGGACTAGCCAACTAATTAGGCAGGCCAAGGTCTGGCCAAGCCATGTGGTGCTAATAAGTACTGAAAAACTAATTGGGGGTTGGAAAACGTGACTGGGTGTCCAGAGACCTATGGATCTTTACCAGACCAGAATGCTATACCAGCCAGCTCTGATGATGGGTTAAACTATTAATAACTAATAAATATCCTTCCAGACCTAATGGTGAAATTGTTACAAGTGCCTAAACCTGGTAAACTGATAACTGTATTGGATAATATACGATAGTTAATTAATAATTGTCTTCTGAGTAGAGGAAAAAACCTGAATCTAACTTGTTAAACCAAATGCGGTCGAGACACGAGGTCCCGACCGATTTGCAAGTCCTACATATTCCTGTTGTTTGGGGCTTCCCTAAGGGATTGCCCCTTCTAATTGTAGTCTAGCCTGCCATTCCTGATACTAAGGACTTATAAATTAAGGTACTTAAGCTTTTGACGGTGTATTAATCCTGACAAGGAGCGGGGATGGTGCCAACGCTTCAAGGCTGCATCGACGAAAAGGGGCGAGGGACGCCACCGAGAATCGCCGTTAAAGGTTCAAAAGATCAGCCGGCTCGACACCGCTGATGGCGTTTGGAGCGGTTATGAAGGACGCCTACACTATATAAAATAGCGTGACGCTTAGCGTCACAACCACCCCCCCTAAGGCCAAAGTGAAAACGAAAAAAGTTTGTTGGAAGGTGGGTGAAGGTGTGGGTTTGATGTAGGAGTTTGAGAAATTCGCTCGGTTTTGCTCCCTCTGTCATGCTCGTGGTCCCGAGATATCATGTTCCCGGTTTTGACTCAGGGGAAGCCGCGAGCAGACGAGGAAAGCTCAAAAGCCAGCACCAGTCCGACTTCGTCTTGGAACCTCGGTCGCCGCGTTTCTTTTTTTTTTTGGGGAAGATTTCTATTGTTTATTTTGACCAACCACGGCAGGGATCGGGATCCACCCCCCCCCTGCAAAAGGAGGATGGGTTGTAGGGGAACGACAGTTGAATTTGGCCTAACGTACCTGACTTTAATTGAGAACAAAATTGAAAACTGAGTGAAAAAGATTGAGTTAATTGGTGTAAAAGGGACGGACATCTGCACGCACAAAAATGTTGTATTTTTTTTTTTTTGCTATTTAGTTGTTGAATGGATTAGAGTCTTTTTTTTACTATGAACACTTCATCGGAGAACTTGAGGTGGAGATGTGAGGTGAACTGAATCAAAATGTTGAGGTTGCTGTGATGACCGAGAGGAGGACTTGATGAGGTTGAGCTGATGGAGCAGGTGGGCTCTGGTCCGGTGTGGGCAGCAGCGTTGGTGGCTCGCAAAACGTCCGGATCACCGCGCTGTGGTTGAAGGTGGAGCGCTGTTGGTGAGGATAGTGTTGCGGTTCTGCTGGGCATCAGGGTGTTTTGTTGCCGCTCTCCCGGTATCGTCAACTGGGTGTCTAAGGTCTATTTGTAGCTGTCATTGGGGAATCACTATTCACTTTAATTCACTGGGAGTTGTCCTGAGTCACTGAGTTTATTCGGGTTATAGTATTTTGCTTTAAAAAGTTTGGCTTAGATTTGATTGGTTGGGTTTAAATTATCATTTTTTTTTTTTTTTTTTTTTTTTTTTTTTGATTGTGCAGGTGTCTAACTATGTAAAAAAATACTTGGGGAGAAATATATAGTTGAAAAGAAAGATTTAAGATCATTGGAGTTGTAAAAGGGAACTGTCGTGTTGGAGTTGTTTGACGGTGGCTTGCAAGGCGGCGGTCCGATCACTGACGGGTTGGTCGGTTCCTAAAGGGAAACCGAGGGATTGACCCATGAGTGGCGCCGGGTAACCAAGGTTAGACTGGTGGGGCTCGCGGAAGCCGTAAGAAAACTGTGAAGTAAGGAGGTTGGAAGGATGTAATTAATTTAATCTTGAAATGAAACATTTTTTTTTTTTTTTTTTTTTTGAGAATTCGCATGCGAGACTTTTTGGGCAGGCGATTGCTTGCGCAGGGAGAATGGCGCATTTGGTAGCTGTGTTGAGCGGTGATATTTCAGGAAAGGGTGCTTGGGTCTAAAGAGAGTGCACTTTCCTTTCCTGACAACTTGTTGGGTTCAAGCGTTATTGGTAGGTGGTCCAGTTCGGTGCCTACTTAATATATGTAAATATTGGAAAATTCTGAAACTTAATAAATTGTATCACCTTGTTAACATAATCTGAAGAATTTAAATATAACTAGCATTTCTTTAAAATAATCTGAGTTTTCCCTAAACCTAACTACTACTACCTTAGCGACTAATTAAGCTAAGAAGGCTGAAAATGAAACAAGGGTTACGACAGGAAAGAAATAGAGAAGAGTTTTGTCTCTCAACACACGACTGATCAGGTCGCCACAGAAGGTGCCACCACTGGGCCCTTTCCTGCGGAGGTAAAAGAAACAATAATAAAAAAAGGGTAACCAACCGCAGAAAAGTCATTTTCAAATCACAAAAAAAAATTCTTTACAAAACCCAGAGTGGGTGTCGTAGACGAAAAGGGAGGGGAAAGAGTTTGCCGACAACGCACGGGGGAGAACGTGTAGGGCAGCCCATCAGCGAAGGATACCCTTAGACTCACAATCCCCCGGGCGTTGGCGGGGACAGCGACAGAGAGAGAAAACTTAACCTAAAATCACTTCGGTATGGCGGGTCTGGTCTGGTAAAGAGGTAATTACTTTAAAACTGTGGTTGAAAAAATCTTTTGAGTTGTGAGACATGGGCGCTCCTAATGAGTTTGCCCGTGGAAGGGTTTAACAGTCGTGCAGTTACGGGTGAAGAAAAGGAACCGATAACACATGGCTTAGACCAGACAGGCAGCAGCTTCTTGTTGATTGAATCGGCAGCTTTGCTAAGATGATGTTCCCTGAACATGACCCAATCCCCGGTGTTGAAAGGGTTGGGCAGCTTGTTCAGGTCGTATTTGCGCTGCCGACTCTGCCTAGCTTTCTGGAGGTTTTCAACGGCCTTTTCCCACTCTTCTTGTGAAGATTGTGGAGAAGTTTGGCCGTCGACTAGTCGGTCCAAGTTCCAGTGTAGCTCCAGGGGGTGAAATATGTTCCGACCAAGGAACAAACGGGCTGGGGAAACCTTGGTGGATTCATGTCGTGCGGAATTAAAAGCGATCTGGAACCAGTGAAGTTCCTGGTCCCAGCGCTTTTGATGCTGGTTGTGAAATATTCGGATAGCAATTTTGATTTGTTTATTCACCCTCTCGGCATGTGACGGGTTCGGGTAATACGGACTGGTGTAAATATGTTGGATGCCCAAGCCCATGCAAAGGTTTTTGATTACAACTGATTTGAAATTGGAGACGTTATCAGAAACTAGATACTTAGGTGGGCCAAAAATTGAAAAAACTTGCTTGTTGAGAATTGCAGCTGTGGTCTCGGCTTTAGTATTCCTAACGGGGAGCATAAGGCAAAATTTAGAAAAGGAATCGACCACAGTTAAAATGTACTTATTTCTATTGAGAGAAAGCGGCAGAGGGCCAATATGGTCGATGAAAATTTTCTCCCAAGGCTGGGTTACGAGTTCGGAGGCCAGCTTCCCTACTTTAGTGTTAGGGGCCTGTTTGCACCTTTGGCATTTGACGCAAGTCCGTACCCTATCTGTAATATAGGCCTTGAGATTTGGTGCCCAGAAAAAGAGTTCGATACGGGCGAGGGTCTTACTGATGCCAAGGTGAGCCGAAGTAGGGGATTCATGATAATATGAAAACAGGAGATCAAAAAGCTTGTTGGGAACTACTACCCTGGGCTTGGTTTGGTTGGGTTGACGGTATAAAAGTGTATTGGTATCTACTGAGTAATTTGGGGGTTTGTTGGGTGATCTAATAATTTTCCTAAGATCAGGATCATCCAGTTGATGGCTGGAGATGTCCTTGAATACCTCAGGAAGAGAAAAGAGGGTCAAAACTGCTGGTGGCTGAACGGAGGGCGTGACTTCTGTTGTATCAGTGTTTTCAAACAGACGGGAAAGGCAGTCGGCAATGACATTGTCCTTGCCGCGAATGTGGTAGATCTTAAATTTGAAAGAATTGATGAAGGAAACCCAGCGAGCGATTCGCCCCATCTGGCGTGGGTGTGTTAGAAGCCACGTGAGAGCCGAGCAATCTGAGTGGAGCTCGAACTCTCGGTGTTCCAAATACTGCTGGTATTTCTGAAGTGCAAAAACTATGGCCAGGCATTCTAATTGTAAAGTGGAGTAGTTGAGTTCATGTTTGCTGAGGGCTCGGGATGCATAAGAAACTGGGAAAAGCTGATCGCCGTGGGCTTGAAGAAGGACCGCTCCGATTGAAGAACCGGACGCGTCTGTGTGAACGACAAATTGCTTATCAAAATCGGGCATGCGGAGAATGGTTGATGAGACTAAGGCTGCTTTTAAGGTTTGGAAAGCTGTTACTTGGTCAGGTCCAAAAACAAAAGGAACGCCTTTTTTCTTTAAATGGTTAAGTGGCATGGTGATGGTGGCGTAGTCCTTGATGAAACGGGCGTAAAAAGCTGTCATTCCCAAGAAACGGGATAGCTGTTTAATGTTCTTGGGTGTGGGGAATTCGTCTATGGGTCGTGTCCTATCGGGGTGAATTGAAATGGTGTGATTAGAAAAAACATGTCCAAGGAATTGAATTTTGTTGGAAGCAACTGTCATTTTCTCTGGGTTAATGGTGAGGCCTGCGTCGCGTAGGCGTTTGATTACTAGCCTAACCTTCTCCAAGTGGTCTTCAAAGGTGGAGTCGCTATAGACGCACAGGTCATCAAAAAAGTTGTAAACGTACTTAAATTTAATATCGCCAAAAATTTTGTCAATCAATGAGGTGAGGACCATGCTACCAGACGCAAGTCCAAAAGGGAGAAAATTAAACTCATACTGTGCCCATGGTACAACAAAAGAGGTGAACTGCTTAGACGCTTCCGCAAGGGGAATCTGATTGTAGGCTGAATTTAAGTCTAACAGCGTAAACCAACGTGCTTGTCCCAAGTGCTGAAAGGCGCTTTCAATGGTGGGCATGGGAGTGGCGTCTAATTCTAGAATGGAATTTAAATTACGGTAGTCGACCACCATGCGCGTTTTCCCGCCCTTCTTGGGGACTAAAAATGCGGCGGAGGCATACTGCGAGGTAGATGGGCGGATGACTCCCTTCTTGAGGAGGTCATCAATATGCTGTCGCATGAGCTGAAGTTTGGGAGGGGCGTACTGGTAAGGTTTGTTGCGGATAATTTTGTGTTCTTTGATTTTAATATGATACTGCAAAAGGTTCGTTCGGCCTAACTTACTGGTGATTGTTTCTGGAAACTGAGAAATTAATTGTGAGACTGAAAGTTGCTGTTGGGGGTTCAAATTTTCCCCCATGACGGGATGATCAGGTTGTTCAGCAACTGAGGTACAAATGAGTGGAAAAGCTGTTGGGGACATTGGGGATCCATAAGGGAAACTGAGAGTGTGTGTGAACATGTTAATAACTGCTTTAGTTTTTGTCAAAAAATCGGAGCCTATTAATAGGGGAACTGGCAAGTTATCCGTTACAAAAAAGGGAAAAGTCCAAGAGAGATGTTGAATTTTAAAATGGATCCTAGTAACAAACTTGAACCTGATGGGTTCACCCGCGGCAGATATAGCAGAAAAAGATGTCGGTTGTTTATCCACCACTGCTCTAGTATGGCGCTTTAGGAGCTGGTAAGTGTCGGAGGACAACAAACAAAACGAGGATCCGGTATCAATTAGCGCGTCTTTAAATAATCCCTTGAAATCGATTGTGACGTAGCATAAGTCGTTAGCCGGTATACTTGGTGAACCCTTGGGTTTGTTAGTTATGGTTCGGTTGACAGGCACCTGCTTTACCGTTTGAACCAAGGGAGGCGCTAAGGCACCTAACGGCGCCCCCCTCTGGCGTTTCCCTGTCCCTGACTTTGTGGAGTGAAGTTGCGTTGAGGAGTAAATTGGTTTGGAGCTTGAAAAGATCTGAATGGCTGCAGCTGGTTTTGGTGATATGGAAACTGCGGAATGCGGGGTGTGTATGCTTGTCTAGAAAAATTGGGAAAATTCCTATTATCTTGGGCTGAGGGCCGTCGGTTGTCATGTCGAGAATTATTGTGATATGTGTGGGAAAAATTTGGAAAATTTTGCTGCTGGTGCCCGGCACTGTGGTGCGCGGTGTTTGGTTGCGAGAAGGCTTGGCCCTGCTCCAGAGCGCGGACCACCTGAACCCTGGGGACCAAGGCCAGGAGGTCTGTAAGACTACACGCTGCCGGAAAGGCCGCAAGAGCCGCCCGCGTTGGTGCATTGAGACCGTTGACGACTGTGTCGAGCACATCACGTTCAGAAAAATCGGGCATGGAAGCGTGCTGGGCCCATAACCCAGAGGTCCGTGGATCGTAACCACGCTCTGCTACCATATGTAGCAGGGGGAGGGTAAAAGATATAGACTTGTTGGTGCTACCATATGTAGCAGGGGTTAGGAATGGAACATATAGTAGCTAAACCTGGGTAAGTTGCCCGGGAAGTATTGACTGGTTATTGTATGGCTACAGGGGTGGCTAATTGGGCTGCTAATTGGAATTGACATAACTATACGGGGGAAAGAGGGGCGTACTAATCTGGGGTAATAATTGGGTAATACAACTGTATGGTAACTACAAACTGGAATCTGGGCGTGCTGACTCTGCTACTGGTTTGGCTAATTTAGGACTAGCCAACTAATTAGGCAGGCCAAGGTCTGGCCAAGCCATGTGGTGCTAATAAGTACTGAAAAACTAATTGGGGGTTGGAAAACGTGACTGGGTGTCCAGAGACCTATGGATCTTTACCAGACCAGAATGCTATACCAGCCAGCTCTGATGATGGGTTAAACTATTAATAACTAATAAATATCCTTCCAGACCTAATGGTGAAATTGTTACAAGTGCCTAAACCTGGTAAACTGATAACTGTATTGGATAATATACGATAGTTAATTAATAATTGTCTTCTGAGTAGAGGAAAAAACCTGAATCTAACTTGTTAAACCAAATGCGGTCGAGACACGAGGTCCCGAACGATTTGCAAGTCCTACATATTCCTGTTGTTTGGGGCTTCCCTAAGGGATTGCCCCTTCTAATTGTAGTCTAGCCTGCCATTCCTGATACTAAGGACTTATAAATTAAGGTACTTAAGCTTTTGACGGTGTATTAATCCTGACAAGGAGCGGGGATGGTGCCAACGCTTCAAGGCTGCATCGACGAAAAGGGGCGAGGGACGCCACCGAGAATCGCCGTTAAAGGTTCAAAAGATCAGCCGGCTCGACACCGCTGATGGCGTTTGGAGCGGTTATGAAGGACGCCTACACTATATAAAATAGCGTGACGCTTAGCGTCACACGTTGTTAAAATAAAAAACTGTTGTTTTGCACCTTTACACAAAACTATAAAAACTGCCTAAATTGCAAAAAAAATTGCAATTCCAGCTGTGAACTCATGTTCTAATGCCTGTTGCCTGTTGTAATAATCTCCGAGACCCAGGTTTTAATAAAGGAAAACATCTACTTATGGTCCCATTTTCAGTTAAAAACACAATTATTACTGCAAGAGTAAAGGGAACATATCTTAAAATTTAGATAGAGAGAACATAAAATACATAAATCAGAGTTTTAACTACAAACTTATTTCGCTGACACTTATACAGTACTAGCTGCTAATCCCATGCTTCGCAACGGTGAAAAATTTCAGAGTAGAAAAACTAAGCATCAGATAAGTGTGCTGCATTATGTGGTTAGCCCGTGGAACTACTACGAATCAAGATCAGCTGTTTGTATTTTCATCAACTCATACAAAAATGAATGTCCATAAAGAATACATGTGATGAACCTTGAATTCCCGTCAGACAAAGCCCTATAGGATTTTCAAAACGAAAATAGACCTATGTGTTTATTTGGTATATAAGGAAAATTCCTATAAACTTTCATGCCAATTGGTTCAGTAATTTTGAGTAATTGAGGAACAAAAAGCAGACAGACAGACAGACACACACCATCCCATGTTATATATTAGTAGGATTACAAACTCTATTTCAATTTTTGTTTACTTTTACTCTTGTGGCGAAATTGGGTTTTATCACTGTTAATGGAAACAGCAGTAGATGATTTTCCTTTGATACATTGTGGGTCTGAGAAAATATCACAGCAGGAAGCATTCTAGCGGTTCACTGCTAGAATTGTAGTTTTTATGTCGTTTTTAAAGTTTTGTGTAAAACTGAATTAAAAGCTGTTTTCAAACATTGATGATAGCCATTATACTCCCAAAAGTAGTATAGCGATTTGTATATGAGTATATAAATATCTAATTTAAAAATGCTATAACTAACAGAAGAAAAAACGTTTGAGTAATAGATTTTAAAAGGCCTAGTTACATTTCGATAACCAGCTGAATTTTCCATCGAAATTAAAAGCTACGTTAAATAACAGTAATCTCAACACAAGATGGAGTAAAATGTAATTAATTTATATTGTTTAGGTAAAGATCTAGGTAAAATTAGGTAAAATAGGGTCGAGACGACGGCGCCGACGGTGCGTGTAAAACTGAATTAGGTTATTTACATCGGATTATTGAACAAACTAGAAGTTCTATCGAAAATGTTTACGTATACATTTTAAAGATCAACTGATTAGCTCCAACTTTCTCGCTGGAAGTTTAATCGTAGTTTTATTATTCTAAAGAGGACCAGGAGCGTGTAAAAGACAACACGCTCACCGCTCGGTATTACTTCGTTTTGCCGTGTTTTGGACTAGCCCATCAATGCGCGGACCGTTGTGCTCATTTGGCGGGCACTCAAGAATGAAGGGAGGGAAGAGACGAGACAAGCCGTGTGAGTACGCGCGCTGCTGCCTGTGATTGCGAGTGCGGGCGCATGTATAAGCTGCTTTGTGTGTGTAGCGAGTCCAAGCAGCGTTTTACAGAGCTTTGAAAGTACATGAACTTACAAGATTTCTATAACACCGATTTGATTCATGAAGGTCTCAAATTATTCATAAAGAACGCCGCTACATTTTAACATGAATTTTATGGTGACTATTCTGTTGCTTCGTATTTCAAAACCTATGTAAACAAGCTACTAAAAACATTTGTTGTTTGCTTTTTGAAATACAAATTACGTTACATTATAGATACTATTGAGAAGAGCGTTCAATTTTTTTATTTTTAACATTATTTATTTCTACAAAATGCGTGTAGAATTAAACCCTCAAAATAGCCACTTTTGAAGAAAAATATAGGGAAAACAAAGCATGATATTAAAAAAAATGTGTGTGGACATGTGTGTGTCCTAGAGACATAGTAAACAAGTTTTATTGGGGAAATAAAATATTAAAATTCTTTTGTTTTTAGGTCGCACAGCCTTAATAACATGAACACGCCGTGGGTGCCAGGACGACGAGAAAATCATCTAGGCAGCACTAGCGTCAATAGCAGTTTAGTAATGCACCAACCCTGTCTGTACGCTGCACCTCAAACTTAACGAAATCCGTTTGCATTTTACTTGTGTCATGAGCGCTTCACTCAACTCAAACATAAATCGTCTGCCAGGAAAAATGAACAATTATAATAAATATCCACGACTTATACGTTGTATTAATTTTATTATTCGATCGATTGTCGACGATAAACAGCAATATGTGGGTTTTAGTTGAAATATCGTGATTATTATTTTGTATTTATTTATACTGTTTAAGGTTGATTCACTATTTCTACAACATTAGGATTTTGAATTGAGTATGGATTTGATTCTCATTTGTTACTTTCGCCGATTATTTTAAGTTTTTAAATAAAATACTTTTGTCCTAGGCTATGTCGTCTAAAAGAAAGAGGGTTCAGATGCTTATTTTTCTAAATTTGATTTACAATCCTAACTTTCAGTTTTATTTCGAAGACTTCTTAAATAGTATGTTTTTGTTTTCATAATTTGTTTAACATTAATTCTCTTGTAAGGCTTAAGTGGAAATTTTAAGTAATAACTGTTTCATCTTTTCCTATCAAATTTGTTTATAGGCTATAAGTTTTGTTTGGTGGGCTATATATCTATTGCCAGGAAGGCTACACGTTAAAAATTCATTGTTAATTTTATGTGCTGTATTTTTTCTTTCTGTACATAAATCTGCCTTGGAATCGGTCTCCACTTAATCGAGAATCGAAGCCCAAACTTTAGAATCGGAATCGAGGAATTCTGGAACCGGCCCATCTCTACTTTTTTCAATATAATCCCACAGAGGTGTAGGTTGTTGCAATATGGGTGAAAAGTCAACACTATGAATGACATTGGACCAATTACTTAATTTATTTATTACAATCATCTTTGTTTGAGCCTTCATAAGTGATCTCTTAACATCGAGGTCCAATACTATTGTCTGTTTGATTTTATATGCAGTCGAAAGACGAATTTAACCTCCTCCATTTTCTCCCATTAGGATGGTTGCCAACCAATTACTACCATTAACAGCTGATTTATTTGTTTATACTATAGTGCTTTGTTTACATCATATAAGACCTTGACTGTAGTCAAATCATGGCCATTATAGTGATTGCAGTGACTTACAGACTGGCAATAAAACTCACAACAGTGCTTTTTTAGTTCTTCCAACAAAGAAAATTGTAATTTCTTAACTGATTACTTAAATAATGAGATCTCTGACACGATGGATGAAGGTGCATTTTCGACCCAGAGAAATATACAGGCTACAAATAAATACATCAATGACAAACTTCATCAATTTTCACCAAAATGTGCAAGGCATTTCCACTAGCCTTAATAATTTAAAACTAACCATAGGTGCTGTAAAACCAGACATCATTGTCCTTAGTGAAGTTAATTTAAGGGAAACACAATTAGAATGTTTTCGTATTGAAGGATACACAATAGGAACACACTTCTTACTAAAAAATAACACTGGCGGATGAGTTATGTAACAAGCCTTAAATAATATCAGAAGTAAAACAGTTACCATACCGGTTGTGACAGATATCATAACTGAAAAGGAATTTGAATGTTGTATGACTGAATTTAATATAGGAGGTTTTAATTTTATTCTGGTCAGTCTCTATTGTACTGCTACCCTTGTTACTGCTACCCCCACCCATTTCTTGAAAACCTTGAAATACTCATAGATAAGCTCTGTATTATGTATAACAATGTTATTCTAACTGGTGATATAAATATCAATGTTCTAAAAAAAACGATAATGTATATGCTAAATTTAAAAACATTCTGAAAATGTACAATAAGTCCTACAAGATTGATTTCCCTACCAGGGTGACCAACAGTTCAGAATCTGCTATTGATAACTTCATGACAAATATCAACTCACACAAAATGGAGGCAAGGGGTATGATAAGTAAAATGATAACTAAAATATCAGATGACGCTCAAATTTTATACAAAAATAGTAGACACAAAAACAAAATTAAAAAAGAAACTAGAATCTTTAGTCAAGCCAACTTTGAAACATTTGTGAGGTATATTTCAAATGAAAGTTGGACAGAGGTTTACCAAGCATCGGTAGAGAATAAGTATGAAATATTTTACACAACGTTTAAATATTACTTTGAATTATGCTTTCCAAAAAAACTGATTTTTTAAAAAGCACACACAAAACAAAAGTGGGTTACAGATGAGCTAAAATATTTAAAACTGGAACCAATTGGACTTGAAAAGATATTTAGATTAACAAAAAATCAAATAATAAAAAATTATATTCAAACGAAAAGAATGCTTCTTAATCAAACTCTAGTAAGTACTAAATACCCTCGTCGCAGCAAACCTGCGTACTCAGCGAATTTCTAATGCATATATATGTTTCTCACAACCACATAAAGCCACTTACCAAGTTTCATAAAAATATATTTATAAATAAGTGATATATATCATTTTAACTATTCTCCATAAGAATAACATTAGGGCTGAGTACGCACGTTTGCTGCAACAAGAAAGATAATAAATGTGTTTTTAAGCAATTATCAATATAACTCAACCAGGTGAAGCTACATACCAAGTTTTAATAATTTATGTTCATAATTAACTTTCCTTATTCTCCATAAAAATAACATAATGGCTGAGTATGCAGGTTTGCTGCTACGGGGATAGTCAACAAAAAATCAATTTTTTGTGCAAATATCAATATACCAGTACTAGGTGAAGCCTCATACCAAGTTTCATCAATATACGTTCATAAATAATCGAGATATAAAATTTTAAATATTCTCCATAAAGATAACATTGGACAAAGTACTGTGTTTAGCACTTTCAATATCTCGGCAATGGTTGGACGTAGAATCACAATTTAAAAACCAAAATGATTGTTCTGTAGAGCTAAACTGATTGGTAAAAGCAAATGTGAAGTTTACAGTAAAACTAGTTGAGGAAAAGCTAAAAACCATTTTCCCATAAGATTAACATGGGAGATTTTATGAAAACGTTTTTTAGATTTTCTCCGCAACCACTTAACCTAGGTAAATGGTTCAAAATACTATATTATTTGTTTTTTTAAGCTCTATAAAATGGTCAAAACAAAAATTGAGTGTTTTAAAAACTTTAGGGTAAAACGTGCATAAAACTGGTTTTTGGAAAATTTTGAAACCCCATAAAACCCTCTTCTTCCCATGGTCCGATTTTTCTGGTTTTCCAACTTAAATTCATGAATGTCACTTTATACATTTGAGCAAAATTTGATCGAAATCGGAAGTTTTTTACTCAAGTTAACGGACGGACGGACGGAATCTAATCATTCCGTCCGGAATCTAATCATTCCCAATATCTCCCCTTCAAATCTAGTAGTTCCTACCACAAAAACAGAATCAAAATTTGTTTTCATGCCAGTCAACGGAAAATATATTTTCAAAATAATATCATCTTTCGAAAATAAATATTCTACCGGAACGGATCATATCCCAATGACATTGATCAAACAATCAGGCATGTATATTCTAAAACCACTAACACACCTGGTCAACTCGTCATTTATTTCAGGAGTTTTTCCAAATAAATTAAAAATATCAAAAGTAGTTCCTATCTTCAAAAAAGGTGAATTAAACGATGCTACTTGCTATCGACAAATCTCCTTACACCCAGCCCAGCTTTTTCTAATATATTTGAAAAAATGGTCTACGTTCAATTACTTAAATATAGGGGTGTGCAAATACTCGTATATCAAGTTTTTTCGAGCCGAGTTTGCACTACTCGACTTGACTCGAGATATTGCAAAAAACTCCTGAGTTCGAGCCAAGTTTTTTATGCAGTTGATTAAATACTCAAACCGTCTCAAAAGACAGTTCGATATTCAATTTGAATCACCAATGTAACAGTGTACTCGTTCTGATCTACTTTTGCGCTCTGCAATTATGAATTTTTTAAGAAACTAGTCTTGAAATGTATATACTATGAATCTATGAATAACAAATTAAAATAATTATTTTATCAGATATAATTTTTGACATAATGCTGATCATGTATAGGTAACTTTTATAACCAGTATCTCCTCTTCTTGAAAAAAAAAAATAAATAAATAAAAAAACCTCGACTCGAAAAAAGGTCGAAACTCGCGAGTTTATTTCTAAACTCGACTCAACTTTAAAAATCACTACTCGCACACCCCTACTTAACACGTTGGCTGCGGGCTACTATAATATTAGTAGCTCGCTCCCCTGCCAAACATTGATTCAGTGTGAGCTCAGCACTTGACGAGAACGGACTATACGCTGTTCGCAGTTTAGATATAACCATGTGACATTTGTGCTGTAGGTTGGCACTAAAATTTCCCTCAATTCCCACATTTTACGAGACTGGAAAAACTGCTTTTTTTGCTAATAAAATCCCTCAAAATGGCAGTACTAACTCTCTACATCGACCTATTATGTGCTGCTATCTGTTGGCGCTTTTTAGAACTACGTTCAGCTATATTGTAATGTAGTACAGCGCCTTCGAGCGCTACAGCCATTGGTTAGCCAATATTTAGAAATGTGACCCCGAACAGCGATTGGCGGGCCGCATTTTGCAAATGACCTGCCTCGGGGCAACCGCAGCGAACGTGTTAAATACCTAGAGTCAAACAACTTATTAGATAAAGAGCAGCATGGCTTTAGACCAGGAAAGTCAACTATAACAGCGGGAGTGGAGTTCATAAAAAACATAGTCGATTCAATTGATAATCGAGGCAAGTGGTCCCTGTTTGTCTGCTGGCGGATGGTAGGATCTGCCTGGGGGATCAAGCCCAAACTAATGCATTGGCTTTATGTTGCAGTAGTAAGACCGACGATGACGTTCGGGTCCATCGTTTGGTGGACGAAACTGAAAGCTGGTGTGGCGATGCGGAGGCTGGCGGGCGTTCAAAGGCTCGCAGGCCTACTTGTCACTGCCTACTGGAGCTCTCAGCAGCAGTCCAGGTGCCACTTTGGAGTGTCTCCTTAATCTTTTGTCCATTGACATTCATTCAAGATGGTGGCTAAAATGGGAGCGTACCGTCTCCAGTGTGAGAACCTCTGGGTGATGCCAGGCAAACCACGTGGTCACACAAATATCATACAGGTGGTACAGAGTGAGGTCTTGGACATGCCCTCTGATCACCTTCCCACAACTTTCTCCTTCAGCAGGTCGTTCTGGGTTTGTATTCCCAGTAGGACGACAGGAGCGAAGGTGTTTGTCCACTCCCACCTGGAGACCAAGAATGGTTCACAGATAGTTCCAAGTCTAGGAGTGGGTCAAGTGCTGGCATCCACGGGGTGCAGAATGGCGTCAGTCCCAGGGTGCCAATGGGCTTTTTTCCCACTGTGTTCCAGACGGAGATCGCCATCATGGAGTGTGCGGGGGAGATTCTGAGGAGGGGTCAAGAGGGCCTCTCTATCAGCATCTTTTCTGATAGCCAGGCTGCTCTGAGGGCGCTGGACTCTTGTGAGTTCAGGTCTAGAGTTGTCTGGGACTATTACAAAACAGTGTCTTGCGCTGGCACCCAAAACATGGTCACTCTCCGTTGGGTGTCTGGCCACTCAGGGATTGTGGGTAATGAGGTGGCGGACAGGTTGGCTAACTCGACTGCCTCCTCGGCTCTCATGGAGCCACACCTTTTTGTGGGATATCTTGTTCTTGTGCTTCGCAGGTGATCAGCGCTTGGGTTCGGGACTGTCATAGAAGGAGATGGGTAGGGGTTTGCGAATAGTGATTTTTGACTCGAGCCGAGCTTTTTCCAAAGCTCTCAAGCTTTCTCGAGCCGAGCTTTTTTGAAGGGAATTTTCTCTAGGGGTGTGCAATATACCGGTAGTAATTTTCTGACTCGAGCCACGCTGGGCAGAATTTTTTCAAATTTCTAGAGCTTTGAGCATTTTTGATTAGGCCTATATGTATTCTTTACTTATATTAATGTTTAAAAGAACAAATATTTTATTCATTATGGTAATGTAAAATAATTTATAACTTTAAATATTTGTCATCTTTCATTCACTTCTTCTACATTCATTATTCTTGTTAAAAAATAGTAATTCTTTACTGTTTCCGATTTCTGTCTGTCAGTTTTATTTTAATACATAAACTGGCATGTTCAGTACAATCTGAAAATTCTTTATTATTAAATCTAAATAATCCAGCAATTACTTCCTACAATATTATTACTATAACTTGCAACGAATAAATTACAAATAATATTTAAAAAACTAGAAGCCCAGATCCTAATAACCTACAAACAGGTATTGCTACAAGAAGTAAAACTGTAAATGGCAAAGTGGTGACTAGATTAACTCCAGTTTTTAAGTCCCACAATAATAATAAGAATCACCTACTTCCATCTGGCTGGAGAAGAGAAGCGGTTGTGAAGAAATCTGGGCTTGGTGAGGGTAGAATAGATGTGTATTTTTATTCGCCAGATGGGGAAAAGTTTCGGTGAAAACATGAATTACTGACTCATATAAATAAAAAAAATCTTCCATTCAAAATCGATATTTTCAGTTTTAGTACTGTAAAAAAAGGTAATTCGGCCAAATTGTTTACCCCGAGAAACTCAAGTAAGAAAAATACTGCTGAGAGTGAATTATCTCCAAAACAATCACAGGTGACACCTGATGAGAAGCAAAATGAAAATACCACTATTGCTGATATTTAAAATAAAAGCCCATTATTAACAACTGATGTATCTGCGACAGGCCCAGACCCAAATATCTGCCACAGTGTGAGTACACAAACTGAAGACCGGATTAGGAACAGTGTTGGTGCTGAATAATGAATGGGTTTACGATGAAACCATTGAGATGTACTTTGATTTGATACGGAGAAATGTAACTAAAAGTAATTTATGTCTAATGAGTCCAGTGGTCAGTCAAGCTGTTAAGACATTAATTGAGTATGAACATTTTCTTGAATATCTTGAGTTACAAAAAAAGTCTTATGTTATCATTCCTGTGTGTAATGCCGAAGCAACCCTTGAAAAATCTGGATCCTACTGGAGCTTGCTCTTTTTCCAGAGGGAAAGTAATACTTTTTTCTACTTTGATTCAATGGGGAAATACAATATCGAGTCAGCCAGAATTATATTTCAAAAGATTTTCAAGTACATTTCTTCTGAAAGTGCTACTTTTATATCAGTGGACTGCCCGCAAAAAAACAATGCTATCGACTGTGGCATTTATGTCTTGCTAATCGTTGATTGGCTGATCTCCTGTGTGCTTGAAAATTGCGATATGACCGAAGTACTCAGCAGCTGCAGCAAAAAATTGCGTATTAGGAACAGTGATGTTATTTTGAAACGGGCTAGTCTTGCCTATCTGTCGATCAATTCTTATAAGGTTCACATTACTTCAACCTCGGTCAGGGAGATAATGTTTAAGAACATAAATGATCAAAGAAACACCACAACAAATGCCAGTAAGGCGATAAGCCGTACAACAATGAATACTAAGCAATTAGTAAGTAATAATAGCTACAATACACATAAAAACTAGACGACAGTGAAACATAGTCTGCGGGGAAAAATGACCGCCCAACAAGTCCAGAGAAGCTATTTTTTCCCAATAGTATTGTTACAACTAATGAGTTTGGAATATTGAGCCAAACTAAAGACAACTCTGTGTCATCAGATATTAATCGGCTAAGCATGAAAGTCGCAAAGAGCAGTAAAAGTGGTATGGAAAATAACACATCTAGAATGTTTAACCAAGTGAAAAGTGAATAAAGGTTTGGAAAGAAGGTTTTAAATAAAGAAATGTCAGTGAAACTTGTCTCGGATAGTCAAGGAAGAGGTGTGACACAGCTGTTAAATGAAAGCAGTAAAGGAAAAGTTAAAGTTGACCCATTAATTCTGCCTAATGCAACAGCTCAGCAAGTGTACAACCACACTAGAAACACAGAAAACAAAACATGTATCATTCTCGCGGGGACAAATGACAGTTTAAAGAAAAATTATGATTATTTATATGGTAAATTGGAAGAAGAATTTCGTAACCTGCGTAAAAAGAATGTTGTTTGTGTCACGACCATCCCTCCTCGATATGACTTAAGCAGCGAGGACCCACAACAAGATGATTTAGCAATACTGAATAATTACATTAAAGAGCTAGCAACTAGAATACATAATATGCATGTTACTGACCTCCAAAACCTAAAAAGAATTCACTTTACCAAACACGGTCTTCACATGAACTATAAAGGAAAGAGGAAACTTTCCTTCATGACTTAAGACACCTTAAGTAAAATTGGTGAGAGATCGGCAACATATAATGATGTTATTGATATTGAGCATGAGCAAACAAACTGCATAAAGGTCGTAGATGCAAATATGAATAAAATGATAAAAACCTTTCACAAAAACAAAAAAACAGCATTCTCACATTGTATATCTGCTGATTTTGATTCAGAACGTCACATGAGCGCCGGAGTTGCAGTTATATTTAAAAAACAATTTGGTAAACCAGAAAATGCTAACTATGTAAAGGATCACCTAACATACCAACAAGTAAAAGAAGGAGCGTCCATCTACAGTTTGGTGACAAAGCTTAAATTTAATCTTAAACCTGAGGAGCATGAATCACTGCCTTTGAAAAGCTTACTGAAGATTTCCAGAGACGAAACCTGAAGCATCTGGTGTGCTCACCAATGGGCTGCATGTGAGACAACATTCCTCCTAAATTGTTTGCCAAGAATATTATTAATTTTCAAAAAGCCACGGGAGCTAAAATAAATAACTGTTGTTGTATTCAATGAAAATTCTTACAGGAAACTGAGGAGAGGCCTTTCACACAGTGAATTATTGAAAGAGCTAAGAGATCTGCTTGTCATACAAGAATCTGAAAATTTGGCCTCAATAAGTTCTACCAGTCCAACTTCTGCTACTGTACGTGAGGCCTCGCCGACACCAGCAAACAAGACAGAATTCAGCTTTAAAATGGTTTCAGAAGAGGAGCAGAGTGGTGAAGTGTCAAAGCAGAGCAGAGGTGTCAGTGACCTGGTGATAAATAATAGCAGTAGTGTAAGTGCAGTTGTACTGAATGATTTAAACTAAATTTGTATGACGATGAAAACTGTTCTGCATCTAGGTTTAATAATTTCCATATGGATGTTTTTGGTGACCAAAAGTACTTGGACACGTCCTGTTTTGATAATAATAATTTTATTTTAAAAGCAAACTTGGAAAATAATCAAATATTCAAAAAACACTATTTGCACATCAACATTCAATCAAAATAAAATAAAGACAAAAATTAATACAGAAAATAATGCTAGGAAAATTTGTGTAATGCACCAAAACATTCAACACTTACCATCAAGAACAGACATTTTATCCTTATTATTGGCTGAAATTCAGACTGATATATTGGTGCTCTCAGAGCACAAAATGAAAGAAGAAGAAATAGATCGTCTGAACTTGGCAAACATGCAAGTAAAGTCCTTTTACGCCCGAAAATCGTCGACTGGGGGAGGAGTAATGATTTTAGCGAGTTCAAAATTTAACGTGAAGCAGTTACTTTTACCAGATGTCATGGAGTTAACAACTGAAAAAGAATTTGAGTGCTGTACAGTAAAAGTAACATCAGGTACATTTTCATTTGTGTTGGCTGGAGTTTACAGAACCCCAAAAGCCTGTCATGATACAATTTTTTTAGACAAATTCGATACTTTACTAGAAATACCTAACAGTAAATTTAATAACATCGTGATTGTTGGTGATGTGAATGTTGATGTACTTGAGAAATCCAAAAATACTTGCAGATTGATGAATATATTGATTTCACATAAGATTAAACCACCAGTAGATTTTCCAACTAGAGTTTGCAAAACAGAAGAGAGTGGAATAGATAATGTATTTACAAATATTCCTACATGCAAAACAAAAATCTATGGCATAATCACTGAACTGTCGGATCACGATGCTCAGGTACTTGAGATATATGATGAGGGTATTAAGACCCCATCTGGTACAAAAAATGTTATTACTTACTCTAGGAAATTTACCGATAGTTGTATTCAAATTTTTTGCAACATGTTATCAGGAGTAAATTGGTTTGAGGTTTTAAATACTCCTGTAACAGACAAATCTGATGTTTTCTTTAATATTTTTATGTATTATTTTGATGTTTGTTTCTCTAAGGTTAAAAGTAGAGTGAAAAATAGTAAAAAATGGGTCACCAATGATATATTAATTAAAAGAAGTGATGTTTTAAGTATGAGTCAGACTGTAAGGAAAACAAAAAACCAAAATATTAAATCACTTTTAAGTGTGAAAAAGAGAGAATTAAAAAAGGATCTTGTTGATGCTAAATGTGCATACTACCATACTGATTACAAATTCACAAAATGTTAGTAAGACAGCATGGAACATTATTAATAAAGAGGTTGGAGTGAAAGCTGAAAGTAAAAATACTGAAAATAAAAGTATGCAGTTAACAGTAAGTAAGTTAACAGTTTTAACCAATTAACTACTTACTCCTCTACAGCCAACAATTTAAGTTGGGATAGTCATATATATTCAGTTTGCAAGAAGATATCTTCGTGTCTCTATGCAGATGTCTAAATGCACTAATTTTGAAACTTTAAAAATAATATATCATGCCCTAATTGAATCACATATTGCTTTTGGTTCATGTCTTTATAGATTTACTTCAAGCAATAATTTGGACCGAATACTAGTACTGCAAAAAAAAACACTTCGAATCATGTTAAAATTGAAACCAAGGGAATCTGTAAAAGAACAATTCAAAAAGGCAAAAATCATGACAATTAATAGCTTATTTGTTTTTCAGTTAACCATCTATATTAAATCAAATTTGGATAAGCTGCCAAAATTAAATACTTATCATCACTATCAATATAAAACAAGGAAAGGTAACCAACTGGCATTCAATAGTCATAACACATCTATTTACACAAAGAAACCCTCATATAAGGGAATACAGTTTTTTAATCATTTGCCAAAATATATAAAGGAAATAAAAGATCCTAAAAGCTTCAAAAACCAAGTAAAAATGCTTCTCATAAATAACCCACTATATAAAATAGATGATTTTTTACATGTTTCAAATAAGTGGACCTACAACCTTGCACAAAGTATGTATAACATTTAGTTAGGGCCCATTTAATTGTTAACCTATCTCAAACTGATTGTAATATTATGTATTATTTTATTTTATATTTTGTAAATGACACCATTCTGTACAACCTATGTGCTTCATGAATAAAGTTATTTTGATTGATTGATTGATTGACTGATTGATTGAAGTAGGTAGCCTACATAGAAAAAAAATAACGTAAAGGAAGAGAACTAAAAATGTGTAACTAGCCTGATGAGCCCACAGGTTAACTAATGCAGTTATTACTGTATTTATTAATAGCCATAATAATAATTAATAATTGACTTGGGGCCAGGTAACAAGGGCCAAAACATTTCGCCTGTGAGTGGACCCCCTGTCACGTGACCCGCTACGTCACCACGCTGACAGCCGGCTCGATGCACCGCGCTACCGGTGCTTTACCCCTAAAACTTCCACGGCTGAAACTTGTGTTCTATTAGACATCGTGATTATACGACTTCGCCGTTATTTTGTAGATGAATCAGACTTTATTGCGATATAATTTTCAAAAGGATTGGCAGCTGATCTATTTATAAAACTATTTAGTAAGAAATAGAGGTTTGTATTAAGTTAAATGAAATCACGTTGAAAAATCATTAGTTTTTTATCTGTATATAAAAATAAAACTTAAATACAATGATCAGAAGAATGATTTTTATCAATTTAAAAATACAGGAAGGTAGTTTAAGTCACATTATGTTTTTAAAAACAACAAACATCCTCCTTTAGCGGCAGCGGAGTCATTCGAGAATTAAAGAAACAACTTTGCTAAAGAAAAATAAAGCGCTTAGATAGTAAAAAAGAAACACTCACCTGTTATAGTTTTATTTTATATTTAAACAGATACAGATCATACTCATTATAAAATACTTCTAAATGTTAACAAACTATTTTGACACAATTTTGATGCAAATATCAATACAATTCAACTAGGTGAAGCCACATACCAAGTTTTATCAATATTTATTCATGAATAAGCCATATATAACATTTGAATCATTCTCTATAAGAATAACATGGGGGATGAGTACGCAAGTTTGCTGCAACAAGGAGCAAAACAAATGGGTTTTTATGCAAGTATCAGTATAACTCAACAAGAGTTGAAACTACATACCAAATTTTATTAATTTATGTCATAATTAAGGGAGACATAAGATTTGACTTATTCTCCAGAAGAATACCATGGGGGCTGAGTACGCAGGTTTACTGCTACAGGAAGTATCGGTAAAAATTGTTTTTGTGCAAATAAGAATAGACCACAACCAGATGAAGCCACATACCAAGTTTCATTAATACTTGTTCATTAATAAGCGAGATATAAAATGTTACTTAATCTCCATAAGATTAACATCAGACAAGGTGCTTTGTTTAGCACTTTTAATATCTCGGTAACCAATTTACGTGGAGCGATTATCAAAATACCAAATTGTTTGTTTTTATAAGCAAAATTTAATGGTTTAAATAAAAGTTTGGGTTTAAAAAGAATTACATGTAAAAAGTTAAAAAAACTAATTTTTGAGGTACAAACCCCCCCCCCCCAAAACCCTCTTTAAAACAGAGCGACCTTTCTGGTTCTCGAACTCATGAAAATAGATCCTGCCTTACACGTTTGTACTAAATTTCATCAAGATCAGACCATTTTTACGAAAGTTATCGTTCCTACGGAGACACACACACACACACACACACACACACACACACACACACACACACACACACACACATATATATATATATATATATATATAGATGAATTTTAACGAATGGTGTTTTTGGCATCTGGGGGCCTCAAAACAAAATGTTATCATGGTCTCGGGGTTGGACATCAAGCAAATCACAGGTATGATTACGGGCCATGGCCTAAGGAAACACCTCTTGCGCATAGGCGTCTTCAACAGTGACCCTGCATGCAGGAAATGTGGGCAGTACGAGGAGACTGCAGATCATCTGCTCTTTGATTGCGATGAGTTTAGGGAGGTAAGGGCTTCAAGGCCAGGAGTGGATTCCTGCCTCATGAGGAGCTCGTCGACAGGATGATGCAGTTTATCAGGCTCTTGAACCTGGAGGAGTTCTGAAACCTCTCTCATTTCTTTTTCGGGGGTGCGCGATAAGCCCAATGCGGCTAATGTGCCTTGGGACCCATGTCCGCCCCTTCTGATGATGATGATGATGACCGTCTCAAATGACAGTTACAAAAGCAATAAATGCTCCCGACTCGAGGTGAAAACGAATTAGACTGTGTGACGGCCCAATATCCCTAGACTGATAAAGCCATTATTACAACACTATAATTAAATAATTACAGTTTACCGTTCCTAATAATTAAATTTCTACCGTCACTAAAATCTATAATTGGAAGGAGGAACGGTGCTCTTAACATTATTTTCGATCATTTCATTTCGAGGAGTTGGCTGGTACAAAATATAAAACAACTACCAGACGCCAGAATATTTCATCCCGAGCTAATCTCAAATCCGCCCACCGCCACACCTAGGAGGCAGGCCGGCCGTGGCGACAGCCGAGGAATGCACGGTGTTAGCAATTCAACGCTCAACGCCGGCCCTAAGTGCACGATCTCTGTACCTCATAGTTTGAATAATGACAGCTTAAATCGTCGGGGGCAGCACTGGATGGTGAAGATTCTCGTGACGTCACGTGTTGAACCCGCGTCTGATTGGTCGGGCTGGAATCAGTATCGGGAAGGAAGGCAGAGGCCTCTCCCCAGTCCCTAGGAAGTCACGATGTAATTAACACGTGTCGCGCCGCCTCTCCCTGATAAATTATTAATTGGCGTTTTTTTCTAAATTTAATGTAACCTTAATTATTGTATTTTGACTTAGGATATATACCTATTGTTAACGATGTATAAATTGGTTTTAGATCAGTTGTTGTAAAGTTGATTGTGCGAATTAACAGAATTTAATAAATAATAATTTTGTTTCCCAACCGGCATTTTTATTATTTGAACTCCTGAAATTGGTCAGGGGCTTACAATTGTTCTCTGTACGTTTTACAAAAGAAATCTAACATCACTTCATATCACGTTGGCTTTGTCTAAGAACAAGCAGTGATATTCAATTTGAATTACCAAAGTAACAGTACATGCATTCGGATCTACTTTTGCACTCCGCAATTATTTGTTTTTTAAGAAACTAGTCTTGAAACGTATATACTATGAATCTATGAATAACAAATAAAAATAATTATTTTATCAGATATAATTTTTGACATAATGCTGATAGGTAACTTTTGTAACCAGTATCTCCTCTTCTTGAAAAAAAAACTCAACTTGAATAAAACTCGGCGCTCATGAGTTTTTTCTAAACTCGACTCCACTTTAAAAATCACTACTCACACACCCCTACTTAAATACCTAGAGTCAAACAACTTATTAGATAAAGAGCAGCATGGCTTTAGACCAGGAAAGTCAACTATAACAGCAGGAGTGGAGTTCATAAAAAACATGACGATGAGTGGAGTTCATAAAAAACATGACGATTTAATTGATAATAAGAAAAAAGTCATACACATTTTTCTTGATCCATCCCAAGCCTTTAATAGTGTTTCTCACTCTATTTTGTTTGAAAAATTAAAGGCACTGGGTGTATGTGGAAAGGAATCTGCTTGGATTTCCTCCTATTTAAAAATAGACAGAAGTATGTAGAAATTCCCCCGTCGCAGCAAACCTGCACTCAGCGAATTTCCAATGGAGAAATAAATGTCTTAATACTACATAAAGCCACTGACCAAGTTCCATAAAAATATATTCACAAATAAGCGGTATATACAATTTGAATTATTCTCCATAAGAATAACATTGGGGCTGAGTACGCAGGTTTGCTGCAACAAGGAAGACAAAAAATGGGCTTTTATGCTAATATCAATATAACTCAACTAGGTGAAGACGTATACCAGTTTTTATTAATTTATGTTCATAATTAAGGGAGACATATTATTTAATTATTCTCCATAAGAATAACGTGGGGGCTGAGTATGCAGGTTTGCTGCTACGGGAGCCTTTTGCAAAAAATTGTTTTTTAAGCTGAATCTAATGGTAAAAAACCAATATTTGACTTTTTCAAAAATTATCTGTAAAAAATTCAAAAAACCCATTTTTGGGGTACAACACCCCCCCCCAATATACCCCGTCGGATGGAGCGATATGGCTGGTTTTCAAACTTGAAGTCATTTTCAAGTCATAAATGTTTCTTTACACGTTTATACCAAATTTCATCAAAATCGGATCATTTTTACGAGAGTTATCGTGCTCACGGACACACATATATACAGTTTCAAACGAATGGTGTTTTTGGGGTCTGGGGACCTCAAAACGAAAAGTTACCGTAGTCCCGGGCCTAGGTCTTACCATGCCGACTACGGTAAAGGCTTCTTCCCTATAGGGGAAATTCGCTAATAGAACGTATGGAAGAAGGTAACTGCAACTACCTAAAGGTATGTAAACCTCAAACAATAAAGTATGGAGTCACTCAAGGGTCAATATTAGGGCCGTTACTGGTTTTGTGTTAACTGCGGGGCCTGCCTCAGAAGATTAGTATGGCTTCAGTGTGTCTCTATGCAGACCATACTAATTGAATCAGTAAAGGTAATTCTGGTAACAGTAAAGAAATATTATCCAACCTCGATTTAACAAATATAAAAAACTTTTTAGATCAATACAATCTCTTATTAAATACCAACAAATCAAACATAGCTTTCCCCCCTAGTCAAAACCAGAAACAGAAATTAATCCAAAAATTAAAATCAATACAAAATTTTTAGCTAAAACGAATAAGACAAAGTTCTTAGGACTCACAATAGATGAACACCTATCTTGGAATAAACATGTTGAGCATGTAGTAGGTAAAATGGCATCAGGAATCTTTGCTTTATGGCAAATGTCAAAGAGAAGTGACTTAGACATGTTAAAACCCTTTACTACTCTTTGATTCAATCGCACGTATACTATGGAATATGTATCTATGGAGCTACGTCAAAGTAAAACTTAGATAAAATTCTCGTTAAACAAAAGAAAGTAATAACATGCAATAGCATGGCTGGCCCTCCGATGAAGTACAAATGGATAACGGTCTCAATGGACGAACACCGTGCCGGTCTAAAAAGAGCCGAGCCGGCCGCCGCACCGTGTTACATTAACTTCACTTATGACTCACTGTGACCGTCTACTAACCCTCTAATCGATTAAAAGTTATATCAAAGGAAAGATTAACTTCTACATAATCTAACGGTATAAATATTATTGCTGAAGTTCAATGAGAACATTATTTTTTTTCTTTAAATTACATTATACTTCACGCGGCGTGACATTACTGTAATTATGACTTGATGTGAGCGATACTACTCGCTTACTACTTTTTTTACCTCATTCTCGATCGGGACTAAACATATTCCGTGTTTAACCAATTATTACAAATATTTATATTACTTCTTAAAAATTGTAATGCTTGCTGTTTGATTCACCGTTTCATGTTGTAAAATTCAATGTAAATTTAATATTATTATTTCAGTTTTTTGTGGGTTGGATGTCAGTTTGAGCGAAGCGCTGTTCGGTCATCTGACATTGGGGTCTCGAGGATATAGACCCTTTTGCCACCCAGCGGGCTTTATGACGGCACGGTTTTCAGCTCTCCTTAGCATTACAAGGCGCGATCCATTTATATTTAATCCGAGGGCTGGCCTAAAAAGATCAGATACTGTTAAACATTTGTTTGTGCATTTCAACATTCTCACTGTTTACAGTTTGTATGTCCTTGAATCCATCAAGTATGTTAAGGAGTACAACAATGATTGGTTGTTTGAAACTAACCACCAACATAATACCCAAAATAAAGTTGTTTTTGATACAAAATAATTTAGGATTTTACACAAATAAAACAACCTACATGAGAAAAAAGTTCTTTACACAACTACCAAATGAAATTAAAAGAGAACAAAATTACAATAAATTTAAGTGTAAATGAAAGCAATATTTGATTGACAAAGCTTTGTCAAGAGTTTCCTTAAGGATTCCATAAACAATTTATTTTATTTTATTTAGTACTGTTATATGTGAAACTAAACTGTAATTTCCAAATGTACAGTGATAGAGAACTCTCTTAGTTTGTATTGACTCTGTTAATATACATTATAAATGTACAAAAAGCTGGATAAAGGAAATTTTGATTTGATTTGATGTAAATTAAGTTATTGGGTGTGTACAATTGTCGTTATAGATTTGGTTCAGTGCTTTTTATATTTATCAAATCAAATTGTCTTTATTGCCATCAAACAGTGTAAACAGCATTGGCATGAGTCAGTGTTACAAACATGTACTACAATTAAAAATGCAATATCATTATAACAAGACATAGTACAAATAAAACAAAACATATTTTACTGGTTAAGGAAATTATAGATACTATAATATGGCTTATCAGTAAGAAACTCCTTTAGACGTTTTCCAAATTGTTTCAGGGGGAGGTCAACTTTAAGACCTGCAGGCAAAGAATTAAAGAGATGTTACGTTCAAAAAAGGTTGTCCTGTGCTTTGGAATTGGAATGTTTAACCGTTGGCAGAGTGCATATTTGGAAGAAAAACTACTGAAGAAAATTGTTGAAGAATGTTTTTTGAAAAACATTTAGGTTTCAAATATATACAAACAAGGGAAAGTAAGAATCTTATCCTGCCGAAAAATAGTTTTACAGGATTCATTTCTTTTGAGTCCAAAAATTATCCGAAGGGCTTTTTTCTGTAGGCGAAAAATTTATTTTATCCTTGAATTCTCGAAACCCCAAATAGGAACAACATATCTAAGATGTGGGTAAAAACAGCCATAATAAAGCGTAAGCAAAACATCAGTGTTGGCAAATTGAGCAAGCTTTCGAAGAGCAAACAGACACAAACTAAGTTTTCCAGTTACCTTATTAATATGATTGGCAAATTTTAAGTGAGCATCAAGCTTGAGTCCAAGAAAGTTTACAGAATCTGCAGAAATTACATCTGATTCATCCACAAGAAGCTGAATAACATCAGTATTGTCATTTCTGATAGAAAAGTTAAGAGGATGAGTTTTCTCCATGTTTCTCCAAAGACCATTTGCTTTGGACCGTTGAAAAAGAAAATTTGATTCAATAGACAATAGACAATACTCAAAAAGCTTTATTGGTGATTTCTATAAGAAATACATTAGCGTCAAAAAGATAATAAAATTCTTGCTTTACAGTTTTTGTTTTTCTTCTCATTTTCTTGTTTCAATCGAGGTCAAAGAACTCCTTGATTGAGTAGATAAGGTGTTCTACTAGCCAGTCCCAGAGATTCTTTTTCAGCTGTTTTCCTACTAGGGTCTTGATGTTTAGTGGCAGGGAATTTATAATTTTGCATCCGATGTACGATGGTTTCTTGGTGAATTATTTTTGTGTGTTGGATAGGTAGGCTGTAGTCTCTTGCTCTTCTGGTGTGGTGGGAGTGCAAATCTTCATTCCTGGGAAGATCTAAGCCGCTGGTGTACATTACCACTGCATGGATGTAGAGTGCTGGGACACTTAGATGCTTTAGGAATTTAAAAGCCTCTCTGCAACTGTATGTGGGGCGAAGACCAGAGAGTACCCTTACAGCCTTCTTCTGGAGAATGAGGATTTTGTTAAGGTTGTTATCAGATGTATCTTCCCATGCAATCAACCCGTACCTGATGTGTGATTCCACCACGGCATAATATGCTGTCTTAGCTGATTCTATTCCTCCTATCCACTTCATTCTTTTCACCATGTATATTCTAGAGGTCTGCGGTACCAGAAATTTAAGGTCGGTACGGTTCGGTACGATAAATATTTTTGTACCTCGGTTCTCGGTACAAAATCGGTACGGTACAGGGTAATAAAATAGCCGTACTTTATCATAGCCTAAGTGTATTCGGAAACCGAACAGAACAAATACATAAAAAATATTGTTAAAGAAAAACATACTAGCAGACATAAAAATGTATTAAGCTTTTGATTATAATTTGTAATAGTTCACAAATATTTATATAGGCCTAATAACAATAATAATGTGTTAAATCACGTAAATAAAGAAAGAAAGCCCAATATGTGTGTGTGTATATATATATATATATATATATATATATATATATATATATATATATATATATATATATATATATATAAAACCCCAACAGTAATAATTCCCTTTATGTTAAATAATTATGTTAATTTAGTTATGTAGGCTTATTTCATCTATAAGATCTTGTTGTTTGTATTTTTGTAATAATTTCACAAAGATACCATTTATTCAATTTTCCCCATACTCACTAGTTATGTTAGGTAATTTCCTAGTTAATTTAAACTGTAAAGCTATCTCAAATACATTTCATACATATAGATAATCAAAATTGATTTCATACAAGATAATACAAATGATTTCATACAAGATAATACAAATAACAGTCACATAAAACAACAAATAAGACAAATATATTTCTTTATAAACTTTTATTCACAAGTAAGACGATAATATAATAATAAAAGAAAGGAAGGTATGTGTGTGTGTTTTCAAATTAAATACAGGTTAATAGGTTGTATGAATTATAAATTATAGCCTCCAAACAAATTTTAAATCCTATTATCAAGTAACGCTATAGAATAAGAATTTGTATTGCAATCAGATGACACATACTCAGCAGACGTCAAAGTTGTAGCCTACTGGTTGTAACAGAAGTTGACGGCGATGGCGGTTCATCAAGAATCAAGAATCCATCACAATCATTCATTGTTTGTTTTAAATAGTCTAACTATAAAGGCTATCACAAAACTTGTTATCAAGGCTTGTTCAAAACATTTTATCAACAAAGTCAACGGGTGAGCAGTGGAAGTTATGATTACGTCATTACGTCCAAACGTCATCGTCACACAAAGAGTATACCTAGAAGGTGAATATCAGAGAGAAAGAGATACGCAGTTTCCAAAACTATGATATATGTCATAAAATGATGAACTAATGTAGGCTAACCTTTTTTATTTGTTACAACCACTGAGCTCTATGTTATATCTGGAGTCACTACTCTCAGACTAAATATTTTACAAAAACGTGCTGTCAACACATTTTTCTCTATTGTGTTGTCACTTTGACGTTAACTGGACCAATCAGAATGCATTGGGTGGACGATGTCAAAATTTCAACCAATAGGAAATAAAATAACTATACTACCAAAATTTCAAAAACACATCTGGCCAACATAACGACCAAAACACACTGACACGCTTTTTCACCACGGAGTGGTGACTCCAGATATAACACAGAGCTCAGTGGTTACAACAGTAGTGTGTGTACAACTTTTTTTATTAATCGACGTTTTAGCAATGAACTAATATTTAACCTAAACACTCTTATAAACCGTTCACGGCATATTTAATATTGAATTCAAACAGTTTCTTTCGGTTGGTTTAATTTCTATCCATAAAACGTTAGGAAGTGTCATAATGCCTATTAGGAAAATGTTATGACAAGCCCGATTTGTGTTTTTGAATTGATGTGTATGTTATTACGTTTGCATATCAAAATAAGTGTCAACCTTCTGCATGTTATTACTCTCTGTAACACACGATCGTAGATCAGAATGTGTTTGCCAAACGTTTGGCAATTTTAAGTAGTATCAAGTACTCATTTGAGGTTGGGGGCTTATACAATCGGCAATGTACAACACAAAACGGTGTTACGATTTCGTTGATATAAAAAACAAACAGATATTTATGTGTTTATCCCTCAGTTTTATTTAAAAATTATTAAATGTCATACAAATTCGGTTGTAGGTTTTTTTTACGTTTATACCGCCTCCATACACTGGCCAAGTCTAGGCGAGCAAAGATGACGGTGACAGTGTAAATGCGTAGTAGTTTGTTATTAGGCAGAGGCTACGTACACGTCCGACGTGAGCCGCTACTGTTCACGTCCGTTCCAAATGATGCACCGTACGTTACTTTTCCTGTGATTTTTAAAACAGATTGAGAGCCAGTGACACATAACGAAAACCTCCTAACCTAACCTAATCTAACCTAACCTAACCTAACATAAGCGGTAGCGGCTTACATCGGACGTGTACGTAGTCACTTCGTTGTTATTAACCTCTGTTACACTCGATGTTTATGTACATTATTACATTACTCGCCGAGTCGTACGTAACTCGACGAAACATTCGGCCAGTCTGTGGAGGCATCTTTATCAATGCTGAAAAGGCATCTTGTCATCATTCGTGATATGATCGTGAACTCGTGAACCTATAAACCTGCAAATGCCGGTCAAAGTTGAAAGTTGCTGTCGTGAGCAAAGACGTGTCAATAGAATGTCAACGGACGAAAAATATGTTATGAATAAAACTGAAGGAAAAATGTGGTTGATAAACAGTGAATACTGATATTTTTTAGTTCTAGGCTGCATCGTACCGACTTAGTACCGGCGACGTTAGTTGTACCGAACTGAATTCGGTAATTCGTTTTGTACCGAACCGATACTGATTTTTCGGTGCACCGGAGACCCCTAGTATATTCCTGATGAGAGCTTCCTAGTTAGATTGTCAATGTGATTATTCCAAGAGAGGTCAGTATCAATTGTTACCCCAAGCAGTTTTGAGTTTGTTTCTACTAATATATCTGGAATTTCTGGAATTGGTTCATGCTTTCTACTAAAATTTATCTGTTTTGTTTTAGATGGGTTTATTGCCAAATCATTTTGAAGGGTGTATTGGATGGCTTTGTCTGTAGATGATAAGATATTTGTGTGTATTGCTTGAGGTGTTTTATTTGCAAATATCAGGGTCGTGTCGTCAGCATACGTAATAATTTTAAAATTTTCATCTCTAATAAAATTGGGAAAATCATTTGTGAAGAGGATGAATAAGAAAGGCCCAAGAACAGAGCCCTGCGGCACTCCTCTACTTACTGGTAGTTGTTTGGATCTATATACAGATTTTCTTCCGTTGGTATTTTGTTGGATTTCAACTATTTGTGTATGGCCTTTCAGGTAGCTAGCCACCCACTCTTTTTCCAGACCCTTAATTCCTAAGGCTGAGAGTTTTTTTTTTAAAGATGAGATTGTGGCCAAGGCAGTCAAATGCCTTACTATAATCCAGTAACACTGCTGATACATGCATTTGGGCTTCCAGGTGATCGATGATGTCTTCAATTAGACTCGTAAGAGCTGTTGTGGTGGATCTCCCTTTAAGGAATCCATGCTGGTTTTTTGCTATAAGGTCATGACTTTCTAGTTAATTTAACATTTTTGACAGTGCAATTTTTTCTATTATTTTTGAAAATGTTGACAAGAGCGACATTAGGTGGTAGTTCTCCAATTTGTTGCAGGGGCCTTTTTTGTGTTTTGGATAGATTTTTGCTATTTTTAGAGCAGAGGGGAACTGCCCTAGATGAAATGATTTGTTGATAATACTGACCAGTGGAATCGCAAGCTGTTCAGCACAGTGTTAAACAGCTTTTGATGGGATTTCGTCCACTCCACACGACAATTTGGACTTAAGTGTGGCTATCACTGACAATACTTCATCTTCGGTCGTTGGTGTTAAAATTAATGGTAGACAATTACTACGTGGTTGGACCATTGGGTGTGTTATAACTTTGTTTTTGAACTGGTTTCTATACTTTTACGGAGTGGAATCTGCTATTTCTGCAAAAATATGGTTTAGGTGTTCTACAATATGAGCAGGGTTATCTACTACATTCCATTCTATTTCCATTTGCAGGTTTTTTTCGTCCTTCTGCTTGGATTGTTTTTCTGCATGAATTACTTCCCAGATAGCTTTTGTCTTGTTCTGAGCATTTTTGATATGTTCTGCCGCAGTGTTGCGCTTCAGGTTTCTGAGCTTTAGGTCGTAGGTTTTCTTCATTAATGTTCTGTCAGTCTCATCTCCAGTAATCTCATGCCTACGTAAAGCCGAAAGGAAGTCTTCTTTTAACACTTTAGTCTCCTTGTCATAGCGGAGATGAAGTGTTTGTCCTTTACGCTTAGGCCTTACTTTTTTATTGGGACATACATGATCTAGTTTTCGTCTAACTATTGTTAGGAATACGTTAAAAGCTTCATCATCATCTGAAGCATCTTGCACTTCTTCCCAGTTTTCATTGGAGGGTTCATTCTTCAAGCTGTCCAGGTTATTTTTGGAGAGTATCCTCTTTTGAATAGCTTCTTTTTTAAGGGTAACTCCATTTTGAACAGTGCCAGAGCATATTTGGCCAATATGGTCTGCAATTCCAGCTTCAATTACTTTAGAACCTATATCCTCTTCGGATATATTTATGCAGATGTTGTCGATTGACGTTTTTGAGTGATGGGTGATTCTTGTTGCTGGGAGTAGAAGCCTCCTGGCTCCAAAAGTAAGCATTTCATCCTCGAACTGATAGTTGTCTCCATTATTAGCCAGCCTGTCAATGTTAATGTCGCCCATCAAGACAAAATGTCTAGAGTCAGCTTTGAGTGCGGTGAGTATGTAAAAAATCTTTGGTCTAACTTATTCAAAGGCAGAAACTTTCCATGATCATATGACTCTGCAAGATGTTTTATTTCAGAATTTATTCCACATATGACTCTATTGAAAAATGGCTTATCAAACCTAAAGGGCAGTCCTACAACAATAACCTCTGTGTGTTTTGTCCTATCAAGGAGTTTCTTGTAACAAACAAGTAAATTAGGCTTACAATTTCCATCAACAATATCATTAATTCCTGCATATACTAACAAGCAGTCAATTTCTTTCATGTTATCCAACTACATGATCAAACCCATCAATGACATTATTCAAGGTCGCATTTGGTTTAAAGTTAACCAATACATTACATTTATGATACTTGTCTTGAAACAGGTCAGCAAACCTACATCCATGACTGTCAGCTAGCATTCTTATCTTAATCTTACTAGAAACAGCAGCATTGCAGCAAATGCTGGATTCCACCCTAATATGATCATAGCTTGGGTTAGCGTTTGAATCAGCAGTGACATTGTTAAGAGACAGAACACAGGAGGATTCACTGCTGCTAATAGTACTACTGGAATTGCCTAATGATTTACTAGTGGGCTTATTTATTTTAACTCTGCGCCTACTTTGGCTACTTATGCTAGGTCGGGTATTCACAGTTGCAGGTAAATCAATGTCACCATCATGTTGCTCAACAACACAGAGCATTTCAAAAGGATTATTACTTAGGAAAGTTTAATGTTCCAGGACTTGGGGAGTACTACCGAGAGAACCTTTACTCCTTTTAACTACTTTCCAAGCTCCATTGTTGACTTTCTTAATGTTAAGAGGGGACACAGTCTTACGTTTGGTGGTAGTGGGGCCTTTCACTTCATGACTTGAAACCAGAGTTACTGCCTGAGAGTCACTACTTAATTGAGAAACACTAGTTTCAAGTACAAGGTCACTTTTAGATTTTGTATTTACAGTGTCCACTGGCATAAAACTATAAGATTCACAAGTAGTCAAACGACCGTTATACCATTCTTCAAATGGTGTAAACAATTTGGTATACTATAATGTTTCAATATAAACATGGCGTTCATGTCAACGTTAAAACCACATTCGAAGCAATTTTTTTGCTGGAGACAGTCTAACTCAGTACAATCTATACAATCTATGTCTAGGTTCTCGACCAGCTTAAGAGCAGATCTTTTGTTGCTGCCCGACAAGGAATCAAAATCAAATTTTTTTCTTCTCCTTTGAGTCAAAAAATACCAGGGACCAATGAGTACCAGAATCTAGCTTACCTATATCATTGCTGTTGTTAAGCAGAGAAAAGCGTAATTATGTACAGAGAAAGACGATGAAGTTAAAACATCACTGTCAATTTCCATAGAGCCTAGTTTTAGAGAATGAGTGACAGACGGTCCATAAAATACACATTTCGCCTTATCAATACTTTTAGACATTTCCTCAAAATAAGTGTTTATTAGACTGTCAACAACCCACTTCTGCATGTCACAACTCTTGGTACTAAGTACCCGAAGTGAGAAATCAGATACTGACTTTCAACCAAACTTCAAGCTATTAAGCAGCGTACAACTAAGGTAAAAGAACTATGTGATTACATTTTGGGGAAATTAACTTTACCAAGTTTAACTGAGACGATTACATTAATTTCCTCGATAACTGATCGCAGAAAATCCTACACGCTGCATCAGACATCTTTATCAACATAAACTTACTTAATCATCAACAATGGGAAGTGTCCTAATTTCACATAAAATAAAATTCATCAGTTGCCATAAATTTATAAATCATAATTATAAATTGGTTGTAAGAATAAATAAACCTCAGTGTCAAATTCTTAGTGTGATTTCAGAACGATTAATTCCAACACAAAACAATGCATATTATAGCTAATGGCAAAGAACTGTGCGTGTGAGTCGCTGTTCCAATTTCAAGTTATTAGAGTCTCATGAAAATCTGCAATCTAGTCAAATTATAACTGAATAATGGCTGCTGTTATAGCTCCTGAAATACAAATCTACAGAACCCATTTTGGGCAGATTACTAGATTAAATAATTAATGTTCTACACTCGCAGAACTCTTTGCCGTTAGCCATTTCAACACTAAATTACAGTCGTTACCGACATACCTAGCTCTACGTAGCAGTTGATGACTCCGCTGACCAGCCGAGTGTTTACTGTTTCTCCGTTGCGTTCACGTTCGATCAGCTTAAGCACTGCGTTGGTCACTTGCTTGTTGAGGTGTTTGAACAAGTTGTCTCGCCATGTCACCAACGCCAGTTGGTAGATTTCATAAATGCCTTTCCTCCCCTCTTCACACTCCCTCCTCACCCAATGCCTGCAATACGAGTTGTGTTAATGAGCATCTCTCGGATCTTACTTTGAGAAAAACTGTATATCCCTAAAGGTTCGTTTCCTCTAAACCTTTTTATATGCGTCTTGCGCCTAGGCAGTGGTGTATGCAATACCGCATGCCTCATAAGTAGTGCAAGGATAGCCGCAAGTAGGTGCATGTGCTCCTCGAGGCCGTCAGGGAGCATCTTGCAACACTCGTGCCTCATTAGTAGTTGACAGTGGATCTCTACGATTAGCCTCTAGTTTTGTCTTCCTTCAGGTTTGGTCTTTCAGTTTACATCAGTTACACATTATATTTCAGACTAGTTAATACTAGGGGTGTGCGAGTACTCGAAACTTCGAGTTTTCGGCTGTGTATTTTAATACTTGAACTGGGCTCAAAGTTTTGAAAACTACTCGAAAGTTCGAGCGAGTATTTCCTGCCGATTTCCAGACGATCGCTAACGATTGCGACTGGCCAAAACGCGTAAAATCGGCCGAAAATGACGACCGGACAGTGTAATTTCGGTCGTAAATGACGACAGAAAACATAATATCAGCCAAAAATTACGACTGAATATTGTAATAAAGGCCGAAAATGACGACGGTATACATAATTTTGACAAGTGGCAACCGGGCTACTTGATATCGGCCTTAACTAACGATTTCGTCATCTAATATTGATTAGAAGCAATGTCCGGACAAGGTTATATTGGCCAAATGACAACCGGACTGTGTTTTTTTATCAGCCGGAAACTAATGCCAAACCATGTTTTGTTTGCCAATACGTAATACAGTTTGATTTTACTGGCCAAAAATTTGTATTGCTACTCCTGTTTAGTTATAAATCATGTTTAGATGATCAAATCTGGAGTGGTATCCAAATCCCATTACACTATTTGACACTACCAACTAATGCCAAATAATCGCAACTCGAAAATAATTAACACAACTCGACTCGATTAAAAAAAAACACTAATCGCACACCCCTAAAGACGGCCTAATAGGAGAGGAAGCTATAGTGGAAATAAAGTGCCCCTTTTCTGGAAAAACTTTAACTCCCGAAGAGGTTATAAAACAAAAAAAGGATTAGTTGGATCATTATTTGTCAAAAATAAAAAAGCAAAATTATGGAAATAAAGAAACGTCACAGGTACCATTTTCATGTTCAGGGCCAGTTGCACATCACAAAACATGAGTATTGTGTTTTCGTCTTATGGACTCCTCTCGGTATGAAACGATCAGAAATGATTAGTTCTGGGAGAAAGAATGGTCAAAAAGCTGACACTGTTTTATAAAAACTGTGTACTACCAGAACTTTTGGGACCAAGAAGACGTAGGAGTGTGACTCTCAAGGAAGCTCCTCACACTAGAGAAGCCCAGAAAATCAGGAAGGAAACAAAAAAGAGGCAGAGAAGAGTTGGCTCTACCTTTATGTGTATCGTAGATAAGTTAGATATTGAACATAGCTTATTTTTCGTAATGCATCAGGGACATTTTTAGATTGTTTGAATTGCTTGAATAATAAAAACAATAATTTTTCTAAATTGTTCGGTAAAACGTAATGTAATTTTAATTAAGTAAATCATTTATTGGTCAAACATAATGCAACTGTTACTCGATTGTTACTACTTAATAATTATCTTTAAAGAATTAAGATTATTATTTATGTTTTTAAATATTTCTGACTTTTCCAAACTGTCTTTCTATAAATTTATAAAACAAATGTTTCAATGTGGTTTACCATGGTGAATTTTCAATTAGTACAGGAATGACTGGTAGGCTACTACGTCAAGAACAATATTGTAATTTAAAACTTATAATTTACTCGTCTAATACAGTATAGCTTTTAATTAATTGATACTTATTTATAGTTGTTATTCTTTAAAAAGCTTTGAGCGTTAATTATAAATTTTCACATAACTTTTTTACGATAACAATTTTTTAAATTATTATTAAGTTATTATTTTTCTATTTTATTAATAATAATATTTCTATTACAATTATTATCTATGTTTTCCTCATTTGACATATGGTATTCGTTTATGGGGAAATTCAGCATCAGCAAGAAAAGCATTTACATGGCAGAAAAAAGCATTAAGAATAATAGCAGGTATTGCATCAACTGAATCTTGTAGATTAGTTTTTCCAGAATTTAAGATTATGACATTGGCATGTAGTTTTATTCTCTCAAATCTCATTTATGTTAGAAATAATATTGATGACTTTTATGAACAATCCTCAATACACGGTTACAACACAAGAGACAAAGGAAATTTAATTAAACCGAATATAAGATTAAATAAGTATTATCAAAGTTACAAGTATCAACAAATTTTGATTTTTAATAGGCTTCCCACTACAGTTAGGTCCCTCCCGCCAAGGAAATTTTCAACAATGGTAAGCAATTGGCTTAATAAACAAGGATTTTATACACTTGAAGAGTATTTAAAATTTAATATGAATGACTTTAACTAGAGTAAGGAATGCTTGTAATATATGTTTTTTTTATTGTATTATATAAGTTGTTTATTGTATTATATAAGTTGTTTATGCTCTTTTGCTATTGTTAGGTTTATTGATTTTAAATGTACTCTGACGATGCCTATTGTAAAGATGTTTTATTTAATGGCAAATAAAATTCTTGATTCTTGATTCTTGATTCTACTTCATCTTTAACTGGGGTGGACATGAGTAGGCCATCAGCAAGGTCATTCTGTTATGTAAAATACATCATTTATCCTTCTAAAACAATAATAGGTTACAAGATGAAATTGGCGTCCTGTGTTCTTTCGTTCTTTGATGGTTGCAAATAGACTAACTCAATGGTGGGCCTCCAATTATGATATCCCAGTTTGAATGTGACTTATATGTTCTAAATAAACATCAGTTCCTTTCTAAAAGTTGTATCTTTTATTATTACCTTTAATAAGCGTATGACAAGGACTTGCAATAAGTTAAGTTATAAAAACCAAAAAGATGGAATGAGTGATTTAACAATTTGTAATAGAAATATAATGAAACCTGGCTCTTATCTGACTTGCTGAAAATATTTCCTGTCACATTAAAGCAATTTAATGTTTTTATTAGAATCTAAGAGTCCGCAAACCTAAGTTGTTCATTGGTGTAATTCAACTTTTACTGATATTTTGCTGTTACTTCATTATAATTCCATTAGTTTTATTTTAAACTAATAATTAGCAATATTTTTACAAACAAAACTGAAAAGTAGTTTATATGTTAATATTGACTAAATCCTATAATGTTTTACATTTGTATTTAATATTCACATCATATTGTTTAGCAATGAGATTCTTTATTTCAGGGCAAATGGATAAGGGGAATCTAAAATATATACAGCCGCATGTGTAACTCACTGACTGACTGACTGACTGACTGAGGTATACGAATTCTAACCCACTTCTAGATATGCTAGGGTCTTGAAATTTGGCATGCACATAGTTTAATGTTTTAAAACTCTAGGAAAATTCACAACATTTCCAATTTTATATTACATTTCCCTTAACAATTGAAATAAATAATTTAGTTCCCGTTTTTGAGGTTAACTGATGTCGGTAATGCAGTATGAAGATCAATTGGTATGTTGTACTGGTTGTATTACGAATTTAGATATTTTTGTTATTAAACTTATTTATTTTTAAAATGTTTCATGTATTTTGTACATAGGCCAGGCGTACAAATGTATTTCTTATGCATCACAAAGATGATCTAAGTTAAGTATTCAAAATTAATTTGTTAAATTGTTCTCTTAATGAAAGCTTCTCATGAACACCACACTGTGAAACGGATTCTAGACGATCTACAACGAGGTTTTATCATTGCAGATAATATTTACAAATTACTTTAATGAATTTGAAGTATTTACTCTCAAATAAACGCTAAAACCAAATAATTAGCACAATAAGTAGATTTGTTGGTCTTTTGGTTGGTTTTTGTTTCACATAGTTTGTGGGAAAAGCCACATTAATTAGGTTAAATATGTTACGGTAGTCTAATCCATTTAAAAATACAAGTTGTCAAACGGTACAGTCAACAGCATAGGGAAAAACGAGAAAAAGCGGTATGCGGAGAAGGGGTCTGCAGTATTATGTGATTCAGCAGTCCTCCTGTATAAGAATTTAAACGCCTGAAAAAAACAAAAATAAACATGACATGTTATTATTTTTTGCTTAGTATTATTGTATTTTAGGGCCACTTAAAGTATCAAAAGGATTGTTATTTAGGAAACGTAAACAACAGATACTTTATAGCTATTATATATGTTATGTTTATGTTGTGATGATTTAAATATTTACAAATTAGAAAACTTCACATTTAAAATATATTTATTTGTTGTACGGATGTAAATTATTTCTTTACCATGAAATGATACATGGAGGCTTGTATTTCGCCACATACTATTTATATCTTAGTTCATCGCATCAAAAATAAAATTGTGATTGAATTATTCTTGTAATAAAAGCTTCTCGTGAACGCTACTGTATTCTAGACGATATACAACGGGGTTTCCCCCCTACAAAATCAGAAATCACATCTTGATGGCTTATGTATGAAAAATCAGTTTCATAAAGTTTTTACTTAAAAAGAAAACACTAGAAGCCTTGTAATCAGAACACTATGTGGATTATTTTAGGTAATTAATCAACATTGTTTAGTTGCTACAAACATAATATTTTATGGTTGCAATAGTTTTTGAAGGTAGTTTAAGCCATTTAAAAATACAGGTTGTTACATAAGGGTAAAACTTAAATATTTTGTTTTGGATATTAATTTATTCTACATACTTAATTTGTATCTTATGGCCTATTAATTGTCACGCGATATTTCCCTTCCGGGGCCTCTTTTCCTAAACTATGCCTAGAGTCTTATAATTTAGCATCTAATTTCTAAATACTATGCCCTTTACAAAACTATAGTCAAATTAACAATTTCAATTGTTTCAATCCCTCAAAAAAATTGGTTAAACATTGTTTCATGTTTGTAAGCTATGATCCTGTAAATAAAAATCTTTGCAATGCTACAAGTCTTCCGACACAAATATAGTATAAGAAGGGTTTTTACACTCGGTTAAGCACAAAGTGCATAACATACAAGAAAAAAGCATTTAACAAATCTATCAAAGTTAAAATATTTCTATTTGTTGGCTATTTTAACCATCAAAACTGGGTGTCTCACTCAGTATGATGCTAGATTTTTAAAATTTTACTATTTGTAGTTTTAACTACATTGAAAAAATAAAATGGCGAATAATAATCAATTAGAATAGAATAGAATATTTTTATTTTCTCATGATACATAACGAAAATACATAGTTGTTACTTTATTTTAAATTATGCAGCTTGTTTGTAACTTAAATAATAAATGTCCATTTTACTTGTCAGGCTGACATAAAAATAAAAATAAAATAATGAGAAAACAATAGGGCCTCTTAAGGCAATGCCTGTTATGAGGTTCCATCACTTAAATTAAAATAACATAATGTAAAGTAAGCGAACAGAAATGATCGAAATATAATAAACACAATTGTCTCAGACAACCTATGTGTATAAAAAATAAAAAATAAATACAAAATTAAATATTTTACGTGCCTTATTTTCTCACATAAACAGTGAAATTAAGCACAGGATCAATGCATAAAAACTAATTACAGAAAATAAATAAAACTGTATTTGTAGATTCATATAGTATTTGGTAATTCAAAATGTAGTACCTTTTTAGTTGAGCTCTAGCAGCCAAACGTATGGTCCCATTGAAAAACGAAGAGCTTTACGTGGCACGGATTTGAGACGATCTACAACTTTATCCTATGACGTTTTGCCGTTTCTTGATCTATTCACCCTTCACGCTAGATTTTTAAAATTTTAGCAATTTTTCAAGATTGATTCGTTGTTTTTCCAATTGTTAGTCTTTCTAATATATAACATAGAGGCCTAATATTTGACACACAGTATCCCTACATTACAATAATTATCTAGCAGGAGTCATACGCCCAAATTCTTTCTCTCAAACCTCCCAAAAATTACAACGTCTTTAAGCTCCTGTCGATTTATTGGTTTTATTTTTATTTTTTTCGTATATTTTACATGTTGCGCTCCACCGAGGGCAAACCCCCTTATAAATTATGCCCTATTTGCTGCAGAAGGCTTCTAGTTACTCAGAAACATAGCAATTTATACTGTTATTGGTGCTTTTATTCCTTATAAGGTTCAAAAGATGTATTATAACAGTTTACAGACAAAGTTTAAAGACGACAATCAGGGTAGGGTTTTAATTTTTTACAAGCACTTACAATATAATACGTGGAGGGCTTCAAATTTAACATACAATACCTCTCCAAAACAAAGTATAATCCAGCAACAGCCGAGCCGTATGACCAGTTTTAATGATTTCAACCCCCTCAAAATAACTTAAATCTTGGAAAAGATTATTCAATTTTAGGTTATTTTCAGAGATTCTGTGGTTTTCCCCGTCACTTTAATGTACTTGATATATGCCTAATGTTTGGCACTCAATAAGTTTATACCACATTTGGTATGTAGCAGAAATCATATGACCAGTTTTCATAATTCATTCCAAACCATAAGCCATCAGAAAACTAAAAACCTAAACATCTGCTAAATTATCTTATTTCTACTAGACAATTTTTAATTTTAACCCCCCTAAAAAAAGTATTTAATTTCCCCCCAAAAAAGGCTTATTTTAAAATTCCAGTTTTTGAGCTCTAGCGGTTAAACGGATTGTCCTATCAAAAAACGGACACCACCATGTGCTACGGATTTTGCAAGATCTACAACTTTAGTTCCATGACTTTTTGTCGTATCTCGTCTCCTTTACCCTTAGATAGCCCTAGATTTTTTCAAATTTTGAGATTTTGTGGCAATTTTTTATTTCCCATCACGTTAATATACTTGATGGAGGCCTAATATTGGGCAAGCAGTATGTCTACATCACATGTAGTAAATAGCAGCCGAAATGTGACCAGTTTTTATTAATTAAACCTTTCGGAAAAACAAAATCTCTTAAAATCTATAGATTTGATGGTTTTCTAAGTATAAGTAGTAAGGAAATGCCGATTCTGGAACAATTGTTATTAATTAGAATACACGCATCACCATTTATACTTTAACTAGGATCGTGAGATATGGAATGCGTGTGTGTTGCACCTTTTATTCCCAAATCCTATTATTTTTAGTTTGAACTATCTCAAAAAAATAGATAATTGTGAATACAAAAATCAAAATGTAAACTTTTTTTATTGGAGCTCTAGCGGCCGAATGGGTTGTCCTATCGAAAAACGAAGACCACCACATGCCACGGATTTCAGACGAACTAAAACTTTAGTCCTATGACATTTTGCCGTACCTCACCCCCTTCACCCTTAGGTAGCGCTAGATTTTTTAAATTTAAATTTTTTTCCAAGATTTTTTTCATGGTTTTTAATGTTTTGTCGCTCTAATATAGAACTTAGAGGCCTAATATTTATCACACAGTATTCCTACATTACAATTAGTACCAAGCAACACTCCCACGCCCAGATTAAATATCTTAAACACCAAACAAAATCAATGTCTTTGAGCTTTTGTAGACTGTTTCGTGTTTTTCGGGTGTATTTTTTATGTTGCACTCTGTCGAAGGTAAAATCCCTTATAAATCATGTCATATTTGTTGCAGAAGGCTTGTAGTTACCCAAAGGCATACTATTTCAGGTTGTTAACGGTGGTCGTATTCCTTATCAAGTTCAAAAGACGCCTTATAAAGGCTCCATTATACATCAGTTAAGGGTATTATTTTTTCAAGTACTTAGGTAATGCATGGAGGCTTAAAATCTAACATACTACGTCTCCATGCAAACTAGTATTCATCAACAGGCATATGGCCAGATTTTATAGATTGAACCCTTAAAAATAATCAAAGCCTTGGAATAGTTGTAGAATTCAGGTCTTAAATAGAATTTGAACCAATTTACATTAAACTGTGGCCAAACAGCGACCTGGGGGCAAAGCCCCCCACAGGGGTCTGGGGGCGGAGCCCCCAGCGAGCGAAGCGAGTTTAATTTTCTTTTTATACAGAACAGCGTTCTGCCACTTGTCCAGTCTGTTGGGCCACAGCTTTAGTCACTTTTAAGCCACAACAACCCTACAGGGAAATAGCACAGCGTTCTGCCACTTGTGCTGGGGAAGACATTTACCTGTAGTTTTCAAATAATTGTTCTTAGTTTTACCCATATCTTGGTATTCAATAAATCACACCAGTTTAACAAATTAAATTATTAATATTTATTTAAAATTAAAACGTGATTAAATACAACATCCCTTAATTTACTAAGTCCTAATCAAAGAAATCCTACCAAAGTCACGACAACGCTTGTATAATACAGCGGTTGCACTTGTGGAGACCTAATTAGGTTGGCAAGATAGCGTTTTACCACTTGTCTGTTCCCTAAGATCGTTTTTTTTTTTTCGATACTAAACCGTTGCCTGTGAAATTTGAACAAAAGCTTCGCCGCCATTTTGGGTTCATAGCTAACTTATGGGTTAATAACATTGTACATTAAAATTCTATCAGACCTAGGTTCTAATATTTACAATACAAAAGTTAACTTTTTGGATTATTTTAAGATATTCTCTTTCATTTAGGATACAAATATTTGTTGACAAAAGTTCAACTAATTATTTGCTTCGATAAATGTTTCACAGAGAATTCAGCTGTCTGCTGGAAGAACTGTCAAACTCAATTTATTCTAACATAAACGGAAACTTGCTTTAGAAATATTTACAAATTTAACCTAAATGTAAACTTACTTTAGAAATATTTACAAATTTGTATCAACTTATTAATAATTAACAAACGGTGTATAATAAAGTTTACAATCATGCTGGTCTATAAAGCTTCAGGTGAGTCTAGGCTAATAGGTTATAATTACTTAAACTGCTGATAACTTCTAGGCTAGGAATCTTTGGTAGGCCTAACTGAAAATGGAAGCGTTACAATCCATAGTGTCATCAGTGGTCGTAATAAACAATAGGACATTTCTATTGAGTACTACAAGCAACTGTGTCTCACGGTTTCAAAATAAATTCATGTTCCTTGACCACATCCAGAGGCTACAGTAGCAGCAATGACAGGTCGCGGTGGTCGAGTGGCAGAGCGGTGAAAGTTTCTCATCACTAACACTTCACCACTTCTGTTCACCAGTTTTACAACCCTACAGCCCCCAAACCCATCCCAGACGATCTCCGAGCGTGTGAACAAGGTACGTTGTTTACTCGGAGCTCCCGAGGTAGTTCTAGAATATGCCGCGGCCCAAGCAGCCCCACCGTCAGTTGCACTACTTTCGCTAGGTACCACAGACTCTTAAGGCCGTACTTCCATCGTGAGCAAATTAACTTAAACAAAACCAAAATTCGGAATACTCCACCCACATAATCGGAATCACTTATCTTGATTCTAAGTAATTACTAATTCAAAATCAGGTCGTTTCCTTCTTTTTTACAATTCAAAATGATAATGGCTGCAGCCACACTAGCTGCATGCACTTGTTGCTCTGGCGGCACTACAATTGGAGCATGGATAGTGGAAACACAGAGGCAAAGCACTTGGGGCAAGCCGCAAGACACACCAAGCTTGAGGCATGTAAAATTGCATGCAATATTGCACAGAATCTGAGGCATAATGGAAACGAACCTTTAAGAACTTAAACTTATACATGGAAAACACAACTTATGAGCCATTCCAAAACCTAAGTGTTGAGGGAAAGGTTATGGGCTGGTCGACCTTTCAATGTTTAAATAAAAGCTGGACCAATTAGCTACTTTTGTAAACCCTTAACACCAATCAAATACAATATTATTACACAAGGTTAGGATTTTATGGAAAAAGCACTGGGCTTTGACATTTCAGAGGAGGGAAGAGATAGGACACAGCTAACTCATCTTGTGAATGAATGATGAGTTGAATAGAACACTAAAAACACGCAAAAATCAATAATATTTTGGCTACCTGTGTAGCCTTTTTCAAATTTGAGAAGAGAGTCACCCACTCTTCTTAAGTCACTCTCTTCTTAGTTTGAAGAAGGCTATACAGCTAGCCGAAATATTATTGACTTTTGTGTGTTTTAAGTGTTCTACTCAACTCACCATTCATTCACAAGGTGAGTTAGCTGTGTCCTATCTCTTTCCTCCTCTGAAATATTATTACACAATAAAACCAATATTGTTGAGGAGATTCAATGCTATTGAAAACACATCGAGCGGATCTGGATAAATAATATGTTTTAAATTATGTAAGTATACTGCAACATCAGAACTCAATTCAAAATTTGTTTTTTAAATGAGAGGAAATCGAGTTTTTTATTCAAGAATCATGGTATTAAATTAACTACGATCGCGAAGTCTTGCTTTGGTATAGTCTAAATCAGCTTATAGTATAAAGTTTCAGCATTTTCAAAATCTTAGAGAGGAATAGATATTAGTCCTAAAAATCAGGATAACGCTAACATGTGGCAAATGATTCAACATGCTGTTACTCACAAATTACGTAACATCAATATTTCAGTATAAATCAGTATAAAATAAGTAGATGAGGATATCTCAATGTTGACCAATTATTATTATTTCCACTAGATGAGATAGCGGTTTTATTTCATTCCAGAAATACCTCAACTCTTGTAATGTTTTTCAAAACCATAATAAAGAGATGCATAAGTTTACCTATTCAGGTACGCGCAAACACCGTTGAGCACTTTGGAGCTGAACTGATATTCCTCCCACTGTCGAGTGTAAAATTGCAAGACATCTTCGTCCATTAGGTCTATCCCGTCCTATAATAAAGAAACACAGAACTCTTAAACATATCAAGTATTTTAAAAAACAAACAAGAATAATTAATATGATCCAATAATAAAAGAAAAAAATGTTTAATAGCTAGGCATACACAGTAGAACTCGGGAAATTATTTAATTGAAAAATTTGGTCTGAAAGAAGTATTTTCATGAGCGCTAAACAATGTTTATAATACTGATGAAGTTGGATAATTTAAAGTATTGGTCAATGATTACAAGATTTTAAGCAGTCCCTTTAGCTCCGAACAAACCACATTTCACTGTATACATTATATACTAGCCATACGTTCACCATGCAGTATGGAGTGCATGGGTATGTTTGAAATACATTGCTTATGGAAGCAATGTATTTCAAATAGCAATCGAATTGTACTAGCCGTCCTGAAAGTATTTACTTAAGCGTCTTCATGCAAGTCGCGGAGACAGTTGATACAACTCGCATAACAACACCAACAATGTACTCAGCTCAGGTACTATCACGGCCATCTTCCATAAGAACTGTACTGCATGGTGAACGTGGAACAGAGCATAGAGTGTATCAGTCTACACATTTTCATCACTTAAAACAGTAGATGATGAAGCAACTTAGTTCAGAGTAGTTGATATCAACAAGTCACCAATTAACAAGCCAAAACCATATTTTGATATCTTTAAATAACATCTCTTTCTCCCTGTGGCAAAAGTTATATATCACTCGGATAAGAGTAAAATATTTGTATTTAAATTGAACATCGATGAAAGATTTTGAAAACAAATATACTGTTTGATCCATAATAGATGCTTCCATTATTTTCCAATCAATACCATTCATGTTTATACCTTTTATTCGTACTGTTGTATTTGATTTAACAGTTTAACAATACATTATAATTTACAGATGCACATTACAAACAACACAGTAACTTATCACATTTTATATTATATCCAAGCAAAACTGTGATACAGCAATTAAATTATCTCCGCTTCAGCTTCAGTTGCTAAGAGAGGTTGCTTTCCTGGAAATAAACATAAGGAACTACTCTGAAGGAATATACAAAATATAAATATTTCCAACTGTTTACCTGACACAGATATTGTTAAATACCCCTGTAGCAGCAAACCTGCGTACTCAGCGAATTTCCAATGCATATATATGTATCTTAATACCACATAAAGCCACATACCAAGTTTCATCAATATACATTCATAAATAAACGATTTATGACATTTTAATTATTCTCCATAAGAATAACATGGCGGCTGAGTATGCAGGTTTGCTGAAGCAAGGAACACAAAAAATGGGGTTTTATACAAATATCAATATAACTCAAGTAGGTAAAGCCACACACCAAATTTTATTAAGTTATGTTCATAATTAAGGGAGATAACACGTTACTTATTCTCTATAAGAATACATGGGGCTGAGTATGCAGGTTTGCTGCTACGGGAGCTATCGGCCGAAAAATGTTTTTTAGTGCAAATATCAATAGACCACAACGATATGAAGCAATACACCAAGTTTCATCAGGAAAAGTTCATAAATAAGTGAGATATATAATTTATATTATTCTCCATAAGAATAACATTGGACAACATACTGTGTTTAGCACTTTCAATATCTCTGTAACCATTTGATGTAGATCAAAACACCAAATTGTGCGTCTTTTTAAGCTGATTCCAATGGAAAAAACTTAAATTTGACTTTTTCAAAAATTATATATAAAAAACTCAAAAACCCCATTTTTGGGGTACAAAACCCCCCCAAAATACCCCTTCGGATAGGTCGATCTGTCTGGTTTTCGAACTTAAAGTCATAAATGCTGCTTTACACGTTTATACCAAATTTCGTCAAAATCTAATTAATTTTACGAGAGTTATCGTACTCACGGACACACATATATATATATATGTATATATATATATATATGTATATATATATATATGTATATGTATATATATATATATATATATATATATATATATATATATATACAGTTTTGAACAAATGGTGTTTTTGGCATCTGGGGACCTCAAAACAAAAAGTTATCATGGTCCCCGGCCTAGGTCTTACCATGCCGACTACGGTAATAGCTTCTTCCCTATAGGGGAAATTCGCTAAAAAGAGTCAGAGTTACCTGAAAGTAGTGTATTTTGCTTTATTTCATAGTCTACTGTCATATGGCTTACTTTTGTGAGGTAATGTGAGGAAGACTGAAGTGGTCCACATTGTACAGAAGAAGGCAGTCAGAATTATTGTCTATGAAGAGCCAAGGGCTCACTGTAGTCCTATTTCTGTTCTAGATAATCTTTACTGTAATTAATTTACAAATTTTGATTTTCTTGTTGCATGATAGAAGAATTTTGATGGCTTTCTCTTAGGAAGCATGTTTATGACCGAGGTACTTGAAGTTTTAACTTAATTAATATACCCTACACTAGACTTTCCAAAGTTTTGTCTCTTCGTCAAGCTGACAGCATTAATTTATTTAATAGGTTGCATGTAATTGCTCAGCATGACTGTCAGTAAGAAAGCACGTGGCTCGTTGAAAGACCATTTTACAAGCTGAGTGAGTTTTACTGTTCAAATACTACTATTTGACTGCTATTCATTTGAAAATAAGCACGTATTACTAGCTATGTTAACGTGTATATTTATTGAAATAAGCTTGAATGTAATTACCATTAATGCTTCACTCGGATCATGTTATTTTTGTAACAAGTTATTATTAAAGTAACACGAAATTGCTGCATACACCTGATTTTATTGTGTTAAGTAAATAAATCAATGCACTTTGACCAAACCTTAAGCAAATTGACTAAGTAGTTGCGAAGAAAGTCCCTCAATCGTTTGTACAGTTCAAGTCCCACCAGCTGAGCTCCTCCCGTGGTAGCCTGCGATCCTTTCTTCACCTTGGACGAGCTGCTTGTTTTGGGTGCTTGCTGGTGAACACTCGTGCAGTAATTGTATACATGACTGATGTCACAATCAAGGAATAATGACACGAAAACAAGTTCAATGCACTTCATGCTTTATTCTTTATAACCCTTTCAGTGCTATGGACCGATATATGAGCTTTAGAATCTGCCACCAACAATAAATTTGTTACTGATGCAAAAGGGGTTGTACCGTTACGAGCACAGTCTTATACAGTAGTGCTGTATATTTAACTATATAAATAGTTATTGAAGAGAAAATAGGGTAAAATGGTACACACTCTCATGAAGTGAGAAGGTAAAAATTACTTAAAGACCCGAGTTATTGTAAGTCCAGAAACCATGTTTAATAAAATCAAAGTTTATAAATCAACAAAAAATATATTCTTGATTGTTACGGATGTTGAATGTATTACTAAATTAAAATAAAATCTTAAGTTTATCAAGGAAAATGCTATTCTCAATTCTCAGTCCCTAGTCTGCTCCTAAAAATGTATAACCAAATTTGCATACATTACCAATACTTATAATTCATTCTATACACTTATTAATTGACTTTAAACTTAATTTTGTTACTTTAAACTGCACTTCTAAGTTATTTTCTTTAATAAGTTTTTGACTATATTCAATAATTTTTTTGACTCACCCTGAACCACCCAAGGTAGCTTCATTTTTTGGATGCGTTAAGCGTAAGGGTATACCAGCATCAGGTAGCTTTGTCTCTTATCAATGTAGCGTTCCATCTCTTTCTAACTAATGTGTTGTTGCCTAAACTCAGGGGCACCTCTGGAATCCCCTTAAAGCACATTGTCTGATCTACAGGGTCCTAGGCCTATGTCTCTCGGTTACAGTCCCATGGTAAATAACGGTCGCATCACGTAACATCGGCGGTGAATGACGATCGCACCGTATAACATCGGCCGTAATTGACGATCGCAAAACGTAATATAGGCCGTAAAAGAGGACCGGACCATGCACCATCAACGTGATAGATATGAGCGTAATTCGGGGGTGGAAAGGGGGCGGTAGACCCCCAATAATTTGGCGAGAATATTCTTGTAATATATGAAGTCACAATAATCATGATCACGACCAAGTTTGCCCTCCAATAAAAATACAAAAGTTACGCTTATAGTAATATATGACCGAACCGCGTTATAGTTGCCGTAATTTATGATCGCACATGTGCCAACGGCCATAAATGACAATCGCACTGCACTTATAAAAAAATAATGATGATCGCACCGCTATCCGCCGAAACAGATATTTGGACCACGTGATATCGGCGCCGTAAACGACGACCGTAATCATGGCCGTAACTGACGATCGTACCACGTGATACAGATCGCAAATGATGATCACGCACTAAGTTATATCGGCCGTAAATGGCGATCGCACCACGTAATCATGGTCGTAAAAGACGATTGCACCACAGATTACCCCTTCGAGTACATAATCCCGCCCTAAAATAATCTCAAGGTCAGATAAATCCCGCCCACAAAACGGAATTTTTTCCAGGACATTCCCCGATATCTTGGGAAACGTCTATCCCTCATCACAAGCTTAAGTAACAACTAAACTACAGCTGTAAACACTCACTTGGTAAAGTATAATAGTATTATTTTGTGAAATTAGTGATTAAAACCAATGTACATGGCTTAAATATGTACATGGATTAGGTTATGTGTAATTATAAATATTAAAAATAAAGATTGAATATAAAGCGGACATATCAAAAATAACAAGAAATGAGTATATAAGAAACAATACCTATTTGTTTTACATAAGTATTGCATAATAGTTTAGTTTTCTTGTACCGGTAACTTCAGCAAAATTCGCTGCTTTTCCTAGTTAAAAATAGTTTTCCCATGTATTGACTTTAAGTTCAAACTTTAATTTTCCTACCACAGATTTCTGTATTTCTGTAGTTTTAAATACTTTTAATTGCAATTGCAGTTCTTACTAACACATTTCCATCATATATTTGAACATTAGTGATTTTTTTATTACAATAATTTATATAAAATGCCTGTTTTTACTAGTTATATATTTTCCTGTTAACTTGTAAAGTTATCTCATAAAACACAAAGGACTTACATACTTGCTTATTTTTTGCATATCCATTAAACAGATCATTTCCAAGTGTATTTCGTTCACTACACCGGATCCTATTGTTATGTAGAGTTACAAAAACAACACACATTCTCTGGGGAAATGCATATCATAACCCATTAACTTTAACTTTCATAAATAGTGATACTTTTTATGGCTTTGTGGTAGTTACGAATACTTTGACCAATACCATATATTTCATAATGTATTTATATCAAATTTTTTTGCATATTTGGTGAGAAAATTTAGATTATCCTTAAGTGAATCCATGTTGACGGTAAGTATTGTGTAGCGGTAGTAATACCTTATCATGACAAATTATACACATTGTGTCTCCAAGCTGTTATTATATAATTCTCTATTAATTTAAGGTGTGTATGTTGGTGAAACAAATTAAGAAATAAAAATATGAAAATAAAAAAGATAATATGTGTCTTTTTTATTAATTAGCAATAAGACAAAGGACATTATAATGTAAATTACGACCCTTATACCATCACTTAAAACTTAAATGGTTAAGCTATATAAGTAAAGATAATTGAAATCTTCCAGTCAGACATAGGAACGTTCTCCTTTTAAAACATTTAATTAGGCGAAGACAATAAATGATGCACATTTCCACAAAATACTGAGTCTATGAGCCTAATAACCGGAACAGATCCCATAAGTATTACAAACGTAAATTAGGTGACTAGCGTAAAATGGATGAAATAAATCAGTGCTTTATGTACGACAAATATTGCATTTAAACGTAACTACAACCAAATATCTACTTGAATGTGTACTTGCAAAATAAAAATAAAAAATACATCAGATATAATTGCAGTTCTTTATGTGTCTTTGCACTGTGCACTAGATTCAGAAACGGTCCTATTGGGCTGCCTGCTGGGTTACATCTTCTTGAATGTTCATAAAATAATCTGTCTTACAAAATTATGGCCAACATTTATCTATTATAATTCTTGTATTGGAAAAGTACATGTAAACCGCAAAAAAATACTAGCTATCACCAAGAGGCTGAAATTCGACCAAAAATAATTTTACGTAAACCTAAAGTGGTGCACATGAATAATGGTTGTTTGCGTGAATGGTTAGCTCCATCCTGCGTGAGCAGTTAAATACAAATGGATTTGAACCATTGCCCTTATGCTGAACTTCTCGAATAACCTATCTTTTTCTCTCTCCCTCTCCCCTTTATCGGCCACTCCCCCTCACACCCAGGTTTATTTTAGTATGTGGTATTAAACGAATAAGAGAAGGGTGTCACTATTCCAGTAGTCAGTGATATTTTCTATTTACATTGGTCCTGAAACATCTATTATTGCTGTTGTGCTAGCATTTTGTTATTGTATGAACTTTCAAATATGCAATTCAATTAATTACTGTTCTGCCATTAGATTAACATAGAAACTATCAAGGCCTGTGGGGCATAGCCCTGAGGGCTGGTGTAAATTATAAGGGGTTTCTACACATCTATACAACAATACCTTTCTATTAACGGTATGCTTGAATTTCTCCTACGATGCACACAGGCTGAGAAAAAAGGGGGACAGTTGTGTGCTTGCCTATTAATATAATGATAACGTTCAAATTGGATAAAGCCTATCCTACCATTCATATGATGAGCGTTACAAGCTAACCTATATTTTCCATTACTATGAGTGCTTGTTGCAATAAAAGATAGCCTTGTAACCTTTTCAGACGAAAAAACAAACATAATACACCTGTTAAATACCCTAGGAGAATCGCCACAAATGTATTTAGTTAAAACACTAATGGTTTTATTAATTTTTCACAATTAAAATACAAAAAAAGGCAAACACCTTTACGTAATAAGGTGATTGTAAACTAATCTTCAAGGCACCTGATTTGATATGAATAGCTATGAATACGAATGTAACAAATCTATAGGCCCTATCTATAAATACGAAAAACCGATCATTTCCCAGGCCAAAACTCTACACCTACAACTACGAAATTTGGCACGTGTGCTTTTTCCATAAAGGAAGTATCCCCTAGGAAAGGATTTAAACAAAATTCTAATAGGGATCCCATGGGCAGTCAAAGTTCTAATCCCGTGTTATTCTTATAGACAATTAAATAAATATGTAAAACCGATCATCCCCCAGGCCAAAGTTCTACACCTAATACCACGAAATTTGGCACGTGCACTCTTTCCATACCGTAGGTAACCACTAAAAAAGGATTTTTAGATATCCCCAAAGGGCTCCGCCCCACGGGGAATCAAAGTTCCAATCCTGTGTTATTCTTATAGACATTCACTTTAGTTTGAGCTCTTGAGAATTCAAACAGCTGATCAAGTTTCGTAGTAGTTCCACGGTTTAATGCAGCACACACAACTGTTGTATTTCTGGGTGAAACCGGGTAAGAAAGCAGCTAGTAGAATATAAAATGTTAATTGTTTTATTATAAGTTCTCTTGTAATAACCTATTTCAAGAAACATATATTGCTCACCCATTATTAATTGTTATTATTTCTGTTTTTTATTTTGTTATGAATAAACTACATTTTGGAGTTCTTTAATATTACAGAGTGACCTTTCAAGATTTATAAGACATATAACTTATAAATAATATTGATGGAATACGTGGGAGCTTTAAAGACCCCCTTGATATAATGCCACTCATATTATCAGTGAAATTTAAATACAAAAGCTTTATCGCTGTAATTAAACAACATATAAGCAAAGATATATTTGAGGGTGTAAATGACTGGCTTCCCAGTGCAGATTTTCAGTGACTGTCATCCCGGGCACTTACGTTCAATATATTGTGACTGGCTTAGCAGTACAAACTTTACGTGACTGGCTTTTCCGGCAAAAACGCCGGTGACTGGCTTAGCATAGGAATTTTTACGAATAAAAAGTGTTTATTTTTTAAATATATACGACATACATATAATCGGTAATGGCCAACGACAATATTTTAGCAAATACAAAAATATATATATCGCATATTTTCCAAATATACGTGGGGGTGTTACTGACTGCATTCCCCGGGTATATTTTCAGTGACTGGCTCTCCGGGCGTAGCCGTATATATATGTATAGCGGTGTATACATATCATTTTGAACAACCTCCCAAACATGTTTAGGGGGTCACGTTAGGAGCTCCCATGGTGTTCCCGGGCTTAAGTTTCACCGTGCGGATACAGACATGCTAATAGTTCACTTTTCCATAGGAAATTCACAAATAAATGCAAAGCATACAACACCAGATGAGTATGAGAAGGATACGTGTACAACTGCATGTAGCGGTGCTTCAGCATGGATTGTCTGCTGTATACCTGGTCGATACCCTCGCGCAAATCGCCCCATATCTGGTCAAGGTCTATCTGCTTGAGCCCGGGGTTGTTCTGGCTGTGATGGCTGCTGCGATGGCTAGACATGGCCTCTTCCTGTTCCGCTTTTATCACAGAGATTCTGAAACCAAGGTTAAAACTGAAGTTTCAAATAAATCGTAAAACTAATGGCTAGGTTATTGGTGAAATATATTTCTAAAGAACTTCCAACTTCAAACGACTCTTTATTTCCAGAACCAATTTTTTTACCTCCTTTATACTTTAAACAGGTTTTGCACTTACCTCTGTTAAGAACAAAATAAAAATGTTTTCTTAATTTATTGTGATAACAATTTTTTGAAAACTGAAAAAGCTCGATAGCTTATTGCATAGGCAATCAGAAAATAATTTTGATCAAAATGACTTCTCAATTCTGGAAAATGATTTTTTTTTTGTGGTAGAGTCAAGAAAACCAGTAAAAGTTGTGGGTGCCGATGTAAACCCAAAATTTTGGCAAACTTCATGCTCGATAGGTGTTTAATTAGGCTTTTTGATTGGACTAATACTGAGTGTACCTATGCAGTAATAGTGGACAGATATAAATTAAGTTGTTTTATTACCAAAGTGTTTTTACTAACATACAGTGGAACCTCGATAACTCGAACCTCAATAAGTAGAATTCCTTGATTCCTCAATTTTTTTTTCATTCCCCTTGAACTTGGCTACCTAATGCTATGTTATTTTACCTCTATCTGTCAAAGGGTTGGCAGGAAACACCTCGAATGCTCGAAATTTTTCAGTATTCTTAGTCGCCGCACCTCTATAAGTCAAAAGTTTTAGCTGTAGAACCTCCATAACTCGAATATGTACAATCGCCATACTCCTAAGTCGAAGTATTGGCTAGAGAATCTCTATAAGTCAAAGTTGTTCATTCGTCAAACCTCCAGTGACTTTGCAACCGGAAATTCCAACCCTCCCTCCCCACAAACTTCAAACTAATTCCCGGGTACCAGGGAAAGAGATGTATTTCCTAGGTACTCCTGGTGTCGGTAAAACAACCGACAAATTTATGTTGATGAGCAACACGCATATCAAACATACTCATCCTCACGCACAGGTTTCACTTATGTGAGGATTTCATTTCATAATTAAGGAACAGTCTCATATTGTTGTAAATTATATATATTTTTAAATAAAATGGTTTTGATTTGATTAGGTTTAGTTAATGCGAGTTTAGAGGTTCTGGATGTAGTGTGTGAAACAAAGTTTTTAGGTATTTTTACTAAGTGTTTACAATTTGGCAGAACTCTACCCTGTGCTATCAGGAGAAGTTGAAGATTATTTGTGGCTGCTGACACAGGAAATAAAAAAGTGATATCGGGAAGCAGTTTGGAACACCAGTGAACACTCTGTTGACAATTTTAAAACAACAATAAGTGTCGTACTGCTTCACCCTAATTCCAACAATGCTCTTCAATTTTAATTGTTATCATGTTTTGTTCCCTTTTAGTTTTGCAAATTATTTTGATAGCCTACAGTACATTGATGTTCAGCTAAATTTAAATTGATGCGTAGTTGGTTAGAACTGACTTCCATAAGGGGGAGGGATTCGTTTGGGGCAGGTGTAAAGAAGTGAGCAAAAAACGTCTAGAAAATAGACAGGAAATGGTTGAACGGGCAAAACAACACCAAAATACTAAACTGTGAGACATTATTTGTTTACTTTCCTACTCCACAATATTTTCACTGAAGGAAGTAGTTTGTCCTCTACTACATTAACCTAAGAAGCTTTACAAAATATTTCCGGGCTTATTTTAGACATTCGAAATTGTTCAGATCCTTTTTAATTTTAATAATTATTGTTATACGGTATGATTATTAATGATACAAAGCTCGAATTCTACCCTTCCATGATCCATAAATTGCGTTACTGTGACCCCCAATAAGTCAGTCTGTGGAAAATCCCCTTGATAAGCCCAACCTCGATATTTTGAAATATTTGATAACTCGATTTTTTCCCGTTCCCCCTGAGGTTTGAGTTATCGAGGTTCCACTGTTTCTTTAAAGTTGCGATACTGACGCCATATGATGCAACGCAAATGAACAATCTACATAGCCTAGCTGATTATCCATCTGAATCGGATTCACCCAAGTTCCTAGGCCATAGTAATCCTTTGAAACTATCACTTCTCTCTGTTCCTCCTTGCTTTTTCTACCTATCAAAATCCAAGGTAAGCCAGCCTACTTGTGTGATCTTAGCATTAAGCTCAGCTGGGAGAACATATTTTCAATTTGTTAGATGCTAAGAGTTTAAAGTTAAAAAAAGAGATAAAATCAAAGATGTAAAAAAAAGTTAAACAGATAAAACCAAAAGGCCTTGGCCTTAAAACAATGATTATTGTCCACTGTGGAACCTGCGATGGGCCAATCGACGATCACCAACAAAACTCAATTGCCTGTGATGCCTGTCAAAAGTGGGTCTATACAGACAAAAGATGCAGTAACACCAAAAGAACCATTTTTCAAATTGTCTCTAGGAAACACTTGGATCTGCCCAAGTTGCAGTGAAATTTATAGGCAAGCAATACAAAATCCAACCCCTGTGGACCTTCTTGAGTCACTAAAAAAATAAGTTGCTATTACATAAAAATAAATTGAAAACTCCTTGAGTAAAACGAGGACTTGAAAGTTGCTCTCAATGAGAAGGAAATCCAAACATCCCCGGACACAACAAATTGACAACCTTGGGGATGTAAGGGGAGTGGATGGTAGGGTTAGGGTGGGTCATGAAGGGAGAACCCCACAAAGATGTTGGGAAAGTATTCAGGGGTATGAATCGGTCAAGACTTCTAACAGATATGAGGTCATGTGCGAATCGGTTACGGAGGGGAGTAATGGTCTGCGGCCACATGGATGGGGGTTGCCGATGTGGGGAGGACTGTAGCCAGACCAAGAAAAGGGACCAAGTTAGGCAACGGTCAAAGCAAACCCAGACTCCTCATAGTTGGTGACAGCCACGCCAGGGACTGCAGGGCCAGGTTAGCGGAAAAAGTGGGGGGGGAGTGGGATGTCAGCGCAACCTATAAACCTGAGGCACCTTTGAGTGCAGTCGTTGAAGGGATAAGGGAGGAAGGGGAGGGGATTATTGTTGCTGTGGGAGGGGTAGATGATGTATCGGAAAAGGGGAGGGTAGAGACAATTAAGGGGTACTGATAGGACAATTTTCTGGATGGAAGCTCCCCTCAGGTTTGATAGACCGGCGAAGAATCAACAGATTATGGAACAGAACAGAATAATATACAACCTTTCCACTGAAAACTAAAGTACTTTCCTAAAACTTAACAGCATATTGAACAGACAACACTATACAACCCATGGCCTACATCTCAATTACCATGGGGATAAAAGCATGCCTGAATTGATCCAAAATTGTATAAAGTAGCCTACCTTGACCAACAAAACTCGCAAAAGAGAACTCAGAAAAACAACAGCTCAGTGGATGTAAAAACCAGACCTGATTGAAATTAGTGAACCTACCTTGACTCAACCTCTAACCACACCTATAAACAATAGAAAGCCTAACTTAAAATCTAAGAAAAACAATAAAAATACAGCAAAATATCAAGATTTCACTCTTAAAAAAGTCCATCTCTTAATGTCAGAGGATCGTCAGAAAAAATTTAACCTATAGAATTTTCCCTCGAGGAAAAACAACCGGATCTCTAGCCTGCCTAACTTAAAATCTAAGAAAAACAATAAAAAATACAGCAAAATATCAAGATTTCACTCTTAAAAAAGTCCATCTCTTAATGTCAGAGGATCGCCAGAAAAAATTTAACCTATACAATTTTTCCTCGAGGAAAAACAACCGGATCTCTTTATAATTAGCGAACATAGCCTGTCTGAGACTGATATAAAAAATACCTGCATCCACAACTATGAGCTGATGAACAGCTTTAGTAGGGATGGTGATAGCCTGGGAGGGGTTGCTATATACAGAAGGATCTCTACAACTTTTAACTCTATAAAAATGGTAAACTATGCAAAAGATTTGGCAGAACAAGGAATGTTTAAATGTACAGATATAAGAATAAATGGTAAAAATCCAGCTTTCTAGTTTCAGCAATCTATCGTCCACCGCACAGTAATAATCTTGACGCTTTTCTCTTAAATTTGAATCAATATTTTGGGAAGATAAAATCACACTACAACCCAGTTATCAAAGCAGGAGATTTAAATATAGACATACTGAGACAGTACAATAGTACAAAGAAATTAAGTAATATCGGAACATTTTGGGCTTATATCAGTAATCCGTACGCCTACAAAACTAACTGAAACCACAGAAACCTGCATTAATATAATACAGGTTAGTTATAATTTTGTCAGTAACCTTAAAACAGATATGACTAGGGGCCATACACATATTACTAGGGGCCATACACATATTACATAACACACTTAAGGGGGGAGGGAGGGAGGGGGTATGGCGTAGCATTATGCTGTGTTATGTAGGGGAGGGGGGGGTTGGGATCAACGTTACGTAACTTACACATATTAACCCTAAGATCTGGCGCACTCCCGTATCTCTTGATACTATTATATATTTTTCAAAATTAACAAACAATCAAATTGATATCTAAATCAAGTTTCATTTTTTGATTGCTAGCCTCCGGATTACCAAGAAATACTACTAGTGGTTTAAATACCTGCTTATTAGTAATCCAAATTGTTGCAATGGCAATTAGTTTTGACTTTCTACAAAGTCATCATCATTGTACGACAGGCGACGCAATCCCGGCAGAGGTAGAGTCCAGACTCAGTCTACCTCGCCGTTGATCAAAAATCGGCCGTATATGTTTAGTGTTAGTGTTATGTTCGTGTCCGTCGTGTCTGAGTTATGTACTTTAATGTTCCCGATTTTTATTAATTCAACGTTCTTCTTATGATGATAACCACATCCTTGGACGGCCTGATGATGACTTCGTAGGAACTCGAAACTAGTTGCCATTGCAACAATTTGGATTACCAATAAGCAGGTATTTAAACCACTATCTAAATCAAGGTTACAGTTAGTTTTATAAAAATACTTCCATCATACTATTTTAATAACAGTTAAACTAAAAATCAATACATAACATGTTTTGAGCAAGTTCTGTATTGCTTTAGGCTACGCCTATGTTTTGTGTTGTTTTAGAATGTAAAATCATGACTTGATACAGCAATGCTACCCATATCATTAGTTTTTTAAGTTGTTTTGTATTTGTATTAGTTATAAATTAAATAAGTTCCTTTTTAGCTTGGATAGTTTATTTTTTTGTTTATATTATTAGTAACAGTCTTGTTTGTTTGTATACATTTTTCTTTGAAATAAGTTATTACAAAATGTTGCTGAAAGAAATACATTAAAAGTTTAGTGATTCATTGAAATCCATATTCCAAATTGCTCATAAAACGATGCTTAAAAGGTTTAATGCCAACTAAGATTGAGTTATGTAACACATTGGGGGGGAGGGGGTCTGAAATGACGAAAAAATGTGTTACGTAATATGTGTATGGCCCCCTACAGTCAATACAACCACACATCTCACACCATCATGCTATAGTTACCTCAATTAAAATCACGATCAACTTAATAAAAAGAAGAAATGGATTAAATAACGTAAAATAAAAGCAGAAACTTGGACTAATGTATTAAATACCATCGCAATGTCAACTTAGTATAGGCCTATAACATTTTCAGGATAAAATAAAACTACGTCTCACAACACTACATAATATATTTACAACACTTATACTGTACATACAAGATCGATTTCAACCAGTCACACCGGTCATCATCAGGTCCAATCAGCGAATGGCAGAAACAAGATGGCAACAACATTTTCATTAATGATTTTCTTTTTCATTTTGATATACGGTGGCCTGCCCGTTGTTTAGTAGTAAATTACGGAATACCACTGAGATACCATGGATTAATGATACTGCTAAAACAGCTAATGCAAATATGACAAGACAAATACAGCCAGAGGAAAGTGCCAAAAACCGAAGCCAGCAAAACGTCCTAACTTACAACCAAGCCAGGCGTAATTACAAGCTTTCCCTTAGAACCTGCAAATCAGATTGGGCTAAAATAAAATTACTGGGTCAAACAATAAATCCAAAACAACCTGGGAACTAATCAAATCATTTAGACAGTCAAAGAAGAATAAATTAAAGAATGTTACTCTAGTAGAAAATGGTATACTGGGTATCAAAATAATCAACCCTAAAGCAGTTTGTGAGAAATTACACGATTTTTTCACCAACATGGCAGATGCAATTAAAGCTAATCTAACCCAGAATAACAGAAATAGGTACTATTCCACCAAAAACTTTGAACCATAGGACTTTTCAGAAATTTAAAGAAATCAACACAGCTACACTTATGAAAAGCCCTAACTAGCCTAGCACCTAAACCATCATCTGGTGTGGATGGAATCAGTATGCTAGTGCTCAGGTACTGCAGAGAGGAGATTGCCAAACCACTTCTTCACCTGGTCAACTCATCCCTTGTGGGGGGAATCTTCCCAGATGGGGGTAAAATTGCAAAAATTAGGCCCATTCACAAAAAAGATTATGAAAACTGTACTTAAAACTATCGCCCAATCTACCACCTGCCATCCGTGGCCAAGCTGGTGTAAAAAACGCATGTCTCCAAATCACGGAATGTTTAGGAAAAAAAAATCAGCTGCTCTGTAAGAGACAGTTAGGCTTCAGAGAAAAAAATAAACAAAACTGGCACTCATTGAATCTGTGAACGAGAGCATGGACACGGGAGAGACGGTAATTGGATGCTTTGCAGATCTCTCCAAGGCGTTTGTCTGTGTCAACCCGCTCGTTCTCAAGGCAGAAACTAGCTTTGCTAGGTTTCAAGAACAAGGCTTTTGATTGGATTTCATCATACTTCACAGATGCCAAATCACTGAAATCACACCCGAATCAAAATTCCAAATCAAATCAGTGCTCTCGACCCCTAGGGTGGTTACCAGCAGCGTGCCGCAGGGCTCCATCCTAGGCCCAGTCTTCTCCCCTTCCTCATCTATATCAATGTCATCGACAATGTAATTCCGACAAACAACCTTTACATATACGCAGACGACATCACTCTTTTGACAAAATAAAAAAACATTGACAAACTTGAAATAGATATAACAATCAAAATCAACGAACTGGCACAATTTTTCTCATCAAACTTTCTTTCGCTCAATGCTTCCAAAACCTATTACATTTGCAACCAAACCTCTCAAAAAAAAATAATTCAAAATTCTACAGAACCCCAGAAATCAAAATTCCACAGAACCCCAGAAGTGTTAATAGGTGAGGACCAGCTAGAGGGGGCTGACAGTGTTAGCTTCCTGGTGGGTCAGACTGGACGGAAACCTAAATTGGGGATAACAAGTTAAAGCATTGGAATCAAAATTAGTAAGCGGGATCTTTGCAATTCGAAGATAAAATAAATTAGGTAGCATTCACTCCTCAAAACAGTTTATTTAATCTCATATCAGATATCACCTATTCTGTAGTATTGTGGGGAGCAGTCAAAAAGCACATCAACAAAATCTTCTCTCGGCAAAAGAAAGCCATTAGAGCTATGCTGAGACTGCTACCCCAAACAAGCTGCAAACCAAAGAGGCCTTCATCGATTTGCAGATAATGACCGTACCCTGCCTTTACATTTTTGAGGCAATCTCTTACGTAAAGCAACAAAATTTACAAATACAAGAACCAATACATTCATGCGACACTAGATTCAATAGACAGTTTGCCCAATAACACAGACTGAAACTTTTAGAACAGCAACCAAAATACAGTGGCAAAAACTTTTCCTAGCCCTTCCAGGATATATTAAAGACATAAATACAATAGATCAATTAAATCAGAACTAAAAGAATATCTTAAATCAAACTGTTTTTATAACCTGGATGGCTAACTTACCTGGCCCCAAATAATCCAGCTCCCACTCAGGATCCAATCTAAAAAAAGCCCAGCCTAATCTAGCCCTATTACCTACCTAGCCTAATTAGTGACTGGTACCTATCACAAAACTGTTCAATCTGTGGACCTATTGCAGAACACGTGACACCTTCAGTGCCATCTTTTAAGAAGAGGATAAGTAAGTAGCCTAAGTGTAAATTGTAGATTTTTTCGCAGTCTGAAATGGTAATAAAACAATAAATAAGTTAAACAAAATTATTCTTTCCTTAAAGTTAATTTAAACTTATGAACAAAATAGTAGGCCTACATAAATGTAACAGCAGCAGAAAAACACTCATTTCTCATACAATGATTACCGTTGATGTAGCCCTAGGCTAAAATAGGTACATACCTAATTGTCAACAGTTCAAATTTTAGTGATATAATCCACTACATGTTTCACTTAAATAAGTCATTTTCAAATGGTATACAAAGAACGTATTATCCAAATAGGATAGGTCAAAATTTAAAAGTGGCACAGTCACAAACACATTTACGAACAAATACCGGTAGGCCTATTACGCCATGGCACCAGTAAGAAGCAGGCTGAATCTTCCCTCTAGGTTACCCCTCCTACCCCTCTCCCGTTAACAGTATGACAAAGGTTGTCGTGCTCTCATCTTTTTTGTGGGCAATGATGGCGTTAAATACTGAATGGGACTTGAAATTCAGTTTCTCATTTAATTTTAAATTATGTCTGTCTTTATCTTAGATTTGTGTAAATTACAAACTGCTCTAGGGAGTCCAATTTATTTCCTTTGCGGCAGATGTGCAATATATCTAAGCCATTTTTTGGTTCCGGCATTGTGTGATTATTGTCAACAAAGTGTTGAGCAAAAGTTTATCTCTATCTATCTACTTTCAGGTCGGGGCGATGTTCTTTGTATCGTTGTGTGAATGTCCGGCCTGACTGTCCAATATAAAAATTGGGACAGTCTACACAATTAATTTGATATACGTCAGATTTTTCCATTTTATCATTATCAGATTTGTTTATAGAGAGAGCATGTTTAGTTTTATTAGTTGTCTTAAAAGCCAGATGTAAACCATGTATTTCAGTTTTTTGTTTAGCGTATTCTGGACTAAATGGCTGTATTCAATTCACACATATTTCTTTTCAGGTGATTCGCACCAGTTTGCGGGTTATCCCTTTGTTTATTATTAAATTTTGATATTATTCTTTTAACACTACTGGATTTGTATCCGTTTGACACTGCTATTTGTTAAATAACATTTACTTCTCATGCATAATTTGTGGGTGACAGGGGGAAGTTTAGCAATCTATAAACTAGACTATTGTATACGGCAAGTTTCTGTGATATAGGATGATAAGACCATTATAAGTGGATTGTTTGACTTGATGTTGTAGGTTTCCGATAAATGTTGAAATTCAGCAGTTTACGGCCTTTCTTTTCTATTGTTACATCTAAAAAGTTTATTTTGTTCCTTTCTTCAGTATCTAAAGTGAATTTCAGCTTTGGTGCAAGGTTGTTAAAGTAATTTAGCAGCAGATTTAACTGTCAAGTAGGCTATTGCCATTAAATAGCATGATTGTGTCAGCTGAATATCGATTGTATAGAGTAATCTTATTCCTGTATTTGTTGACATCAGAAAAAATAAATTAATTTTCAATGTAGTTGAGGTAAATGTTTGATAATATTTCTGACAGTGGGGAAATACCTTGGGGGGGAACCCATGGCCAATCCGTCTGGCTGGCTATACAACTTTCCCTCGAATGTAAAATAACGTAATAATAATATAAGTTCTTGAATGGCTTCAGGAAATAGATTTGAGTTACCGGTACTTAATAAGTTTGTTTTTAATATTTCCAAAGTTCTGTCTATTGGCACATTGTTATACAAGTTGACAACATCAAATGTTTCGAGGGTTTGGTGCATGCGTACCTATATTTAAATTTGTTGTCTTTTTAATTAATTCATAAGAATTTTGTTAACTGAAGTTATTGGTTACAGTTACATGCTCACGCAGTATTTTGTCCAGTTTTTATACAAGTTTATAGGTTGGTGCAGATGTAAAATCAACCATAGGTCTAATAGGTAGTGTTCCTTCTTTATGCACTTTTGGAAAGCCCTTAAATATAGGTGCACAGGTTCATAACTTTTAAATATTTAGTTTCCTCTTCAGTAAAAATTAATGTGGATTTATTGATCAGATTCTTTATTTTTCTTTGATAGGTTTTTGTGGGATCTTTGTTCAATAGCGATATGCTATTAGCATTTAGGAAATCGTCTTCTTTGTTTGTATATTCGTTTTTATTTCATATTACCCTAGTGCTTCCTTTATCAGCTTTACATAACATGGCATCATTATGAATGATTTTTTCTTTGATCTGTTTAAGTAGGCCTATTTTTAAATCATTTTTATGGGTATTCGTGAGGTTGGCACCTGTTAATGGTAACTCATTAGAGAAATGTCTTTTGAGTTTTTTCGATATCGTAAGACGGGCAAAATGTTGGTCTTCTTCATCCGGAATTGTTTTAATAGCGCATTCTAAGTTGATCAGTTCATTGAAAAATTTGTTTTTCCCTTTACTATGTAGATTGTAATTTAGTCCTTTCTCCAAAAGACACAGTTCATCATCATCAAATATCATGTCAGTATTGTTGATTCCTCTAGGATAAAATTAAAAATCAAACAATAATGCGCTGATTCTTTGGAATGCTGGTTGTTTATCAAACCCGACAGTTTGTTCCGTTTCAGATTAGACTTTTTGTTCCTTTTCACCCGAGAAATTCCAAGGTCAATGTTCCGCAGCATGCTATCTAATTGGGCAGGATGAAACTTGTTTATTAATTCTAGATACTTTTTCAAGAGTAAAAAATTTAGCGTTTGATTTTTGTAGTAAAGGAATTTTATTTCACTTCTTATAATCCACATTTTTTTATTGACCTATCCTATTTGGATAACATACTATGTTCTTCGTATACCACTTGAAAATGCCGTATTTACAGTTAAACATGTAGTGGATTAAATTACTACAATTTGAACTGTTGACGACAAGGTATGTACCTATTTTAGTCAAAATGCACAGTTCAGGGGCTATAACAATGAATTTTAATATAGGCCTAGGCCCTAGAGATTGCTTTCCTAAGTGTTTTTGAGTTCAAAGTTAATAGGTTTTCACAAACACTTGTTACTGCGAAATAATGTATGGATGCAGCAAGGATCCTTGGTCAATCTTAAAAAACAAACACAAAAAGAAACACAAACTTACCGGATCTGCACACTACGTCCTGATCGAACAAAAAAACAACGGCCTCTTAGGAGGTTCCTTTTTAATTGACGCCTGCGGTGTTTGGTGAGGAGTCGCTCCGAGGGTCTTACCACTACCCCACGCCAAATCCATAGGCGACAATAAAATTCCCCCCAAGGGATGCGTTGTTTATTTGTTCGCGCGATATAGTGTGTTGATCTGGTTTGTGTTGTAATTTGCGTTTGTTTTTACAATTGACTAAGGATCTACGCTGCATTTGAATACTAAGGTGAAATTGCAAAATAACCCAAATAACTAAAAAATAAGTAGGTCTAACTTATAAACTTACCCCGCCAAAGAAATAGTCATGTCATTTTGGTCAAAAAATAAACCAACTTGTGTGAAATAACAATTATCATCATATCGGAGGGCGATCTGAGGGTTAACATAATAAATAGTTATTTCAGTAGGTAACTTGTCTAGGTCTGGTCGGATTTTAGGGTAGGTAGGCTGCCTATGATTCGTCTTCAAATTAACTAAAGGATGTTGGCTGAAAACTAAAAGATAAAGTCAATTTGATAACTTCTAATACAAATGTCCCTGATTTCAGGACAGAACCACAAGGCTACTAAAATGTAGGCTAGTGAACTGTCTTGACCTAGGCACAAATAAGACATAAGAGACTAATATGACATCAAGCTCAAGTGGGATGCCTCAGACTGCAAACCCAACCTAATCAGAGGCCTATAGGACACAATAATGAACTGTGCTAAAATGTTGGGCCTAGATAAATGAGTTTCATAATATAATAGGCTACATACCTTAGTCAGCTTTACTGTCTGAAAATGTCAACAAAAGCCCATCTTTCAAGACAAAGTGGAGTGCGTTATTTAACTGTGTTCATATTCACTATTTGGATCCCAACGAAAACAAATTACTTCTAAAACAATGAAAACTTTATAGTTTATTCATAACAATAACATGCTAACAAGTGAATTAAATGAAGTTATAATTTCCTTAGAAAGGCTGGCTGGATAGACTTTCAACGGACTTGGACTAGGACTAGGACTACGACTACGACTAAGAACCAGGGTTGCCAATCACTTTTTGACAAATTACCCTCAGTCCTTGACAAAATTACCCTCGAATTCCAAGTATGAGGCGGCAGCGTCGCGTTTTACCCTGCTATATCAAATACAAATTTGCCTATTGTATACAAAAAACTGTAATTTGGATTATTTTACAAAATCAAGGTTCAATTATTAAGATAAAATATTAAAGGTGTTAAAACTTGAAAAAGACACATGTTAATGGAAACTGATTACAATAGACTAGAAACCATCACAAAAAGTAAGCCTAAAGTACCAACAAGCAATCCTAACCTACACTAATCAATCATACTTCAGCCAGGTTTTTTTTAAGTAGACAAAGATTCATAATCATTTCATTAGCTAAATCTAACAGAAGATTTAACTATTCCCATCATAACAGTAATTAGGCAACTTATGAGCCTATATACCACGGTTAATGTTCAACACTCTACGAATTACCCTAAGTAACTTATTAAGTTTAGGTTAACAACTAAACAGGATTAGGTACCGTAGGCCAACATTTATTCTAAAATTAAGCCTACAACTGAGGAAACAAAACTAGTTTACTCACTATTAACTATCAAAAATAGTTCATCCCGCCTCACTTTTTAAAGTTATTGTGGATGTAGACAACATAAATAAGTCTTGAAATTTATTAAAAAGTTAATTTATTTAGACCTTGTGGTATTTAACTTATTTTTATCTGCAAAGAAAACATGACACCATCACGTGTAAACTAAGATTAGTTCTAAAAACTCCAGTTAAAATAAACGTTAGAAATAACCGTTTCAAAATATTTATTTATTGCGGTTTAAGAAAAATACCCGAAATTACCCTCGAAAAGTAATTACCCTTGAAAATACCCTGGAAGGTTCAAATTACCCTCAAAAAGGGTAATTGCCCTTGAATTGGCAACCCAGCTAAGAACGAAACCAGTGTTGCCACCAGGTAGATGAAATTTTACCCTAAACGTGTGATGAAATTACCCTAAACTTTTAGTAAATTACCCTAAGAGTTGATTTTCTCTTCGAAAAGCTCAAAATACACTCGAGATTGGTTTTAAAACAGTATTAAGGCATAAAAATCAAGGTAACATAGCATTTAATACTCGTCTTTGGCCCTATATCACACATAAAACGAAATATGTTAAAAAAAATTCAAATAAATATTCTGTTGTAATATTTGTATTCAGCGCTAAACTTAATGTGCTGGTATCGCTGATAATAGAAACTTGCTAATACATTTTATTAGCAGTTGTTGGGAGTACTTTATTGTTTTATAACTTATTTCAGTTGGACAAGTTTGTTAATGTTATTTTTTCTAAATAATAATGCCCAGAGAATATGTTTTTCATCTTATTACTATTTGATTAGATTAATATTTTTCATTGCAATACACCGCATCACACAAAATTACAGATGTTATGCCTTGTTGTGATGTTTTTATGTGCGCTACCTGGCTCACCATGGGGATTTCACAGGCATAAAATACAATTTAGTTACTTCATACAAATATGTGTTACAATAGGGACAATCTTCAGTAAACATATTTTCCACAACAGCGCTTTAAAACTAACAACCTATATTTAACCAAATTAACCCGATATATATTTTTACTGTTTAGGGTTTTCTATATTATTATGTTGTGACCAATTTTGGACAAATGTGCCTCAATTTTATCTGTTCGAAAATTAAACTTTGTGTTCTTTGTGATTATATGCATCTTTAGTCTAATGCTGAATAGGATATAGGATGTACATGTTAGTTATATATCTTTTATAATACTTTTAATTTATCCAGCACTTAATGTAAATGTTTTAATTCCTATAAAACCCATTTTACATTGCCAAAACATCAAAATTTAAATCATAAAACGGCTCTAGATTTTACCCTAAAATTACCCTAAGACCAGTAAAATTACCCTAAAAAGGGTAATTACCCTAAAAGTGGCAACACTGAACGAAACTACGAAAATGAAACTAAATTGAACAACAATGTCTATCAACATGAACAAGAAAACATCAACTAAACACACTATGTTATGTGTCATCAAATTATCAATACCTTATTATTCCTTAAATAAAATCATGTCAGGCAGGTCGAATCAGTTTTTTTTCCTTTTAGAGTGTAGTGGTAATTAGGATTTGTTGTTTTTATTGTTGTATGGTTAATTTAATTGTTTGGTGATTTAAAATCATTTCAACTATATGGCAATACTTCTAGATCAGTTTATACAGAAGAAGGTGTCATATCTGCTTACGCACAAAAGAGCAATTTTTTCAGGACGATATCATTCAATTGCTTTGTGAGGTCAGTAATTATTACGGTTACCATTCAATTGCTTTGCAGCCAAGTGATTTAATTTCCGGAAGCCTATGAAATTGTAAAAGAGTGGACCTTGCAACCTCCAAATAGACGTGTTACGCTCAGTTTCTTTTCTTTTTATTGAAATGTGGGAATGCTTTTCGCACACCCCCGCTCTCGCTGGGGTATTGTGGGACTCCTACCAAGAGAATACTACCCACTAAACCCACCTCCCCCCAAAATGGGTGAGATAGGAGGACGACCACAGCATGAGCGGGTGATCCGCAGTGACTGCCGAATTGACGATCAGGTATTGGCTAATTCAGAAAAAAAACATGGCTATTACTTATAAATTACGTGACAGCCTCCCGTTAACCGCGCGGCTGCTAACTGTCGGAAGTTCTCCTTCGGTGGGTCATCCAGGATGGCACTGGGTGGGACCTCCAGTCTTCTGCAAATCCGATTTGTCTGCAGAGCTCCCTTACGTGGTCGTGGTGGACTCATATGCTCTCTGTAAAAGGCGGCATATTTTTACTTTCATGATATCCTCGAGGGTCGGGACTCCTGTCGAGGATGGTAGAAACCCGGACGAACCAGGGTTGGCGGGTGATCCTTCAGAGCGTCCTCGATCGGATGAATTCCAGGCGTTTCCAGATCGTCTTGCTAGCCAGGATCCACCATGCTTCTGAAGCATACATCATGCAAGAGCGAACAATCAACATGAACAAGGCGACCTTTGTCCTGATCGGCAATGAGCTTTGTGCGGCGAGGAGCGGCGACATCAGTACGAGGATCGAGCTTGCTTCGCAGAAGTCGCTTGAAGCGTAGTTTGGAGTCTAGCGTGACACCCAGGTATTTCACTGTGGACCTCCAGAGGTGATCGGCTCGCCTTCCAGCTGAACCTCAGGAGGGACTGCTCATGGCATCCTCCGTCTCTTCCTGAAATAAATCGCGTTGCTTTTGTCCGGGTTCACTTTGACGCGCCATTTCTCGATCCAAGCGGACAAGATGTCCATTTGGGATTGCATCACCCTCGCTGCTTGGGCTGGCTCCGCACTCTTGCAGTGCAGGATTGTATCGTCTGCGTAGAGTGACAGAGTCACACCAGGAACAGTGAGCATGTCATTTGTGTATACAAGATAGAAGACTAGTCCCAGGACGCTGTCTTGGGGTATCCCAGCTCCCACCGGTCATACTGTGAACAAATTGACCTTGATGCATGTTTGAAACGAACGGTGCTTCAAGTAGGACTTCAACAGGTAAACAGCGGCTGTTGGGAATAGTGATTCACTCAGTCTAAAGAGGAGACCCTCGTGTCAGAGTGTCAGACCTTGTCAAACGCCTTGCTGACGTCCAGTAGCACTGAAACAAAGCACAGGTCAAGGTTATGATTGTTGACCACGTGGACAAGTTGCTGCGTCGTTAAATGGCCGTGGCGAAACCTGAACTGTTCCGGCCTACCCAAGCAGCACACATCGTTGAGCCAACATTGGGCCATCGTCGGCATTGATGAAGGATATGGTAGGGAAATGGTCGGTTGGCATTAACGCGGTTGGGCCAACGAACCAATTGTTGGCTAGCCCACGTTGGCAAATCCTACCATTATATTATTATTAATTATATATTCATATATATCATATCAATGAATATATATGAATATATATATATATATATATGATATATATAATTAATAATAATATAATGGTAGGATTTGCCAACAATAGCGTTTGATGGTCCAACGTCGGCTATGGTTAGATTTGCCAACGTGGGCTAGCCAACGATTGGTTCGTTGGCCCAACCGCGTTAATGCCAACCGACCATTTCCCTACCATATCCTTCAATGCCGACGATGGCCGGACGTTAACGATGGCCCAACGATGTGTGCTGCTGGGGGACGTCAATGTTTCCGTGTTGGTCCAGGAAGTTTCGAAGAGCTGTCCCTTTCGTATTTGTCCGGCGAGAGTTTCTAGGATGGATGTTTAGCGTTCATTTCACCTGCAACAACAATTGGCCCTGGGCCAGTCAGTACAGAACCCAGGGTTTGTCTGTCGAGCACGTGGTCAGGAGGGTGGTAAGCAGCAACCAGGAGGAGACCAAAATCCACCCACTTGGATGATGACGCCCGTGGTTTACAGCGTGCCGATATTACGCTTAATGAGCTCTATGTAATCTGGAGTCACTATTATTGGTTAAAAAGGGTGCCGTTGTGAAAGCCAGGTTTTGCTCAGTTATGATGAAAGTAATTCTGGTGGGACGCTGTCAAAATATCCCATTTGATTCAATGTAAAAACGGTGATGTTCATAGTCTTTAAATATTAATATTTGTCGCATTTTAAGTGAAACTTAATGTTAAACTTAACTTTTTAATCTTGACACGTATTTTTTATGGAATTTGATTGTTTATTTCTAAGCAAAGTTATAATTGAGTTTAATGAAAAGGCCCTTGTAACGTGGCTTTGGAAATAGTGATGTAAACAAGGTTTAATGACAGCGTCCCACCAACAAGATGTCACCACAACAGGCCGAAATACGAAATACTACGGCACGCTTTATTAATGTTATTTGGCAGAGAGTATAGTGACTCCTATTTATATTTTAACTCATTGATTTGGCTTCGACAACCTTTTTACTGTTATAACATTCTTCCTTTCTTAAAAAAAATCAACTGCCCGTAGCCATAGGTTAGGTTCAGGACTTTATGGATATCTAAAGGCAGCGAGGCACCGTCATGGCATTGGTGACATGGGCAAATCCACTTGGAGGCATTCAGCTCCATATATATGGCATTATAGTGGATATATCACCTTTCGATGTTGTTGAGTGATTGCTGGAAACTCTTCTAATCCAATGTAGTAAGAATTCTAGCATAACATTCTAAGGTCATAAGCAAACCGGAGACAGTTGGTAGTATTACCAATGGTGATGTCGTTAATAAAGATACGAAACTCTGGGACCCTTTCTTTTAGGACAATGGTCCCAAGTAGGGCCAGATTTAAGCATAGGCGCGCGTCTAGGAGCCCGCACCCACCACAAGGGGGGCCCGCATAACACATAACCACATTTATAAGATTGATACAAGCAAAAAAAAAATCACCAACTTGAACCTGAACAGCAACAAGGCCTCGCACTACTGGTTGAGCCTAGGGGCCCACATCTCCTAAATCCGGTCCTGATCCCAAGTATAGGAGCCCTGAGGGACTCCAGACAATACAGCCCAAGGATGCGGACACTGATCAATCATATCTGACCATCAGTTCTTGGCCCCTAAGGTTACAGTTATAAGGGAGGTTACATCTAGTTATATCGGAATCCTTCCTCCAACTTCGTAACCGGCAAGTTTCGAGATCAGCAGACCATGATGAACCTTGTCAAAAGCCTTGGAGTAATCCAAATATATGCAATCTACTTTGCAAGAGTTGCCAAATGCTAACATGCTGAATTCCTGGAGTTCAAGTAGGTTGTTATAGTAGAACCGCGGGGTCCCATAAGTCTAATTCTATAAGGCCTAAAAGTTAAAATCGTCCCACAAGGTATAAAATCTTAGTTGTCCCATGAGGCCTAAAAATGGCAGGAAAATCTTAAGTTGAAATTATCCGATAAGGGCTAAAAATTGCTCAGAGTGCCCCATAGCGTCTAATAACCTTGTGTGACAGATTCACATTCAGATACACCTTATGTAAATAATGATTACCCCATAAACGTCTCATTCCACGTAGCCTATTTTGAGCAGGGAATCCGAAGTTTGAATATTCCCATACGGTCTAAAATGTGAACAGTTTCGATTTAACAGCTCCTGAAAAGATTCGTTCTCTAACCCTAACTTATACATCTCACATTTTCTATCAACGTTAAGATCAGGAAATATAGGTCGATGTCATCAGCTGTTCATATGAATTGATCGAATTATTCAACTTGTCATCAATGAAAACACTAGTGTAACCTGTGTGTTTAGAGTAGCAGGAACAATATCGAGCAAACTTTTAACGATAACAAATAAAACAAAATTTTGATTTTTAAAATTTAAATCAAGAGAAAGTTAAAGCCAATTTGTTGTCCTAGTCTTGCGAGACTGGTGGCCGAGAGGAGTAGGGCCGTATTTCCCTACGGGTGTACGGTGCCCCACCAGGGAGCTCTGCAGGCGATTCGGAATGGCAGAAGACTGGAGGCCCCACCCAATGCCATCCTGGATGACCCACCGTAGAACTTCGACAGTTAGCAGACGCACAGCTCATGGAAAAGCGACAAGTAATTTCTGACTAACAGCCACGTGTTTCTGAATTAGCCAATACCTGATCGTCAATTCGGCAGTCACGTCGGATAACCCACTCACGCTGTGGTCGCCCTCCAATCTCATCCATTTTGGAGGTGGTAAGTGGGTTTAGTGGGTTTAGTCTTCTCTTGTGGGAGTCCCACACTACCCCGCGGGGGCAGGGGTGCGTGAAAAGCATTCCCACCTTCCAATTAAAAAATTAAACATAAAAACAAGATAAAGAGTTCTGAGTTAGGTTATGCGGTTCTACCTGAGAAATTCAGCATTTGGTATATTGTTTGAATATTCCCAAATGTCGTTAATTAGTAGCGATGTCTAAGAAATGAATGATTAGTTTTATGATTAAAAAACATATCAAAAAGCATAATTTTCAATTTAAAACATTTATTAAAAATGTTTGTCTGCCTCACTCACCAACACACTTGCCCGGTATATTTTATTCATAGGGTGTCATCGCCGCGGTTCACGAATATGGTACCAACCCTTAAATGTTATTAAAAATCACAAGACGGCACCGAACCCTTCACCGGCCGCTACGACACACATGTACCCGGCACCAACCACCCCTCTTACCCATTCCACTTACACCCTTCATCCTTCATTCCCTCCCTCTCACTAAATACTCTCTCGGCAACCTCCCTGGATTTTTAGTAGACGACATTAGTGTGCATTTGGGGCTTCTGGATCAATTGATTGACAGCTTCCGGTCACGTGACCGGATGTGCTGAGTGAATATATACGTCATCTGTGGATAAGCCAGTGACGTAGGTGGTTTTGTGACGTAGTGAGGGAAAGGTTAAAGTTCAAGGTCACATGGAGGTTATTTTAAAAAAGTACTACCTCGCACGCGTAAAATTCGAATCGTGATTCGATAGTTTAAATCGATAAAAAATATCGAATGGAAAAAATCGAATGAAACAATCGAATGATACGAGTGCGAGGTAGTACTATTACATATATTACTTTATTTTTAACTTTTCTTTTTATTTAAAATAATTTATGTTTACAATAGGTCCCCGTTGTTGGTTGTCATCGATGTTGTTGTTGATCCGGACGAGTCGCGGCCATCATTTCGCTTTCCGATGAAAGACGGAGATACTTTGATTCCTGCACAGAGCCTTCTACGTTGTTTGTTACGAACAGTTCTAAAGATATACTGTAGCCAGTTGCTAGGAGAAGTCTTAACTCTTCTTTAAAACTTCCAGGTCTGTATAAGTCGACAGATGAATAAAGTCATAATGAATACACTTAATTTTGATGGACATTTCAACAATGTTTTATTTTTGTGAAGAGCGCGGAGAGAGGTTGATGTTCACCAGTCAAGAGCCGGAGGTGTACTGACCATTCGCAAGCTAGCGTTGTTCCGGTATTAAATAAAATGGTGGGGGTAAACGTGTAGGATGCGGGGCAGGTGGTCACAAAGCAGCTGGCGTGGGGCAGATGGCGCGGGGGGCAGATGGCAGCTGGCGCGGGGCAGGTGATTGCTACTACATTCGCCGCCAAAGTAATGTAATCGCCGTAATTCTTGTATTTTATTTTGTCGGTTCATTTGATATGTTTTACACTTACATATGCAATAGCTGAAACACTCGCACTTACGACAACCTTTCCCGTCAACTTGATTGTCTGGTATTTTAAAACATTATAACTCGCAACAATAAGTCTTCAAATTGTTACCGAATTTTAGATATTTCATCGGTGGCAGCGACATGTTAGCTGCAGCGTGTGTTAGACAAGACTGAGACTAATTTCAGTGCTCCCCCTCTTTTATACCTCTTCATAAGTTAACCCTGAATGAAAGTTCAAGGTCATCGGTTTGAATTTAAAAAAGCAACACAGCAGTATATAAAATAATATACTGCTGTGTTGTTGTTTTCTTTATTTCTTTTTTATAGTTTTCTTTTTAATTTTCTTTATCAAACAAACATCTTACAATACAATAAGCTTAAGTCTAACATTGATGACTATAAATACAAACAGAGAAATACAAACCCAAACATTATGTACAAAGATGCGTGATGTGCAGAGTGAGTTTCGTCGAGTTGTTGCCGCTTACGCCGTGTGATACCAAATACAACGTCCCCGGTTGAATATCTCGCAAGTCTTCATTTTGTAACAGTTGAACAAATCGTTTTGGAAGAAATACTTGCAACTTCGGCTCATCTCCTGGAGTGAAAGGTCCTTCGCTCAATGATACTAGAATTGCTTCTCCATGTGTGGTTTCCACTTTCTTGATGTTATGAATAATGTAGTGTTTTTGTTCTTCTAGTTCTGAACACTTCTTAGTTAGCAGAAGGTTGGATTTTGAGTGAGTGTTGTAAGATTATTTTCTTTCTTTTACTCTTAAGTTTGAATCATAACTCGCTTAGCTTAGTGAAATGGAAACCAGGAAATTGATTGAAATGACACCAGCGTCTGTAATAACATATACCTTTTAATATTCATAAATCAGATGACTATTTCTTCCTTATTATATAATGATAAATATTCGTGAAAACCCTTTAAATAGAGGCCTCTGTGCCCTAACTCCTATTTATAAAATACAACTGAAATGACAAACACAATATAAATCAATACTCTCTTAAGCTAACAAATCATTAATAAAGATCACTCTGTTCTGGCATGGCCAAAGTTCTTTAAGGCAATTTATACGTCACAGTCCACACCTTCCATATGAATACACACCCTTAACTCGATATTTAACATTTAATTTACATTGTTGGGCATGTAGCCGTTAATCTACCATTAAAGGTTTACTCAATTCACTTTATTAATAGTTTAGTCCTTTATATTTCATCCATCAATTACGCATCAAAATAATTACTCTTAAACCTTTCCAAATTAAACATTGTCACATTATATTACATTAAAATGTTAAGCCATGTGGGCCTTTATACTTCAATAATCAATTCATTCATGTAACAGTTATTCATTAACACTTACTAAATTAATTGAACGATGGTTAATGACATCGAGCTACTGCTATCTTTATGTACAACTATTTTACACCTCAACTTGGCCTATAGGCCATTCTGATTATGTCTACCGCCTTTAATTTATTTTAACAATTAACCCTGCCATTTACTCTGAGGCTACTTAATTATATATATATATATATATTTCCCCTTTCTGTTTGGATTATTTATTGCTTGTCTTAGTAATCTTTAACTTTTAATATCTTCATCATTGCTTAATCATTATTATTATCAAATCATTTCCCTTAACCTTCGACTGTTCTCTCAAATTTTTCCCTTTTAACTAGAGGTGCAATTTAGTGAAGATCACATACCACGCAGTCCGGAATTTTGGCTGTCAGGCGGTCTCCCTGCGTTGTCGGTCGGTCCTTGGCCTCTCCGTGGTCCCGTCCAGTGGTCAAGGTGTCCAGGAGTGGTCCAGCGTCCAGAAGTGGTCCCGGGTCCCTTTGTCGGTGGTTGTCTTGAAGAATTCTCCCAAGGCTCCTCCGGTCGCAGACACGGTCCGTCCTCTTCTCCCTCTGGGTTGTGGTCGCTGTAGTGCTTCTGTTGGCCCTGCGTTGGTGGACTTGGTTGGAAGGTCGACAACACCCGGTATTTTACTATAACCTAAGTGTTGCGGGACTTACTCGATCCAGCCCCCCTTACTTCCCAACACTTCACTTCTTGCCTCTCTTTTTCTGACTGTCCATCATCTCTCCTCGATATGTTTCCCCCGATTTCGTGTTTCCCCCAAATTCGGTCGACCACGCCCACGTCAACCAATCACGTCGATTCTGGACTCCTACACCCGCCGTGATTCGTGTCCGTAGCTGGTCAGCATTCCGCCGCCATCATTGGAATTTTTGGTGAGTTACTTTGATTTTGTCGCTTGAACCCTAGGTCATTTACTTGTGTAATTTGACCGTTTATTTCCTGTTTTGTTCCTCTGTCATTTCCTGTTGTTCCCAATTCCAAGTCTTTGACCTCAGCTTTACTTCGTAGTTAATTGTACTCATATTTTTATGATTTTATTTTAGGGATTTTATTAACCAATAAAGTTCATAATGTTTACACTCCCCTGCTTGGGAAAATTTTTCGTCCCCGAAAAATAACTTAAGTAGTGAAATGAAGGTGACATCAGTGAAGTATGTTGTGTGCGATGGCCGTAGCTGCGAGTGTCACGTTAGTATAATGTTCTATGAATTTAACCATTACTAATGTAACATATATTCTTGATGTGAAATTGTGTAAACATGTATGTTTCACTGGAGTTAAATGTAATTTGGAAGTTTGAGTTCACCATTAAATGTCATGAAGTATCTAGTCTGCCGGCAAATTAACTAGCCTGTCTCCACGAGAATTAATAGGTGTACAAATTTTGAAGTTATCATAAGTTTTGTTTATCGATCAATAATTTTGGTTCAGTGATTTGCTATTAAATGTCATGAAGCCTTAGCTTTAGCGCTTTTCACTAACTCTCCGCAAGATTTAATAGCTATGATATTATTTAATTGTCTTATTTCCATCTCCTTAGAGAATATAAATTACGTTGTTGTAACGCAGTAATGTAATTTCCTCAGCTAGTAGCAGCTCTATTCAGCTGAATAATCTGTAGCCTGTCTGTAAGTGCAACGTGGCTTGTTTCTCACGCGTGTAATCTTATCCGCAACATCCTGTCTGTCGCTTCGTGTTGTTGTGTCTGTGTGTTTATAGTATGTCCTCAGTCGAGAGTGAGTATGGCTTTGGTCCAGTGTTGATCCGCGTCGGATATGTGTCGAAAACGTGTTAAGGTTTTGTGAGTGATAAGTGGTCTTCCTTCCTCTTTTAGATGCTTTAATCTTCTGTGTTTGAGTGAGTGTGGATTATTTATCGGATACCCTCCAAACTTTAAGGTATCGCAGCTTATTTAAGTCATTAAGACATATTTCTTGGTCGGTCAACTTTAATTTCCTTTTACAAGCGTAGTACATTCATAATTTGTATAAATATTTTCCTTATTTAATTTTATCAAGGTGATCCCAATTTTGTTATTTAACTTCGTATTTCAATTTCCGCAATATAAATGTCAGGACTCGTTATATTGTTTAGAGCTCAGTTCATGTGTGGGAAACCCTTTATAATTTTTTTTGTAATATTTGTTAATTATTTGAAGTCTGTCAAATGCTTAGGTTCATAATTTGTATCGCATGAACTTAAATTTTGTAAATTCATTTGTAAATTGCAATTTATTGAGTTACCAATGGAATCTCAACTATCTAGTAATATATGGGCCATTAGATGATACTAGTAGTAGTAGTTATTAGGCTTAAAGAGTCGAGCCTTCTTGGGTTCCTCTGTAGATTAGAAGTTAGTCTTTATTTTTAAGGAAATAACGTATTCCTAATACGTATGTAGGCCCAAGTTAATTAATTTATTTATTTGATGGGATTTTATTGGTAATTGTTTTGTAGATGTTTCACAGTAGTTGACCTCTTAGTACTTTAAATTAATTGGCAACAGTGTAACCTTGACGCAATTTTGACTGTTTCCCAAGCAGCTCGTTGTGTATTAAGTCACAAATTGAATCTCAGTTGCGCACTCTGGTCGTAGGTGATGCAGGTGTAAATAGGGTGCTTTGTAGAGAAATTTCCTAATAGGGGAAGATTCTAACAGTAGGAAAGCTCCTTGACACGTACGTATTTCTAATACGTTCATTACGTTGTCGTCAATAGAGGTTCTGTTTGTGACAAATAATTTTAATTGTTTTTATTTAATTTCTTCTGTGAAACGGTTTAATATTCTCGACATGAACTGGTTCCTCCACTAGTTTTCCTCGTTTTTCTAAAGCCACTAAGTAAGTCAAATCATTTAATTTATCGGTGACATGGTAAGGTCCTTTATAGCAATTTTGAAACTTGCTATATTTTTTTGTGTGATCCGTTGGATATTTAATTAATATTTCATCCCCTGGTTGTAGTTCTAAATCCCTTCGTGTCTTGTCAAAATATTGTTTTTGATTATTTTGGGCCTTTTCTAAGATTTTCGGAATTTCCGTTCTAATTTTATGTATTAATTTAATCTCTTTTAGTACGTCCTTGTCCTGATTTTCGTGAACATAAATGTAATCAGACGGGTGGTTTGCTTCTCTTGCAAAATTTAAATAAAATGGAGTGTAACCCGTGCTTTTATTTATCGTAGTGTTATATGCAAATGTTATAAATTTTAACACGTCAGACCAATTGTGTGGGTCTTCCTGTATGTAGTGTGAAATTGCTTTCTTTATTACCAAGTTGCATCTCTCCGTTAAACCTTGAATACGTTGCATGTATGGAGGACTTGGCCGCTGTTCTATGCCTAAGCTTTGTAATAATTGTTTTAGTACTTGTCCCATGAAATGTGTACCCTGGTCGTGAGTAATAATTTTTGGACAACCGTATAAACAGAATAACTCCAATAATACCTTAGCTACGGTTTTTGCGTCTGCAGAACGAGTTGCACGTGTATATGCCATCCTCGTTGTGGGGTCTGTCATTACTAAAATGTATTTAAATCCATGGCTTTGTGTCATAGGGCCTAAGAAATCTATAATTAATCTTTCAAACGGTTTTGTTGAGGGGATTTGCGGTTGTAACTTTCCGTATTGTTTATAAGTAGCAGATCTCCTAAGTTGACAGTCTTCACATGTTTTAGTATAGTTTACAATGTCCTGATTTATACTGGGCCAATAGTATCGTGATTTTATTTTCTTTCCAGTTTTAAAGCTTGAGAAATGCCCTCCTGAAAATATATTATCATGGAAGGTTTTTAATATTTCGTTAACCTTTTCCTGGGGTATTGCTAATAAATATTCCGTGTCCCTACCATTGAAATGTTTGTAATATAATATGTTATCCCCCTCTACATATTTCCTTGATTCATGTCTGATTTTCTTCGGAACGGAATCTGGTGATATCTTAGCTAATTTTATTTGCTTTAAATAAGGGTATTTTGCTTGTAACTCTTCAAAATTTTCTGTTTTTATCTCCTGAATGTTTAATGTAGCTTGAATTAGGTCCTGGTCTAACTCCTCTTCTGGTGGATTTCTAGAAAGGCTGTCCGCTAGTAGATTGTTAGTTCCCTTCTTATATTTTACGATTATATCGTAGTCAACTAGTGCGAGAGCAAGGCGATTTAGGCGTGATGAAGTGTTTTTAAAATTCTTATAATGTACGAGTGACTGACAATCGGTATAAACTATTGTTTGCCTGCCCAGCGTAAATTCCCTCCAGTAATTAACTGCATATACTAAGGCTAGCATTTCCCTTTCTGCATTAGAATATCGCTTTTCCGTTTCTGTGTATTTTCTTGATAAATATGCTATGGGATGCATAGTATTATTTTCAGGATTGATTTGCAAGTAACAGGCCCCAAGCGCAAATAATGAACTGTCAACTTAAATAACTGATTCCCAATCGTCTTTCCAATGAGCAAGTAATGGTGGATTAGTTAAAATTTGCTTTATTTTATTAAAAGCTTGTTCACAATCTTCATTCCATTTAAAAGGTAAATTTTTGTTTGCTTGTTTAATTAACTCTGTTAGGGGTAATGTAATTTGGGCATAATTTTTAATATGCTTCCTGAAAAATGATGACGCGCCTAGGAACTGACGCACACGTCTTATACAGTCTGGCCTTTTAACTTCTTGTATAGCATTAACTGTAGATTGTTGAGGTAAAATTCCTTGCTTTGAGACTGTGTATCCAAGTATATCAACTGTTTCATATAAAAACTTGCATTTTTTTGTGTTTAGCTTTAAATTAGCTTTGTGTAATATTTCTAAAATTATTTCCAAATTTTCTAAATCCTGTTGAAAGGATGATCCGTAAACTATAACGTCATCAATATACGATATAACTTTATTGTACAGGTGCTTATTTAATAAAGCTAATATCGCTTTGCTGAATACAGCGGTTGAAATTTTTAATCCCATGGTTAACCTTTTGTATCTTAACAGACGATCTTGCGTCTTAATCGCAAGTATGTTTCTGTCCTCTTCTCTTACAAGTAATTGGTGAAACGCTCCCTTGAGATCTAATTTTGTGAACGTGTTTGCTTTATTTAAGCAATTTAAAACTAAGTTAACTGATGGGGTAGGATGTACACAGTTCTTTAAAATGCTGTTAATACGACGCATGTCCGCAACAACGCGAGCCGAATTGTCGCGATTTTTTGTTACGAATACTGGTGAAGCATATTCGCAAAATTCTGGGCATTCCTCTAAAATGTCTGCTTCTAGTAATTGGTTTAAAAGTTTATCTAGTTCCTGTCTCTCCTGCATACTCTGTCTATAAGGTGGGCTGTTTACGGGTTTAGCATTTGGAACTAATTCTAATTGTATTGGTGGCAAATTAGCTGGTTCAAGGTCCTCTACCTTCGTGGTGAACATAGATTTGTATTTATGTAGCAGTTTACTGACCATGTTATGCTGCTGTACCGTTAGGTGTGGTGATATGTTAAGTTCTATGCCATCCTTATCTGTGACTGTTTGTTTACGTAGGTCCCGTGTGCGTGGCTGTTGTCGCGGTCTTGTTGTGTCAGCACAAGTGTCGTCTTTGTTTACTTCCTCAGTGAGGTAGCCTAATAAAGTGTTGGCATTTATGTGTTTTGGGAAGCTAGATCAATGTTTTTAGATCAATGTGTTTTCGGTTCTTATGTCAATGATCTTATCTCTGGAAACCATCTCAGTACTGTTAATGCTTTCGATTTGTATCAACCATTTTTTCCCCATTTTTATTTTATGTTTAAATTGGCCTAAGTTTATCACAATTTCTTTTGTGTCGAAATTTAATTCAACCCTGTTCTTATTTAGGAATCTATTCCCTAAGATTATTTCGCTCGTGATATTCGGAGTGACAAAAAATGTATCCCTGATAATTATATTATCTATTTCTAATGCAATTTCCGCAATCCCTAAAATGTTTATGGGAGTATTATTTGCCGATACCACTCTCGGCAATTTTCCTGTCTCAATATTTGTCCCGTGTACGAACTTTGAATTTATAAGGTTTATATTTGATCCGGTGTCAACTGTACACTGAATTATTTTGTTTGGATTTTGAGTTAACTTTGCATTAAGTGTTAACACTGGTACTCTCTTGTCTTCCGTTTGTTTTATTTTAAATAGAGTATCATGTAACTCCTGGTTTCTTAACTGTTCCTTTCTCCTTGGCTTATGTATCCTTCCTTCTGATACTAGTGTAATGTCACAGCTGTGGATCATGTGTTGCGTTCCTTGCTCTTCCAGCTGCCTGCATATTTCTTCCTTCTCCTGTTCCCTCAATGTGTCTCCTTCTTCCCTGTTCTCCTGTACTTCTGTTGTTCCTTTGACTTCCTTTGTTCCTTCCCTTTGTTCCATCCTTACTGTCTCCTCTTCCTTCTTTATAGCTCGTTGCTCTTCTCTGGCTCCTTCCCTTAGTCTCATTCCACCTGATAATGGCTGTAGCTGTTTTCTCCATTGCACTCTGCGCTCCTTAGTCTTGCAAGTGTGGTATATATTGTGGTCTTTTTCCGAGGGTTAATTATGTTCTCTTCATGTCTTCTTTCTTCTCTTCTGTGCATGTATTCCATCTTCTTCTTTATGTTCTTAGCTTCATCTAGCTTAGGAAATTCCTTCTCGTAGTTATATATTCTGAACTGGGGTTGTATTTGTTTGTAGGGCGAATTTATACTCTGTTTTAAGCAGGGAACCTTCTCTTTGTTGTTAGTATAGAGAGGGCCCCTTCCTATGCGTTTTTTGTATCCGGTTTTCCCCTTTGTAGTTTGTAGCATTCTTCTTTGTTGTGGTTGCTCATCCTACAATAATCACAATACTTGGACCTTGTCTTCATCATTTCCCCTGTTTGCTGCCTCTTAAACCTGCAATCCTGCGTATTATGGTTGTTTCTTCTGCAGTGACTGCAATACGTAGTAAAATTCCTGCTTCCGTTATATGGAACTTCTGCTCTTGGGGTTGCATGTCGTGGGCCCCATGATGTTGCATGGTAGTTGGTCTGGTAGCCTCCTCTGCTCATGGTGTGCCGTGGTGTCCATTGCACTGGGTGTCGTTGCGTCGTCCTATATCCAGTTGGTCCCCTGTAGTTGGTTCCTCTTCCCCTGTAATTGTTGTAGTATTCCCTGTGTTGGTTTGGCTTGTCGTGTTGGTGATGTATTTGTCGCTGTGGCGTTTGTTGCATAGTCATGTTTGAAATGACCTGAGTTAGGGTCCTTATTTCTGCATGTAAATTGTTTATTTTCTGTCTATTGGTGGTGGTTTCCCTAGCGTAGCCCTCTCTTTCTGCTCTGCTGTATTTTTCTTGATTTACCGATTTAATTTGTAGCTGTAACTCTATTTTCTTTAAACTCTTTTCTAGCTGTTCTAAAGTGTCACAAGTTTCTGATAACACCCTATCACAAAATTCAGGTCTTAGGCCTTGTATAATGTACTGCCCTATTCGTTTTCTGACATATTGGGGTCATGGCGCCTACACAAGGTTAGTACCTCCAAGTAATATGTTAGCACAGGTTGGTCCCTACCTTGCACTTTTTTATCTAAGATGTTCTGCAAAGTTTGTGCCTGTGCAACCGAGGTGAAAGTGTTAATAAAGGTTTCCTTTAACTCATCCCAATCGTGTATCACCTTCCCTTTTGTGAAATGTTGATGCCATGTAAGTGCCGTCCCTGCTAGGTGTGCCGGAAATAATTTTATTTTTGAAGCATCCTGCCAATTATTTGACTGTGCCGCGATTTGATACTTGTCTATAAAATCGTTGGGGTTTTCAGTTGGTAGACCGTAGTACGTACCAGCAGATATTAACGGTAAATTTTCTTTTGGTGTCGTCATGTTATCCTCGCGGTCTCCTATGTAATTATCCGTGAGTGCTCTATGATTTGCCCTATTCGTCCCTTGGGGTGTAATTTGACCTGGAGGGTCGTCTGTGTCCACTGAAGCTAAGTCAATGTCCTCGTAGTCGTCACCGTCACTGTCCTCGCTGGCTGGCGTGTCGTAAAGGGTTTCCCTATCCCTAATGAATTGTTCAATTCTCCTAAGCAATGGGTATTTTTCTAACTCAACATCGGTTAAGAATCTTTTCCCTAATAACTTTCTTAAAATGAATTTTTTTTCTTCAGACCAATTATTTTTTAAATAAGCTTTAAGATCGGCTACAATGGGTCTTAATTCGGCAACCGTGTCCTCGTCTTTGTATTTAATGTTAAACTTCACTAATATTGCTTGTAGCTGTTCTTTCTTTACTCTATAAATATCCGAAGGCAAGGAAACTTGGTTTATTGGCATTTCATTTTATTTTAAATTAACAAAACCCTAGACAGTTTTATTTGTATTTATTTATTACTGTTATACAACCTGTCTTTTATGTTTTATTAAACCCTGACGACTTTTATTATTTTATGCGATATATCTGTTGATTAAATATTTTGTATGCTATTTTTTTATTTGTAAGTGCCCTACAGTATTAACCGTTTAGTCGATTACGTCCCTTCAATTCATTATTTCTGTCCCTATGCAGTTTTATCCTATCTCATAAATACCTTCTTATCTCTATAATCATCTTATGCTAATAAAACATCACTCACTCTGTGTCAATTCAATCAATTTTATGGTAATTAAACCAATTCAGCGATCTCCACCATGTAAGATTATTTTCTTTCTTTTACTCTTAAGTTTGAATCATAACTCGCTTAGCTTAGTGAAATGGAAACCAGGAAATTGATTGAAATGACACCAGCGTCTGTAATAACATATACCTTTTAATATTCATAAATCAGATGACTATTTCTTCCTTATTATATAATGATAAATATTCGTGAAAACCCTTTAAATAGAGGCCTCTGTGCCCTAACTCCTATTTATAAAATACAACTGAAATGACAAACACAATATAAATCAATACTCTCTTAAGCTAACAAATCATTAATAAAGATCACTCTGTTCTGGCATGGCCAAAGTTCTTTAAGGCAATTTATGCGTCACAGTCCACACCTTCCATATGAATACACACCCTTAACTCGATATTTAACATTTAATTTACATTGTTGGGCATGTAGCCGTTAATCTACCATTAAAGGTTTACTCAATTCACTTTATTAATAGTTTAGTCCTTTATATTTCATCCATCAATTACGCATCAAAATAATTACCCTTAAACCTTTCCAAATTAAACATTGTCACATTATATTACATTAAAATGTTAAGCCATGTGGGCCTTTATACTTCAATAATCAATTCATTCATGTAACAGTTATTCATTAACACTTACTAAATTAATTGAACGATGGTTAATGACATCGAGCTACTGCTATCTTTATGTACAACTATTTTACACCTCAACTTGGCCTATAGGCCATTCTGATTATGTCTACCGTCTTTAATAATTTATTTTAACAATTAACCCTGCCATTTACTCTGAGGCTACTTAATTATATATATATATATATATATTTCCCCTTTCTGTTTGGATTATTTATTGCTTGTCTTAGTAATCTTTAACTTTTAATATCTTCATCATTGCTTGGTCATTATTATTATCAAATCATTTCCCTTAACCTTCGACTGTTCTCTCAAATTTTTCCCTTTATCTAGAGGTGCAATTTAGTGAAGATCACATACCACGCAGTCCGGAATTTTGGCTGTCAGGCGGTCTCCCTGCGTTGTCGGTCGGTCCTTGGCCTCTCCGTGGTCCCGTCCAGTGGTCAAGGTGTCCAGGAGTGGTCCAGCGTCCAGAAGTGGTCCCGGGTCCCTTTGTCGGTGGTTGTCTTGAAGAATTCTCCCAAGGCTCCTCCGGTCGCAGACACGGTCCGTCCTCTTCTCCCTCTGGGTTGTGGTCGCTGTAGTGCTTCTGTTGGCCCTGCGTTGGTGGACTTGGTTGGAAGGTCAACAACACCCGGTATTTTACTATAACCTAAGTGTTGCGGGACTTACTCGATCCAGCCCCCCTTACTTCCCAACACTTCACTTCTTGCCTCTCTTTTTCTGACTGTCCATCATCTCTCCTCGATATGTTTCCCCCGATTTCGTGTTTCCCCCAAATTCGGTCGACCACGCCCACGTCAACCAATCACGTCGATTCTGGACTCCTACACCCGCCGTGATTCGTGTCCGTAGCTGGTCAGCATTCCGCCGCCATCATTGGAATTTTTGGTGAGTTACTTTGATTTTGTCGCTTGAACCCTAGGTCATTTACCTGTGTAATTTGACCGTTTATTTCCTGTTTTGTTACTCTGTCATTTCCTGTTGTTCCCAATTCCAAGTCTTTGACCTCAGCTTTACTTCGTAGTTAATTGTACTCATATTTTTATGATTTTATTTTAGGGATTTTATTAACCAATAAAGTTCATAATGTTTACAGTGTTGAATTGATCAACTAGTGTTTGGAGGAACTGTTGTCTTGCCATCTTCGTCAGTGGTAGTGTTTTCTGAGATGTTGCCTCTTCGGAGTCTCGAATAATACTCGTGCTGGAGCGGTGTTGTCTCCTCGTATTTATAGGCTCCGCTACCCCCACCACATTTCATTTCTCCGCTACCCCCACCACATTCCTGCGTTTGTTTCAAGTAAGCAGCCAAACGATATGCGTTGTGCAATGCACAGTTTGTTTGACCGTGTTCAAGATCTTTTGCAGCAACAAAAATATTACCGGTATTAATGTGGAAGTCCTTACTGATAGTCATATCGAAAACATCACCGTGCGTGTATGTTTGTATCCAGTTCTTTTTTTTCTAATCCTCTTGTGTATATATGTGAATATTGTTTGCAAAAGTTAAACATAATACTGTGCATATTACTGTAGCTTATAAATCCATCATACCAATGTATGTGATGAAAGTGTTTAGTTATCCATTTGTTTGTACTTTTTCCTTTGGCGTTAAGTTTGTTAAAAGAAAAAGGAGCTTCAAACGTGAATGGGTAGGCTACAAATGTAAGCAAGTCTAAAATTACTTATTATTTGATAATAAACCTATCATCATTATTGCGAAATGCTTGAAAGTCTATTACACAAGGCTTTACATCCAATTCTTCTCCTCCTCCGCTCATCATGGCACCTGACGATCAACTAAACTGTTTTCCACACCACGGTAGGTTAAATACCAGGCCGTACAGTTGCAGGCGCGTTGGTGTATATTTAACGTGGGCACCGTCCCCAATAGGCCTACCCCACGTGTTTTCTTCTTTATTAAGTCAAAAATTATTCTTTTTTAAGTTCTTATTCTTCTTGTGTTTCGTTTTCTTCTTCTTGATTCTTTGTTTCTTCTTCCTGTGTTGTTTCTTCTGCAGCTTCTGTAGCGATTTCTACAAGTGGTTCAAAATCTTTTAACTTTCTCCACATGGAAACTTCATGAGGTATTCTATTAAAAATAGATGTATCCACAGGTCCGTACACGATGATGCTATCAGGTTGTTTTTCCAAAGTATCGACCAAATATTCTTTAATAATAGCACTTGCAAATACCAACTGTCTCATGTACCTTGTAATAGGTTCTGTTGCGTAGTTTAAAACGTAGAATTCTTCACGTGATAGTAGAATCTTATTTTCATGTTGAGTCAAGTCTCTAATTCTCAATTGTAGTTGTCCGCGATGTTTAACAATATCGATTTCATTGTCACAATCCAAAAGTCGAATATGTGTTTTCCTTCCACACAAACTGTTAGTTAAATAACATTCTATTAAATGTACATGTTTCAAAAATGACTCCTAAGCATTTTGCAAAAATAAAACCTTTTTTGTTCCATGGTGTAGTATTACTGTAGGGGAATAATCCAATCACTTAATTAATCCAACTGATACACTTTTACTGATGCATGCTGAGATGGGGTAAAAGATTCGCAAAAAAACGTCAGTTAAAATGTGAGGAGGAATATTTTCTTCAAATTTCTTCTTCCTCTTTGATACTACCTTTGATGGGTCTGCATTACTTTCCTCCTCTCTATCTCTTTTACCAAACTTTAAAAATGCAGTTATTTCCTTGATGATTTCTGCTTCATCGGTATTATCACGTTCCAATAACGGTGCTACCTCTGCATCACCTTGTACAACAGATGGAGAACTCATTTTGTAGAAGATGTTACCCATGCGACGAATGGCGATCAACTGAAGACCTGCATTGTTGCTCCGCTATTTATAGGTTAGTGACAGTGGCGGTATCGGTGGTGGTACAACATTTTACAATACTGTCTTTACAATACCGGTCAACGGTGTGTATGTAACAATTTTATCGAGCAAAATTAAACAATACGCAGATGTATTTGCAGGTACGTTTTCTTGAAATTCCATTTCTATTTTTATATTAACACTAGACGATTTACGGATTCGTTTTGTTTGGAGCAATCAATTACAACAATCGGAGCTTTCGATTCAAACTGTTCAGGAGATAGTAGAGGTGTGTTTGTTTTCCCGTAGTATGAATTTTGGAACCTAGCGTACATATCGTATAAAACACAGTACCTTTTTTATCAAAAGAGATATTAAAGTTGTCGTAGGGAAAGAATTGTGAATTCAGGAACACTTTACAGTTTGTTAATTTGCAATGGTCAAATTCACCAGTATTTTCAGTTATTATATTTTTTTCTTTGTTTGTAATCAAAATATTACACATCTCACCTTTTCCAAATGAGTAGAAGTTTTTACAGTCCATGTATGCCGTTGTGTTCTAGGTAAAACGGGGTATTCATGAAACTCCCAGCTTCTGAATGGTATTACAATGTCTCGATCTCATTTTAACTTTCTTAATAATGTAATCCTATGTTCATCACTTAGTCGCACATGTGGTACTCTCCAAACAATCTTGTCTAATGTTAATTTCCATTCTAAATTGGCATCAATTGTTCCAGCAGCTGCTTTAATAATATCTTTATCGTTTGATGATCTTAATAAAACAAGTTCGTGTATACATTTATTATTCTTCTTCTGTAGTCTTCAGCAAATCCTATGAGTAATTTTAAAGGTACGTAGAAATCAAAATTCCCTGAAGAGTCAGGAGTGATTGTATTTTTGTCTGGTGCAACCCATCCTGCGACAGTTAACAGATTATTCTCATTTGGTGTTAAAGACGCTAATCCTTTCAATGTACTGGAAATTCCAACCTTTTTTGTTGAATCGACTGTAACTCCTGAAATTTCATATCTAATCTCGTCAAACAAAAATGCCATAGGATTATTTATGAACGGAACAGTGGTTCCAGCAGTACCATCAGCTTTAGTTACTTTTCGTTCAATATATAAATAACTTTCGCATGGAAGAGTATAAATGTCTTGTTGTTGTATTGGAATCCTAATTTCATCGTTATTGTTTAATTTTGACGAAGCGTAAGGGTTTTGCGTGTGATATTCCTTTTCCCATAAGGTCTCGTCGAATGTTGGACCCTGCGCTATATCCAATATATCCATTGTTAATGATTTTTATTCCAATTTCATCTAGAAAATGAATGTTGTCACTTGTTAATCCTTCTACAGCTGATGAGCTACTGGCCTCTTTGTTGGTTGGCTCTCTATTTTTAAATGATAACCCCATTGTCTAAGCGGATGATTTTATATGTATTCTTACAGTAATAGCTTCTCCTCTAAAGTCAATAAGGTTTCTGTCTTGATCCACTATGTTCAGCACGATGTCTGAAATGAAACTGGTGTTTAACGGTAGGTACACAAGGTTTTGAGGTTTTTCTACTATCTTGAAACCTGGTGCAACTGGTGGGTAGAATGTTTGTAATATATGACGATTCTCACCATCTCTGTAGGATCCTTGTATAATGTTACATGTAATGTCTATGCTATTAACTTTGATGATCGTCACAGTTTTATTACCAGAATGAGTTGTATTAGGATCTAATACCTTTGTTTCCTTAGAAAACCCCAATAAACTACCAATTGAATGTTCTTGATTAAAATCAATATACTACTTAGAAGTAATTTCAGCTTTCATTGTATTGTTATTGCCTTTTATAGTTATATTTTCTTTTCCCATATGTTTTTGTATAACTTCATTTATATTGTCAATTTCATAAGCTCCTGTCGGTAAACTGAATTCTTCCAAAGCTGAATCAACTTTTGTCTTGTAATAATGTATTTTGTTATTAATTCCTTCACTAACGTTTGGAATAGAGTTATATGTTGTTAAATCCAATAATGTGGCTTGCCATAGTCTTCCTTTTTGCAAACGTAGCGCTGGAAATAGAATACTGCGCAAAGTACATGAGTTACCGGTTAATGACACTGTCTTAAAGTTGACTAACACTTTTAGCTAAAAAGTCTAAACATAAATGACCGTAAATGGATGTATCATCAGGTTGTTCTCTTGTATGATTGTAAAAAACATTTTCAGCCGGTTGTTCTCTTGTATGATTGTAAAAAACATTTTCAGCCGCACAAAAGTATTGTTGAAGTTCTTTCGGTGGTGGAAGATTTCCAAAACTGTCGAAATAATAAATAGTTTTACCAAGTTTCTTGTAACACACCCAGTGAGTGCCTGATCCTTCAGTATTATCCAAATTTACTATACCAGTCTCATTTTTTCACATTTTAACCGGTAATTCATCTTTCATAAATACTCCTCTAAAAAAATGGGATTTTCAAACAAGCAGCATATGTAATCCAGCATATGTAAGCAGCGAGTTCTTTATTGGTTAATTCTTTGTTTTTAATTATTAATTGCTTTTTCTTATTTAATATACACGATACGGCCTTAAGTATATTCCTCCTCCCTTTTTTATCATTGACCATATTGTTGGTTTATTTTTACCTTTACCACGGGTAGATCGATGTTGTCTTCTAATATTACCTCCTTGTTTCTTAGCGGATCTTTTCCCACGCCTTCTTCTCTTTCCTACTCCAAACGTAGTGTTTGCTTTCATTGCTGCTGTTACTGCTAAAGACGCTGCTTTTTCACCAATAGTCGCGTCACTAGAGCGTACTCTTTGCCAAGCTTTCTCAGCAAGTGCTCTATCTGCTATTCATCTGTTTTTAGTATTACCAAATTTGGAATATGCTATATCGTGCTGTTGACAAGCCTGATCGAGCTTATTTATTCCAGGATCTCCTCTAGCAAGACGTTTCTTTAATTTGGTTCCAGGACCACAATATTGATATCCTCCAGGTAAATGTAATTCCACAGGTAATAAATCAATCGCCTTGTTAACTATAGCTCCAACCGGTTTACTCAATAGAAAAAATGCTGTTGATGCTATTCCCCTTCCTCTCTGTAATCTCTCTCGATTATGACTGATGCGTTTAACCCTCGACATGACTATTTATAGCAAAACTTACAATCAGAAGGTGCACTCTATAAATGTTTTACAATAAATGTAATATCAGTTTTGGATTCTTGTATTATATACTGTTTAAAACCCATTTATTATATAGAAATGGATTAATTAATTAAACGTAGACATATTAAATAAAAGTAGTAAAAATATAAATAAGGTGTAGGTGAAGTTGTTCCAGATGTTTCTCCGCTGGTGATGGTATCGTTGTCTTCGATAAAATGAATAAACTTTAAATAGTTTTCATGTTCCCTTAGAAACTTGCCCCTGAATCGTTGTTGATTGAATAACACATCCCAGTCTAGTTTATCTTTAAAATTGTCAATGTAATTCTCAGAGAGATTTTGATATTTAGTTATTACTTGCCAACAGTTATTAAAATTTGATGTCATCTCTACGAGTAAGTCTTCTGAAAACTGTTGTCTTTGTAAAATATGGATCCATATAACTCTGTGAAAATAAATTCTTAACATAGTCATTGTAAAGAGGTAGTGTATGGAAAGTTGTTCCCAATCCATATATCTATCAAACCGTTGAACAAAACCATCTGTCAACACTCCTTGGGGAAATCTCGTCTCTTGAGATATTAAACTCTATGAAGTGATATTGGATTCCATCATCCTGAAATTATTCTGCATCTGAACAATTATTCCTCGATTTCGCAGTTCATCAACCAAAGCTACCCATTTATTTTCTAAACCAGTGTGCCCGGCTTCCATAGCTTCATGTAATAACCTCATTCAATCAACTAACTTATTTATATCGTTGTAATATATTATATTAGTTTCATACAAATTTTTCAATAATCCCCTTCCAGATGCGGTAGAATCAGTTGTTTTTCTCCTTTTATGCAAAACATTTAATTCAGCAGAAGATAATGGTCTTATTTTAATTTGAGCTTTATTTAATTTCGGGGGGAAAAGATTAGGCATAATACTTGTGTATTTTATTGACCGATTTCTATGAATAGGTAAGTCTTTGGAATATTTTTTTCTATGTGCATTTGTATGCTCTAGTATATTTTTAAATAATTGTAAATCCTTTTTAGCATATTTACCAGGACTATTTTTAAAGATGAGTTCAAACAAACCTTTTGTACCTTTACATTTTTTATCACCAATAACTATATCATCATTTTCGTTTATATCTAACTTGCTATCTCCAATCATTAATCCTTTATCCTCTATTCTAGCTCCATATTTATGATAATTTTGATTAGCATGTGTGGCGTGTAACATTTTTAATGTATATTTCCTTCCAAGTGTTCCTTTAAACATAATATCTGAGCCTAATTTGCTTAGGTTGGATGGGTTAATAACCTCTTCTTCTGCACTTCTATCTTCTGCACTTGTATCTTCTGCGACGTCCTTTTCCTTTAAATCTTCTATATTTCCGCTTTCTTCATACTCGTCGCTTTCTTCAGATGTTTCTAACTGGCCAAAACTTTCATCATCCTGAAATTCTTCTTCATATTTGGAAATTGGTAGCATTTTGTCTCCTTCGAAGCGAATTGAAGGTTTTCCATATTTTGTGCTAATCGCTTTATAGGTTCTGTAACAGGTTTGAATGTTGTTTCTTAAAATTGCTATGTTTCATTTATACCTAATTTTAACGCTCGTTTTTTTGTCTAAAAGAATCACTAAGTGATTTTATTTCCTTTAATAGCTTTTCCTGATTAACCATCTTTACACCATGAAGACAGTAATACCGCTAATCAGTGTATCAAATTTATCAAAACCTTTTCTATAAAGGCCATCTTTTATAGCTTGATCTTTCATAATAACCAGAAATCCATACTTTTCCGCCCATGCTTTTCCGCAAAGCTCTTTAAACTTTTCAAATTGCATATCCGCATTGACATGATCGTTATATATATGTTTTAGGTTAGTATCGTCTTGTTTAAATACAATTAAAATATTTGCATTATCTCTGATAAGATGTTTTGGGATTTTGCTACATATATGCTGTCGATGATATTATGTCTTCCCATGGCAAAGTAGTTTCTAATAGTATCCTGATTTTCACAAGATACATCGTCAAATATAAATACAGAATACGGCTTCGCTTCGTTTGGTTGCATAATGCTATCACTAGCGTTAAATTTATAAAAATTAACGTCAGACACATCAGATAGGATTTTATCCAGCAATTGATACTTTGGTTATTGTAGAGACTTTGAAAAATATATAGGTTATTAAACCTTAATCCCTGCGGATTAGTGATCAAATTAAAGACAACATTGGTCTTTCCACAGTTTGAGGGACCACTTACTATACATCGAACAGTGTTTGGAAGTAAACTACCGTGTTTACCATTGTTGATTTTAACGTTATCCACAGTTAAATCATCCATAAGATTAATATTGAATCGATCTTTATGGTGAATAATATCCATCCTTTTCAAAGGTTAACGATGAAATGAGTTGCTTGCATTAAACCAAGTCCTTTATAGGTATCCATGAATCCTCAGTTTTGTTAAACCCCAACCACCGCACTTTAACTGCGTCCTTTTTTTCTTTGTAGCACTTTTTCAACAAGATATACATCACCTACTGATGATTTTAACATTTCATGTCCATAAAATACAGCTTGCAACAAATTTCCTTTGTTATCTTTTAAAATATACGTCTCAGGTACAGTCGGTTGTACTTTATACACTGTGAAAACTTCATTCGTCCAATTGGGAAGGTATTTCTTGGTAAACACTCCCTTATACCACCGTACCTCCGTCCTCTCCTTGTGCCTCCGTTACTCTCCGTACTTTATCACTTACATTAAATTTTCTTGGTTGCATCTTTTCTACTTTCCGCTTTGTATTTTTCTTAATGCGTTTTACATCTTATACATCTTTTGCATTTTTACTATTTACTTTGTTAGGTTTCATACCAATAGTTCTATGAAACCTGTTGTTATAATCATTTATTAATTGTGGTAAAATATCAATCCATACGTAAGAACCTCTTTTTGAAAACTGTTTATACAGTGCTCCTTTTAAGGTCATTCAAAACTTGTGTAAAAAAAGGGGAAACACAGCTTAACATTGCTGTGTTTCCCCTTTTTTACGGAAAGGAAAAGGATGTAGGACGATGAAAGGGTTACTCGTCATAGGGTTGAGGGAATAGTGGCTGAAAAAACAACGGGGATAAAATTTGGAAGTTTGTAGTTTAAGTTGCAAGAGTTACAGTTTACGATAGCTGTTTTTTTCTCTGAATTTGTAGAATAATGATTTATTTTATATCTCTTCATTAACTGTGCAAAGTTTGTATTAAAGTATTCTGTTCCATCATCAGTTTGTAAATGTTTAATTTTGTCTTTATCTCTTTTTATGGCTATTTCCATGGCTTGTGTTACGCTTTTACCAGTCTTGTCCTTTAGAGGCAAAGCGTCTGCAACTTTTGTAAAACAATTAATGAGTGTGAGTATATATTTATACTTTGTTTATTCTGCTATACGGTCGCATTTCAATTAAATCCGCTTTATATAGATCATTTATCCCTTTTATAACAGTATTTCTTCTTGGCAAATTTATTCTTGCAGGTTTGTGTAGTTCATTAACAATTTTCTTCTTCAAGTCTGACATGATGGTTTCACGAACACAGGTTATATGGTATTAAATATTCCTTTATATATATATGCTTATATATATATATAGTTCAAGGTCATTCAAAACTTGTGTAAAAAAGGGGAAACACAGCTTAACATTGCTGTGTTTCCCCTTTTTTACGGAAAGGAAAAGGATGTAGGACGATGAAAGGGTTACTCGTCATAGGGTCGAGGGAATAGTGGCTGAAAAAACAACGGGGATAAAATTTGGAAGTTTGTAGTTTAAGTTGCAAGAGTTACAGGCTGCACCTCTGTAAGCTCCTGTAAGATGATATTGGTCTCGCACTTTAACGTTATCCGGTGTAAAGGTGTTAGTACACAGATAACATGTTGTTGCCGAATCATGTTGTTAAGTTCACCTTCAGTCATAGGTCTCATCGGTAACACATTTCTATACATTTCTTCCACCTTTTCAGCTATGTTATATAAATACTCGACAAAGTGTTGAGCTGCTTCTTCACCACGATATGTCTTCGGCGTAGACGACAATTCGTGTTTACAAAGATGATCTTCAGAAAGCGTGGACTTTATTATTAAACAATAGCTGTTCGGTGTGTGCTGCTGGTTTTTGCTCCTTCTTGTTACGTTCTCTTTTTGATGTTCGAGCGGAAGTAAAGACGCTTCAAAATCAGCGTACACAACAACAGGTATACGGTATTGTTGTATTACTTTGTCAAATTTTATTTACGCTCTGCTGGGATGTGGCAATTTAGTTCTTACTTCATAGTTTCTACTACATAACCGTTGGTCATAACTACTAGCCAATCTGAACCTCCTCTTCTTAATTCTTTGTTTACATGACAAAAACATCTTTTACAAATTACAAATTTCAATTTTACAAATTTCTTTTCTTTATGATTAGATACTTGTTTAAAAACAAAACGTTCAAAATTTTTGATATATACAAAGTGTGAAATATCGCCTTTAGTAATTAATAATAAATCCGTATGATCTCAGCGCTCATTTAGTGTTATGCGCAAGGGATACACATTGTTTGACGAATCCAATCCAAATAGGTTGACCAAAGCAAAAGGGTTTTGTTTTTCAAATGTTGATATATTTTTTATAGCAACAGGGCAACTAATTCCTTGAAAATTATATCTATGTTTTACTTCTTCATATTTGTGACTTGGTCTTATCGGATTGTCTGTTACATATTTGACCAACATGGCATACTTAAAACATTCAGTATCTTGATTTTGTACGTTGATGCAGGATTTGGTATCACTAATCTTTTTTGGTAAAGGGATATAGCTACTGCCATTAATTCCATAACCGTGTTTGTGTACTATTAAGTCTAGCCCTGTGATGCTTAACAAACTCCATCCAGATCCTCTTCCTTCATGTTCTTGTATTTTTGTCATTGGCTCTTCAAAACATTCAGATACTATTGAATAAATATCTGACGAAAACATAATAGTTCAGTTTTTTGTTAAAAAACCTCTCGGTAAGGTTTCATTTTGAATGTTTGTAAGTAAAGCATTCAGTAATAGTCCAAATTTGATAAAATTTAATCTTTTTAATTCATTTTGCAAAGTTTTGCTTACCAATCCTTTTGCGTTATTTAAAAATTCTTCGAGTTGTAATTTTTCATTGTCAATTTTAAAGTGGGTTACTACATTACCCGGAAGTGCTCGGGCGTGTAGTTCCACATTTACTGGTGGTCCAGGTGCATAATGAATGACACTCGGTCTTGAAACTTCATTTTGTTCTTCTTCTTCATTTTGTTCTTCTTGATTTAGGTTTGCAACTTGATGTTGTGCTAATTGATGATAGATTGAATCTAATTCTTCTTCATTTTGTTCTTCTTCTGTATTTGTATTGATGTTATGTTTCAATTCTTTATGAATTGTTAAAATCCATTCATCTCTAAAAGAAGCTTTACAAATATCGCACCGATACATGTTGTTCCTGTGTCTTCCTCAAAGGTTAACCAGCTACTAATAACACCCCAAAATGCACCTATATTTATACCCGATTAAGAAAAGTGGTGGGGGTATACATGTTGGAGTATATGTGTTAGGGAAGAATATTGTTTCAAGTATTGTAAGTGGGTCAAGGTTATCTTAGGATATTGCCAAAACGGGGAATAGAGCAGTAAGTGATTCTCACTTGGAACAAAATTGATCTATTCCCCGCTTTGTATTTTCAAAAGTCTGTAATTTACTTATATCTTTTTATTTATCCTGACCCTCATCAAAAACAAAGAGTTGTTTGTATGCTGAGGGTTCTTCAGCAAAAAAGTGTTGAACCGCCAAGTCATCCTTTATCAGAGAAAATGATTCCAGCAGTTCTTTGGATGGTGGTTCTTGGTCGAGTGAGGGAGCTGTCAGCGGTTCTTTAGATGGTGGTTCTTGGAGTTTTGATTGTAGACTTTTGATATACTCCATAGCCATATATCGTGGTTATTTTTGAATCTTGAGGATTAGCGAATGGGATTATTCTTTGTAACCTCTGATAGCCACTGTTTAGATTCGCTCTCCATTTCTTCGAATGTTCAGCGTTTCTCTGGTTGTAGAGAGATCTGGAGTTGGATGTGCTTGCTTGTGAATCCATAGCTGACTAATAAGTATATTCCAAATTGCTCGCTTAAATACTTGCTTACCCCCACCATTAGAGTACCCCCCTCTTGGACCATATTTTTGACTTATTAATAAATATTGTACCAAATGAAGATGTTTCTAAGTCCCGATGTAGGTCAAGGTCATCTTAGGATATTTCCAGAACGGGGAATAGAGCAGTAAGTAGTTCTCACTATGACTGCAAACTGATCTATTCCCCGCTCTGTATTTTGAAGTTAGACCGTCCAAACGAGGGTTTATTCGGTTGTGTAATACAAACACAGAACGTACTCTTCTCTCAATAGACGATAGATCTCCTTTGCAAAAGGGATTGCTCGGATCTCTATTCGTCTTTCTTATTTTCCTCTAGAGGCTGTACCTTTAACGTGTACAGTGTTAAACTCCAAATGCAAAGTATATACTCTGCGAAGGAACACATTCGCTTCATGGATAGATGAAATGTAATGTGTGAATACCATGGTGTCTAGAATCAAAGTGATGCTAAGATGTGCAACATCCCAGCTATATAGCACTCGTCCGTAAAAGAGGGGGGAAAAGGTTTAAACACACAATTAATTACCTTTTCACATTAATTTGTCAAAGTCCTGTCAAGTACTGGAAGAAGGCTAAGAACTAATCCGACTCATCTGACGAATCAGTTGAAGCATCGGACGGAAACAAGCAACGGGCAAAAGGGGAGATAACCAGTGACGTAGGTACCCTCAAAAATAGTCCTACTACCACTCGGAGTTGCCTCCATGTGTTCCATGCAGAGTAACTGCTGATAACACTCCGCATCGTCCGAATTTGAGTATTCCTCCGCATCGTCTGCTATACTGGAAATCTCCTCGTCGCTCTCCAGTTTTTCCATCAAACTCAATGCTTCCATTTCTACGGAGTCAACATCATCTTCTTCATCTTCCAACACCGCATCTTCCTCTTCATCTTCTAACATAATGTTTTTAATGATTTCAGATACTTCTCGAGGAGAAGGGAAAATGATGTCTCTCGGTGCCATGGTGAGATTAATTCGACTGCTGATGGAAACCCACCTTTTATATCAAATTATAGTGGTGGGGGTAAATGTTGGGGAAGGGACATTGTTGTTAAAAATACATTTTGTATCAAACCAAGATGTTTCCAAGTCCCGAAGTGGGTCAAGGTCGTTTGAACAAGTTACCAAAACGGGGAATAGAGCAGTAAGTTATTCTCACTTTGACCACTAACTGATCTATTCCCCGCTCTGTATTTTAAAAGTCTTTAATTTTTTCAAGCCTTTTTCATCCTAGTCTTCATCAATGAGGAAGATTTGTTTGTAGGCTGACGGTTCTTCCTCAAAAAAGTGATGTTCCGCCGAATCATCTTCTACCAGAAACACACATTCTATCGGTTCAGGAGAGTTCGTCACCGGGTCTTCAGGAGAGTCCGTCACCGGGTCTTTAGATGATTCTACTGCAAGCATTGACTGGAGATTTTTAATGTGCTCGATTGCCAAATTTATCATTTCCTTTGTTGTGATAATAGTTTTGACGCGTGGAACTTTGTAACGTGGTACTTTTTAGTGAAAAGAAACCAGGTATTTATTATATAAACTATTTTAAAAATTCTAATAATTAATAAATAAAATTATATTTTGTTTATTGAAAAAAAGAATCAATAAGTTGAGTCGGAATGAAAAGGTGAACACGTTTGGTTCGGAACGAAGCTCGCCGGCGGCAACCTGCAGCCTGCGGAGTCGGCGCACTCGGGTTTTGCCTGCACGCTCCTGCTAGACGTGGAGCATGCGCCGTGGGACGGCGCTCCGCTACAAAAGTCACCGCCGCCGCTCCAGCCCGAGTCAGTCCTGGATCGCGATTCAACCGAAGTTTTCGGGTGTGTTGTACGAGTGACGAGTGACGAATATTGTGTTTGCTGATACGAGGATAATAGAAAGGTAAACCTTTTTAGCCTTTTGGCGAATTAATTTTTCTAAGACGAATTTCTTGATTTTTAAGAAGAGTTAAATTCAGGCGAATTGTATAATTGTGTTGAGACAATTTATTGGTGGCGAAAAATATTCAGCTAAGAATAACTGAATAAGTTTCAGTTGAAATAATGTAGCTTCCCTATGGTTTTGATCCGATTATTAAATTCAGAGCATATTTGCAGAATTTAATATTTTCTAATTTTAATATTTTCTGATTCGAACTTCAAATTCTGTTTGTACGAAGTGAGGAATCCATTTAGTCTCAAATAATAACAGTTATTTTCCTTGGGAATTCGCCCATTCCGAAATCCGAGCGAGTAACAATTTTGATCCTTACTACTCCAATTACTTCCCTGGAGATAACCTGTAACCATTCCGCAGGTAATCCAATTATCCTTTTTTTCAAACCCTTTTTTTATTTTTGGGTCCAGTAAAGTTGGTAGGTGAGGAAATATTTTTAAAATTATATTTTAGGTGAGAAAATAATAAAATTGAGTTCTGGGTTGATTATTATTTATCTACTGTTTGAGGTCTACAGAGAGGAATTATCGAAAGGGCAAAATGCTGGCTAGTTGTATTTTGAAGTAATTGTATAATTTATTTACCGTTTTAATCACTCTAAGTAATTTATGCAAATGTGCTGGTTGTAGGGTGTTGCACCATTGTCGTACGATTACATTTTTTTCCCACAGGTATTGTGCTTGCAAAACAACTTTGCTAAGTTAGAAATCACACCTAGTATAATTTAAATCTGTTTATTGGGTCACTGTTAGCCATCCCTGTTTTCTGCTTTCTTTGCATTACTGATGGTATCTTGATGATTTTAATTTTCCCAAATCCTGCCGATGCCTGGGTAGAATTTTGCTCACGTTTTTTTTTACTTAACTTACCAGTAGTATACAAACTGTTGACTGGACCTAATTTATGACCCGTCACACCTAAATTTAATCCTTTGAGACCACCAAACTTGTCACCTTGGTGTGTCCATTTTCCTTTCCTCAGACACTTTACGAACACTATTTTTGTGTCTCACGGATTTAATTATACTGGTCACACTGCTTACGAATTTTACATAGTATTACGCTTTTGGAACACGACTAATACGATTTTCCGAATTCAGCAGCCCGTCTATCCAATAAATTTCCTTTTGAACGGCCAAATTCCTGCCTTGGCTGGTCAATTTTCCTAACCCGACCAACATTACTGGATAAATTGCAGAATTATCTCAATCAGGTTATTTTAAATTTTTATTGTAAAACACCAGCCACATATAGTTTAGTAAATAAATAAATGATTGGTACCTCATTTTTGATTTCCAAAAATTTCTTTTCTAAATTATCTGGAGTCATGATGAGCCAATACTGAACAATTGATGGTTTGTATAACATTCCATACATTTAAAACTGATTGACTCCAGGATAAGTGGCTAATTTAAAGTTAAATTTTAAATAAACTACAAATTAATCGACCCCTGGAACCGACTAACGACCCAGCTCGGCTGGCTATCCTGGCAAATAGATTTTAGTGTGATATATTTTGTCGTCCTGCAAAATATACGTCAAATTTTGGCGCCCGAACAGGGACTATTTTAGTTCGAGCTTAAGGAATTATTCTCATATATCCCTGGGGTATCAAAAGTTAATTACGTCCTATTGACTTATACAAATTATTCATGATTTTGTCTGGGAGTAAGCGACTGCTGACACCATGATTTACAACTTGAATATATTTTTGAGACCTTTTCGACAGTTGTTATTTTTAAATATATTAGAGGACGAATCCTCTGGTGCTAAGCCAAAAACTAAACCTACTTCTCTGACGAAGACTCCATCTACAAATCCACTCACCAAAACGACAACTACTGTGACAAAAACCCCTCCCTTATGTCAGATCCAGACTTTACCTACGACCTCGGTCCCTACCACTAATAATGTTAATTTGGCGTTGCCACAACCACAACAGATTGATATAGACCTTACCCCTTTACCTTCAGAAAATGATGCACGTGTAGGATGGGTTTATAAATTACAAAGATCTGAACTACTACTTGAACTTCAACGATTTAACTTAAATGATGAAGGTACAGTTGCAGAACTACGAAAACGTTTAGTTCATTTTTTAAGATCAGGTTCCCAAGCTGCTTCATCACTTCCCGAGCGTATTATGAATCAAATGTCATTAGGCCCAGCGATAACATGTATCGCCGGTAATTTTGGTAATGCTGCAAAAACAAATGTGGTTACTGCCACAGAGCAATCAATCTTTTCGTATGATGTTGGTAATGATCCCAGTGAAGGACTTAGCATTAGAGAAATCTTAGGATTATCCCCAAACAGTGATTTTAGAATGGTCCAAGAAAGGCTTGTCGAGTTAAATGGAAGGAGCGTGGGTGATTTAAACAAAAATGTAGTCGAAACGACCAGGGAAAGTGAAGACCCCTTAAACTTCCCGAAGCCTACTGTTGGTCCTTCTTATACATTGGATAGTACAACGGGTATTCAAAAAAAAGAATCTTCCCCCTTATCAGCATCAGTATATTCAGGAATCTCATACTTTTCCAGAAAGTAATGTTGAGTTAGGAACTCGGGATTCGCTCCATTTGAGTTTGCCTTATAAACATGTCAACTCGTCGAACGGAAAGAAAGATAAAACTATGATGGAATTATCTTCCATATGTAACCAGGTGAGAAAGTGGAACCTAAAATTCGATGGGTGTAGTCATCCCGTGTCATTTTTAGAAAGACTAAGTGAACTTGCGGAATCATACGAAGTGCCACCGGATCATTTGTTGAAAGCACTCCCTGAACTTTTTAAAGGTGATGCTCTTTTATGGTATAGGAATAATAAAACACTGTGGACGTGTTATGATGACTTTGTGAATAGTTTTGAAGAACAATACTTACCTCCAGATTACAGGCGTAATTTAGATGAGGAAATCTTACGTAGGACGCAAGGCGAGAACGAGCCTATCAGAACTTATATCGTTGCTCTGACGACATTAATGCGCCGGCATGGTGGTTTTAGTAAAAATAATGTTCTAAACCGACTGTACTCCAACATGCGGCCCGAGTATAAATTAATGGTCCGTAGAGATAACGTTAATTCTGTAAGTGATCTTATTAAACAGGCTGAAGGCTATGAAGGTTACTTAAGAGATAAGAAGTGTTATCGGCCACCCCCAAATCGTGCCCAATCCTTGGTACCCGAGACAGCGTATGCTCCTCCAAGAAATAAATATTTCACGTCTTTCAACGTTGATTTGGTAGAAAGTAACGTCAGTAACGTTGCCGAACGAATCAAAACTAATCAGTATAATCGACCAACGTCAAACGACTATAGACAAAATGTTCTACCCAAGATTCCCTATCAGAAAACTAAATATGAACGTAGGCCATCCACAGAGGTAGTAAATTATGGTCAGTCAATTCAGAGACCGCATTTTCAGAAATCTGGAAATAGTGAGGAACCAGTGTGCTGGAATTGTGATCAAAGAGGACATAAATTTAACGAATGTAAACTCCCTAAAAAGATTAGGTGTTTCAACTGTAAAAAGGAAGGTGTTCTAACAGTTTATTGCCCGTGCAGTAAGGGAAACTTTCTGCGAGACCGGAGAGAAAGAGGTGGCCCGAGTCTCGGAGACAAAAATCCACCTCACAAGAATGGGAAAGATGGCTCGAATATATAAGACAATTCAATAAAATACAGTGTGTAGAGGTGAAAGATAACGATACCAGACCATATTTGACAGTTAAAATATTTGAAAAATCTTTTTGTGCTCTCTTAGACACCGGGTCAATGGTCACGATTATAGGCGATAGAATAGCTAAATATCTCTCTGAAAAAGGCAAAGAATCCATTCCGGTAAACATAAATGTACACTTGGCTGATAGTACGTTAAGTGAAATCAAGGATGCCTTTGAGTTTAAATGTATCATTGATGAACTCGAAAGCGAGGTTCGTGCTTTTTATATACCAAACTTAACCACCCCAATGATTATAGGTATGGATCTGATCAAACAACTAAATCTGTTTCATAACTGTCTGCCAGAACATAGCTATCAATGTCCTAATCCCTCTTTGACTAGTAATATTAAAACAGACGCTATCACCCCTCTTACGAAGCAGGAAGAACAACAACTAGATTTATTTTTAAAATACCAACTTGCTCTTTTTGAAAATGTGAAAGGAAGGACAACATTAGTAGAGCATAAGATTAGGCTCAAAACTGATATTCCAGTCAAACAGTGATACTATCCTTGTAATCCCAAGATGCAAGAAATCATAAATAAAGAAATCGATCAGATGTTAAAAGATGACATTATTGAACCGTCCTCAAGCCCTTGGAGTAGTCCCTTGGTATTGATAAAGAAACCCTCTGGGAAATTTCGAATGTGTTTAGACGTAAGAAGGGTAAATCAATTATCTGAAAAGGATGCGTATCCGCTGCCTCACATAGGTGCGATACTAGATAAACTAAGAGATGCCTGTTTCATAAGCACGATCGATCTTAAAAACGGTTATTGGCAAATCCCATTAGAAGCTAACAGCAAACCTATAACGGCGTTTACGATACCTGGACGAGGTTTGTTCCAGTTTAAAGTCTTACCCTTTGGCCTACATTCTGGGCCAGCAACATTTCAACGACTCTTGGACATGATTATAGGACCGGAATTTGAACCATATGCATTTGCATACCTTGATGATTTAATTGTAGTTTCTAAATCGTTTGACGAACATTTGTCACTACTAGAGAAGGTGTTTGATAAATTACGTTCTGCTGGTTTACAACTAAATGTTGAAAAATGCAACTTCTGTAAGAAAGAATTGAAATATTTAGGACATGTCGTCAATGAACTTGGAATCCATACAGATCCCGAAAAGGTTAAAGCCATTTTAGAGTATCCGACACCTAAGTCGGTTAAACAAGTTAGAAGTTTCATAGGATTAGCATCACGGTACAGAAAGTTTATTGACAATTTTTCACGAACATCGGACCCACTGACGAAGCTCTTAAAGAAAGATCTAAAATGGCAATGGGGTGAGGAACAAGAAGCGGCTTTTAAGTCTTTAAAAGAAAAGCTTACCTCTGCTCCTGTGCTGGCTTGTCCAGATTTTAAAGAACCATTTACACTGCAAGTTGATGCATCTGATCAAGGTCTTGGGGCTTCGCTAAGTCAAATTATAGATAAGAAAGAACGGGTAATAGCTTTTGCAAGCCGATTACTGTCCGTTAGTGAACGTAAATTTACTGTGACGGAGAAGGAATGCCTTGGACTTGTCTGGGCTGTAAGAAAATTCCGACCATATTTAGAAGGGTATAAATTCACCGCAATAACGGACCATCAAGCTCTTCGTTGGCTTATGAATTTAGAAAAACCCTCAGGGCGTTTGGCACGCTGGATCTTAGAACTTCAGCAAAACGAGTTTGACATTCAGTACCGAAAAGGTTCTCTAAACAAGGTAGCTGATGCATTGTCCCGTCAACCGACGAATAACCCCGAACCCTGTGTCTTTCAGTGTTACACTGCTAGTAGACAAGAAATACGGACGAAGCCTAGGATCTCCAGAATCAAAGATGAGAAAATATAGATGTCGATTGGGTGGCAAAGAAACTTCGCCAGATTAAGGTCAATCCGGACAAGTTCAAAGATTTTCGAGTAGAACGTGATAAGCTTTATCGCCGATTTCCCCTGAAAAAACCCTCAAGAGACCCAACCACCGAATGGAAATTGTGTGTTCCTGAGAACTTAAGACATAAGGTGTTAGAAGAGAATCATGACCACAATACAGCTGGGCATTTAGGTACTAATAAGACCATTACCAGGGTGGGTGATAAGTATTTTTGGCCAAGATGGAGGGAGGACGTACGATTATATGTAAGGAACTGTGACATATGTCAAAGGTACAAAGTAGAGCAAAGGCAAGCGATTGGAAAAATGTACTATAGAAAAATTCAGGGCCCTTGGTATCAAATTACAAGCGACATAATTGGTCCTCTCCCACGATCAAGAAAAGGAAATAAGTATATAGTAGTTTTCCAAGACTCTTATACAAAATGGGTGGAGATCGCTCCTCTTAAAAATTCGACTGCTCAACAAATTACGCAGAAGTTTACGGATTTAATTTTATTCAGATATGGAGCACCCGAGGTACTCCTGACCGATAATGGTAGTCAATACGTTTCGAAAATCTTCTCGAAATTAACTAAGGAATGGGGAATTACTCATCTATTTACTGCTCCATACAGTCCGCAATCCAATCCTACGGAAAGAGCCAATAGAGTCCTGAAAACGATGATATCCCAATACGTGAAAAATGATCACCGCAGTTCGGACATACATTTGGAAGAGTTCCGGTTTGCCATCAATACTTCCAAACATGAGTCGACAGGATTTACTCCTGCTATACTAAACTTTTGTAGGGAATTACGGATTCCAAAGTCGGTCTACGGTTCATCATTGGACTATCAGTCAGACAACGTTAGTGTAGATCGTGAGCAGGTTCATGTCAGTAGAGTTAAAGTCATGCAAGAGCTTAAAGATCAGTGTCAGAAACACCTAAAAATAGCGTACCAAAGACAAGCTAAGTACTACAATTTACGGCGCCGAAAAAACCCGTTCAGAAAGGGTCAGATAGTCCTAAGACGCAGTCATACCCTATCCTCTGCAGCAGACTTTGTAGCAGCAAAACTCGCACCAAAATATGAAGGACCGTTCACAATCGATGATAAAGTTGGGGTAAACATGTTTAGGCTAAAAGACGACAAGGAGAAGGTAATAGGTTGTGCGCACGCCAAAGACCTTAAACTTTACAATTCCTTGGAGACACGCTGAACTCCCAAGACCTCGGCGTGTCCTTGATCCTCTTTGTCCCATTCCTTGACACTTCAGCTTAACTTAGTTTAACCTACTAGTGCATGCTGGCATGAGCTTTTGCTTTAATTTCAGGTTAGAAGATGAGACCCCTAGTGCCAGTCAGTGAAAAGGACCTTGCGAGTTTACAGCCAAACGGTCTTATAAATGACACTGTAGTGGAGAGCTATATGAGACTAATTGAACGGAGAAGTCAGGAGGGTCTGCAGGGTTTACCAATAGTATTCTGCTTGGATACATACTTTTTCTTCGATTTGGAAAACCAAAGACCCCATCTTGCCGCCCGAAGATTCAGGAAAACCAACCCGTTTGCAGCAAACCTCATACTAGCTCCTTTACATTTAGAATCTGGTCGCGGACATTGGGCCCTTATTGCAGTAAATTTCTCAAAGAAAACTATTTCTTCATACGACTCACTTCATCAAAGCCATCTGAGGCACATATCGTTGATGTTCCATGCGCTCAATCGACAAGCCCAGGCTACTGATACACCCTGGAATCCTACTGAGTGGAATTTTATCGATACGTCTGATTCCTGTCCTGTTCAAAGTAACGGCTTTGATTGTGGGGTATACATTCTATGGTTTTCGGAGAGATTGTCTCGTGGATTGGACGTCCGTCCCATTGATCCGCCATTTTCCCCTAGACAATGGCGACTTCACGTTCAGAACAGTATCGGTAAAGGCAATCTACTGGCCAGGGATGGTGCTGACCACGAACACGAGAGGATTGCCGTAGATGACTTCGAGATTTTGGATGAAATTTTGCAATGTCCAAATTCCCCTGTGATGACTAGCTCATTGTCGTTAACGTCACTATTACATTCCTTGGACGAGGCCATTGACGAGTATGTCTCATCGATTGTTAAAAACGTATCATCGCCAATGGTAATTCAATCAATACCTCTATCTCCCAACGAGAGTATGATTAGCTGTAATACCGAAACTACTGCGGAAGTAGTTAGAGTACCCTCGCCATGTTTATCTTTAGTTGCTGACGAGGAATGGCTTCGCTCGACAGCAGAGGAAATGCTGCACGAAATGGATACAATAGAAAACCAAATGGCTGAGTTAGATGTGATCGATAATTCTCTTCCCCCCTCTGATTCGTCAAATTCCAACTGGATCTGTCCACAAGAAGTTGAAGGACCCGCTAAAGACCTTTCTGACTCTCCCAAACAAAAACGAAAACGTGACAAAAAGAGAGTCGTAAAATTCCCAGGAGGAATCAAGATAAAAGTACCTAGGCGGTTTTTATTTCGATAAGGTTTCGTAAAAGACAGTAGTCTGCAGAAATTTTTTGTTTGGCTCTGCCCCTTCCCCCCACAAAAAAAAGGTATTTTTTGTTCAGTATTCCTAGTTACCTACCCTAACACTATTCCTTGGAGACCACCCATTCCTAATTACCGGGTGAGTCCGCTCGTTTCTCTCCATCAGGTTAAGTTTTTTTAACTTTTCGTTTTAGAAAGAAAGTTTGAGTTCTTTTTCTTTTTCGCTTTTTTCTTTTTGTTTCTCTAAGAAAGAGAAGAATGTAACGTGGTACTTTTAGTGAAAATAAACCAGGTATTTATTATATAAACTATTTTAAAAATTCTAATAATTAATAAATAAAATTATATTTTGGTTATTGAAAAAAAAAATCAATAAGTTGAGTCGGAATGAAAAGGTGAACACGTTTGATTCCGAACGAAGCTCGCCGGCGGCAACCTGCAGCCTGCGGAGTCGGCGCACTCGGGTTTTGCCTGCACGCTCCTGCTAGACGTGGAGCATGCGCCGTGGGACGGCGCTCCGCTACAAAAGTCACCGCCGCCGCTCCAGCCCGAGTCAGTCCTGGATCGCGATTCAACCGAAGTTTTCGGGTGTGTTGTACGAGTGACGAGTGACGAATATTGTGTTTGCTGATACGAGGATAATAGAAAGGTAAACCTTTTTAGCCTTTTGGCGAATTAATTTTTCTAAGACGAATTTCTTGATTTTTAAGAAGAGTTAAATTCAGGCGAATTGTATAATTGTGTTGAGACAATTTATTGGTGGCGAAAAATATTCAGCTAAGAATAACTGAATAAGTTTCAGTTGAAATAATGTAGCTTCCCTATGGTTTTGATCCGATTATTAAATTCAGAGCATATTTGCAGAATTTAATATTTTCTAATTTTAATATTTTCTGATTCGAACTTCAAATTCTGTTTGTACGAAGTGAGGAATCCATTTAGTCTCAAATAATAACAGTTATTTTCCTTGGGAATTCGCCCATTCCAAAATCCGAGCGAGTAACAATTTTGATCCTTACTACTCCAATTACTTCCCTGGAGATAACCTGTAACCATTCCGCAGGTAATCCAATTATCCTTTTTTTCAAACCCTGTTTTTATTTTTGGGTCCAGTAAAGTTGGTAGGTGAGGAAATATTTTTAAAATTATATTTTAGGTGAGAAAATAATAAAATTGAGTTCTGGGTTGATTATTATTTATCTACTGTTTGAGGTCTACAGAGAGGAATTATCGAAAGGGCAAAATGCTGGCTAGTTGTATTTTGAAGTAATTGTATAATTTATTTACCGTTTTAATCACTCTAAGTAATTTATGCAAATGTGCTGGTTGTAGGGTGTTGCACCATTGTCGTACGATTACATTTTTTCCCCACAGGTATTGTGCTTGCAAAACAACTTTGCTAAGTTAGAAATCACACCTAGTATAATTTAAATCTGTTTATTGGGTCACTGTTAGCCATCCCTGTTTTCTGCTTGCTTTGCATTACTGATGGTATCTTGCTGATTTTAATTTTCCCAAATCCTGCCGATGCCTGGGTAGAATTTTGCTCACGTTTTTTTTTACTTAACTTACCAGTAGTATACAAACTGTTGACTGGACCTAATTTATGACCCGTCACACCTAAATTTAATCCTTTGAGACCACCAAACCTGTCACCTTGGTGTGTCCATTTTCCTTTCCTCAGACACTTTACGAACACTATTTTTGTGTCTCACGGATTTAATTATACTGGTCACACTGCTTACGAATTTTACATAGTATTACGCTTTTGGAACACGACTAATACGATTTTCCGAATTCAGCAGCCCGTCTATCCAATAAATTTCCTTTTGAACGGCCAAATTCCTGCCTTGGCTGGTCAATTTTCCTAACCCGTCCAACATTACTGGATAAATTGCAGAATTATCCCAATCAGGTTATTTTAAATTTTTATTGTAAAACACCAGCCACATATAGTTTAGTAAATAAATAAATGATTGGTACCTCATTTTTGATTTTCAAAAATGTCTTTTCTAAATTATCTGGAGTCATGATGAGCCAATACTGAACAATTGATGGTTTGTATAACATTCCATACATTTAAAACTGATTGACTCCAGGAAAGTGGCTAATTTAAAGTTAAATTTCAAATAAACTACAAATTAATCGACCCCTGGAACCGACTAACGACCCAGCTCGGCTGGCTATCCTGGCAAATAGATTTTAGTGTGCTATATTTTGTCGTCCTGCAAAATATACGTCACAACTTTGCTTGCTAATCTCCGATAGGCTTTTTGTATTGTCCATTTGTATATCTGCGATCCTAACGAGTTGATGGCTCTTTGGCTCTGCGAGCAATTGCGGAACTTCAGAAACTCTGATAATTCATCTTCATACTCTTTAGGGTCTTTGGATGTGCTTGCTTGGGAATCCATAGCTAACTACTAAGAATATTCCGATGCGCTCGCTTAAATACCCAATTTACGTGGTGGGGGTACATGTAAGGGATATTGTTGTAGTAAATACATTTTGTATGAAACGAAGATGTTTCTAAGTCCCGATGTAGGTCAAGGCCATCTGAACATGTTGCCAAAACGGGGAATAGAGCAGTAAGTGATTCTTACTATGACCACAAACTGATCTATTCCCCGCTCTGTTTTTTAAACCCCTTTCATTGTTTTAAAGGATTTTATTGGATCTCTTCTTTAAGCTTTGGAGCTTTAACAAAAAAGTTTCCCAACTCTTCTTTTAAAATCGAGGGGGGCAACGGATGATCAGGCAGGTCGGCTTTTACATATGGTTCTTGTAGCTGTGCTTGGAGAAAATTAATATAATTTATTGCCTGTCGAATCTTTGAAAGTCTTGAATCACTATGATTAGCAAATGGTACGACGGATTGCAATCTTTTAACCCCTTCTTTTACGCTATTTTCAGTTCTTCGCGAACGTGCTCTGTTTTGTTCCTCTCTACGTTCCTTGATTGCTACCATATCAATAGATGATGAGTTGGATGAACCTCCATAGCTGACTAATGAATATGTTCTACGACGCCTCGCTTATATACCCGCTTACCCCCACCTAAACAGTTGGTGAACACTTCGTTTTGGTTTGTAAAAGAATTTAAACTGAGTGAAGTCCGGGATGTAGGTCAAGGTCATTGTAAGTTTATAAAGTGTGGACAACCTATTTACCTTCTGCAGCATATGCTACAAAATCTAAATAGGTTGTCCACACTTTTTTTTAATTTGTAAAAAACTTTAATTTTGATTTAGAAAAACTGTTTAAACCTTTTTTTACTGTAATGTTTTCCACACAGTGGTCCCCGAATCAACTCGGATTAAATAATCTTTTTTGGTTGGGCGTGGAGGATGATACATGCCTCTAGGTAATTTTAAAATGTAGCGTTGATCTCCACACTTTAACATTACCTTTGCAAAGCCCATTGTTTTAACAAAGTAGTATTGTTTATTTTTAATGAGCCTATTAATCCGAATCTTGAATGGTTTCACTGTTGGGTGTAGTGAAGAAAGAGAAACGTTAGCATTGTGTTTTAAATGAGAACCGCACACTTCCTCATTTAAGACACAGGGTTTAGCACAACGTTCACCTTTCTTTGCACCTTTTTTAAATAAATAACCACACTGTTGTGCAGGAAGCATACACTTCCTTCTCAACGATTGTAGCTCATTAAATCTCTCTGAAGGACGTTTAATACTTGTGCAAATTACTGAAGGACGAAGACTTGTAGAAGGTGGAGTGACGATTGGGGAAATGATCTTTGGTCCAGTAGTTAGAGGCTTGGTGGGTGTTGTAAATATCTTTGAGCTCGATGTCGAAGAAGATCCCGAGCTCGATGATGATGAAGAGCCCGAGCTTGATGATGAAGAAGATGACCTCGAACTCGATGAAGATGATGAAGAAGAAGACCTTGACCTTGGTGATGGGGAAGATGGATTAGACTTTGATTGAGAAGATGGCGAAGACTTTGATGGAGAAGCTGGCGAAGACTTTGATGTAGAATCGTGCGGTTAATCAGTCATCTTCTCCGGAAGAATTAAAGACATTAATAATGACTGGTGGAGTATATCTGAAGGGCCAAAGGATGAAGCAGGCGATGATAAAACCTGGCGGAGTATAGACGGGGCAGCAGAAGTTGGTGCTGAAGAGGTAGTGGGTGAAACCAGCGGTGTTTTCGCCACGTTCAATTTCATTGGTTTCGTCTGTTTTTTGATATGTGCCATGATCCTGTGTGAGCAAGTACAAGCAGCAGAATGATTTTACCAGTGATGGGGAACTTATTTATACCCGAGTCAGCCAAACCAGTTGAACCCAACGCAAATGATCCTGACCTTAAGTAGGGGGGGGGTTATTGTTGTAGGAAATAAATAGATCTTCCAAGTCCCGAAGTGGGTCAAGGTCATCTTAACATGTTGCCAAAACGGGGAATAGAGCAGTAAGTGATTCTCACTTGGACCACAAACTGCTCTATTCCCCGCTCTGTATTAGGGGAAGAGGATTAGTTTAAAACTCACAATTATAGACATAAACCTGAAAAAAGGGGGGGACCTTGGGTCGATCTAACCGGTACTAAAACCAGTCTCAGGTTTCTAACCATATATGGATAGGGCAAGGTTTTACCTTGCGATTCAATTTACTCCTTCCACCACCTCATTCCAGCTTCAACCATTGACTGGTAAACTTCACAACTCTCGCTCTCTCTCACTTCTTGCACAATGAGTACGCCGATAATTAACGAGAAACTGAAAAGGATTAAGGAGTCCTTGAAGAAGACAGTTCCAAAGACAAGCGGGTTAAAACAACCTTCTTCCCTCAGAATGAGGCTAAAGAGGGATTTTAAAAACCACCCTCTTTACTATAAACAAGGTTCTTCTAGTTCTTCTTCTGGTTCTTCGTCATCAACAACGGAACGACACTCTGCCACACGGGATCATCAGTACGTGTTGCAGAAGATGAAGACCTTGGCGGAAGAAGAATTGATACCTCCTATTGAAATTAACAAAACAAAATTCAAACATCTAAGAAGACACATCCTGTACAGAGTGGTGTTGAAGAACAGAAGCACCTACTACTTGACTGCCGGTGAAGTTCTCTTTGAGGTGGATTTGCCAAGATCAATTCCGGCACCACCAGATGTGGCATACAAGCAGACTTTGTCCTTGGTGAAAGAAGAGAGTAGGGTTAAGTGGACTGTGAAGTAAAACCCCTTACCATACCACCCTCCCTCCACAAACGGTCCTTTTAGAATCAACTAATCATTTCAAGTTAGGGATCTCGGCTTTAAATAGGCTGGAGACTTTTGTTAGTCTGAAGATTGTGTATCCGCTTTCTAACCGGTTATGCAAGTGACCTTGACCTTGAGTGACCTTGACCTTTAACATGACCCAAAAAAGGGGTTGAATCCTTGAACATGACCCAATAAAAGTGGGGGGGACAACGTTTCTCCAAAATATGTCATGTGGGTACTCAAATTACGCAGCTTGACGAAACAAACAAGATGGTGCAATCAGAATTCAGTTCTGACCTAGGGTATAGCAGCAACATCTAAAAACGACTATTTGAAGGATAAACCTAAATAACTTCTTTATTTATGGTTTAAAGTATATCAAGTGGGTACTCAAATTACGAGGCTCATCAAGACGAACAATATGGTGCAAACAGAATTCAGATCCGACAAAGATAGGGAAGAAATAGCACAAAAACAACTATTTTCAAGGCCAAACATAAATAACTCTTTGATTTATGGTTTAAACTATGTTGAGTGGATACTTAAATTAAGCGGCTTGACCAGACGAACAAGAAGGTGCAAACGAAATTTAAATCTAATCAAGGTATAGCAACCGTAGCGTAAAAACAATTGTTTGAAGGAAAAGGTAACGTTGTGGTGGGGGTAGGTGTTTATTTTACACGCTAGCGGTACATCACTTTACTTCCAGCTCTTGACGGATGAACATCTACCTAGAGAGTCTGAAAATGTCACAGTTTTACAGAAATATGGGGAAGGTGTCCTTCAGTAGTCCGCTTGCCACCACCTTCTACTTTTCCGACTATGATGATAGAATGTCTACGCTTTTAGTAGACTGTGAGCGGTTCCGTCGTAGAATAATCAAGACTAAAGAACTCTTACCCAGTTGTCTGTTACGCAAGGAGCAACACATGAAGACATGCACTAGTTTAGATCATAGTGAATGTTATACTTATACACATACGGTGTTTAGCACTAATCATTGAGGTTTTTAGTTACGGAGCAACGATCCTCACAGTGTAAGAGCTAAACCATAACTAAATATCTGTCTCGTGGTTATTGTGGGAAGTAACAATTTGTGGGGGGAACGTTGTGGTGGGGGGACTGGTGTGGTGAGGGTAAGAGTGGGGTACCTATCCTACATGCTTGTGCCACATCAGTGTACCTCCAGCTCTTGCCCAGTACACATGGACTCGGCAATCTAAGATACTACCGTTTCTTCCACATCTTCTTCTTGTAATGTTGAACAAACTATCAATAATGTAAATACAACTGATCAAATACAAGTGCATGAAGTTTCTACCACAACGTATTCTGATGCGGAAGCAATGATGTTATCCTTGGTAGGATTTGACTAATGGCTATTTTACTAAACAATCATGAAAGAAGGTGGTAAAATTAAAAAGAACTTTGCTATTATATCTACTGTTTCACAGACTTGGAAACATTTAAATAAAATTCAAGAATTACCATCTGCCTCGCGCCAGCTGCTTTGCGACCACCTGCCCCGCGCCAGCTGCCATCTGCCCCGCACCATCTGCCCCACGCCAGCTGCTTTGTGACCACCTGCCCCACATCCTACACGTTTACCGCCACCATTTAATTTAATACCAGAACAACGCTAGCTTGCGAATGGTCAGTACATCTCCGGCTCTTGATTGGTGAACATCAACCTCTCTCCGCGCTCTTCACAAAAATAAAACATTGTTGAAGTGTCCATCAAAATTAGGTGTATTCATTATGACTCAATTTATCTATCGACTTATATAGACCTGGAAGTTTTTAAAGAAGTGTTAAGACTTCTCCTAGCGACTGGCTACAGTTTATCTTTAGAGCTGTTCGCAACAAACAACGTAGAAGGCTCTGTGCAGGAATCAAAGTATCTACCGTCTTTCATCAGAAAGCGAAGTGATGGCTGCGACTCGTCCGGATCAAGAACATCGATGACAATCAACAACGGGGAACTATTGTAAACATAAATTATTGTAAATAAAAAGAAAAGTTAAAAAATAAAGTAATAAATGTAATAGTACTACCTAGCACTCGTATCATTCGATTGCTTCATTCGATTGTTTTCATTCGATATTTTTATCGATTAAAACTATCGAATCACGATTCGAATTTTACGCGTGCGAGGTAATACTTTTTTAAAATACCCTCCATGTGACCTTGAACTTTATACTTTCCCTCATTTCATCACAAAACCGCCAACGTCACTGGCTCAGCCTCAGATGACGTATATATTCACTCAGCACATCTGGTCACTTGACCGGAAGCTGTCAATCACTTGGCCCAGAAGTCTCATTTCCCTACTACTACCCTAAATCATTATAATTCATTAATATCCTATTTTTTAGTAATATAGCTAGTGCCACATTTGGGAATAACGCGCCACGACTATGCACTTAAAATACTGGCGCCCCTCCACCAACCCCTTTCATCACACACCACACTCCTAAGGTGTCTCTGTCTCAACGGTCTTAACCAACTGTTGAACGACACGCATGGCAGAGAGGTCAAGTTCAGTGTATAGAGTGTATACAGTCACAGAGAAACGAATCTATACAGAGAGTTAGAGCGTTAGTTCCAGTAAACGCCGCACAGGCGCTGGGGGCATGTTTCAGGCATTTTTCGTTCCCGCCACTATAGCATCCGGTCCCGCTGTTGCCAATTCGACGTCGCCGGCGCGGCGGAAGCCCCTCCCCTACTATACTGTGCATCTTACTACACCAGCTCCTTGCCCTTAGCATCTTGTATCTTGTATCTCTCATCTGATACCCGTGCCCGCCGCAACAGCGGTGCTATGCATTGCGCGCTCGCTTTTAAGTATAATTTGCATTGCATGCTATAAGGAAGTATTGAGTAAATCTAATTAGTTTGTAGGCAACTGTTTCTAAAATTTAAATACGATTTAAAATAACTATCCATGTGTTTTTTTATTTTATCGGAAGCCATTGTTATAAGAATAGAACAGAAAATAACAAAACAAATAAATTCACGTTTATTTATTAATAATTATATTTATATTGCTTTTAATTGGAATGTTTCGATACAATTAATTAATAATAAACGCGTAACGTGTGAAAATGGAGCACGCATTAACGTACAAGGTAGCGTTGTCTCTAGGGGTCAAACCATATCAAGTGGTCCAGGGCTGGTGGCCTGACCATTTTTGACAAAATTGATATTTTCCCTGTTGTTTCTATTGTATTTGAGGAGTTTAACACCATTTTTTAAATTTTGTATTTTATCTCGTTTAAAGTGTGGCGGCCATTTTTGTATTCCCTAATACGCCGATTTTTGTGTTTGCAGTCTTTTACGTCAACAAAAGTATCTCATAAACAATTTATCCTAAAAAGATAAAAACATTTTAAAGTTAAAGTTTCTCTCTTTAATTTGTCATTAACAAATTTTGTCTATTTCTCATTCTTCCAGATGGACAAGTGGACAGACAAACTAAGCATTTTAGGACATACTTTTAAATTAACTTTTTTCTTTTTATTGCCTTAGAAATCAGCTTCTGAAGTTGTTTAAAGTAGGCTATATCAGAACCTTTATAGTACCTATACAAATTGATATTGACTAATTAATTGATCGTAGTCTAAAATGATATTAAAAATGGTTCATAAATCATGTTAATGCTTATTTTATTCAACAAATTGATACTCTACAGTTGAGTTAAAAAACTATAAGCTCTTTACGAGCTTCAAAGGTCCAAACAAAACCACCAATACCTCAACAATAAGTCATGGAAGCTTACGTAAACTACTGTCTCCCACGGAACTTTTTTGATTTTTAGCAATGCGCAACTTTAATACTACCACAATATACAAGATGAATTTTTATTTTTATGTATTGGCAACAAAAAGAATACAACCTGTACAAATTTCAGAATTTTTTCATCAGGCCCATAAGAGATACAGAGGTCGGAAAAACAAATTTTAGAAAAATTAAATTTTAAATACCCCCGTCGCAGCAAACCTGCGTACTCAGCTAATTTCCAATGCATTTATATGTTTCTCACTACTACATAAAGCCACTTACCAACTTTGACAAAAATACATTCATAAATAAGTGATTTATAACATTTTATTTATTCCCTATAAGAATAACATTAGGACTGAGTACGCAGGTTTGCTGCAACGAGGAAGATAAGAGATGAGTTTTATGCAATTATCAATATAACTGAACCAAGTGAAGCTACTTACCATGATTTATTAATTTATGTTCATAATTAAGGGAGGTGTAAAACTTTACTTATTCTCCATAAGAATAACATTAGGGCTGAGTATGCACGTTAGCTGCTACGGGGACAACCAACAAAACATTTATTTTTTGAGCAAATATCAATATACCTGTACAACGTGAAGCCACATACCAAGTTTCATCAATATACATTCATAAATAATGGAGATATCAAATTTTATTTATTCTCCTTAAGGATAACATTGGACAACGTACTGTGTTTAGCACTTTGAATTTCTCTGCAACGGTTGGACGTAGAATCACAATTTAAACACCAAAATATTTTTTTGTGGATCTGAAGTGATTGGTAAAAGCAAATGTAAAGTTTAAAGTAAAATTAACTGAGGAAAATCCAAAACCCTTTTTCCCATAAGATTAACATGGGAGATTTTATGAGCATGTTTTTTGGATTTTTTCCGCAACCACTTAACCTAGGTTAATAATTCAAAATACCATATTATTTGTTTTTTTAAGCTCTATAACATGGTCAAAACCAAAATTAAGTGTTTTTTAAAATTGTAGGGTGAAAAATGCAAAAAACTGATTTTTGGAAAACCCCCCATAAACCCCCCTTCCCATGGTCCGATTTTTCTGGTTTTCGAACTTAAAGTCATAAATGTCAGTTTACACATTTGAGCCAAATTTCATCGAAATCGGACGTTTTTTACTCAAGTTATCGCATTCACGGACACACATGTATATATATATATATATAAATTTGAACGAATAGTGTTTTGGGCTTCTAGGGACCTCAAAACAAAAAGTTATCATGGTCTCGGGCCTAAGTCTTACCATGAGACCTACGGTAATAGCTTCTTCCCTATAGGGGAAGTTCGCTAAAAATGTATAAAAATAAAGGAAAAGAGGTTTACAAATTATATATTTTTTGACATACATTAAAGAAAATAACTTTAACTTTAAAATGGTTTTTGTTTGATCTTTTTAGGATAAATAGTTTATGAGATATTTTTGTTAACGTAAAAGACTGCAAACACAAACATCTGCGTGTTTAGGAATACAAAAATGGCTGCCACACTTAAACGAGTTAGATAAAAAAATGTTAAAAATGGTTTTTAACTCCTCAAATACAATAGAAACAACAGGAATATTATAATTTTTTTTAAATGGCCAAGCAACCAACTATTTATTTTCTGGAACATTTTATATGGATTGACCCCTACAGTGTAAAAATGGTTTATTTATGTAATATATTATGAACATTTCGTTTTAAATTTAACTTATTACTATTGAATGTATGACTCAAACTCAGCATCAAAATGTCAACATTTTGCAACTCTTTATTATGTATTTATTTGATAATTTTTGAAGTTTAAAACCCTTACACATTTTAACCCAAGAAGGTTATTTCTCCACATTTCAAGCCAGTCGCATAACTAACACGACTTACATTCTAAAATTGAGCCTGTTTTGTTATCAATCCAACAACTCTTAAAAAGTGGCGTCATTTAAATATTATTGGAAAATACCTAAGGCTTTGCTCTGAGAAAGTCACACTGTTCAGTACGCCTAACAAAATGTCTGCCATATGGCACAGACAACGAATTTTTAAATCCATTAGATGGACATAGATATAGAATAGTTTATTAATGGTAGCGCAGCTAATCGTTCACTATAATTACTTAAGTCCAATTGCCGTAATTAGCAAGTCGAGTTAATTTATTTCGCTAGTCTCTTCGTAAGACGTATGATTTCTCAAGATGTAAAGTGAATTTACTTAACATTTTCAGTTTTGATATCAATTGAATTTGCTTTATTCGCCCCTTTGGCGGTCTGTACAAAGTGAAATGTTACAGTATGGGCAAAATATTTTAATTTAATAAATACTAGCTGTGTACCCGTCCTTCGTACGGGTTGTATATAAATGGTAGATTAACTAAAAAAAATAACAACCCACATAATTTTACAATATTAAAATTACATTTTACACTTTTAAAGTAGAATTAAAGTTAACGAAATATACTATGGCGGATAGTTCGGGTACTGTTGCCAAGTCGAGGAACTCTGTCGGGTAGTGAACGGTGTGGTTTTTGCGACTCCAAATCGGTACACGTAACACTTTGGATTCGATTTTAGAAATAAAAGAACTCAAGTACAACAAAATATTAACCCTGTTTAATATAACATTTTAAATACTTTGATACATTAATCTTTACATTCCAATAAATTAATAGAATGTAACGAAACATTAAACTTTAAAAACATTGACAAACCACTTTTAAAATCACCATCCTTGCCAGGTCCTGTTTTCATTATAATTGTAAATAAACAATTTAAACTTGGAAAATCATATGTTTTAAAAACATATGACTACTTGATTTTATTTAAATAAATGTAAATCAATATTACGAACTGTTCTAACAGTGGTCATGGTTAAACGAACGGTATTAAATATTGTATATGTTCGTTCCTCCCTTTGGAATAGACCTACATTTGTGTTGATCTCTGTTGCTTGTTCATTGGTGGACGTGAGGATGGCACAATCACAGAGCCACGCACTTTCCAGATTAAACTGTTTATTAACCTCGGTGTAACAAACTGTCAATCAGTAAATCCTGTGACTCATCGATAGTGCCGAGTGAAAGATAGATGTTTCTGAGACTTGATTTGTTTTTCAATATCCCAATCTCAACTTTTAAAAGCGCATAAGAAAACTGCTCAACCCCTTAATCTTCCCAAAAATACATTTTCATATTTACTGTTAAGTTCAGACGCTCAGTGGCCGGCTACATAAAATATATTTTTAGAGAGGCGTAGACTCGTCCACTCATGTCTCACTTACGACAAAAGGTATGTGTAAAATCTCCAGAGAACAACACCGTGACTCCCCATGATGTTGTTTCTTAATTCTTTTAAGGCATCAAATTTCAGCTCTACTGGTTGAGTAGTTGGTGTGTTATGACTAACACGCTTATATTAAAGGCCATTGGGCCAGAGTCCTAGAGTATATTTGTGTCTGGAGTAGGTAAATGTCTACACTGAGCTATCAGCTACATTCCTACCGAATTTCAGATACATCAGTCCAAGAGTATGTGCAAGATTGTTAAAATATTGTATTTTGAAATTCCGGGGGGCGAAGCCCTTAAACATTTTCGTAACAGGAATAGGCTTGCGTTTTGTTCTGATGAATTAGTTATGTTCCTACCGAAATGTAACTTACAAAGTTCCAGTAAATACTAATACTCATAAAATTAAAATACCCATAAAAGTAAATCAGTGAAGAGACCTATAGGACTTTTTTAAACGTATTCTTATTGTGAATCTGCGGCATAAGGGGAACCACCATCCAAAATTATATCTTCAATAGGCATTGTCGTTTCTTAGATAAAGTGATCACTATGTCAGTGAGTGCATGAGTCTGACAAATATAGATTTAGATCATATATCCAGTTATGTTATTTATTACCAATCTTCACTCAACGTTTTAAAAAAGAACTACAACACCTATTTATAGAATAACTATTCCATCATTTGGTTTAAAATATAAATAAATGCTTTGTCCGTAAGAATAGCATAGGATCTTTAAAACCCTATGGGGCAGTGTTCTAAGGTAATTTAAAAGAATCCATTTAGTCTAAAACCTTCTAACGCACATATAGAACCTAGGGAAAAAGTTGCATAAAAATCGGTGCACCCGCTTTCCTGTGAAAAAACTAACAAAACATGTCCAAAACCGCACAAAATCACGTTTTTGAGCGGCTGTCATTATTTGTTTGTATGCCAGTTTATAGTGTCCTAAAACCTTCTCACGCATATATAGAACAAAGAAACAAAGTTTCATAATGTCAGTACACCCGTTTTCGAGTGAAAAGCGAACAAAAACCCGTCCTTGAGCGTTACCGGCAGACAGACATAAATTGAGATAAGATTTGTTTTGGTTTCCCTAGGGTGTAAAACGTGAATATATGCAAAAATTTCGTAATTCCAAGCAATGTACAGACAAAGCTCTAATTTTATTTATATAGATTAATTATACGGTATATTGAAATAAATATATATACTTGATGTGCACGTTCTTCGCACAGGGGTTTTCCTTACCCGTTCTATAGTCAATGCAAATTGCATTTTAGTTAGCTTGAAACAGCTGTTGTTCTTGCTTCTGCTCTTTAAGCTGTCAAATGTAAGTGCCCTCAGCTGTTCGCATTACGGTTTCTGAATGTTTACTTTTTTATGAAATGTAAACATTGAAACTTAGAACGTTCACGGGGCGTAGCCCGAGGAGATTTTAAGGAAGTGAATAGGACTACGTGTTGTATGGGTTCAAGATCTACCTTTGTGTAAAATTTCAGCCCAGTCAGTTAAGTAGTTTTTGCGTTCACCCGGAACATCAGACAGACAGACAGAAACCACCTCTTCTTCATAATATTATAGATAATCCTTAGAGGGGCACAATATGCAATGTAGTTTTCCTAAAATCAAATCACATTCTTCCTAAAGACATTCCATGGAAAACTGCTTTAAAATATTCTCTCTGCGACAGGGGTTGCCGGAACCGGGGGACATGAGCGCCACGCCGCGCCGCGCCGCCAGGATTGCAGGGTGGTTTATGGTAGGACCATCACTTTTGACAGCTTCTAGGGGAAGTCCTTTTTCGCACCTCATCTTAAAAATATACCGCCAGAGGAAATTGTCAATCTGGACGCACTTTGAATCCGGTGTTCAGACTGTGGGTGTGGAAAGGTAATTCCGGGCTTCCCCTCGCGAGTGTGCCTTTTTCTCCAGAGTCTTTGGGTATTGAGTCAACTAGAACACAAATTTTCTCTATAATTTGCAGTATGTAGTATTTTTGTCTCCATATTGTAAAAGGAGCCGGTAAATCGTTACTCTATACTATAAATGTCGTTCTAAATTACGTTAAGAGAGGCAGAAGCAATAGGTAAAAATGCCAAATCAATTTGAATAATTCCAAATATGTAATGAGTAAATAAATCGCTCTTAACATGGGAAAAATTGCAGCCATAATATGCGAGATAATGTTTTTTCAGGCATAATATCAAAAAACACTGTTCATATGTTTAAGTTACACTGTTGCAGTTTACAATGTTTTACAGTTACGAAACAACACTCACAGACATAAATAGCCGAAAATATACAAAGAGTAAAGAGTTTTACGGATTGCGATAATGTGAGGAGTTAAAAGCTTAAATAATAAAGTTAGATTGGAATCTTCAATTAAGTTGATTTTAAGATTGTTCAAGACACCTAGTTGTTCTGAAATGATAAGTGTTAAATGTTGAAAAGTTGAATGAACATTTTGGTGTAACCGAAAGGTAGTGTGTAAATGTAGTAGCAACAAGTAGGGAGAAATATCTCCTACTTGTTGATAAAATAAGCTAGTTATTCTTTGTTCACACTCAACTTAAAATAAAAAATAAAACTATTGTTAATAACCAATATATTTTGCATTGAAACTCATCTTCAGTTTTAATGTGGATGTTAAGATGATATCTATAACTGAATTTAAACAAATATGTAGTTATGACTAGCTAGTCATTCCTCCTTAATTGAATTCGGTAATTCGGTATTTTAATTCATTACTAAAAAAATCAGCTTTAACTATACTATTAAAACTTATTATTAATTCATGTTTTTGTGGACAGTCCGATTCGAATTGAGAATTGTATTCTTGACTTCATAATTTCCCTTCGTGAGACGTAACTTGTCAGTTAGCAATCGAGGAGTATGTTGGAAGGACAAGCCCATACCCCAAACCCAGTGCTGCGCGGCAGTATGGGACGGCTAGCTGCCAGCTGTCTGCACAGTGTAGTGCCGCGTAGTGGCCAGGGGGGAGCGGGGATGGGAGGAATGGATGCTCAAGGTCGCTTTTACTCGTCGTCTACGGGGTCGATGGTGGCGCGCTGAGCGTTCGACGTGGCAACTTCGTGTCGGCCATTTCGCTGCCACACGACGCTAGCGCTCCTGGTGCTTTACGTGGTAACTACGGCAAAGCACACGCGGTCTAACGGTCTGTATAGATTCCCTTGTCTGTGATACAGTGTTGCCAATTCGAAGGTTATTAACCTTTTTGAGGGTACTGGACCTTTGAGGGTCACTAATTTTTGAGGGTCAGAGAGGATAATTTAGAAAACCATTACATTTGTGTATAAATTGACAACATACTCTGTGATATACTTATTATTGTAATAATTTCCGTTTCTTTATTATTACATTTCTCAATTTAATTGACTCTTCCGATTTTTTGTTACTCTGTGAGGACTGAGGAGTAGTCTGTTCTCGAAAGAGAGTCCTACACTACCCCCGCAGGAGCGGGGGTATGCAAAAAGGATTCCCACTTTCCAATTAAAAAAATGTTAAAACTGTGAAAGAGCCACGGGTATCAGGCCGACAAGAAAGCCCGCTAAGTTGCAGTAATATCTGAAAGTTTTAACTTTAACCATACAATAAATAACGAAAAGACAATACAGGGATTATTGTCACCTGTCTCATCAGCTACAAAATCCTGATAGTTGGTAGACTGAAATATATAAAGCGTTAGCGTCTTATAGTTGGTTTTTATGGATGTAAACTAAATTTAATTAGTTGTTGTTTTATACTGTGAATTGTTAAGTTGCGATAGAAATTCTGAGAAAAATCTGTCAGATCCCTTGCATCAAAAATGGAGACAAAATATTGGCTGGCATGCAACTTCTATTTTTATTCTTTGTTCTAAGCATTAACATTGCAATGCTACACAAGCGGTATCTATAGGCGGCTCCTCAAACCTACGACATTTTAAGTCCTTTTCCTCTATTTTATTCGCTCTCTTTTTACTCAAAAACCGGGGTTTAGATTTTGAGGGTATTTGGGCAAGGATTAATGGCAATTTGGAAAACAGTGATTGGCAACACTGGGATAGCGTGATAGAGAGAGGTAATATGGTTTCTACCTCTACTGACGTTTATTCACAAATTCAAACAATCCCGTAGAGTTAACAATATGATTTTAATCGCACAGCTGTAGCGTAGCGTAAAGGCGTTCCCGGACACTTCTCGCGAACAGGCCTGAACATTCGGCCGAACATTCCGTCCCGTATGTTCCCGTATGTATTTAAAATTTCGTGCAGCTCCCATACTTCTCGCTAATACTCCGAACATTCGGAATTCGGCCGAATGTTCAGGCGTGTTCGCAAGAAGTGTGGGACCACTTCATAAGCATTAGTGACCACACGATAATAACTATCCTAAAGGCTTCGGAACTCATTTATATCTGAATTAACAGAGATTAAGAGTTTTGAGAAAGCGGCTAGTATTTGTTAAGTAATTTTTCTGTTACTACCCATTTTAATCTTAATATATTCTTGTATTAAATGTTTCAAACGTTTTAAAATCTAAAACTAGCCTGTACTTTAAATAATGTTGCACCTCTGAAAAAATTGGCGTAGCTAGTGTGCCTATTGGTAAATACCGCCTTGAATATAGCATTACTTCAAATAATACATCATTAGTCAGTAGTGGGGGTTTGTAGGTGCTGGCACACTTGATTGACAGCTTCCGGTCACGTGACCGGAAGTGATGAGTCATTAAATACGTCATCTGAGGCTGAGCCAGTGACGTAGGCGGTTTTGTGACGTAATGAGGGAAAGGTTAAATGTCAAGGTAACGGGGAAGTTTCCGCACGCGTAAAATTCGAATTGTGATTCGATAGTTCAATCGATATAAAATATCGAATGAAAATAATCGAATGAAGCAATCGAATGATACGAGTGCGAGGTAGTCCTATTTCATTTATTACTTTATTTCTTTTTTTACTTTTCTTTTTATTTACAATAATTTAGGTTTACAATAATTCATGTTTACAATAGTTCGTTGTCATCGACGTTGCTGATCCGGACGAGTCGCGGCCGTCAGACGCAGTTTTCAAGTGCTGCGCTTGTTTGACCAATCGCCCGTCCCGACTGTGTGTTCCTTGTGGTCACATAAATAGGCAAGGAACACACAGTCGGGACGGGCGATATTGTTATTTTCTGAAAAGCGTCTCGGAGAGCTCGATGTTCACTGGTCGAGAGCCGGAGGTGTACTGACTATTCACAAGCTAGCGTTGTAATCGCAGATGGCGGACGGCAGATGGCAGGCGGCAGATGGCAGGCGGCAGGTGGCAAGTGCGTGGCAGATGGCAGCTGGCGCGGGGCAGATGGTTGCTACTTCATTCGCCGCCAAAGTAATGTAATTCGTCGTTGTAATTCTTGTATTTTATTTTGCCGGTTCATTTTATATGTTTTACACATAGATATTCAATAGCTGAAACACTCGCACTTACGACAAGCTTTCCCGCCAACTAGATCGTCTGGGATTTTAAAACATTTTAACTCGCAACAATAAGTTTTCAAATTGTTCATCGGTGGCAGCGACATGTTAGCTGCAGCGTGTGTTAGACAAGACTGAGACCAATGTCAGTGCTCCCCCACTTTTATACCTCTTCATAAGTTAATCCTGAATGAAAGTTCAAGGTCATCCGTTTGAATTTTAAAAAAAGCAACACAGCAGTATATAAAATAATATACTGCTATGTTGCTGTTTTCTTTATTTTTTATTTTCTTTATATTTTTATTTTTTTATTTTCTTTATTAAACAAACATTTTACAATACAATAAGCTTAAGTCTAACATTGATGACTAGAAATAAAAACAGAGAAATTATGTACAAGAAATACAAACAGAGACATTATGTACAAAGATGCGTGATGTGCAGAGTGAGTTCCGTCGAGTTGTTGCTGCTTACGCCGTGTGATACCAAATGCAACGTCCCCGAATGAATATCTCGCAAGTCTTCATTTTTTAGCAGTTGAACAAATCGTTTTGGAAGAAATACTTGAAACTTCGGCTCATCTCCTGGAGTGAAAGGTCCTTCGCACAATGATACTAGAATTGCTTCTCCATGTGTGGTTTCCACTTTCTTGATGTTATGAATAATGTAGTGTTTTTGTTCTTTTAGTTCTGAACACTTTTAAGTTAGCAGAAGGTCGGATTTTGAGTGAGTGTTGAATTGATCAACCAGTGTTTGTAGAAACTGTTGTGATGCCATCTTCGTCAGTGGTGTCTTCTGTGATGTTGCCTCTTTGGAGTCTCGAATAATACTCGTGCAGGAGCGGTGTTGACTCCTCGTATTTATAGGCCCCGCTACCCCCACCACATTCCTGCGTTTGTTTCAAGTAAGCAGCCAAACGATATGCGTTGTGCAATGCACAGTTTGTTTGACCGTCTTAAAGATATTTTGCAGCAACACAAATATTACCGAGACTAATGTTGAAGTCCTTACTGATGGTTATATCGAAAACATCACCGTGCGTGTACTTTTGTATCCAGTTCTTTTTTTTCTAATCCTCTTGTGTATATATGTGAATATTGTTTGCAAAAGTTAAATATAATACTGTGCAGATTACTGTAGCTTATAAATCCTTCATAGCAATGTATGTGATGAAAGTAGTTTGTTATCCATTTGTTTGTACTTTTTGCTTTGGCGTTAAGTTTTTTAAAAGAAAAAGGAGCTTCAAACGTGAATGGGTAGGCTACAAATGTAAGCAACTCTAAAATTACTAATTATTTGATATAATAAACCTATCATCATTATTTCGAAGTGCTTGAAATTCTATTACACAAGGCTTTACACTCACTTCTTCATCCCCTCCGCTCATCATGGCACCTTAAGATCAACTAAACTGTTTTCCACACCACGGTAGGTTAAATACCAGGCCGTACAGTTGCAGGCGCGTTGGTGTATATTTAACGTGGGCACCGTCCCCAATAGGCCTACCCCACGTGTGTTCTTCTTTACTAAGTCAAACTTTAGTCTTTTTTAACTTCTTCTTTTTGTGTTTCGTTTTCTTCTTCTTGATTTTTTGTTTCTTTTTCTTCTTCCTGTGTTGTTTCTTCTGTAGCCTCTGTAGCGATTTCTACAAGTGGTTCAAAATCCTTTAGCATTCTCCACATGCAAACTTCATGAGGTATTCTATTAAAAATAGATGTATCCACAAGTCCGTACATGGTGGTGCTATCAGGTTGTTTTTCCAAAGTATCGACCAAATATACATTAATAATAGCACTTGCAAATACCAACTGTCTCATGTACCTTGTAATAGGTTCTGTTGCGTAGTTTAAAACGTAGAATTCTTCACGTGATAGTAGAATCTTATTTTCATGTTGAGTCAAGTCTCTAATTCTCAATTGTAGTTGTCCGCGATGTTTAACAATATCGATTTCATTGTCACAATCCAAAAGTCGAATATGTGTTTTCCTTCCACACAAACTGTTAGTTAAATAACATTCTATTAAATGTACATGTTTCAAAAATGACTCCTAAGCATTTTGTGAAAATAAAACCTTTTTTGTACCATGGTGTAGTATTACTGTAGGTGAATAATCCAATGACTTCATCAATCCAACTGATACACTTTTACTGATGCATGCTGAGATGGGGTAAAAGATTCGCAAAAAAACTTCAGTTAAAATGTGAGAAGGAATATTTTCTTCAACTTTCTTCTTCCTCTTTGATACTACCTTTGATGGGTCTGCATTACTTTCCTCCTCTCTATCTCTTTTACCAAACTTTAAAAATGCAGTTATTTCCTTGATGATTTCTGCTTCACCGGTATTATCACGTTCCAATAACGGTGCTACCTCTGCATCACCTTGTACAACAGATGGAGAACTCATTTTGTAGAAGATGTTACCCATGCGACGATAGGCGATCAACTGAAGACCTGCATTGTTGCTCCGCTATTTATAAGTTAGCGACAGTGGCGGTGCCAGTGGTGGTACAAAGTTTTACAATACTGTCTTTACAATACCGGTCAACGGTGTGTATGTAACAATTTTATCGTGCAAAATTAAACAATACGTATTTGCAGGTACGTTTTCTTGAAATTCCATTTCTATTTTTATACCAACACTAGACGATTTTACGGATTCATTTTGTTTGGAGCAATCAATTGCAACAATCGGAGCTTTCGATTCGAACTGAACGGGAGATAGTAGAGGTGTGTTTGTTTTGCCGTAGTATGAATTTTGGAACCTAGCGTACATATCGTATAAAACACAGTACCTTTTTTTATCAAAAGAGATATTAAAGTTGTCGTAGGGAAAGAATTGTGAATTCAGGAACACTTTACAGTTTGTTAATTTACAATGGTCAAATTCACCAGCATTTTCGGTCATTATACTTTTTTTCTTCTTTTGTAATCCAAATATTACATATCGCGCTTTTTCCAAATTTTTACAGTCCACGTATGACGTTGTGTTGTAGGTAAAACGGGGTATTCATGAAACTCCCAGCTTCTGAATGGCATTACAATGTCTCGATCTGATTTTAACTTTCTTAATAATGTAATCCTATGTTCATCATTTAGTCGCACATGTGGTACTCTCCAAACAATCTTGTCTAATGTTAATTTCCATTCTAAATTGGCATCAATTGTTCCAGCAGCTGCTTTAATAATATCTTTATCGTGTAATGATCTTTGATGATCTTAATAAAACTAGTTCTTGTTTTACATTTATTATTATTCTTCTGTAGTCTTCAGCAAATCCTAGGAGTAATCTTAAAGGTACGTAGAAATCAAAGTTTCCCGAAGAGTCAGGAGTGATTGTACTTTTGTCTGGTGCAACCCATCCTGCAACAGCTAACAGATTCTTCTCATTTAGTGTAAAGACGCTAATCCTTTCAATGTACTGGAAATCCCTACCTTTTTTGTTGAATCTACTGTAACTCCTGAAATTTCATATCTAATCTCGTCAAACAAAAATGCCATAGGATTATTTATGAACGGAACAGTGGTTCCAGCAGTACCATCAGCTTGTGTTACTTTTCCTTCAATATATAAATAACTTTTGTACGGAAGAGTATAAATGTCTTGTTGTTGTATAGGAATCCTAATTTCATCGTTATTGTTTAATTTGGACGAAGCTTAAGGGTTGTGCGTGTGATATTCCTTTTCCCATAAGGTCTCGTCGATTGTTGGACCCTGCGCTATATCCAGTATATCCATTGTTAGTGACCTTTAATCCAATTTCTTCTAGAAAACGAATGTTGTCACTTGTTAATCCTTCTACAGCTGATGAGCTATTTGACCTCTTTGTTGGTTGGCTCTCTCTTTTTAAATGATAACCCCATTGTCTAAGCGGATGATTTTATATGTATTCTTACAGTAATAGCTTCTCCTCTAAAGTCAATAAGGTTTCCGTCTTGATCCACTATGTTCAGCACGATGTCTGAACTGAAACTGGTGTTTAACGGTAGGCACACAAGGTTTTGAGGCTTTTCTACTATCTTGAAACCCGGTGCAACTGATGGGTAGAATGTGTGTAATATATGACGATTTTCTCCATCTCTGTAGGATCCTTGTATAATGTTACATGTAATGTCTATGGTATTAACTCTGATGATCGTCACAGTTTTATTCCCAGAATGAGTTGTATTAGGTTCTAATACTTTTGTTTCCTTAGAAAACCCCAATAAACTACCAATTGAATGTTCTTGATTAAAAGCAATATAATACTTAGAAGTTTCGGCTTTCATTGTATTGTTATTGCCTTTTATCGTTATATTTTCTTTTCCCATATGTTTTGTATAACTTCATTTATATTGTCAATTTCATAAGATCCTGTTGGTAAACTGAATTCTTCCAAAGCTGAATATTTTCCTTTATCATCTTTTGTCTAGTAATAATGTATTTTGTTATTAATTCCTTCACTAACGTTTGGAATAGAGTTATATGTTGTTAAATCCAATAATTCGGCTTCCCATAGTCTTCCTTTTTGCAAACGTAGCGCTGGAAACAGAATACTGCGCAAAGTACATCAGTTACCGGTTAATGACCCTGTCTTAGACCTGCAAACATATGTCATTTATAATTTTTTATTCAAACCTCCATTTCCTTTTAACAAATTAAACTCCAAATCCAGACGAGTAACTTGCATCACCTTGGTTGGAATGAAGGTTATACAAGTTTTGAAGAAGTGGAAAGCATTATGAATCACTACTGCAGTAAATTTACAAGACTTTATACAAAAGGATTAAAAAAGCGCTATTGGATACAGCTTTATACTACAAAAGATGTAATAGATGTTAAAATGAATAAGTGTTTCGAATTTGAGATGGATGATATTTGTATTTTAACAAAGAATGATAAATACGCACAATTTCATTGTGCTGTAAAGAACGCTTATCGTCTAGCTGATTTCTACATCCTAGTGCAATGTCGAGTGGAGGGGAAAGTGGTCGGGGGTGCGGAAGGTATAAAAGCGGGGAGAGCGAGGAGACCCACCATCAGTATTACTCCAGACTCCAACGAAAGAACACGTATCAAGATGGCATCACAGAAATTTGTGCAAATATTGGTGGATCAGTTTAACACCCAATCAAAATCATGTATACTACCAACAAGAAAAACTTCAGAAATCAAAGACAACAAACATTACATCGTGCACGACATAAGGAAGATTGAAACATCAGTGGGAGACGCTATTCTTGTATCTTTAAGTGATGCTCCATACACAGTAGGAGATGAAGCAAAATTTCAAATTTTCCTGCCCAAGAGATTTGTTCAACTGCTTCAAAATAAAGATTTCCAAAACATCAAATCTAGAACCCTGTATATAGTATCACACGGAGTCAGCGGGAAAAACTCTACCGAGCTATCTCTGCATTTGACCTCATCGGGAGCTTCACATTGTTAGATTAAGCCAATATCATGTAAAACTTGACATGTATTTTATGTAAATAAATAATAAAAATATTGACAAAAGATTAAATATCAGTATTAACTCCTAGTACTGATATTTTATCTTTCTTATAAAAATATTTTGGTGACCTGACCTAGATTCAGAACTTATACGAGTAAAATAGCGCTGTATTGGTTAAAACATTATCTCTTTCATACTTACTGTCAATGAGTTGGTGGGGGAACGTTGTGGGGGGATTCATGTGGTGGGGGAAGGGCAGGTACCTGTCCTACACGCTTACACCACGTCAGTTTACCTCCGACTCTTGCCTTGATACGATATATTTTACTAACCTACAAAAACAGAATGGACAATATAATAGTTGAGAGGAAAATGAGATTTCCAAAATATGCTCAGTTACAATCGAGATTGGATACGTTTGATGCAGCATTAAAAGACTCGTTTCTATACAAGTCTAGAATGGAGTTTGCAGATGCTGGTTTCTTTTACATGAGGCAAGACGATAAGACCATTTGTTACAATTGCGGAGGAGGATTTCAGGATTGGCAAGCGAGAGATAACCCATGGGAAGAACATGCACTTTGGTTTGACAGGTGTGCTTATCTGTTAGTTCAAAAAGGAAGAGTGTTTGTGCAAAGCCATCGGAAAATATATAAACCTCATCCTGTTAAAACTTCATAAACACCAACCGAAGAAAATAAGAGCGAAGGAAACGAATGTGTAGTATGTTTATCCTCTGAGAAAATTTACTATTTTTACCTTATAGACTCTGTTGTAAATGCAGTGATTGTGGACTGGTGTATAACCATTGCATTATATGCAGAACTCCAATAGGTTACGTGATAAAAATATTTATATCTTAGATGTGAGAAAAAGTGGAGGGGTGTGTATAAATGGAAGGCGAGGAGGTGAGAAGCACACTCCGCGAGTAGCCGTACATGAGGTAACATCATGGCTCTCACAATTAAATGTATCCACTACAATACTGTTCATCTTTCTACAGTTCATGATTTGCAACTTCTTTCCGATGACTTGAAAGTTTTGATAGTAAACGGTTACAAAGTAACATTGGATATTTCCGCAACAAACTCTTTAGCTCAAGAACCCTGGGGAACATCCACAAATACACTTACACCTACACAAGGGAATAGATATAGTTTTGGAGAGAGAGTATGAACCTCTCGCCTCGTTCAATGTAAGCAGCTCTACGGAATCGGAGACGTCATCGTTGCGACCTTCATCACTTCCACCCGCGCCGAGGATGAAGTATTATTATGAAGAACGTGAACCCTACACATTTTCAGAAGCAACGGACACCAGTAGTGTTGGAAGGGGACTTTTGGCTCACTTTATTTATGGCTTCCGGTCACGTGACCGGAAGCGCTGAGTCATTAAATACGTCATCTGAGGCTGAGCCAGTGACGTAGGCGGTTTTGTGACGTAATGAGGGAAAGTTCAAAGTTCAAGGTCACGGTGAAGTTTTTTAAAAAAATCTACCTCGCACTCGTAAAATTCGATTGTGATTCGATAGTTAATCGATAAGAAATATCGAATGAAATATCGAATGAAGCAATCGAATGATACGAGTGCGAGGTAGTACAATTACAGATATTACTTTATTTTATTTACAATAATTCATATTACAAATATTACTTTATTTTATTTACAATAATTCATGTTTACAATAGTTTCCCGTTGTTCGTTGTCATCGATGTTGTTGATCCGGACGAGTTGCGGCCATCACTTCGCTTTCTGATGAAAGACGGTAGATACTTCGATTCCTGCGCAGAGTCCATGTTGTTTTTTGATGCGTAAAGTTCCAAAGATAAATCGTAACCGGACGCAATGAGAAGTCTTAACTCTTCATTAAAAACCTCGAGGTCTTGGAAAGTCGCCAGATGAATAGAGTCATAATGAATACACCTAATTTTGATGGACATTTCAACAGAGAGCTAGATGTACACTGGTCAAGAGCCGGAGGTGTACTGACTATTCGCTAGCTAGCGTTTTGGTATCAAACAAAATGGTGGGGGTAAAAGTGTGGTGGGGCGGAGCAGATGGCGGACGGCAGATGGCAGTTGGCAGCTGGTTCGAGGCAGATGGTTGCTACTACATTCGCCGCCACAGTAATGCAATCCGTCGGCGTAATTCTTGTAATTTATCTTGTCGGTTCATTTGATACGTTTTACATCTACATATGCAATAGCTGAAACACCTGCACTTACGACAAGCTTTCCCGTCAACTTGATCGCCTGGTATTTTAAAACATTGTAACTCGCAACAATATGTATTCAAATTGTTATCGAATGATAAATTGTTCATCGGTGGCACCGACATGTTAGCTGCAGCGTGTGTTAGACAAGACTGAGACTAACTTCACTGCTCCCCTCTCTTTTATACCTCTTCATAAGTTAACCCTGAATAAAAGTTCAAGGTCATCCGTTTGAATTTTTAAAAAAAGCAACACAGCGGTATATAAAATAATATACTGCTGTGTTGCTGTTTTTCTTTTTTTCTTTTTTTTCTTTTCTTTATTAAACAAACATCTTACAATACAATAAGCTTAAGTCTAACATTAATGACTAGAAATACAAACAGAGAAATACAAACAGAGACATTATGTACAAGGATGCGTGATGTGCAGAGTGAGTTCCGTCGAGTTGTTGCCGCTTACACCGTGTGATACCAAATACAACGTCCCCGGTTGAATATCTCGCAAATCTTCATTTTGTAGTAGTTGAACAAATCGTTTTGGAAGAAATACTTGAAACTTCGGCTCATCTCCTGGAGTGAAAGGTCCTTCGCTCAATGAAACTAGAATTGCTTCTCCATGTGTGGTTTCCACTTTCTTGATGTTATGAATAATGTAGTGTTTTTGTTCTTTTAGTTCTGAACACTTTTTAGTTAGCAGAAGGTCGGATTTTGAATGAGTGTTGAATTGATCAACCAGTGTTTGTAGAAACTGTTGTGATGCCATCTTCGTCAGCAGTAGTTATGGTGTCTTCTGTAATGTTGCCTCTTCGGAGTCTCGAATAATACTCGTGCTGGGGCGGTGTTGCCTCCTCGTATTTATAGGCCCCGCTACCCCCACCACATTCCTGCGTTTGTTTCAAGTAAGCAGCCAAACGATATGCGTTGTACAATGCACAGTTTGTTTGACCGTGTTTAAGATCTTTTGCAGCGACGCAAATATTTCCGAGATTAATGTTAAAATCCTTACTGATAGTTATATCGAAAACATAACCGTGCGTGTACTTTTGTATCCAATTCTTTTTTTCTAATCCTTTTGTGTATATATGCGAATATTGTTTGCAAAAGTTAAACATAATACTGTGCAGATTACTGTAGCTTATAAATCCTTCATACCAATGTATGTGATGAAAGTAGTTTGTTATCCATTTGTTTGTATTTTTTGCTTTGGTGTTAAGTTTGTTAAAAGAAAAAGGAGCTTCAAACGTGAATGGGTAGGCTACAAATGTAAGCAAGTCTAAAATTACTAATTCCTTGATAATAAACCTATCATCATTATTTCGAAATGCTTGAAATTCTATTGCACAAGGCTTTACACTCACTTCTTCAGCCCCTCCGCTCATCATGGCACCTAGCGATCAACTAAACTGTTTTCCACACCACGGTAGGTTAAATACCAGGCCGTACAGTTGCTGGCGCGTTGGTGTATATTTAACGTGGGCACCGTCCCCAATAGGCCTACCCCACGTGTATTCTTCTTTACTAAGTCAAACTTTAGTCTTTTTTAACTTCTTCTTCTTGTGTTTCGTTTTCTTCTTCTTCTTGTTTCTCCGTTTTTTCTTCCTGTGTTGTTTCTTCTGTAGCTTCTGTAGCGATTTCTACAAGTGGTTCAAAATCCTTTAACTTTCTCCACATGCAAACTTCATGAGGTATTCTATTAAAAATAGATGTATCCACAGGTCCGTACACGATGGTGCTATCAGGTTGTTTTTCCAAAGTATCGACCAAATATTCTTTAATAATAGCGCTTGCAAATACCAACTGTCTCATGTACCTTGTAATAGGTTCTGTTGCGTAGTTTAAAACGTAGAATTCTTCACGTGACAGTAGAATCTTATTTTCATGTTGAGTCAAGTCTCTAATTCGCACTTGTAGTTGTCCGCGATGTTTAACAATATCGATTTCATTGTCACAATCCAAAAGTCGAATATGTGTTTTCCTTCCACACAAACTGTTAGTTAAATAACATTCTATTAAATGTACATGTTTCAAAAATGACTCCCAAGCATTTTGCGAAAATAAAACCTTTTTTGTTCCATGGTGTAGTATTACTGTAGGGGAATAATCCAATGACTTCATCAATCCAACTGATACACTTTTACTGATGCATGCTGAGATGGGGTAAAAGATTCGCAAAAAAACTTCAGTTAAAATGTGAGGAGGAATATTTTCTTCAACTTTCTTCTTCCTCTTTGGTACTACCTTTGATGGGTCTGCATTACTTTCCTCCTCTCTATCTCTTTTACCAAACTTTAAAAATGCAGTTATTTCCTTGATGATTTCTGCTTCACTAGTATTATCACGTTCCAATAACGGTGCTACCTCTGCATCACCTTGTACAACAGATGGAGAACTCATTTTGTAGAAGATGTTACCCATGCGACGATAGACGATCAACTGAAGACCTGCATTGTTGCTCCGCTATTTATAGGTTAGCGACAGTGGCGGTGCCGGTGGTGGTACAACGATTTACAATACTGTCTTTACAATACCGGTCAACGGTGTGTATGTAACAATTTTATCGTGCAAAATTAAACAATACGCAGATGTATTCGCAGGTACGTTTTCTTGAAATTCCATTTCTATTTTTATATCAACACTAGACGATTTTACAGATTCATTTTGTTTGGAACAATCAATTACAACAATCGGAGCTTTCGATTCAAACTGAACGGGAGATAGTAGAGGTGTATTTGTTTTGCCGTAATATGAATTTTGGAACCTAGCGTACATGTCGTATAAAACACTGTATCTTTTCTTATCAAAAGAAATATTAAAGTTGTCGTAGGGAAAGAATTGTGAATTCAGGAACACTTTACAGTTTGTTAATTTACAATGGTCAAATTCACCAGCATTTTCAGTTATTATACTTTTCTTCTTCGTTTGAAATCCAAATATTACATATCTCGCTTTTTCCAAATGAGTAGAAGTTTTTACAGTCCATGTATGCCGTTGTGTTGTAGGTAAAACGGGGTATTCATGAAACTCCCAGCTTCTGAATGGCATTACAATGTCTCGATCTGATTTTAACTTTCTTAATAATGTAATCCTGTGTTCATCATTTAGTCGCACATGTGGTACTCTCCAAACAATCTTGTCTAATGTTAATTTCCAGTCTAAATTGGCATCAGTTGTTCCAGTAGCTGCTTTAATAATATCTTTATCGTTTGATGATCTTAATAAAACTAGTTCTTGTTTTACATTTATTATTATTCTTCTGTAGTCTTCAGCAAATCCTAGGAGTAATCTTAAAGGTACGTAGAAATCAAAGTTTCCCGAAGAGTCAGGAGCGATTGTACTTTTGTCTGGTGCAACCCATCCTGCAACAGCTAACAGATTCTTCTCATTTGGTGTTAAAGACGCTAATCCTTTCAATGTACTGGAAATTCCAACCTTTTTTGTTGAATCGACTGTAACTCCTGAAATTTCATATCTAATCTCGTCAAACAAAAATGCCATAGGATTATTTATGAACGGAACAGTGGTTCCAGCAGTACCATCATTTTTTGTTACTTTTCCTTCAATATATAAATAACTTTCGCATGGAAGAGTATAAATGTCTTGTTGTTGTATAGGAATCCTAATTTCATCGTTATTGTTTAATTTGGACGAAGCGTAAGGGTTGTGCGTGTGATATTCCTTTTCCCATAAGGTCTCGTCGAATGTTGGACCCTGCGCTATATCCAGTATATCCATTGTTAATGACTTTTAATCCAATTTCTTCTAGAAAACGAATGTTGTCACTTGTTAACCCTTCTACAGCTGATGAGCTACTGACCTCTTTGCTTGTTGGCTCTCTCTTTTTAAATGATAACCCCATTGTCTAAGCGGATGATTTTATATGTATTCTTACAGTAATAGCTTCTCCTCTAAAGTCAATAAGGTTTCCGTCTTGATCCACTATGTTCAGCACGATGTCTGAAATGAAACTGGTGTTTAACGGTAGGTACACAAGGTTTTGAGGCTTTTCTACTATCTTGAAACCCGGTGCAACTGATGGGTAGAATGTGTGTAATATATGACGATTCTCTCCATCTCTGTAGGATCCTTGTATAATGTTACATGTAATGTCTATGCTATTAACTTTGATGATCGTCACAGTTTTATTCCCAGAATGAGTTTTATTAGGTTCTAATACTTTTGTTTCCTTAGAAAACCCCAATAAACTACCAATTGAATGTTCTTGACTAAAATCAATATAATACTTAGACGTAATTTCGGCTTTCATTGTATTGTTATTGCCTTTTATCGTTATATTTTCTTTTCCCATATGTTTTTGTATAACTTCATTTATATTATCAATTTCATAAGCTCCTGTTGGTAAACTGAATTCTTCCAAAGCTGAATACTTTCCTTTATCATATTTTGTCTTGTAATAACGTATTTTGTTATTAATTCCTTCACTAACGTTTGGAATAGAGTTATATGTTGTTAAATCCAATAATGCGGCTTCCCATAGTCTTCCTTTTTGCAAACGTAGCGCTGGAAACAGAATACTGCGCAAAGTACATGAGTTACCGGTTAATGACACTGTATACGAGGACATCTTAAAGTTGACTAACACTTTTAGCTAAAAAGTCTAAACATAAATGACCGCAAATGGATGTATCATCAGGTTGTTTTCTTGTATGATTGTAAAAAACATTTTCTGCCGCACGAAAGTATTGTTGAAGTTCTTTCGGTGGTGGAAGGTCTCCAAAACTGTCGAAATAATAAATGGTTTTACCAAGTTTCTTGTAACACACCCAATGAGTGCCTAATCCTTCACTATTATCCAAATTTACAATACCAGTCTCATTTTTCCACATTTTAACCGGTAACTCATCTTTCATAAATACTCCTCTAAAAAATGGGATTTTCAAACAAGAAGCATATGTAATCAGTTCTTCATTGGTCAATTCTTTGTTTTTAATTATTAATTGCTCTTTCTTATTTAATACACACGATACAGTCTTAGGTATAATCCTCCTCCCTTTTTTATCATTGACCATATTGTTGGTTTCTTTTTAGCTTTACCACTGGTAGATCGACGTTTTCTTCTGATATTACCTCCTTGTTTTTTAGCGGTTTTTTTCCCACGCCTTCTTCTCTTTCCTCCTCCAAACGTAGTTTTTGCTTTCATTGCTGCTGTTACTGCTAAAGACGCTGCTTTTTCACCAATACTCGCGTCACTAGATTTTACTCTTTGCCAAGCTTTCTCAGCAAGTGCTTTATCCGCTATTGATCTATTTTTAGTATCACCAAATTTGGAATACGCTATATCGTGCTGTTTACAAGCCTGATCGAGCTTATTTATTCCAGGATCTCCTCTAGCAAGACGTTTCTCTAATTTGGTTCCAGGACCACAATATTGATATCCTCCAGGTAAATGTAATTCCACAGGTAATAAATCAATCGCCTTGTTAACTATAGCTCCAACCGGTTTACTCAATAGAGAAAATGCTGTTGATGCTATTCCCCTTCCTCTCTGTAATCTCTCTCGATTATGACTGATGCGTTTAACCCTCGACATGGCTATTTATAGCAAAACTTACAATCAGTAGGTGCACTCTATAAATGTTTTACAATGAATGTAATATCAGTTTTGGTTTCTTGTATTATATACTGTTTAAAATCCATTTATTATATCGAAATGGATTTATTAATTAAATGTAGACATATTAAATAAAAGTAGTAAAAATAGAAATAAGGTGTAATTGAAGATGTTCCAGATGTTTCTCCGCTGGTGATGGTATCGTTGTCTTCGGTAAAATGAATAAACTTTAAATAGTTGTCATGTTCCCTTAGAAACTTGCCACTTAATCGTTGATAATTAAATAACACATCCCAATCTAGTTTATCTTTAAAATTGTCAATGTAGTTCTCAGAGAGATTTTGATATTTACTTATTACTTCCCAACAGTTATTAAAATTTGATGTCATCTCTACGAGGAAGTCTTCTGAAAACTGTTGTCTTTGTAAAATATGGATCCAGTTAACTCTGTGAAAATAAATTCTTAACATAGTCATTGTAAAGAGGTAATGTATGGAAAGTTGTTCCCAATCCATATATCTATCAAACCGTTGAACAAAACCATCTGTCAACACTCCTTGGGGAAATCTCGGCTCTTGAGATATTAAACTCCACGCAGTAATATTGGATTCCATCATCCTCTCTGTATCGTCTCTCGAATATGACTGATGCTTTATCCCTTATCATGGGGGGTATTTTAAATTCTTTTTTCTCTTATGTAATCTTCATTGTTTTCTGTTGGTTCATTAATCACATTCACTTTATCCTCCTTTCCTAATGTCTTGACTTTAGAAGGCTTAGACGGTTTATCTCGTTGATTAGGTTTCTCTGGATTGTGTATATTTTTCCAGTCTAAATAATTGTGACTGTCAACATCTGAAGCTGCATCTCTTCCTGAAGCCCGATGGATATAATTAAATAGAGCTGCACCAAACCTTTCCAAATGTTTTTCATATTCCGTAGTCCATTTCTTGTGTACAATATCAAACATTTTCTTATTTACAGCGTCTCCATCCTGCTCACAATCACCTACATTTGATAATTTTAATTTTTTTACATCATAGCTTGTGTCAGTTTTATTCCTTTTGTAAATCGTTAACAATTTTAGAGTAGCTAAATTTACTGCTTCACCATCATAAATGGGATATTGTATATCGCTTAACCTTTAACCGGAAAACCCCCAATGATCTTCGTGTACAGTTGGGGTTCTTTTTTTCATGTACTGTACCGTAACCGCATCAGACGACATAAGCGGATCACCAACATTTTGAATTACTTTTCCTTCAAAATTATAGTTGCCGTCAGATGTTAACGGAAACCCAGCTCTTTTTTCACTATATCCAGATTTTACCCCAAACTCGGAATACCGTCCAAACTTGTCCACACTCATGATGTAACTGAATCGCTATCGTTTAGGTTCTTATTATATATATATATATATATATATATATATATATATATATGCGTCTACTGAACAATTATTCCTTGTTTTCGCAGTTCATCAACCAAAGCTACCCATTCGTTTTTTAAACCAGTGTGCCCGGCTTCCATGGCTTCATGTAATAATCTCATTCGATCAACTAACTTATTTATATCGTTGTAATATATTATATTAGTTTTATACAAATTTTTCAATAATCCCCTTCCAGATGTGGTAGGATCACTTGTTTTTCTCTTTTTATGCAAAACATTTAATTCAGCAGAAGATAAAGCTCTTCTTTTAATTTGAGCTTTTTTTGATTTTGAGGGGAAAAGACTAGATATAATACTTGTATATTTTATTGACCGATTTCTATGAATAGGTAGGTCTTTGGAATACTTTTTTCTATGTGCATTTGTATACTCTAATATATTTTTAAACAATTGTAAATCCCTTTTAGTATATTTACCAGGATTATTTTTAAAGATAAGTTCAAACAAACCTTTTGTACCTTTATATTTCTTATCTCCAATAACTATATCATCATTTTCGTTTATATCTAACTTGCTATCTCGAATCATTAATCCTTTATCCTCTATTCTAGCTCCATAGGTATGATAACTTCGATTAGCATGTGCGGCGTGTAACATTTTTAACGTATATGTTCTTCCAAGTGTTCCTTTAAACATAATATCCGTGCCTAATTTGCTTAAGTTGGATGGGTTAATATCCTCTTCTTCTGCTCTTGTATCTTCTACACTTGTATCTTCTGTACTTGTATCTTCTGCAATTTCCTTTTCCTTTAAATCCTCTATATCTCCGCTTTCTTCATACTCGTCGCTTTCTTCAGATGTTTGTAACTGACCAAAACTTTCATCATTCTGAAATTCTTCTTCATATTTGGAAATTGGTAGCATTTTGTCTCCTTCGAAGCGAATTGAAGGTTTTTCCATATTTTGTGCTAATCGCTTTAAAGGTTCAGTAACAGGTTTGAATGTTGTTTCTAAAAATTGCTCTCTTTCATTTATACCTGATTTTAAAGCTCGGTTCTTTTGTCTAATAGAATCACTAAGTGATTTTATTTCCTTTAATATCTTTTCCTGGTTAACCATCTTCACACCTTGACGACTTGTACAGTAATACCGCTAATCAGTGTATTAAAACAAATGTATCAAAACCTATTCTATAACGACCATCTTTTATAGCTTGATCTTTCATAATAACCAAAAATCCATACTTTTCCGCCCATGCTTTTCCGCAAAGCTCTTTAAACTTTTCAAATGGCATATCCGCATTCACATGATCGTTATATATATGTTTTAGGTTAGTATCATCTTGTTTGAATACAATTAGAATATTTGCATTATCTCTGATAAGTTGTTTTGGGATTTTGCTATAAGTTTGTCCTATATATATGCTGTCGATGTTATTATGTCTTCCCATGGCAAAGTAGTTTCTAATAGTATCCTGATTTTCACAAGATACATCGTCAAATATAAATACAGAATACGGTTTCGCTTCGTTTGGTTGCATAATACTATCACTAGCGTTAAATTTGTAAAAATTAACATCAGGCACATCAGATAGGATTTTATCCAGCAATTGATACTTTGGTTGATGTAGAGACTTTGAAAAAATATATAGGTTATTAAACCTTAATCCCTGCGGATTAGTGATCAAATTAAAGACAACATTGGTCTTTCCGCAGTTTGAGGGGCCACTTACTATACATCGAACAGTGTTTGGAAGTAAACTACCGTGTTTACCATTGTTGATTTTAACGTTATCCACAGTTAAATCATCTATGTTATTAATATTGAATCGATCTTTATGGTGAATAATCTCCATCCTGCTCAAAGGTTAACGATGAAATGAGTTGCTTGCATTAAACCAAGTCCTTTATAGGTATCCATGAATCCTCAGTTTTGTTAAACCCTAACCACCGCACTTTAACTGCGTCCTTTTTTCTTTGTAACACTTTTTCAACAAGATATACATCACCTACTGTTGACTTTAACATTTCATGTCCATAAAATGCACCTTGCAACAAATCTCCTTTGTTATCTTTTAGGATATACGTTTCAGGTACAGTCGGTTGCACTTTATACACTGTAAAAACTTCATTCGTCCAATTGGGAAGGTATTTCTTGGTAAACACTCCCTTATATTTACTAATCCGTACTTTATCACTTACATTAAATTTTCTTGGCTGCATTTTTTCTACTTTAGGCTTTGTATTTTTCTTTATGCGTTTTAATACATCTTTTGCATTTCTTCTATTTACTTTGTTAGGTTTCATACCAATAGTTCTATGAAACCTGTTGTTATAATCATTTATTAATTGTGGTAAAACATCATACCATACGTAAGAACCTCTTTTTGAAAATTGTTTATACAGTGCTCCTTTTAAGGTTCTATTAAATCTTTCTACAATAGCTGCTTTTTTCTCTGAATTTGTAGAATAATGATTTATTTTATATTTATTCATTAACTGTGCAAAGTTTGTATTAAAGTATTCTGTTCCATCATCAGTTTGTAAATGTTTAATTTCGTTTTTATCTCTTTTTATGGCTATTTCCATGGCTTCTGTTACGCTTTTACCAGTCTTGTCCTTTAGAGGCAAAGCGTCTGCAACTTTTGTAAAACAATTAATTATTGTGAGTATATATTTAAATCCTTTGTTTATTCTGCTATGCGGTCGCATTTCAATTAAATCCGCTTGATATAGATCATTTATCCCTTTTATAACAGTATTTCTTCTTGGAAACTTTATTCTTGCAGGTTTGTGTAGTTCATTAATAATCTTCTCCTTCAGGTCTGACATGATGGTTTCACGAAGGCAGCTGATATGGTATTAAATATTCTTTTGTATAAATCTGCTTATATATATACATATAGTTCAAGGTCATTCAAAACTTGTGTAAAAAAAGGGGAAACACAGCTTAACATTGCTGTGTTTCCCCTTTTTTTACGGAAAGGAAAAGGATAGAGGAACTAGGACGATGAAAGGGTTATTAGTCAATAGGATTGAGGGAATAGTGACCGAATGGTAAAGTGTGGATGTTGTCTGGAAGGGTTTGTCTTTTGTCGTCATTACAGGATAGCGCCTTTTTAACTTCAGTCACGCTGTACAGCTGATGGTTAAAACTTCTGATGGTGTTGAATTTAGCTGTAATGATGTTATCCTCAAATAAGCATTGCTTGTAGTGTTCAAAATGCACTTTCTTCTTTAAATATAAACTCTTTACACCTTTAGCTTTCTTAATATAGCTATTGTTCTTTTCTTCTTCTTCTTTTTCATTATAGAGTTTCAAAGAATATAGTTTAGACATCAGTGCAACAATCTCTTCAAGTAGAACACCATTAGCCTCATCCTTGAATTTGCCTAGTACTTTTTTGTTTCTACCATTGTCGTAGTTTGGATGATCTTTTGGATAATCGGAGAAATCAAAGTCGTTCTTGTAAATAAATGTACGTAAGTCTTTATACATGTCCAATGTTACTATGCGATATATGAAAGCGTCAGTGTCCATATATGTAATAGATATATTTTCTCTTCCGTAGAACGCCACCATTTTGTTGTAGTGAAAGTCGTACATGTGTGTTTTTGAGATGTCCAAGATTGACATGCCTATATACAAAGGACGATCCATCTTCACACTCGTCTTCTTCATGGACACTGCTACAAGTTTTTCATTAATAATTATAGATGTTCCAAAATTTGGCTGCTGTACTAGTTTCTGTAATTTTTTTGCGTCGGTAACAAGTTTAACATTTTTATGTCTTCTTTTGTTTTCCAATGTTTTTCCAAATATCGCATTATTCATTAATTTAAAGAAATCTTTTTGAAAGTCTGATGTAGCTGCTGCTCTTCTGATGGTATTTGAATCAATGTAGGGTTTCAACCAGCATGATTGAGAAAATTCCAAAACTCTATTAATTTTTGTTAGACGTAGTCCTAATTCGATAGCTTGTTGAACCACCCAAAAGTGAGCCACGTAGCGTTGTTTATTATTTAATGTCATCATTAATTTGGGGTGTTTTCCAATTGGTGATATTTCTGTTTTAGCAAGAAGTGGAAGGTCATAATGAAGATCATGTAAATTTTCTGGGTATTCAAAATCGCAATCCAAAATATATCCAGTGTCACCATGTTTCGGAATTTGTAAAATATCGCCAATAGAGTCGGGATTAATCCATTTAAAGTTATCAAAAGGAAGTGGGTTTGACATTGCCCATCCGTACAGGTTATTTGCATCGAAATATCCTAAATAGGTTGACGGTTTGGTTTCATCGTAATCGGGAAGGTATTTGTTGTTGGCTTTGACATGTCTGGTAACACTTTGGGTCAATCCGCCTCTTACTCCAGCTTCAACCATTAAAACCATGTCAATATCTGTTAAAAGTTGGAGTTTGCATTTTGTTTCTTTTAACATGGCTTGCCAAGCTAATCCTGGTGAAGTATACGAATGTAGAGGGTCCAAACCGTATGCAGCAAAACAGGTGTTTCGGAATTCTTCCATTACATCACAAAGAAGAGTTACATCTAGTTTGACATAAAAGTCCGAGTAATCTCCTAAGGTCTTCATATCTAACTCGTTCCATACTCGACGTGCGTGTTGATAGTCCTCAAGTGATATTTCCGATTCATTAAGTTTGTTTTTGAAGTGTTCTGGTGGAGGTAGTGATGTTTCATCAAATCTATGCAGTCCATCGATGTAATCATAGGGGAAGACTCCTTTTCGAAGAACCAAATCCATTTTACTATTGGGTACAATTTTGCTTGTTTCTATCAAATCTGTTCTTCTTAGATTTTCAGATAATTTCATGAGGCTTGAAGGCATAAATCTAAATGAATCAACAAACCTTAATTTAATTTTTCCCACCTTTTTTGAAAAGCTTATAAATTTTTCCATTGTAGTAGCCAAAACGTCTATTGCTCCATTATCTCTTCCTAGTTCGGGGATTATGAAGTGCGAATCATAACCACTCAGATTGTGCAGAACTACGGGGATGAAATATGGTAGTTTGTAGTTCAAGTTGCAAGCGTTACAGGCTGCACCTCTGTACGCTCCCGTAAGATGATCGTGTTCACGAACTTTAACGTTATCCAGTGTAAAGGTGTTATTACACAGATAACACGTTGTTGTTGAATCATAATATTGAAGCTCTTCTTCTTCCATAGGTGACATGGGTACCTTTGTTCTATACAGTTCTTCTACCTTTGCAGCTATGTCATACAGATCATCGACAAAGTATTTGGCTGCTTCTTCACCGCGATAAATCTTTGGAGAAGATGATAGTCCATATTTTTTAAGATGGTCTTCAGTCAACGTGGATTTAATTAGTATGCAATAACTGTTTGGTGAATGAAGTTGGTATTTGCTTCTTCTTGTAACGTTCTCTTCTTGTTGTTCAAGCGGATGTAAAGAAGACTCGAAATCAGCGTAAACAGCAACAGGTACACGGTATTGTTGTATTACTTTGTCAAATTTTATCTGCGCTCTGCTGGAATGTGGCAATTTAATTCTAACCTCATAGTTTCCATTACATAACCTTTGATGTTCTACTAACCATTCTGAACCTCCCCTTCTTAATGGTTTGCCTACATGACAAAAACATCTTTTACAAATGGTTTTCTCTCCGTGTTTTTTTGATATTTGTTTAGATACAAGAGCTCCAAAGTTTCTTATGTAGACATAGTGGGATATGTCCCCTTTAGTGATCAATAGCAAATCCGTATGATCTCTGCGCTCAATAGGTGTTATGCGCAAGGGGTACGCATTGTTTGACGAATCTAAGCCGAAAATGTTGACAGAAGCTGAAGGATTTTGCTTTTCAAATTTTGAAATGTCTGTTATAGCAACAGGATAAGTCATCCCTTGAAAATTATATCTATGTTGTACTTCTTCATATTTGCGGCTTGGTCTTATCGGATTGTCTGTTACATATTTGACCAACATGGCATATTTAAAACATTCAGTATCTTGATTTTGTACGTTGACGCAGGATAAGGTATTTCTAATCTTTGTTGGTAGAGGGATGTAGCTACTTCCTCGAATTCCATAGCCGTGTTTGTGTACTCTTAAGTCTAGCCCTGTGATGCTTAACAAACTCCATCCAGAGCCTCTTCCTTCATGTTCTTGTATTTTTGTCATTAGCTCTTCAAAACATTCAGATACGATTGAATCAATATCTGACGAAAACATAATAGTTCGGTTTTTTGTTAAGAAACCTCTCGGTGAGGTTTCATTTTGAATGTTTGTAAATAAAGCATCCAGTAATAGTCCAAATTTAATAAAATTTAATCTTTTTAATTCATTTTTCAGAGTTTTGCTAACCAATCCTTTTGCGTTATTTAAAAATTCTTCAAGTTTCAATTTTGTATTGTCAATTTTAAAGTGGGTTACAACATTACCCGGAAGTGCTCGGGCGTGTAGTTCCACATTTATTGATGGTCCAGGCGCATAATGAATGACACTTGGTCTTGAAACTTCATTTTCTTCTTCTTTTTCTTCATTTTCTTCTTTTTCTTCTACATTTTGTTCTTCTTGATGTTTTGCTAATTGTTGGTCGATTGAATCTAATTCTTCTTCATTTGGTTCTTCCTCTTCTGTATTTGTATTGGTGTTATGTTTCAATTCTTTATGAATGGTTAAAAGCCATTCATCTCTGAAAGAAGCTTTACAAATATTGCAGCGATTCATAATGTAGGTGTGCTCTCCACAAGGGTCAACGCAATAATAAAAAACACTGCAAATGCACCTCTATTTATACCCTAGAAGAAGTGGTGGGGGTAAGTATTAGGTTAGGTTTACTATATTTTACATTTTCTGTTTACTATTGTAGTTGGAGGCTACACAATTTTTGTATTTAGTTCAAGGTCATTGAACATATTTGCCAAAACGGGGAATAAAGCAGTAAATGATTTGCTTTTAAACCATAAATTGATCTATTCCCCGCTCTGTATTTAACAAGGACAATTTTCTTCAACAGGATCATTTGATAGATTTTTAAACTTGGATGTGAAGTCGGATTGTACACATTGCATCTCGATCAACTAAAAATTTCATAAAATAATAGGGATCTTCAGTTGTAGATTCATCTTTAACATATTCAATAGTCAACATTGCCTTTAACATCTAAGTTAGACGATCCTCCTGGGCTATCCATAGCTGAACAATAACTATACTCCGAAGCCGACTGCCTTATATATGTTTACCACCACCCTTTTACAATGAATATAGCTGGTTCAATGTCTTGTTCGGGAAAAAGTCGCTAACCTAACGTGTAGTGTAATAAAGACACAAAACAAACCCCTCTTGTAATAATCGGTAAATTTCTCTCTTCAAAGGAATTGGTTCCACATCTATTTTTACCTCTTCAGTTTTACGAATACCCAATCCTTTGACCTTAACATCATGATACTCCATAAGCAGTTGGTATACACGCTGGGTAAAGATATCCGCTTTAGTAGTAGAGTTAATATAGTGGAGGTATACCATGGTAGATGCTCTATTGATGCAGTTCACAACCAAAGTGATTATTGACTCTGCAACATCGCGCTTTAATACCCATCATGCAAGTGGGTCAAGCCGTCTGATTATATTACCAAAACGGGGAATAGAGCAGTAAGTGATTCTCACTATAAGCACAAACTGATATATTCCCCGCCTGTGATCACCCCTTCTACCACATCTTCTAACTGGGTCAAGGTCGTTTCTGGTCAAAATGGGGGGTGGGGTGTGAGATTTGACAGAATCTCACACCCCGGAAACCTAAAGGGAAGTAGATATAATTTACAGTAAAGTCTGGCTAAAGTTCAAGTCACAATGAAGAGTTATTATTTTACAAATATAAAGTCAAACAAATATGTAAATTGTACGAATCTAAAATAAAGGAGTCGGTGAGGAGCCTTAGGACCCCTCTCACCGAGGTCTAGCGAAACCCGGGGAAATGCGAAACCCCATCCGGTATGCAAAGAAGGTGCAGTGATCGGTTTGCGGGCCGTAAACACTGCAAAGCAAGAGCCGGTTTGCTGGCCGTACTCCTAAAAGCTAAGGAGAGCCGGTTTTCTTGCCGTACTCGCAAGGAAAGGAGATGGAGTTAAAGGGTATCTTACATATTTGTATGATGAATAATTAATTTCAATTAACAAGAGTTATAAATGTAAATTGTACTAATCTAAAATAAAGGAGTCAGTGAGGAGCCTTAGGACCCCTCTCACTGAGGTCTAGCGAAAACCGGGGAAATGCGAAACCCCATCCGGTATGCAAAGAAGGTGCAGTGATCGGTTTGCGGGCCGTAAACACTGCAAAGCAAGAGCCGGTTTGCTAGCCGTACTCTTAAAAGCTAAGGAGAGCCGGTTTTCTTGCCGTACTCGCAAGGAAAGGAGATGGAGTTGAAGGGTGTCATTAATATGTGTGTGTGTGTGTGTGTGTGTGTGTGTGTGTGTGTGTGTGTGTGTGTAAGATGTTAATAAATTAAAAAAATGTATAAATAACCTAGCCAAACTTTAAAGTAATTTAAAGAAAGGAGTTAGTACTATCTACAATACAAAATAAGCAAACAAGCAAGCAAAGTTCAACCAAACATACAACATGCAACATGCAAAAGTATAAGGGATTAATAAAAAGTGTGCGCATACTTAGTATTAACCCCTTATTTCTCCAGTTGTTCTTATAAAAAGAACAACTAGACAGTTGCACTGAACAGTGGAGATGGTACCATGTTAACACTCCACTGTACAGCAAGCAACTGATGTCAGTTACTGCATGGTTCGCTTATATAGGAGACGCGAAATTACCTCGGCTGAGTTTGATGAGGTTTTAATTTCGCTTTTATCAGCATACTACAATACAGTTAAGAAAAGCAAAGACATGCGGAAGATTTTAAATACAAAAGCTGAAAGCAAAAGCAGCGACCCTAGCATGCAAGAAAATAAAGACAAGGAAGAAACTAACTACTATAGCCAGACTAATAAAGCAGCAATATAACATGCAGGAAAAGACAGAGTGAAAGAGAAGGAAAAGAGAGAGAAAGAGAACCCAGGTAGCGAGATCTTACGAGGGGGGCGCCTCCCCCCGCATTACCCCGCTACTTCAATTGTCCTCGCACTTTAATACGCAGGTCACTTGCATGGGAGCAGTCTCGACTTAGATCGACGACTGCTAAGGAACTGTCCGGAGCACTCGCTTATATGCCCGCGGGAGGGCGCGGGTAATTTTCCCGACACAGGGTAATTTGGTTGGGTATTTTGTTGTGTAATGCAGCTCTAGACATAAAAACAAAATTCGGCTGATTTAGTGAGGTTTTAATTTCGCGTGTAACAGCTGGCGCGGGGCGTTCCCTTGACAGCTTGATTTAATGGGTTGCGCACCGGTTGCATTCTACTAGGTAATTAACTCTCCCACTCGTTTTGTTTTGCTGAACGCTAGTACAGGTTGGGATTCTCTATCTCTATTCATATTTAATTTAGGTACCTTTTGTTGTAACTAAAATAATTATGTTGTGTAGCTAGTTGAGGTATTTTGCATTTACGTATTCGTATTATTACTTTAGTGTGAGCTGCCCTCATTATATATCATTGTGAAATACGGCCAAGACGTCGAACGTCGCATAGTGGGCCAATTTTAATAATCTAGCTGGACAAAAATGCCTATCAGAAATATTGTTATTTAACAAAAGGACATAAAATATAAATAAACAAATAGTCAAAAGAGTCAAAACAATGATTATTATAATTGCATTGTCATTGGGCGGAGTGCAGATAAGGCCAAATACTCAGATAATGCGGGAGCCGGTCAGTAGTTAAAGTTGTCGCTGTCAATTAGTCGCTGTGTAGGACCCCAGTATGTGATGTTCTTCAAATAGGTTATTATTTTATTATTAATACAATGGATAAGAAACACAAAGGTAAGTCAGTGTTCCTGTTTTGATTATTTTTTTTTAATGTGAAGATTTTTTTCCTTAATCTTTAAAAATAAATGTGTTACAAAGTGTTTTAGAGTAAAGGTTTCAAGGAACCTACCAGAACCTTGAATATTATATATTTCCATGAAGGGCGGATTGTACACAATCCAAAAATTCGTGTTTTAGCTGCTACTTTTTGCAACTTTAAATTTGTAAAGAAAAAATACTATAGGATTACCCTGCAATACTAAATTTTGGAGTAGTTGTACGTAGATTTGTTGGCGTACAAACTTTAATAGCAAACTTGATTTTCAAAATATTTGTTAGTTTCATTAAAGAACAATCGATATCAAATGTTTTTCATTTGCACTTATTCAAAATCGTGGGCTCCAATGATATTTCAATAACAAAAAATGTTAGATTACATTAATTTACTCATTAAATTCATACACGTTTTTATTTACAAATATGACAGGTTATATGATCAGAACCTTATAAAAATCTGGTGTATTAAATTTTTTAGAATGTTTAATTTATTTATAATCCCAATAGTAAACTATTATTGGTTGATTTTCGCTACAGTGCAATACAAGTATCAGGATGTTTTTTTATTAAACAAGTTGATTGTTATCTTTAACAGTTAACTATATAGGATTTCAAGGTAGGTAAACTTAATAAATTTATAGCTTTTCCTAAAAACCTCTAGAAATTTGGTATATGGCTTCATATGGTTGTGGTTTATTGTTGTTTGCACAAAAAAAACTATTTTTCGCCTATGGTTCCTGTAGCAGCAAACCTAGGTACTCGGTCCCTATGTTATTCTTATGGAAAATACTTAAAATGTTATATATCGCTTATTTATGAATGTATATGGATGAAACTTGGTATGTGACTTCACATACATGAGATCTATTGGTATTTGCATAAAAAACCATTATTTTGTGTGCCTTGTTGCAGCAAACCTGCGTACTCATCCCCAATGTTATTCTTATGGAGATTAATTAATATTTTAAATATCGCTTGTCTGTGAATACATTTCTTACGAATCCTGTGAAGTGTTTTAATGTGTTATGTTATATGTTCATTCGAAATTCGCTGAGTATGCAGGTTTGCTGCGACGGGGGTATTATTACTTTAGTGTGAGCTGCCCCCCATTATATATCATTGTGAGATACGATCAAGACGTCGGACGTCGCCTATACCAAGTTTCGTCAGTATACGTTCATAAATAAGCGAGATATTACATTTTACTTTTCCTCCATAAGAATAACATTAGACAACGTACTGTGTTTAGCACTTTCAATATCTCGGAAACCAATTGACGTAGAGAAATTATCAAAATACCAAATTGTGTGTTCTCTTAAACTGAATCCAATGGAAAAACTACAATTTGACTATTTCCAAATTTATATGTAAAAAATGAAGAGTTTTGCAAACAACAAGATTAGTTTTGTGGGACGTTAAAAGTATAAACTGTAAATACCCCCGTTGCAGCAAACCTGCACACTCAGCTAGTTTCAAATGGTACTTCACTACCTCATAAAGTCACTTACCAACTTTCATCAAAGCACCTTCATAAACTAGCGAGATATTAATTTTTATTTATTCTCCATAACAAAAACATCAAGGACCACAAAAATCAGATATTTATTTAAATACCAATGTATTACCGCTAGATAAAGTAACATACCAATTTATGTTCATAAACAAGCAAGACATCACAAGTTTCTTATTCCCCATAAGAATAACAATATAGCTGCTGATTACGCAGGTTTGCTTCTAACTAAAAGCTATAAACAAATTTAATCGACAACTTATTTGAAAAACGTGTACGGAAAATGATCTATAGTAATGTATGTGTCTAAAAATTATTAGGTTTTACATACAAAATGTGTAAAAATTTCTCATAGTACAATAATCACAGTAACATAGCTTGCAATATGCCGCGGTGTATCTAACTACGCCAGTAAAACAGACAACGTACTGTGTTTAGCACTTTCAATATCTCGGAAACCAATTGACGTAGAGAAATTATCAAAATACCAAATTGTGTGTTCTTTTAAACTGAATCCAATGGAAAACACTACAATTTTACTATTTCCAAATTTATATGTAAAAAATGAAGAGTTTTGCAAACAACAAGATTAGTTTTGTGGGACGTTAAAAGTATAAACTGTAAATACCCCCGTTGCAGCAAACCAGCACACTCAGCTAGTTTCAAATGGTACTTCACTACCTCATAAAGTCACTTACCAACTTTCATCAAAGCACCTTCATAAACTAGCGAGATATTAATTTTTATTTATTCTCCATAACAAAAACATCAAGTACCACAAAAATCAGATATTTATTTAAATACCAATGTATTACCGCTAGATAAAGTAACATACCAATTTATGTTCATAAACAAGCAAGACATCACAAGTTTCTTATTCCCCATAAGAATAACAATATAGCTGCTGATTACGCAGGTTTGCTTCTAACTAAAAGCTATAAACAAATTTAATCGTCAACTTATTTGAAAAACGGTAAAGTGATTTACGGTCGATAGCTCTCCACGTTTCAATTATTTTTTTTTTAACGAGTTGTGTGGAAATAACCTCTCCAAAGTTAACAGCATCAACAATGGGTTTAATTCAAGTAGTAAGCACCCAGAACCACCGGGATGACTTCTCCTCTGGTGACCCGAAGTTATGGTTTAACATATACCAAATGGATACTCAACTTGCGGATTGATCAGACGAACAAGTAGTTGTTTGTACGCAAGAAGCAGCACATGAATACATGCACTGGTTTAGATCATAGTAGCTGTTATAATTATACAGCGTTGAGCAAACATTATTGAAGTTTTCAGTTACGAAGCTGAGGTCTAAGGATGTGAGTAATGTACAGTGCCCTGCGGCGGAGAACTCCGTTAGAGGCGGAGCCTGCAGTCGGCGTGACCTTGAATAAACCAATAAGCATCACGCGTAGTTGACAAGCTGTTTGCCCGCTCTAACAGCGCTTGACGCCGAATCATTGTACTAGTTACATTAAATCAAGACGCTTGGGTAAAACATGTAAAACTGCAATAAATCTTGTAACACTGTGTTAAAGAAAATAAATTACGAACATTTTTAAAAAAGGTGTAGGGCGATAGCTTTTTTCCTTTTATATTAAAAACTAATTTGATTAGATTCTTTGATTGTAAGGCTAGCAAATGGAGTTCTTGGATGTTATTTTGATTTTGTTTGATGTACTAAACGTCTGAACTCTAAAATATCTACAAATCTAGTAAAGTTCAAATAAACAGCGATATAAAAGTACTGTTTCTCGTTATAATCCGAATTTAAACCATTGAGGCAATTACTTTCCCTATAAATCTCTGAACAATGAATAAAAGTAGGGCGACGGGGTATTGTACTTATATCCGACACTCGGTTTCCAAGAAATCTACCGATCGTCACGAGAATAAGTCAGATAACAGTTCATGTTTTGGACGTCGATTTTAATTTAATTTGCATTTGTACAAACTGTGTTACAATAGTCATATAATGCTTTATGCTTTATGCTTTTTTATAATATCATATAATATGCTTTAAGATCAGTTCTACGTTTTAGTTAATATTGAGTGTTATATGGTAGTTGTGTGTTATATGGTAGTTTAAAGTATATCGAGGTAACGTTGGGTGGGTATCATACACGCTAGCGCTATATCATTATACTTTCAACCCTTGCAGGATTAACATCTACCTATAGAGTTTGTGTTATTCTAAAGATGTCACAGTTTTACAGAAATATGACGAAGGTGTCCTTCAACAGTCCGCCTGCCACCACCTTCTACTTCTCCGACTGTGAAGATAGAAGGTCTACGCTGTTAGTAAATTGTGAGCGATTTCGCCGTAGAATACTCCAGGCTGAAACATTCTTAGCAAGTTGTCTGCTACGCAAGATGCATCATATGAGTACATGCAATAAATTAGATCACAGTGACTGTTATGATTGCGTAAAAACAGTGTCGAGCAAGAATTGTTAATGTTTTTAGTTACGGAGCTCCGATCCTCACAGAGTCAGAGCTAGACTCTAACTAATGCATGTCCCGTAGTTATTGTGCGATGTGACAACTTGGTGGGGGAAACTGGTGTGGTGGGGGGTAAAGACGAGTGTCTATCCTACATGCTTGTATCACTTCAGTATACCTGCGGCTCTTGCATAGTTCACATGGATTCGCCAATACAAGGCACTACGGTTTCTTCCACATGTTCTTCTTTTAATATTGAGCAAGCTAACAATACAAATGATGAAATACAAGTACATGAAGTTTATAGCACAATATCTTCTGATGCAGAAGCAATAATGTCATCTCTAATAGGGTTTGACTAATGATGGTGGATGTAGTAGCAACCATCTGCCTCGCACCACCTGCCGCCTGCCATCTGCTCCGCCCCACAACACTTTTACCCCCACAATTTGGTTTGATACCAAAACGCTAGCTAGCAAATAGTCAGTACACCTCCAGCTCTTGACCAGTGTACATCGAGCTCTCTGTTGAAATGTCCATCAAAATTAGGTGTATTCATTATGACTCTATTCATCTGGCGACTTTTCAAGACCTCGAGGTTTTTAATGAAGAGTTAAGACTTCTCATTGCGTCCGGTTACGATTTATCTTTGGAACTTTACACAACAAAAAACAACATGGACTCTGCGCAGGGATCGAAGTATCTACCTTCTTTCATCAGGAAAAAACACGATGATCGCGACTCGTCGGCATCATCAACTTCGATTTTAACCAACATCGGCGGAAGCTTCGTATTGTAATTAAGAACACACATTGTTAATAAAATAAAGTTATTTTGTAATAGTACTACCTCGCACTCGTATCATTCGATTGTTTCATTCGATTATTTTCATTCGATATTTATTATCGATTAACTATCGAATCACAATCGAATTTTACGCGTGCGAGGTAGTACTTTTTTAAAACACCCTCCCCGTGACCTTGAACTTTACCTCATTACGTCACAAAACCGCCTACGTCACTGGCTCAGCCTCAGATGACGTATTTAATGACTCAGCGCTTCCGGTCACGTGACCGGAAGCCATAAATCAAGTGAGCCAAAAGTCCCCTTCCAACACTACTGACACCACTGAATCGGTGGTTCTCTGACAATCATTGACTATGTGTACATTACTGTAAATAAATAAAAATTTAGAATTAAGCCCACTATCTTGCACATGTTTTATTCGATGGATATTATTGTAAATAAAGAAAGAAAATAAAAGTTAAAATCTTGCACATGTTTCATTCGATAGTTTTTATTTGATATCTTTATCGAATGAAAACTATCGAAATAAACTTGTTCAAGATAGCTTTTTTAAAACGTCATCAGGATGACCTTGAACTGTCCTATATATGAAGACATCTTAAAGTTGAATAACACTTTTAGCTAAAAAGTCTAAACATAAATGACCGCAAATAGATGTATCATCAGGTTGTTTTCTTGTATGATTGTATGTAAAAAACATTTTCTGCCGCACGAAAGTATTGTTGAAGTTCTTTCGGTGGTGGAAGGTCTCCAAAACTGTCGAAATAATAAATGGTTTACCAAGTTTCTTGTAACACACCCAATGAGTGCCTAATCCTTCACTATTATCCAAATTTACAATACCAGTCTCATTTTTCCACATTTTAACCGGTAATTCATCTTTCATAATTACTCCTCTAAAAAATGGGATTTTCAAACAAGAAGCATATGTACTCAGTTCTTCATTGGTTAATTCTTTGTTTTTAATTATTAATTGCTCTTTCTTATTTAATACACACGATTCGGTCTTAGGTATAATCCTCCTCCCTTTTTTATCATTGACCATATTGTTGGTTTATTTTTACCTTTACCACGGGTAGATCGATGTTGTCTTCTAATATTACCTCCTTGTTTCCCACGCCTTCTTCTCTTTCCTCCTCCAAACGTAGTGTTTGCTTTCATTGCTGCTGTTACTGCTAAAGACGCTGCTTTTTCACCAATTCTCACGTCACTAGATTTTACTCTTTGCCAAGCTTTCTCAAATCAAATCAAATCAAATCAAATCAAATCAAATTTATTTCCAAATAAAAACAAATACAACATCATGTACACAAAAATATTGTGGAAAACAAATTCTCACATAGGCCCAATCGGCCTGTGCGTGAGAACGAGTTCTGCCTCAAATTCAGTGCACTTAAAAAAATATCAAAAAACATCGTATTATTACTAAAACAATTACATTTACATTTTGATGATTAAATAGGCTTTAAACACAAATAAAAATAAAAATCAAACAATATCGGCAGTTGTATGCATATTAATCATGAACAAAATTAAGATTCGTTTTGCATTTAAATATCAAACACTGATTTAAAATAACTAAAAAAAAATGACATTTGATATAATACAAAGACAACAGGCAATGGCGGGAGTGAAGTAGAAGTAGAAGTAGACGGTAGAAGTAGAAGTAAACGGTATTGTTAGCTTTATATTCAGTGATCAGTTGGTGATGTAAAGTTAGTCATTGTAGTACTCAGAACGGATGAGGGACTCAGCATGTTCAGAACCGATCTCTAACAGCCAGTTAAGGACTAACCTTTTGTAAACTTTAGTTGTGACCTGCAGGTCCCTAATTGCAGGAGGAATGTTCCTGTAGATGAAGTTTGCAATAAAATATGAGTTGGAGTGACTGACTGATCTAACTGCTCGGGGCACCTGCAGGCCAACGTTAACCGAGTTCCTTGTCCTATAGTTGTGTCGCACGGGAGTTATGACTAATTCTTTATGAGTGTATGTATAAACCATCAGGTTTTTAATGTATAATTGCCTTACTGTAAGTAATTTTGTTTCGGAAAATAACAGATTTGTGGGATAGCGTTTATGCGTTTTGAATGCAGCTTTAATAATTGATTTTTGTACAACAAATAATGAATTTAAAAGTGATAATCCGGCACCACCCCATGATATAATTCCATATTGTAGAAGAGATTGAACATAAGCAAAATAAATGGTCCGGATTTCATTTCTATTTAATATTTCACTCAACTGATTAAAGACATAAATCATTTTTCTAACTTTAGTTTTTAAGTAGTTTATTTGATACTCCCATTTTAATTTTGAATCTAATATAACCCCAAGATATTTATAGTGGTCAACTCTTTCTATTTCGGAACATTGACAAGTGGTGGTGGTCGTGCCGTTGCATGTAGGCCTATGCAACGCCAGCCTGAGTTCTGCGGGCGGCTCGCTAGCAGGGCACAGCGCTATTGGCATACATTTGGTTTTAGTTACATTCATCGTTAAAACATTTTCATCAAACCAGTTTTTAACTATGCGCATTTCCACTAAAGCTAATTGATACGATTCCTGCCAGGTTGGAGCCTTAAACATTATTGCTGTATCGTCTGCAAATAAAAATTTTTCGCCGGTTATGTTGAGTTTATCTAAATTGTTTATATACATAAGAAAAAGAAGGGGACCAAGAGTGCTACCCTGAAAAACACCATAATCAACTTCTGACATATCGCTGAGCACACCATTTATTGAAACAACTTGTTTCCTGTCAGTAAGATAACTTTTGAACCAATCTAGCGCCACGCCCCGCACACCTGCACACTCCAGTTTGAGAAACAGGATATTTCTGTCAATCAAATCAAACGCCTTTGCAAGATCTACAAAAACCATCAAGACTTTTTCATTTTTATTTATAGATTCTATAATACTTTTATTTATAACGAATAATGGATCTGACGTATTTATACCTTTCCTGAAGCCATATTGTTTATCTGATAAGATCATATTAGTTTCCAAAAAACATTGGAGCTGAATTTTTACACATTTCTCAAGAATTTTAGAAATAACACTCAACAAAGAAATTGGTCTGTAGTTACTTTTCTCGTTTTTGAAGCCTGATTTAAACAATAGAATGACCTTAGATGTTTTAAATATTTCGGGAAAAACACCTACAACGAAACTTAAGTTTATTATATCTCAGCAAGTGCTCTATCTGCTATTGATCTATTTTTAGTATCACAAAATTTGGAATACGCTATATCGTGCTGTTTACAAGCCTGATCGAGCTTATTTATTCCAGGATCTCCTCTAGCAAGACATTTCTCTAATTTGGTTCCAGGACCACAATATTGATATCCTCCAAGTAAATTTAATTCCACGGGAAATAAATCAATCGCCTTGTTAACTATAGCTCCAACCGGTTCACTCAATAGAGAAAATGCTGTTGATGCTATTCCCCTTCCTCTCTGTAATCTCTCTCGATTATGACTGATGCGTTTAACCCTCGACATGACTATTTATAGCAAAACTTACAATCAGTAGGTGCACTCTATAAATGTTTCACAATGAATGTAATATCAGTTTTGGTTTCTTGTATTATATACTGTTTAAAATCCATTTATTATATAGAAATGGATTGATTAATTAAATGTAGGCATATTAAATAAAAGTAGTAAAAATAGAAATAAGGTGTAATTGAAGATGTTCCAGATGTTTCTCCGCTGGTGATGGTATCGTTGTCTTCGATAAAATGAATAAACTTTAAATAGTTTTTATGTTCCCTTAGAAACTTGCCACTTAACCGTTGGTGATTGAATAACGCATCCCAGTCTAGTTTATCTTTAAAATTGTCAATGTAATTTTCAGAGAGATTTTGATATTTACTTATTAATTCCCAACAGTTGTTAAAGTTTGATGTCATCTCTACGAGGAAGTCTTCTGAAAACTGTTTTCTTTGCACAATATGGACCCAGTTAACTCTGTGAAAATAAATTCTTAACATAGTCATTGTGAAGAGGTAGTGTATGGAAAGTTGTTCCCAATCCATATATCTATCAAACCGTTGAACAAAACCATCCGTCAACACACCTTGGGGAAATATCGGCTCTTGAGATATTAAACTCCACGCAGTAATATTGGATTCCATCGTTCTCTCTGTATCGTCTCTCGAATATGACTGATGCTTTATCCCTTATCATGGGTATTTAAATTATTTTTTCTCTTATATAATCTTCATGGTTTTCTGTTGGTTCATTAATTACATTCACTTTATCCCCCTTTCCTAATGTCTTGACTTTAGAAGACTCAGACGGTTTATCTTGTTGATTAGGTTTCTCTGGATTATGTATCTTTTTCCAGTCTAAATAATTGTGGCTGTCAACATCCGAAGCTGCAGCTCTTCCTGAAGCCCGATGGATATAATTAAATAGAGCTGCACCAAACCTTTCCAAATGTTTTTCATATTCCGTAGTCCATTTCTTGTGTACGATATCAAACATTTTCTTATTTACAGCGTCTCCATCCTGCTCACAATCACCTACATTTGATAATTTTCATTTTTTTACATAATAGCTTGTGTCAGTTTCATTCCTTTTGTAAATCGTTAACAATTTTAGAGTAGCTAAATTTACTGCTTCACCATCATAAACGGGATGTTGTATATTGCTTAACCTTTTACCGGAAAACCCCCAATGATCTTCGTGTACAGTTGGGGTTCTTTTATCCATATACTGTACCGTAACTGCATCAGAAGACAAAAGCGGATCACCAACATTTTGAATTACTTTTCCTTCAAAATCATAGTTGCCATCCAGTGTTAACGGAAACCCAGCTCTTTTTTCATTATATCCAGATTTTACTCAAACTCGGAATACCGTCCAAACTGGTCCACACTCATGATGTAACTGAATCTCTATCGTTTAGGTTCTCATTATATATATATATATATATATATATATATATATATATATATATATACGTCTACTGAACAATTATTCCTCGTTTTCGCAGTTCATCAACCAAAGCTAACCATTCGTTTTCTAAACCAGTGTGACCGGCTTCCATAGCTTCATGTAATAACCTCATTCGATCAACTAACTTATTTATATCGTTGTAATATATTATATTAGTTGTGTACAAGTTTTTCAATAATCCCCTTCCAGATGTGGTAGGATCAGTTGTTTTTCTCTTTTTATGTAAAACATTTAATTCAGCAGAAGATAACGCTCTTCTTTTAATTTGTGCTTTATTTAATTTCGGGGGGAAAGACTAGATATAATACTTGTGTATTTTATTGACCGATTTCTATGAATAGGTAGGTCTTTGGAATACTTTTTTCTATGTGCATTTGTATACTCAAGTATATTTTTAAACAATTGTAAATCCTTTTTAGTATATCTAACAGGATTATTTTTAAAGATGAGTTCAAACAAACCTGTTGTACCTTTATATTTCTTATCACCAATAACTATTTCATCATTTTCGTTTATATCTAACTTGATATTTCCAATCATTAATCCTTTATCCTCTATTCTAGCTCCATATGTATGATAATTTCGATTAGCATGTGTGGCGTGTAACATGTTTAATGTATTTTTTCTTCCAAGTGTTCCTTTAAACATAATATCCGTGCCTAATTTGCTTAAGTTGGATGGGTTAATAACCTCTTCTTCTGCTCTTGTATCTTCTGCACTTGTATCTTCTGTACTTGTATCTTCTGCAACGTCCTTTTCATTTAAATCTTCTATATCTCCGCTTTCTTCATACTCGTCACTTTCTTCAGATGTTTGTAACTGGCCAAAACTTTCATCATTCTGAAATTCTTTTTCATATTTGGAAATTGGTAGCATTTTGTCTCCTTCGAAGCGAATTGAAGGTTTTCCATATTTTGTGCTAATCACTTTATAGGTTCAGTAACAGGTTTGAATGTTGTTTCTTAAAATTGCTCTCTTTCATTTATACCTAATTTTAAAGCTCGGTTTTTTTTCTAATAGAATCACTAAGTGATTTTATTTCCTTTAATAGCTTTTCCTGATTAACCATCTTTACACCATGAAGACTTTTACAGTAATACCGCTAATCAGTGTATTAAAACAAATTTATCAAAACCTATTCTATAACGGCCATCTTTTATAGCTTGATCTTTCATAATAACCAGAAATCCATACTTTTCCGCCCATGCTTTTCCGCAGAGCTCTTTAAACTTTTCAAATGACATATCCGCATTCACATGATCGTTTTATATATGTTTTAGGTTAGTACCATCTTGTTTAAATACAATTAGAATATTTGCATTATCTCTGATAAGTTGTTTTGGGATTTTGCTATAAGTTTGTCCTATATATATGCTGTCGATGTTATTATGTCTTCCCATGGCAATGTAGTTTCTAATAGTATCCTGATTTTCACAAGATACATCGTCAAATATAAATACAGAATACGGCTTCGCTTCGTTTGGTTGCATAATGCTATCACTAGCGTTACATTTATAAAAATTAACATCAGACACGTCAGATAGGATTTTATCCAGCAATTGATACTTTGGTTGTTGTAGAGACTTTGAAAAAATATATAGGTTATTAAACCTTAATCCCTGCGGATTAGTGATCAAATTAAAGACAACATTGGTCTTTCCATAGTTTGAGGGGCCACTTACTATACATCGAACAGTGTTTGGAAGTATACTACCGTGTTTACCATTGTTGATTTTAACGTTATCCACAGTTAAATCATCCATAATATTAATATTGAATCGATCTTTATGGTGAATAATCTCCATCCTTTTCAAAGGTTAACGATGAAATGAGTTGCTTGCATTAAACCAAGTCCTTTATAGGTATCCATGAATCCTCAGTTTTGTTAAACCCCAACCACCGCACTTTAACTGCGTCCTTTTTTCTTTGTAATACTTTTTCAACAAGATATACATCACCTACTGTTGATTTTAACATTTCATGTCCATAAAATGCACCTTGCAACAGATTTCCTTTGTTATCTTTTAAGATATACGTTTCAGGTACAGTCGGTTGCACTTTATACACTGTAAAAACTTCATTCGTCCAATTGGGAAGGTATTTCTTGGTAAACACTCCCTTATATTTACTAATCCGTACTTTATCACCTACATTAAATTTTCTTGGTTGCATCTTTTCAACTTTAGGCTTTGTATTTTTATTTATGCGTTTTAATACATATTTTGCTTTTCTATTATTTACTTTGTTAGGTTTCATACCAATAGTTCTATGAAACCTGTTGTTATTAGTTTTGTAGCAATGTATTTATCATTGTTTCCATGAAAAGCTTGAATTTCAATTATGCCAGACCTCTCCATCTCTCGGATGTCGACTGAACTGTTTCCACACCACCGTAGAGCTGTTATAGCTCAGGCCGTACAGTTCTCAGGGCGTTGGTTTATATTTAACGTGGGCACCATCCCTGGTAGGCCTACCCCACGAACTTCCTTTGGTTTATTAAACTGTTTCAGATAAAACGTTTTCTGTTTCTTCATTTTGTACAATTTTTTCTTTATTTTTTTATTATTCTATAATCTTTTGTTCATTAACTTTTTCACACTCCTTTAGATATCTCCACATTTCAACTTCATAAGGTATTCTGTTAAAAATAGATGCATCTATTGGACCGTAAAGAATTTGAGCATCGGGATGTTGTTCCGCTGCATCTACCAAATAGTCTTTTACCATAGTGCTTGAAAATACAAGTTGTTTCATATACCTGGTTATAGGTGAAGCTGCACAACTCAAAACGTAGAATTCTTCCGGCGTCAGTTGAATTTTATCATCATGTTTTGTTTGGTCTCTAGACCGTACTTGCTGATCTCCGCGTCACTTTAAAATTTCAATTTCAATGTCAAATTATAATAGAGAAATAGCACCAAACCAACTAAACAATGCTTGTTGTGTGATGTGGGTTTTTATAATTTTTTCCAAAAATGTTCTTTGCTAAGTAACATTCGATGATGTGTAAGTGTTTAAGAAAAGAAACCCATGCGGCATCTGAAAAAATAACATTTTAGGTCCTTGGTTTAAAATTGCCTTAGGTGTTTAACCCAAGTCCTTTACCAAACCTATTGCTATGCCTTTAGTCATATATCTTGAGATTGGATATAGTATGCGAAGAAAAATATCTGTCAAAATGTTTAAAGGGATGTCGTTTTCATATTTTCTCATCCTCTTTAAAGTCGACTTAGATGTTGAAGCGTTGTCTGACTTTTCTTCTTCATTGCGAATCTTGAGAAACTCGTCCAATTCCTCTTCATATTCTTTGCTGTAAGAGTCTTCGTTTTGCACCGAACCCTCCACTTCTGCATTTTTATACTCCTGTACTATAGAGGTCATCTCGACTGTAATAGATGTTGCTTTAACCGCAAATGCTGATCAACTGAACCCTTCTTTTAGTGCGTGCTAATTATACCCTTCCATCACCTACAGAACCATTTTTACAATACCTGTTAGAGGTGTGTACGTTACAATTGTATTGTGAATAATCAAGCAATATGCAGTTGTATTAGCAGGTATGTTAGATTCAAACTCCATTTCCAACTTAATATCTACACTTGATGACTTTACAGAATCATTTTGTTTAGAACAATCAATAACCACGACAGGAGCTTTTGAATTAAACTGCGTTGGTGATAGTAGCGGTGTTTTTGTTTTACCGTAGTAAGATGTTTGAAATCTAGCGTACATATAGAATAAATCGCTATATCGGTTTTATCGAATGATACGTTTAAATTGTCATATGGAAAGAATTGTGAGTTGAGTTATAGTTTACAATTTTTAAGTTTATAATTACCAAACGATGACGGATCAGCTATTATTTTACTGCTACTATCTGTTTCTAATCCAAATATAACGTATTGAGCTTTTCCCAAGTGCGTTGAAGTCTTATAAAGAAGAACTTATAAAATAGCGCTGTATTGGTTAAAACATTATCTCTTTCATACTTACTGTCTATGACTTGGTGGGGGAACGTTGTGGGGGGGACTCGTGTGGTGGGGGAAGGGCAGGTACCTGTCCTACACGCTTACACCACGTCAGTTTACCTCCGACTCTTGCCTTGATACGATATGTTTTCCTAATCTACAAAAACAGAATGGACAATATAATAGTTAAGAGGAAAATGAGATTTCCAAAATATGCTCAGTTACAATCGAGATTGGATACGTTTGATGCAGCATTAAAAGACTCGTTTCTATACAAGTCTAGAATGGAGTTTACAGATGCTGGTTTCTTTTACATGAGGCAAGACGATAAGACCATTTGTTACAATTGCGGAGGAGGATTTCAGGATTGGCAAGCGAGAGATAACCTATGGGAAGAACATGCACTTTGGTTTGACAGGTGTGCTTCTCTGTTAGTTCAAAAAGGAAGAGTGTTTGTGCAAAGCCATCGGAAAATATATAAACCTCATCCTGTTAAAACTTCATAAACACCAACCGAAGAAAATAAGAGCGAAGGAAACGAATGTGTAGTATGTTTATCCTCTGAGAAAAATTTACTATTTTTACCTTGTAGACACTGTTGTAAATGCAGTGATTGTGGACTGGTGTATAACCATTGCATTATATGCAGAACTCCAATAGGTTACGTGATAAAAATATTCATATCGTAGATGTGAGAAAAGGTGGAGGGGGTGTGTATAAATGGAAGGCGAGGAGGTGAGAAGCACACTCCGCGAGTAGCCGTACATGAGGTAACATCATGGCTCTCACAATTAAATGTATCCACTACAATACTGTTCATCTTTCTACAGTTCATGATTTGCAACTTCTTTCCGATGACTTGAAAGTTTTGATAGTAAACGGTTACAAAGTAACATTGGATATTTCCGCAACAAACTCTTTAGCTCAAGAACCCTGGGGAACATCCACAAATACACTTACACCTACACAATGGAATAGATATAGTTTTGGAGAGAGAGTATGAACCTCTCGCCTCGTTCAATGTAAGCAGCTCTACGGTATCGGAGACGTCATCGTTGCGACCATCATCACTTCCACCCGCGCCGAGGATGAAGTATTATTATGGAGAACGTGAACCCTACACATTTACAGAAGCAACGGACACCACTGAATCGGTGGTTCTCTGACAATCATTGACTATATGTACATTACTGTAAATAAATAAAAATTTAGAATTAAGCCCACTATCTTGCAAATGTTTTATTCGATGTATATTATTGTAAATAAAGAAAGAAAATAAAAGTTAAAATCTTGCACATGTTTCATTTGATATCTTTATCGAATGAAAATTATCGAATAAAACTTGTACAAGATAGCTTTTTTAAAACATAATCAGGATGACCTTGAACTGTCCTACGTTACCATGACGTCACAACTACGTCGCCAACCACGTCACTAATACGTCACAGCTACGTCACTAAAAGTCACGTGACCGCAAGCTGTCAATCAAAAAGGCCAGAAGTCCCATTTCCCAACTACTAGTAGCGATAATTAAGGATTTTTTTACATGTTTTTACTTCTTTATATATTTTACAATTGTTCTATTACACATAGCTGAACAAATCCAATATACCATTATACAAACTGACAGGGAGTTTTTTTATATTAATTGAAGGAGGGACAAAATAAGTTATAACCATTTTTTATTTCCTATCAATACACCTAAATTAATATTCTGTAACGCTCTAAAACATAAATGTGCAACCATCATACAAAGTTATTTCAGGAATTTTTGCGGACATTTCCCATCACTTATTAGTAAAAAGAAAGTTTCACGACGTTTTGGGATTTGGAATCTAATTGCGTGTTCAGGTGAAAAGAATACCTAGAACATAACAAAATCTAGGCAAGCTGAAAAAAAAGATAAAACAGAGAATTGTAAAAGCAGTAAAAACAAAATAATCCCGAAACGACGTGAAACTAGATAACCCTAGAATCAAGCTTCATTACCCTAGAATTATCCTAAAATTTCTTATATGCATAATAGCTCTAACATTTTGTATTTAATCACTTATTATAAGATTTAAAAGAGGACAAATAAAGCAAACTTAAACAAAAATTAAATATAGTACATTTTAATTTTAAGTTTTCCAATTTAATTTAAAAGGGTATGCCTTTCCCCTGGAGTAAAACCATTGACTATATACATGAATAGACTGGGCAAAGCATTGTTGTCCTTGAAGACACTACTACTGGCGCACTCCCTCGTTAAGGACACTGATCTAGGCCTCTATGACGTCATAGTCAGCTCTGTCTGGTGGCGCGCGGGCGGCTGTGATGTGAACTATCAGGCTGTTTCCCCGAGTGCGTCTCTCTCCACACTCACGTCCACGTCCACACCCGCACTCGCGCTACTCTATAGGCCCGGTGCACGCATCGGCGCCGGGGGCCGCCGCCGGCGTGCGGCGCACAGTGGCCACAGTGGTCGAAAAAGGCCTTTTTTGTGCAAACCTTCTTTCTTTACAAATAAGTATTGTGAAAGAACATTAAATCTGGATGCTTATTGAACTAAAGCCGTATCAGAACTCACACGGATAATACAAGTTAAAAATACCCCCGTCACAGCAAAACTAGCGAATTTCCAATGCATGAATATGTTTCTTACTACCACATAAAGCCATTTACCAAGTTTCATAACAATACATAAATAAATAAGTGATCTATAGCATTTTATTTATTCTCTATAAGAATATTAGGGCTGAGTATGCAGGTTTTCTGCAAAAAGAAAGAGAAGAAATATTTGTTTGACCAAATATCAATATAATTCAACCAGGTGAAGCTACATACTAAGTTTTATTAATTTATGTTCATAATTAAGGGAGATATAAAACTTTACTTATTCTCCATAAGAATAACATTTTTAAATATGTAGATATGGAGTCAAAGAAGTTCTGATGTGTAAAGTTCAAATATTACAATTCAAGTCCAAAATGTAATTTATTTAATTTTTTATCTGCAATAATAAGGGGCTAGAGGACAAGTTAGGCGTCTCTAGACTCGAGGCTAACCACTGATGTGCACGCTGATGTACACTGCTTGGCAATTCCCCATTTGCTCCAATATATCTAAGAACGCGCCGGCGCCGTTGCCGCGTCGACGCCGCAAACCGCTGATATGCACCGAGCCTTGCGCGCGCAGTCCACACGAGTTTCCATTTAAAAGGTTAAAGATATACTGTGCAAAATGTAGTAAGATTGTGGACGGAAAAAATTGTGTTGTTTGTCAAATTATAATTTGTATTCATTTTAGCCCCTGAACTGTGTTTCATATGAAAATTTGGTAACATACCCTTTTTCGTCTACAGTTCAACGGAACCATCTTCAGAATGCAGTAATCACCGTTGTCATAAAGTTACAATTTTACCTTTATGACAACGGTGATTACTGCATTCTGAAGATGGTTCCGATGAACCGAAACATGTAAATAGTTTGTTACATGTTCAAATTTGAACTGTAAATGAAAAAGGTATGTAACCAAATTGTCATATGTTTGTCTAATGTTGAATGTTATCTATTTTGTGTTGCCACGGCCACGAAGGGTCTTTCGTCAAGATTATACCATTGACTATAGATACTGAAGATACTTCAGTATTTATAGTCAATGATTATACTAAGGTAGGCCCTAACACATCCATAATTTAAGAGCTACATTTAATTGTAAAATTTGGTTTCATTCACGTAAATGAGGAGAGTTTTCTTGGGTCACAAAATTCGCAGATGGCCAAAGTTTGCTAAATTGAGATTTGTTTTATTGGAAAGAATATCGGAGGTTAAATAAATTGTATAGAAATATTTTGAAATTATAAAATGTATTTATAAGAAAATTATATTATGGTATCATTTAACAACTTTCTGTTTCTATAACACTCTCTGTACAAAACATAGGCTGGTGTTCAGTCAACGATATCCTTCCAGTAAATAATAAATTTAAAAACATATTTTTTCCATTTTAAAAATTTAGTTTCTCCTATCACCCAAGTCTTCAGAGCTGACTATTTTTGTATTTATCTTTAACCAATATCATACAAATGAGGTGATGTCTGAATATCTGTCTGTCTGTCTATTGTTCCATCCCGCCAAAAGCACTGGACCAATCCTGCTGATGTTTGGCACAAACGTAGTCTTTATACCCAGGAGTGTCCATAGGCCTGCCTCTCTTGCCGTTTAGTAAAGTCTTCAGGGCTCTGCCCCACGGACGGGACGTCCAAGTCCCCATGCCTGTTGTTCATATGGAGGATAGTTTTATTTGGTTTATGTCACATGTGTTTTTTCTTAGTTAATTAATTAAAATAAACAGCTGTTTATTTGAACAAGTTGACAAAAGTAGCGTTGCCTACGATACTTGTTGACGAAGAAGTTAAATCTCAATCCGACACGAATAATGTTATTATTATAAATACAAATTAACACCGAATATAATCCATCCAAAATCAAAAATACCAAATAAAAATAATTGAAATTAGGATGGTACAATATAAAATAATGTTACTAACTGTGACTTCCATAAAATTTTGTTTACTTTATTCGAGTTAATCTTATAACTTATCTAGATTACTGTTAACTTAGTAAGAGATATCAAAATTGGTATTTTAAAACTTTACCTAATATGTACAGAACAAATCAATGCAACTAAAATGCACTGAGTAAATAAATGTCTTTGTTTATTAATATAACCACGCTCTATAATTTTGTTTATAATTGCATACATTCTAGAAAGCGTAAATGTTATCCGTATAAAAGGAAATCTTACTTGTACACGGGTCTGGGAGGTAAATAGGGAGCAATGATTAACCATACAGTCAGGTAAAAACGACATAATGACACCAGCGAACAACTAGGCAAACTGTAGGCCCCAAGCCACTCGAGAGTCGAGCGCCGAGCAGGTCATGTGGAAACGACTACAGCGCAAGCGCGAACGTGACTGACTGGACTGAACTAGAGGTGTGCCGAAATTGCCGGAGCTGCACTTTGGAACTGCTCAGACAACTGAGCTACTCCGGCTTGGAACAGCTCACCAAACAAACATGCTCCCGGAGCAGTACCAGGAGCGGCTGGAGCCGCCAGCCTTTGGGGTTGAACTTTGACTTGTAGTGAGAGAAAGTGCATTGCTCTCTCGGAGCTGGAATTCCCAGTCACACCCGAAACCAGCTCCACTCCCTACCTGCTCAATTGTCTCTGTAGGTCAAAGTCATAGTCAGTGAGTCATCACAACCCTTGGTCCTACTCCAGTCCAGATCAGTTGTCTTTAGTCACTTGACTGGGGAGTTTTACACTGCGTTTAATTTTAAAACCTGTTTAAATTCTCAAAAAGTTGAAAAGCTAGTTTTTTTAATGCTAACGGTCCATAAGTATTAAATTGATTTTGTTTATGTAATATTTCTAGCTTTATTTTTGCCTTCAAACGTCTAATAATATGTTTTCTTTACGTTTTTAATAAAAAGCTATAATATTTAATGTATAGGAACCTTTAAAAGAAAACTTAAAATGTGATTTTCATTAAGACAGTAATTTTAGGAGGAAGTAACTCTGGTCTTGAAAGGGGCAGTGTGAATAATCGCACGTGGCGTTCCGGAATTCAGAAATTGTACTGTTCAACAGATATCTTTACTCACTTGCTCAGTCGGAGCAACTGCTCCGGCTGGAGCTGCTACTTTAACCTGCTCTTTTCACTGAGCTGCTCCAACCGGAGCTGCTCTCTAATCGGAGCTGGTATGGCACATGTCTAGACTGAACGAAAACGAAACGAGAGTCGAGTTGAAGTGGAATGCGAATGATGGGTGGGTAGTTGGGATGGTTGGGGGGGAGGGGGAGGGGTTTTGAGGCGCGCAAGAGCTCCTAGCGGCAAGGATACGAACTTGGTGCTGCCGCCCGACACAGAACAACAATGGCCATGTCCAGTCTACTCATGTATATAGTCAATGGTAAAACTCATTTGTATGGAGGCAAATTTAACAACAAAACATTCTTCGAGGTAAATTTGAATACAGAGAGCTCATTGGAATCCACCGTGAAAATGCCGGTCATACTGTTAGTGACCGGTGGGGTCCGTCCCGGTGCGGCACACGGGAGACATTTCAGGAGCCGTGTGACGTCACTAAAACGCGTCATCGGTGAGGTTCCCTCATCGCCCGCCGCTAGCGCCAGAACAGTTTTTGCCGACATCTAAGATAATCAAGATCCAGGATCATCATCATCATCCCATAATATGTTCAATATTTGTACTTGTAACCACATTCTTATTATTGCTGTCCTAAGTATTCCCTCACCCGACTGTCAGCGCTCTGCGGGCAGCAGTTAGATACTGTCTTTTCACTGATTTCAATCAAAACAACAGCTACTCATTACTGAAATCAACCCTTTATCATTAACTGATTAACTTGGTAACACTTTTGCTGTTTCCACAGTTAAACACGTTACTTTCATCCTCATCGCTATCCAATCTAATGGGCAATAATCCAACCTGGCCAGCAACCATAAACAACTTATTAATATAGCCCTAGTAAAATTATGTTCGGCAGGTTTTCCATAGATATTAACATATTGCGTGATATGTTTCACTATTTATTCGTCTTTTATCATTAAGTCAACCAATCGAGGACAACTTTGGTGTCCATCCAATTAAGGAGAAAGTTTATTGAATCTTCTTAGTAGCAAAATTTAAATTTTCCAAATTGACATCTCTTATTTACAGCTACAAGCAAACAATTAACTTATTAAGAGAATAACCAAATGTTTTGACTCATTACGCCAAACTGAAGAGGAACATGCTTTATTCACATAGGCTATACTATGTTTGGCATATCTACTTAAAATTCTTTACAATTTGTCTAATTACACACAACAAATAAAATGTGTGAACCTACACAACACACACTGAGTAAAAATAGAATTATAATGTTTCCAATTAATTGTAAGTAGAAGAAAAATAACTGTTTCCGAGTAGGTTGAAACATTATGTAAATGTGCGGTAGCTTAAATTTTTTAAATATAGGTAGGCCTATATTAATTTGTTTTCAAAGCCCAAAGAAACAAACACTTTTTGTTTTCATTTATTTGACGGACAAAATTATTATTAGTATGTAAATTTGTATGTAAGGCCAGTTACTGGGATATTGTTCAGGTTAATTTATGATACAATAAATACATAAACAATCCTTTCAGTCGATTTATAGTTGCGTAAAGTTGTTAACATAACAGAGTGGACGACTCTTCAACTGACAGATGAGCAGCAGACTATAGCTACAGTACGTGTGATGTCATAGGGCTTCTGTTTTTGTGTTATCGGTGACGTCATACGGCTCCTGAAATGTCTCCCGTGTGCCGCACCGGGGTCCGTCCCGTTGTGCCATATTGTAATAAAATAGACAGATCGCCCCAAACGAAGAAGGTTTTAGGGAGTTTTGTACCCAAAAATGTTTATTTTTATTTATTACATGTAGTTTAAAAAAATAAATTTTACCATTCACCATATTGTATTCAGTTTAAAAAACTAACAATGTGATATACAGTAGACTCTCAGAAATCCGGACTAATGTAGCGGACAGCAGCTCCGAATAAAAAAAAAATACGGATTTCCCGGAGGTGGGCTTGAATCATAAATTCCGCCTTTATAGAGATCAATTGAAGTAATATGCGTTTACGTTTATATGCTAATACAAGAGTGAGCTTCCAGTAGAAAGGAATGAGTCATCGACAGGAGAAGACCATGGAGTTATTATAGATGGAGCGGTCACGGCGGACGGATAGTGAAGCCGCGCCGGACTGCACTGTTGTGGGGGGAGGGGAGGCAGCCGCCACGCTACCGGGGCCGTGATCCGCGATACCCGATTACCTGATCGAGCACAATAAATACATAGTGTATTTGTATGTAAACACATTCTTCTGGCAAAGAAAGTAAATAAAGTGAGTGCAGGTTGAAAAATTGATATAATTCTTCTAGTTTATTATGACTTGTATAAAAACTCATACTACTAGAATATGGTTAAATTTGGTATTAAAAGGTTCAGCAGTTAATAAGGGGGGGGGGTCGTTAGATTATTTTTTATTTGGTTCCAAATTGGCCAGGAACCTATTTAAAGTCAGCTTGGGTTGAGATTTGTCTATAGTTCTTCTAAGTAATTATTACTTCTATTAAACATAAACTATTTGGAAATGGTTAATATCGGTTATTACCTGATCGAGCACTTAATTAAGAACATGAATAAATAATTTATCTGTGTATAAACACATTTTATTAGCAAGGAAACTAATTAAAGAGAGCGCGTGTTGACAGATGTATATAATAATTATTGTTTTAAGTCTGTTATTACATTTAGAAAACATATGCCACTCGAACATGGTTAAATTTTGTATTAAAAGTTTCAGTACTTAATAGCGGAAAAAACATTTAGTTTGTTTGGTTAAAAATCTATTATATATGCCAGGAGCTAATTTAAAGGAAATGTGGGTCCAAAGATTTATATAACTATTCTTAGTTATATATTTTTTTATTAAAACAGTAACACTCAAACATGGTTAAAATTTGTATTACAAGTTTAAACAGTTGGTCAGAAATATGAATTAGTAGTTTTTTTGTCGTTGCCATAATCACTTTATATTAGGCAGTAACCTAAACAAGTGAGAGCGGGTGGAGAGTTTTCAAAATATGTTTTTTATTATTATAATTTTTACTTAAAAATACCAAACTAATATGCTTAAATTTGGTATTAAAAATTCTAGAAACTCATTAGGAACACGAATAAATAGGTTATTTGGATAAACAAGTTAGATATTGTCCAAAAACGTAATTAAAGTGAGCGCATGTCAAGAGTTTTAAGTAATCCTTTTAAGTTTCTATTCAATTTACTAAATATTTATTTGATAAATTTGGTAATATTTTATATCAACGTCTTGAGAATTTAAAAGGAATACGAATCAAAAAGCCATTTGCCCAAAAACCAATTAGCTTTGCGGGAATTTGCGGAAATTTCGTTTAAATAATTTATATTTATTAAGTTTTTACAATGACATTTTAATTTTTGTTGCGAGTTAGTTGACAATCCATTAATATTATACAATTGTGTTTTACGTCGTTAAAATTGTATAGCGATGAGTTGTTTACCAACATTCTACGTGAATAATAATTTCCTTGTGGGGGATGTATGCACCTTACGATAGCTTATACACTTTTGTTATGTTTTCGCAAATAAAGGTTTTTGTTATTCTGCTATGTAGGAATTTAAAAGGAAGATTGGTTTACATACTCCATGTCTTGATTTCCGCCCAAGCACGTTATCCTCCTTTATCTCCATCTCGTGTATTGGGAAGGTTGTAATCTCAGTCACGCTGAATTTTAACGACTTTGTTGATGACTAACTTTCTAATTTGCAATTTGAACTATCTGTTCTTTTTACGTTTAGCATGAATTCGTTGATAAATTCTTTAAGTAAGAATAGTAGCGCTTCGAACAGTTCAACATCTAAAGTAAGTATGCCTAGGTTCTTATGATCTGTGTGAATGAGGTGTAGGCCTAGGCCTATTTGCTAGGAGCACATGTCTGTCTCTAGTTTTACACAATAAGTGATGATAAATCTGTTGTCATAAGTAAAGTTAGGCATAAATGAGTAAACTTCAGTCATTTTCTGGGCATTTTTCCCAGGCTATCAAACTTATCTTTGTCTGAAGAGGGTGTTAGGGCCTAGGCCTACAAGATTTAGACAGTCTGAGTTCATTGGGTTTATAGCTACTAGAGGGGACATCTTATGGAAGCCAGAGTGAGTAAAAACAGTGCTGCGATCTAGCGTCATATTAAGATAACTACGTGATCTGCGATGTCGTTAGGCCGAGTTAACTCGTCCGCCGTAGGCTACCCAACCCCTGTAAACAAAATATCACTTTGATGACCATCACAATAAAGGTTTATCTAAACATTTTGAAATCTCTACAAAAACATTCCTATAAAATATATGATAGCAAAACCGCGACGATCCCTGGCGGCGTATGATGGAACTACGTCGACAAATCCCTCACATTAATTTGCATTGTGTGTCCCCTCTAGTAGATATAAACCCAATGGTGAGATGGAAATGGCCAGATTTTGAGATGCTTGCCGTTAAGCAGTGATGGTGCAGTGTAGCACCAATCCAAATAAAAAATTACGTGTGGCCTTTCAGCTACAATCATCTCCAGCAGGGTAGGCCTATTAAAGATTTTTTACTCTTAAGTTGCCACCAACTGTGCACATAAGTTTACATTATTATTATTGTTATGGCCTGATAGTGAAATGATTATTGACTGTCAGCACGCTGCGGCTGTTGGCTTAACCCTAGGAGTGGCCTACCACTGAACGTGCATACGTTCATGTCTAGGTAGTCCTGGGTGGCAGACACATTTAAGTACAACTTCGATAAACTATTTTTTAATTTTGAAAAATATTGAAAACAAACTCGAAATTTGAAAACAAATTTATCATTTAAAAGATCAAATTCTAAACTTTTATTTGATTACATTAATGAATCTTCTAACAGCTGTTTATTATCAACGCAATGTATTAAATTTGCATCTGGAGCAATGCCCTAGTTAGGCTATCACATGGTTTACGGTTGCTGAAATGGCTAATGGTTCAGGGTGTTTCACGATAACCCTGACAAACTTCGGGAAATTAATGCTTGGGTCAAAACAAAAAAAAATGTTATATAAACATAGGTCCTAAACTCATTTGTTTCATTGATACAGCCAAAAATAAAGTTTTTTAGTTTTTACATGTAATTAACTTATATTTGGACTTATAGACAAACTATTAGTGATCATATTTTTATAAAACTTACACTGACGGTAAGAGGAGAAACTTCTGAATAAGAATAATTCGTTTTTCAAGCAAAAGTGTTGACTGACATTCGGTAATAGTCCTTCAAGGATCATTTTTTTATTAATAAAACTGTGCCTAAAATATTTTGTTCACTTTTAACAGGCATCCACAGAAAAACTAACCAACCAATTGGGCTGCAAATTTATCAAAAGTTGTAAAATTGTATTCAGAGTAAGGTAACATCCATATCTTTCACTTTTATTAGTATAATTTACTGCATAATACTGCAATACACTTAATGGTACACAAATTACAAAGGAAAGTTGATTGCTGTAAGCTTAGACTTTGCTTTCTTACAATTCTTTTTAAATTAGTTTATTTATTTGATTTTGTTACAACCAACAACTATCTAAAAATGATCCTTCTTATGAAAACGACGACGTTTGTCTACATTATGTAAATTATGTATGCTTTTGTATGTTCACCAAATATTCACTATTTTTAATATCCATCCAATTTAGGGCACATAATTGCCACTTAAAATTAGTTAAAAAAGGATGCTTGGTTTAAAAATGTGTATTATTTACATTTAAAATTGTACATACAAAACAAATAAAACCTTGAGAGTTAGTTCTTGGACAAAGAGTACAATACTTAAATTAGCTTATGAGATTTTCGAAATGCAACCCATTTTGATCTTGCAAATCCTCGCTCGCTTCATAATGGATGTCGCAGCTCTTACCATGTTAGGATTGTCTTTGATTGTTTGAGCTACATTTAAAATTATTTCTAGAAGCTCCTGTCTGGTTTGGGGTTTTGTTTTATACACCTCCGCTATCATGTACCCCCACAGGAAGTAGTCCATTTGAGTCAAATATGGTGACCTGGGTGGCCAATTCACAGATCCTTCGTGGGCGATCACTTTGTCTCTATGACGCTCACTTAGTACCTGAACCACGTTGCCTGTCCTGTGCGGAGGTGCTCCATCATGCTGGTAATACATTGATGTCCTGGTCTGGATGGGTAGTTCCTCAAGAAGTTCTGGTAAACTATCCTGTAGAAACTGTAAATACGTCGTACCATTAAGTGTCCCATCTTAATGTAAGGCCCGATTAGTTTATCATTAATGAGTCCGCACCACACGTTCACTGAAAATCTTCGCTGAAAGTTTGTTTACAATGTGGCATGTGGATTTTCTTCAGCCCATATGTGGCAGTTCTTGGAATTATTAATACCATTTCTTGTAAACTGAGACTCGTCTGTAAAGAGTATGTACTTAATCACCCTACGATTTGCTAATATCCACCGACAAAACGCAGATCTCTTAACATTATCGCCGGGGTGAAGAGCCTGTACTTTCTACACATGGTCAGGGTACAAACATTCTTTCTTTAATATTCTCCATGTCTGCGAAGAAGATACAAAATGCTGGCATGAAAGTCTTCTTATACTAGTCCCTGGGTTTTGTTGAACCGAAGAACTATGGGATTTGTTGATAACTATGATTTTCTCTTCCCATTAATTGGAGTTTGAATAATACCGTCACGTTTACCTTTATCAAATGAACCTGTCCCTATCAAACGATTGAATAGGTCTGTAAATAATTGTCTATTAGGTACAGTCCTGTTGGGGTATCTTCTACCGTACTCAACTACAGCTGCTTGTGAATTTTCATTACAAAATCCATACACAAAGTGCATATCAGCATATTCACTATTAGTAAACATGCTAAACTGATTGTCGTAACACAATACCTTATTGTTTCATATTTTTAATAACAATGTTAGTCAACAATGAGTTAAGCCAGCTGTTTTAACACCACTGCTGATCACTGGGCTTCCCACTGTTGTCAACACGATTAAACAGAGTGCACAGTAAAATTATGGTATAATAGGTGTATTTGAACTGAGTGTAATACATAATTAAGGGGATAAATAAAATGTCAGTAAACTATTTTAGAAGATTATTTATTTTTCGTCTGTCGGTCTGTGTGATTTACTAAGTTTGCAGCCAGTTGGTCTGGAATCAGAATAGGCCTAGTTATGATAATGATAGTATTAAATATTCAAATTTTTTAAACAAAGTATAAGTATAAATATATAATTTACATAATGTAGACAAATGTCTTCGTTTTCATAAGAAAGATCATTTTTAGATGGTTGTTGGTTTGTAACAAAATCAAATAAATAAACTAATTCAAAAAGAAATGTAAGAAAGCAAAGTCTAAGCTTACAGCAATTAACTTTCCTTTGTAATTTGTGTACCATTAAGTGTATTGCAGTATTATGCAGTAAATTATACTAATAAAAGTGAAAGATATGGATGTTACCTTACCCTGAATAAAATTTTACAACTATTGATAAATTTGCGGCCCAATTGGTTGGTTAGTTTTTCTGTGAATGCCTGTTAAAAGTGAACAAAATATTTTAGGCACAGTTTTATTAATAAAAAATTGATCTTTGAAGGACTATTACCGAATGTCGGTCAACACTTTTGCTTGAAAAACGAATGATTCTTCTTCAGAAGTTTCTCCTCTTACCGTCTGTGTAAGTTTTATAAAAATATGATCACTAATAGTTTGTCTATAAGTCCAAATATAAGTTAATTACATGTAAAAACTAAAAAACTTTATTTTTGGCTGTATCAATGAAACAAATGAGTTTAGGACCTACGTTTATGTAACATTTTTTCTTGTTTTGACCCAAGGATTAATTTCCCGAAGTTTGTCAGGGTTATCATGAAACACCCAGTATATATATATATATATATGTGTGTGTGTTTGTGTGTGTCCGTGAATGCAATAACTTAGGTAAAAAATGTCCGATTTCAATGAAATTTGGCTTGTAAGATAGTCCGCTTAGTTTGTACAAAAATTAATACTTAAAGTAAATTATAAAACTGAGAGCACTTGGCAATAGTGAGAGATAACTACTGATCACTTGATTGGAGAGTTTAGGATCAGAAATAATTGAATGCTACGTTTCTGATCAATAAAAAGTATAATATAAATCAATATATACAGTTACAACAATTTGATAATTATTAACTCTTGTGAATATTTTCAGAGATAATTAAATTGGTATTAGGATTTTAAAATATATTTCCTTTAAGAATGAATTAACTATGACATTGATCGTATATAAATATACATGAAGGTTTAATTTATATTTATAATAAACTGTCAAAAATAAAACAAATTAATGAAAGTTCACATTTCAAACATTATTCTCATAATTCTAAATTATATTACACTTCTGTGACTTTAATGTTACTTGAACAAACCATTTTAAATTAAATGCAAATATAATAGAGTTGTTTCATATTTTCTGCATTGAGCTAAATCATTTATCAATTTAAAAGGTTGAAAACATAATGTGATTACTAAATTCACCAGTTCATTGTTATATAAGGAGTTTGAGTTAATTTAAAAGAGTTACTTGGATTTTTGGGTTTATCCAGATTTTTCACTACACCGACACTTCACAAAATTTCGAATTGCCCATTTTTGGCACAAGGCCATCACTCCCGCACTACTAGTCACTGAAACTTTCTAATACATTGTTCTAGGATGATGTTGGCAGACTAAATTAATTTTCTTCATCTTGCTTCCATCCCCTTCCACTCCAAAGCTGTGGATGGTTGTCATTGGCTGTCTAAGTATAATTTTTCATGGAGAGGAAGAAGGCTATTGGTTCAATATGATATGGGGAGGTCTTTAGTTGGAGTTAGTATTGTATCAGCATTTCTCACGGGTACTGTGCAATGTGGATGGATCTCATGGTGATAGGGTTCAGGGTCAAAAGGGATAGGTTTACTGGCTCTATTGTCTGAGAAAGGAATTTGTTCTTAGAAAGGTTTAATGTCCGAGGAAGGAAAGATTCATTAGTTTGGTTAGAAATTGTAAGGGAAATGATTTTAGGAAAATTTAAAGTCTCTTACACTCCCCAGGGACCGAAAAGAATTCGTCCTGAATTCTATTATTGTGGTTCTTCTCAATGGAGGTAAGTTGAAAATCATGAAAGTGGGAAGTCTGCAGTCATCAGGATGTGTGGGTTGAGGTTCTCGAAGGTGGTCTTGGAGTCCTTACAGGTCGTCTTGGAGTTCTTGTAGGTCGTCTTGGAGTTCTTGTAGGTCGTCTTGGAGTTCTTTTAGGTCGTCTTGGAGTCCTTGCTGCTGTGTTGTGGGATTACTGCTGTCGGGTTGTTCTTTGATGATAGTGTTTTTATAATAAGTTTTTGGTTGAAATGATTTGCAGAAATGTTTTTGTTGGAATTAACCAATTTATTTTATAAGTTTTTTTTTATTTTAAATTAATATAGTGCACTGAAGTAATATTTTTGTTTGTCGGATTGTTTGTGGGCGTTGGAAATCCAAAATCGATTCTACAGTTTTTCTCTGTGGTGTTGTTCCTGATTTTGAGATTGTAAATCCTAGTATGTCAATTTTCTCGTACAAAAATTTACATTTTGTTGTGTTTAACTTTATGTTTGCTTTATAGAGTTCTTGCAACACCGTATCGATGTTTTGTATAGCTTGATGTGTTTTATTGCCTGGTAGAACTATGTTATCGAGGTAAACTAATGCTTTTGAATATAAATGTTTGCTTAATGCTTGTGACAGTCTTTTTTGCCATATGTTTGAGCTTACACTTAAACCCATAGGTAGACGTGTATATCGAACTAATTTATCTTGAGTCCGAATTGTTAATAGGTTGCGAGATTCCTCTGCGACTGTGAGTTGATGGAAAGCCATTTTTGCATCTAGTTCTGTGAATAGAGTGCAGTCGTTTAGGCAAGATAGTATAAGATTGATAGGTGGTATTACCGAAATTTCATTATTTAGTGTTTTGTTAATGAGCCTGAAATCAGTTACTAATCTTTGATTCTCTTGATTTTTTTCTTGGGTTGGTTTTGATTTTACGATGAAGCAAGGGCTGCAATTTTCTGTGAAGTCAGGAGATTCCTCTAATATGTTTGCTTTAATCAGTTTATCGATTAGGTGGTTTAATTCCTGTCTTTCCTTCAGAGATTGCTTATAGGGAGGAAGATTAACTGGTTTTGCATCTTGCACTTGTTGTAATTTTACAGGAGGGAGATTAGCTGCATCTAAGTCTTCAATTTTTGTTGTAAATATTGTTAAGTATTTCTGAAGGACTTTAACTAGCTCATTGTGTTCTGTAACAGTCAAGTGTGGTGATATGTCAAAGGGAACTTCATTCTTGTCACATAACGTTATTTTATCAGGGTGATTGGGTCTTTCGCTTTTACTGACGGTGGGGTTCCTTAGGTTACTTAAATCTTTTTGTTTATCTGGTTGTTTTAAATGTCCTAGTAAGGTTCCATTTTTTAGTCGACAGTGTGAGTTTGAAGCATTGTATACAACTAATTCGTTGCCATTTATTTCCTTATTCTCTGCTAAGTAAACATGACATTTCTTTTGGTTCCTTACGTTGTAGTTAGTTTCAAAGGTTAAATGTGAGTTTGAATTTGGTAGAGATTTTATTTTCAGATGCTGCCGAGGTGCTACAATTGTTTCTGAGTCAAGTTTTATTTCTGTTGAATCTAGGCTTTCTGTTTGGGAGATAGAGTTTATGTTTGCTAGTTTAAGCATCCAATTTTCATTCATTGGAATTTTATATTCCTTGTTTTGCTGAGTGAAGATGATATTGTTTGTTTTAAAGTTTAGAATTACATTATTTCTGAACAACCATTTGTTTCCTACAACCAGGGGAGTGTTCATATCACTTGAAACGTAGAATTTATCTGTAATAGTTAACGGTCCTATTTGTAGAGTGACGTTGGTGCTTCCCAAAATGTCTAGGGGTGCATCGTTTGCTGCGACAACAACAGGTTTATCTTCACTGTTTATTGGTAAATGTTTTGCTAGATCAGATCTTATTAAGGCAATGTTACAGCCAGTGTCAATGAGTAGAGGTGCCGTTTGTTCAGGGTCTGATTCTAAGTTAACATTTATTGTTAGTGAAGGGAGATTTCGTTTTATGGTTTTCTCCTCAAATAATAAGTCATAAATGTTTGTCAAAAGCATATTTTTAAATTTTCTTGGTTGATGAATTCTTTCTGGAGTTAAATTATCCAACTTCATTGAGTTTATGTGATGTGACTTTATATCTGAATTTATTTCTTGGAGAAGTGAGTTAGGGTCATTGTCTTTAAGTGTAGCGCCATAAACAATGTGAGTTCGAGTTATGGTTTCATTTTGTAATGTGGGAACTGGATAAGTACTGTTGGTGTTTACTGACTCATGCTTGAGTACAGCAGGGGGAGTAGGAAGGTCACTCCGTGTCAACAGCTGATTGTCGCGGTCAAATGGACTGGATGCTGAGGAGGAATGTGAGACTCTGACGTCATCGTGTGTACGTGCCTTGCTGATGTGTGAAGAGAGTGGTTGTGTGCGGGGGTTATTGCTCTTAAGATGCTGATGCGAGTGTGACATCACTTTCTGTGCCACCTGGGGAAACTGTCTGACAGTGGAATACTGGTTCTGGGCTTTTGTTGTGGAAGTAAACTGAGGTTTTTGTTTATAGTGTCCTGATTCTCCTAATGGTGGGAAATCTTGATCGTAATTATAGGTAAATGTATGCTTGGAAGAGAGGTTTTGATTTTGAGCTCTCCTATCATTTACAAACTTTTCCTGAATTAGGTAATGTTTATGTTTATACCAACAATCACTTGTTTTGTGACTATTTTTGTTGCAAATGCTGCAATACTGTTTGGGAGATACTTTGTGGGATTTTCCTGATTTTTTAACTCTAGGGAAATATGAGCTTTTGTACCAACACTGTGTAGCTCTGTGGTTTGTTTTGTTACAATGAAAACAGCAATACTTTGTGTACTGATTTCTGGGACTGAATGAAGTTGAGTTTTCCTTATAGTACTTATTGTATTCTCTGTTGTAATACAGTAGGTTGTTTTCAGTAGGTTTAAGAGTACTTTTTGGTTTAAAACTAGATGGTTGGGATGTTTCAAATTTTTGTAAGGTTTGTGTTGCAATCTTAAGCTCACTTGTTATTTTATTTATCAAGGTCTCGTCTTGAAGGGATTTGCCTTGCTTTAGTAAAGCATTCCGCTCACGTTTTAGCCGATTTTGACTTTGTAGCAATAAGTGTGATTCAGCTAACTTAAGATTCTCTTGAAACTGTTCTAAGTTACTGTTATCCATTGGTATTACTTGGTCACAAATTTGTGGTTTAAGTCCCTGTATAGTGTGTTTTATTATAAGGGAATCTTGCATGTTAGGGTCGATTCTTTTACAAAGAGTTAATACTTCTATGAAGAAATAAAGTGATGGTTCGTCTTCCTTTTGGATCTTTTGTTCTAAGAGAGATTGTAGTTTAACAATTTTGTTTACGGGCGTAAAACTTTTGATTAACTCTTGAGCTATAGTTTCAAAATTTAATTCTTCTTGTTGGATTTTGGTTTTATAATAGTTATACCATAAAAGTGCCGTATTCGATAAATGTGCTGGGAGCAATCTTAGTTTAGTTTCATTTGTCCATTGATTTGCTTTAGCTGCTGTCTCATATTTTTGAATGAAGTCAAAGGGGTCCTCTGATTGTTGTCCACTAAAATGACCTGCTGATATTAGAGGTAACCTTTCTGCCATTGTGACTTATTTATGAGTTGGACTATTTATAATAATCAAGGCGATATTAGTTTTATTTAAATATGATATCGATTATTTAATACCTTTGTATATTTCTCAGTGCCTTAACCCTTTGAGTGCTAAGCTTCTGAAAGGAGTAGTTGAATCCGTGATGTTTTGTTGATTTTTTTAATATATTGAACGCCTGAACAGTTAAAATTAATAAAAACGTGCTTCCGCTGGACACACACAGTAAAGGATAGGTAAAAAGTAGCAAAACACCTGATCAGATGTGCAACTCACAAAGAATCCACCCATCCCGTCAGCTTGGACCCGAGCCGTCCACCGTTTGCTTAAGGTCCGCCCTCCCCTTCAACTCTGCCACAGACAGGTGAACTCTCCATGAGTTGCACATAAAAACCACCGACTGTGACGGGATTCGAACCCTCGATCCAAGTGTTACCCCCGGCCGGGAAGGTAACGCCTTAGACCGCACAGCCACTGGTCAGGCTAGCAGCTGCAGTGGATCAGTTGGTATTATAGAGACTAGGCGCTGGACGAGGTAGTTCAATTCGTGTCTACCAGGTTTCACCACATGTCAGACTCAGACTGCAGACTGAGCGCCTAACGGTACAATCGCTTATGAAGCAGTAACAGTGTTTATTGATAACAGATTCAAAAGACGATATATCGGACCATAGCACTGAAAGGGTTAAAGTACTTTATCGTATGCTCATTTTATGATTATTTATCAACAGTAATGGCTACGTTTAATTAATGGTGCTAAGCCTTATTTATGGGTAATGTGCTTTTGACTGTAGTTAAAATATTAACTTTAACTTTATATTAGCTTTTTTTTTTCTATGCGAGATGGGATGAGGAGTTATCTTCTGTAGGTGTCTTGAAAATCATTATTGTTATAGGTAATATATTTTTTAGGCTTTCTTCTGTGTCGTGTTGGTGCGGGGTTTTGTGTTGAGGAAAACTGAGTTTGAGGCTACTTATTAATATTATTATTGTTTGATATATATTTATTTAAAGTATATTCAGTGCAAATTAATAACGATTTAAATTGCTTAAAGTCTAAATTAGCAACTTTAAGCTGAACTGGATTCTAGAATGATTTGTAAATATGAATAATTAATGTCCCTACAACCTATTTCTTAATATCTTCCGCCAGACCTTGCCTGAAATATTAGTTTCATAACATATTCTTCACCTAGACTCTCCAAGTATTTTTTGTTTTTGCGCCTGTCCACCATGTAAGATAGTCCGCTTAGTTTGTACAAAAATTAATACTTAAAGTAAATTATAAAACTGAGAGCACTTGGCAATAGTGAGAGATAACTACTGATCACTTGATTGGAGAGTTTAGGATCAGAAATAATTGAATGCTACGTTTCTGATCAATAAAAAGTATAATATAAATCAATATATACAGTTACAACAATTTGATAATTATTAACTCTTGTGAATATTTTCAGAGATAATTAAATTGGTATTAGGATTTTAAAATATATTTCCTTTAAGAATGAATTAACTATGACATTGATCGTATATAAATATACATGAAGGTTTAATTTATATTTATAATAAACTGTCAAAATAAAACAAATTAATGAAATTTCACATTTCAAACATTATTCTCATAATTCTAAATTATATTACACTTCTGTGACTTTAATGTTACTTGAACAAACCATTTTAAAATGCAAATATAATAGAGTTGTTTCATATTTTCTGCATTGAGCTAAATCATTTATCAATTTAAAAGGTTGAAAACATAATGTGATTACTAAATTCACCAGTTCATTGTTATATAAGGCGTTTGAGTTAATTTAAAAGAGTTACTTGGGTTTTTGGGTTTATCCAGATTTTTCACTACACCGACACTTCACAAAATTTCGAATTGCCCATTTTTGGCACAAGGCCATCACTCCCGCACTACTAGTCACTGAAACTTTCTAATACATTGTTCTAGGATGATGTTGGCAGACTAAATTAATTTTCTTCATCTTGCTTCCATCCCCTTCCACTCCAAAGCTGTGGATGGTTGTCATTGGCTGTCTAAGTATAATTTTTCATGGAGAGGAAGAAGGCTATTGGTTCAATATGATATGGGGAGGTCTTTAGTTGGAGTTAGTATTGTATCAGCATTTCTCACGGGTACTGTGCAATGTGGATGGATCTCATGGTGATAGGGTTCAGGGTCAAAAGGGATAGGTTTACTGGCTCTATTGTCTGAGAAAGGAATTTGTTCTTAGAAAGGTTTAATGTCCGAGGAAGGAAAGATTCATTAGTTTGGTTAGAAATTGTAAGGGAAATGATTTTAGGAAAATTTAAAGTCTCTTACAGGCTCAAATGTGCAAAATGACATTCATGACTTAAGTTCGAAAACCAGAAAAATCGGACCTTGGGAAGGGGGGTTTATGGGGTTTTAAATTTTCCAAAAATCAATTTTTTGCATTTTTCACTCTAAAATTAAAAAAACAACTTAATTTTGGTTTTGACCATGTAATAGTGCTTAAATAAAAAAACAAATAATATAGTATTTTGAATTATTAATCTAGGTTAAGTGGTTACGGAGAAAATCCAAACAACCTATTCATAAAATCTCCCAGGTTAATCTTAAGGGAAAAAGGTTTTTGGCTTTTCCTCAGTTTATTTCAATGTAATCTTCATATTTGCTTTTACCAATCTGTTCAGTCCCACAAAACAATCATTTTGGTGTTTAAACTGTTATTCTACGCCCAACCGTTGCAGAGATATTCAAAGTGCTAAACACAGTATGTTGTCCAATGTTATCCTTATGGAGAATAAATAAAATTTGATATCTCGATTATTTATGAATGTATGTTGATGAAACTTGGTATGTGGCTTCACGTAGTACTGGTATATTGATATTTGCACAAACAATTGATTTTTTGTTGATTATTCCCGTAGCAGCAAACCTGCATACTCAGCCCCCATGTTATTCTTATAGAGAATAACTGAAATGTTATATAGCGCTTTTTTATGATTGAATATTGATGAAACTTGTTATGTGCCTTCGCCTAGTTAAATTATATTTATATTTACATAAAAACCAATTGTTTGTGTTCCTTGTTTCAGCAAACCTACGTACTCATTACCAATGTTATTCTTATGGAGAATAATTAAAATCGCTTATATGTGAATATATTTTTATGAAACTTGGTAAACTTATGCGACTTTATGTGGTATCAAGACATATATTATGCATTGGAAATTCACTGAGTACGCAGGTTTGCTGCGACGGGGGTATTTTACATATGATTAAAGAATCGATGTGTTATTACCAGTTGACAAGTTACATGCATTTAGTATAGTCAAGGTTTTTTTACATGTTTAAACACTAATCAAGAACAATTACTATCGTGTCTACACAAAAAAGTAGACTTCATATTAGCACTGAATAAATAGCCTACATCTGGAGGGGTTAAAGAGGACGGTGAAAAATATTATTTAGAAAATAAAAAATGTTATGAATGTCAATACAAAGACTTCTCTAGGAAGGAAAATAGCAAAATAATAAAATAGCCTGATTTTACGTGGCCGAGGATTGACCAACTTGTAGGCCTACTTTAAGTGCATGTCTGAAAACAAACAATAACTTATAAGTGTGTAACGTTCTTATTAAATGTCAAGTTATATATCATTTTGAAGCTGAAGAAATGTCGGATACTTTACTATCAAGTTTGGTGGCCCTGCTGTATGTCTGTTGACTTAGTGACGTAAGATAGAACGATACAAACATGACTTATCAGCTATTGCCTGTATGCCTAAACTTAATGTGTTTCGCTTGCTAAATATCGTTATTTTTGTTTGTATTCAAGTGAATCTATTATTACGTGTGCTTATTGTTAGTAAAGTGTTGTGCATGTTACAATAGTATTCTTTAAATGCTTATATAAATGCAGCTTTGATTTTACAATAAGCGTATGCGTACTAAGGCCCAAGAACCAAGATAAACTTAGTGTTTAAAATATGCCAAAAACAAAAATAAATAAATATACACACATATTTTGTATTAGGTAAATACATTTACAATAATAATAATAACCCTAATACTTTATGCTGTATAGAAGTCGCTTTTATGTTTCAACACTTACTGAAAACTAATAAGTTATGAACTTATTAGTCCTGGCTCCTTCATATACCACTGTCCAAAGATTTTTGCTTTTGATTTGTGATCTTGGATCATTATAGAAGTGTTGATGTTTGGAAGACATTTCTGACCCAAGCCGAAGGAGGGGGGGGGGGCGGGGTTATCCCAAAAATGGGGTTTTCGCATGTAATTTTTATTGAAATCAAATTATAGTTTTCACCATTAGATTCAGGAAAAAAACAATTTATTTGGTGTTTTGATCATTGCTCTACGTCAATTGGTTCTGAGTTATTGAAATTGCTAAACACAATATGTTCTCTTATGTTATTCTTATGGAGAAAAAGAAACATTTGATATCTTGCTTATTTATGAACATACGCAAACGAAACTTATTATATGGCCTCACCTAGTTGTGGTTTTTTGTTGTCTGCACAAAAAAACAAGTTGCTGATGGTACCCGTAGCAGCAAACCTGGGTATTCGGCCTCCATGTTGTTATTATGGAGAATAACTTAAGTGGCCGGTGTCGTTAATATTGCAACGATTGCCAGTTTATTTTATTTACAATTCCAATGGCAAACTCCAATTAAATATAGATAAACCTAGAAATGTCATTATGAAAAAAAATTTACTATCCAGTTCAAGGGATATTGCCGCCATTTTGTAAATGGCGGAAGGGTTTTTCTGACGAGTTATTTTCTGTCTCTATTGGATTACTTAACTCCAAATATTAAAAAAGTCTAAGTTGTACGGTTCCTCCAATAATACATCATCAGTGCAACAAATCCGCCATTTTGACAAATGGCGCCCAGAAAACATTCGCCTCGGATCAGATTTAAGTACTCACAATAAATTACTTCTATAATGATCCAAGATCACAAATCAAAAACAAAAATCTCTGGACAAACATTTTTTTACGGATTTTTTACCAAGAGGCCTGGATTATATAGACCTATCGTAAAATATGCAGAAAAGAGTTATTTCCAGAAATACATATAGGCTTGTAAATAAATATACATATACCTATATATATATATATATATATATATATATATATATATATATATATATATATATTATGGTAGGTAAATTCATGTACAATAATACAATTATTAAACATAGGATGTAAATTATTATTACTTTATACAAAATATATACATTTGTATGTAACAAAGTAAAAATGAAAAAATCATAAAACTTGTTTTATTGATGTAGTAATATATTTCCCCCTTACTAGTACATTATGTTAAATTTTCATTTGCTATTTAATTACCTTCAAATATATAATGTACTGTAACTTAGTTTATGCTTTTTATAGAATTTGAATGCAAATTGTCCTAACATAGTCTCCAAATGCACGGAATTCGCCCTACCAACTAGCAATTCACCACTGGCCACTCCTAGCAGTAGGGTTGAGTTATAATTGATATAGGCCTAGGCCTATTGATTTTTATTGATGAAAATATTGTAGGCTTACATTAAAGAAGTTTATTCTTTGGCATGGGGTGTTTCCGAAAGTTTTTTTTTAGAAGGAACTCTTTTGCCTGGATACAAGGGTTAGAAAAATATCCAGGGGATAATGTTTCTGCTCAAGGTGATCCTCCATGGACTGTCTGGAAATTCTGCAGGTTATCTACTTTGTAGCTCCAAAGAGGGCTTGGGGGGGCAAAATAGATGATTAAATGAATGTTTAGATGTTAGTATATTACAAAAATTAAGTTTATGTAAGAAGTAAGTTTGAAACAATATGTAAGTTTTTGCTTTGACAGTAAAATACTGGGAGTAAAATAATTGTTACACAGTTAGGTATTTACAAATGTAAATTCAATTAAATCGACTGGTGGAGATTTAGTGGAAAAGTAAATGCCCATATAGCACATACGGTTCGGCCAACGTTGGTAAATTGTGGAGTCCCACAGTTGGCCAACGATAGAAATGTCACCTCTTTAAACCGTAAACCAACCAACCATTATCAAACAATGGACCAACGGTAACAAAATAACTTTAAATAAATATTTTGGTGTTAAAAATCATGATTTTTCCAACGAATTGCTTAATAAACCAATAATATATGTTTTTAAAAAGGAATTTTGCTGCAAAAATATTGTGACCGAATTGGGACTTGAACCTACAATCTTTAACTTACTGAACACACACCTTAACCCTCTCGGCCAGTCTGATTCATATGAATTGGAAGATGGACTGGGATCTATAAGTGACCAATAGACTATGACCTACACGACTTGGATAAAACTCTCATGTTGCTTGCTTATCCCTGGTTTCAGTTATTTAGTAAATGGTACTGAGACGTTAGTTATTTTAAGTATATATTATTCCATAAATATCCTTTAATTCTTTAAACTGATTCATTGATTTGTCTGCTGGTGGTATCTAGGGATCTTCTTTCGTTATTTTAGAGGTATAATGGATTAAATGTTTTCATTAAAATGTATTAGTAGGTATTGAAAATATTAAACAAAAAGGTTATTTTATGTTACAATCCCAAATAGTATTATTAATGGCAAATAAACTTTTTGATTCTTTATTCTTGAGTCACAGAATGGTAACACGTATTTGGTAAACAAAGAACCAAACGCTGGCAATTTCAGTTGGCCCAATCACGTGAATAACGGTTGGGCAACGGTTGGATTGTTGTGGAGGCTCTAACTCACAATAATTGCATTTATACAACAACTAAGCAACATTGGTCCAACAATATTAATTTATTTTGGCACACACACATGAAAAACCGTTGGGGAATGGTTGGCTTGTTGTGGAAACACCAACCCACCATTAGCCAAGGGACCGTGCCAAAGTCGGACAGCGACAAAGTCGGACAGCGTCAAATCTGGACACATTTTTAGTCCTGATTTGAAGTTGTCCGACTTGGTCGCATCTGTACAGAAATAAAAGTGTCCAGATTTGACGCCTTACGCAGGCGACAAAACCGGACAGTTTTTCCCCTACCCCAAATGTTGTCACTGACTGTACTGTCTACCAGTCCGCCATGCCAGGCCAAACAATGACCCTCCCCAAACCCCATTAGTGTTTGTGATGATGCCCCGCCTTCTCAAGAAGCTCCCTAAAATCTTGCATAGTATTTTTACTGACAGTCTTTTTAATGCATTCATTCAGAAATCTAAACGTATCTAGGTACTATTAAATCATTTAGGTTATATGACCTTCCAAACTGTTTATATTAAAAATAGTATAATATTGAGGTAAAAAATGTGATTTGAATTTAAAACCTTAAATTTTATATTAAAACTCTGGCCACTTTACAGGAAGTACTGGCCAAAAACTACAGACCCTTTTAATCAATTTTGCAAGGATTTAGAAACAAAATCGTAACTTTTTTGTTTTGCCAGATATGGTAAAGAATTCATAAGTGAATTTCCTTTGGAAAGTGGAACTATTAGCATGACCTGCACGGTGAAACTTAAGCCCGGGACCACCATAGAAGTTCCTAACGTGACCCCTGAACACGTTTTGGGAGGTCGTTCAAAATTTGATATACATATATATGTATAAAACAAAGTCAAATCCGGAAACACATATCCCGGTTTTGTTTTGCTTATATATATATATATATATATATATATATATATATATATATATATATATATATATATATATATGTTTATATATATGTGTGTTTGCACTCTAGTGGTTGCAATTTTTGTCCGATTTACTTCAAATTTGGTAGGGACGTTCCTTTTTGTAATCAGTTGGACAAGTTCGTTGGACAAAACAATCGGAAAACTCTAAACCCCTTTTTTGGGGATTAATTTTTTTAATTTAGAGTTTTTGGGCCCTAAAAGGGTCAGAAAAGCTCCGGATGTAACATTAATGCATGTAAAAAGATGGGAATTAGCGAGGCGAAAGTTTTAAGCCCTATTTCGTCATTCTAGCATAAATATTTACCGAGTTATTTAAGAAAATGTGTTTCGACTAAACACAGTACCGTTGTCTTATGGGGGTTTTACACTAGAAAAACCTGTTATTCCTTTGTTAGAGTACTTTTATCATCCCCAACAACTCACACCTATACTTTCAAGCCTGTTTGGACCATCATCTCCTAACATTATAATGCGCAAAATTGTATTCCTAAGCTTTGCAGGTAAATGAAACCAGGACCATCATAACAGCCAAAAAATCAATGTTTTCAGATTTCAAGAAAAATTAGAATAAATCTATATTTTTACACTGATTTTGAGTTTTTTAAAGTTATCATGTGGAAATTCACTTCCCTCACGTCAGCGTGCTGCGTGCGAACTCGTTTTTATTTGATTTTTTTCCTTATGAATGTTTACACTATATAATAACAAATATTTATAAATTTTTCATTTAAATTGAAATGAGTTGCCAAATTGCGAATGTGCAAAAATTCAAATCACTCAATCAAAGAATTACTGGTAGGGGTCACAGAAGGTTTCAACAGGTTAAATAAAACATTTCAATTACTTATTACATGGTACGCACTACATAAACCAATATTTTGAAAACATTACTAATATCCGGACGCTGCAGTTCAGAGGTAAAGTACAGGCTTTTCAAGTCAGCTGTGATCAAACATAGGTACAATAGTTAAATTTGTGATATAGAAAAAATACAACTAGGGCCTACTAATGTTAATAGAATATACACTTACTAACATATTTAAATGTGATTGGTAGAGTGAAGCTAAACAGATAGACTAATAATATGTATAAAGTGTATAAAAAACTAGGAATACTGAGGCTGTCAGGCTCGATATACTCCTACACAGATAGCCTACGGACCTCCATTAATCCAGTCAATGTGTGTTCAAAAGAGCCTTTATTAGGAATGTTTTTGGGTGGTTTCGATTTTTCCTATTGTTTGTGTTTTTTGGGGTGCTGAATTCGAATCTGAGATTTGCTTTCAGACAATTTTGTGACTCAACATGGAAAAAACACAAAAAAAGGTTAAAAATCTTATTTTTCGGCGTTGTTTTGCGTATAACTTGGAAGTTATCAATATTTTTGTAAATGACTTCCCCCATGAAAATTAAAGTACATAAAATTTCTTACAAATTACACCATTTAGTTTTATTCTCTAATGAACTGTTCGGGCTCAAGCGCTAAACATCTCTGGTTTTAAATTCAGTTTTGGTCGAGGGCTGTGGCATTTTTTGTACTATTTTAGTGCTGAGTGTCTGTACATCAATCCACGAGATGTAAATTTCTTCCATATTGAAGGGATTCAAAGTGTTTAACCAGTGGTGGGGGAAAGCTTGACTGAAGAATTAACTAGAAGTGGACTCATTAAAGTGCTGAGTATTGAACTATTTTGAGTTTTGGTTTTAGGTAAAAAATTTAATTAAATTTAATTCCTTTTAATTAAAAAGGAATACATACCGGTAGTTTTAATAAAGGGAAAAGAGGCAAGCAAAACAAACAATTTTGAAAGTTTGATTTTGATAGAAATTTTAATTTATTTGACTGAGAAGAATTATATTATTTTGTTTTGAATAAGCCAAGTGAGTTTATTTTGTTTTGCTTTTATTATTAAATACCACTTCTTAAGACCACTTCTTAAACCTCAAGAAAAAATGTCTGTAGCCTGAAATTAACAGTGCCATAATGTTTGATGGAAATAAATATCTTTTGTCTTATGTCAATAATTTCTCTCCTTTATCAAAGCACTCCTAAACTACACATAGGCCCTGTGAAAAATTGACCCCTTTATAAATGCCATTGTTTGTTTTTTATTTATTTCCCAACGGCAATACCACTTTACAACAAGATAATATGATGGTGATTTGCTAGTGCTAAGATATAAAAGAATAAATTAAACAACAGAGTGATAAGATTACGGAGATATAGGCCTCGGCTACGATGCGAGCGCTGTGAGCGACATCGGTCACTTTTCTGGCTGCATAAGATACCATGTAAATTGAGAGCAGGTGGCTACAATGTAAGCGACAAACGACTTTTGTGATTATCGCTCTGCGTCGTTCTAATCGCAGAACCCCGCCAGTAAATTTGTATTGTCCCTGAAGTCGCTCTTTGAGTTTAGTGCAATATGTCTAGTGATGCGGATGGTTCTATTATTTCAAAAGTGAAGAAACTACAAGGAGAGCGCAAATTAACAGATACTCTTAACTGAAATTTTAATTAGTGAGATACACAGATGAGACCATGTTTGTGGAATGAACTCCACAATAATTACAAAAATGCTAAAATATCAAAGAAGCTTTGGGATGAAGTTGGAGCCACTGTTGACCTGTCAGGTAACCAGCCATATTGTTTTAATTATTTTGTGTGACAATACAGTTTGGTCTAGATTATTCGTTTCTAAATTATCTAGAATCCTACTACAGATAATGGTATAAAGAATGTGTTATTTAAAAACTGAAGTAACAAGATAAATTTCAGATAACAAAAGTAGTAGGATCAGAGGAAACAGTCAAATACTTTCTCCCTTTTGGCCCAATGAGTTTAACAACTTCTTCGTCGGACATCATCTTTGAAACTGTGTTCCTATCACGTGTTCAGTACGGTGTGTCGCTCAGTATTTTGCTGGTATCGTAGCCAGCCAAATCGCTCATGTCGCTAGTTGCTTGTATCGTAGCCGAGACCGTATGAATAATACTTATGCTATATCAATCAATAGATAACAATAAACAATACTTATAATCAATAAATATAAATTGATTATATATTATATTTATCATATTGTTTTAATTTCTATTAGGATAATCTGTACATGTTTATATTAGGGTCTATTATTGAGAATCCAATATCGTATTTAATTTTTAGGTACTAAAACGAAGGATGGAAGTTCGTAAAAAAGATGTTTCCAAAGACCCTCTGCAATATCTTCCTGAACAGAAAAAATTTAAGTTAGATCTCCGTTCCGAGGTAAGAGTTTTGTTTACAGTCTAAATAGAAGATTTTACAGTAATTGCCTTCCAATGCCATAGTTTGTTTTGATTCACAATAGGATCATCTGTTCATGTTTATATTATTATTAAGAATCCAATATTTCCTTTTTAGGTACTAAAAAGAAGAATGCAAGCCCATAAACAAGATGTCTCATCCAAAGACCCTCTACGAAATCTTCCTGAACAGAAAATATTGAAGTTAGATCCCGGTTCCGAGGTAAGAGTTTTGTTTACAGTCCAAATAGAAGTTTTTACAGTAATTGCCTCCCAGTTGATTGTTGAATATCTTTGTAGGGTAGGAGCTACTGCTGCAGTAATAGGTGTGTTAGCCTATCGTCAGCCTAATGTCTGACCTAAAAAACATTGTGATCAACACTACTGAAAGCCTTTGATATGTCCAGGGGCCTTTGATATGTTAGTTTCTCAGCTCCCGTACAAAGACCAAATTTGTCACCCCCCGCCCCCCATACCATCAACCAAAACCTCCCTACCCCATAGCTCTGAGATAAGACTGACGTGCGCGCCACACTCCCTCGCTTGTTGTTGCGTTTGCGATGTTCCTGATTCCGTGCGATGCTGATCATCGCACGGAATGCCGAATGCACGAATACCTGAAATGACAAGCTATGGAACACATTCAGATAAGAAACTTGTGTTGTTCAAAATCTTGATTTCATATGTTATCGTCCTGAAAATGTATCCCTTTCCGATTTTGGCAAAATTGTACTATTTTCCTCCTTTCCTTAACAAGCATCCAGTTTACATGTGTTTTTTTATAGAGCGGGTAAAATGTTTAATTTTACGGGCAAACATTTTAACAAACAAAGCTGGAATCAAAAAAGATACTTTTCTTGTAGTTAACAAACAATTTTATTTTATTTCACACCAGAAAATATGTTGGCGATATTGAAAGTTAAACTCAACACTCCATCCACTAAAGAAGATGAATTTCTCCTTAGTAGTAAAGAGTTTCTTCAAGTAGGTTAGCTTTCAACCAGCCAGACACACAGCATAAGTTAATACCTAATAAAAAGGTTAATAATATTGAGAACTGTTGTGAAAGCCTTAAATCGAGTTTTAAAGAATTTATTAATGGCTTTTGACTGTCATCCATTTTATGTTCAGATAATTTAACCCAAGTGTTTTGGTTTTTATAACCCAGCTTGCTTGTATTTAAGAGTCTTCATCACCGGAAGTTGCCGGACGCCATCTCTGATTTTTGTTCCATAAGACTAATGTTAACATTGTTCCTCCATTACTCCTCACCTGATTGTCACTTATAATTCATTTTGGTGTCTAATTAAAGGTTTCGTCGTCCTCAAGTGAGAGACAATTTAGAATTTTTAATTATTTTACAAAAATAATGAGAAATTGTACAGTAATACAATTAAAAATTAAACAATTTATTATAAAATAATAATACCCAAATTAAGGAAATAAAAATTGTTATTCCCTCGAAAACCACTACACCTTTATTTTGACACCTAAATGAATGTTTTGTGACTATTGGGTGAGGAGTAACGGAGGCACAAAGTTAACATTGGTCTTATGAGACAAAACGCCAAGATGACGTATGGCCACTTGCGGTGATGAAGACTCTTAAACGGTCTCAGGAAACTGACACATACTTTCTCCCTTTCAGCCCAACTGTAATGAATACATTATTTTGTATTTACTACCATAGAATATAAATTACGGTAGAAGGTACAGAAAATCTCCCAAATAACTTGTTTTCATAAATATTTACCCAAATACCTTTTGGAGGCACTACAGAATCCTTTGCTACACACAGTGGTTTTACGAGGGGAAATGCCCCCTCATCTCCCCTAGGAAAACTTAAAGTTCTACAAACCAGTAAATTTTAGTTAAAACTGCTTGAGCCGTTTTTACAAAATTTTGATTTTTCATGTTTTTAGTGGTTTTGGGGGAATAATAACCTTTAAATATTATAAAGTCAAAAAAATAAAAATAATAAACTCCTGAAGTTATCGTGCACATAGACACATATGTACCAACAGACATCACTCAAAAATCACTTTTTTTGGTTCAGCGAGCACCAGAACAAATATTTCCATTAATAACTCAAACTAGTCGACCCTTGTGGAATTCCGCACTGTAAACCAAATCTTGTCAGCTGATCAGATGTTCTTTTGTTTACATTTTTGCTCCTGCCAAAACAAACGCGAATAGTACTATTTCCTTTATTTATCTTTCATATTATTCCAATTTCTGAGAAGCAGTACATTTTTAGACCGTGGGCCTATTTTTCGTCAATAGCCGGCACGATAAGCTTTAAAATGAAGGGTAAATCATGGAATTTGATGAAGGAATAAGGAAGATCTCGCGGAGTGACAGAAAAACATGTTAGAGAAATAACATATAAGGAAGATTCAAATTCAAAAATATTGACGTAAACAATACTTTCTCCATACACTATGTATAGGGGCAGAAAGTAAAAATTGCAAATATTGTCAGTAAAAGTCTATTAAAATAACTATAGTTTTCCATTTGGTTTTTATATCATAAATGAATGGCACATAATAATGGTTGCTCTATTATTATCAGCTGGGGCCTTATCCGGCCACATTGCAAAAAAAATATGTAAATATTATAAGAACTATGTGTTTGATGTATTTAATAATTATTTAAAGTGTAATAAAAAATAGATTATTGTATTAGTTGAGAATTAGGTTTGACTGTAGAATATTTTCCTTGCTGGTGTGTATCAACTTTGCGAATTCATCCTACTTTCATCCTACTCTTCCTACTTTTCAGGGCTCAAAAATCGCTGGGCTCCCTGGTATTTATCTTTAAGATTTTGTGTAGCTATAAAGGTTATTTTAAATTTTTTTTATTCCCTGATATATTGCAATTTATCTTCTAAAAGTGTTTGGATCAATTAAGTTTAATAGCAATGACTCTAAAATCTCAAGTTGGGTGTACACATGTTTTTGTTTTTTTGTTAGTACAATACTAGTGTTGCCATCTTTATATTTGGCCAGAACCAGACACTAGCCCCACCAGAGGGAGGGAAACCCCCCAGTAGAGCAGGGGGCGGCCCCCTCGGAAAATTTTGTAGAATTTAACCCTAAAAGTAACCATTTCAAGCTCTTTAGCTCCTAACAACTACACCTTTCTAACCAGAAAATCAAGTAAATTTTCTGTCGAGCTGTTGCTTAAGGTGGTGCAGTCGACTCTATTGACAAGCTATTCCGCCTAGAGGTCAGGCCAGTCGCTGCTCACTCACACACATGCAGAGTCCTGGATGCTCACTCACACACACACGCAGAACCCTCCCCTCAACTACCCCCAACCCCCAACTTCCCCAAGCGGTCAAACCACTTTCACTCAGCTGGGCTTGCTACTCGCCCTGCCCTGAACCTTCATCGGGCACCAAGATTCTGAAATGGCAAATAGCAAGCAGCACAGCGGGAACTCAACTCAACCAGCCTCTCCGCATGTGTTATAAACATATTTATTTGTTATACAATTTTCAGCGGTTAATATACCATTTAAAAATGTCATATTTAATGAATTCAGTCAAGTCTCTCAAATCTATGATATCGTAGATAAAATTAATTATAAAACGTATTTAACAAGTTGGAAACGCTCTACTAACATACAAATAACCCCGTCGCAGCAAACCTGCGTGCTCAGCGAATTTCCAATGCATAAATATGTGCCTCGCTACCACATGAAGCCACTTACCAAGTTACATAACAATACATACGTAAATAAGAGATATTTACTATTTTTATTATCGATTTATTTGGACTTTACCTATCACTTCTAGTGTTTAAAACACTAGAAACAATAGTTTTTAAACCCTAGAAGCGATAGGTAAAGCCCAAATAAATCAGTTATAAAATTCAAATCCATCGCTATTATGAGTTTCAAAAATACAGTATAACATTTTATTTTAGGGCTGAGTACGCAGGTTTTCACTGAAACAAAGAAGATAAGAAACTTTTTTATACAATTATCAAAATAACTCAAGAAGGTGAAGCTTCATACCTTTATTTATTTAATTTAGGTCCATAACTAAGGGAGGTAGGCCATATCAAACATTAACTATTCTTCATAAGAATAACACTAGGGCTGAGTATGAAGGTTTGCTGCTTCGGGGAAAATAAAAAATTGTTTTTTATGCAAAGCATATAAATAGGCCAGAACTAGGTCAATTCACATACCAAAGTTTCGCTAAAATATGATCACTTTAAGAAACTGGAAAGAGTATTTTTTATTTGAATTAAACAATAGATAATTTTAATCAAATATTTGTTTACAAAAATCGAATTAATATAGTTCATATGATAATGGTTTGTAACAAGATCCAGTATAAAATACGATTGAATCACGGATAAAATATCTGATAACAATTAAACACATTAACTTAGAAACAAAGTCTAAGGCATCAGTAAACTACTGGTAGTTAATGGTTAAATATTTTTCTACCATAGTGAAGTTTGTAAACTTCAGATGTGCCCAAAAAACGGGTGGCAGTTTGGTAGTACCCAGATAGGGAGGGAGGCAAATGGTTTCCAAAAATATACATTACCACCAAGAGATATCCTGGTAAACCATGTCAGTCAGGTCCCGAATTTTGTATTGCTTGAATTCCTTTACAGCAACTTTAGAGACTCATGCGGACAGTTAACATAAAACCACTAGACACGGTCCGAGACTGTCCATATAAACCACAATACCCCATGTTTAAGAGTAGGACTGGCTGTCTTTACCCAAAAACAGGCTGTGAGAGTAAGAGTATTTTTTTCTGTTAATGTGCAAGTGTAACAAATTTAAAATGACACATCGATTGTCCAAATCGTTTGAGAAATAACGACGTAGCGGGCCAAAAACGAAATTCCTTAGCGATTTAATATGTAAGACTGGGCCGTATTTAGGACCTCTGGGGCCCCGGGCGAATACGAAAATGGGGCCCCCCTAACATAAATACAAGCATGTATGTAGGTATACATACAATAGATATTTCTCTATTCCGTAATATAACCTTATTAATTTTAATTGTCTAGTCTGTAATAAATACACCAAATATACAAATAATTAACAAATTTTAATTTGTTGTGAAAACTTTAAAAATTTTCATAATAATAATGTTGTATTTAATTTTCTTTACAGGATTTAGTCTGGTTTTAGCTCTCAAGCCTATATCCAACAAGTTACTAATATATTAAGTTAATATACAATAAAAAACATTATGAATAGTTAAACCAACAACTTATAAATTTAAAAAGAAATATCTCGTGTAATTGCTTTACCACAAAAAGCATCGTACTAACATGAAAACAATAAAAATATAGCACATATGAAATGTTTTGTTATGTTATGTTTTGTTATAATAAATGTTACATGTTTGAATTCAATACACATTGATTTGGAGCTCTTTAAAAGGTCGTGGATCAACATACTGCTGGATAGACTTTATTAAATAGTATTTCATGCAGTATAGACGGTAAAAACTCCTTTCTCGGCATTTCTTGGCTGAAAAATCATAAATTATATGTTCAAGTAACATAGGCAACGCCAACGCAAAATATAATTTTCTAAACTCTGGTTTAATGCTAATTCAAAGGTAACTTTTTACAAGTTTAAAATTTAAAACATGTTCTTATTCCGGATGCATTTGATATTATCGCACATAAAAATATTCTTAAAGAGATTTAAATATTTGGAAATGTACTAAAAAGTCAGTTATATTATAGACGTTTGTACATTATTTTCGAGATAAGTTTACGTGATTTTCATACAATGAAATATTATCTTTATCATTGGGCCTTGTTTCTTCCTACGTTAAACTTGATGTGAGGGGTAATCGCAGGATTCAGTGTTGGCAACAATGATAAGCATACATCCTGTAACACTCACTGATACCGGGGCAGTGCTGATCGTATTGAGTAATAATTAAAGTAAACAAAGCAGACGTTTTTAAATCCCCATGCTTTTCTTATGGGGGATGTTTTACGTTGTTGTTCGTTTGCTGGTAAATATTTAGAAATACTGTTATTTTTCCCGAGTTCCAGGGATCAAGACCTCTCCCATTATCCTGCGATTAGCCAAACTCCCACAATTTTGACTTAAAAATTTCGCTTACAGAATTATATACAGGATGTAATAAAAGACGTCTTACAACACTTAAGATATATTACACTTATACTCAGTATAAGTGTAAATATATCTTAAGTGTTGTAAGACGTCTTTTATTACATCCTGTAAGTAATAACAACACGTAATATGCTAATAAAAAAGTTGTTTAGAATTATATACGATACGAACAAAATAACAACAACAAGAAATAGGCTAAAAGCTACCGTAACATTATTATTATCATCTTTATTATTAATTGTATAATAATATTTAGGATAACCTCAAACACTTATGACTACTCAGTGTCCTACGTTAACTGACTTTCGTAACCAATTAGTTTTGATACTATTATTTAATTACTTTATATTTGGCTGTTTGTTCCTAATAATTTATAATATATCAAAATTAGTTTTGTGCAACAATAACAACAAACTGAAATCGGCTTGAACGGAATATGCAACTTCCAAGTACGGCAGAGCATGGCTGTTATAATTTATATTAAACAATACAATACAGTACATACAATCTATGCTCAGCAAAATAAGTGCTCTACAATGCCATCAGTAGAGATGTTTCAAATCTTACCTGGCCAATTTTAGTTACTGGATTTGGGCAAGTTTATCAAGTCCGCACATGGTATTAAAATAATACAAATTATTGAATGACTTTGGATTTGATACTTAGTTTGAACGTACACCTTTTACATCTTAAAATTATTTGTATTGTTTTCAGTTAAGAAATAATCAACTTTTTCAGAACAAATTTTAAAAACTGCCTCCTTAGTGGTCTGAAGGGTCCCACTTTCGTGGCCTGGGGGCCCCCTCGGGCCCGGGGCCCTGGGCGCTCGCCCCGTGCGCCCTTACGGCCGTGATATAAGGCTAGTTTTGCCCAACAGCTTCTATTGTTCATCTGAGTTATGTTTTATAGTCAAATCAAATCACACAGCTGAACAAATTGTAATTCATTGCTCTTTATAATCAAACGTGCTCTTTATAAGTGCGTTTGTATTTTAAAATATGGTTGGCAACTATTTAATGTGAAATTGAAGAGTCATAAATTATGTTTGACTTACATAGAAAAAAGCAAAGAAAACTATGTATAAACAACTTGATTATTAGCTAAGAAAAACCCTTTTCACTAACAGAAATAAAATGTGGCGTTTTGTCTTAAGAATAAATTTGTAGGGCCTAATTAACAATTGTAAAAATATATTAAACATCTTTGATGGGCATAAATAAATCTGACTTCAGGCCTACATACAACTTAACACAACCTGGCTTTTAGACCTTTGTTTTATTTGCAAGGAAGATACCTCCTCTGTCACGGGGTGACGGTGCCGGCAGTCGGCGTGGCGGGCCGATGCGCCGATGCGGGGTAGTGAGAGAGAGAGAGATTGAGAGAGAGAGGAGGTGTGTGAGAGAGAGGAGGTGTGTGAGAGAGTAAAGGGATGTGCGAGTGAGAGAGAGGAGGTGTGTGAGAGAGTAAAGGGATGTGCGAGTGAGAGAGAAATATGGTGCGCGGGTGCCTGCACGTGCGAGTCGGGGCGATATGGGCGGCTCAGGGGTAGATAGGTGTCTGGCGCGGGCTAAAATTAAAAAGTTTATTGTACACAACTTTTTTATGAAACCTAATTTTTACATATTCTTGTGTAAAACTGTCTTTGTACACCCTTGGCTTGGGTTAGCTGAAGTTTTAAAACCACTCGGATAAAATACAACCGAGATACAAACTTTATTTCCTGAAATAATGAAAATTTTACTAAAATCCATTTAGGTGACCCTTAGGTATATTTTTTGTAAATACATAAACCAATGGCCGTTTTCAACTGGTGTATAATTCAAAATACCTCTAAAACGGCACTTCAAAGGGTGAAAAAACCAACATAACGGAAATATTTTTCCAAAAACATGTGTGTTTACGGTTTGTATAATCGTAATAAACAAAAAACAGTGAGAAAAAAAATTAAAATTTTTTTGACTGCTCAACCTTAAATTGGTAATGTGCAATAGATTAAAATGTGTATCTAGTAAATTAAATTTGTGATTTGTAATAACAATCAGGCCTGCCCAGGGAAATTTCGGGCCCCAGGGAAAATTAGAGTATGGGCCCCTTACCCTTCCCAACAGGGCCTTACTTAGCTTTCACTAGCCCGGGCCCCCCCTCCATGGACCCGGGCCCCCCAAAAGTCCGGGCCCCTGGGCAATTGCCCCCTTGACCCCCTCTGGGCAGGCCTGATAACAATTGTAAACTACTAGTGTTAAAAAATAGCCCTTAAATTTAAATGTAAATATGCTGGTGCACAACATCTGCAAATTCCTTATTATTAATTAATTAAATCGGACGAATAAATATTAAATTTAAACTACAAACTAACTTAAAACAAAGGTAAATAAAAAGAATAAACATTATTAGTGGTTTTATGTTTTTCAAGACATTGCCTTAAATATTAATCTAAACTCGACTGAATCTAAACTTTTGACTCGACTATCTATTAATTTTGAACTGTAACCAATTTCTTATCAACAAAACTGGACATTTACGAGGAAAACCGATCTGTCCGGTCGAAAACCGGACGGTTGGCAACACTATGCAATACTGTGATATACTGTTCCAACTCCATTTAAAGTATTGCCAATTTGTAAGAAATACAGATGATTAGTCAATTAACCACGACCAGAACGTAAATAATCTTAATCTGCAATGAGAAGTATGTTTAATTCTTAACATTTCCCACTCCATCTCCAAAACTCTGAAATGACTCATTTAACAAATAAGAACTTGGTTGAAATGGTTACTAAACAGACGGAACTATAAACTATATTTTTCAAAGTAAGCTAAACGAGTGGACCTTACAAGTAACGATCGAGGGGGGCGCCAAAATCTGAGGAGGGCGCATCATATTTCCCCCTTATTTCATATAATACTAAACTCAAATCATTGTAACTTCAATTAAAGATGAAATTCCTATTCAATACTCTCCAATCTCCAAATCATATCTTTCCTCATCCTAGGAACTAGTTTAAAATAATCAACGAGGGCGGATTACAATTAGTTGCATTGTGTTACGTTATATTTTAACATTGCAAATTTCTTGCATCGTATTGCGAGTTTTATTCAAACTCTCAATACCAATCAGAATGCCCTGAAGTTGTCACAAACTGATAGAGGTCAAAACAACTGTCTCGATTTGGAATAGAGGGGAGCGGAAGTTGTGTTATCTGATATGTAAATTGAATCTTTAAGTATATTGGTGCATAAGGTGCAACGTGGTGAATATTCATAACTTTCTTTCTAATAATGCCTTTCAACAACTTATAATACTAATATACAACAAATTGACAAAATCAGTTTGGTTTTTATATATTTACAAATACTTTATGTTAGCCTACGGCCTACGCCCCCACCCCACACCCCACAACCCGTTATGAGCGCCGAGCACCGCCCCCCCAAAAGCGCCGCGCCCCGTGCTGGAGCACGGCCCGCACTGCCCTAGAGCCGGTGCTGGAATATGTCTGTGAAGATTCCAGCAGGGGTTTCTCTATCTTCACAACCAAAAGTATTATAATTTACCTAAGCCTTGGCCTATGATCAAGCTGTGTTCTGATGTTTGTACAGTCAGCTCCCAATCATCCGTGGTAATGACCGGTTGGAGGGTCACGGATAACCCAAAACCACGGTTAAAACAAAGGGATTCAATAAATAGAATATTATGAACAGGGATTCAGCTGGGAAAAAAATTCTTTGAGCAAAAATGCTACAAGCTCTTAGAGACTTGTAGCAAAAATATTTTCCTTTTCGCATTTTTACTCGCGTGACATTATACTATTTTTTGGTCTTAAGTTGTTTTTTGCTTGTATTTGTTTTTAAGGTTTAAAATTTAAATACCGTATTAATATATATAATTCAGCAGAGTCTACTTTTCTTGGTAACTTATCCATTTTAACCATTAAAGTCTGAAATGGAAATATACTAAACATTCTAATAGAATAGGCCTAAGATGGTACCAGAACAACGAAAACTCACACACCCCAAACATTACACTCTGAAACATAACCTCAAAGCATATCGCGATCGCATTTGCGCATTACCGATTTCGAGTTGTCTGTTTTCGCTAGGGTACCTCTACACTTTCGCCCGATCGTTGCGATTTCGAGCGACTCGTGCTCGTGTAACCGTCCACATTCTGCAGCGAGTTGAGACCACGAGCGGCACTAAGTATGGAGGAAATGCCGCTCATCTCCTTTGACTCGGTCACAACAACCGACAAGAATTGGTACGATTGCGACGCGAGCGCAGCCATCCCTTCGGAGGCGAACTAGCCCTCAACATTCTCGCATTCGCCAATTCGCTCGGCTACTACAGAATGTGCGCCAAACCGAGTCACAGCGGAGAGCGCATGACGTCTGCTAGAGGGTTAGCTACTGTAATTACAACTGTCATTTTAGTAACTTGCCCGTTCCGTTTACACAGTACGCAGTTGAAATCGACAGCAACTGTTCACGTAATGTAGGCTCGTCTCCTCTACCACTCACTCAGAGGCGATCGGTAAAATGACGTAGTGCAACCAACGCAACGTTAAGCCTCTCCAACATCCCAACTACTCTTCTAATATTTTTGGTTGTGGATCATGATCACGGACTTTTAATACAATTTGTATTGTTAAAACCAGATTTTCTGCAATAACATTTAAATATTTTTTATACTTTTCTTTGTAGCAAAAAAGCGACAGCCTGCCCAAATATTGTCGCATTTTCGTGGTGCATATCGCATTTTGCGACAAATGCGACCGCAGCTTAAACCCTGATTATGAATGTAATAAAGGTTTATCCACATTTGCCTACTACAATATTGTGTTTTAATGTAATTTAAGACTTATTATTTATATAAATTAAATACTCTTGAAAATCTTAAAATGTGATTAAATCTATAAAAAATCAACACACTGCTCCAGCCATCTCCACTTAGGCTAGGCAGAGCGACAGAAGGACATCTACAAATACAATCCAATCAAAACAATCACCCTTCCCGTTATTATTTTGAAAAAGGCAAAAACTATCACAGAATAATTCAAACATGTTTTACCTGTTTTAACCTATTAAATATCACTTAGCGTGTTTTGGCTAGATTTTACTGCTATCAGCCATTGCTAGTATTTATTAAAATTATTATAATGTAATAAATACTAGCAGTGGCTAATAGCAGTAAAAACTACTCAAAGCACCGAATGATATTTAATAGGTTAAAGTTTTCTAAACACGTTTGAAATACTGTTTGAGAGTTTTTTGCCTTTTTCAAAATCACAGGAAAGGTTTTCCGTCTGTCGCTCTGTCCAGCATAAGTGCAGGTGACTGGAGCATTGTCAAGGTGATCGCTCTCTTTAGCACAAGACCACATTTTACGTTTCTGGAGATAATTTAACAAAATAAATTGTAATTATTGTTCTATTTATGTTTAGAAAGTGACAAATAAAAATAAACTTTTCGTGTTCCCGGTTGAATTGCAACCCGATTAACCCATTCCCGGATAATTAAGAGTTGACTGTACAAAGAAAAATATTTTAAAATTCCATGTTTTGAATGAAACTTTTGGAACAAAATTTATAAAGTTGTGAGGATTTACTTTTCATAAGCTTAGTCACTACAAGGGCATACTGTAAGTTATATTTAGAGTACTAATAAGGTTATCTAACTACACTTTATAATATTACAGTAACGAGATCTTTTGATTTAAGCCACATTTAAAGCCAATATTCTTGTATTGTTTCCTTGTTTTAGAGTCCAAAAAAATTGAATCGGAGATTCTCTCAAAGAATAAAACTGAACACCATAGCTAATGAACTGAATACTGATAAGCCTTTAAACAAAAAAGAACAAAGTAATGGAATCGAGAAGTCTGTTAAGGCACTGGCTCCTGCAAAAACCAAAAGATGTAGTAAATCCTCCAATCCAACGATGACGAAAACCTCAGGTTTCAATCCTGATTACCACATTTTGACTTATACACCAAGAGGCATGAAAGTAAGTGGTAGTTTAACTTTAATACAAGTTAGAGTTCTCAATTTTCAGAGTCTTAACTGCAGACAATTATTATTAAAAGATTTATGGTTGTTCTTTTTACATAATTCAAAAAACAAAATGAGCATCTCTTTATTGTTCTCGAGTCTAATTTTTAACCCTAGAATACCCTAGAATACACAAGCTTCATTATTCCCAATGCTCCTTCAACAATGTAAGCTCCTTCACAAAGAACTGGGCCTTTGGAATACCGTGGGGTGTGGTGCCTTTGCCAAAATACTATTAGGACAAAAGCAACCATATATGCCTCTCCCTTAAGGGGGCAAAGCGATCAGTTTTGGTCCTCTCAATTCTAGTATCTTTGTTGTAAAATCACAATGCCTTAAGTAGGAAATTAAAACGGCTGTTGCTCATTGTGGCCTTGTATGGATCCCCAAAGTACTCAGTATTCAATAAAGTCCTTGTTGGCGTGTGGATGCCCTTTTGAATTGCAGTCAATATCAAGATTCCAAAAAACAAATCAAACTCTTCTCATAATATAGACACTGTCTTGTTTTACATCATGTAGTTAGGTTGTCTTCTAGATATGTCTGCATTTGTTCGTTATAGTGTTATTCTTGGTTGATTATTTGGCAAACTCATCTTCTTTAAAACTATATTAAGTAAAACAAATTTTAAATTTAAACCAATATATTTCGAATAACTTAACTCCAATAAGAAGTACTTAACTCCATATTATTCTACTCCACCGTACATTCGGGGACAACCAAAAATACATAAACCTGGTTATCTTTAAGAGTAATTGTAGGTACAATAGGAAGTCCTACTTATATATTATCATCATATCTTAAAAGATTTCTACTACCTCTAACATTTATAAGTGAGAGTACCTAAAAAAACTCTACTCCATTGGTTGAAACTCTTAAAGAAACTAAAATTGATTATGAAGATATATTAGCAAGTTTTGATGTACAAAATATGTTTCTAAGCATACCTGTCCAAGAAACACTTAATATAGTACGCAAACTGTTAGAAGAAGCTAAAACCCCTAATAATCAAACTACTCTATCAGTTAGTACAATTTTAGAACTTCTTACAATCTGTATGGATGCCAATTATTCCCGGTACAAGGATGAATATTATCAACAAACAGAAGGTCTCCCTATGGGAAGTTCACTTAGTCCAATTTTAGGCAATATTTATATGGACAGTTTTGAAAAAAAAGCCATTGAAAGCAGTATAATTAAACCAAAACTATACAAAAGGTATATAGATGATTGCCTAATTATTTGGAATGATAACTTGGATTCTTTGCACTCATTTTTAAATCATTTTAATTCAAAAAGTAAAAATATAAAGTTTACCATGGAATTGGAGAAAAACAAAAAACTTCAATTTCTAGATGTTATGATAAATCACTCAAATGGAATTGAGTTTTCTGTATATAGGAAAGAAACAAATAGTGGAATTTGTTTAAATTTTCAATCAAATCACCCAGAATCAACTAAAAAAGGAATAATAAAAGGAATGCAACACAGAAATAAAATTATATCAAGTAATGAAAATATTAAGAAAAAAGAAGAAGAGACTATTGTTGAAATATTGCAAAATAATGGATATACAAAAAGTTTTATATTTAAGAACTTAAATGAAAATCAAAATAAAGATAATTTAGAAAATAAACCTATTTTGTTCGCATATAACAATACCTTACATTAGAGGACTTTCAGAAAAAATCAGAAGAATTAACAGAAAATACAACATAAGTACAACATTCCACTCGAAAAGTAAACTTAAAACAAACTTAGTTCAATTTAATTACAATTATGAAAAAGATGTTATTTACGAGATACCATTCTCTGATTGCGATAATGTATATATAGGTCAAACTGAATCGTTTTTCGAGAAAAGACTAAAACAACACCAATATAATTTAAAAACAGCAAAGACAGAAATAAGTAATTTAGCACATCACCAGTGTACGAAAAATCATAAAATAAAATTAAATAAAACCAAAATTCTGGCAAAAGAACATGACAAATTCAAAAGAATATTTATAGAATCAGCAGTAATGGCTTATTCAGACAAATATTTTTTCAGTAAACCAAGTTTTGAAATTAATAGTATGTGGAAACCAATTTTAAAACAAGAATTTGAAAAGAATAATTAATAATTATATTTTACTATTTTAATTTATTATAATTTACCTACTAAATATTTAAGCACAGATGTTAATCACATGTTTAAGGAAATTGGTTATCATATTTTGTAAACAAACAAATGTAAACAACTGACAATGAATTGAGTATCAATTTGAAATATATTGGTTTAAATTTAAAATTTGTTTTACTTAATATAGTTTTAAAGAAGATGAGTTTGCCAAATAATCAACCAAGAATACAATCACCATCTTCAACAAAATCAGAAGCATTTAGAAGAAAAATAAGTTATAGTGTTATATTTCTCATTTCTTAAGTAAAAACACGGAATACATAGTTTTAATAAAGAAAAAAGAGGCAAACAAAACAAAACAATTTTGAAAGTTTTATTTAATAAAAGTTTTAATTTATTTTGGCCTGAGCCTATGGTAAATTTTGGGTCTGATGTTCCTACAAAGAAAAGTTTTTAAAATCTCTATAGCCGAATAAAATGTTTATGAAGATGCAAGGATTTACTCTTTATTATTCACAACAAGGGCATACTATCTCTTGTTATTGAATGTTTTTGAATGCAATCACTTGAGTTGTGGATCATTGTGCGCGCATACATTTGGCATTTTTTTCTCTCTACATTTTATTTTTTTTTTTACTGTAAATTTCCAGATTTTTTTATTTGTGCTATGTATATATATTTAAAAAGGGAAATGTTATTCCATTAATAAATCATAAATCACTGTTACATAAGTAACAGTGTGCTTCGAAGAAGATATATAAACTTACTGTTTTGAACTCATTCCCCAGGCACAGGCTTTGCCTATGTGGGGAATATTTCCAAGAAAATTATTATGTTCTTATTCTTTGTTTGTTTGCTTTTAATGGAAATAAAGATATTGATTGATTGATTGACTGTAAGTTATATTTGGAGTACTAACAAGGCATCCTACACTTATAATATTTGTACTGATACTATATTAAAGTGTATGTAATATATGGACAAAGTTAGGTGATTATATTACAGTTATAAAACCTCTGAATTTAAACCACATATTTAAAGCAACATTTTCTTGGTTTGTTTACTTGTTTTAGATTCCAAACAAACTGAATAAGAAGTCTTCTCGGACCAAAGTGGTAACCAAAGCAACAAAAACTAAGCCTAATAAGCCTATAATCAAAAAAGAACAAAGTAATGTAATCGAGAACTCTGTTGGGACACCGGCTCCTGCAATACCTAAAAGATGTAGTAAATCTATCGATTTAACGATGACGAAAAACTCTCTCTCTCCTCTCAGGAACCAATGTTCTTCTTATTCACCGAGTAGCCCACCAGTAAGTGTTTCTTAAACTTTAATCCAAGTTAGAGTTAGCAATTTTCAGTGTCTAATAGCCGACACTTAAGATTAAAATATTTTCACGTACAATATCATATGATGAGATTGAAAATAAATCTTATCTCTTATTGGGTTCTACACCTAAATATTAAGGTATTATTAGTGTGTTGAAAAGAAATCTTATCTCTTAGTGGGTTCTACACCTAAATATTAAGGTATTATTAGTGTGTCGGGGTTCTTGTCTTGTTTTTAGGGGGTAAAAGCACATGTTGTGATGATCTCTGTCTCCTGGGGCCCTTGCAATGCGTCTTGCCCTTGGATTTCCACAATCTCAGGAGTGTGCTAGTTAACGAGTGGCTTGTCATGCCATAGTCTCTTGCGCGGCATGGACTAAGGTGATTACCTCCATCGTGAATGTGACCAGTGCCTCGGCGCTAGCCCTGCCAGGTGCTGCAGGGTCAATCCTCTGATGCTCCCCGTGAGATGCCCTTGGTGACCTTGGCCGCGACCAGCTTGTTGATGTTCCAGCGGTGGAGCCCCTATGAGGTTCATGTGCTCTGTGCAAACCATCTCGCATGTCGAAAATTGTGGAATACTGGTGGTCCCTAGCCGTGAAATCGTAGACAACTCTTCAGCCAGGGACCCACACCAGTAAAGACTGTCACTCAGATGCAAGGGTGACGTCAGGGATTGAGCCCCTCTGCCTGGGGTGCAGGAAATTAGGCGAGATGCCTAGAATTGTAATTATGTTCCGTTTAAGTAAAAATAATTGGTTTTAGCGAATTTCTCTTATAGGGAAGAACCTATTTCCGTAGTCGGCATGATAAGACCTAGGCCCAGGACCATGATAACTTTTCGATTTGAGGTCCCCATATGCGAAAAACACCATTTGTTCAAAACTGTATATATACATACAGTAGAACCTCACTTATTTGAAATTCAGGGGACAGCCTATTGATTTTGAATTAAAATAAGTTTGAAATATCAAGAGTTTTAATTATAGAGGTTAATGTGAATGATATTTGAATTGTAGAGACAATGAAAACAAACGTCAATGAATTCAGATCTGGAGGGAACTGAGTATACGCATTAGTTAATGTTTCACATGCTTGTTTTTTGCACTTAATTCAAATTTCAGAGACTTACGGTACCAGAGTTTGTACTTTAGAGGTTGACTTAGAATATTAGCGGTATCTTTTTGAATTTAAGCAACAAAATTCAAATTATAGAGATACGAGTATAAACATATTCAAATTTTAGAGGCTACATTATGTGTTAAAACACTTTGAACTATTGGTATGTAATTTTTCGAATATTAGAGGTTTTATGAAGGGAACATACAAGTTACTAATTATAGAGGTTTTCGAATTATCTAGATTAAAATTAGTGAGGTTCTACTGTATATGCACATATGCGTGTCTGTGGGTGTGATAAGTATCGTGAAAAAGGTTTGGTACAAACATATAAAACAACATTAAAGTTTAAGATCGAAAACGAGACGGAGCGACCCATCTGAAGGGAATTTTGGGGGGTTTTGTACCCCAAAAATGGGTTTTTAAAAATTTGTTACACATAATTTTAAAAAAGTCAAATTTTAGTTTTTATCATTGGATTCAGCTAATAAAACACAATCTGGTGTTTTGGTTACTTCTCTACGTCAATTGGTTACTGAGATATTGAAAGTGCTATACACATTATGTTGTCCATAGTTATACTGATGGAGAATAAGAAAAATGTTATGTCTCGCTTATTTATGAACGTATACTGTTGAAACTTGGTATATGGGTTCATCTGGATGTGGTCTGTTGTTATTTTCACATAGAAAGCCATTTTTACCTATTTTTCCCTTAGCAGCAAATCTGCATACTTGGCCCCCATGTTATTCTTAAATGGAGAATAAGTAAAATACTTGTTCTCCCTTAATTATGAACATAAATTAATAAAACTTGGTATGTGGTGGCATCATCTAGTTGGGTTATATGTAAATTTGCATAAAAACCCATTGTTTTGTGTTCCTCGTTGCAGCAAACCTGCGTATTCAGCTACCATGTTATTCTTATAGAGAATAATTCAAATGTTATATATCGCTTATTTATGAATTTTATAGTAGAACCTCACTAATTCGAACCTCGATAATTCGAAAACCTCTATAATTAGTAACTTTAGTCTGTTCCCTTCAGGAAACACCTCTAATATTCGAACAATAATATGCCGATAATTGAAAGTTTCTTAATGCATAATATAGCCTCTAAAACTCGAATATGATTATACTTGGGCCTCTAGAATTTTGTTGCTGTAATTCAAAATGGTACCTCTAAAATTCAAAGTCAACCCCAACAGTACAAAATGTAATCGGTACCCTAAGCCTCTGATATTTCGGAGAGTGCCGAGAGACGAGACATGTGCCGACGATGACGATGGACACCAAACAAGATGTTCACTTCGTCACAACAAAGGAAGCTCGGCTTGCGATTGAAACTATCCGTACATTTATGGAACAGTCAAGGGATATTGGGGATAATGTATTTTCAGCCGTTTTCACTTTTGAAAACACTATTCATATTCAACCAAAAAATGCATTCAAACAGTCAAGAATCACAGACTTTTTCAACGTTCATTAAACATTTTCTCCGATAGCCAAGTAATAATCACATTTAAATTTGTTAAGCAAATTGTTTATTGCCTTAAAGCTATTTTAAGTTTTTTTACTTATATTTATCATTTATTAATGTGTAAAACTTGTATTGATGTTTAATTATATTAATCAGACATTTTATTACTAATGTATGTACTTTATTACATTTTTATATACAGTTTTTAACATGTTTTGAAATATTCCGTAGGGTTTTTCTAAATAAAGTTGCGCCTCTATAATTAGAATTTCATTCACATTAGTTTGTTTGTTGTTTGTTTATTGGAGGATTAGGAGGCCCCGGCATAGCCGGCTAGGCACGTCTCCCTTGGGATATTGTATAGCCACCGGAAAGAGGGAAAAGATGGATGGGAAAGGTGGTAGGATGGGGTCAGTCTGCCTCGGTCCAGAAAGGGAGAGAGATCCTTACCTAGCTCCCGAGCTCTGTTGGTGACAACACCCCAGGACGATTCGCCCTCTAACCCGACGTTCCCCTAAGTCCACCCGACAGGGACCGCCATCGCACAGAGCCTCCAACCTCTCAGGGGTCGGGTGGCCCCAGGACAGTTCGTCCCCCAGCCTGGCAAACCGAAGACCGTCGGGTAAGGGCCCTTCCTCCCAGGCACCCGTCCCAGGCTGCAAGGAAGATCCACTACTCCCTCCAAGGACTTGGACTAGACTGGGTATCCAAGCTCAACTGGGAGTCAAGCCCCCAGAAGAGACAAGGAGGAACCAAGGAAGGGGGAAGTTGCCACACTGGATAGCCAAAAGACTTACCAATACTGTGACAGCTTCATTTTGCTGTACCCAATGTCGACCTCTGTACTAGTATAGACCAGTCAGAGAGCCGTCGAGGGCCTCATTCACATTAACCTCTATAATTAAAACTCAATATTTCAAACTTCTTTTAATTCAAAATAATTTGGCTGCCTCCTGAATTTTGAATAAGTGAAGTTCTACTGTATATAAATAAAACTTGGCATGTGACTTCATCTATTTGAGTTATATTGATATTTACATAAAAAACAATTGTTTGTGTTCCTTGTTTCAGCAAACCTATTTACTTATCCCACGTGTTATTCTTATAGGGAATAATTAAAAAAATGTTATATATCGCAAATTTGTGAATTTGTTTTAACTTGGTAAGCGGCTTTATGTGGTATTAAGACTTATATATGCATTGAAAATTTGCTGTGTATGCAGGTTTGCTGCCACAGGGGAATTTTTTCCTTATGAATAATAACATTTGTTGAGTAAAACTCTAAAGGTACTAACAAATTAATTTGTTGATAAATGTTTTTTTTCCTCTCTGCAAAGTGATTTTAATGATTGATTTTAAGCCTTTGCTAGGGGTTGTGTGACTGACTGAACACTTATACCCCTCACCATTATGCCATACTGAAGCAAAAATTGCAAATAAGCAAAGTAAGCGACCCGTTCAACATGTTTAACACGTTCACTGCAGGGGTTAGATTAATCCAACGTGTTACCACAGCGCTGGGAGCGGGTGTTGGAAAAATCTATCTCTAGACTATCGTTGACAAATGGGATCAGAATATGGCCAGCATTTGTGCGATAACACGACTGTTTCCTAAATCCACTTGAGAGTCTTGATATCAAGGATCTACTGTACAGTTTATTTAACAAATTAATGTTACCCCCCCCTCCCCCGTGAATACTTTAGTTTACGGCTCGCACAAGGTAAACAAACTTTTAATGCAACAAAGATCTTACCTCTGCCTACCACTTCATTGTGGTGTAATATATATGGACAAAGTAGACAGGTGATGCAAGGTAGGTAATTATATTACAGCTACCAAACCTCTTGATTTAAAGCACATTTAAAGCAACATTTTCTTGGTTTGTTTACTTGTTTTAGATACCAAAAAAACTGAATAAGAAGTCTTCTCCGACCAAAGTGGTAACCAAAACAACAAAAACTAAGCCTAATAAGCCTATAATCAAAAAAGAACAAAGTAATGTAATCGAGAACTCTGTTGGGACACCGGCTCCTGCAATACCTAAAAGATGTAGTAAATATATCGATTTAACGATGACGAAAAACTCTCTCTCTCCTCTCGGGAACCAATGTTCTTCTTATTCACCGAGTAGCCCACCAGTAAGTGTTTCTTAAACTTTAATCCAAGTTAGAGTTAGCAATTTTCAGTGTCTAATAGCCGACACTTCTGATTAAAATACTTGTTTTAGCCTTTTTGTATGCAAACAAATATAATATACATGTCTTTATTGTTTTCACTTACAATATCATATGATGAGATTGAAAATAAATATTATCTCTTAGTGGGTTATACACCTAAATATTAAGGTATTATTAGTGTGTCGGGGTTCTTGTCTTGTTTTTAGGGGGTAAAAGCACATGTTGTGATGATCTCTGTCTCCTGGGGCCCTTGCAATGCGTCTTGCCCTTGGATTTCCACAATCTCAGGAATGTGCTAGTTAACGAGTGGCTTGTCATGCCATAGTCTGGCAGCCCACACCCCCCCCCGCCCCCCCCCCCGGTTGTTATGGGTGTTGTTTGTGGTACTCTCATGCCATAGTCTCTTGCGCGGCATGGACGAAGGTGATTACCTCCATCGTGAATGTGACCAGTGCCTCGGCGCTAGCCCTGCCAGGTTCTGCAGGGTCAATCCTCTGATGCTCCCTGTGAGATGCCCTTGGTGACCTTGGCCGCGACCAGCTTGTTGATGTTCCAGCGGCGGAGCCCCTATGAGGTTCATGTGCTCTGTGCAAACCATCGCGCATGTCGAAAATTGTGGAATACTGGTGGTCCCTAGCCGTGAAATTGTAGACAACTCTTCAGCCAGGGACCCACACCAGTAAAGACTGTCACTCAAATGCAAGGGTGACGTCAGGGATTGAGCCCCTCTGCCTGGGGTGCAGGAAAATAGGCGAGATGCCTAGTATTGTAATTATGTTCTGTTTAAGTAAAAATAATTGGTTTTAGCGAATTTCCCTTATAGGGAAGAACCTATTTCCGTAGTCGGGATGATAAGACCTAGGCCCAGGACCATGATAACTTTTCGATTTGAGGTCCCCAGACGCGAAAAACACCATTCGTTCAAAAATGTATATATATATATATATATACATACAGTAGAACCTCACTTATTTGAAATTCAGGAGACAGCCTATTGATTTTGAATTAAAAGAAGTTTGAAATATCAAGAGTTTTAATTACAGAGGTTAATGTGAATGATATTTGAATTGTAGAGACAATGAAAACAAACATCAATAAATTCAGATCTGGGGGGAACTGAGTATACGCATTAGTTAATGTTTCAACAGGCTTGTTTTTTGCGCTTAATTCAAATTTCAGAGACTTACGGTACCAGAGTTCGTACTTTAGAGGTTGACTTAGAATATTAGCGGTAACTTTTTGAATTACAGCAACAAAATTCAAATTATAGAGATACGAGTATAAACATATTCAAATTTTAGAGGCTACATTATGTGTCAAAACACTTTGAACTATTGGTATGTAATTTTTCGAATATTAGAGGTTTTATGAAGGGAACATACAAGTTACTAATTATAGAGGTTTTTGAATTATCTAGATTAAAATTAGTGAGGTTCTACTGTATATGCACATATGCGTGTCTGTGGGTGTGATAAGTATCGTGAAAAAGGTTTGGTACAAACATATAAAGCAACAATGTCTAAATTTTGTTCAATAAACACTTTACTTTGCACTTATAGAATCGTCAATCACATTTGGTATTGCTATTTATGACGGTACATCTAAACAGAACTTGGATAAAATTCTCCTTCAAAAACGGGCAATACATACCATGTTGAATTTGAATTTTGGTGTTTCTGTTCGTCAGTATTTTTCTAGTTTGGGCATAATGACTGTCTATAGTCTTTATGTTTTTCATACAACTCTCCACTTAAAACAACTGTGCAAAAACAATTTGGTTCCCAGGCTAGGCGACAGTCACTCATATTTCACAAGAAATAGAAATAAAATTGCCATTAATCCCCACAAGCTCACATTCTTTAACAAAAAAACATCTTGTGCTGGTGCAACATTTTATCTAGGTTACCTGTGGAATTGAAGGACATAGGTAATCTTGAGGTGTTTAAAAAGAGGTTAAAAATTTATTTGATAGATAATCCTTTATATGATTTTGCTGAATTGTAGCTAGATGTCTATTTTAAGATTATTGACATTGTAAACTGGTGTTAGTGATAGTTAGTTTAATGACGCCATTCGATGTATACCATTGTATACTTTATGAATAAAGATATTTTCAATTAAATTCAATTCAACATTAAAGTTTAAGTTCAAAAACGAGACAGAGCGACCCATCTGAAGGGAATTTTGGGGGGTTTTGTACCCCAAAAATGGGTTTTTAAAAATTTGTTACACATAATTTAAAAAAAGTCAAATTTTAGTTTTTATCATTGGATTCAGCTTGTTAATTACATTCTTTATTCTTCACACTCCTTATCACTCAATACATTATTTACCTCTTGCTACCTTGTTAAAATTTATTCTACTCAAAACTCTTATTTAAAAGGCAGACCACTAGTCATAATTTGTCAGAGACCCGTGGAAGTGCGCTGGGCCCAAAACACTTAGTGGATCTCTGAATATGGAGTGGGTTGGTATAAATTAAACAAAACGTGGGTAATACTAATTTATTTATCTGAGCTTTTATTACAAAACATATTTAAAGCACTAGAGCTTTCAATAAGATACTTTAATTGTTATAATGTTGTTTCCCATAGTGAAGTTCCTTTGGTTTATTTCTAGGCCTTTATATATTTTATGTTTTGAAATTATTATTTACAGATGCACAGCAGGTTAAATAAGGTTTTGTAGCAGCTTAAAATCGCTAAGTACAAGTCGTTGTCCAGCAGTTCAAATTTGGTGGCTAATGCAAGATATAGTGTAGAAATGGTTGGGAATTGATTAATATAAAGTATAACCTCCTAAACACCTCCTAGCCTCCAACCATTTGTTTCCTCCTAATTTAAGCCACAAAGTAAATTAATTATCTACGTTGGACTTGGATTGCTGCTACCAACTGTGCTTTAATTTTTTTTTGTCCAAACAAATCAAATTAGTAATCACTCTCTACCTCAACATAATAATACCTAGAATTTAGAAACTTTACCAAATTGTAAGCTCTCACAAAAGTTATTCAATACAAATCAGTTACTCAAAAATGCAGCTCAGTAATATAATAGCAGACAAGAATTTGTGTTGATACTTTAACTTGGATTAACGTTAATAAAATCTTATAAAACAATTATAAAATATTTAACAGTGATAAATTCTCTTTCTTAAAATTTAATAAGGACAATTATAATAACGATTGCAGTACACTCTTAAAATAAGAAATACAAAATGTGACCAATCTTAAAGATACAAATATAATTAACTACTTACATGAACATTGGTTACCTCGATATAAATCAATACTTGATTGACACACTATCACATACACTAGATTATTTACTTAAATAGCGCTTTCCCTTTTAATTCTTAATTTTAATTAAATGTCCCCAAAACTATATACTCAAATTTGTTTAAACTTGCTTGTTTTACTTCAATTGAATTTAAATGTGATTTAGAAATTTAATTTGATCGAATTTGTTTTCTCGCGGTTTTTTTGCTACTTCCGGATATAATTCGCGAAATAGAGTACATTGGGGTGCATCCCGTAAACAATTCGACGAATTTAGGAAAAGCTTAAAACCCACGGGAAAAGGTAATTTAGAAAAGATTGCCGAATAGCTCTGTAGAAAATGCGAATGAGAATGAGAGCGATTGGCGTCTCACGAGCAGTTTTGTTGCCGACCTCTGTCACGTTATTCCGTTTCTCGTTCCTTGGTTCTAATCTACAAATATCGAGTGAAAACTGATTTTAACTGGTTTAAAATCTTGACTCTGCTTGTTGTTGGTTTGAAAGATCGAGCAAGTCTTGATTTGACTATAACAAGCTAAAAAAACACAATCTGGTGTTTTGATTACTTCTCTACGTCAATTGGTTACTGAGATATTGAAAGTGCTATACACATTATGTTGTCCATAGTTATACTTATGGAGAATAAGAAAAATGTTATGTCTCGCTTATTTATGAACGTATACTGTTGAAACTTGGTATATGGCTTCATCTGGATGTGGTCTGTTGTTATTTTCACATAGAAAGCCATTTTTACCTATTTTTCCCTTAGCAGCAAATCTGCATACTTGGCTCCCATGTTATTCTTAAATGGAGAATAAGTAAAATACTTGTTTTCCCTTAATTATGAACATAAATTAATAAAACTTGGTATGTGGTGGCATCATCTAGTTGGGTTATATGTAAATTTGCATAAAAACCCATTGTTTTGTGTTCCTCGTTGCAGCAAACCTGCGTATTCAGCTACCATGTTACTCTTATAGAGAATAATTCAAATGTTATATATCGCTTATTTATGAATTTTATAGTAGAACCTCACTAATTCGAACCTCGATAATTCGAAAACCTCTATAATTAGTAACTTTTGTCTGTTCCCTTCAGGAAACCTCTAATATTCGAACAATAATATGCCGATAATTGAAAGTTTCTTAATGCATAATATAGCCTCTAAAACTCGAATATGTTTATACTCGGGCCTCTAGAATTTTGTTGCTGTAATTCGAAACGGTACCTCTAAAATTCAAAGTCAACCCCTACAGTACAAAATGTGATAGGTACCCTAAGCCTCTGATATTTCGGAGAGTGCCGAGAGACGAGACATGTGCCGACGATGACGATGGACACCAAACAAGATGTTCACTTCGTCACAACAAAGGAAGCTCGGCTTGCGATTGAAACTATCCGTACATTTATGGAACAGTCAAGGGATATTGGGGATAATGTATTTTCAGCCGTTTTCACTTTTGAAAACACTATTCATATTCAATCAAAAAATGCATTCAAACAGTCAAGAATCACAGACTTTTTCAACGTTCATTAAACATTTTCTCCGATAGCCAAGTAATAATCACATTTAAATTTGTTAAGCAAATTGTTTTTTGCCTTAAAGCTATTTTAAGTTTCTTTACTTATATTTATCGTTTATTAATGTGTAAAACTTGTATTGATGTTTAATTATATTAATCAGACATTTTATTACTAATGTATGTACTTTACTACATTTTTATATACAGTTTTTAACATGTTTTGAATTATTCCGTAGGGTTTTTCTAAATAAAGTTGCGCCTCTATAATTAGAATTTCATTCACATTAACCTCTATAATTAAAACTCAATATTTCAAACTTCTTTTAATTCAAAATAATTTGGCTGCCTCTTGAATTTTGAATAAGTGAAGTTCTACTGTATATAAATAAAACTTGGCATGTGACTTCATCTATGTACCCTTTTTTATTATTGCCAATTATGGGTTGCACAATATTAATTTAGGAGTTATTTGATCTGGTTTGGCCATTTTGATAACAATAACCTTTAACCAATGGTAGCGAAATAATGAGCGTTGGTGAAGCAATAAGTTGACTTTAATTATCCCTCCTGGGATTTACTTTTGAAATTAAAAAAATACATTTCTTCCTTCATATTACATCAGATTCTTTATATACCCATCTTAAAACTATATGATACATGGGTAGATCTTACTTGTTACTATTTTGCGACTGCCATTCCGATAACCAAGATAACCCAGATTGATCGATCAGCAAGATTGATCGAATGAAACCTGATCGAACCCCGTCTGGAAATAAAACAAATATCCAAACGTATTAATTACTAATATTTATAACAATGCATCTAAAATCAATTTACGTTACAACTTTACATGTGCTTTTCAATTGAACAAAATATAACAAGCACAACCAAATATTTAATTAAATGATTTTACAATTATACAATATTTCTCAACAAAACAAATTATAAGAACATGACAAGGAATAAAATAGTTACATTTTAATATTCAAATAGTTTAAGATCATTATACAATTCAAAGTTAATCATAGTTTTTACTTACAATTTCTACGGGGAATCAACATGTTGGTCGGAAGGCAGTTATAAGACTCCGAGCGGTAACAGAACTTAAAATACGAATCTTGGCGTCTGCAGTGCCTACATGATATATGCTACGTAACTACAGGTAAAGAACAACTTATATATATATTAATAGTTTGATATACATTTGTATATTTTATTCATATCCTGATATACGGTATAAAATATCCCCCTACACATTTAAAATATACAAATGGATATCATAAGAATTCAAATACCTAAATATCACTATACAATTACATTCCCTTAAACAATTCCGCAATAATTTTCATTCAAAATATTTATCCTTAACTATAATCAAAACATAAACAAATCATTTTGACAGTTCGCCAATAATATTTTGACATATTGTACAACTGCTGAGCTCTGACAGCAAAATTAAGAACTCGCTTCACCTAGTTCCAACTATTCCTCTAGAATGCGCTCACAACAACTTCCGTCTGCACATTTCTCATTTTCCTGTCAAATTACTAATTTTATTCACAATAACAAATCATTCTAATAAATTTTCCTACAAATTGACATCATCTAAATTCATTTATTTACATTTTACTATTTTTCAAACTATTCTCACATTTTAATTCCCCTTATAATCTAAACAAACATATTCTAAATGAGAGATATTGACGCATAACGGTACACTTCCTCAAATAACTTTCTCTTTTCAATATATTTCCTGTTCGCTGTTAGTCTACAATTTTCCGTGTTTCTGTGATGTGTGTCGTGTGTCGTTCTCGTGTGCCTTAATAGTTTTCGTGTGTGTGTGTTAAAGTGTGATTTATAGTGTGTGTTTTATGTGTGTGTGTGCGTCGTGTTACAATGTGTCAACTCAAAAATAATGTGCGCTTAAAACTACCTAATTCTAACACTCGTACAACATTCAGCTAAATTCATACTCATTTATACGCGGGATCCCATACTTACACTCAACTTTTCATACTTACATACAATAGTCATCTTTCGCCCTACTAACAACTAACAGAGAAATTTATTAATTATTCAATCCAATTTTTTTTTTAACTACTTGGAATCATTACTTTACATTTGAACTCATTATCAAATCGTTAAATACCTCAATATTCCTCATTTCTGTTTAAACATATTACTCAAATTATTACCCTTCAAATCAAAATAATTTTTTCTTAAAATTAAATATATACAACAGATTGTTCAAGGTGAAAGCTTGAAAATGTAAAAAAATATTCCGAGTACATCTTCTTGCTTTATTTTGATACATTTTACTACATATTTTCATTGCTTCAGGTCTTCAATATATTATTTTACTTTCTTGAATTTATAGCTTTCCGATTATCTTCTAAAGTTATGTTCCCGTTTTCTATAACATTGTTCTGCGAAGTGTCCAGGTCGATTACAATGATAACAAACTTTTGGCTTAGGCTGTGGTACATTCGAATTTCTCAAATTTATTGCAGGTCTAGGCCTATAATTTTCGCTAACCTTATAATGACTGGGCTTTGTTGCTGGGGGCAGATAATTATCCTTAGGTACGTTTAGGTAACCTTGATTTCTTACTAAATCATTATAACCAATGTTATTCACGTTGATACACAACTGGTCCAAATCTGAAAATGTTTGTGGGTTTTTCTCAAATATTAATTTGTTTCTTATATCTGGGTGTATTCCATGTTTAATAAATGTCACAAGTTGTTCTTCAGTTAAATTACTTTTCAAAATTTGATGATTAATTTTTACTTCATTGATGTATATAGATAAAGGTTCATTGTGGTTTTGAGGTCTGAATATGAGTTCTTGCTTAAGTTTTTCTCTTTGAGTTATGGGAATGAAAGTCTGTAATACATCAGTATGTAACGAGTCCAATGATTTTGAAGTGCGTTTGTGCTCAAGTATTTTATTTATCAAGGGTGCTGTAGAGTATATGGGCAAAATTTCAAATAGTTCATTTTCGGTTAACGCAGTTTCATTTTGGATATCTACAATATTCCTCAAAAATTGTAACAGGGGACTTATCTCAAGTCCATTACAGGGAGTGAATTTTTGTAAATATACCTCTAATGGGTTGGTTAACTTTCCAAAAATACTTGTAGGTTGTGTATTGTGGGCAGTTACTAATGGTGTAGCAGTGGAGGTTGATGGCATATTTTCATGTATTACTGTGGCAGGATGAGTTAATTGTGGTCTTTTAGTAGCAGCAGTTAGGTTAGGTTCCGGTGGCGGTTGAGTAGGCGTAGAAGTAATAGGATTAGTGCACACTATTTGATGTTCTTCAGTTTTACCTAAAAGTTCTTCTTCTTCTATGAGTGATGTGTTAAAATCTTTTTCAAATGCGGCCATTTCATCAGAGTTCACAGTGTTTTCAATGGATTTAAAGTTTTCTAAGGTAGATGTTAATTTACTATTTATTTCTTCCAGTTTTAGTTTTTCTTGAGGATCTATTTTACATTTTAACAAGTTGTTTACCCTATCTTGCAAGTGATTTGATTTAGCCTTAATTTTAGCTATTTTCAGTTTACTTTGATTTTCACTACATTGTTCAATTAATGCTCCCAATATTTCAAATTTTTGACTCACACAATCTATTTCATTTTGCAAAGTATACTTCCCTGTTAAATTATTAACTTCAGGTTTTACATACAAACAATCCCTTAATAGTTTCCTCATGAAATCAACACTATCATTAGTTATTTCCTGTGCCCTTAAAGTTAGTTCATAATGTAATTCATCCTTGCTTAAGTAATTCAGGTTATATTTGGATGACATATTGTTCACTTATTACACCACAAAATAAAATATATAATACACAGTTCTTGTAGATAAATACACTTTTCATACACTGAAATTTTGAAGTTTGATTCAGATAAACACTAGTCCTTTTTATCACATATTTTATATTAATGAAATTCTTCAATAAATCATGGACTTAAATAAATATTACAAGTAAATTAATTGTATGCTATTTCAGCATTTTTAATAATGATTCTTGCAGTTTTATTTGTCCAGTAATTTTGTTTACTTGAAGTAAGTTGTAAAACCTTGTAATTTAGTTGAGTTGTACCTGTGGTTTTGAGGTTATGTTCAATAGGTTCAATAGGCCAAACATTATGTCATGCTATTTCAGCATTTTAATCAGCAGATTCAAAATAACTAGCAGAGTTGCGCAAAAATTATGTACCCTTTTTTATTATTGCCAATTATGGGTAGCACAATATTAATTTACGAGTTATTTGATCTGGTTTGGCCATTTTGATAACAATAACCTTTAACCAATGGTAGCGAAATAATGAGCGTTGGTGAAGCAATAAGTTGACTTTAATTATCCCTCCTGGGATTTACTTTTGAAATTAAAACAATACATTTCTTCCTTCATATTACATCAGATTCTTTATATACCCATCTTAAAACTATATGATACATCGGTAGATCTTACTTGTTACTATTTCGCGACTGCCATTCCGATAACCAAGATAACCCAGATTGATCGATCAGCAAGATTGATCGAATGAAACCTGATCGAACCCCGTCTGGAAATAAAACAAATATCCAAACGTATTAATTAATTACTAATATTTATAACAATGCATCTAAAATCAATTTACGTTACAACTTTACATGTGCTTTTCAATTGAACAAAATATAACAAGCACAACCAAATATTTAATTAAATGATTTTACAATTATACAATATTTCTCAACAAAACAAATTATAAGAACATGACAAGGAATAAAATAGTTACATTTTAATATTCAAATAGTTTAAGATCATTATACAATTCAAAGTTAATCAAAGTTTTTACTTACAATTTCTACGGGGAATCAACATGTTGGTCGGAAGGCAGTTATAAGACTCCGAGCGGTTAACAGAACTTAAAATACGAATCTTGGCGTCTGCAGTGCCTATATGATATATGCTACGTAACAACAGGTAAAGAACAACTTATATATATATATTAATAGTTTGATATACATTTGTATATTTTATTCATATCCTGATATACGGTATATCTATTTGAGTTATATTGATATTTACATAAAAAACAATTGTTTGTGTTCCTTGTTTCAGCAAACCTATTTACTTATCCCACGTGTTATTCTTATAGGGAACAATTAAAATGTTATATATCACTTATTTGTGAATTTTTTTTAACTTGGTAAGCGGCTATATGTGGTATTAAGACATATATATCCATTGAAAATTTGCTGCGTATGCAGGTTTGCTGCCACGGAGGTATTTTTTCCTTATGAATAATAACATTTGTTGAGTAAAACTCTGAAGGTACTAAAAAAATAATTTGTTGATAAATGTTTTTTTCCTCTCTGCAAAGTGATTTTAATGATTGATTTTGAGCCTTTGCTAGGGGTTGTGTGACTGACTGAACACTTATACCGCTCACCATTATGCCGTACTGAAGCAAAAATTGCAAATAAGCAAAGTAAAGCGACCCGTTCAACATGTTTAACACGTTCACTGCGGGCGTTAGATTAATCCAACGTGTTACCCCAGCGCTGGGAGCGGCTGTTGGAAAAATCTATCTCAAAATTGACAAATGGGATCAGAATACGGCCAGCATTTGTGCAAACACGACTGTTTCCGAAGTCCACTTGAGAGTCTTGATATCAAGGATCTACTGTACAGTTTATTTTACAAATTAATGTTACCCCCCCCCCCGTGAAAACTTTAGGACACGGCTCCCACAAGGTAAACAAACTTTTAATGCAACAAAGATCTTACCTCTGCCTACCACTTCATTGTGGTGTAATATATATGGACAAAGTAGACAGGTGATGCAAGGTAGGTAATTATATTACAGCTACCAAACCTCTTGATTTAACCCACATTTAAAGCAACATTTTCTTGGTTTGTTTACTTGTTTTAGATACCAAAAAAACTGAATAAGAAGTCTTCTCGGACCAAAGTGGTAACCAAAGCAACAAAAACTAAGCCTAATAAGCCTATAATCAAAAAAGAACAAAGTAATGTAATCGAGAACTCTGTTGGGACACTGGCTCCTGCAATACCTAAAAGATGTAGTAAATCTACCGATTTAACGTTTACGAAAAACTCTCTCTCTCCTCTCGAGAACCAATGTTCTTCTTATTCACCGAGTGGCCCACCAGTAAGTGTTTCTTAAACTTAAATCCAAGTTAGAGTTAGCAATTTTCAGTGTCTAATAGCCGACACTTAAGATTAAAATACTTGTATTTGCCTTTTTGTATGCAAACAAATATAATATACATGTCTTTATTGTTGTCACGTACAATATCATATGATGAGATTGAAAAGAAATCTTAACTCTTAGTGGGTTCTACACCTTAATATTAAGGTATTATTAGTGTGTCGGGGTTCTTGTCTTTTTTTTAGGGGGTAAAAGCACATGTTGTGATGATCTCTGTCTCCTGGGGCCCTTGCAATGCGTCTTGCCCTTGGATTTCCACAATCTCAGGAGTGTGCTAGTTAACGAGTGGCTTGTCATGCCATAGTCTCTAGCGCGGCATGGACTAAGGTGATTACCTCCATCGTGAATGTGACCAGTGCCTCGGCGCTAGCCCTGCCAGGTGCTGCTAGGTCAATCCTCTGATGCTCCCCGTGAGATGCCCTTGGTGACCTTGGCCGCGACCAGCTTGTTTATGTTCCAGCGGCGTAGCCCCTATGAGGTTCATGTGCTCTGTGCAAACCATCACGCATGTCGAAAATTGTGGAATACTGGTGGTCCCTAGCCGTGAAATCTTAGACAACTCTCCAGCCAGGGATCCACACCAATACTGTCACTCAGATGCAAGGGTGACGTCAGGGATTGAGCCTCTCTGCCTGGTGTGGAGGAAAATAGGCGAGATGCCTAGAATTGTAATTATGTTCCGTTTAAGTAAAAATAATTGGTTTTAGCGAATTTCCCTTATAGGGAAGAACCTATTACCGTAGTCGGCATGATAAGACCTAGGCCCAGGACCATGATAACTTTTCAATTTGAGGTCCCCAGATGCCAAAAACACCATTCGTTCAAAACTGTGTATATATATATATATATATATATATATATATACAATATACATATACAGGGTGTCACAAAAATCCGGAACTGGCTATACATAACCATATTCTACATACAAAAATAAATCGAAAATGTTCAGTAAAACTTTTTCGATTTCAACTTCGTTTAGCCGCTATCCACCATTTTGTTTTTTTCACTTAAACATTTCTATTTCCGTAATGGATTAATGTATCAAGGAAAAATTTGGTATGGAGCTTTACAGGATAAATGTCTAAATCCACAAAAAAATATTTGTTTTCGACGTTTATTTTCAAAATGGCGGCCACTTTAAATTTTCAAAGTCAAATCCCATGAAAACTAGCAACTGAAACAAAATTGTACAAGATATACAATTTAATGCACTTTGTAATCCAAATCTAATGACATTTTTACTGTAAAACTCTGTTAATAAATAAAAAAGTTATGGTAATTTTTTTATAATAAATTTCAAAATGGCGGCCATATACAAATTTCAAAGTCAAATTCCTGGAAAACTAGCAACTAAAACAAAATTTTACAAGACATAAAATTTAAAGGACTTGGTCAAATGCACTAGGGAATTTGACTTTGAAAATGTTATATGGCCGCCATTTTGAAATTTATTATAAAAAATTGCCATAACTTTTTTATTTATTAACAGATTTTTACAGTAAAAATGTCATTAGATTTGGAGTACAAAGTGCTTTAAATTGTATATCTTGTAAAATTTTGTTTCACTTGCTAGTTTTCATGGAATTTGACTTTGGAAATTTAAAGTGGCCGCCATTTTGAAAATAAACGTCGGAAACAAATATTTTTTTGTAGATTTAGACATTTATCCTGTAAAGCTCCATACCAAATTTTTACTTGATACATTAATCCATTACGGAAATAGAAATGTTTAAGTGAAAAAAACAAAATGGTGGATAGCGGCTAAACGAAGTCGAAATCAAAAAAATTTTACTGAACATTTTCGATTTATTTTTGTATGTAGAATATGGTTATGTATAGCCAGTTCCAGATTTTTGTGACACCCTGTATATATATACAGGGTGTCACAATATACCCTGGTATACCCTGTCACAATATATATACAGGTTTGTGGGTGTCACAAAAAAAAAAATATATATATATATATACAGTAGACCCTCACTTATTTGAAATTCAGGGGACAGCCTATTGATTTTAAATTAAAATAAGTTTGAAATATCAAGAGTTTTAATTGTAGAAGTTATGTGAATGATATTTGAATTGTAGAGACAATGAAAACAAACGTCAATAAATTCAGATCTGGAGGGAACTGAGTATACGCATTAGTTAATGTTTCAACAGGCTTGTTTTTTGCGCTTAATTAAAATTTCAGAGACTTACGGTACCAGAGTTCGTACTTTAGAGGTTGACTTAGAATATTAGCGGTAACTTTTTGAATTACAGCAACAAAATTCAAATTATAGAGGTACGAGTATAAACATACTCAAATTTTAGAGGCTACATTATGTGTCAAAACACTTTGAACTATTGGTATGTAATTTTTCGAATATTAGAGGTTTTATGAAGGGAACATACAAGTTACTAATTATAGAGGTTTTTGAATTATCTAGATTAAAATTAGTGAGGTTCTACTGTATATTCACATATGCGTGTCTGTGGGTGCGATAAGTATTGTGAAAAAGGTTTGGTACAAACATATAAAGCAACATTAAAGTTTAAGTTCGAAAACGAGACAGATCGACCTATCTGAAGGGAATTTTGGGGGGTTTTGTACCCCAAAAATGGGTTTTTAAAAATTTGTTACACATAATTTAAAAAAAAGTCAAATTTTAGTTTTTATCATTTGATTCAGCTAATAAAACACAATCTGGTGTTTTGATTACTTCTCTACGTCAATTGGTTACTGAGATATTGAAAGTGCTATACACATTATGTTGTCCATAGTTATACTGATGGAGAATAAGTAAAATGTTATGTCTCGCTTATTTAAGAACGTATACTGTTGAAACTTGGGATATGGCTTCATCTGGTTGTGGTCTGTTGTTATTTTCACATAGAAAGCCATTTTTACCTATTTTTCCCTTAGCAGCAAATCTGCATACTCGGCTCCCATGTTATTCTTAAATGGAGAATAAGTAAAATACTTGTTCTCCCTTAATTATGAACATAAATTAATAAAACTTGGTATGTGGTGGCATCATCTAGTTGGGTTATATGTAAATTTGCATAAAAACCCATTGTTTTGTGTTCCTCGTTGCAGCAAACCTGCGTATTCAGCTACCATGTTATTCTTATAGAGAATAATTCAAATGTTATATATCGCTTATTTATGAATTTTATAGTAGAACCTCACTAATTCGAACCTCGATAATTCGAAAACCTCTATAATTAGTAACTTTTGTCTGTTCCCTTCAGGAAACCTCTAATATTCGAACAATAATATGCCGATAATTGAAAGTTTCTTAATGCATAATATAGCCTCTAAAACTCGAATATGTTTATACTCGGGCCTCTAGAATTTTGTTGCTGTAATTCGAAACGGTACCTCTAACATTCAAAGTCAACCCCTACAGTACAAAATGTGATAGGTACCCTAAGCCTCTGATATTTCGGAGAGTGCCGAGAGACGAGACATGTGCCGACGATGACGATGGACACCAAACAAGATGTTCACTTCGTCACAACAAAGGAAGCTCGGCTTGCGATTGAAACTATCCGTACATTTATGGAACAGTCAAGGGATATTGGGGATAATGTCTTTTCAGCCGTTTTCACTTTTGAAAACACTATTCATATTCAATCAAAAAATGCATTCAAACAGTCAAGAATCACAGACTTTTTCAACGTTCATAAAACATTTTCTCCGATAGCCAAGTAATAATCACATTTAAATTTGTTAAGCAAATTGTTTTTTGCCTTAAAGCTATTTTAAGTTTTTTTACTTATATTTATCGTTTATTAATGTGTAAAACTTGTGTTGATGTTTAATTATATTAATCAGACATTTTATTACTTATGTATGTACTTTATTACATTTTTATATACAGTTTTTAACATGTTTTGAATTATTCCGTAGGGTTTTTCTAAATAAAGTTGCGCCTCTATAATTAGAATTTCATTCACATTAACCTATATAATTAAAACTCAATATTTCAAACTTTTAATTCAAAATAATTTGGCTGCCTCCTGAATTTTGAATAAGTGAAGTTCTACTGTATATAAATAAAACTTGGCATGTGACTTCATCTATTTGAGTTATATTGATATTTACATAAAAAACAATTGTTTGTGTTCCTTGTTTCAGCAAACCTATTTACTTATCCCACGTGTTATTCTTATAGGGAACAATTAAAATGTTATATATCGCTTATTTGTGAATTTTTTTAAACTTGGTAAGCGGCTATATGTGGTATTAAGACATATATATCCATTGAAAATTTGCTGCGTATGCAGGTTTGCTGCCACGGAGGTATTTTTTCCTTATGAATAATAACATTTGTTGAGTAAAACTCTGAAGGTACTAAAAAATAATTTGTTGATAAATGTTTTTTTCCTCTCTGCAAAGTGATTTTAATGATTGATTTTGAGCCTTTGCTAGGGGTTGTGTGACTGACTGAACACTTATACCGCTCACCATTATGCCGTACTGAAGCAAAAATTGTAAATAAGCAAAGTAAAGCGACCCGTTCAACATGTTTAACACGTTCACTGCGGGCGTTAGATTAATCCAACGTGTTACCCCAGCGCTGGGAGCGGGTGTTGGAAAAATCTATCTCAAAATTGACAAATGGGATCAGAATACGGCCAGCATTTGTGTGATAACACGACTGTTTCCCAAGTCCACTTGAGAGTCTTGATATCAAGGATCTACTGTACAGTTTATTTTACAAATTAATGTACCCCCCCCCCCCGTGAAAACTTTAGGACACGGCTCCCACAAGGTAAACAAACTTTTAATGCAACAAAGATCTTACCTCTGCCTCTACCACTTCATTGTGGTGTAATATATATGGACAAAGTAGACAGGTGATGCAAGGTAGGTAATTATATTACAGCTACCAAACCTCTTGATTTAACCCACATTTAAAGCAACATTTTCTTGGTTTGTTTACTTGTTTTAGATACCAAAAAAACTGAATAAGAAGTCTTCTCGGACCAAAGTGGTAACCAAAGCAACAAAAACTAAGCCTAATAAGCCTATAATCAAAAAAGAACAAAGTAATGTAATCGAGAACTCTGTTGGGACACTGGCTCCTGCAATACCTAAAAGATGTAGTAAATCTACCGATTTAACGTTTACGAAAAACTCTCTCTCTCCTCTCGAGAACCAATGTTCTTCTTATTCACCGAGTGGCCCACCAGTAAGTGTTTCTTAAACTTAAATCCAAGTTAGAGTTAGCAATTTTCAGTGTCTAATAGCCGACACTTAAGATTAAAATACTTGTATTTGCCTTTTTGTATGCAAACAAATATAATATACATGTCTTTATTGTTTTCACGTACAATATCATATGATGAGATTGAAAAGAAATTTTATCTCTTAGTGGGTTCTACACCTAAATATTAAGGTATTATTAGTTTGTCGGGGTTATTATCTTAAGCTTATTTTTAGGGGGTAAAAGCACATGTTGTGATGATCTCTGTCTCCTGGGGCCCTTGCAATGCGACTTGCCCTTGGATTTCCACAATCTCAGGAGTGTGCTAGTTAACGAGTGGCTTGTCATGCCATAGTCTCTTGCGCGGCATGGACTAAGGTGATTACCTCCATCGTGAATGTGACCAGTGCCTCGCTGCTAGCCCTGCCAATCCTCTGATGCTCCCCGTGAGATGCCCTTGGTGACCTTGGCCGCGACCAGCTTGTTTATGTTCCAGTGGCGTAGCCCCTATGAGGTTCATGTGCTCTGTGCAAACCATCACGCATGTCGAAAATTGTGGAATACTGGTGGTCCCTAGCCGTGAAATCGTAGACAACTCTCCAGCCAGGGACCCACACCAATAAAGACTGCCACTCAGATGCAAGGGTGACGTCAGGGATTGAGCCTCTCTGCCTGGTGTGGAGGAAAATAGGCGAGATGCCTAGAATTGTAATTATGTTCCGTTTAAGTAAAAATAATTGGTTTTAGCAAATTTCCCTTATAGGGAAGAACCTATTACCGTAGTCGGCATGATAAGACCTAGCCCAGGACCATGATTACTTTTCGATTTGAGGTCCCCAGATGCCAAAAACACCATTCGTTCAAAACTGTATATATATATATATATATATATATATATATATATATATATATATATACAGGGTGTCACAAAAATCTGGAACTGGCTATACATAACCATATTCTACATACAAAAATAAATCGAAAATGTTCAGTAAAACTTTTTCGATTTCAACTTCGTTTAGCCGCTATCAGCCATTTTGTTTTTTTTCCCTTAAACATTTCTATTTCCGTAATGGATTAATGTATCAAGTAAAAATTTGGTATGGAGCTTTACAGGATAAATGTCTAAATCCACAAAAAAATATTTGTTTCCGACGTTTATTTTCAAAATGGCGGCCACTTTAAATTTTCAAAGTCAAATTCCATGAAAACTAGCAACTGAAAGAAAATTTTACAAGATATACAATTTCATGCACTTTGTAATCCAAATCTAATGACATTTTTACTGTAAAAATCTGTTAATAAATGAAAAAGTTATGGTAATATTTTTATAATAAATTTCAAAATGGCGGCCATATACAAATTTCAAAGTCAAATTCCTGGAAAACTAGTAACTACAACAAAATTTTACAAGACATAAAATTTAAAGGACTTGGTCAAATGCACTAGGGAGTTTGACTCTGAAAATGTTATATGGCCGCCATTTTGAAATTTATTATAAAAAATTGCCATAACGTTTTTATTTATTAACCGATTTTTACAGTAACAATGTTTTTAGATTTGGAGTACAAAGTGCTTTAAATTGTATATCTTGTAAAATTTTGTTTCAGTTGCTAGTTTTCATGGAATTTGACTTTGAAAATTTAAAGTGGCCGCCATTTTGAAAATAAACGTCGGAAACAAATATTTTTTTGTGGATTTAGACATTAATGCTGTTAAGCTCCATACCAAATTTTTACTTGATACATTAATTCATTACGGAAATAGAAATGTTTAAGTGAAAAAAAACCAAATAGCGGATAGCGTATAAACGAAGTTGAAATCAAAAAAATTTTACTGAACATTTTTGATTTATTTTTGTATGTAGAATATGGTTATGTATAGCCAGTTCCAGATTTTTGTGACACCCTGTATATATACAGTAGACCCTCACTTATTTGAAATTCAGGGGACAGCCTATTGATTTTGAATTAAAATAAGTTTGAAATATCAAGAGTTTTAATTATAGAGGTTATGTGAATGATATTTGAATTGTAGAGACAATGTAAAAAAACGTCAATAAATTCAGATCTGGAGGGAACTGAGTATACGCATTAGTTAATGTTTCAACAGGCTTGTTTTTTGCGCTTAATTCAAATTTCAGAGACTTACGGTACCAGAGTTCGTACTTTAGAGGTTGACTTAGAATATTAGCGGTAACTTTTTGAATTACAGCAACAAAATTCAAATTATAGAGATACGAGTATAAACATATTCAAATTTTAGAGGCTACATTATGTGTCAAAACACTTTGAACTATTGGTATGTAATTTTTCGAATATTAGAGGTTTTATGAAGGGAACATACAAGTTACTAATTATAGAGGTTTTTGAATTATCTAGATTAAAATTAGTGAGGTTCTACTGTATATGCACATATGCGTGTCTGTGGGTGCGATAAGTATTGTGAAAAAGGTTTGGTACAAACATATAATGCAACATTAAAGTTTAAGTTCGAAAACGAGACAGATCGACCCATCTGAAGGGAATTTTGGGGGGTTTTGTACCCCAAAAATGGGGTTTTAAAAATTTGTTACACATAATTTAAAAAAAGTCAAATTTTAGTTTTTATCATTTGATTCAGCTAAAAAAACACAATCTGGTGTTTTGATTACTTCTCTACGTCAATTGGTTACTGAGATATTGAAAGTGCTATACACATTATGTTGTCCATAGTTATACTTATGGAGAATAAGAAAAATGTTATGTCTCACTTATTTATGAACGTTTACTGTTGAAACTTGGTATACAGCTTCATCTGGTTGTGGTCTGTTGTTATTTTCACATAGAAAGCCATTTTTACCTATTTTTCCCTCAGCAGCAAATCTGCATACTCGGCCCCCATGTTATTCTTAAATGGAGAATATGTAAAATATTTGTTCTCCCTTAATTATGAACATAAATTAATAAAACTTGGTATGTGGCATCATCTAGTTGGATTATATGTAAATTTGCATAAAAACCCATTGTTTTGTGTTCCTCGTTGCAGCAAACCTGCGTATTCAGCTACCATGTTATTCTTATAGAGAATAATTCAAATGTTATATATCGCTTATTTATGAATTTTATAGTAGAACCTCACTAATTCGAACCTCGATAATTCGAAAACCTCTATAATTAGTAACTTTTGTCTGTTCCCTTCAGGAAACCTCTAATATTCGAACAATAATATGCCGATAATTGAAAGTTTCTTAATGCATAATATAGCCTCTAAAACTCGAATATGTTTATACTCGGGCCTCTAGAATTTTGTTGCTGTAATTCGAAACGGTACCTCTAAAATTCAAAGTCAACCCCTACAGTACAAAATGTGATAGGTACCCTAAGCCTCTGATATTTCGGAGAGTGCCGAGAGACGAGACATGTGCCGACGATGACGATGGACACCAAACAAGATGTTCACTTCGTCACAACAAAGGAAGCTCGGCTTGCGATTGAAACTATCCATACATTTATGGAACAGTCAAAGGATATTGGGGATAATGTCTTTTCAGCCGTTTTCACTTTTGAAAACACTATTCATATTCAATCAAAAAATGCATTCAAACAGTCAAGAATCACAGACTTTTTCAACGTTCATAAAACATTTTCTCCGATAGCCAAGTAATAATCACATTTAAGTTTTTTAGGCAAATTGTTTACAGTGGAACCTCCCATATCCGACCTTCCCATATCCGACTCCTTCCGATATCCGACCGTCCGTCTGTCTATTGTTTACTCGCGCTCTCACGGTCCGTTTCCGTTCGCGAGCCTGTACAGACTTGAAAAAGTGACTCATCGATACTATGCTTTACTCTTGGGTAAAAAACTGTCAGTTTAGCCGTGGTTGTTGATGTGGAATGTCAGTTTGTGCGTTTATGTAAATATTGTTTTGTTCATTTTTTGTACCTGGGAATGGCATTTTACGCTCCTCCCGATATCCGACCTTTTGGCCGTTCCGACCACGGCCCGGTCCCGTCATGGTCGGATATGGGAGGTTCTACTGTATTGCCTTAAAGCTATTTTAAGTTTTTTTTACTTATATTTATCGTTTATTAATGTGTAAAACTTGTATTGATGTTTAATTATATTAATCAGACATTTTATTTATTACTAATGTATGTACTTTATTACATTTTTATGTACAGTTTTTAACATGTTTTGAATTATTCCGTAGGGTTTTTCTAAATAAAGTTGCGCCTCTATAATTAGAATTTCATTCACATTAACCTCTATAATTAAAACTCAATATTTCAAACTTCTTTTAATTCAAAATAATTTGGCTGCCTCCTGAATTTTGAATAAGTGAAGTTCTACTGTAGATAGATAAAACTTGGCATGTGACTTCACCTAGTTGAGTTATATTGATATTTGCATAAAAAACAATTGTTTGTGTTCCTTGATTCAGCAAACCTATTTACTTATCCCTCGTGTTATTCTTATAGGGAATAATAAAAATGTTATATATCACTTAGTTGTGAATTTTTGTTTAACTTGGTAAGCGGCTATATGTGGTATTAAGACATATATATGAATTGAAAATTTGCTGAGTATACAGGTTTGCTGCCACGGAGGTATTTTTTCCTTATGAATAATAACATTTGTTGAGTAAAACTCTGAAGGTACTAAAAAATTAATTTGTTGATAAATGTTTTTTTTCCTTTCAGAAAAGTGATTTTAATGATTGATTTTGAGCCTTTACTAGGGGTTGTGTGACTGACTGAACACTTATACCGCTCACCATTATGCCGTACTGAAGCAAAAATTGCAAATAAGCAAAGTAAAGCGATCCGTTCAACATGTTTAACATGTTCACTGCGGGCGTTAGATTAATCCAACGTGTTACCCCAGCGCTGGGAGCGGATGATGGAAAAATCTATCTCAAAATTGACAAATGGGATCAGAATACGGCCAGCATTTGTGCCATAATAAGACTGTTTCCCAAATCCACTTGAGAGTCTTGATATCAAGGACTACTGTACAGTTTATTTTACAAATTAATGTACCCCCCCCCTCCCCCGTGAATACTTTAGTACACGGCTCCCACAAGGTAAACAAACTTTTAATGCAACAAAGATCTTACCTCTGCCTACCACTTCATTGTGGTGTAATATATATGGACAAAGTAGACAGGTGATGCAAGGTAGGTAATTATATTACAGCTACCAAACCTCTTGATTTAAACCACATTTAAAGCAAAATTTTCTTGGTTTGTTTACTTGTTTTAGATACCAAAAAAACTGAATAAGAAGTCTTCTCGGACCAAAGTGGTAACCAAAGCAACAAAAACCAAGCCTAATAAGCCTATAATCAAAAAAGAACAAAGTAATGTAATCGAGAACTCTGTTGGGACACTGGCTCCTGCAATACCTAAAAGACGTAGTAAATCTACCGATTTAACGTTTACGAAAAACTCTCTCTCTCCTCTCGGGAACCAATGTTCTTCTTATTCACCGAGTAGCCCACCAGTAAGTGTTTCTTAAACTTTAATCCAAGTTAGAGTTAGCAATTTTCAGTGTCTAATAGCCGACACTTAAGATTAAAATACTTGTATTTGCCTTTTTGTATGCAAACAAATATAATATACATGTCTTTATTGTTTTCACGTACAATCTCATATGATGAGATTGAAAAGAAATCTTATCTTTTAGTGGGTTCTACACCTAAATATTAAGGTATTATTGATGAACGAAGTGAATCACTGTATTGTTGATGAACAAAGTGAATCACTGTATTGATGAAGAAGTTTCAGTGGCCGTGTGTGGGTGTGTGTGTGTGTGGGTGGGTGTGTTATCGAAATACTAAATAACTGTAAAACATTTCTTAATGAAATTTTGAAGGAGTCATTTGGGATACCAAAGGGATGTTTTAACACAGCATTTGTATTTTATTTTGGATTATTAATAATTATTAAAACTAATTTTAATGTTTGATATTCAGTAGTTGAATTGGTTTTCGTAGTAAGCTATTGACTATGTTTGTCTTTAAAATGTCAGCTGGGATTTATCTGTGTTTCACTTGAGGGATTTTTATCCCCTATATGGGATATTTTGACTGCTTGTGGGATAAAATGGGACTGTGGGATAAAGTGGGATTTTTTTGAAATCGGCATTACGTCTGCTAGTTTGCTTACAACTTACGACCAGAGCACCTTAGCAGTAGCACTTCTAGTGGATTTTCTCGCCGTACTGGCAGTTGCGGGGTTTCCCATTTTTTAACCTCGCTGTCCGCACCTATTATGATTTTATAAACGTCACAGAACGAACACTGAATCATGTAAATTTCGCTGGCCGAGCCATGTTGGAATTAACAAGCAAACTATTTGCCATTATTTAGTACCTACTTCGTACTCTTTAGTACTACCATTAAAAATATTAGTACCTCTCACGTAAATAAATTATTTAATTTAGTTAATTCACCGTATCATTTAACCTATGTCGCATTGCTCAAAATCCTTTGAGGTACTAAAATGTAAAATACCTATAGGTAATTAGTAGATCTAAATAAGCTCTATCTAACGGTATAAATATTGTACTAATACATTATTCAATAATCATATAATATTTAACATTAATTGTGTTGCAATGTTTAACAAATCAGTGGGAAAGTGTGGGATATGACGAGGGATACTATAAGGGAGAGTCTGGGATAAAGTGGGATTTTTTTTGTATCAGTGCGTGGCATATTTTTACCGTAGAGTGGAAACACTGCATATTTGTTTATAAATCACAAAAAATGTAAACACGTTTTCAACTATGAAGTTAGGTTATGTTTTGTTCCATACATTTTGTTATTTTGAAATAATTTAAAATGTGAGTGTTATGTAAATTGATAGTGTTTTGTCGTGTTTAAAACAATACTTAGCCTATATCTATTTAGATTTATTATTAGTTTATTTTTTACTGGAAAACTTCGATGTAAAAGCTAAGAGTTTGGACTAGTGATGATAAATTAATACAATAGGTTTTGGAATTTTTGAATTACTCGGACAGTATAACTCTGTAACACGACTGACTGATTGATAATCAAGCGTGTTGTAGACCTATAGTAGTTTCTTTACATTGTGAACAAATTACTTTATGGCAGACTTACTAAACGATCATACGTGCAAACTATCTTTATTACATGTAATGTACCAAATAAGCCTCACTGTCACCTAATGACATGGGATTAAAGTTTTGTAATCTACCGGTCAGTAAAATAGTCTGGTTACAGTTTATATTTGTTTGCATTTTCTGTGGTTAATATTGATTTTCATAAAAAATCAAGATGTCCAAAACTCCTTAGTCCCAACCGTCTACATTGTTCAACTAATTACGATGTAGACAGATTGCCCTCCTGAAAAATTGTCATTAATGTAGATGTTGGATTTTGCTCTTAAATATCTCGTGTTGCGATTTCAGTAGCTTGTGTATTTAAATCCAAACTAACATATATTAATAATGTAAACATTTTTAAATTTAAGGTATGAATTTTATAAGATACTGTTATATAAATAAATCATTGAATACATTTGTTTACATTAAATGGATTTAAAACAAGTATATTTCTGTATGTTTAACCCCCTGATTTTGGAGCTGGAAATTAATAGGTGTAATAATAATTGGCAACTTTTCCCTCAGGTTATATATTTGAAACTTGTCGAAAACCATCCGGTGTCAAAAATATATTAGTCATTGGCCGAGTCATAAAAAAGCGTGAACAGGAGCTAGGACCTGTGACCAAATAAACGCAATCAGTTTAATCTAACTTGCTAGGTACACACAGTGGTTTTAAGAGGTTAATTGCTCCACCTCACCCTCCAGGGTTAGATGGAAACGTATTCCGCATATTCTCTATTCATTGTTGCTAGATTAGGAAACCCCAGCATAGCTGCTATAGGCACGTTTTCCACAAGCGGGAATTTTGCGCAGGTTACCAGAAGGTTAGGATATAGCAGGAAAGGAAAGGGTGGGATGGGACAGGCAGCCAAATTGGCCTTTCAGAGTACCAACTCCCGTGCCTTGTGACAGCTGTGATCAGGCTCAATGTGGACCCGCTCTGCCCTCCAACTGGCCAACTCAACGGATGGGGTATCCATGTACAACAGCCAGGGACCATACATTCTCAGGTTGGGGACCAACCCCTGAGTTTCCGCCCCGAGCCGCTGCAAGTGGAGGGACCAAAGGTGAAAGGGAAGTTTGTCATAATGGACATCCAAAAAACTTCATATGTAATGACAATTTCATTTGCTGTACCCAATGTCAGCATCCAAACTGGTATAGACCAGTTTTAAGGTTGTCCTAGGACGAATATTCTCTATTGGTCAATGCTAACCCACCAAGTTTTAATAAAATTAATCAGTATACAAGAGATATATGTTTTTTATTTCTTATAAGAATAACATCGGACAATATACTTAGTTTACTGCTGAATGGAAATTGAAATATTCTCCACAACCATTAGCCGATTAGCCTACTAACGAAATACTAATTTTACCGTGTGTGGATTGGAGTACTAATTTTTAATCTTTTAGAGCTTTTTATGGCAATGAGATAAAATTGTTGAAACCTGCTAAAAATATTTAAAGTTTATGGTACTTTGAAAGGTAAAAAAACTGAAGTTTGGGATCTCTTAAGCCCTGTAATTTCTGAACCCAAATTTTTCTAAAAAATCAGGTGGTATATTTTATTAGAAACCTAATATAAACCACCAAATAAAAATCCAAAGATTTCGAAAGCGGCTCCTCAAAACTGCTCCAGACCTATGTACTACGTTGTTGGGTACCAAAATATTATGAATACCTCTTTGTTCTTCCCTCAGGGCTCTGCCTTTACTATCACTCCCAACTTTTAATTTTAACGTATGATTCGTTGGATTTATTTTGTTAAAGCAGCATCTCCTGAAAGATGTCCCCACGTTTGATACGCCGCCCTACTCAACCATAGACCTCCACCGCACAGGAAAGTTTTCTATGTTATTATTTACGCCTCTTTTAGTAATTTTAGAAAATTTTCAATTATACAAAAAATTGTTATTTTCTTTTAACCCCGACCTTAGAGCTCCGCATCGCTGGCTTTAAAAGTTGCCTTGTTAAATTTATAGAGGAAAGATGATCCTTGGGTAAGCGTTCGGGAGTTCTGGTCAGCGTTCGGGTTGAGTACTACTAGCTGGTCAGACAGACATTATTCTGTCCTAATGTCACTGAATTTGTTTTATGTCAAAAATTCTCGTTCTTTTTCATGATGAGCTCGTTAGCTACGCTCACTTGCCAATGTTTATATAGAGCTTGCTTCGGTATTGAAAATGAGTTGCTATTCAAATAGATTTATTATTTCTATAATAAACATATGTTTATATGCTTTTCAAGTATGTTTAGATATCCTTATAACAGCTGTTTGATGAAACTCAATAACTAACATACAATCCCGACTTTGTTTTATGTATTTAGATAATGAAAATCACTTAATAATATCTTGCCATGACAACGTTAATATACACTAGGCAGAAATACGGATTTTAGCAATTCGAAATTTAAGTAATTGCACAACGCCACCTGTAGAGCCTGATATAAGCGTAGGTTATATTATATAAATCAAACAGGAAAGTTGGCCGGGCTGGTAAGGGCCCTCACTTGCATTTAGGGTGTAGACCAGAGCCTGTACAGACCTAAATTCAGCCCTGGCCGTTTGTATGCAGAACTTCAAACATGCTAGAATCCAGAATCAATGTCCCTGTCTCGTGTACATTCTATGTGCCTAAGAGTAAAAATATGTTATAGTCAATCAATACAAATGCTGAATTATTTTGACTCAATCCTATCCTACACTATAATATGAGTAAGGTTTGCATGCTCGCTTGCTTGGTTGATTGCTTGCAACTCTGATCTCAAAAACGGCTCCAACGATTTTCTTGAAAAATAACTAATGTGTCCTTCCAACTACTTGTGTTGTAAAACCTGATATCTGGGTTAAAAATAAGTTCTAGACATGTCCCATCCCCAAAAAAATCAAATAATGTAAAAAGCCACTATGGAAAATTGAAAAAATCACATTGGGCTTTTAGAGATTAAAATAAAAGCAAAAGAGTCATAACAGCTGTGCAAAATCTTTCAGCGAACTCTCAAAGTTATACTCATATAGTTTAAGTACTACCTGGGGCTGAGATTTGCTAGGGAAAGGTCAATCTTGTTTATGACTTGGAGTTGTTTTTCACTATGTACCCTACTAACGAGCATTTTTGAGGTCACAACAGTTGTTATTATAATGCACCTTTGAGTCATTCTGGATATGACCACTCTACATGTAATCTTCATTCAAAGGATTTATTATCTGATTTGATGGAACCACATGGAACTCATGTTGTTTATGATTATTAACATGTGGTTTCCTGAGAGCAGAGATTAAAATATTTGAGAGAAGATTACATATATAGAGTAGTAAAATAAATCAAAGGGATATTGAGCTATAAATAACAACTGGAGTGACCTTAAAAATGTAGAAAAGAGGCAAATGAGTTATACAAATCTGATTATCAGTAGGGGGAAGTGGTGAAATATGCTCCAAGTCATCTAAACAAACTGACTGGCCTTCCCCCGAGCAAAGTTCGGCCCCCAGGTATCATATACTCTAATATGAGTAAGGTTTGCTTGTATGTTTGCTTGCTTGCGACACTGATCTCAAAAAACGGCTCCAACGATTTCCTTAAAATGTTCAAAATAACTCATTTCTGGGATAAAAATAAGTTCTAGACAGGCCTCATTCCCAGGAAATATCAAATAATGTAAAAAAACTAAAATGATAGGTTAAAAAAATTAACATTGGGCTTATGGAGTTTTAAATCAACACAAAAGAATTTTATCAGCTGTTCATAATCAACCAGGGAATTGTCAAAGTAATACTCATGTTTTTTATGATTACAGTAGAACCTTGATAACACGACTCTTAAGGGGATCTCTAAAATAGTCTTCTTATCGAGGTGCACTTGTAATTGAGGGTCGTGCTATCAAGGTGGTTTTCACAACAAGACGTGCTATTGAGGTCACAGACTTTTTGCTATACCAAACACATTTTTTATGAAACATTTCTACATTACTGTATACTAGTGGCTTACAGGGGCTATAGCCCCTAACATATGGTGTTTGTGTAAGTGGATAATCACAGCTGATCATTAGTTCATTTTGCTTATTAATAAATCACTGTATTGATATTTCCATAAGAAAATCATTGGATCCTTGAAGTCCAGTGGAGCGTAGCCCACGTAATGTTTGACACTTCTGATATTTTTTCCACCGTCCTTGGCCCTCAAGCTTTAAAATGAATCGTCATAACCTAACTTAACTTCTTCCTAGCTCGAGATATTTCGTGGGGACCAATTCGCTTACGGAATTAATATAAAGAAGAAATCAGTCATAAATAAAAGAACAAATGTACAAGTAAAACAAACTTCTTTATTATTGCCATATAACATGATGATACGACTGATCTGACCCGTGATAGGTAAGGAAAGGCCGGAAGAGGAAGGGGGGTAGGGAAAGGGTTTTCTTGTTGAGACCTGAGCCCAAAATGTTGTTTACTTCAAAACATCTATTCTACCCGTGGGAACTATGTGTGAGAAAGGTTGAGTCGTGCTATAAAGGTTCCGTAACGGAAAACGGCGCGCTATTGAGGTTAGAGTCGTGAAATAAAGGTTTACTTACCCAAAGAAGCGTGTTATTGAGGTGGGTGTCGTGCTATAGAGGTTCAGTTATTTGAAAAGACGCGCTATAGAGGTTTATTTATTAGTAATATGAAATGACAAAAAGACGTGCTGTCGAGGTATTTATTCGAAAAGGAGTCGTGTTATAGAGGTATTTATAACATTGAGTGTTATGGGAGATTCGCGGGGATTAGAAAATCAGACTCATTATCGAGGTTTTCGTCTTATCGAGGGTCGCCGTAGCGAGGTTCTACTATATTAACATGTGGTTTCCTGAGAACAGAGATTAAAAGATTTGAGTGAAGATTATATATATAGAGTAGTAAAATAAATGAAAGGGACATTGAGCTATAAATAACAACTGGAGGAACCTTAAAAATGTAGAAAAGAGGCAAATGAGTTATACAAATCTGATTATCAGTAGGGGAAAGTGATGAAATATTACTCCAAGTCATCTAAACTGACTGACTGGCCCTCCCCCGAGCAAAGCTGGGCCCCCCAGGTACTGTCGTGTTAAAACGGATATGAGAAGGGTGTTACCACTCCAGTAGTCAGTAGTATTTTTTATTTATATTAGTCCTAAATTATCTGTTCTTGCCGTTGTGGAGTTAAAACGGATATGGGAATGGTGTTACCATTCCATTAGTAAAATGTTTGGCTTATTAATTATCTTTTCTTGCTGTTGTGGAGTTAAAACGGATAACAGAAGAGTGTTACCAATCCAGTACCTGCCTACATATCTTTAAAAATTCAGTCTTCGTTCATCCTCTTACGGGAAGAATGAGCGTACACCTAGTTAATGTGTCGGGGTTCTTATCTTAAGCTTATTTTTAGGGGGTAAAAGCACATGTTGTGATGATCTCTGTCTCCTGGGGCCCTTGCAATGCGTCTTGCCCTTGGATTTCCACAATCTCAGGAGTGTGCTAGTTAACGAGTGGCTTGTCATGCCATAGTCTCTTGCGCGGCATGGACTAAGGTGATTACCTCCATCGTGAATGTGACCAGTGCCTCGACGCTAGCCCTGCCAGGTGCTGCAAGGTCAATCCTCTGATGCTCCCCGTGAGATGCCCTTGGTGACCTTGGCCGCGACCAGCTTGTTGATGTCCAGTGGCGTAGCCCCTATGAGGTTCATGGGCTCTGTGCAAACCATCACGCATGTCGCAAATTGTGGAATACTGGTGGTCCCTAGCCGTGAAATCGTAGACAACTCTTCAGCCAGGGACCCACACCAATAAAGACTGTCACTCAGATGCAAGGGTGACGTCAGGGATTGAGCCTTTTTGCCTGGGGTGCAGGAAAATAGGCGAGATGCCTAGTATTGTAATTATATACAGTAGAACCTCAATTATTCAAAATTCAGGGGACAGCCTATTGATTTTGAATTAAAAGAAGTTTGAAATATCGAGAGTTTGAATTATCGAGGATAATGTGAATGGAATTCAAACATTAGAGACAATGAAAACAAACATCATTGGTTTCATATCTGGAGGAAACTGAATATACGCATTAGTTAATGTTTCAACATGCTTGTTTTTTTGCGCTTAATTACAATTTAAAGGGCTTACGGTACCAGAGTTCGTACTTTAGAGGTTGACTTGGAATATTAGAGGTAACGTTTATAACGTATATAATTCTTCGAATATTAGAGGTTTTATGAAGGGAACAGACAAAAGTAATTAATTATAGAGGTTTTCGAATTAGTGTTGTTCTTCTGTATATACACACATTTGTGTGTCCGTGAGTGCAATATCTGTTGTAAAAAATGTTTGGTACAAACATATAAAGCAACATTTGAGTTATGAGTTTAAGTTTGAAAACCATACAGATCAACTCATCTGATGGGAATTTTGGGGGGTTTATACCCCAAAAAAGGTTTTTTATTTTTTAATTTGCTACACATAATTAAATAGTCAATTTTTTGTTTTTGTCATGGATTCAGCAAAAAAATACCCCCGTCGCAGCAAACCTGCGTACTCAGCGAATTTCCTATGCATGAATATATTTCTTACTACCACATAAAGCCACTTACCAAGTTTCATAAAAATACTTAAATAAATAAGTGATACATAACATTTTATTTATTCTCCATAAGAATAACATTAGGGCTGAGAACGCAGGTTTGCTGCAACGAGGAAGATAAAAATATGGGTTTTTTGCAATTATCAATATAACTCAACCAGGTGAAGCTACATACCAAGTTTTAATGATTTATGTTCATAATTAAGGGAGATATAAAGCTTTACGTATTCTCCATGAGAATAACATTAGGGATGAGAATGCAGGTTTGCTGCTAAGAGGATAATCAACAAAAAATCAATTTGTTGTGCAAATATCAATATACCAGTACTAGGTGAAGCCACATACCAAGTTTCATCAATATATGTTCATAAATAATCGAGATATCTAATTTTAAATATTCTCCATAAGGATAACATTGGACAACGTACTGTGTTTAGCACTTTGAATATCTCGGCAACGGTTGGACGTAGAATCACAGTTTAAACACCAAAATGATTGTTTTGTAGAGCTAAACTGATTGGCAAAAGCGAATATGAAGTTTACAGTAAAATTAATTAAGGAAAAGCTAAAAACCATTTTTCCATAAGATTAACATGGGGGATTTTATGAACACTTTTTTTGGATTTTCTCCGCAACCACTTAACCTAGGTTAATGATTCAAAATACTATATTATTTGTTTTTTTAAGCTCTATAACATGGTTGGAACAAAAATTGTGTGAGTTAAAAATTTCAGGGTGTAAAGTGCAAAAAACTGATTTTTGGAAAATTTAAAACCCCCATAAACCCCCCTTCCCATGGTCCGATTTTTCTGGTTTTTGAACTTAAAGTCATGAATGTCATTTTACACATTGGAGCCAAATTTCATCGAAATCGGACGTTTTTTACTCAAGTTATCGCATTCACGGACACATATATATATATATATATATATATATATATATATATATAAATTTGAACGAATAGTGTTTTAGTCATCTGGGGACCTCAAAACAAAAAATTATCATGGTCTCGGGCTTAACTCTTACCATGAGACCTACGGTAATAGCTTCTTCCCTATAGGGGAAATTCGCTAAAACACAATTTGGTGTTTTGCTTATTTCCCTACGTCAAATGGTTACTGATATATTGAATGTGCTAAACATTTTGTGTTGTCCATAGTTAGTCTTATGGAGAATAAGAAAAATTGTAAGTCTCGCTTATATATGAATGTATACTGTTGAATCTTGGTATACGGCTTCATCTGGTTGTGGTCTATTGTTATTTCCTCAAAGAGCGCCATTTTGAACAATTTTTCCCTTAGGAGCAAACAAGGGCGTAGCCAGTGTGCTGAAGGTGCTCCAGCACCCCCGAAATTTTCATAAAATTATGTTTTTAACCCTAGGATTGCCCTTGCCTGATTAATGCTAAATTGCTTGGTGCCCTAGCAGTTTTTGCCATTTTGCAGAGGTTTTTTTAACAATTCACAGTGCCAACTACTTTTGATAACCTAGTCAAATTTATACTCAATTTGTTCAGAACAAAAAGATTATGAATAAAATAAAATAGAACGAATCCTTGTTGGTGCTTTTTTTGCAAAATTTTAAAAACCAAAATTGTAGAAATATTTTTGAAATAATTTTCAAAAGTAGATTCCTAGCATTTTTATACTATTTTATTTTACAGACAATCTAAGATATACAAAATGTAGGCAATTTATTTACCTACGTGGAATGGGCTTGGTTTATTTGAAAAATATTTTTTACCCGAACTACGGAAAGAAATATGGAAACCGGGGAAAATCAACAAACTTATGCTTATGCATTTAAAAAATAAAAATAAAATAAAAAGTATAAAAGTCATATACTAAAACTGTTATATTACTAAAGGTAACAATACAATTATTGTAAATTACGCACTTTTGTACATAGTAAGAACTGTTTTTATGGCTTTATATGAGTTGAAAAACAAAATTTGAGTTTTGCCGAAAGCCAAAATCAGTTATTCGAAGCTATATATAATTGTTGTACTTTTTTATAATATAATAAATGGTACATATAATAACAGTAAATATATTTCTGAAAAAGAATATATATATATATATAGAGAGAGGGAGAAATATGAACACGTGTTTTCCGAGATTTCTCCGCTCGCGAGTCGAAAATGTTTCGCGCACTAAATTTTGTTCAAATTATAATAGCAATTTTATTGATCTGTTACTGCTACAATTTTTGTTTATGTATGATAATTCAAGTTTAGAATCTCCTCTTTTAAATAACATCAATATTATTACGTTTGTGGATAATTTTAAATGCGTTATAAGCAGTTGGAAAAAATTGCCTTATTGGCAGGATTCCTGCCTTAGGGTAAAAACACAGTGGAGCAGGGCAGGTAGCTGGTAGCCTAGCCGGTCGCATACTCGCTTACTGCGTTGTAGAATTGAAGCGCGCGTTGTTACGGGCACGTACACAGTCCCGCCTAGCAGGTAGCCGGGATGGTAGCAGTGAGCTAAGCTGTGAGCGGCAAGAATTGCCAAGTCGATTGTTTATATCGCTGTAAGCGGGGATGGCGCGACTCGCGCATGTGCAATGGTACTTTACAACCACACGTTCTTGGGTTCTCGTGTTGCACACGGGGTCTTTCACGACGTATTCTCTGTGTACGTGGTGTTGTTTGTGTTGGTTGATTTGTTTAGTTTTTATTTTGAGTATTTTAATTGAAAGAAAATGGATGTCGAAAAATTAATAGCAGAGAAGTCTTCATTCAGATTTTTAGCAAATTTCCCGTATAGGGAAGAAGCTATTACCGTAGTCAAAATAGTAAGACCTATGCCCGGGACCATGATTACTTTTTGTTTTGAGGTGATGTTTTGAGGTTTTGAGGAGATGTCAAAATCACCATTTATTCAAAACTATATATACTATATATTATATGTGTGTGAGCCTCCGTGGGTGCAATAACTTTCGTAAAAATGGTCCGATGTTGATGAAATTTGGCACAATTGAGTAAAGCCATATTTATAGTACGAAAACCAGCCAGATCGCTCCATCCAACGGGGTATTTTTTTTGGGGGGGGTTTGTACCCCAAAAATGTTTTTTTTTTAGTTTTGTTTACATAAAAATTGTTAAGAAATAGAATTTGGTTTTAGCTTAAATAAAAAAAAATAGCTTATTATATTGCTTAATATCATTGTGGTCTATTTATATTTGCAGGAAAACAATTTCTTTTCCGATGGTTCCTATAGCAGCAAACCTGGTACTCTTGTGGATAGTAATTAAAATGTGACAAAACGCTTGTTTATAAAGGTATACTAATGAAACTTGGTATATGGCTTTATGTGGTATTATTACACATATATATGCACTGGAAGTTCGCTGAGTACGCAGGTTTGCTGCGAGGGGGGTATTTATTTGTTTGACGCGCCAGCCGACAAGCGACTGACTGAGCGTCAGTGTGTGTGTGTGTGCAGCTTCCCGCCAAGTAACCATGTAGGCTACAAGCGACCAGCGAGTATGCGAGTATGCGACCTGCCCTGTTCCACTGTGCTTTTACCCTTAGGCCATCCAGTGCACACATGCTTTGGCAGGATATCCTGCCAAGGGTAGTCCTAGGGTATTAACAATGACTAACAGAGTCTTCTTTAACTTCCTTAATAAACCTCAGTGTTCCTGCCTTGTTGGTTAGTTTATCGAACAAGTGAGACATTGCGTGTTTTTTTATCCCAATGAATTTTAATTTTGTTACTTAATGATTGACGTTTGTGCCTTTGCTAGGGGTTGTGTGACTGACTGAACACTACTTCCCCTCACAATTGTGTTACTGAAGCAAAAGTTGCAAATAATCAAAGTAAACTGACACGTTTAACACGTTAACTGAGGGTGTTAGATTAATCCAACGTGTTACCCCAGCGCTGGGAGCGGGCGTTGGAAAATTCTAACTCCAGACTATTGTTGACAAATGGGATCAGAGTGCGGCCAGCATTTGTGCGATAACACGACTGTTTCCCAAATCTTCTTGAGTGTCTTGCTATCAAGGATCTACTGTATAGTTTATTTTACAAATAAATTTTACCCCCCGTGAAAACTTTAGGGCACAGCTCGCTCATTGTGAACAGACTTTTAGTGCAACAAAGATCTTACCTCTTTCTATTACTTCTCAGTGGTGTAATATATATGGACAAAGTAGATAGGTGATGCAAGTTAGGTAATTACATTACAGCTACCAACCTTTTGATTTAAACCACATTTAAATCCAATTTTCTTGGTTTGTTTACTTGTTTTAGGGTCCACCAAAATTTGATGAGGAGCCTTCTCAGAGTAACAAAGTGCTAACCAAAGGAAACAAATCTAAGCCTGATAATAGGACTATAAACATAAAACAACAACGTAACATAATCAAGAACTCTGTTGAGACACCGGTTCCTGCAATACCTAAAATATATACTAAATCTACCGATTTGATGACGAAAAACTCTCTCTCTTCTCTCGGGAACCAATGTTCTTCTTATTCACCGAGTGGCCCTCCAGTAAGTGTTTCTTAAACTTTAATCCAAGTTAGAGTTAGCAAATTGTCAGTGTCTAATAGCTGACACTTAAGATTAAAATACTTGTATTTATCTTTTTGTATGCAACCAAATATAATATACATGTCTTTATTGTTTTCACGTACAATATCATATGATGAGATTGAAAAGAAATCTCATCTCTTAGTGGGTTCTACACCTAAATATTAAGGTATTATTAGTGTGTCGGGGTTCTTATCTTAAGCTTATTTTTAGGGGGTAAAAGCACATGTTGTGATGATCTCTGTCTCCTGGGGCCCTTGCAATGTGTCTTGCCCTTGGATTTCCACAATCTCAGGAGTGTGCTAGTTAACGAGTGGCTTGTCATGCCATAGTCTCTTGCGCGGCATGGACTAAGGTGATTACCTCCATCGTGAATGTGACCAGTGCCTCGACGCTAGCCCTGCCAGGTGCTGCAGGGTCAATCCTCTGATGCTCCCCGTGAGATGCCCTTGGTGACCTTGGCCGCAACCAGCTTGTTGACGTTCCAGCGGCCTAGCCCCTATGAGATTCATGTGCTCTGTGCAAACTATCACGCATGTCAAAAATTGTGGAATACTGGTGGTCCCTAGCCGTGAAATCGTAGACAACTCTTCAGCCAGGGACCCACACCAGTAAAGACTGTCACTCAGATGCAAAGGTGACGTCAGGGATTGAGCCTCTCTGCCTGGGGTGCAGGAAAATAGGCGAGATGCCTAGTATTGTAATTATATACAGTAGAACCTCAATTTTTCAAAATTCAGGGGACAGCCTATTGATTTTGAATTAAAAGAAGTTTGAAATATCGAGAGTTTGATTTATCGAGGATAATGTGAATGAAATTCAAATTTTAGAGACAATGAAAACAAACATCAATGGTTTCAGATCTGGAGGAAACTGAATATACGCATTAGTTAATGTTTCACATGCTTGTTTTTTGCGCTTAATTACAATTTAAAAGGCTTACGGTACCAGAGTTCGTACTTTAGAGGTTGACTTGGAATATTAGAGGTAACGTTTCAAATTACAGCAACAAATTTCAAATTATAGAGGTCCGAGTATAAACATAATCAAATTTTAGAGGCCACGTTATGCATTAAAACACTTTGAATTATTGGTATATAATTCTTCGAATATTAGAGGTTTTATGAAGGGAACAGACAAAAGTTATTAATTATAGAGGTTTTCGAATTAGTGTTGTTCTTCTGTATATACACACATTTGTGTGTCCGTGAGTGCAATATCTGTTGTAAAAAATGTTTGGTACAAACATATAAAGCAACATTTGAGTTATGAGTTTAAGTTCGAAAACCATACAGATCAACTCATCTGATGGGAATTTTGGGGGGTTTATACCCCAAACAAGTTTTTTATTTTTTAATTTGCTACAGATAATTAAATAGTCAAATTTTTGTTTTTGTCATGGATTCAGCAAAAAAAAAAAAACACAATTTGGTGTTTTGCTTATTTTCCTACGTCAATTGGTTACTGAGATATTGAATGTGCTAAACATATTGTGTTGTCCATAGTTAGTCTTATGGAGAATAAGAAAAATTGTAAGTCTCGCTTATATATGAATGTATACTGTTGAATCTTGGTATACGGCTTCATCTGGTTGTGGTCTATTGTTATTTCCTCAAAGAGCGCCATTTTGACCAATTTTTCCCTTAGGAGCAAACAAGGGCGTAGCCAGTGTGCTGAAGGTGCTCCAGCACCCCCGAAATTTTCATAAAATTGTGTTTTTAACTACATTACATTTAATTACATTACAGCTACCAACCTTTTGATTTAAACCACATTTAAATCCAATTTTCTTGGTTTGTTTACTTGTTTTAGGGTCCACCAAAATTCGATGAGGAGCCTTCTCAGAGAAAAAAAGTGCTAACTAAAGAAAACAAATCTAAGCCTGGTAATAGGACTATAAACATAAAAGAACAACGTAACATAATCAAGAACTCTGTTGAGACACCGGTTCCTGCAATACCTAAAATATATACTAAATCTACCGATTTGATGACGAAAAACTCTCTCTCTTCTCTCGGGAACCAATGTTCTTCTTATTCACCGAGTGGCCCTCCAGTAAGTGTTTCTTAAACTTTAATCCAAGTTAGAGTTAGCAAATTGTCAGTGTCTAATAGCTGACACTTAAGATTAAAATACTTGTATTTATCTTTTTGTATGCAAACAAATATAATATACATGTCTTTATTGTTTTCACATACAATATCATATGATGAGATTGAAAAGAAATCTTATCTCTTAGTTGGTTCTACACCTAAATATTATTGTATTATTAGTGTGTCGGGGTTCTTATCTTAAGCTTATTTTTAGGGGGTAAAAGCACATGTTGTGATGATCTCTGTCTCCTGGGGCCCTTGCAATGCGTCTTGCCCTTGGATTTCCACAATCTCAGGAGTGTGCTAGTTAACGAGTGGCTTGTCATGCCATAGTCTCTTGCGCGGCATGGACTAAGGTGATTACCTCCATCGTGAATGTGACCAGTGCCTCGGCGCTAGCCCTGCCAGGTGCTGCAGGGTCAATCCTCTGATGCTCCCCATGAGATACCCTTGGTGACCTTGGCCGCGACCAGCTTGTTGACGTTCCAGCGGCCTAGCCCCTATGAGATTCATGTGCTCTGTGCAAACTATCACGCATGTCGAAAATTGTGGAATACTGGTGGTCCCTAGCCATGAAATCGTAGACAACTCTCCAGCCAGGGACCCACACCAGTAAAGACTGTCACTCAGATGCAAAGGTGACGTCAGGGATTGAGCCTCTCTGCCTGGGGTGCAGGAAAATAGGCGAGATGCCTAGTATTGTAATTATATACAGTAGAACCTCAATTATTCAAAATTCAGGGGACAGCCTATTGATTTTGAATTAAAAGAAGTTTGAAATATCGAGAGTTTGAATTATCGAGGATAATGTGAATGGAATTCAAACATTAGAGACAATGAAAACAAACATCATTGGTTTCATATCTGGAGGAAACTGAATATACGCATTAGTTAATGTTTCAACATGCTTGTTTTTTTGCGCTTAATTACAATTTAAAGGGCTTACGGTACCAGAGTTCGTACTTTAGAGGTTGACTTGGAATATTAGAGGTAACGTTTATAACGTATATAATTCTTCGAATATTAGAGGTTTTATGAAGGGAACAGACAAAAGTAATTAATTATAGAGGTTTTCGAATTAGTGTTGTTCTTCTGTATATACACACATTTGTGTGTCCGTGAGTGCAATATCTGTTGTAAAAAATGTTTGGTACAAACATATAAAGCAACATTTGAGTTATGAGTTTAAGTTTGAAAACCATACAGATCAACTCATCTGATGGGAATTTTGGGGGGTTTATACCCCAAAAAAGGTTTTTTATTTTTTAATTTGCTACACATAATTAAATAGTCAATTTTTTGTTTTTGTCATGGATTCAGCAAAAAAATACCCCCGTCGCAGCAAACCTGCGTACTCAGCGAATTTCCTATGCATGAATATATTTCTTACTACCACATAAAGCCACTTACCAAGTTTCATAAAAATACTTAAATAAATAAGTGATACATAACATTTTATTTATTCTCCATAAGAATAACATTAGGGCTGAGAACGCAGGTTTGCTGCAACGAGGAAGATAAAAATATGGGTTTTTTGCAATTATCAATATAACTCAACCAGGTGAAGCTACATACCAAGTTTTAATGATTTATGTTCATAATTAAGGGAGATATAAAGCTTTACGTATTCTCCATGAGAATAACATTAGGGATGAGAATGCAGGTTTGCTGCTAAGAGGATAATCAACAAAAAATCAATTTGTTGTGCAAATATCAATATACCAGTACTAGGTGAAGCCACATACCAAGTTTCATCAATATATGTTCATAAATAATCGAGATATCTAATTTTAAATATTCTCCATAAGGATAACATTGGACAACGTACTGTGTTTAGCACTTTGAATATCTCGGCAACGGTTGGACGTAGAATCACAGTTTAAACACCAAAATGATTGTTTTGTAGAGCTAAACTGATTGGCAAAAGCGAATATGAAGTTTACAGTAAAATTAATTAAGGAAAAGCTAAAAACCATTTTTCCATAAGATTAACATGGGGGATTTTATGAACACTTTTTTTGGATTTTCTCCGCAACCACTTAACCTAGGTTAATGATTCAAAATACTATATTATTTGTTTTTTTAAGCTCTATAACATGGTTGGAACAAAAATTGTGTGAGTTAAAAATTTCAGGGTGTAAAGTGCAAAAAACTGATTTTTGGAAAATTTAAAACCCCCATAAACCCCCCTTCCCATGGTCCGATTTTTCTGGTTTTTGAACTTAAAGTCATGAATGTCATTTTACACATTGGAGCCAAATTTCATCGAAATCGGACGTTTTTTACTCAAGTTATCGCATTCACGGACACATATATATATATATATATATATATATATATATATATATATATAAATTTGAACGAATAGTGTTTTAGTCATCTGGGGACCTCAAAACAAAAAATTATCATGGTCTCGGGCTTAACTCTTACCATGAGACCTACGGTAATAGCTTCTTCCCTATAGGGGAAATTCGCTAAAACACAATTTGGTGTTTTGCTTATTTCCCTACGTCAAATGGTTACTGATATATTGAATGTGCTAAACATTTTGTGTTGTCCATAGTTAGTCTTATGGAGAATAAGAAAAATTGTAAGTCTCGCTTATATATGAATGTATACTGTTGAATCTTGGTATACGGCTTCATCTGGTTGTGGTCTATTGTTATTTCCTCAAAGAGCGCCATTTTGAACAATTTTTCCCTTAGGAGCAAACAAGGGCGTAGCCAGTGTGCTGAAGGTGCTCCAGCACCCCCGAAATTTTCATAAAATTATGTTTTTAACCCTAGGATTGCCCTTGCCTGATTAATGCTAAATTGCTTGGTGCCCTAGCAGTTTTTGCCATTTTGCAGAGGTTTTTTTAACAATTCACAGTGCCAACTACTTTTGATAACCTAGTCAAATTTATACTCAATTTGTTCAGAACAAAAAGATTATGAATAAAATAAAATAGAACGAATCCTTGTTGGTGCTTTTTTTGCAAAATTTTAAAAACCAAAATTGTAGAAATATTTTTGAAATAATTTTCAAAAGTAGATTCCTAGCATTTTTATACTATTTTATTTTACAGACAATCTAAGATATACAAAATGTAGGCAATTTATTTACCTACGTGGAATGGGCTTGGTTTATTTGAAAAATATTTTTTACCCGAACTACGGAAAGAAATATGGAAACCGGGGAAAATCAACAAACTTATGCTTATGCATTTAAAAAATAAAAATAAAATAAAAAGTATAAAAGTCATATACTAAAACTGTTATATTACTAAAGGTAACAATACAATTATTGTAAATTACGCACTTTTGTACATAGTAAGAACTGTTTTTATGGCTTTATATGAGTTGAAAAACAAAATTTGAGTTTTGCCGAAAGCCAAAATCAGTTATTCGAAGCTATATATAATTGTTGTACTTTTTTATAATATAATAAATGGTACATATAATAACAGTAAATATATTTCTGAAAAAGAATATATATATATATATAGAGAGAGGGAGAAATATGAACACGTGTTTTCCGAGATTTCTCCGCTCGCGAGTCGAAAATGTTTCGCGCACTAAATTTTGTTCAAATTATAATAGCAATTTTATTGATCTGTTACTGCTACAATTTTTGTTTATGTATGATAATTCAAGTTTAGAATCTCCTCTTTTAAATAACATCAATATTATTACGTTTGTGGATAATTTTAAATGCGTTATAAGCAGTTGGAAAAAATTGCCTTATTGGCAGGATTCCTGCCTTAGGGTAAAAACACAGTGGAGCAGGGCAGGTAGCTGGTAGCCTAGCCGGTCGCATACTCGCTTACTGCGTTGTAGAATTGAAGCGCGCGTTGTTACGGGCACGTACACAGTCCCGCCTAGCAGGTAGCCGGGATGGTAGCAGTGAGCTAAGCTGTGAGCGGCAAGAATTGCCAAGTCGATTGTTTATATCGCTGTAAGCGGGGATGGCGCGACTCGCGCATGTGCAATGGTACTTTACAACCACACGTTCTTGGGTTCTCGTGTTGCACACGGGGTCTTTCACGACGTATTCTCTGTGTACGTGGTGTTGTTTGTGTTGGTTGATTTGTTTAGTTTTTATTTTGAGTATTTTAATTGAAAGAAAATGGATGTCGAAAAATTAATAGCAGAGAAGTCTTCATTCAGATTTTTAGCAAATTTCCCGTATAGGGAAGAAGCTATTACCGTAGTCAAAATAGTAAGACCTATGCCCGGGACCATGATTACTTTTTGTTTTGAGGTGATGTTTTGAGGTTTTGAGGAGATGTCAAAATCACCATTTATTCAAAACTATATATACTATATATTATATGTGTGTGAGCCTCCGTGGGTGCAATAACTTTCGTAAAAATGGTCCGATGTTGATGAAATTTGGCACAATTGAGTAAAGCCATATTTATAGTACGAAAACCAGCCAGATCGCTCCATCCAACGGGGTATTTTTTTTGGGGGGGGTTTGTACCCCAAAAATGTTTTTTTTTAGTTTTGTTTACATAAAAATTGTTAAGAAATAGAATTTGGTTTTAGCTTAAATAAAAAAAAATAGCTTATTATATTGCTTAATATCATTGTGGTCTATTTATATTTGCAGGAAAACAATTTCTTTTCCGATGGTTCCTATAGCAGCAAACCTGGTACTCTTGTGGATAGTAATTAAAATGTGACAAAACGCTTGTTTATAAAGGTATACTAATGAAACTTGGTATATGGCTTTATGTGGTATTATTACACATATATATGCACTGGAAGTTCGCTGAGTACGCAGGTTTGCTGCGAGGGGGGTATTTATTTGTTTGACGCGCCAGCCGACAAGCGACTGACTGAGCGTCAGTGTGTGTGTGTGTGCAGCTTCCCGCCAAGTAACCATGTAGGCTACAAGCGACCAGCGAGTATGCGAGTATGCGACCTGCCCTGTTCCACTGTGCTTTTACCCTTAGGCCATCCAGTGCACACATGCTTTGGCAGGATATCCTGCCAAGGGTAGTCCTAGGGTATTAACAATGACTAACAGAGTCTTCTTTAACTTCCTTAATAAACCTCAGTGTTCCTGCCTTGTTGGTTAGTTTATCGAACAAGTGAGACATTGCGTGTTTTTTTATCCCAATGAATTTTAATTTTGTTACTTAATGATTGACGTTTGTGCCTTTGCTAGGGGTTGTGTGACTGACTGAACACTACTTCCCCTCACAATTGTGTTACTGAAGCAAAAGTTGCAAATAATCAAAGTAAACTGACACGTTTAACACGTTAACTGAGGGTGTTAGATTAATCCAACGTGTTACCCCAGCGCTGGGAGCGGGCGTTGGAAAATTCTAACTCCAGACTATTGTTGACAAATGGGATCAGAGTGCGGCCAGCATTTGTGCGATAACACGACTGTTTCCCAAATCTTCTTGAGTGTCTTGCTATCAAGGATCTACTGTATAGTTTATTTTACAAATAAATTTTACCCCCCGTGAAAACTTTAGGGCACAGCTCGCTCATTGTGAACAGACTTTTAGTGCAACAAAGATCTTACCTCTTTCTATTACTTCTCAGTGGTGTAATATATATGGACAAAGTAGATAGGTGATGCAAGTTAGGTAATTACATTACAGCTACCAACCTTTTGATTTAAACCACATTTAAATCCAATTTTCTTGGTTTGTTTACTTGTTTTAGGGTCCACCAAAATTTGATGAGGAGCCTTCTCAGAGTAACAAAGTGCTAACCAAAGGAAACAAATCTAAGCCTGATAATAGGACTATAAACATAAAACAACAACGTAACATAATCAAGAACTCTGTTGAGACACCGGTTCCTGCAATACCTAAAATATATACTAAATCTACCGATTTGATGACGAAAAACTCTCTCTCTTCTCTCGGGAACCAATGTTCTTCTTATTCACCGAGTGGCCCTCCAGTAAGTGTTTCTTAAACTTTAATCCAAGTTAGAGTTAGCAAATTGTCAGTGTCTAATAGCTGACACTTAAGATTAAAATACTTGTATTTATCTTTTTGTATGCAACCAAATATAATATACATGTCTTTATTGTTTTCACGTACAATATCATATGATGAGATTGAAAAGAAATCTCATCTCTTAGTGGGTTCTACACCTAAATATTAAGGTATTATTAGTGTGTCGGGGTTCTTATCTTAAGCTTATTTTTAGGGGGTAAAAGCACATGTTGTGATGATCTCTGTCTCCTGGGGCCCTTGCAATGTGTCTTGCCCTTGGATTTCCACAATCTCAGGAGTGTGCTAGTTAACGAGTGGCTTGTCATGCCATAGTCTCTTGCGCGGCATGGACTAAGGTGATTACCTCCATCGTGAATGTGACCAGTGCCTCGACGCTAGCCCTGCCAGGTGCTGCAGGGTCAATCCTCTGATGCTCCCCGTGAGATGCCCTTGGTGACCTTGGCCGCAACCAGCTTGTTGACGTTCCAGCGGCCTAGCCCCTATGAGATTCATGTGCTCTGTGCAAACTATCACGCATGTCAAAAATTGTGGAATACTGGTGGTCCCTAGCCGTGAAATCGTAGACAACTCTTCAGCCAGGGACCCACACCAGTAAAGACTGTCACTCAGATGCAAAGGTGACGTCAGGGATTGAGCCTCTCTGCCTGGGGTGCAGGAAAATAGGCGAGATGCCTAGTATTGTAATTATATACAGTAGAACCTCAATTTTTCAAAATTCAGGGGACAGCCTATTGATTTTGAATTAAAAGAAGTTTGAAATATCGAGAGTTTGATTTATCGAGGATAATGTGAATGAAATTCAAATTTTAGAGACAATGAAAACAAACATCAATGGTTTCAGATCTGGAGGAAACTGAATATACGCATTAGTTAATGTTTCACATGCTTGTTTTTTGCGCTTAATTACAATTTAAAAGGCTTACGGTACCAGAGTTCGTACTTTAGAGGTTGACTTGGAATATTAGAGGTAACGTTTCAAATTACAGCAACAAATTTCAAATTATAGAGGTCCGAGTATAAACATAATCAAATTTTAGAGGCCACGTTATGCATTAAAACACTTTGAATTATTGGTATATAATTCTTCGAATATTAGAGGTTTTATGAAGGGAACAGACAAAAGTTATTAATTATAGAGGTTTTCGAATTAGTGTTGTTCTTCTGTATATACACACATTTGTGTGTCCGTGAGTGCAATATCTGTTGTAAAAAATGTTTGGTACAAACATATAAAGCAACATTTGAGTTATGAGTTTAAGTTCGAAAACCATACAGATCAACTCATCTGATGGGAATTTTGGGGGGTTTATACCCCAAACAAGTTTTTTATTTTTTAATTTGCTACAGATAATTAAATAGTCAAATTTTTGTTTTTGTCATGGATTCAGCAAAAAAAAAAAAACACAATTTGGTGTTTTGCTTATTTTCCTACGTCAATTGGTTACTGAGATATTGAATGTGCTAAACATATTGTGTTGTCCATAGTTAGTCTTATGGAGAATAAGAAAAATTGTAAGTCTCGCTTATATATGAATGTATACTGTTGAATCTTGGTATACGGCTTCATCTGGTTGTGGTCTATTGTTATTTCCTCAAAGAGCGCCATTTTGACCAATTTTTCCCTTAGGAGCAAACAAGGGCGTAGCCAGTGTGCTGAAGGTGCTCCAGCACCCCCGAAATTTTCATAAAATTGTGTTTTTAACTACATTACATTTAATTACATTACAGCTACCAACCTTTTGATTTAAACCACATTTAAATCCAATTTTCTTGGTTTGTTTACTTGTTTTAGGGTCCACCAAAATTCGATGAGGAGCCTTCTCAGAGAAAAAAAGTGCTAACTAAAGAAAACAAATCTAAGCCTGGTAATAGGACTATAAACATAAAAGAACAACGTAACATAATCAAGAACTCTGTTGAGACACCGGTTCCTGCAATACCTAAAATATATACTAAATCTACCGATTTGATGACGAAAAACTCTCTCTCTTCTCTCGGGAACCAATGTTCTTCTTATTCACCGAGTGGCCCTCCAGTAAGTGTTTCTTAAACTTTAATCCAAGTTAGAGTTAGCAAATTGTCAGTGTCTAATAGCTGACACTTAAGATTAAAATACTTGTATTTATCTTTTTGTATGCAAACAAATATAATATACATGTCTTTATTGTTTTCACATACAATATCATATGATGAGATTGAAAAGAAATCTTATCTCTTAGTTGGTTCTACACCTAAATATTATTGTATTATTAGTGTGTCGGGGTTCTTATCTTAAGCTTATTTTTAGGGGGTAAAAGCACATGTTGTGATGATCTCTGTCTCCTGGGGCCCTTGCAATGCGTCTTGCCCTTGGATTTCCACAATCTCAGGAGTGTGCTAGTTAACGAGTGGCTTGTCATGCCATAGTCTCTTGCGCGGCATGGACTAAGGTGATTACCTCCATCGTGAATGTGACCAGTGCCTCGGCGCTAGCCCTGCCAGGTGCTGCAGGGTCAATCCTCTGATGCTCCCCATGAGATACCCTTGGTGACCTTGGCCGCGACCAGCTTGTTGACGTTCCAGCGGCCTAGCCCCTATGAGATTCATGTGCTCTGTGCAAACTATCACGCATGTCGAAAATTGTGGAATACTGGTGGTCCCTAGCCATGAAATCGTAGACAACTCTCCAGCCAGGGACCCACACCAGTAAAGACTGTCACTCAGATGCAAAGGTGACGTCAGGGATTGAGCCTCTCTGCCTGGGGTGCAGGAAAATAGGCGAGATGCCTAGTATTGTAATTATATACAGTAGAACCTCAATTTTTCAAAATTCAGGGGACAGCCTATTGATTTTGAATTAAAAGAAGTTTGAAATATCGACAGTTTGAATTATCGAGGATAATGTGAATGAAATTCAAATTTTAGAGACAATGAAAACAAACATCAATGGTTTCAGATCTGGAGGAAACTGAATATACGCATTAGTTAATGTTTCACATGCTTGTTTTTTGCGCTTAATTACAATTTAAGAGGCTTACGGTACCAGAGTTCGTACTTTAGAGGTTGACTTGGAATATTAGAGGTAACGTTTATAACGTATATAATTCTTCGAATATTAGAGGTTTTATGAAGGGAACAGACAAAAGTTATTAATTATAGAGGTTTTCGAATTAGTGTTGTTCTTCTGTATATACACACATTTGTGTGTCCGTGAGTGCAATATCTGTTGTAAAAAATGTTTGGTACAAACATATAAAGCAACATTTGAGTTATGAGTTTAAGTTCGAAAACCATACAGATCAACTCATCTGATGGGAATTTTGGGGGGTTTATACCCCAAACAAGTTTTTTATTTTTTAATTTGCTACACATGATTAAATAGTAAAATCTTTGTTTTCGTAATGGATTCAGCAAAAAAAAAAAAAAAAAAACACAATTTGGTGTTTTGCTTATTTCCCTACGTCAATTGGTTACTGAGATATTGAATGTGCTAAACATTTTGTGTTGTCCATAGTTAGTCTTATGGAGAATAAGAAAAATTGTAAGTCTCGCTTATATATGAATGTATACTGTTGAATCTTGGTATACGGCTTCATCTGGTTGTGGTCTATTGTTATTTCCTCAAAGAGCACCATTTTGAACAATTTTTCCCTTAGGAGCAAACAAGGGCGTAGCCAGTGTGCTGAAGGTGCTCCAGCACCCCCGAAATTTTCATAAAATTGTGTTTTTAACCCTAGGACTGCCCTTGCCTGATTAATGCTAAATTGCTTGGTGCCCTAGCAGTTTTTGCCATTTTGCAGAGGTTTTTTTAACAATTCACAGTGCCTAAACTACTTTTTATAACCTAGTCATATTTATACTCAAATTGTTCAGAACAAAAAGATTATGAATAAAATAAAATAGAACGAATCCTTGTTGGTGTTTTTTTTGCAAAATTTTAAAAACCAAAATTGTAGAAATATTTTTGAAATAATTTTCAAAAGTAGATTCCTAGCATTTTTATACTATTTTATTTTATAGACAATCTAAGATATACAAAATGTAGGCAATTTATTTACCTACGTGGAATGGGTTTGGTTTATATGAAAAATATTTTTTACTCGAACTACGGAAAGAAATATGGAAACCGGGGAAAATCAACAAACTTATGCTATACATTTAAAACATAAAAATAAAATAAAAAGTATACATGTAATATACTAAAACTGTTATATTACTAAAGGTAACAATACAATTATTGTAAATTATGCACTTTTGTACAAAGTAAGAACTGTTTTTATGGCTTTATATGAGTTGAAAAACAAAATTTTTGCCGAAAGCCAAAATTAGTTATTCAAAGCTATATATAATTGTTGTACTTTTTTATGATATAATAAATGGTAAATATAATTACAGTAAATATATTTCTGAAAAAGAATATATATATATATATAAATCGGGAGAAATATGAACACGTATTTTCCGAGATTTCTCTGCTCGCGAGTCGAAAATGTTTCGCGCACTTAATGTTGTTCAAATTATAATAGCAATTTTATTGATCTGTTATTGCTAAAATAATTGTTTATGTATGAAAATTCAAGTTTAGAATCTCCTCTTTTAAACGGCATCAATATTATTACGTTTGTGGATAATTTTAAATGCGATACAAGCAGTTGGAAAAAAATTGCCTTATTGGCAGGATTCCTGCCTTAGGCCATCCAGTGCACACATGCTTTGGTAGGATATCCTGCCAAGGGTAGTCCTAGGGTATTAACAATGACTAACAGAGGCTTCTTTAACTTCCTTGATGAACCTCAGTATTCCTGCCTTGCTGGTTAGTTTATCGAACAAGTGAGACATTGCATGTTTTTTTATCCCAATGAATTTGAATTTTGTTACTTAATGATTGACTTTTGTGCCTTTGCTTGGGGTTGTGTGACTGACTGAACACTACTATCCCTCACAATTGTGTTGTACTGAAGCAAAAGTTGCAAATAATCAAAGTAAACTGACACGTTTAACACGTTCACTGAGGGCGTTAGATTAATCCAACGTGTTACCCCAGCGCTGGGAGCGGGCGTTGGAAAATTCTAACTCCAGACTATTGTTGACAAATGGGATCAGAGTGCGGCCAGCATTTGTGCGATAACACGACTGTTTCCCAAATCTTCTAGAGTACCTTGCTATCAAGGATCTACTGTATAGTTTATTTTACAAATAAATTTTACCCCCCGTGAAAACTTTAGGGCACAGCTCGCTCATTGTGAACAAAATTTTGGTGCAACAAAGATCTTACCTCTTTCTATTACTTCTCAGTGGTGTAATATATATGGACAAAGTAGATAGGTGATGCAAGTTAGGTAATTACATTACAGCTACCAACCTTTTGATTTAAACCACATTTAAATCCAATTTTCTTGGTTTGTTTACTTGTTTTAGTGTCCACCAAAATTCGATGAGGAGCCTTCTCAGAGAAAAAAAGTGCTAACTAAAGAAAACAAATCTAAGCCTGGTAATAGCACTATAAACATAAAAGAACAACGTAACATAATCAAGAACTCTGTTGAGACACCGGTTCCTGCAATACCTAAAATATATACTAAATCTACCGATTTGATGACGAAAAACTCTCTCTCTTCTCTCGGGAACCAATGTTCTTCTTATTCACCGAGTGGCCCTCCAGTAAGTGTTTCTTAAACTTTAATCCAAGTTAGAGTTAGCAAATTGTCAGTGTCTAATAGCTGACACTTAAGATTAAAATACTTGTATTTATCTTTTTGTATGCAAACAAATATAATATACATGTCTTTATTGTTTTCACGTACAATATCATATGATGAGATTGAAAAGAAATCTTATCTCTTAGTTGGTTCTACACCTAAATATTAAGGTATTATTAGTGTGTCGGGGTTCTTATCTTAAGCTTATTTTTAGGGGGTAAAAGCACATGTTGTGATGATCTCTGTCTCCTGGGGCCCTTGCAATGTGTCTTGCCCTTGGATTTCCACAATCTCAGGAGTGTGCTAGTTAACGAGTGGCTTGTCATGCCATAGTCTCTTGCGCGGCATGGACTAAGGTGATTACCTCCATCGTGAATGTGACCAGTGCCTCGCCGCTAGCCCTGCCAATCCTCTGATGCTCCCCGTGAGATGCCCTTGGTGACCTTGGCCGCGACCAGTTTGTTGACGTTCCAGCGGCCTAGCCCCTATGAGATTCATGTGCTCTGTGCAAACTATCACGCATGTCGAAAATTGTGGAATACTGGTGGTCCCTAGCCATGAAATCGTAGACAACTCTCCAGTCAGGGACCCACACCAGTAAAGACTGTCACTCAGATGCAAAGGTGACGTCAGGGATTGAGCCTCTCTGCCTGGGGTGCAGGAAAATAGGCGAGATGCCTAGTATTGTAATTATATACAGTAGAACCTCAATTTTTAAAAATTCAGGGGACAGCCTATTGATTTTGAATTAAAAGAAGTTTTAAATATCGAGAGTTTGATTTATCGAGGATAATGTGAATGAAATTCAAATTTTAGAGACAATGAAAACAAACATCAATGGTTTCAGATCTAGAGGAAACTGAATATACGCATTAGTTAATGTTTCACATGCTTGTTTTTTGCGCTTAATTACAATTTATGAGGCTTACGGTACCAGAGTTCGTACTTTAGAGGTTGACTTGGAATATTAGAGGTAACGTTTATAACGTATATAATTCTTCGAATATTAGAGGTTTTATGAAGGGAACAGACAAAAGTAATTAATTATAGAGGTTTTCGAATTAGTGTTTTTCTTCTGTATATACACACATTTGTGTGTCCGTGAGTGCAATATCTGTTGTAAAAAATGTTTGGTACAAACATATAAAGCAACATTTGAGTTATGAGTTTAAGTTTGAAAACCATACAGATCAACTCATCTGATGGGAATTTTGGGGGGTTTATACCCCAAAAAAGGTTTTTTATTTTTTTATTTGCTACACATAATTAAATAGTCAAATCTTTGTTTTTGTCATGGATTCAGCAAAAAAAAAAAGCACAATTTGGTGTTTTGCTTATTTCCCTACGTCTATTGGTTACTGAGATATTGAATGTGCTAAACATTTTGTGTTGTCCATAGTTAGTCTTATGGAGAATAAGAAAAATTGTAAGTCTCGCTTATATATGAATGTATACTGTTGAATCTTGGTATACGGCTTCATCTGGTTGTGGTCTATTGTTATTTCCTCAAAGAGCGCCATTTTGAACAATTTTTCCCTTAGGAGCAAACAAGGGCGTAGCCAGTGTGCTGAAGGTGCTCCAGCACCCCCGAAATTTTCATAAAATTGTGTTTTTAACCCTAGGATTGCCCTTGCCTGATTAATGCTAAATTGCTTGGTGCCCTAGCAGTTTTTGCCATTTTGCAGAAGTTTTTTTAACAATTCACAGTGCCTAAACTACTTTTGATAACCTAGTCATATTTATACTCAATTTGTTCAGAACAAAAAGATTATGAATAAAATAAAATAGAACGAATTCTTGTTGGTGTTTTTTTTGCAAAATTTTAAAAACCAAAATTGTAGAAATATTTTTGAAATAATTTTCAAAAGTAGATTCCTAGCATTTTTATACTATTTTATTTTACAGACAATCTAAGATATACAAAATGTAGGCAATTTATTTACCTACGTGGAATGGGTTTGGTTTATATAAAAAATATTTTTTACCCGAACTACGGAAAGAATTATGGAACCGGGGAAAATCAACAAACTTATGCTATACATTTAAAAAATAAAAATAAAATAAAAAGTATAAAAGTAATATACTAAAACTGTTATATTACTAAAGGTAACAATACAATTATTGTAAATTATGCACTTTTGTACAAAGTAAGAACTGTTTTTATGGCTTTATATGAGTTGAAAAACAAAATTTTTGCCGAAAGCCAAAATTAGTTATTCAAAGCTATATATAATTGTTGTACTTTTTTATGATATAATAAATGGTAAATATAATTACAGTAAATATATTTCTGAAAAAGAATATATATATATATATATATATATATATATATATATAAATCGGGAGAAATATGAACACGTATTTTCCGAGATTTCTCTGCTCGCGAGTCGAAAATGTTTCGCGCACTAAATTTTGTTCAAATTATAATAGCAATTTTATTGATCTGTTATTGCTAAAATTATTGTTTTATAAGTTATAAGTATTTATAAGTATTCACATTCACAATCGCTGTCCATTTTGGTTACGTAATGCGTAGTAACTAAATTCGGAACGTTAATTGCAGCTGGAACGAAATATTTATCAGCTGATCCGATTCCCTTATAGCTGCAGCATTAATGATTGCAGCGAAATTTCAGCTGATTCTGTTCCGCGGGAGACAAAGTAAAGTAGCACTATACTCCTTCATTACAAAGGAGTAAAATTTGACTTTACCAAGTAGGTTGGGGGAAACAAAATTTATCACACAAGATAGAAACGACGTTTCCTTCCATTTTAAAAATGTATTGTATTAGTTCACACATACGCAAAAAGTTAGAGAAAACTTATTAAACAAATTTCATAATCGGCCTGGAAGGACGAGTCCTGCACAGTCCATTAACACATATATAATTGCAATTTCTGGTAAATAGTTCAACTAAATTTGATCAAAATGTTAAACAGGAGCATATCTTTTACTTGTTAAATATTAAAAGTAATCTTTCACTGACAAAAACATGTTTTCTGAAAATAAAAGTACCAATCTCTGTAGGACAGGAGCTTCAATTTCAGATCAAAACTATTTAAATCAGTCTTTTAGTTTTTGTTAGTGAATTTACAAAAGGAATGTTGTTGATAGAACATGGGCTCTTATGAGAGCTAAAATTGAAAACTAATTTCTTATTAGAAACAACACATCTAAACTAAACAAAGATATTGATGACATTAGTGTATGTCAAAACCTTCAATTTAATACAAAAACTATTTAATAGTTTTTGCTAGTAATGTAAGTGATTTATTGAGAGTTGAACAATATTTGTTATGGGAGTAATAAACGCAAACATTGTGTGTAAAAAAACACATAAAAAGAAAATAAATGTAATTATGACATAACTGCAGGCCAAAACCTTTAATTTAATACTAAAACGGTTACAATTGGAACAGTAGTTTTAGCTAGTAGATTTACATAAAGAATTTTGTAAAAAATGTTATTCGGGCTGTTTCCTCCAGACCTCAGGACTCTGCCCCAATGACATCAAAAGCCGCAATTTTATTCTTATTGAGAAAAGGTTTTGGTCTAACGGCTCCTCAAACTTGCTCCCGGACCCTAACACATTGTTAAGGGACTAAAAGAGTGGATATTTTTTTCAGTGCTTAGTGTGATTTCCATAAATCCCTTACAATGGTTGTTCCCGGCAATACATGTTTAAGTATTAGTGGAATCAACATTTGTTATCTGGACAAATTATAAGACAATATATTTTTAAACCGAATATAACTGAAATCTAAATAACCGAAACCAGGTTAGACCATCATAAGTGGAATGATATAACAAACCGAATGAAATTGTTCGATAGGGTATAACGATTATTTAGGTTATTCGGTTATGGTTTCGGTTAGGCCTATTAAGGTTTCGGTTATTTAGGTTTCAGTTAGGCTTACCGTAAAACAGGCTTGACCCGGACACTTTTTTTTACTATTTTTAGGTTATAGTGCCTTACCATTAACGATGTCACCAATAAAAACCGGACCATTGTAAAGTGTGTGTACTATTCTTTATATCCATTTACCTTTAGCTTAACTTATATATTATTATGTTGGATGTTATTATAACAAAAATAAAAAATAAATAAAAGTGTCCGGGGTAACCTCCAAAAACGGTCTTGAACCGGACACCCACCTAACTAACGTAACATATAAACTAACCTTTGCTGTCCGTAGTTGGATGGTGTTTTGAGGTCTGCAGATGCCTTTGAACCAATCAAAGGCTTAAAAGTAAAATAAATAAAAAATTGTTATGGGTTGGGGATTTTATTCTTTGCAACTAAAATGAAACTAAACAAAGAACCGTAAGGGGAAAAGACGTTTAAAATACAGTTTGAAACATGGGGAACGTTATATTTTCCACGGTTATGATCACTTATGGTCGAATTAGGCAAAGAATACTTTGTCGCCGCTGCTCTTATAAACAATACCATATCAGAGCTAAAAACCACAATGTTGTTATTAGTTAAGGCGGGAATACTGTGTTTACGGCAGTGACGAGTCTTAACGGTTGACGAGAGTCACATTCACGGAGTATAATTAAAATATCTGGGTCAAAACTGGAATAGGCCTGTCGTAAATGTGAAACTTTTTACATATAAGTTGTTTATCTCTTTAAATAGCATGGCATTATGCACGCTAAAAATTTTGAATAAAAATATGCCTTATTCACGAAAACAATCGGACAAAAACGTGAAAAAATTACATGTCTTAGTTAGACATAATATTTTATTTTTGCGAAAATTCGTCAGTTATAAACTATTAGAGCATGCCTCATTTAAAATAAATGTAGGCCTACCTATAACGAACGACTGCTCAACTTTGCAGGTTAGTTTACAAATATTTAAGTACGTGTACAAGCAGGAGGCTCAGTGTGTCTCTACGCCGACGATGCTAATATTACTATTTCAGGCAAAAATCAAGACGATATTGAATTTAAAGTTTTTCTGAGTCTTTGAAGTGTTAAAGAGTTTTCAGACAGCAAAAATCTTTCATTAAATTTTAATAAATCAAATTTTATATCATTTTGTACTAAACAAACAAGATCTAAATTAGAACCAGATGTCTATTTAGACAATTCAAAATTGAATCAAGTTGAAAACACAAAATTCCTTGGACTTGTACTAGACCAACATTTATGTTGGGATAAACATGTAGATCATGTGGTTAAAAAAATGTCATCAGGTTTATATGCTTTACGACAAATGTCAAGGGTTTGTAACCTTAACACCTTGAAAACAATTTATTTTTCATTAATAAACTCACATATGTCTTATGGTATAGCCATATATGGAGCTACAACAAAGAAAAATTAGACCGAATTCTTCTTCAACAAAAAAAAAGCATTAAGAATAATTTTTAATATTAAGAAAAAACAGTCTGTAAGACCATATTTTTCTCAGATGGGTATTTTAACAGTATACAATTTGTACATTTTTGAATCTATATTGTATGTAACAAAATTAAATATTGCAACTAAGAATCCAAATGTTCATGACCATAATACCAGAAATAATAGGTATGTGGAACAACATCGATTAAAATTTTTTGAAAAGAAGACTAGTTTCATAGGCACAAAGTTTTTATTTAATTGACCTAATAACATTTTAAAAGAACAAAATTTTAAAACTTTCAAAAATTTACTTAAAAATTATTTATTAACCTTATCTTTATATTCACTTGATGATTTTTGGAACTTAAATATTACCACATAATAAAAATGTGTTTCTGTTGTGACTGGGATGGCTTTTATTTTCTACTTGGTTGAAAGTGTAATAATATTATCTTTATTGTTCTTCATAGGAGAAATTAAATTTTGTAATTTTATACTTAATTTTAAGTTTTTCGCAATTATTATTTGTTTATGTACATATGTGACGCTATTTTGTAACAAACTTGCATGAATGAATACAGAGAATTTGAATTTGTACGGGTCAAGACCCCCTGTCCGGGTCTAGCCGGTTTTACGATACGGTATGTTATGTTTCAGTTTGAACTTAGGTGTCTTGAAATTTGTCCAGATAACAAACTTTGGTTCCCATATTACTTTTAAACATGCATTGTCAGGAACAACATTATCATGTTCTGTTTGTTTATTTTATTTTTATTTTAAGTTTAATTGAATAACAAACTAAACTAAACAAACATGACGTAGGTACGGTAATTACAAACATAAAAGCTATTAAATATTAATCAGCGTTAAAAATATCAACCTAATTAATATAACATAGCCCATCGAACAATTTATTTGGTTCTTTATTTTGTTCCACTTATGAAAGTATACCCGAGCCGAGTAAGATCGAAACCATATTGGATTCGCCTGGGTAAATTAAATGTAAGTTAAACAAAAGTCATAGCCTATTTTGGACTTAAAATTTTTATCACTTTACCCTTGTTTCTGGCAAAAAAAATGTGATATCCAAACTCTAGAGGTAAATTTAGATGAGGTTAGTTCAATGAAATTGATAATTTTCAATCGAAAAGAACGCCTAGGATGAACTTGTGCCAAAAGGCACAGTTATCCAGAGACTTAAGTTTTACCTTACGGAACAATTTCGGAAAATGTTTATTTTAGATAAAAATGAAGAAATTTAGACAAAAATTTGATTAAAACAGTGGTGTATGGACATCGTAAATTATGCCTAGAAAATTAAAGTTGATAGGCATACCTTACAAATATTAACCTCCAAAAAGGACCTTACATATTGAGTTTAACTTATTGCCTTATTGAGTTTGAATAAACACTTATGTAGGGCAGTTCTGATAATGCAATTTTCATTTTTGTAGGAAAAGAAATTTATATTAAACTTTAGTTTTCAACCTGAAAAAAAGGAAATAGGCCCAGAATATGGTGAAAACCAATGTGCCACATTAAGTTTTAATAACATATCATCATAGTTAAAAGCATGATGTATAGCTACAGTTTGTTCTTTTTTCTGTTCCTGCAAATGTTCATTATTGTAAAGTTGCATTGGTGAAAGCCGTCAATAAATAAATAAATAAATAACCAAAACATCTAATTTTATTTGGTAACTCACCGTACGTTTTATTAGCGAGGTAATAATTTTTTGAACAAATTAAGACTTTCTACTGTTAATGAGTGGAAATTATAATGTAAATAATTACATATATTAGCGTTTAATCATTTTAATCACGTAAGAAGGAGGTTTATCACTTTAATACTTTTCTTGTTGACATCTTTCCTTTCAGTTATTTTGTCGTCTGGAGTGGCCGAAGTCCCATAGTCCAGCACTCGGCCTGCATTTTTTTGCATAGAGTATGGTACCAATAAAGTTATTAATTAATAGTATGTAAAAATAAGAATGCATCTTTTAATTAGTAGAAAATAAAATATACATACAACTTTTAAAACATAATAATATTTAAACCTTAGTTTTTGTGTTTCAAGTTACGAAAATAATTTTTTTCCTAGTCAACATGAACATGAATAACTTCAGTTCTGTAGTGAATCTATGGAACTGTGACTTATGTTACTCTATAGTTGAAACATGTTTTAAAGATAATTTTATTATTACTTAACCAAATATTCCCAATAACGAACTCGACCGACATTTCGTACTATAGAATCTATCTCTAAAATTTGAAGTGGATCTGTAGAGGCGTTTTTGAGTTATTTTGGTCACAGACACGCCAGTTCGCGTTGATTCTCCTACCAGTCTAAGCAGTAAAGTTATGTGTGAGGATTTTCACTCACTTCGTTCACTCAATCCAATAAGATATTTTGGAGGTATTGCACACATATTTTTTTGTTTATCAGTAACACCATTTCTTTTTAATCAAAAGGCATAAGCTTGATTTCAAAAGGATATAAATTTTAATTTTCCCAAGTTACAAGGGGGGGGATAAATCCCCCTGATCCCCCCCCCCCCGTATCTACGCCACTGCACAGTGCCTATACTACTTTTGATAACCTAGTCATATTTATACTCTTTTGTTCAGAAAAAAAGAAGATTATGAATAAAATAAAATAGAACGAATCCTTGTTGGTGTTTTTTTTTGCAAAATTTTAAAAACCAAAACTTTAGAAATATTTTTGAAATAATTTTCATAGGTAGATTCCTAGCATTTTTATACCATTTTATTTTACAGAAAATCTAAGATATACAAAATGTAGGCAATTTATTTCCCTACGTGGAAATGTGTTTCATTTATTTGAAAAATATTTGTTACCCAAACTACGGAAAGAAATATGGAACCGGGGAAAATCAACAAACTTATGCTATACATTTAAAAAATAAAAATAAAATAAAAAGTATAAAAGTAATATACTAAAACTGTTATATTACTAAAGGTAACAATACAATTATTGTAAATTATGTACTTTTGTAAGAATTTTGCTGTTTAGTAATAACTGTTTTTATGGCTTTATATGAGTTGAAAAACAAAATTTGAGTTTTGCCGAAAGCCAAAATTAGTTATTCGAAACTATATATAATTGTTGTACTTTATTATAATATAATAAATGGTACATATAAATATAGTAAATATGTTTCTGAAAAAGAATATATATATAGGGAGAAATATGAACATGTGTTTTCCGAGATTTCTCCGCTCGCGAGTCGAAAATGTTTTGCGCCCTAAATTTTGTTCAAATTATAATAGCAATTATATTGATCTACTACTGCTACAATTTTTGTTTATGTATGAAAATTCAAGTATAGAATCTCCTCTTTTAAATGGCATCAATATTATTACGTTTGCGGATAATTTTAAATGCGTTATAAACAGTTGGAAAAAATTGCCTAATTGGCAGGATTCCTGCCTTAGACCATCCAGTCCACACATGCTTTGGTAGGATATCCTGCCAAGGATAGTCCTAGGGTATTAACAATGACTAACAGAGGCTTCTTTGACTTCCTTGATAAACATCAGTGTTTCTGCCTTGCTGGTTAGTTTATCGAACAAGTGAGTCATTGCGTGTTTTTTTATCCTAATGAATTTGAATTTAGTTACTTAATGATTGACTTTTGTGCCTTTGCTAGGGGTTGTTTGACTGACTGAACACTACTACCCCTCACCATTGTGTTGTACTGAAGCAAAAGTTGCAAATAATCAAAGTAAACTGACATGTTTAACACGTTCACTGAGGGCGTTAGATTAATCCAACGTGTTACCCCAGCGCTGGGAGCGGGCGTTGGAAAATTCTAACTCCAGACTATTGTTGACAAATGGGATCAGAGCGCAGCCAGCATTTGTGCGATAACACGACTGTTTCCCAAATCTTCTAGAGTACCTTGCTATCAAGGATCTACTGTATAGTTTATTTTACAAATAAATTTTACCCCCCGTGAAAACTTTAGGGCACAGCTCGCTCATTGTGAACAGACTTTTAGTGCAACAAAGATCTTACCTCTTTCTATTACTTCTCTGTGGTGTAATATATATGGACAAAGTAAATAGGTGATGCAAGTTAGGTAATTACATTACAGCTACCAACCTTTTGATTTAAACCACATTTAAATCCAATTTTCTTGGTTTGTTTACTTGTTTTAGGGTCCACCAAAATTCAATGAGGAGTCTTCTCAGATAACCAAATTGCTAACTAAAGCAAACAAATCTAGTTGTAATGCCTAGTATTGTAATTATGTTCCGTTTAAGTAAAAATAATTGGTTTTAGCGAATTTCCCCTATGGGGAAGAACCTATTACGGTAGTCGGCATAATAAGACCTAGGCCCAGGACCATGATAAATTTTCGATTTGAGGTCTCCAGATGCAAAAAACACCATTAGTTCAATATATATATACATATTAGTTCAATATATATATACATCTTCAGTGGCGGATTTAAGCAATTGCCGCCTAAGGGCTATTAGGAAATTTGCCGCCCTCCCCCCCCCCCCCCGCTATATAATCTTTGTCCTTTTCGCCGCCCAGGTTTACCCACATGTTATATATATCTTGTTTGGTTATTTTGTGATAGTATCTAAAGAAGCTACGAATTAACTGAATGAATAAGTTTAAGAAATTTCTTTTATTTCCTAGTTGAAAAATCCAGTAAAATAATGTATAATTGACATGATTCACATTAACACAGTTTAATATTCGATATAACCTACTCCAATGACAATCAGCCCTAGAGACAAATGTTGGTGTTAAAAGCAGTAAAGCAGTGCTAGTGCTACTTTTAATAACAAGAAAATCCTTCAACAAAGTCCTAAAAATCCCTTCTTATACTTAATAAAAACATTAATTTTTACACCAACGCATTGACTACTGAAAATTATAATAAATAACCTATAAATAAGATATGATGACAATGTAGCGTTCGGACCATTAGCCTCAAAATTCGGACTATTTTAATCCTGAATTAGCGCTTTTAGATACAGTTTTTCAGTCATTTTTCAATTTATACTTTTATACAAAGAATTGTTTATATGTTTTAGACGATCAAAATATAAAATTAATTGATGTTGGCCTAATCTTCATAAAACTCTACACATTTTCAAACACTTCTTCTAGTTTCACCTCCATGATGTTGTAGATCCAATGAATTAAAATATAATACTACAGGAGTCACTACTCTCTGACAAATAACCTTCATAAAGCGTGCCGTCATATTTGGTATTTTGTCCTGTTGAGGTGTCAACTTGTTGGTGGGACGGTGTCATTCGACGTACAAGGCGGCTTGTTTTCAACACTATTTCCAAAGCTATAATAAAAGGGTGTTTTAATTTAACTCAAATCATAACTTTGCTTTGAGATAAACAATAAAATTACGTATAAAATATGTCTTAAGATTATAAAGTTAAGTTTACCATCATGATTTACCTAAAATGCGGCACGATATTAAAGACTTCAATTATCACGGTTTTTCAATTAATGAAATGGGAGATTTTGACACCGTCCCACCCAAAAAATATATATAGAGGTCTCGTCTGGAGTAAAACACTGCAGCCTACATGCTGACCACCATTTTGACCCTCTGTCAACTATGCTCCCATGGCAACAACCAATCAAATCCTTTCCTTACAAATTATGTTTTCAAGTACAACTGTACAAGTTATGTATTCTTTATTTGTCTTTGGTCAGATGTTTTGTTTAAAAAAATATCCTCCAGAATGAACGATTATGTGTGGTAGCCTTTGGTGGTAAGTATAAGACGGCCAGTGTTGCCACTTTTAAAGTAATTACTCTTTTTAGGGTAATTTTATGGTAATGGAGTTTTTAGGGTAATTTTAGGGTAAAATCTAGAGACCCTTATAATTTAAATTTAGATGTTTTGGCAATGTAAAATGTTTTTTTCAGGAATTAAAACATTTACACAAAGTGCTGGGTAAATTAAAAGTACTATAAAATACATATAACTTGCATGTACATCGTTTATCCTATTGAGTATTAGACTAGAGATGCTTGTAATCACAAAGGACACAAAGTTTAATTTTCGAACAGATAAAATTGAGGCACATTATGTTATGTGTCCAAAATTGGGCATAATATAATAATATAGAATACCCTAAACAGTAAAAATATATCGGGTTAATTTTGTTAAATATAGGTTGTTAGATTTACAGCACTGTTGTAGAAATTATTTTGACTGAAGATTGTGTCCATTTTTACACATATTTGTATGAAGGAGCTAAATTGTATTTTATACCTGTGAAATCCCCATAGTGAGCCCATCGGTGAGCCACGTGAGCGCACATACAAACATTACAACAAGGCATAACATGTGTAAATTTGTGTGATGTAGTGTTGTATTGCAATGAAACCTATTGATCTAATCAAATAGTAATAAGATGACAAACCTTATTATAAAAAATAACATTATAACACATTTGTACAACTGAAATAAGTTTATAAAACAACAAAGTACTAAGTACTCCCAGTCTCGACAACTTTTAATGACATTTATCAGCAAGTTTCTATTATCAGTGATACCAGCACATTAAGTATAGATAGCACTGAATAAAAATATTACAACAGATTATTTATTTGAATTTTTTAATACATATTTCGTTTTATGTGTAATATAGTACCAAAGACGAGTAATAAATGCTATGCTACCTTACTTTGTATGCCTTAATCATGTTTTAAAACCAATCTCGAGTGTATTTTAAGCGTTTATAGAAGAAAATAAACTCTTAGGGTAATTTACAAAAGGTTTAGGGTAATTTAGGGTAATTTCACCACACGTTTAGGGTAAAATTTCATCTACCTGGTGGCAACACTGAAGATGGCTGAAATAACTTTCTTTGTCACCTTGAGTTTGAAAATGAAACGACAATATCATTGTAGTCTAAATTTTGTTATTGTCATCTCAAATTCGATTGTTGCAATATTTCTCATCCGTGTGCCTTGGTCATTATTGATATTGTGTAACAAATAATTGTAATGCTATGCGAATGTATAGGTAAACTTTGAAGTCCGTGAGTTGGACCATAGATTAAGAATACCACAAGGAGTATGTTTAATCTATGGTTGGACGTAGGACGTAGTCATAGTGGCGCAGTGCCTGATGTAGTTCGTGGCTTGCCGCCCTTTCTCTGTAGCGTAATCGTGTTTTCGCTAGTACGGATGAATGACAAATGAATTATGACTGCTTTGAGGAACTGCAGTGTGAGGGTTACATTCCATTACATACATTAGTCTCAGTAGTTTTAGTCTAAGTACCTTTACATTTAAAAGGGCGGCACACCGTCATTTTAATCAGTTTTTGTCAAAATGTTCCCCGTTTCAACATTTATTTTCTAAACAACTTATTAATTTTCTGTAAATTTGCCGCCCCTAAAAACTTGCCGCCCTGGGCTACAGCCCCTATAGCCCCCCCTAAATCCGCCACTGTACATATTAGTTCAATATATATATATATACACAGTAGAACCTCAATTATTCGAAATTCAGGGGACAGCCTATTGATTTTGAACTAAAAGAAGTTTGAAATATCGAGAGTTTGAATTATAGAGGATAATGTGAATGAAATTTGAATGTTAGAGACAATGAAAACAAACGTCAATGAATTCATATCTGAGGGGAACTGTATTAGTTAATGTTTCATCAGGCTTGTTTTTTGCGCTTAATTCAAATTTAAGAGGCTTACGGTACCTGAGTGTATTTTCCCATATATACTAGCCAGCTGAGGGAGATGGGTAGGGTTGATGTAGGTCTAAGTTCTAACTAGGGTTGAGAGCTGGTTGCGACAAAATTGTGAAAAATTGTTTTATTAGGGCGCCACTTCATGTAGGAAGCATGTAACGGTCAATCACGAAGAGTCGTCCCTGGTCGCAGAAGTCACTCCACCCCACCAGATTAGGCAGACTGTCTCAAAAGTGTACCAATCATGCAAGGCACACAACACTATTAACTATAATGCCTTAATTGTACACCTAAGGCAAATAAACAACGGTTAAATTATCTATACTCAGCATCAAGAAACATCCGGTTTATTGATATTTATATCTAGACATAGATATACACATAGATACACATAGATAACCAGAGTACTGGTCATACTAAACTTCAAAGTGCATACAACAATTATGTACAATACGTATGCAAATTAAACAAGTGCAACCCCGCTGGGCAAATAAATATCCAATTTAAACTATACAATAATATATAAGCAGGTTGCAAGTTCCAGATACATAACTAAAAAATGGCCATAATAAACACGTAAATATTCCTTATTAAATCCTAAAATATTTATCATAACAATCATGCAAATAGACTAAATATTCTTAAATGTACTAATTACATCACACTTAATGGTGATAACCGAAGATGCTCAGTCCCTTTGCTGGTCGGTCTGTAGCGTGGTAGCCGAAGCACAGTTCACTAAAATATCCCAACAAATTGAAGTGTCATTCACCCCAGTGTTCTGCCAAAACCGTACTCGGTACCGGGCCCGGAAAGCGAATCGTGCGAGTCCAGAATGTTCCCAGTCGCGAGAACGCGTCCAAAGATCGCAGGTTCCCCAGGAAGCTCCATGACGCCGTAGCCAGGTGAGAACTTGGAGATAAGGCGTCCCGAGGGCCGCCGCCGACAATGTTCCACACAGGTACAAGAACCCTGAAAATTCCTCAAATGATAGTATAGTGCAGAAAGCCCAAATTGACACTACTATTTTTGAATATCACAATAAATCCTATTTTACTTTCCTCTTGTGTACAGATCAGAATATAGGTTAATTTACAAAAGTTGATTTACAATAATGACCGATTTCATATACGGAAATATTTTGAGACCTCTTATTAAATAAATAACATATATATAATTAAAATATTCGTTTTTGGCCCAACCAATGCTATTATAAATTTCTGCAATGATTTTACTACATTAACTGTGGTTGAGGAACATTAATTACAGAAATAATACCAGAATTGTTTGACAACAACAAGCTGACCAAACAGTTATAAGTCATGGTCACAAATATTTACAATGAGTCTGATATTCAATGTTTACCCTAATGCTTGTAAACATAAAATGTATTAACATGTAGCTAAACCCCTTTAATGCTATCTGAATAGATTGTTCTTTAACATAGGGTATATGTATGCATGCATAATTATAACAATACTGATTTAAATATCTCTGGAGAAAACTATCAAAATACATGTATAACTATGTAAATAGATTAACTAATTTGTTTAAATAAATAAGAGCATTAATTGGCTATTTCACATTTAACATAATTAATTCTATCATCTGGAATCAAATTATAGACAGCATATACAAATGAGAGCATATAAAAGAGAATTATGTTTTAATAATTTAATTATCATTTGTCAAAATTGAATTAGGCCACTGCCTTCTAGATTGCGTTCTCAGATGCCACTGCCATGAATGACAATACAACATTGAACAGAATTCATTAATTCATTCTTACTAAATTATTTTATAGCAATTAAAGTATTGGATTCACTTCATAAAATACGTACAAACATAAGCTGAAATTTAAATAAACAATCTAGGGCTATGACCAGGACAACAAACTTGATTAGTCTCAACCTGAACTTGATATTTGAATCCAACGGTTTACATTACTTAAATTTGCATCTGACTAAACACATTATTTATTCGGAACGAGTTATACATTGTATACAAGACTTGTATTGTATTGACAGCTATGATAACATGATAATTTTAGTTAATTTTACTTAATTTTTCTCCAGCCAGTACCATGCATGATTTGTACATAATTAATTATCTACGGAAGTTTGAGTATAATTATTTACGCCTTCTTTATCACGCTGCTGGATGACAATAAACAAGTTAATATTCTGCAGTACTGCCTTACCTCTTCGCACTTCGCAAAGTGCATAAATCCTCTTGTGAGAAGAAGGTCGGTCTGCTCGCAGTTGTCCCGTTCCGTCCGGCAGCTTGTCTGTCTGTCCCGTGTCCGTCTGACCCGCGTCGGGTTGTCCCGTGTCGGTCCGCTCAGATGTCGGGGGCCCACCGGTTGATCGACATGTTAGTTTGTCTCAGGGACAGTTGGTAGGGTTTTAAAAAATAAATATTAATAATTAAATAAAGGACTGAAACGCACTGAACGACATGTTAGTTGCTCACAGGGACAGTTCGTAGGGTTTTAGAAAATAAGTATAAATAATTAAATAAAGTCCTGAAACCCACTGATCGACATCTTAGTTGCTCGCATGGACAGTTGGTAGGGTTTCAAATAAATAAATGTAATAACAGATGGGCTACTTGCTCGATGTACCAGTTGATCGCGCCCCCTACTCCTTGTCTCGAAGAGAGGGGAGAAGCGGATATACGCGCGGATTTACAGGAACAGTCCACTTCCATTCATAGCTGTAGGCGGGCCCAAGTTGTGGAGTAACGTAGCGTGGAGCTTATCGTCACTGAGCAGAGATACCAACACTTACAACCAAAATTTCCCGTATGATATCAATTTACCCGTTAATGTGACTGTATTTATATGACACAAAATAGAAATAGGAACGAAATGGTATAAATTATTTTATACCCATAATATGTTATGATTGTATCAGATATGATCTATATATATGTATACATCTTATACATACGTTAAGGAGCAATTTGATAGACAATGCCTCCGTTATTTATGAATATATAATAACGATTGATGTTTTCCCTGATTCGTAGCCACAGCCGGAGTTAGTCATAGGCTACATAGGTAATTGCTTAGGGGCCCGATCCACAAATTGGCCCGTACTACACATAAATCATAAAAACCTAAAACCATATTCCAAAAAATTTAGTTAACCTCGGTGGTGGACAGCAAGGGGCCGCACCACATGGTGTCTACATACCCTAAATCTAGTTCTGAACGTAGCTGGGCATAAAGGGTTTCGTCAGTTACGTTCTGAAGGGTACTGCCTCCCCCCTAGGCTACATAGATAATTGCTTAGGGGCCCGATCCACAAAGTGGCCCGTATTACACATAAATCATAAAAACCTAAAACCATACTCCAAAAATTTAGTTAACCTTGGCGGTGGACAGCAAGGGGCCGCATCACATGGTGTCTACATACCCTAAATCTGGTTCTGAACGTAGATGGGCATAAAGGGTTTCGTCAGTTACGTTCTGAAGGGTACTGCCTCCCCCCCAATTCAATATCAATCTGTCTATGCTATACTCTAATATGAATAAGGTTATAGCTTGCTTGTAAATTTGAGTTTTTTAAACTGCTCCAGTGATGTCCTAAAGTGTAGGAAATATCAAACTTCTAGGATAAAAATAAATTCCAGGCAGGTGTCATTCTCTTGATAAACTCGAGTAATGTAATAAAAGTAATAATAAAACTAAAATATGTAAATGTACCTTATGGGTTTTAAAATCAAAACTAAAGAATCATAACAGTCAGTCGTAACTCTGAGGTTTAATCAATCAGTGTATTGTAAAAACTATTGAATGAAGAATAAATATAAAGCGGTACGAAATGAATAAAAGGGATATTGAGTTAATAAAACGACAAGTTATCATGGTCCCGGGCCTAGGTATTAACAGGCTGTCTACGGTAAAGCTTCTTCCCTACAGGGGAAATTCGCTAAACGGGTTGTAAAGGAGTTAATTTCTTTTAATTGCAATATATTTCACTGGACGAATTTATACTTTCAAGGTTTATTTAATACTAGCAATTACCCGCGGCTTCACTCGCTACAAATTATGACAAACATCTACAGCTGGTAATTTTATAAATGAATAGTTGAATGTACCCGTTCTTCGCACGGGTTAGAAAGGTAAGTTAGCTTGAAACAGCTGTTCTTGCTCTGTTCTTTAAGCTGTCAAATGGAAGTGTCAACAGCTGTTCGCATTACAGTTTCTAGATGTTTACTTTCTTCTGAAATGTAAACATTGAAACTTAGGGCGTTCACGGGGCATAGCCCGAGGGGATTTTAAGGAAGTGAATAGGCCTATGTGTTGCATGGGCTGAAGATGAAAAGTGTAAAGCTTGGGCGTTGTGTAAAGTTTCAGCCCAGTCGGTTCAGTAGTTTTTGTGTTTACCCGGAACATCAGACAGACAGACAGACAGATAGACGGACAGACAGACAGACAGATATAAACCACCTCTTCTTTATAACATTATAGATAGATAGATAGATAGGTATACTCACATAAGATCTGTATTGGAACTTACAGGACCCGTGGGGTGAAACCCTAAGGTTGGATGTGGACATTATCAGGTTGGATTTGTGTTATTTGTTAATGCAATATCTAAGCTGTTCATTCAACAGTTCATGCAACGTTTCAGCTTAACCGGTCCAGTAGTTTATGCGTGATGGAACTACAAATATCCATAATTTTAAACTTTCACATTAGTAATATTAAAATTAGAAGGATAAAAGTTTGCATTCCTTGTTAGCGGTCATCAATAAAGAAGCAGATTCAAATGCAACATTTAATATAGTGTATTCAAATGGAATCCCAGCCCTTGCTAATTGTAATGTATTACAGCGAGATGACCCTGCAGTATTGGACAATACCTTGTACGTCTTGATTCCATAATTAATTACAATTACCAATTTACAAATGTAACAACTTCAAGCAAGGATGCGTTCCATTGTACCATACACGTTTTATGGCCGCTTTCCCCATCTACAGTCGTTTAAACCTATGTAAAAGATAATAAGACTTCCCCAAATTGTAGCATATTACTACTATGCACATCCAGCACTCCATTTCCAACTAGGCCAAAAGTAAATATGCAGTTACCGAGAACGCCAAATTATAATAGGTGCAAATTCTAAAACAACACGCTGACTAAACTGCCCCTGTTTCTAGAGCAACTAGAGGCACCACATATACAAAGTCTCCACTTCAGGAGGTTCGCGCCTCTTTTTAGCTGCTAGTGTGTGCAGCGAACTATTCAATGGGCGCGGCCATATTTTGAAATCACAACTAACCAATACAAATTATGTCGTATGGTGTTGTACTGCGTAACAAGTTAGTTGGATGTAGTTCTCCAAAGAGCCAAAAGGTAGGAGCACAATTCAGAGAGTGAGGTGAGGTAGCAATCGTTGCCGTCGGAACTGCCTTATACGCCGCAACATCGGGGAAATTTTGTTACAAGGTTCAGCAAATTTCTTACCGCACCTGCGTCCTGCGTGGTCCCGCCGGTCAAACATTGAGTTGGTGGTGGGGCTACACACTTCCGCTACAAGCCTCCGCCTCGCCCCTCTTCTTTGGAAGGCAGAGTGGGGGGCGCGAGCAACAGGTACATCTAGCAAGTAGCCAATCTGTTTTTACATTTATTTATTTGAAACCCTACCAACTGTCCATGCGAGCAACTAAGAGTTCGATCAGTGGGTTTCAGGACTTGATTTAATTATTTATACTTATTTTCTAAAACCCTACCAACTGTCCCTGTGAGCAACTAACATGTCGTTCAGTGCGTTTCAGTACTTTATTTAATTATTAATATTTATTTTTTTAAACCCTACCAACTGTCCCTGCGACCAAATAACTTGTCGATCAACAGGTAGGCACCCCAGATGTCAGATCGTTATCAGTACTGATAAGACCGCGGTCGGGTCGTCGCAACAATGACATCTGGTTTGAGAATATTTCCCTCCTCCCGTCGGCAGAATATAAGTATCAAACAAGTGACATCGTGTTGTCGGCATTGTTGGCTAGCACAACAATGGCTTTAAATTAATAGGGGTGATCAGTCCTAGTTCCGACTTATTTGTGCCACCTGGGTGCTACTAGAGTTCGTACTTTAGAGGTGGACTTAAAATATTAGAGGTAACGTTTTGAATTACAGCAACAAAATTCAAATTATAGAGGTCCAAGTATAAACATATTCAAATTTTAGAGGCTACATTATGCATTAAAACACTTTGAATTATTGGTATATAATTCTTTGAATATTAGAGGTTTTATGAAGGGAACAGACAAAAGTTATTAATTATAGAGGTTTTCGAATTACAGTAGAACCTCGCTACGACGACCCTCGATAAGACAAAAACCTCGATAATGAGTCTGATTTTCTAATCCCCGTGAATCTCCCATAACGCTCAATGTTATAAATACCTCTATAACACGACTCATTTTCAAATAAATACCTCGATAGCACGTCTTTTTGTAATTTCATATTAATAATAAATAAACCTCTATAGCACGACACCCACCTCAATAACACGCTTCTTTGGGTAAGTGAACCTTTATTGCACGACTCTAACCTCAATAGCGCGCCGTTTTGCGTTACGGAACCTTTATAGCACGACTAAACCTTTCTCACGAATAGTTCCCACGGTTAGAACAGATTTTTTTGAAGTAAACAACGTCTTGGGTTCAGGTCTCAACAGGAAAACCCCTTCCCCACCCCCTTCCCATTCCGGCCTTTCCTTGTCTATCTGTCAGTCTATCACGGGTCAGTCGCATCATCGCATGCTCTCCATTATAGTGTACAGTTTCGGTTTTATTACGTAAGTCCAGTTCTGCTAAGTTAAATTTTTTAATTTTTAACATTACAGTATTTTATTGCGTATTTCACAATAGGTTAAGGTTTACTGTATTTTGAGCTTATTAACTCTATACTGTACTTAAGTGAACTGAGTCTGTTGATTTTTTCCTTACTTTTGCAATAATAAAGAAGTTTGGGTACTTTGGTATTATACGGATGCCACCCTTATACAGCGCACTGCGACAGTTATGTTAGGATGGGTTATCATAAAAATGATTGTAGGACTTTCCTTGTTTCGTTACAAATCGAATAATACCTGATGAGTCATACTTCCGGCCGCCAAACCCCCTCCAAATAGGCCAAGGTCAGGTCGTTGACCGGAGCGCGCGCATCACCTGTCACCGCCTGTATCTGGGTCAGTGTCATGAGTGATTTATTGCCGTGCACTACGTTACATTTGTTTTCATAATGAGTGACGTTCTTTTGGTGTGGGATTTACCTCGAAATGAAGAGGAAACCGTACGTATTTTTATAATAACCCATCCTAACATAACTGCCGCAGCGCGCTGTATATTTGGCGGAGCACATGTGACGATCGGGTGTGGCTGCTAGCGGCGGCGACGCATTCAACACGATCCTAGCGGACATCGCTGCCTTTTGGGAGGCACAACACAAAGACCGCTCATCAGAATGATGTAAAATTAGTAGGGGGCAAAGACCGATTCAAAACCAGCAAAGGCGTGCGAGGAGGAATGAGGAATCACCCCCCCCCCGGTGACGTCAGCCCCCCCCCCGTGACGTCAGCCCCCCCGTGACGTCAGCCCCCCCCCGTGACGTCAGGCCCCCCCCCGTGACGTCAGCCCCCCCCCCGGCCGCCAATGGCACTTTTCGTGATGACCTTGAACATGAGGAAAAAACTTTCGAAAATTAATAACTAGCCTATTTATCCACCGATTCCCACGGGACTTTTTCCAGAGTGTAGGCCTATCCCCAAGGAAGCGAATGACGTAAGAACCCCATAGATCCACCATTAAACAAGGCCGCTATTAATTTAAAACCGCGTTTTCCTTATGGGATCTCAGCTGTTTACCAACCGATTTTGACGAAACCTCACCACATGTCGGGCCGTGACCTAAGAAAACCATCGCTTAAAGAAAATTGAAAATCCACTGTTAAACGGGCCCGCTATTAATTTTTAAACGTGTTTTCCTTATAGGATCTCGGCTGTTTGCCGACCGGTTTTGATGAAACTTCACCACATGTTGGGCAGCGGCCTAATTAAACCATCGCTTAAAGAATATTGAAAATCCACCGTTAAACGGGCTCGCTATTAATTTTCAAACGCGTTTTCCTCATGGGATCTCGGCTGTTTGCCGACTGAATTTGATGTGACTTCGTTACACGTTGTATGCCGGCTTGACTAAGCCAAACTGCGAGCGGCTCCGTGGAGTCACGTGTCGAGGCGCGTGCTAGGGCCTACGTGACTGCCCGGGGTTGTTTACTCATCAGCGGCCTTCCAGACCCCTCATCACTCCCACACTCCTCCGTTCTAGAAGGTTCCGACAAGTGTGTTGCATGAGGCCTCCTGACTGGAGTGCTCCCCGTTAGCGAAGGACCACCTCTCACGTTTCTGGAAGCTTCTAGAAGGTTCGCTGAAGCGTGCAACCTGGGTATAAAACCGAGGCAGAGCCGCGCGCGCGACCTCAGTGTTGTTCGAGACGTCACCATGAACGGAAACGGAGTCAGTGCAGCCGAAGTGGACCAAACGATCCGCTCCTTCCTAGAGGAGCTGAACGCAATGAACGATGAGAACGCCAACGAACCGCCAGTTCAGCAGGGATGTGCGTCAAAGAAGAAAAAGCTCGATGGGTGGACTGTAAAGAGGAAGGAAGTGCCTATCGATTCCCCGACACTGTGCTGGTCCGCTGGCGGATATCAGTACACTGTGAAGAATCCTACCAACAGCGGTAATGTACTGTTGAAGATGAATGTGTTCAAAGTAGGTCGCCCCACGTTCAGTTGCGGCTTGTATTTGGACGAGGAGCGAAACGATGAAATCTGCATATGTCTAGAGGACCTGCTATCCAGATTACAAAACCTATGGTTGGCAAATAGCGAGACGGGAGAGACAAGATACGACGGGATCACTAGGACCGCTACTCCTCTACCCACCTGGCGAAAGACCGATTGCGTCATCTCAGGGAAAACCAAGAGGAGCGCACACTCCAAGCGCGCTACCCAGTAAACGAGAGAGCGTGGAAAATTCCACTAAGCAGTTAATAACCGAGATGCTTCTAGAACAATCCACTTGTTTACGCAGTAAAGCTTTCCATTACGTCATCCTTCCTGGAATTGAGCGTGGAAACTTCCACTAAGCAGTTAATAACCGAGATGCTTCTAGAACAATCCACTTGTTTACGCAGTAAAGCTTTCCATTACATCACCCTTCCTGAAATTGAGCGATTAACTATGTCATCATGTTGTTGATACGCGCGAGTCGGCACGTAGACACCGCCAATAAAAGGCTACTCGGTGGCGAGAGCCAGTCATTCTGCATCCAGCCGCTGCGCCATGCTCAACACGGACCAGAAGATGGACCTCAGGACAGCCCTCAACAGCTGCAAGGCCGCGGGTTACACTCGCATCGCAGATCTGCGGGACAACGCGGTGTACCCGATCCGCTCATTCGAGCGGGTGGACACACCGTACGGCGAGGCAGTGATGGCCACCTTGGAGGGTCTCGTCGGCGATGACCCGATCCGGATTTACATGCCCCGGCGGTACCTCACGGTCCTGGACGACAACGCCATCTCCCAGTACAACGTTGGCGTGGGGCCGAGGACGAGCCTTGTAAAGAGGAGCGGCCCTCCTGGCAGCAAACTTCCTTTCCTGGAATTTGTATAAATAAATTGTATTTCCTATTCCCTTATTTCCTTCAATATAAAAAATAAAAATAAATAAAAAGAAGCAAGAAACAGAACCTTTAGTTACAAGAGCCGAGGTGGCGGTGCATGGCAGTCAGTAGACGCCATGGACTTGAGGTGGAAACACCCGTTCACCGCCATCGTGGCCGGGCCCTCAGGCAGCGGCAAGTCGCACTTCGTGGCTCGCTTCATAGAGCACGCCGACCGCATGTGCGATACGCGGTTCGCCCGCATCACTTGGCACTATGGCAGCGGTGGTGGCGGTGGCAAGAGCCGTGCGGACTCTGCCGTGCGCTACGTAGCCGGCTTGCCAGACCTGGACGACTATGACGGTAGCGAGCCCGCCTTGGTTATCGTCGATGACATGATGCGTGAGGCTGGCTCCGGCGTGGCGGACCTGTTCACCAAGGGCTCGCACCACCGCAACATGAGCGTGTTCTTCATCACGCAAAACCTGTTTCACCAGGGCAGGGGCCAGCGCGACATATCGCTGAACGCTCACTACATAGTGTGCTTCAAGAATCCCAGGGATCGCGCTCAGATCAAACACTTGGCTCGCCAAGTATACCCGGAAAACCCCAAATTCGTGGAGGAGGCTTACGCGGACGCCACGCGTGATCCGCACGCCTACCTGCTCATAGACTTGAAACAGTCCACGCCTGAAGAGATGCGCGTACGTTCAACCATTTTCCCAGACGATCCGGTGAACTACGTGTACCTGCCCAAGAAGAAGTGATAAATAGGCCGAGCGCGCGCCAGCGTCAGTCATCATGTCACACCGTGTGAAGAAGGACGCGGCGCTGCTGAGGGCCCTAATACACGCTACGCCCAAAGAACGCAAGGCCCTGTTAAAAGTGTGCGACAAGAGTCGCATCAAGTCATTGTGCGAGTGCGCGTATAACGTGCTACGCGGAAACGTACCGCTTTCCCCCTGTCTCAAACGCAAATTGAGCAAACACAAACAGGCGCTCAGACGGCTGGTGAAACGCGGCGAGGGCTGGGCCAAGAAGCGACACTACCTCGTTCAACGGGGCGGAGGGATCCTTCTACCTCTACTGTTGAACGCTGTTTTGCCCGTTCTAGCGCAGAAGCTAATCGGACATGGAGTACGCTAGGAAAATGGTGGTTGTACCGCAGGAGCTCATCGAGAGATTGCGAGAAGGACCGGGACCAGGGCCGGGACCAGGACCAAGAGGAGGAGCAGGTAGCGCCAATAAGCCAGCCAGCCTGGACGCTGAGATGCATCGCATATTGAGCGACAAGCGGCTGGACGATACGGAGAAATGGAAACAATATCAGCAGGTGTTACAGCGGTTCCTGCACTTTTCCGCGGCTAAACGTCAACCCATAGGTCTGTCAATCATCGAGGGTGAGCAGAGGGAGGAGGAGGAAGCGGCGGGAGGTCCGAGTCAGATGAAGCACGAGTCTAGCGCCTCGGCGGAGGAGGACATTGTGGAATCGTTCTCAAAAATCTACAGGTCGGTGGCGCGCAACTTGTTGCGATTCATGACCCGGCAAGGCAGCCCCATCGCCTGGGACGCCAGTGGGGCGGTGTACGTGGACAAGGTGAAGATCCCCGATTCCAATATAGTGGACATCGCGCACAGCATAGTGAGAGCGCGAAGGGCGGACCGATTGCCTACCGGCTGGCATCAAGTGATGGCCGCCTTGAAGGACATGAACGTGCCCAAAGAATACGTGAGCAATCCCACGGCGTTGCGTTACTTAGGCGTGGGACTGGACTCGGCATCGAGCCCCTGGGGAGACACGACGACAGCCTCGTCGACACCCCTCTCACCGAGGTTGACGCCGATACTGGACCGCTTGAGACCGCGGCCCCCAGCGGCCAGGAGAAGGATAATAACCGAGGAACCCGACCGGGAATCGTCATTGGACAACTGGGAGCTGTTCACACCGTAATGGAGAAGTTGTACTACGACCCGAGCCAGCCCGGTTCCCTCGGCGGGGTGGCCGCCCTGGCCAGAGCCGCGCGCCTACCGAAACGTCGGGTAGCCGACTGGCTGCGCGCCCAGGACACCTACACGCTGCACAAGCCTGCGCGCAAGCGGTTTCCCCGCAACCGCTACGCCGTGTTCGGGCCCCGGGAGCTGTGGCAGGCGGACCTGAACGACATGCGCGGCCTGAGCCGGTACAACGACGGAGTCAACTACCTGCTGACTGTGATAGACGTATTCAGTAAGCGGCTGTTCGCGGTACCACTGAAGAGGAAAAGCGGGCCTGAGGTGGCTGCAGCGTTCGAGAGGATATTCGCTGAGGCGACTCCTCGCTGCCTACAGACCGACAAGGGGACGGAGTTCACCGGGGCCGCGACCAAGAGAGTGTTCAAGAGTCACGGTGTCAACTACTTCACCACGCAGAACCCCGACGTGAAGGCGGCGGTGGTGGAGCGAGTCAACCGCACGCTCAAGACCCGCATGTGGCGCTACCTGACCTACAAAAACACGTATCGCTACGTGGACGTGTTGGACAGGCTTGTGGACGCCTACAACCACAGCCCGCATAGGAGCCTGGGTGGTGGCCTACGACCCGTGGACGCGGACAGCGGCGATGGTCAAACGGTGTACAAGGTGTGGCGTCACATGTATGGAAAGGCGATCCGGCGACACAAGCCCAAGTTCGAGCCGGGCGACACGGTGCGCATAGCCAAGGAGAAGGGTACGTTCGCCAAAGGTTACGAGACCAATTGGAGTAAGGAGCTGTTCGTGGTGGACCACGTATACGGGTCGCATCCTCTGCCATTGTACGTGTTGCGCGACCTGAACGGGACGCCGCTGGAAGGGCGATTCTACGAGCACGAGATGCAAAAGGTGACGATCGCTCCGGACCACCTGTATCAAATAAATAAAATACTGGACACCGAGGGGCGAGGCTCCAGTAAGCGCTACCTAGTCAAGTGGGCCGGTTACGGAGAGGATTTCAACTCGTGGGTACCCGCAGCGGACGTGCAACAGCTGCGATGACGAGGCACGACCAGTTTTACCTGACGTTGCCCAGTAACAGTTCAATGAAGTACTATCCCAACAACATGGTGACAAACTACACGACCCATCTACCCTCGACCGTTGATCTGTCAGACGGCGAGTGGGAGGTCGCTCTGGCGGAGGCGCACTACCCCTTCTCTTTTCTGACCGTCGGTGAGGGAACCTACATCAAACTAGTGCTGGGAATGAGGGACTCGAAAGGCGGGTTGGCCGTGGTGGACAAGTTGTTAATCAAAGTGGAGCCAGGCAATTACAGTAGTACCGAGGAACTCGTGCACGCAATCAACAACCACCCTCAAATGAAGAGTAACCTGTGCACCTTCTCGTATGACGAGAGGTCCTCCAGGGTGGAATTGATGTCGACGTCTTCAGCCGTTCAGAGCCTCAAACTGAGCCCCAGTTTGGCGCTACAGTTTGGCTACGAGGTGGATACGGATATCGTCAAGCGTCACAGGTCCGTGAGGCCGGCTAACCTCTTCGCCGGTCTGCCATCACACATGTACGTGTATTGCGACCTGGTGGAACCCCAACTGGTGGGCGACGCTGTGGCGCCACTACTGAAGATCCTCAACATCGACATCAGGAATTACACGTACGGTGCCAACACGACAGTGTATATAATAGACCCGCACTACGTGCCGGTGATTAAAACCTCATTCGAGAGCGTGGAAATCGATTTAAGGGACAACCAAGGGCGACACTTGCCATTCCACTTCGGGACTACGTGCATGAAGCTTCATTTCAGGAAAGAGAGGCAGCGGCAATGAATCCGAGCGATCCCTATCTGGCGTATTACCGCCACCAGCAGGCGGGCCATGGCGTATCCTCCGTATTCAGAGGAGCCGCTTTCCAACGCGGACACGGCATCGGCAGTTTCCTAGGCGGGCTGATGCGTACAGTGGTCCCTTTGATCAGATCCGGCGCATCGACGCTGGGCAAGGAGGCGCTGAGGTCCGGTGTGGGCTTCTTGGGCGACGTGGCAGCGGGCACAGCCGACCCCCGAGTCGCGGCCAACACCCGGCTCAGACAGTTTACCGGGTCGCTGAAACGTAAGGCCGATGAAAAACTGGATCGCGTGCTGAGCGGTGGTGGCGCCTATAAGAGGAGGCGTGTACAGCAGGTTACTCCTCAGTCTCTGGCGAAACTCCTCGGAGCGAGGAAGAAGAGCGCTGCGCCCAAGAGGAAGCCCGCAAAACGTGTCGCTAAGAAGAGGAGAAGCAAGAAGAGTGAGAGTACCGTGAAGGACATTTTTGGATAATGGCGTTTCTACATCAGAAGTCGTGCGAGTGTGTCAAGACCGAGTTGGACCTGTTCTCGCTACCGCCCACGCAGACCAGTATAGAGAGCGGTAAATGGGTGCAGTACAAGCCCATCTCCTCCCTGACAGACGACTCGCCCGTGGAGTTCATAGTTCCGGGTCACGGGGACGAGTACACGGATCTGTCACAGACGCTACTGCATGTGAAGGCTACCATTAGAACGGCTAACGGAGGCGCTGTAACGGGTGATCAAGCGATAAAAGAGGTGGGTCCGATTAACAACTGGCTGCACTCGCTGTTCAGTCAAGTGGACCTGTACCTGAACAACAAACTGGTGTCTCCTCAGAACAACACGTACGCCTATCGCGCCTACCTGGAGAACCTGTTGTCCTATGGCGGTGATGCCAAGACATCGCACCTCACCGCGGAGTTGTTCTACGAGGACTATGCTGGGTACATGGACAATACTGAGGAGGATAATGCCGGGCTCAAGAACCGGAGGGAGTTTGTCAAGGGCAGCCGGTACGCGGACATGGTCGGACATCTGCACGTCGACCTGTGCAACCAGGAGAAGTTCATGTTAAACGGCGTGGAGATGCGCTTTCGCCTGATCAGGTCAAAGAACTCATTCTCCATCATGTCCAAAACCGTGACAGACTACAAAGTGGACATCGCCGAAGTCAACCTGTTCATGCGCCGCTGTAAGATCAACCCGAGCGTGCTGTTGGCTCACAGCAGGACGCTGGAGTCGGGTACAGCCAAATATCCCATTACGCGCGTGGAAGTCAAATCCTTCACGCTACCCTCCGGTATCAGCAGCAAGACTCTGGACAGTGTGTTTCTGGGACAACTGCCGAAACGCGTTATAGTTGGCCTGGTCAGCAATCAGGCGTTCAACGGGGACTACAAGAAGAACCCGTTCAACTTCACCCACAGCCACGTGAACTTCTTCGCGCTGTACATAGATGGTGAGCAAGTGCCATGTAAGCAGCTTCAACCGGATTACACGTTCGGTCAGGAGTTGTGCGTGCTCGCCTACCACACGCTGTACACTGGCACCGGCATCAATTTCTCAGACTGTGGTAACGAAGTCAGTCGCAACGAATACCCCTACGGATACTGCCTGATGGCGTTTGATCTGACACCCGATATGGCGGCCTCTCAATCCAGCCACTGGAACCTGGTGCGCAACGGTAACCTGCGCATAGAGATTGGGTTCTCCGAAGCCTTGGCGGAGGCGTTCAACTGCATAGTGTACGCCGAGTTGGACAACGTCGTGGAGGTGGACCGTCATCGCAACGTCACAGTCGACTTTGGCGGGTAAACGAGTTGTCGCGCGCTCAAGGTCACCGCGCGCGGACCGTTAGGTTTTGGCGGGTAAACGAGTTGCCGCGCGCTCAAGGTCACCGTGCGCGGACCGTTAGGTGATGGCGGCGCGCGCACCCAAGGTTAACCCGCTAGGCGCGCTCCCGCCAGCGCTCAGTCGAGTTCAGTCAGCCGTATGGGATGGACGTGCCGCCACCGATCTACAACGAGCCGCCGCCAGCGCGCTGTCATCACGGAAGCGTGGTGATGGATATGCAGTGTTTTAAAGACAGTGATAATGACTTTCTACTGAAAGAGGTTTGCGTGGTGGACGTGACTACCGGCACGCTGCTCCTACATCACATCGCCCGCCCGCCCTTCAGTAAGGACCTCCTGACTTCCGAGAAACAGCGCGAGAGCATCTGGGTCACTCGCCACTGCCACGGCTTGGAGTGGGACCAGGGGGACATCGCGTACGTCGCCCTGCTGGGCAAGCTGCGCTCCTGCCTCATCCACCGTCCCCTGGTCTACGTCAAAGGATCGCAGAAGAGGGACTTTGTACAACGCCACCTCATAACCGAGCCCGCCGCCACCACCGCTCAGGACATGGAGGATCTGGGCTGTGGGTCGCTCAACGGTCCACCCACCTACCGGACCCTGCGCTGTCGCCACCATAAGAGCTCCCACAACCGTTGCGCCCTTCATAACTGCATAGTATTGCGGGACTGGCTCGTGGCTAACGACACACTGGACTCGTCCACCTCGAGCTGCCTGTGCTGCTTCCGCCCACGATGAATACCGTCCAGATCAGAGAATGCCTGGCGAAGATCCCCGGACTGAGGAACGTTGCGGTCTACGCCTCTGACCAACTACCGGACGTGCCGGTCAAGCCTCTCACCGCCATCGTGTCCAACACGGTAGCACACACCGAGGGAGGCGAACACTGGGTGGCGTTTTACTGCTCGGAAGAGGACAGACTCGAGTACCTGGACAGCTACGGAAGGCCGCCATACCAGGCCGACTTTCAAATGTTCCTGAGGCGCAATCCTCATCACCGCCACTATGTCTACAACAGGTATCGGCTCCAGGGCTACGATACTTCTGTTTGCGGCTACTACTGCCTCACTTACCTGTACTGCCGGGCTGTTCTCCGCACGTCACTCAGCGACTACGTGCAGCTCTTCGACCCTGCCGCTCCCGCCGCCAACGACGTTCTCGTCCGCAGACTCTTCCACTCCATATTCGCTTAAAACTAATTTGTAAGGTTTTTGTAGTATGTGTATGTAACCTTATTACTGTACAATACATGCCTCATAATGATAAAGCTTGTGTTTTCATTTCTCCTTTCTCCTTACTAAATTTAAAAAATTAGCAAAACTGAGGCAGCGGGGCTGGACCTCAGGTTTATATACCAGCGGCGCGTGTCACTGGCTGAGCCCCCGCCAAGCGGCAGTGAAGGTCGCCAAAGAGGGCGCGTCACGAGACCCCTCGGACATCAGCAAACCGCTGAGTAATTCGAGGGTGCAACCTTGAGCGTCAGCAAACCACTTAGCAACTCCTTCCTGGGCAACTCCTTCAGGGCCGTCCCCGACACGCGCCGCCAATCGCTCCCGGTTGGCGGGGGCTTTTTAAGCTGCACGGCTCGGGCCAAACGGCCCATAACGCCTTTCCGAGCCTAACGGCTTGTGACTTTTGAGTGAGCAAAGGGAGGAAATAAACAACTCGGGTTCATGCTGTACATAAAGCTATTATATTTTCTTACAAATACTATTTACAATTTTTCTCTTATAACTAATATATACAACTAGACGGGGAATTCCTCTTCTTCCTCGTCTTCGTCCTGGCGCTGTCCCTCCTCCTCCTCACCGTCCACCTCCATCCGCTGCGGTCGATCTCCTCCTCTCCTGGCTGGCGGTAGCGGCGGGACGTCCTTGTGTCCCCACGGCAGAGTGTGGATGCCGTCGGGGAGGACGCACCGCTTGTCGTCGGTCGGGCTGAGGCTCAGCTTGTCCACTTCCACGGTGTAGACCCGGTGCAAGTGGGACTGGAACCGGACGTTGGTGGTGTGTTTCCGGACCCCGTCAAACAGGCACTCTCTGTAGTCGTCGGGGGTGAGGACGTTCTTGACAACGCCCTTCGCCACCCCCTTGGCTCGCTTGAGAGCCTTGCTGCCGCCTGTCGCCGCGTCCTCGATGTCCATAAAGTACAGCTTGGACCGCAGGCCGAGGTACTCGTATAAGGACAGGCCGTTACACTCGTCCTTAAACTTTCCGATGACCTTAGCGTTGACGGGGTTGTAGCAGGGGTGAGACCTCGGATAGCCGCTGGTGTCGAAGTCGTCCAGGTGTTCCTTCATCTCTGCGTAGACGTCCTGGGACACGATGTCAAAGACGAAGCTGTCCGTGTCCATGTAGTCCACGGTGAGGCGGTCACCGTAGCGCTCCTTCATCTTGCACAGGAACTCGTACATGAGCCACTTGCTCAGCTCCAGGACTGTCATGCCTACGTAGACGGGCTTGTCCAACACGATGTTGACCTTGGACAGATGCACCAGGGCCACGTCCTCCGTGTAGTACGTCCGGTCCAGGAAGTTGGATCTGGCGACGTACTTGGAAAACCTCTCCGGGGTGCACACCAGCTTCACGTTGAGGCGCTTCCGTACATTCTCGATGGTCTTGCCGAAGACTGCGTTGTTCATGAGCTTGAAGAAGTCTTGTTCGAACTTCGTCCTGGCCCTCTTCCGCAGCTCCGTGTTCATCAGGATGTACGGTTCCAACCACCGCGACTGGCGAAAGGAGATCGCCCGATGCACCGCGACCAGCTCCAATCCGTTTTGCAGCGCCTGCTGCAAGACCCTGTAGTGACAGATGTAGTGCATCTTGTCGTCCAGGGTCGTCAACAGTTTGGGGAACTTCCCTATCGGCGGGCGCTTCGTCTCGCAGCAGTAGGGAAGGTCCTTGTGCAGGTCGTGTAGGCGCGCGGGGTAGTGGAGGTCCACCTCCAAGATGTAGCCTCGATCAGCCTCTGCGTCCAGCGCCGCAATGTCCAACGCCTGTATTTCCTCACGGCTGAGCCACTCGAAGTCTCCGGTCGGCAGGCACTGGGACATGGCCCAGCCGTACAGGTTGTTTGCGTCCAGGTACAGGAGGAAGCGCGTGGGCTCGTCCGGGCGGTAGTCCGGGCACCTGTCGTGGTTGGCCTTGGCGTAGCGGGTGATGGCCTGAGAGATGCCTCCCCGGATCCCCTGCTCCACGAACAGGTACATGTCAAAGTCCTGCAGCGTGTCCAGCTCCACACCGCAGGTCTTGAGCATTACGTCCCAGGCGTAGGACGGTAGGGTGTAGTAGTGGGCGGGGTCCAGCCCGTACTCTGCCAGCGAGGTGTCGCGGAACTGCTCAAAGACATCGGTGAGCAGGGCGATGTCGCATCGCAGGTACTTGTCGGCATAGTCCTTGAGGTTGTGACACTCAAAGGCTCGCCACACGTTGAGGGCGTGCTCGTACTCCTCGTCCTTGATGTCCTCCAGGGTCATGGAGTTCCTGAACGCCTCCTTGGGCGGCAACTCCCTGGTCCTGTACAACGTGTCGTAGGACGTAACGAAGTCGTAGGGGAACACGCCCTTCCTACGCACCAGGTCGAACAGCCGGTCGTCGGGGAAGCGCTTCCTCGTCTCGCGCATCCTGTCCGTGGGAAGTCCCGCCGCCAGGTTGGCCAGGCTCATGGACAGGAACCTGTAGGTGTCCAGGAAGCGCACCGCGAAACTGCTCTGTCGTTGGTTGTCCCCGGGCTGACCAAAGTGGAATCGCTTGGTAAAAGCGATGTACCGCTCCTCCGTGTGGGCCAACACGTCCACGTCGCCGGGGTCGATGGCTAGCTCGCGCACTACGAAGTGGGCGTCGTAGTTGGACAGGTTGTGGAAGTAGCAGTTGATGTGTCGCTGCTCCCGGTACCTGAGGTTGCACGAGCGATGAGCGGCTCCTCGGAACTCGTAGGGCGGGGCGTGATTGTGGTCCCGCACCTTGACGTCCTGGTCCGTGAACTCCTTCCCGCAGAGGTAGCAGTGAGTCGCCGCCAGGTACTCGTCCATCTCCTGCCGGGTCAGAGAAGGGTGCAGAGCTCTCATGCTGAATAGGAACTCCCACAGCGCCAGCACGTCCATCTTCAACCTCTCCATGAAGACCTTGGACGCGTCAGCCCCGAAGTAGACGCGGGGCTCAAACTCCTCCAGGCCGAGCGAGTCCACGATCTGGTAGGCGAAGGCGTACGGGACGTGCAGTTGCAGGGGCCTCGTGCCGGGCGGCGCTTCCGCTGGGTCAACAGCGACGGGCTGCAGAGCACACTCAAAGTCCGCGTAGATGCAGAACCTCTCCCGCCTAGTGTACTCGGGGTGGGCGAAGCGGATCTGCTGCTTCTTCGACAAGTCCAGGCGAAGGGGAGCCTTGGCGGTGCAGTATCGCATGTGCTCCTCCAGACGCTCGGCACCGGACAGTTGCAGCTTGTTGGGCCGGTTGTCAAAGTAGGCGAAGCATCGCTTACACACGTGGATGGCGTGGCCGTAAGACGTCAGCTGGTGTCGCACTAGCCTACTCATGTTTGCGATGTAGGCGTAGTGACTGTCCCCGCCGGTGGTCACGTACAGCAGGTCCCGGTGATCCTCCAACTCCCGCTTGCAGATCTTCAGCGGGAACACGCGGTCCTGGAACTTTGGCGATCCGTCGGGGCGTCTCCCCACCATAGCGCGCTCGATCCCGTACACGTTGACGCTGATGGGGTTCCTCCTCTCGAAGACCTTAATGTCCTTCACGGCCACGGGGAAGCGTAGGCCGACCCAGTCGTAGCGTGCCATGACGTCCGGTGTGTACGATGCGGGCCTCTCCGGGTGTTGCGCGACGAACTTGGCCAGGACGGCATACGCGAAGCACATGTCATCGACGTTTTGTACGTTGATAACGGCACGCGTCTCGCAGATGGTCCTGGGAAGCTGGACGAACCGGGCTCCGCGTTCTCCCAACGGGGTGTAGAGGTTGACGCGGATCTCCAGGTCGCGTATTCGGAGATAGCTCCACCCGCTGCCCACTAGCAGGCACTGCTCCTTCTCTTCCTCCAGCTTGTGGAAGGAAGCCGATAGGAAGTCCTCCAAGTTGGACGCGGCGGTGAGAGGCACGTTCTTTGTCTTGAAGGCCCGCAGACAGGTGGCTCCGTGAACGTTGGCGAATTCGCACTCTAGGAACATGTTCACCTTGATGTTCGGGTGTCGGGTCCTGACGTCGGCCAGCAGTTCCAGGACGCTGTCGAACAGCAGCACCAGCGCGTCCTCCACGGCCAAGAAGTCCTCCATGGGCCGGGACAGGCCGAAGGTCAGGAGGCGACCGCGGAACGCCCGTTGGATGGGGCGGAACGTGGGTAGTCCGCCACCACCCACCATCCCGTCGGGTGCCGTGCTTGGTCCGGGCTGGGGCTCGCGGCTGGGTCCGGGCTGGGGCTCGCGGCTGGGTCCGGGCTGGGGCTCGCGGATGGGTCCGGGCTGGGGCTTGCGGCTGGGTCGGGGCTCGGGTGACAGGACGGGCAGGCGCGGCATCTCGTCCACAACGAGGTTCCTCACGACGGGGCAGTTGTGGGCCTCGTGCCGGTCCCGGTTGTAGTGCCGGGTGAAGCCTCGGTCGCAGTAGGCGCACGCAAACCTCATGCCGCGGTGGGCGCTCTCCATGTGCCGCTGGAGAAAAGCGGCCCTGTGGAAAAGGGCGCCGCAATCGGGACAGCGGACCTCGTTGGCGTGCACCAGCTGCACGTGACGCCGGAGCAGGTCCCCGCGGGAGAATCGCCGCCCGCACGCGTCGCACTCGGGCCGTGGGTCTCTGAAGGGTGGCGTTGCAGAGGAGGAGGAGGAAGTTGAAGCAGACGGGCTCGCACCGTGGACCGCTTCCATATGGTGGCGAAGATCCTCGGGACCCGCCAGGGCGACGAAGCACAACGGGCACGGATGGCCTGCGAACAGGAAAACAAGTCCTATTAGTGACCCCGATAAACACGAGGGTGAGGAACTGGCAACCTCTTTCTCATCTCAATCACCAGTTTGAGCCCAATAAATACAAGGGTGAGGAATTGTACAGAGGCCTGGCGACCTCTTCCTCATCTCGAGCGCCAGTTTACCCGGGCCCAGTAATACAAGAGTGAGGAATCGCACAGAGGCTGGCAGCCCCTTTTTTACTACTTGAATCTGTTTACTCGACTAAAGCCGTTTACTCTCTCGAAAACAAGTCATTAGTACTGGCGGTTTCTTGTTTAACATAAAAACCATGCCTGACGCTTGATCGTGAGGATGAGTGAGGAACTGTATAGAGAACTAACGACCTCTTCCTCATCACAATTGCCAGTTTACCTAGGTCCAGTAAATACAAGGGTGAGGAATTACACAGAGGCTAGCAATCCACCTATTCTTGTTTAACATAAAAACCGTACCTGGCGCTTGGTCGTGAGGAGTGAGAAGATGAACTGTGGCGAGGTGGCGTCGCAGGTTATCGCTTCGCCCGAAGCGTCTACCGCAGACGTCGCAGTTGAGATGGCGGTCGCTGTGAGCGGCTGTCGTGTGGCGAGTCAGGTTTCCGGCGTTTGCGAACACGCGGCCGCAGACCACACACATGCAGGGACCAGCCATCTACAAAAACATCGGGTATCTGTATTCCCCGTTCGCTACAAAGGCACAATTGTCGCAGCAAAAACACTTTGGTAGCGATACCCCTGGGAACGAGGCGAGTCTAACCCTTTTAATAATGTTAGATAGAAATAGATGACATGAATCGCTCGTATGACATTCCCAACACTGGTACACGTCTTTGTCTTTGTTACGCTCACACATAGCGATTTCGCTCTCGTCTGTAATTCCACTAGGCACTTGAAAGTTCGATTTAAAAGCGAAACCAAATTTTATTTCACTCAAAACGTTTTTAAAAAGGAGTGGAAGCGAGTCTATTTTGCTTTTTAAATTTGGTTCGTTAACTTTAATCGTTAGAAAACACAACTGTTCCAAGGTCATTACGGTTTCACTCATCTCCATCTGAAAAGAGACAAGGACAAGACTCAGTGTACCGAGATATGCAAAACATTAAATATTAATTTTAGCTAATAAGATTTTAGAGCATTGGTAAACTTTCTGATGAAAAAGTAAATTACATGTTACTTACGTTAACTTTTACGGGAATCCAAAGACAATGAACAGCAAGTTGTGTAGATGTATCGCAGAGACAGCACTACTTCGTCCGCACAGTAAGAGCTCCAAAGACAAACTGGTGAAACCTCTGAAGACGCGCTCATAAATAGCACTCCGGTCGGGAGGAGAAATCGGTCGTGGAAGTTTCCACTGGAACCACTAATGGGTAAACCGACTGTGGCGGTCACGTAGGCGGAGGATGACGTCATGGCAGTTTCCTCCGAGTTGCCCTCCGAGTTGTTTACACCTTCGGTCCTACCCGTCAGTCTCCTTCTAACGGTACTGGCAAGCGGTGCACCATGTTTCATTTATTCACAATGGTTTCGGAGCCGGTAGGGTCCTATCCAGCGACAATGCCTTTCCATATACATTCCACGATATCAGAGGTGGATTCGATAGACGCGGAGGTATTTCTGCAAACGGTGTATTACTATACGAGATGCTTCCTCGGAAAATTACATGTTGAATTTTGGCTAGAAAGACCGTTGGCCCCACACAAGTGTCGGCAACTCAGGGCTGACCTGGGAGACTTTAATGTGATACCGTCACACGTCTTATGCCGCAACGCCATAGTTTGGCTCCTTCGGGAGGTTAATCCCCCGATATATGCGAGGGTTGTAGTAAACGGAGGGTAAGTCAGGGTAAGTCGGGGGGGGGGGGGGTGATTCCTCATTCCTCCTCTCACGCCTGTGCTGGTTTTAGTCAAGCCGGCATACAACGTGTAACGAAGTCACATCAAATTCGGTCGGCAAGCAGCCGAGATCCCATGAGGAAAACGCGTTTGAAAATTAATAGCGGGCCCGTTTAACAGTGGATTTTCAATTTTCTTTAAGCGATGGTTTTCTTAGGTCACGGCCCCACATGTGGTGAGGTTTCGTCAAAATCGGTTGGTAAACAGCTGAGATCCCATAAGGAAAACGCGGTTTTAAATTAATAGCGGCCTTGTTTAATGGTGGATCTATGGGGTTCTTACGTCATTCGCTTCCTTGGGGATAGGCCTACACTCTGAAAAAAGTCCCGTGGGAATCGGTGGATAAATAGGCTAGTTATTAATTTTCGAAAGTTTTTTCCTCATGTTCAAGGTCATCACGAAAAGTGCCATTGGCGGCCGGGGGGGGGGGCTGACGTCACGGGGGGGGGCTGACGTCACGGGGGGGGCTGACGTCACGGAGGGGGGGGCTGACGTCACCGGGGGGGGGCTGACGTCACGGGGGGGGCTGACGTCACCGGGGGGGGGCGCTGACGTCACCGGGGGGGGGGCTGACGTCACCCGGGGGGGGGGGGTGATTCCTCATTCCTCCTCGCACGCCTTTGCTGGTTTTGAATCGGTCTTTGCCCCCTACTAAAATTTTTACAGTAAGTCAATAAAAGTACGTTTTTTCGAATTATGTAGTTATCCTTTGTATCTGGTAAAAATTAACCTCCAAAAATAGTGGCATCCGTATAATACCAAAGTACCGAAGTTTGTTTTACTTGTACCTACGTTTGTTCTTTTATTTATGACTGATTTATACAGTAATTTTCTACTTAAAACACAACTTATTAGAAATATTTCATAAAAAATGTGCTTGGTATAGCAAAAAGTCTGTGACCTCGATAGCACGTCTTGTTTTGAAAACCACCTTGATAGCACGACCCTCAATTACAAGTGCACTTCGATAAGAAGACTATTTTAGAGATTCCCTTGTCGTATTATCGAGGTTCTACTGTAGTGAGGTTCTACTGTATATACACACATATGTGTGTCCGTGAGTGCGATAACTGTCGTAAAAAAGGTTTGGTCAAACATATAAAGCAACATTTAAGTTATGAGTTTAAGTTTGAAAACCATACAGATCATCTCATCTGAAAGGAATTTTGGAGGGTTTGTACCCCCAAAATGTTTTTTATTTTTAATTTGCTACACATAATTAAAAAAGTCAAATTTTCGTTTTTATCATTGGATTCAGCAAAAAAAATCAGCAAAAAAAATATATATGAATGTATACTGTTGAATCTTGGTATACGGCTTCATCTGGTTGTGGTCTATTGTTATTTCCTCAAAGAGCACCATTTTGAACAATTTTTCCCTTAGGAGCAAACAAGGGCGTAGCCAGTGTGCTGAAGGTGCTCCAGCACCCCCGAAATTTTCATAAAATTATGTTTTTAACCCTAGGACTGCCCTTGCCTGATTAATGCTAAATTGCTCGGTGCCCTAGCAGTTTTTGCCATTATGCAGAGGTTTTTTAACAATTCACAGTGCCTAAACTAATTCTGATAACCTAGTCATATTTTACTCATTTTGTTCAGAAAAAAAGAAGATTATGAATAAAATAAAATAGAACGAATCCTTGTTGGTGTTTTTATGCAAAATTTTAAAAACCAAAATTGTAGAAATGTTTTTGAAATAATTTTCAAAAGTAGATTCCTAGCATGTTTATACTGTTTTATCTTACAGACAATCTAAGATATACAAAATGTAGGCAATTTATTTCCTTACGTGGTGGGTTTGATTTATTTTAAAAATATTTTTTACCCAAACTACGGAAAGAAATACCGAAACCGTGGAAAATCAACAAACTTATGCTGTACATTTGAAAAATAAAAATAAAACAAAAAGTATAAAAGTAATATACTAAAACTGTTATATTACTAAAGGTAACAATACAATTATTGTAAATTATGCACTTTTGTACAAAGTAAGAACTGTTTTTATGGCTTTATATGAGTTGAAAAACAAAATTTGAGTTTCGCCGAAAGCCAAAATTAGTTATTTGAAGCTATAGGCCCTATATAATTGTTGTACTTTATTATAATATAATAAATGGTACATATAAATATAGTAAATATACTTCTGAAAAAGAATATATATATATAGGGAGAAATATGAACACGTGTTTTCCGAGATTTCTCCGCTCGCGAGTCGAAAATGTTTCGCGCACTACATTTTGTTCAAATTATAACAGCAATTATATTGATCTGTTACTGCTAAAATTTTTGTTTATGTATGAAAATTCAAGTTTAGAATCTCCTCTTTTAAACGGCATCAATATTATTACGTTTGTGGATAATTTTAAATGCGATATAAGCAGTTGGAAAAAATTGCCTTATTGGCAGGATTCCTGCCTTAGGCCATCCAGTGCACACATGCTTTGGCAGGATATCCACCCAAGGGTAGTATCGAATAAGTGAGACATTAAGTGTTTTTTTTATCCTAATGAATTTAAATTTAGTTACTTAATGATTGACTTTTGTGCCTTTACTAGGGGTTGTGTGACTGACTGAACACTACTACCCCTCACCATTGTGTTGTACTGAAGCAAAAGTTGCAAATAATCAAAGTAAACTGACACGTTTAATACATTCACTGAGGGCGTTAGATTAATCCAACGTGTTACCCCAGCGCTGGGAGCGGGCGTTGGAAAATTCTAACTCTAGACTATTGTTGACAATTGGGATCAGAGTGCGGCCAGCATTTGTGCGATAACACGACTGTTTCCCAAATCTTCTAGAGTACCTTGCTATCAAGGATCTACTGTATAGTTTATTTTACAAATAAATTTTACCCCCCGTGAAAACTTTAGGGCACAGCTCGCTCATTGTGAACAGACTTTTAGTGCAACAAAGATCTTACCTCTTTCTATTACTTCTCAGTGGTGTAATATATATGGACAAAGTAGATAGGTGATGCAAGTTATGTAATTACATTACAGCTACCAACCTTTTGATTTAAACCACATTTAAATCCAATTTTCTTGGTTTGTTTACTTGTTTTAGGGTCCACCAAAATTCGATGAGGAGCCTTCTCAGAGAAACAAAGTGCTAACCAAAGGAAACAAATCTAAGCCTGGTAATAGAACTATAAACATAAAAGAACAACGTAACATAATCAAGAACTCTGTTGAGACACCGGCTCCTGCAATACCTAAAAGATGTAGTAAATCAACCGATTTGATGACAAAAAACTCTCTCTCTCTCGGGAACCAATGTTCTTCTTATTCACCGAGTGGCCCACCAGTAAGTGTTTCTTAAACTTTAATCCAAGTTAGAGTTAGCAATTTTCAGTGTCTAATAGCAGACAATTAAGATTAAAATACTTGTATTTGCCTTTTTGTATGCAACAAAATTTAATAAACATGACAAACCTAAGCTTGCTTTTACTATAAATAGAGGAGGACAAAATAATCAAAAACTCTGTTGAGGAAAAGCCTCCTTCAACGTGTACAAGATGTATGAAGTCCGCTAATACAACCAAGACCTACTCAGTGTATTCTCTTGTTAACCAAAGTTTATTTTTCTCATCAAGAAGCCCAGAATATGTAAGTGTTTGTTATGTTTAACATGGAAAAACATTTATTGATAGGAGGATTTATCTATTATGAACATATTCTTGGCTAAGTAGACACATTTTCTGTAAAGTTGGTGGATTTCGTTTCAAGGTCAGGAGAAGATTTAATATTATAAGTAAAAATAAATGTTAACAGATTCACAAAATTGCCAACTTATTATTCACTTTTTTGTTGATCCATAGATTGTTATTGCCAAAAGAAATTAAGGTCTGGACACACAAATAAAATTTTGTTTTAAAAACTGATAAACTGCATATTTATTAGTTAATTTCCTATGGAAAAGTGAGCTATTAGCATGACCCACATGGTGAAGCTAAATGAGGGTTGTACTAGATGAAAGTTCAATTTTCATATATTTGCAGATTTCACTTACTTTTATGATGTTATTTATCTGTAAGTTATAACAACTACATATAAAAATCTGTGTGAAAACTATTAGAAGACATTTATTCCTAAACATGTGGTTTTAGTTTCTTAAAGGCCAATACCTAGTAACGAACATTACTATATTTTATGGTTTTATTGTACATGAAAGTGATTTTCTGAGCCTTACACATGGGAGTGCTAGTGTTTGTTTTGCTGTGAATAAAGGGATTAATATTTATCCCCGGTCCTTTTCTTTTCTTTACTCGAAGTAAGTTAGTAAAAAAGACAATTTGATGACTGTTTAGGCGGCCCAACCGGAGGGAGACGCGGGTGAGAGTGCTGACCAATCAGAGGGAGGCGATGCTATCAAGGAGAAGGTTGTGGTGAGTCTTTGAATGTCTAACTGACAAACGAACGGGTCGCCGCAAAACGTTCTAAGCAACAGACGTACATTTTTTAGAAATCACTCAAAGACTACCGAGATCAAAATTGTTGTAGGCAAGAAACTTTTTGTCTGTATTACGTTATATCACTGACTATAGATACTGAAGTAGACTAACCATCGCCATTGTAGAATGTGTCCCTAGCAGTTTTCTAGAGCACTCAAGCGCCCCTGTTGGCTTCCCGCGGTACCAACGGAGGAAGGCTCAATGCAGTGGCACTGCTGGCGGGAACGATTGGAAGATGCCCGTTACGCGGTCGTGGCGGTGGCGCGCATGCGTGAAACGGCTCTCACTCAAGGCCGCTCTGGGCTCTGGGCTTGGACTTGGCCCACCGACTGTAGGCCCGGTATGCTCGGCTTGAACTAGTATCGCTGCTGTTTACGTTTGGCAGGCCTTACCGCACCGCACACAGGATTTGCCATGGATTACAAACGGAATAGACATCATGAACATTTTTTGTATGGATGTAAGAAAATTATAATTTTACTTGGGCTGTTAAAATAAACAACTCAAGTTTCAAATACAATTATTATTATTATTAGTAGTAGTAGACCTATTATCTACATATTTTTAAAAAAATCCGGCTTTTTGTTCACTCACCTCCTGAAGTTAATACTTAACCGATTTTTATGATTCCTTTTTTATTTAAAAGATGATTTCAAGTCCTTATTCGCTGTGAAGCAAGAATTTAGATTTACAGTGCCCGGCAGCAAAGAAGTCCGTTGGGCTGCAGCCAATAGGACGAGAGCGCGGCGTTGACAAGTGTACAGTAGCCTCGCACAGTCCCGGCACCCTGCTAAAAGCCGCTCGAGGCTACAGACACAACTAAGCTCTGTAGCAGCTCCAGTGTGGCATGAACTGTTAATACTGAGGGCGATTTAATTTATTCTCTTTAAATGATTAATGAGAATACATATAAATAATGAATATAATATTAGTATAATTTGCAAATTGCTGTACTATTAAATAATATAAATATTGTTAATATATATATGAATGAACGATGTACAAAAATACCTTAAAAGGTTCCGATATCCTCCTGTGTGATTTATTGTAATGGTTTTGTTTTACACAAATCAAACAAACAATAAACATTGTACACAATTTTGCGCTCACGACTATGCACCGTTTCCCTTTTTTTACCGCTTGTAGACTGTTGTTCCATGGTAATAACACAAATACTAAGAAATAAAAAACAAAAACACAACTACCATATAACACTCAATATTAACTAAAACGTAGAACTGATCTTAAAGCATTATATGACTATTGTAACACAGTTTGTACAAATGCAAATTAAATTAAAATCGACGTCCAAAACATTAACTGTCATCTGACTTATTCCCGTGACGATCGGTAGATTTCTTGAAACCGAGTGCCGGATATAAGTTAAATACCCCTTCGCCCTACTTTTATTCATTGTTCAGAGATTTATAGGGAAAGTAATTGCCTCAATGGTTTAAATTTGGATTATAACGAGAAATAGTACTTTTATATCGCTGTTTATTTGAACTTTACTAGATTTGTAGATATTTTAGAGTTCAGACGTTTAGTACATCAAACAAAATCAAAATAACATCCAAGAACTCCATTTCCTAGCCTTACAATCAAAGAATCTAATCAAATTAGTTTTTAATATAAAAGGAAAAAAGCTATCGCCCTAAACTTTTTTTTAAAATGTTCGTAATTTATTGTTCTTTAACACAGTGTTACAAGATTTGTTGCAGTTTTACATGTTTTACCCGAGCGCCTTGATTTAATGTAACTAGTACAATGATTCGGCGTCAAGCGCTGTTAGAGCGGGGAAACAGCTTGGCAACCACGCGTGATGCGTATTGGTTTATTCAAGGTCACGTCGACTGCAGGCTCCGCCTCCAACGGACTTCTCTGCTGCCGGGCACTGTAGGCCCCAGGACTCTGCCCCACGGGACGTCCAAGTTCCCATGTTATTCATATGGAGTAGAGTTTTATTTGGTTTTTGTCATATGTGTTTTTTCTTAATTCAATAAACAGCTGTTATAAGGATTGTATCCGCAAATTTTTGCGGGGGAGCAGCTCGTTATTATTAGTGAATTTCCTATGGAAAAGTGAACTATTAGCATGACCCTCACGGTGAGACTTAAGCCCAGGACCACAATAGAAGTTCCTAACGTGACCCCCTGAACACGTTTTGAGGGGTCTCTAAAAACTTTATATATATATATGTGTGTTCGCACTCTAGCGGTCGCAGTTTTTGTCCGACTTACATAAAATCTGGTGGAGGCATTCCTTTTTATAATCGGTTGGACAAGTTTGTTGGGCAAAACAATCGGAAAACTCTAACCGATACTTAGAGAATCTAACCAGAACCTACCAGAGAATAATTGCGACCTTGTACTTACCGCACAAGGGCGATACCGACGGCAAACTCGGCGCTCACATGACTGCTTGCATCTACTGTCTTCTATCTAACTGGGCACATTCCCGACAAAGGGATTTTGTACACCGGTACTCGTCACCACAACATCCCAATTGATTCGACCAATAGAAAGACTTATTAAGCACGATCACCAAATATGGAAGAGAAATTTTTGCCAGTAGGCTTTGTAAGGCCGTTTAATTTTATAGGGGATTTTAAGTTTTTAAATTTTTGAGTTTTTGGGCCAAAAAAGGGGCAGAAAAGCCCCAAACATACACATATTGCACATTAACTTATTGCACGTAAAAAGCCAAAGGTTTTAAGCCCTCCCTCATCATTCTAGCACAAGTACTTACCGAGTTATTAAAGACAATGTTAATTGTCAAAATACAGTACGTTGTCTTATGGGGATTTTACACTGGAAAAGGCTGTTTATTTTCATATCTTAATATCGTTTTCTCACCCCCCCAAACGAACGGCCCCCTGAACACGGTTTGGGTGGTCGTTCAAAATTATATGTATATATGTTTGCACTCTAGCGGTCACATTTTTTGTCCGATTTACTTCAAATTTGGTGGGAACAATCCTTTCTGTAATCAGTTGGACAAGTTCATTGGGCAAAACAATCAAAAAACTCTAACCCTCTGTTTTGGGATTTTAAATTTAGAATTTTGGGTGTTTGGGCCCAAAAAAGATCAGAAAAGCCCCTAATATAAAAGTAAGGCATATGTTAAGCCCTTCCTTATCATTCTAGCACCAATATTTACTGAGTTATTAAAGAAAATAAAAATTGAGTAAACACAGTATGTTGTCTTATGGGGATTTTACATAGGAAAAGGCTGTTTTTCATTAGATGGATTTAAATAATCCACCTAGGTTTTTCATAGCTTGATGTAGATATATCACTCCTAATACCCCCATAGTGATTTTTGATCCTCATGGTACCTCTTCCTAAGCTTATAATGCACAACATTGCCATGTCAATACTGGATTTAAATAGAACAGGTGTATCAGAACAGCCAACAAATTTAATATTTTCATTTGGCCAAAAATCACACAAATCGTTGATTAAACCCAATATTTGATTGTTAAAAGTTTTTAATGCGGAAATTCACTTCCCTAACGTCAGCATGCTGCGGTCGAACTCTTTATCATTTTAAACTGACACACACACCCTATAATAGGTCCTGCTAAAACCATTAATCAAACAAGGAGAACTTATACTATCGTTATTAATTATTTTCTGCATTAACCTAAATTATTAGTGTCGTAGAGCCTTTGCACTATTTTATCAGAAATAAAATGTGTGTGCCAAATTATCCAGTGGGTACTTTAATAGAAAAAATCCAATTTATATAGTTTATACTAATATTTTGTAAAAAAATAACCTCAATACAAAAAAATATATATATGTATTAATTTAATTATGGTTTGTACTGTGAATATAACATGTGTTATATATGACTAGGGTGGGGGAGAACCCTACGTCTTAAGGTGTCAGGATGGCAGTCTTAAGGTGTCAGGATGGCAATAACAACAACATGTGGGCGAAAAAGAGAGGCTTTTATTAATGACTAAGGACTTTACAACAGTTACACCAAATGAAGGAAACATATCCAATTATAATAATTAAATATAATTTTCGGAACTCGATATTCATTCCAGAACAGTTAGGAACATTCAGAATAATTAATACAGTGTTTTAGAGAAACTTATGAAATACAAATGATGTGTTATATTGAGCCAGGGGAGCCTACCAGAGAATAATTGCGACCTTGTACTTACCGCACAAGGGCGATACCGACGGCAAACTCGGCGCTCACATGACTGCTTGCATCTACTGTCTTCTATCTAACTGGGCACATTCCCGACAAAGGGATTTTGTACACCGGTACTCTTCACCACAACATCCCAATTGATTCGACCAATAGAAAGACTTATTAAGCACGATCACCAAATATGGAAGAGAAATTTTTGCCAGTAGGCTTTGTAAGGCCTGGTGGCCAAACTTCGCACATTTAAAGTGAAAAAAATTTCAAAGAAGAACTTGTAAATGAGAGAGAAGTATTAGTAGTTATTTCAGGTACGAATGATGTTGCTAGGAATGAAGGAGATGATGGCCAAGATTGAAGAAACTCAACAAGTTTAGTGAAAAACGGGTAATATTAGTAATGTGACACTGGTACAAGCAAGTAAGGCTGAGCGACACATGCATACAGCTCATGGTATGCATTTTAAACCAAGTGGAAAGAAATGGTTGGCAGAGAGGATATGTGAGGTGGCAGGGATCGGCAACTTGAAATCATCAATCATCAAGCAAATCCTCATCCAACACATCAACGGAAACCAAAACTACCAACGTGGGAAACGGCCAACCAACAAAAGAGGACCCCCCCATTGATGCTCCAGCCTTCAACAACAAACTCTTACGTATCTTTCATTTCAATATCCAATCAATTAGGAATAAATTTTTTGCCTTAGATTTAGTGTTAGGTGAAATAGGATGTAATATTTTGAGTATTGATGAACATTGGTTATATCATGATGAAAGTATGCTTTACGTTCCGGCTGGTTACACTTTGGCTGCTACTTACTGTAGAAAACCACCACTAACTAGAGGTGGCTTTTGTATTTTTGTTAAAATTGGAATAGGCCTAGATTTTAAGGTGATTGATGTCAATAGTTATTGTGTTGATAAAATTTTTGAGGTGTCTGCCATCTATTTACAGAATATTAAAACTACAGTTGTTAGTGTATACCGCACTCCAGATTCAGATGTTTCAATGTTCATGTACTATTTTGATATTTTTTTGAGTTTTTTGGATGATAAATACAACGGTACAATAATCATAGCTGGGGATTTTAACATAAACATAAATAAAAACACAAACAAAAGTGAATGTTTTTTTGAACCTACTAAGATCTTATAATCTGTTTTGTCTAAATAAAGAAAAGACAAGGAAAAATGCTTGTTTGGACAACATTGTAACCAATGAACTTAGAGAAAAAACAAACAGTAACGTTTTTCAAGCTCATCTTTCAGATCATGCTGGTCTTATTGCTTCATTTACCAATAAAACTTTTAATGATGAAAAAGAAATTTTGTATCGTAGTATTATAAATGTAAAACCAAGTGCAGTAGCTGTTTTTAAAGCTAATCTTGAGTTGTTGGATTGGTTAGATTTAAGATTGCTCAGTAATGTAGAGGAAGCTTTTAGTTTTTTTGTTGACAAATTATCAAATATTTATGATTGTTGCTGTAATGTTAAGGAAATTAGAATTAAGTCATTAAAAAAAGAACAAAAAAATAGATGGTTCACTGATGAACTTCAAGAATCAAGAAAAATGTTGATGGTCCTGTATGATAGGTTACAGAACTGTAGTAATGATTTGGAGAAAGATAAGTTTAAGAAAGACTATTTAAAAGCAAAACGAACATACAGATTTGAAATAAAGCAGGCAAAAATATCAGCAAATAACAAATACATTGAAAATTTCAATAATAAGTGCAAAGCAGCATGGAATATTATTAAAGCTGAATCAGGTCAAAATGTTAAAATGGATGTAAAAATGAACATTGAATCAAAACAGCTAAATGAGTATTTTGCTAATGCTGCCTATATTGTAAATAATAATGTAAAAAACAATAATACCTATGCTTTACAGTGTTTAAATAAGTATGTTGAATATAGTTCTAGTATCGTAAATTCTAACTTTAAGTGGTGCAGAATTACAGAACGTGAGGTATTAAAATGTGTAAAAGAGTTAACTTCCTCACCATGTGAAGATATATATGGGTTTTCTAACAAGATTTTAAAAGAAATTGTATTGTATATAATAGAATATTTATATAATATGATGCTTGAACAGGGTATATTTCCTGGTGTTTTTAAAGTAGTCAAAGTAATTCCCATCTACAAAAAGGGAGAAAAGTCAAACTCTACCAGTTATCGCCCCATATCACTAGTGCCAATTTTTAGCAAGAAATTTGAACATTGTATTAAAGATCAGCTTTATTTGTATATGGAAAAAAGAGGGTACATTTGTAAAGAACAGTTTGGTTTTATACCTGGTCGTAATACCATTAAAGCTGTAGAGTCTGTAGTGTCAAATGTGTTAAATAGTTTTGAGAACAAAATGGTGTGCTCGGCCTCACTAATAGATTTATCGAAGGCCTTTGATTGTATTCCACATGACTTACTCTTAAAAAAACTTCATGGTTATCATGTTAAAGATAATGAATTAAAACTTTTTTCATCATATCTTGATGGTCGGAAAAAAATGGTTGCACAAGGTAGAGATAAATCAGATTTTAGTAGTGTCACAATAGGGGTACCACAAGGTTCAGTGCTGGGGCCTTTTTTGTTTGTCATGGCAGTAAATGACTTTGCTCATAATATGTTATGTTCTTCCATATTATATGCAGATGACACCACTCTCTTAAGTAGCGATAAGAAAATGGATAAGGTATTGACCAACCAGGTTAAGCTGATCAATGAAGCTAATGAGTGGTTTAGATCTAATTCTTTAGTTGTTAATAATGATAAAACAGAGCACATATGTTTCTCCTTGGATATTAATTTGTATGATGATTTAAATTTTAAACCTATTAAACTTTTAGGAATATATTTAGATAGTAAGTTAACCTAGGATGTACATGTAAATATGCTGTGCAAGAAACTTGCAAGGGTTATTTATTTACTTCGAAAGCTAAAATTTTGTGTTAGCGTGGATATGCTCATGACAGCCTATTATGCTTTTTTCCAACCACATTTAATGTATGGAATCCTGTTGTGGGGCAATAGTAGTGCTGCTCAAAAAGTCTTTGTGTGGCAGAAAAAAACAATAAGAGTAATTAAGGGTATGTCTGCCGGAGTTTCTTGCTATCCTTTTTTTAAAGAACTACAAATTATGACTCTTCCAAATATGTATATTTTTTCTTGTTTGGTTAAATGCAAAGAAAATTTAGAAAGTTATCAACTTCGACAGAATGTTCATAGGTATAATACTAGAAATAAAGGCAAACTTGATTTATTAAATGTTAGACTAGAAAAAACAAAGAAAAGTCATTTATGACTTCAAACTTTTCAAACTTACTTACTTACTTTTCATATGAAATCAAACTTTTTAATAAATTACCTGCTGTAGCGTGGTCAGTAAGTCTAGTTAAGTTTAAGAATTCTATTAGTAGTTGGTTGAGAGACAAAGATTTTTATTCAGTTGACGATTACTTGAACTGTGATATTGGTGAATTAAGATTTTAGGCCATGATTATTTATTTTACCGTGATGTTTTAGACTGAGTCTTTGTTGTTGTTGTTATTCCTCTTGTTATATATTGTTAACTTTATATTAGTACTATTAAGAAATTTGGACGATGTCAATTGCATTTTTATATGTTTAAAGACAAATAAAGAATCTTGAATCTTGAATGGCAAGACTGAGGCCAACCCATGGTTTGGTGTTCCACGGTCACACCCTATGAGATTTTGCACAATAAAAGCTTTACGTCTTACTTTTGGAGAACATGAGCATAGCGTACTAAAAATGTAATTTAAATTTGAATTCAAACCAGTTAAGCTTAGCACTGGTATCACAGACAAACTAGGACAGTAAAAGAACTTATCAAATAGAATGAATTTTGAAACCTAGATTTGAGGCTCACAACACGTGTGTGATTTAAATGCCACTACGATAGGTTGTAATTTTGAATTAAAAAACGTACTGTAAAATTATATTAAGTATTACAATAAATATGTTTGTATCGGATAGACCTTTTATTTATATAGTGCCTATTTCTCTAATAAGACCACGTCACTAAACATGTCATCGAAATGTTTGCGAATTGTTAACGGGATAAATCCAGCATATTTTTTAGAATTTCATATTTAGTATATCATGAAAATACTATACTTGTACTCCAAATAAAAACATTTTCATGCGCGTAGAGTGGTGTCCCGTCCGAGGCGCTGATGTCACCCACACAAATGACGGTCGATGCAGCAAATACCACGCTGGTCATATTTGACAAAATGATTGTAAACATCATACAAAAAATAGGTATAAGGAAACGTATTTTAACCCGATGTAAACAGGTGATCTTCAGATATCAAAATGACTTGATGAAATGCGGCTTTGAATGCTATGATCACAGAATTTTTATCATTAAGAAATTTATCACAGCTAAACCCCAGCGTACGTTGCAGGAGCAGTCGAAGGAAATGAGACAACCTGGATGAAAATACCGGGGGTTTTACCAAAAGGTTAAGCTCTTGGAGGGCAAATAAATTTATTTCAAATCTGGTATGTTTTTTTATATTTTTCTCCTGTTATCATCAATCCAATAATGCATTTGTGAATTGAATGTTAGCCGTAAATTAGGCTAATTGAACAGTGTAGTTATAATAGTATGTGAAACAACGATTATTTATTTAATCTTTTTAGCATACCTTACATTTGAAAGATGATTTTGGTTCTAGTCCTCCTTGAAATAATAATACATTTGTTCATAAAATACGTTAATATTTTCTTTAAATGATGTAAGGAGAAATTATTTTAACTACCTTTTGAGTAGGTATAAAACAGTTTTTTGAACGGTATTATATAAAATCCACCCGCTAAATGGCAAGCGTTGCTAAACTACTGTTTTAAAAATCTGATACTAACATAAGAAGCAACATATGGAAAACATAAATAACTAAATTGGTTGATTTAAAACTAAAATACATTACTTGCGCGGTTTAATTTATCGCAAAAATTGGCTGGAAAAATATTTACTGAGGACGATCCCCATATTTACGTAGGTGAAATAAAATAAGGCTCACATTCCTAATAGATTTATTTCACGCTAAGATCACACAATAATACTAGACTAGCAATCAGGAGGTTCAACTGTCGTCACCGCGCCGCGCCGACCACCGCTCTCCGCTACAATAAATGAAGAAACGAAGCCAAGTTGGCGCGGGCGGCCGCGTCTGTGTCTGTATCCAGTGATGTGAGGGGGTGGGGTAACCGAGGTATGTAGCGGTGCGGGTCGCGGGGTGAAGGGGGCAGTGCGACAGAGAGTGTGCGATAGTCGACTGCAGCAAACTCTGGCGGCAGGAAAACGAACTACGTGTTACCGACCGACTTAGTATACCTTTGAGGCGGACAACTGCGCCGTATCGATGGAACGTCTACTTCAGTATCTATAGTCAATGGTTATATGTAAATGTACAATTTTATAATATAATACTACATCATACGTTAACTGACAAATATTCATTTTAAACAGTTTTATAAATTTTCAGTGGTTAAAATGTTCTAAGCGACAGGCTATTACATTTCAAAAACATTAATTTATTAATCATTAATCAATCATTTCATTTCATTTATACATATAATAAATGAATTTTCTGTTACCCTAAAACTTTAAATTATACTTTAAAAACTATTGCAAGGAACTCAAATTTGTACTACTGAACAATTTTATATTATTACAACTGAGGTAAGAGATTCTTTCGAAGTATGCTGGGCCGATTTAACACTCTGGGATCTCTGATTATGTGTGGGTTGAAAATAATAATACCCCCGTCGCAGCAAACCTGCGTACTCATCAAATTTCCAATGCATAATACAGTAGACGCCCTCTAGTCCGGCCACCTCAGGACCGGACCCTCGGCCGGATTACAAAATGGCTGAACCAGTCGAGCATTAATTTTAAATGTAAAATACCGATCTATAATAACATTCCAGTTCATAACAAATCTACTTTTAAGATGGTCTAAGCAATTAAAAGACGAAACCAAATTCACCCGTCAGCTAAACATTGGATATTTTAGATGTTTTGATTATATTTCAGCTTGAAAATAAACAAACAAATCGACTTCGGTCGATATCAGCCATGGGAAACCTTCCCGCGGGCTGTTATCTCATTTCTATGAGTACGGCTGGACCATCCGATGGCCGAACCAAACGAGGCCGGACTAGAGGGAGTCTACTGTATTTGTCTTGATACCACATAAAGCCGCATACCAAGTCTCATAAAAATATATTCACATATAAGCGATTTTAATTAATCTCTATAAGAATAACATTGGTAATGAGTACTTAGGTTTGCTGAAACAAAAGGAACCCAAACAATTGGTTTTTATGCAAATATAAATATAATTTAACTAGGCGAAGCCACATACCAAGTTTCATCAATATTAAATCATAAATAAGCGCTATATAACATTTTAGTTATTCTCCATTAGAATAACATGGGGGCTGAGTAAGCAGGTTTGCTGCAACAAGGAACAAAAAAATGGGTTTTTATGCAATTATCAATATAACTCAACCAACTGAAGCTACATACCAAGTTTTATTTATTTATGTTCATAATTAAGGGAGTCACTACATTTTACTTATTCTCCATAAGAATAACATGGGGGCTGAGTATGCAGGTTTGCTGCTACGGGAATAATCAACAAAAAATAAATTTATTGTGCAAATATCAACATACCTGTACTACGTGAAGCCACATACCAAGTTTCATCAACATACATTCATAAATAATCGAGATATAAAATTTTATTTATTCTCTATAAGGATAACATTGGACAACGTACTGAGTTTAGCACTTTGAATATCTCAGCAACGGTTGGGTGTAGAATCATAATTTAAACATCAAAATTATTGTTTTGTGGAATTGAATGGATTGGTAAAAGCAAATGTGAAGTTTACATTAAAATAAACTGAGGAAAAGACAAAAACCTTTTTCCCATAATATTAACATGGGAGATTTTATGTAGTAGGTTTTTTGGATTTTTTCCGCAACCACGTAACCTTAATAATTCAAAATACTATATTATTTGTTTTTTAAGCTCTATAACATGGTCAAAACCAAAATTAAGTTTTTTAAAAATTTTAGGGTGAAAAATGCAAAAAACTGATTTTTGGAAAATCTATAAACTCCCCTTCCCATGGTCCGATTTGTCTGGTTTTCGAACTCAAATCAAATCAAATCAAAATATCTTTATTTGTTTATGCACAAAGGAGTACATGTAAATAGTGTCATAAAAGTAACAACATTTTATAAACATTAAATTTACAGTAGGTACCAATAATTAAATAAATGCAATACAAGAATGGAAAATAAGGCACATAACAAATATAATTTGATAATGTTAAAGTCAATCAATTAAGGTTAAAATAAACCAAGCTGAATTAAACTTAATAACAAGTATTATCTTAATAATATAAAGAATAATAATTAATCCAGAAATAATATAACTTAATCGGGTTGAAGATTCAAATCATCCAATGAATATAGTGACATGTCTATTAAGTAGTTTTTTAATTTTAAGGAAAATTTTGAAAATGGTACGGTTTTTAATATGTGATCTGGAATAGATTTCTTAAAAATGTTGCCTATGTAACTAGGTTTTTTTCTGAACAATTCCAAACGATGTGGCTCATTTCTATAATGGTTTCTGGTGTTATACGCATATGTGTCAGGATTATCATGTTCCAGATTTTTAACATATTTAACTGTCTCATATACATACAGACCAAAAACTGTAAAAATTCCTAACTGTTTAAAATGTTTTTTTACTGAGTCCCTGGATTTTAGGCCTAACATTATACGAAGAGCTTTTTTTTGTAATATCAGAATTTTGTTAAGATTTTTCCTTGTAGTTCCCCCATACAGGACAATGCCGTATGCTATGTGGGAGTGAATTAATGCATAATAAATTATTTTCAAGGTATCTAAACTGCAAATCTGGGACATTCTCTTCAGAGCATACAGACCGGATGAAATTTTTTTCAGAATGATTTCAATATGGGTATTCCAGGTTAAATTCTCATCTATGTACAGACCCAAAAATTTTGTACACTCAGATTGTTCCAATTCTTCCTCATCAATTTTAATTATCAAATTCATTTTGTTCCTAGATTGTTGTGTTGAAAATTCAATAAATTTTGTTTTCATTGAGTTTATTAACATATTTTTTTGGTCCAATAGTTGTTTTACGGAAGCCAAGTTAATATATGATGCCAATTGTAATGAATCAGAGTTTTTTCCTGAAAAAATAATATTAGTGTCATCAGCGTACAGGCAAACTGAGCCTTCACCTTCATGTACAGCCTCAGGTACACCTGTCATATAGCATAAAAATAACAATGGTCCTAAAATAGAACCTTGGGGGACTCCATATTTTATTGTTTGTTGTAATGATGATACCTGATAAACGTAATTGTAGTTATCCACAATTGAGTGTGAAATTTCAACAATTTGTTTACGTTCTTTTAAATAAGAAGTAAACCATTCTAATTCTTTTTTTCCAAAATTAAATGTTTGAAAAGTTTCAATCAAGCTGTTATGTGGCACACTGTCAAAAGCGTTAGATATATCTAGAAAGACTCCTATTACCTTTTCGCCTTTGTCTATTTTATTAATAATTGTTTGGATGAATTGTACGCCTGCAGAGATTACTGATCTTCCTGGGCGGAAGCCATGCTGTTCAGATTCTAATAGTTGATTTGATTCCAAAAACGAAAGTAGTTGTTTATATACTACTTTTTCATAAATTTTGGAAAAGGCTGGAAGTAAAGATACTTAAAGTCATGAATGTCATTTTACACATTTGAGCCAAATTTCATCGAAGTCGGACGTTTTTTACTCAAGTTATCGCATTCACGGACACACACACACACACATATATATAAATTTGAACGAATAGTGTTTTGTCATCTTGGAACCTCAAAACAAAAAATTATCATGGTCTCGGGCTTAAGTCTTACCATGAGACCTACGGTAATAGCTTCTTCCCTATAGGGGAAATTCGCTAAAATGGTTGAGCCAGTAATAATCAGTTTATTGAGCAGAGACAATCATTATTAATTGAGTCAATGAAACAGGGACTTGGATGTTCTACTCTAAACTTCACAAACGATGACTGTTTTCTTTGCTATTCATTATTTTAATTGATCTCTTATTTGGCCTTTGATTTATATATTTGTTTGTTTACTTAATATATTGCAAACACAGGTAACACGCAAATATATTTATGTATATGGCAGCTCTAAATGTACTGAACACCCTCCTAATCACACCTCCTAGCCTCTAACCCTTCATAACCTCCCAACTTGTGCAACATAAAAACAAATTAATTTACAGTACTGTCTGCTGCTACTGCCATAAACCTGTGCTGTAAATTTATATAACTTTTACTTTGACCTTTTTTGAGACCAACTAAACAATGAAAGCAAATTATTTCGTTGGGTTTATTACTCCTATAATTTTGACCCTGACAATCCAAATTAGTACAATTTTGATTCTAACAAATTAGTATAATTCAAATGTTAAATACAAGGTTTACAAAATTAATGGCTCACAAAATTGTCTTGGTAATCAACTGAATAACAGTGATAAATACTATGAAACTTAACAGGTCATGTGCGTCGGTTTTCACAATTTTAATAAATTTAAGCAATTTTAAATTGCCTATGACACATACAGTTTACAACAATAGTGAAAATATGACCAAAGAATATATAGGGGGATAAAGGGGATAAGTAACAAGAATTACTTATAGTAATATTGAGGACAGGTTGCACAAAATACACAATCAGTATTTGCTTAATTATATAAATATCACAACTGTTACCTATATTTAATTAAAAACCCTCTAATTATGAGTCGATTATTCACCTGAATGCGGTAATTTTAAAACTGAATTTACAGAAACGCGTGGTCGACCTTCGGAAATGCAAAAGGAAATTTAGAGTGTTGAATTTTGGATTCTTTTTAAATAATCAAAACACTAATTCAGTTGTTTCCTGTTATCATTTACGAAGTAGAGAACGTTGACTGATCAGCTCATAAACAAATCGATGAATTTTGGAATTTAGAAAGTACTTTGCCAAATTACTCAAAATCAGTGGCGGATTTAGGGGGGGGGGCTATAGGGGCTGTAGCCCAGGGCGGCAAGTTTTTAGGGGCGGCAAATTTACAGAAAATTAATAAGTTGTTTACAAAAGAAATGTTGGAACAGGGAATATTTTGACGAAAACGGGTGACAATGACGGTGTGCCGCCCTTTTAAAGTTAAAGGTAGTAACCAGAGACTAATTTATAACGCTTGCAGTCCCTCACACTGCAGTTCCTCAAAGCAGTCATAATGCATTTGTCATCCATCTGTACTAGCGACAAGACGATTACGCTACAGAGAAAGGGCGGCAAGCCAGGAACTACAGTTAATTCAACTTCTCCCCTCCGCTCATCAGTCACTGCGCCACTATGACTATGTCCAACTCACGGACTTCCAAGTTTACCCGTACATTCGCAGAGCATTACAATTATTTTTTACACAATATCAATAATAACCCAGGCACACGGCTGAGAAATGTTGCAACAATCGAATTTGAGATGACAATAACAAAATTTAGATTACAAATAAGATATTGTCGATTCATTTTCAAACTCAAGGTAACAAAGTAAGTTATTTCAGCCAACGTATATTTACCATCAAAGGCTACCACACACAATCGTTAATTCTAGAGTATATTTTTTTAACAAAACATCTGACCAAAGACGAATAAAGACTAACACATAAATTGTGAAGAGAGGATTTGATAGGTTGTTGCCATGGGAGCATAGTTGACAGAGGGTCAAAATGTTGGTCAGCATGTAAGCTGCAGTTTTTTACTCCAGGCGAGACCACTATATATATATTTTGGGTGGGACGGTGTCAAAATCTTCAATTCATTAAATGAAAAACTGTGATATTCGAAGTCTTAAATTAATATCTTTTCGCATTTTAGGCGAATCATGATAAACTTAACTTTATAATCTTGAGACATATTTTAGATGTAATTTTATTGTTTATCTCGAAGCAAAGTTATGTTTTGAGTTAAATGAAAACACCGTTATAATATGGCTTTGGAAATAGTATTGAAAACAAGCCGCCTTGTACATCGAATGACACCATCCCACCAACAAGTTGACACCACAACAGGACAAAATACCAAATATGACGGCATGCTTTTTGAAGGTTATTTGACAGAGAGTAGTGACTCCTGTAGTTATTATATTGTAATGCATTGGATCTACAGCATCATGGAGGGGAAACTAGAAGAAGTGTTTGAAAATGTGTAGAGTTTTATGAAGGCCTACATCAATTAATTTTATATTTTGATCGTCTAAAACATATAGACAATTCTTCGTATAAAAGTATAAATAACAAAATGACTGAAAAATTGTATTGAAAAGCGCAAATTCAGGATTAAAATAGTCAGAATTTTGGGGCTAATGGTCCGAATTACGAATTTTAAGGCTACAGAGTCATCATATTTTATTTATAGGTTATTTATTATAATTTTCAGTAGTCAATGCGTTGGTATAAAAATTAATGTTTTGATGAAGTATAAGAAGAGATTTTTAGGCCTTTGTTGAAGGGTTTTATTGTTATCAAAAGTAGTACTAGTACTGCTTCACTGCTTTTAACACGAACATTTGTCTCTAGGGCTGATTGTCATTAAGTAGGCTATATTGAATATTAAACTGTGTTAATGTGAATCAAGTCAATTATACATTATTTTACTGTTTTTTGTCAACTAGGAAATAACATAAATTTCTTAAACTTATTCATTCAGTTAATTCGTAACTTCTTTAGATACTATCACAAAATAACCAAACAAGATATATATAACATGTGGGTAAACCTGGGCGGCGAAAAGGACAAAGATTATAGTGGGGGGGGCGGCAAATTTCCTAATAGCCCTTAGGCGGCAATTGCTTAAATCCGCCACTGGTCCGAATAGGTGATTTGACGAGTGAGGAAAGGGGCTACGAACTCATTGCCCTGGCTTAAATATGCCGTGGCCAAGTGCAGCGCGTTTCCTGCCCTCCTTCTCGATCTTTCTGGCGTTTTCCAGTCGCGTTTCCTGTTTCATGCGTTTGGAAGTCATTTTAAATCGTGTTTAAAGACTCTCTCATAACAATTCCCACCCTCAAGTTTTTAAATTTTTGTCCCATTCATAAAAATTCCTACCACAAAAATAAATAAAAATAACAGAAGACTAACAGTACCAAGATGAAAATGCTCCTAAAAACTAACAACAACTTAACAGCGAGAGAAGTGGTGGACTCTTATGGCTTAGTTCCCGATAAGTTCCACTACAATGTGCAACACTCACTCCTAACGCAGGGTCAAAACTGAAGTTATTCCAGGGCTCATAGTTTATGTCCAGTCACTGCACGACACATCCTGCCTTACAAATTTGTACCAAATTTCATCAAGATCAGACCATTTTTACTGCTACGGGAAGTATCGATAAAAATTGCATTTTATCCCAAGTTTCATTAATATGTGTTCATTAGTAAGCGAGATATAAAATTGTACTTATTCTCCATAAGATTAACATTGGGCAACGTAGGCACGATAACTTTCGTAAAAATGGTCCGATCTTGATGAAATTTGGTACAAATGTGTAAGGCAGGATCTATTTTCATGAGTTCGAGAACCAGACAGGTCGCTCTGTTTTAAAGGGGGTTTTGTACTCCAAAAATGGGTTTTTTGAACTTTTTACATGTAATTATTTTTAAACCCAAACTTTGGTTTAGACCATTAAATTTAGCTTAAAAAAAACAAACAATTTGGTATTTGATCATCGCTCTACGTCAATTGGTTACCGAGATATTAAATGTGCTAAACAAAGTACATTGCCCAATGTTAATCTTATGGAGAATAAGTACAATTTTATATCTCGCTTACTAATGAACACATATTAATGAAACTTGGGATGTGGCTTCATCTTGTTATGGTCTATTCTTATTTGCACAAAAAACAATTTTTATCAATACTTCCCGTAACAGCAAACCTGCGTACTCAGCCCCCATGTACGTATTCTTATGGAGAATAAGTCAAATCTTATGTCTCCCTTAATTATGAACATAAATTAATAAAATTTGGTATGTAGTTTCACCTCTTGTTGAGTTATACTGATACTTGCATAAAAACCCATTTGTTGTGCTCCTTGTTGCAGCAAACCTGCGTACTCATCCCCCATGTTATTCTTATGGAGAATAATTAAAATATGGTATACATCGCTTATTTATGAATGTAGATTGATGAAACTTGGTATGTGGCTTCACCTGGTTGAGTTATATTGATATTTGAATGAAAACCCATATTTTGTGTTCCTTTTGCAGCAAACCTGCTTACTCAGCCCCCATGTTATTCTTATGGAGAATGATTCAAATTTATATATCGCTTATTCATGAATTAATATTGATAAAACTATTGATAAAACTCCCAAAAATTGTCGGATTTATCATTTTCTCCCTTCAAGTGTGTTAAATGATACACAGTATTATGTCCTAAAATTTCTCCATGCTTTTCATATGGGAGAATTTTGACCAGGCACTCTGCCTTAGTTTGAGAAAACCAGGCAACATGTGGTCATGGAATTTGTACCAATTTGAAGCTTAAACATTCTGATACTCCCCAATATTGTCAGATTTATCATTTACTCAAGGAATCCAAAATGCAAAACAATTGGGTTGGACCGGAAGTGAGGGGGGGGGGTGGTTTCAATGATCTTGAAGGTAGCAGAGCAGGGTAAAGATGCAAGAACTTTGGCTTATGCCAACTGTGCTACATCTGTTTTTGGGTATTCTTAGTTTTAGCGAATTTCCCCTATAGGGAAGAAGCTATTACCGTAGTCGGCATGGTAAGACCTAGGCCCGGGACCATGATAACTTTTCGTTTTGAGGTCCCCAGACCCCAAAAACACCATTCGTTCGATACTGTATATATATATATATATATATATATATATATATATATATGTGTCCGTGAGCACGATAACTCTCGTAAAAATTATCCGATTTTGATGAAATTTGGTATACACGTGTAAAGCAACATTTATGACTTTAAGTTCGAAAACCAGCCAAATCGCTCTATCCGAAGGGGTATTTTGGGGGGGTTTTGTACCCCAAAAATGGGTTTTTTCAATTTTTTATATATAATTTTGGAAATAGTCAAATTTTAGTTTTTACCATTGGATTCAGCGTAAAAAAATACACAATTTGGTATTTTGATCATTTCTCTACGTCAGTTGGTTACCGAGATATTGAAAGTGCTAAACACAGTACGTTGTCAAATGTTATTCTTATGGAGGAAAAGAAAAATTTTATATCTCGCTTATTTATGAACGTATACTGACGAAACTTGGTATACGGCTTCATCTGGTTGTGGACCATTGATATTTGCTCAAAAAAACATTTTTTTACCAAAGGCTCCCTTAGCAGCAAACCTGCGTACTCAGCCCCATGTTATTCTTATGGAGAATAAGTAACGTGTTATCTCCCTTAATTATGAAAATAAATTAATGAAATTTGGTATGTGGCTTTACCTAAATGAGTTATATTGATATTTGTATAAAACCCCATTTTTTGTGTTCCTTCCTTCAGCAAACCTGCATACTCAGCCGCCATGTTATTCTTATGGAGAATAATTAAAATGTCATAAATCGTTTATTTATGAATGTATAATGATAAAACTTGGTATGTGGCTTTATGTGGTGTGTTAAGATACATATATATCCATTGGAAATTCGCTGAGTACGCAGGTTTGCTGCTACGGGGGTATTGATAACTGTCTAGTGTAAGTAAACAAGTTTGAGCCATCTAAAATATAATTTAAACTAACCATGATTTTTTACATTCTATAGAAAGTGCTAGGTACCAAGATTTTGAATTAGCAAATTAGCAAGTCCTCTGCGTCTACCTGCTTCTCCTATAAGATCAATGTTAACTTTCAATGTCTGTTCCTCCTGAATGGGTTATCCGAAATCGATTATTCATGGTTCATTTTAAAGATCAAAAATATATCTAGCGATTTCAGTAAGCAGAATTTCGTTATCATAAATAGTTTGCGCATAAAAAACTCTTAAATATTGAATATTTTGGAATTTTATTGATCGATTATTATTTATGATATTGAAATTCTGCTTACTGAAATCGCTAGGTATATTTTTGCTCTTTAAAATGAGCCCTAAATCAACAATATCGAATAATCCGTTGAGGAGGGACGGGCTTTGAAAGTTAACATCGGCCTTATGGGCAGAGCAGGTAGAAACGCGAAAAGTTCCTTAAGGTCCCTTAAGGTTTCCTATAAATCTTGGGGATTCTGACATAATAATGGTGGTCTAGTTCAAATGAACACCCTGTATTCAGCCTTTTGTATAAATAAAGTCATCAAAACCCCAGATCAAAAATAATTTTAATTGGTTCCCTAATTACAAATTCTGAATTAGTAAAAGCTGGTGTTGAGAACAATAAACATGACACATCTTATATGCAGTTACGACATTACAGTTGGCATCATATAACTTATTGCAATTCTCATCAATATTTTTGATCTCTTTCAATATTATTTTTCTCAATACATAAATTTGGTTTGAAAACTATTTTAAGGATACTCGGTATTTAGTTTCATAAAATTAAAGTTGTAGGTGGCATTATTTTTTATTTTATTTTAGTTAATGATGGTTAGTTATTCATTAGCATTCATTCCGTTTTTTTATGCCATTTTCATTGTTTGTTAATTTTTTTTGTTTTCACACTCATTTAGGGTTGGCCAGTTGAGAATCTCCTGTCTTTGGATGACTTTTTATCAGATAATCCACAAGAAGAGTCTTTCAGTGGGGAACCCACTTTCGGCTTTGAGACGGGAAAGGACATTTTACCGGTATACTTTATTTAAATAACATGCAAGAACAAGTTTCATGCAGACTAATATTTAAAGAACTGAGTCTTTTTCGAGTGCATTCTCTGTACACAGGGTGTTCCGCTTCCACTCCTCCAAACTTTACCGGGTACTTTGGCAGGTCAAAACAAACAATGCAATACCACATGTGTCCTATCTCGATCTAATTTCTATCTGTTTGTATGTAGTTTTTACAAAAACCTTAATTTATTAGAAATGGTTAGAGGTGGAATAATAAAACTTTGTATGATTATCTATCTAAAATGTCTACAACTTTCTTTAAAGTTTCATTTCAGTGAAAAAGTTCTGTTTCAAAATGGTAGCGGTTTAAAATCATCAATAATACGTATCTAGATAACCAAAAGAAGTTCGGGGGGGTAGGGGGGGACAACTGCTCCAGGGCCCGGGTCGGACAACTGCTCTAGGGCCCGGGTCGGACCGGTGTCTAAAAAAAGGTCACCAACTTGAATCCGGACGGCAACAAGGGCCCACACCTCCAGGCTTGCCCAGGGGCCCGTGAAAGCTGAGTACGGCCCTGTATAAAACAATGTTAAGAAACCAATTATTTAGACAAGTTGAAGCCAAATCAAATGATATATCATATTTAAAGGTTAAAAGATTAAATGATAAATAACGGGGGAGGAATCTCAAATTTTGTGCTAAAAAGTAGGTATTTTTCTGATTAAATACTGTCATATCCCTTCTTTTGAGCACTAAATTTGAGTTTTCTCCGTTATTCTTTATCCAATCTTTAAATATGACACACATTCAATTTAATACTTGAAATACAGTACGTTTATTTAAAATTATATATTTGAAACTGCCACTACTTTAAAACAAAATGTTGTATACAAATTTAATTTTAAAGGATTGTATACATTTTTATAACTAATGTTCATACCAAGTTTAATTTTTGTATCTTAAACCGTGTGGGATATTAAGGTTTTTGTAAGAATACGTTCAAAACTTAGACAGAAAACAGATAGAAATAGGCCACATGTTGTATTGCATTATGTGTTTGTTTTGACTTGCCAAATAACCCAGTAAATTATGGTGCAATGGAAGCGCCAGGGTTTAAGGACACCCCGTACATTTAAGTCTAATAATTTACATAAAAGATAATCATGATGAGTCATTAACCAATAGCATAATAATAGCAAAAAGCATAATTAATAGCAAAAGCATAATCAGAAATCTGAAATCTTTATTGCCGAAAACACTACATAAATCGTCAGTTTTTGTTATAATATTTTCAGGTACATAATCCTTTTAGAGTGTCTTTGTGAACTTTTGACACATATGTTGCAGAATGAAAATTGCCAAGCATTCCAACCTTATGTTAAACTTTGTTGGAATCAGATTTAAAACTTAACAAACATAAAATTTCAACAAATCAACTAAAACTCGGCCTATTACAAAGATAATAACAATGTAACGTTTCATAACATACCATACGCATAAAAATACTATACGCTAGGCTACATGAAAATGAATAGTAAAATACAGGTAACACTAAAAAAACTGTAAAGTTAACTTAAATTGACTATAGTATGTCTACATTATTTTACTGTCAACAAAATAGTTAATTGGTATTATAAAACGGATTTGCTACCAGAAGAGAAAAAATCAACTTTTAAAGATTTTTAAAGGCATGCATGTTACATTTAGTGTTAGGTGATAGAGAAGTTTCAGTCCCAGAATGACATGGCTCTTTTGAGTTTTGCTTAATCTAACACGAGGCATATGAATTTTATTTTGTCGTCTGGTATTATAAGTATGAACATTTTTGTTTAGTAACATATCTTTTCCTTTGATATAAAGACACAACATATGTATACAGGGTGTCTCACGTAAGGTGTCTCAAACCGATTACAGACAAACCACTTGACCTAAAAGGATGGAATAAAATTATTTCCCACTAAATCAATCCCAAGGAGTAGCGTAGAACTAATTTTAACTTGTTTAAAATACAGAGTGTACCAAAAACTGAGTGTCACTAGTTTGAATCTCGGAGTTTTCAAATGTAAACATACGTCATGTTATACTTAATTTTAAAGCCCTTTGAGAGACAAACATTTTGGTGAAAACAGAACTCACTTATCTCTATCCGTTTTAAAATGGCGGCAATTTTTGTGAAAAATATTAACATTTACGGAATACCCTGTATCTGCTAAACCACAAGACATATTTTTATTCTGATTCAAATTTCTTACTTGTATTGAACTCAGCTTTACCCTGATATGCTACATTCTAGTATTTAAAACATAGTACAAAATTACAAAAAATACTTTTTTAGAAAATGTTTACATGCCCAAAATTAAAAAAAGTCAAATAGTAACGTATATCAAAAAGTAAATAATTTTAAAGGTCTTAGAAATCCTAACAACTTTCTAATTTTCATCAACCTCGTATCTCTCTTAGATTTTTAGCAGTCAACAAAAATCTTCATTTCCCCAGATAAAATACATGTTATTTCTACATAACACTTCCAAATACTCTTAGGCCTCTTTTATAAATGAGTTATGTAGAAATAACACGTATTTTATATGGGGAAATGAAGATTTTTGTTGATTGCTAAAGAAAAAAAGAGATATGAGGTTGATGTAAATTAGAATGTTGTTAGGATTCCTAAGATCTTTACAATGATATACTTTTTGGTACACGTTACTATTCGACTTTTTTGAATTTTGGGCATGTAAACATTTTCAAAAAAAGTGTTTTTTTGTAATTTGTTACTATGTTTAAAATACTGGCATGTAGCATATCAGGGTAAAGCTGAGTTCAATACGAGTAAGAAATTTGAATCAGAATAAAAATAAGTCTTGTGGTTTAGCAGATACAGATCCATAAATATTAATATGTTTTGTAAAAATGGCCGTCATTTTAAAACGGATAGAAATAAGAGAGTTCTTTTTTCACCAAAATTGTTGTCTGTCAAAGGGCTTTAAAATGGTGTATAATATGACGTATGTTTACATTTGAAAACTCCGAAATTCTAACTAGTGACACTCAGTTTTTGGTACACTCTGTATTTTAAACGAGTTAAAATTATTTTTTCGTTACTCCTTGGGGTTGATTTAGTGGGAAATAATTTTATTCCATCCTTCTAGATCAAGTGGTTTGTCTGCAATCGGTTTCAGACACCTTATGTGAGACACCCTGTATACAGCATAAGTATAGTACAAGGGGTAAAAGTGATTTAATTTCCAATGCATAGATTAAAATGAACTGAACATAACCCTCTTTACAATGAAATTATTTAATGAACTTCCTCACAAATTGGAATTAGTTGCCGACGCTAAAAGGATTAAAACCAAATTGAAAGAATTGTTGTTAAATAAAATATGACTAATCAGTAGATGAATAAATGCAGGATAAATTTTAGTCTTAACATTGTTCAGTCAAGTATATCAGAATTTTTATTTTTAAAACAACAACTAAAATATTTATTTTCAGTTATTACATTTGTGATATTAATAGAACCTCTACCTCCACCCCACAGTATTTCCTGCCTTTGTGCAGTTTTAAGCTCACAGATGTAAAAATATGTGTATCATCGATAATTAAACTAATGAGTGTGTTTGCACTGTAATTTATCTTTGTCATTGGCTAAGCTCTCTCCGTCCCAATATTTTGCGGCAGTGTTGTGATTTTCTCAAAAAATTGTAAATGATAATTTTGGATAGTTTACCCAAAAACTCTTATGGGGTAGAGGCATTCCGAATTATATTTAAAAAAGTATGGCCACCTTATCCTAGTCATCTGGGAAAATTTGGAATTATATTCATCTAAGAAAATGTGTTAAATATAAGGGAATTTCAACTTAAATCCGGGAATCCGGCCGTGAAATGCCCTTTTTGCTGTTCTTGTTAATATGCAACTTGGTTGTGATTTACAAACAATAAAACACGTTTCGGTTTTTGAATCCTGTCTTTGTTTTCGGGCTATAAAATGTGGTGAATTGTAATTTTTGGCCAGTAAAATGCTGTAAAATTGCCAATTTTCATAGATAAAATACATCCTCAGTCAGGGAGTTTGCCCTTCAATTCGCAGTCCGATTGTCTGATAAAATGCATTCTGATTGCCATTTATGGACAGCAAAACGAGACTAGATTGCCAATTTTAGAGGGTAATATATGTCTAGTTTGTTGATCCCATACGATAAAACACTTTAATTCTTCACTTTTGGCTTTTAAAATCCATTTAAATTTCAGTGTTTGACCGATACCGACATGGACCAAGCGCCATTTGTAGTCTTTAAAACGCTATCTGGCTTATCTATCGCCAAGAAAATACAGTCTGATTGCCAGTTTTGTATGATTAATCATTGCTATTTTTGGAATTTATTACGTCTATGCTTCCTTTTTTGACCAATGTAATATGTTTCGGTCGTCATTTTGAAGTTGTAGTAAGTCTTTATGATTTGCCAGTAAAATTGTCTAAAATTGCCAATTTTGGCCGATAACACACGTCTGGGTCAGTAAATTTGCCCTGATAAAATGCTGGCTGTCTTTTTGGCGAATTTCCCCTAAAGGGAAGAAGCTATTACCGTAGGTCTCATGGTAAGACTTAAGCCCGATACCATGATAACTTTTGGTTTTGAGTTCCCAGATGCCAAAAACACTATTCCTTCAAATTTTGTATATATATATATATATATATATATATATATATATATATATATATATATATATATACCTATGTGTCCGTAAGTAAGATAACTCGTAAAAAAGGTCCGATCTTGATGAAATTTGGTACAGACGTGTAAGGTAGCATTTAATTGAACGAGTTCAAAATCTATACGGATCTGACCATCCGAAGGGGTATTTTGGGGGGGGTTTTGTACCCCAACAACTTTTTTTTCAGCGTTTTAAAGACTACAAATGGCACTTGGTCCATGTCGGTATTGGTCTAACACTGAAATTTAAGTGGATTTTAAAAGCCGAAAGTGAAGAATTAAAGTGTTTTGTCGTATGGGAACAACAAACGAGACATATATTACAAAAACTTTTTTTGGGTTTTTCACATGTAATTTTTATTGAAATCAAATTGTAATTTACACCATTGAATTCACCACAAAAAATTTGGTGTTTTTTTCATTGCTCTACGTCAATTGGTTAGGTCTACCTAGATACTGAAAGTGCTAAACACAGTACATTGTCTAATGTTATTCTTATGGAGAAAGAGAACAATTTTATATCTCGCTTATTTATGAACATACTCTGACGAAACTTGGTATATGGCTTCATCTGATTGTGGTCTATTGTAATTAGCACAAAAACACACATTTTTACCGATGATTCCCGTAGCAGCAAACCTGCATACTCAGTCCCCATGTTATTCTTATGGAGAAAAAGTAAAATATCATATCTCCCTTAAGTATGAACATAAATTAATAAAACTTGGTATATGGCTTCACACTTAGTTCAGTTCCATTGATATTTGCATAAAAACCAATTTTTTGCTGATGAATCTTGTAGCAGCAAACCTGGGTTCTCAGCCCCCATGCTATTCTTATGGAGAATAACTAAAATCGTATATATCGCTTATTTATGAATGTATCTGGATTAGAGATGGGAATTACCGTTACTTTTGAGAAACATGTTACACCGTTCCATTACAACTTGGTAACAGGTTACAGTAACCTGTTAATTTTGTAACCTGTTACCAGTCCGTTCCTCCCCCCACCACACCGTGACACATCCCAGCTCGGCGGTAATGTAACAAAATTCTCGCTGGGTGTTATTGCTCTACCCTGATACTGGCCATTCGTTCGTTCCGGCCCGACTGGGCTGTAACGTCATTCTAGCGGCGTTACCGTCGCTTGATCGTTCCGACCCGGTGGGAATGTAACGAAATTCTCACTTGCTCAACTCTGTTACTGGCCATTCGTTTGTTCCGGCCCGGCTGGACTGTAACGTCAATCTAGTGTGGTGTTACTGCCTGTGGGTGGTTCATTCGTTCCAGTTTGGCGATTATGTAACGTGTGCTGTTTTTGCTGGTGTTAATGGTACCGAGCCATGTAATAATAAATAGTTATTAATAATTATTTGTAATTCTTTATTTTAAAATTGTGAGTTAAAAGTTGTGAAATAATGAATAGAATTTAATTTTATCTGCTGTAAAAAAAATGTGCCAATATAATTATTTTATTAATAAAAGCCAAGTTTTTATAAGGGTGTTGTATTCATAACACAATCTATGTGTTTGGAACATTTTAATTTACATTTATTCTCAGTTAGGATAAATAAAATTAATTATAATCCAAAGAAACATTATAAACATTATTATTCTCGCTTGGTGTTATATTGATCTACCCTGTTATCGGCGTTCGTTCGTTCCAGCCCGGCGGGAATTTTACGAAATTCTCGCTTGGTGTTATTGCTCTACCCTGTTACTGACCATTCGTTTGTTTCGTCCCGGCAGGGCTGTAACTTAATTCTATCATGTTAATGTTACCGCAGTACATACAGTTCTCGTTTACTTTAAATTCCAGCTGGAATGGAACGTTTCCTCACATTATAAACATGTTTTGTCGCTTAGAGGGCTTCCTGACTGAACCGTTACAGGAAATCAGTTCGAGGCCACTGACCGTGGAGCAGATGGCGTTACAAAAATAACAGGGTATTTTGAGTAACGTGTTATCTTGGAAACAGGTTAAAAGTTATTAACAATGTTATTTATCCTGTTACATTAAGTAACGCCCATCTCTAATATGGATGAAACTTGGTATGTGACTTCAGTTAGTTGAGTTATATTGATGTTTGCATAAAAACCCATTATTTTGCGTTCCTTGTTGCAGCAAACCTGCATACTCATCCCCAATGTTATTCGTATGGAAAATAATTATTATTTTATATATCCCTTATTTGTGAACATATTTTGTATGAATCTTGATAAGTGGTTTAAAGTGGTATTAAGACATATATGAGCATTGGAAATTCACATTGCTGTTATGCATTGGTTTGCTGCAACGGGGGTATTTTGCCTATACGGTGAATCATTGTTCTCGCGGCCTATAAAATGCGTTGAGGTGTTGTTTTTGGGTTATCAATTGAGAGTAAATTTTTGTTTTGGGAAAAATAAGCTTAAATTGCCTAATTTGGGCAATAAAACACATTCCAGTCTACATTTTAAGAAGTTTAGACTGTCTTTTTCGGCAGATTGAAATTAAATGAAAAATTCTTTATTTTAACAGCCAAAGTTAGGGCCACATGGCCCTTTCTTACACTTAACCGGATTGGCTTTTTCAGACGATAAAACGAGGCTACATTGCCATTATCAGCAGATAATATGTGGCTCGGGTGTTGTTTCCGCCTGATCAAACTTGTTTTCATTCTTCGTAACACACTTGACATTTTCCAGTTACAATTTTGGCCTTTAATTTGTGATTGGTATGTATCTTTTGGCCAATAAGTATATCCATATAAATATGAAATGTAGTTTTTGTCCTAAAAAATACAGTAAAATTACCATAGCTGTTAAAACATGGTCTAGTTGCTGATTTTAAGGGATGAATCACAATCCAGTTGTCGATTTAGGCTAATAACAAACATTTAAATCGACATTTTGGCCAATGTAATGTCTTTGGCAGCCTTTAGGCCTATAAAATGCAGTCCAGACTTGATTTTATCTAATTCAAAATCAAGTCTCTCTCTCTCTCTCTCCCTCTCTCTCCCTCTCCCTCTCCCTCCCTCCCCCTCTCCCTCCCCCTCCCCCTCTCTCCCACCCTCTCTCTCTCTCTCTCTCTCTCTCTCTCTCTCTCTCTCTCTCTCTCTCTCTCTCTCTCTCTCTCTCTCTCTCTCTCTCTCTCTCCCTCTCCCTCTCCCTCTCCCCCCCTCCCCCTCCCCCCTCCCCCTCCCCCCTCTCTCTCTCTCTCTCTCTCTCTCTCTCTCTCTCCCTCCCCCTCTCTCTCCCTCCCCTCTCTCTCTCTCTCTCTCTCTCTCTCTCTCTCTCTCTCTCTCTCTCTCTCTCTCTCTGTGTAAAATATCAGTATCATTAATTAGTTAACTACTTTTTCAGGAGAATCTTAATATCGTCCAATTCGTTGACGATCTACTTAATGCTATTGGACAAGCTTTTGATTTTGATGAGAAGACTGATCAACGAAATCAGCTTCAAGATGTTGGGGGTGATATTTTGGCCCATGTAACCTGTTCTCAATCACCAGGTTTCCGGTTCAACGTTCCTGTAGGACGTGATCAGGTATGATGTAAGACTTTTGTGTAAAGACCAGGAGGAAAGGCGTGAGTCATGACTTCCGACTTTCTAACAAACAACTGTAACAATACACAATTACGTTTACGTTTATATGCTAATACAAGTTTAAGCGTCTGTAAAATACTACATACTTCGTAATAAATTACTTATTACAATCACAACGAACAAAGTACAGTAACACCAACGACCTGAGTGTTGTCGTTAACAGCCCTGTTTCTAATTGACATCCCTCACTCCACGTAAAACGCCACTTGACTTTTCAAAATTAAATTTAAATTTGTTTATTGTAATAGCCTTCTTTTAAATATGCAAATAAAACATGATTAAATAAATTTGTATCTCTCATACATTTCCCTAAAGCCGAAAAATTAACGATTCAGAAATAAATGTTAAAGACTCTCTATGCAATTTTAATAGTAGATTACTTAACTCAATTCTTATCTTATTGACTGAAATAAATCTAGTGAATTAAGAGAAAATCAAGAAAATATATTGAAACTAAGCCTATACACTCCTGTTTTGAGATTTTATATTCAACATTTTATAGTTAGCCTCCATAGTGGGAAAGTATTAGGAGATTTTTTAAATTTGAATCCACCTAGAAAATCTTGACATAAAAGTATGCAAGTTCTTCTATAAATGTTTTCAGTCACAAGTTAAAATGTCAAATCAAAAAGTTAGCTGTGGGATCACTTAATTTGAAAAATCCTGAATACCTTCCCTGAAGCTTCCAAAAAAAGTATAAGGAAACTGAATTTCTTCATCATTGGTATCGGGTACTCAGATCAAAGACTAGTATCGGAACCGCAATGAAGTATTTATGTAAGGTGTTAGAGAATGAAATTCCAAATTTATATGGTACCTTTAATTGGAAATTTGCTGAGATATACATGTTTCCTGGGAGATTTTCCACTTGAACTTGAGAAAACATTTGAAGTCTTATTTTTCATTTTTCAGTTGTTATTACATTTAAGTTTTAATTACTGGATTGTTTTAAACAACTGTTAAGTTTGATGTTTTAAGCAAGTTTCAAATTTAGTAACCCAAAAAAAGATATAGAGCCTTCCATTTTCTATTAGCAATTAGAGTTTATAGTAGGCCTAATATTTCGTAATTGTATTGCGTTATTATACAATAGGCAATAATTTTTAATTTGCATTCTTTGAGGATACTAAATGTGTCACTAAACTAAACGAATAGGAAACAAAGTGTTTGATTTTTGTAACAAATTAGTATTTTGTGTCTCATTTTAATCTGTTTCAGGAAGTGATTAAAAACCGATATAACTTGTTACAGAGTGCAAGACTGCTGTGTTCTTCATGTCAAGATAATTTTCCAAGTAGAGAAGCGCTCTACAGGCATAAACTATTGAATCATGTGGGCAAAGTATGCAACGTGTGCACCCAAATTTTCGGAAATGTCAGGATTTTTATGGAACATGTAACAAAACAGCACAATTCGTACACTGTGTGCCCCGAATGTTTTGTAGCAGTGGAGACAAACAAATTTTCTAACCATGCTGCAAGGCATCCTGCATCAAGTAAAAGAGTCCACGAAAGATTCCAAATTACTTCGCCAATGAATCCGTTCATGAATATTGAACAATTAAAATGTCGCGTTTGTTTCCAGATATTCAGTACACGGTGAGTGTTATATTCCTTTCATTATTATATAAAATAGTGTAAAAATGATATTTTAAATTAGTTAACATTGCTAGAGAACTAGTAGCTAGGGTTTGAGCAACACATACCTGATTTTAACCCTTTTGAGTTAGCCTTTTTTTGTTATTTATCTTGAAATGTTGCTGTCTTTAAGTGTTAGGTGTGTATTCCAAAAATCTTATTTTTAGTATCCCTAATATTTGCATCTCTTTCTGTATTTTGTTAATCTTCAAATGCATAAATGGGCTAGATGTTGCTATCAGACGGGCATTTTTGTTTATGTTTCTTCCCCTACTTGCCACGCCAAGAAAAGACTGTACAGTAGCTCCCTCCCAACCAGCCTTCAAAAATAGCTACTTTCGGCATAAAGTAGCTATTTTCGAAATCAGATGTGAGTATTGAAAGTGATACTTTTCCACCTAGTGCCGTAAAAGCAGCTGGTGATTTTTACCGCACTGTAGTTATTCTGACATCAGTAGCACGAGTGGCCTGTTTTGAACCAATATTAATGATGCCTCCTATAGTCCGATTATCGAAAGAAAGTGACTGGCGGAGCAGCCGCGTGGCGACCGAACATTCTATTTCATAACCTCGTGGAAACATAAAACACAGGGTTAGAAATTTCTAATAAATGTTATTTAAATAGTCAGTTAAAGGCGTTTGTAGCACATTTTCAAATATTAGGTATCTTCTTCCGATAAGTTTATACTGAATTATATTTTTAAAAACACGAATTAAGATATTTTAAATTGTAATCCATGTTTTAAAAAATATAACTTTCAATATAAAGTCATCGGAATAAGATAAAAGATATTTGAAAAATGTGCAATAAATGTCTTTAGTTTTTAAATGACGTTTATTGGAAATCATCTGATCTTATTCATTTAGTTAGCAGTATTTAAATGCAATGCGTGCATCCAAAATCAGATGTTCTTATTGATCAGTTATTATATTAACCTAAACCCAAAGTAAACATTATTCTTGTCATTATTTTGTGAGGAATATTACTCAGTGAACCTGGTAAAAACGTCTAAAAAATATGTTTTATTATTATCATTATTAGTGTTTACAGTGTAATGAAAAGTTTAAAGACTAATTAATAAAAGTTGGCCTGAATAGATTAAAGGGAGTTGGAATTGTTGAAATGTAGTGTAAATAAGACAACTTATCTTTAGTCAATTTATTCTTATTGTGACACTATTTTCAGGAACGAAGTGAAACAACATGAAAGAGATCATCATAAGAACTCTTTCCATCTCTGTAAGATCTGTGGAGAATTATTTTTAACACAATTTGATGTACAAAAACATAGCAGCCAAAAACATTTGGCAATACAGCGATGTATTTGTAAAGTCTGCTACCTGGATTTTTGTGACAGTTCAAGGTAAAATTTCTCGACTAATATAATGAAGTGTTAAATCTATTTTGATAGAACTAGGGTTGATGCATTGATTTTAAGTTTGTCAAATTGAAGATATGTTTTTGAAGTTCTAGGTAAAGTATTTCTAGCTGGAATTTTGTATCAATGTTTTATCACCTGTTCGTGATCAGGTATCATTATTAACATGACAGGGAGTGGCCAAAAAATCATATTTTATTAATGTAACTCAGAGTCTTAAATTTGCTTAGTTTTTTCCACTTGGCCTTATTAGTTTTGCTGTACTCATTTGCATTTCTTTGGATGCCATTTGACAAGTTTGCCATTTAACATTCTTTTCATGGTGAGCAAAATTAAATGCCATTTATTTCTCTCATTTACCTGTCTTCTCATAGATGCATACATTTCTTCTTCCGTCCAGCACTATAACTTGGGTTTGAACATATTACTAGGACTTCAATATATGTTCCTTCCACAACTCCTCCTCTACTACTGCCTGACAATACAATCCTCTGTTCTCTACATATTTTTTTATTTCATCTCATTTGTGTTCTTCAACTATTGATTGTAATTTCCTCCATTTCCCATGGTACCTATTATGTCTTCTGTTACATTCTTTTCACCGGAACACACCTTCTTAATCTCGACTTTCCAACTTTTCTTGTTAAGTGTTCTTCAACTATTACTCTTCTTAATTCTTCATTCCTAATTCTGTATAATTTTGATTTACGTTTTATGGCTCATAAATTTAATTTCACCTGCTTTTACTCTTTCATTATTTTTCAGTTAAATTCCATACTCCTGAACTGTAGTGTTTGTTGCTTTCTTTGATATTTATTTATCACATACTGAATGTTCCATACTTTGGTAAAAGTTTGCTCCCTATCTCTTCCTATTGAGCATATTTGATGAACTTATTCTTTTTTTTATGTGTATCAAGAAAATTTGCTAATGTTCTTGTTTCAATATCGAGACGGTCTTTCTACTTGATTAGCAAGTGTCTCAGTGATTTGCCATATTTTGAATTCAAATTCAAATACAGTGGAACCTCGATAACTCGAACCTCAAGGGAAACGGGAAAAATTTGAGTTATCGAAATTTCAAAATATTGAGGTTTGCGACAGCTCTCGTTTTGTGTGTTAATTAAATTTAGTATTATATCATATTACAGTAGAAGTCCGATTATCCAAGCCGCCGGGTTAACCGAGGCAAATACAGTACTGTATATAGCCTTGGAAATAAATCGTAAATAAATAAATAATCGTAAATCGATTGAAAAATGTAGCGGCTGTGGTTGCTAGGTCGAGTATTACATGCTACTCCTATTGGTTGTTGCTAGGACCAATAGTCTTATCGGTCGACTGTGTTCGCGCTAGAGATGGGAATTATCGTTGTTTTCCGGCAACGGTTGTAACGACAATGCAGCTATCCAATAACGTGTTGCGGCAACCTGTTATTTAAATAACGATTGCCAACTCTAATAACGGGTGTAGAAACGTTATTAGAATAACAGGGAGTTCTCCGCAACGTGTTGCCGCGATAACGTTGCCACGGCCGCAACACTATTATTCATCCTGTTATGTTAAATAACACCCATCTTTAGTTCGCAGTTCGCGTCATTGTCTCAGTCTACGACGAACTGATTAACCGTGCGCTTCAGTCCCGTTTTCCATCAGTGTGTTGTTTCACAAATATGAGTGGTAAATGTAAAAGAGTTGTGGTTTCTTTGGAAACAAAATATAATGCAATTAAGAGATTGTATAAAGGGGAGAGTATTAAAAAGGTTTATTTAATCATAAATCACTTATTACTGTATTAATAAACCGTATTCTCCAGTTTCAATACGATTTTTGTCTAATTATAACCTATAATTTTTACCGCCGTGTTATCCGAGTTTTTGATTATCCGAGGTAGTCTCGGTCCCGTTTAGCTCGGATAATCGGACTTCTACTGTACTTGGGTCTCATTGTGAAGCAGAATGCTTTACATGTTTATATTTCCACAAGTATGATAAAAATTAGCAGAGCTCTTTTTGTTTAACTTTATCTCAGGGTCGCGTTAATAATAAAAATGAATTTAATATAGTGATTAAATAAAAAGTCTTTATATTCAAATAATGATTTCTTTATTACAAATCAAATGAAAGCAGTGAAATTCAATTTAAGTTTACCAAAAATTAAAAGTAATATTCAACTATAGACTAAACATTATTTACATAGCACAGAATCAGGTTACATGAATGGTTAAGAGAGGTTTATGATACACTTAGCCATTTTCCATGTCGTCCCCCACGAACATTGTCCAATGGTTTGATGGTGTTGACGTCCCCCATGCCGCCTGTGTAGTTGAGCACCTTCCTAGACGCCGCTGCACGGTGGAGACCAGAGTATGACCGAGTTATATGTCAGTTTGATGATTGAAAGTTCAAAGTTTATAATTATGTTTCGGGCTTAAAAACACTGAGTTAATTTTCCTTATTCGAGTCCGCACATGATACGAGCCTACAACGCCACCAAAACTGCCTGATGACTCTTAACGACTGTTTTAAAACTATTGCGACTGACTGCGACAACTGCGACTAACTGCGACTGATAACTCACTATGCACAATGTCTGAGTACAAATGCCGACCGACTGTGAACGCCGACCTACTGCGAGTAATGACCGCAACTGTAGCTAAAGACTGTGAGTGTAGCTAAAAACTCTCCGTGAACTAAGGCCTGCCGACAACTACCGAGAACTGAGAACTCAGCACTGAGCACATGTGAAGACTGACTGTAACTCTGCAACTCTGCAACTCTGCAACTGAGGCCTGAGCACATGTGGCTCGCTTATAAACCTTCCCCCTCCTAACAGTTTCCTGGGCTTGAAATTTGAAACAGAAATGCGCGGCGACCAATCAGGGTTGTCCCTCGTGGGCTACTTTAGGACCGTAACCACGTTGCATGGTTCGCGTACAGTACACACGTCGACCATCTGCTCCTGCTCTTACAATACCACTCCGCTCTCGTGGGATCCCCCGCTAAATCAGGTTCTAACTGGAAATGTTCCTTCCCCTCACGTCGCAACTAACATTTACTACCCGACTTTCTCATTTTACGTTTTATTATTATTTCTCTTAATTAGTTTAAATGAATTAAATTATTATTATTAATTAATTACTCCTAGGGGTTTCGACCCATCACAGATACCCCCTTGAATTTTGAAGAAAATTCTCTACATTTTATGAAAAATTCATATTCTCCAGTCACCATTCACCTTCCCTTTTACAATATTCACCTAAATTACACAATTCACTATAAGTCTAACACATATTTTAACAATAAACAAAATACATTATCATAAAACAAATTACAATACCCTTTTACAATTCACAAATCCTGAAAAACACATTATTATCAAGAACTGAATTTATAAATGACCATTAATAATCAACATGAATACTCCATATCTTAACCTAACAAGTACATCATTTTTTTTTTTTTTTCAAATGTCCAAATTCATTTCACCGATGAAAATATCCGTGTTGCATTCTAGAAGAACGTCCATTTATGATTCACTCATATTTTAATCACTCACTGCCAAATATATGCATAGTAATCACTCACTATTATAGTGTCAATTTTTTCACAAAGTTTACCATATTCAACAATAATAATTATTTATCTATCTATTATCTACCTATCCTCAGGTTTCAGTGGCTTTTATACTAATATCCCATTTTTATTCCTCACTGAATCATCTATTTCCCTTTACTATTTCAAATTGTAAAGTTTTTTTGTATCTATTTATCTACTTTTTTAAATTTATAACTCACATAGAAGTATCACATTACCCCTACTACTTCAATTTGAATACCTTATCTAAATACATCTTAATTAATAACTTTTCTCTTAAACACATATTATCAAACCATGTTATAAATACCTTATTCAATACATATCAAAACACATTATACAATACACATCACTTTATATACTCTTCATAATTTCTATACTAATACAACTTTATATCATTATTTATCTTCATGGCTGTGCACTAACATTTTATATAATTATTTTTTCATAACTGTGCTCCAATATTGTAATGAGACCACCAGCTTCCTATCCTCCATTTAGTATATCATACCTTTACAAATCAATCATTAATGATCCCAAAATATTTAACTTAAACTGTCAAACACTAATACAGTAGTAAGATATTTTCTCCACTAGACAGCTGAATACCTATCAACTTCATTAATCATTTCTTTATTTATTTCATTATTTCCTTTCTCCAACTTCCTTCTCATTAACTATCATATGTCCTACTAGACAACTAGGTAATCCATCTCACCCTCACGGAAATGAATCTTACTACAGTGGCTAAGTCTGTTTAACGTGTACCCCCCACGTTACCAGGTATAGAGGTAAAATTGTGAATTTATTAATTTTGGCTTTAAAATAAGCTTCTAAACCTTGCCATGCCTCGGCTTTGGAAAAAGTTGCGGAAGGGTCATAAGGCATGTTTTATGTGGGGACACTTTCCACAGCTAGCCACACGCCTCTTCGCAACGGGTTACTCACAGCGAGCTCCTACGGTTAAACTGCCTTAAAAAGGGGCAAATAATATGTTCAACAATAAATCCTCAAAATTCATCGCTGATCCAGCCTGGTTCTTACCATTAGCTAGATGCAGCCCACCAAAACATCGTTTACTATAACTAAATAGAAGTCCATCTACGCTTTATCCTTTTGCGGGTTAGCTGGTTCATTCACACTTTCCATTCATCATCATCCATGCTTAATACATTATTTACATCTAGTTTGGTTGTGAGAAACAATTTTATTTTTTATAGTATTCAAAACATTATTGTATTTTGATTAATTTTTTGTATATTTAAATTATTCAATTATTACTGTATCCTCTCCAGCTACTTATTCATTTATATATTCATTTTCATTTATTCTTAACATAAATTATTATCGTATCAAACAAACAAAATATTTTATGAAATAAAATTGTTTCTTAATATGGTCCTCCAATATGGTTCGTGACATTTCATTTCCCATATGGCTTTGTACCTTGATCCGATCTGTTTATGGGTACAGACGGACAATTACCTAATAGGCAGAAACCCACATATCCTAAGGTTCACGACGATATAAACTTCTTCAACTGCCTTACATTGTATGTACCTATTACCTCAGCAGTTTGAATCTCTCAGTACATAAGCATGACCAAACTAACCAGTTTTTCATAATCAAATTTTACCTTGGGAAAATTTACTAACTGTTTGAATATAGTATCCGGTCTCATTTTAAACATCAATACATAAGGCATTTGTTCAGTAACTCCATTGACTGACAAATATAAGGAATCCTCAACGTATTACAAATAATCAGTCCACTTTGTATGTTTCTCATAACAATACGCCCTACACATCCTGTTTACTTCCTTATTAAACCGTTCTATGCGGTTGCTTTGCGGATTATACACTGAAGAGTGAACGTGAATATGTAATAGAAAATAGTATTGCTCATGATCTTGTTTTATTAAGGAAGTGGTGCGTGCAAAATTGTATGGAAGTTAACGTAAGTAAGACGAAATATATTAATTTTGATTTTGTGGGTTTTACCCTTCCTTCTCCTTTAAAATACCATGTCCTTAAGTGCAACACCGTTAACTGTGACTGTCAAGTTATTGAGCAAGTGTCAAGCTTTAAATATCTAGGCGTAACTTTAGACGAAAAATTAGACTGGGAAAATCATACTACCGAACTACATAGTAAAATTAGAACATCAATAAGATCTTTTTATTTTTTAAGAAATTTCTGTGACACCTCACTTCTTCGAACATTATATTTTGCTTTAGTTAACTCTAGACTACAGTACGGAATAACTTGTTGGGGGGGAACTTACAAACATTTAATTGACAGATTAAGAGTAACGCAAAACTTTTTTTAAGAATTATCCTGAGAAAAAATGTTAGAGAAAGCTCATATCCCTTGTATAAAGAACTGAAAATCTTACCAATTCAACACCTTTTCATTTATAAAGTTTTAAGGATCTTTTACGTAAGAAGCGGAAACAGAGGTGATGATAATAGGTTTTATAATACAAGGAATGCAGAGCACGGGTTATTTATTCTTCCCAAGATTAGAAAGGTAGTATTCCGACGCTCTTTACTATATCTAGGACCAAAACTTTTCAACCAAATTCCGGAACATATTAGAAAAACTAATTCGAAAAATTATTTTTATAAAAAAATATTTAATTGGCTATTGGAACAAAAAGACGTAAGTTACATGTATTTAATTCTAACATAAGTTTTCAAGGGAATGAATTTTGTATGAATGTAACTGTGATTGTGTTAAACGGTTAGCTTGGAAGCCTTTGCGGGCTACCGACTAACTAAGAGCGTCTCATACTGGGCCATACAGGGACGGAGTTTTGACGGCCCTACGGGCTACCAGCCGCCTGATGGTATCGGTGTGAGGTAGCGCTGGCGACAGAAGCATTGCTATCTAGAGTCAAGGGTCAACTGTGTGTATGCGTGTGCGAGTGATAACAGTATCAGCTGGCCTCTCTCATATCTCAAAATTAAAAGTATTTTGCTTAATCTAGTTTATGAGTAAATCTTGTTTTTGATTGTATCCTTTATAGGTAAACGTTATATTAGTATTGTTTTAAATATTATTCTTGATATTTTTGTTGGTGTAAAGTTAATTACAGTCTGGCATTGTTACTCCTTTTTTATTTTTATTTGTCGTATTTATCAAACATCACAGGGAGCAGCTTTACATGTTGAGCTAGACTGAGGTATTATTTTGTTTTTCATTAGCTTTATTTTAGTTTTACTGACCACACAACTGGTTAAAGTGGTCAGTTTATTTCCAACTTCTCCACTGTATTTGTTTTGTCTTGCTTTTTAAGGAAATAAATCATTTATCATTTATCATTTATCATTTATCATTTATCATTTATCATATACTTTATATTCATATTATTCAAACCCTCATACCATTTAATTGAAGTAAATTGCGTCCCATTATCACTGAGGATACATTCAATCTGCCCTACTATATTACAAAAATGTTCTACCTTTTTAAGCAGAGTCATCGAGTTAGCCTTCCTTACTGCATACAGTTTTACATATTTAGTAAAAATATGGACCATGGAAAAAATATATTTGGCAGTAAATTATCCCATTGGCAATTCCCCGATAAGATCAATGCTTACTAATTGTAATGGACGTTCGGCAGACACCGATTGCATGCTATCCACGTTATGTTTGTTATCATGTTTATTATTCTGGCATAACTCACAGCTTTTCAACTGTTCCTTTATTACCTTCTCCATTTTATTAAACACACAAAATTCCCTCAAAGTCAAATAAATGTTATGCCCACCAAAGTGACCGTACCCACGATGTGCAAAATCTACTAACGGTTTTATTTTAACTTTAGGTATAAAAAGTCTCTACCATTCATTGTCCTCTCTACTACTTTTTAACAGTAGGCCCTCGTGAATTTTGAATACTTTGTCTACCTTACTATTTATGTCATTACTATGCAATAACTCAATTATTTTACCATAATTCTCATCCTCTAGCTGACTATCTTGTAACCCTACTAAAATATGTTTTACTTCGTTATCTTTAAAATCCAAATCTAATTTGTATTTTAGTACTTTTTCTGTTATTTCTATCTTTACTGTCCATCCCATCATCTTTAATTCGAGAAAGCACGTCATAAACTACATTTTCTTTACCTGGCAAATATTGTATTTCCAAATTATACTCCTGTAATACCAAATTCCAGCGAAGCAAACGTCCATGTGTCAATCGGCAATTGTTTAGGAATGTGAGTGATTGGTGGTCTGTCCTCACTACGATTTTATGATGCCCAATTATATGAGCCCTAAACTTATTAAAAGCAAACACTAACGCCAACAACTCTTTTTCGGTAATAGAATATGCTTTTTCAGCTTCCAATAATTTTCGACTAGCGAACATTATTACTCTTTGATTACCTGCCTCATCCTCCTGATATAACATACAAGCTACTGCATTATCTGAAGCATCGGTACCTATGTAATATTCTTTCTGAAAATCTGGATGGCTTAACATGACTGAGTTTAAGAATTCTTTTTTCAACACCTTAAAATCGTCGGATTCCTGTTTTCCCCATAACCATTTATTTTGACCGCTCAACAAATGACTAAACTTTGCAGTCGCTTGTCTCTCCATTATCACCCATCTAATTGCTTTAGCAGCATTACCAACTCATTCTTTGTGATTATCTTATTTGCTCTTGCTAGCGACAACAGTGATAGCTCTAAGCTCTGTGGGAGATGCCAGCTTATTTCACTAACAAACTCTAACATACTAAGGGGCCTATCCAAATATACATTCTTATCATAAAACTTAATGACGTAGGAAATCAGGTCAGTCCTCCCTACAACAAAATTCCCTCTACCAAATAACTCATTCTCACACTGACACTGTATGGTCCTATTCCAATATTGCCTTTTAAAAGCGGATTCAAAATCATCATAACTATCAAGAGACATAATTATTTCTCGCACCCACGAGTTTGCTGAACCCTTAAGATATTTAAGCAACACTAACTTATTATTCTCCCAACTACTATCTGACACTTCAATGAACTCTTGTACAAATCTAAGGAAATACATGGGATGTATGAACCTTTAATTTTCCCCATGAAAATCAACCAAGTAACCCTCTGCTAAGTTTGGGGCAGCTTTTCCCATTGATTCTAGATTTTTTACATCTCCACTATGCTCATTTTTATTCTCACTAGCTTTTACTACAACATGTTTACTGGTACTGTTATGGGCAATAGGTTGAATGAATCAGGTGAGTACTTAAACAGATGTTTACAGTAGGATTTTAATCAGCTGTGCGAAATACTAGTGTCAGCTAGTACTTGATATATTTATATTTGATTTTTTACTTCGGAAAAAATAGGCTTCTCATATTTTTGTTGGTTTCTTCACACAACTAAATTCTATACCTTTTATAATTTATTACATCAGGAGAAGACATATTTACTCGATGTTAATTAATTGCCGACAAATGAAAACATTGTTATTAATATTATTATCATGAATTAATTATAAACAAGTCAAATACAAAGCGTTTCCTTGTGCACACTGAAGGCAGAGTGGTCAACAATGGACGATCGCCGCGAAAACGCCCAAACTAGCAGTTATTACAGCTGATTTCTAACAATTGTTTATAATCAGCTGATTAACAAAATCAAACAGGCGTGTATCTGCTATTGCAGAAAAAATTACGACTAGATGCAACAACAGTGACATTATCAGTAGAGTCGTCCATTTTTTCACGACAATGCTCGTTGGACACGACGGACAATACGCCAACAGCTGATTGGAATTTATTTATGTTCGAGGGAATGTTCCTCGAATATTCCCCCGAATGTTCGGTGGGTGTTCGCGAGAAGTGTGGGAGCTTCATCAGGGTGAACGTTCGGTAGAATGTTCGGCCGAATGTTCAGGCGTGTTCGCGAGTAGTGTGGGACCGCCTTTAGTCGTTCCTCTTCGTTGTACGGAAGCCCTGAAGGGCCAAGGAGTAAGACCATATTTTCTTCACCGCCGTGTTTAAAAGACGGCGAGCCGTGATACAAAGTCGGCGAGCCTTGTTTTAAAGTCAGCGAGCCGTGTTTTAAAGTCGGCGAGCCGTGTTACAAAGACGGCGCGTCGAGATTATTAAGTCGGCGCTCCGAGTTTTTAAGGCGGCGAAGGATATCGTTACTCTATATCGAAAGTCACCGAGAGTCGATAGTTCTAGGCGATCAATATTAGATGTCGATTGCAATAACATGCTTAATGCATCGAGATTGTTTTTATACATGTTAATCTCCAAGAAAAATTGAAGCCTGGTTGGTGGTGGCCATTTTATCTCTATTCATAAACAACCCAACAAGGTTAATATATCTTGGGTCTCGCCTTATGAAAAAAGTGCAGCATATATGGTCGAAAACCATTTTGCTCCTCTGTCAACTCTGCTCCCAAGGCAACAAATGTAATTCTCTCTTCTCGAGCATATATGTTTGTCATCTGACTAACATCAAACTTGTAAAGAGAAGATTGGATTGGTTACCTGAGGAAAATGGCGGTCAACATGTAGGCTTCACTGTTTTGCCCTTGACAGTACCTCTAGATATATTAACCTCGTTGAAAACCCCCATATACAAACAAGGTTCGAAGAGCTTTTAGCCCAGATATGATTATTTCCATAAGAGTAATGTTCGCAGCAAAGATGTTTTACGAGGTCGTTCAGATGATGCATAAATCCACAACATACTATAATTGTTGCCAACCTTATAGGGGGTAATAATGGTAAAGCTATTTTTAAATTGCCACTGGACATGCAAAGAGAAAATTTAATCCCTAATCCATTAATATAATAATACAAATAAATTAAAACGCTAAATTATTTATGATAACAGCTGATAAAAGTATGTAAGCAGTTAAACAATGTTTATTTTAATTACAATGAAGAGGAAAATATGGTATGCGTACGATAAATTAAATATCGTGTTTATAGCAACACTGCAGATTAGATTGGTGATCATGTGACCTAACACCTGTTTTTACGATGCCTCTTTCGGTTAGCTAAAAACCAAAAATATATACTGATTGCATAGAGGTGTACCAAGTAAGTATGGACCTTGATATACAAAACCCTCCGTATCCATGGTAACCAATTCTATTAATTTTTTACTTCTTGTTTTGCTTATGGAGAGGGGAAATGGCGGCCATCACCATTCTTCCCTATAGGGGAAATTCTCCTAAAAGCGGCTTCTCACAATAATTCTGAGTGGCTGCATTATATTGGTCATGTTTAATTTTTACATATATAATTATATTGGCAATCGCCTTTTTATTTAGTTAAACTTTTCTTCTTTTATTTCTTACTTGCTGGCCCGACAGACGTTGTCCTGTCATAATGCCATTGAATTTATTTTATGTCAAATACTCGTTCATTTTCAATATGAGCTCGTTCGCAACGCTCACTCGCCTATCGAAAAAAAAGTTTGAGTTGCCATTCTAGTAATTTTTTATTTCCATTATGAGAGTTTCCATTCAAGTAGGTTTTTTATTTCCATAATGAACATATATTTATGCCTTTCAAGTATGTTCCTAATAGAAAACTATGATAGTGTAATTTGTTTAATGCCATGTTTGGAAAGATACACTGTTTACAAAAACAGCTGTTTCGTTTAAACATTCATTATCTGTTTATTAATTAAAAGCAGAAAATGAAAAACACATGTTCCCATAAAGGAATAACATGTAAACTTTAAAAGCCAAAGGGGCAGAGCCCTTCACATTTTCCGGGAAAAAAAGTATCCTATGTGTTAATCCAGGTAATGAACTATCCGTGTGCAAAATTTCACTTAAATCCGTTCAGCCGTTCTTGAGTTATAAAATTTGTTAACTAACACCACTTTGATTTATTTATTAAGATTTTGTTAATTTATCGCTCGTGTATACATTTTGACTTGACCATAAAAACAACTCGATAATTCGGTATTCATACGATTATTTGATTCTTTCACGGTGCCCGCCGTCTTTTAAACATGGCTCGCCGCCTTTTCAATCACGGCTCGCCGACTTATAAACACGGCTCGCCGACTTTTGAACACGGCTCGCCGAGTTTTATCTGCCGTCTTCAAAACACGGCTCGCCGACTTTCAAACACGGCTCGCCGATTTTTAAATACGGCTCGCCAACTATCAAACATGGCTCGCCGAGTTTTTAACACGGCTCGCCGACTTTCTAACACAGCTCCCCGACTTTCTAACACGGCTCGCCGACTTTCTAACACGGCTCGCCGACTTTCTAACACGGCTCGCTGTCTTTAAAACTCGGCGACGAAAAAAAAATCTTACTCTTTGGCCCTTTGGGGCTTCCGGACCGTTCCCCCAGTCAGCCCTCATGGGAATCTCGGAATGTACTGTTTAAGTTTTAACACAGAGTATGGTACGTACTTACTCGTCGTCTTGCAGACCATATTTATGGCATGAGACCAGTAATTTCTTATTCTTCATTATATGAAGGTACCAATGAAGTGATTAATTATAATAGTATTAAAAAATAATAAAGCATCTATTAATTAATATAAAATAAAACATACAAACTACTTTTAAAAGATAATAATATTTAAACCTTACTTCTTGTTTTCAGATATGAAAATGTGTTTTTTTCACCCAGTCAACACGAATATATTATCAACATGATACTTGCGTTACTCTATAGTTGAAACATAGACGTTGGCTAAATATCAACGACTCAAGTACCACCAAGGGCCGAATCCAAATACGATCCGTAAATGGCATTAAAAATTTAGTTTGGATTGAAAATGACAAAAGAAACTAAGAATATTTTTTAACGTCTTATTATTCTTATTATATTTTTCCTCTATCACATTACCCTAAATCCAACATCATGATACGTTTTTTCCCAATAATACCAAATGTGTTTTTAGTAGTATTAAAGAAGGCTAAGAATAGTTTTCAGACTCGCTTACTCTATGAATGACGCATAGACTTTGGTTGAAATATAACTACTCAAGCACCACTAAAACTACTTCCAATGTAATTCTTATGGTATTTTAAGATATTTCGTTAATTACTGAACAGAATTCTTCCAAAATCAAACTTCGATCTAAAAATTATGCTAAAAATCTACTGTCAAAGTTTGGAGTCGATCTGTGAATGCGTTTGAAAGTTATCGTCTCCCGTTCAAATAACGAAAGTCATTTCCCCAGACCATTCTATAGAGAGTGGAGTCTAGTATGAGAACTCCTCCACTTCGTTCCGATCATCCAACTAAAGTTACTATTGTTTTAGTGAATTTCCCCTATAGGGAAGAAGCTATTACCGTAGTCGGCATGGGAAGACCTAGGCCCGGGACCATGATAACTTTTCGTTTTGAGGTCCCCAGATGCCAAAAACACCATTCGTTCAAAACTGTATATAACTGTATAAAACTGTATATATATATATATATACAGTTTTGAACGAATGGTGTTTTTAGCATCTGTGAACCAACCTTTTCGTTTATTATTTTGTATCTAGGTCATAGATCTTGGTGGATCATCGTCACTGGTTTTGACCTGCACAACCTCATTACACTCACACTTCATCCTTTTTTTTCTTTTTCGTATATTAATATATATATATATATGTCCGTGAGCACGATAACTCTCGTAAAAATAAGCCGATTTTAACGAAATTTGGTATAAACGTGTAAAGCAGAAGTTCGAAAACCAGACAGATCAACCTATCTGAAGAGGTATTTTGGGGGGGTTTTGTACCCCAAAAATGGGGTTTTTGAGTTTTTTACATATAATTTTTGAAAAAGTCAAATTTAAGTTTTTTCCATTGGAATCAGCTTAAAAAGACGCAAAATTTGGTGTTTTGATCATTGCTCTACGTCAAATGGTTACAGAGATAGAAAGTGCTAAACACAGTACATTGTCCAATTTTATTCTTATGGAGAATAAGAAAAATTAAATATCTCGCTTATTTATCAACTTATGCTGATGAAATTTGGTATATTGCTTTATATCGTTGTGTTCTATTGATATTCACACTAAAAAACATTTTTGGCCGATAGTTCCCGTAGCAGCAAACCTACGTACTCAGCCCCCGTGTTATTCTTATGGAGAATATGTAACGTGTTATCTCCCTTAATTATGAACATGAATTTGGTATGTGGCTTTACCTAGTTGAGTTATATGGATATTTGTATAAACCCCCATTTTTTGTGTTCCTTGCTTCAGCAAACCTGCATACTCAGCCGCCATGTTATTCTTATGGAGAATAATTAAAATATCAATAATCGTTTATTTATGAATGTATTGATGAAAATTGGTGTGTGGCTTTATGTGGTATTAAGATACATATATATGCATTGGAAATTCGCTGAGTACGCAGGTTTGCTGCTACGGGGGTATTTTGTTTTATTTACTATGATTTTTTGTTTAAAAACATTTTTCCTTTGCCTTGGCATCACTCTAGCCAGCTTATACGGCAATCGGATTTTGATACTTAAAATTGGCTAACTGAATATCAAACTTCAGCATGGGGGAGGCTTCACTGTAGCCAATGTTATATCACGTAACTTAGGTATAGGTTTTGCTGTACCTGACTGAGCCTATTAAGAAAATCAAGGTAATTGCATAAGGCTTCGCTGTAGCCAATATAATATCACGTGACATAGGTATAGGTTTTGCTGTACCTGACTGAGCCTATTAAGAAAAATCAAGGTAATTGCATAAGGCTTCGCTGTATCCTATTATTACAAATGGCTTCACCGTAGCCTGTTATTGCAAATCGAACTCTAATTATAAATCTATCACCAAAATAACAATAACAATATATATACTTTGTAGAATCCTAACAAAATATAGGCTTTATCAAAAATATAGACTTTGTAACAACAACAAACATAAGCTAACAGTTTATTCTACAGAAAGAAACAGACAGACTGTCGGATAGAATTGAAAATGAGGAAAAAGAAAAAAAGGATGAAGTGTCAGTGTAATGAGGTTGCGCAGGTCAAAACCAGTGACGATGATCCACCAAGATCTATGACCTAGATACAAAATAATAAAAGAAAAGGTTGGTTCACAGAATCCAGGTGAAAAAAAAACAAAAAAATCTCTAAAAACCACCCATCAAGGTGGACAAATTAGATTTAAAACATGACCCAGAGTCATGACAATTCTTGTATGATAACCAAAATATGACCATCCTTGGTGCAAATGTGAGAAGGGAGGCGGAGCCAACATCTGAAATCAAAATAAATGTGAAGAGGATAGCACCAGCGGCATACTCCTAAGCCAATCCACACCAAATCGGCGTATGGCATGATGACCCAGACTCACGTGGAAAGTGTTATTGTAAGTGTATGTAATTAAGAAGAAGGAAAAGAAAATACCCGACTAGCTAAACATCACTGCTGGCTTTACCGGCTCCGTCTGGAAAGATCGCCTAGCAGTAATTATGGGACTGGTACATACAATTTTTGTAGTTGGGACACATGTGCTGTTCTGTTTTTCCCAGTCTTTGGACATTTGAGAGATACAGTGACAGTGGATGTGAAATGAGTTATTGTCATGGGTTTGGACCACAATGGTTGGAGTTTTTTTATATCTTTTGGGCAGCATCGCTAATATTTACTTTCTTATACATAATCTTGTCTCCAGGTTGAAATTTTACCTGCTTCCTGCCTTTGTTGTAATTTTCTTCGACACGTTGCCTAGCCACTTGAAATTTAGTGAGGGCGTTAGACCATCGCTGATGCATATCTTGGTGGTCCTGAGTTTGCAATAAATCATCTAGGTTCCACTGATTCTCAAGAGAGGTTGGCAGTTTGTAACCAAGAAATAGCTCAGATGGAGAGGTGCCAGTACTGTCATGCTTTGCTGAGTTGAAAGCAACCTGGAAAAAGCGCAGATTGGTGTCCCACTCATTATTGTTTTGAGAATGAAAAATACGGAGGGCAACACGAATATTTTTGTTGACTCTTTCCGCGTGCGAAGGCTTAGGATAATACGTGCTTGTTCGCACATGTTAGATTGCTAACTCGTGAAACACCTTGGTAAACAAATTAGATTTAAAATATGACCCAGAGTCATGACAATACTTTTAGGATAACCAAAATATGACAACAACTCTTTATGCAATAGATTGTCAGTTTGTTACGGCAGTGGAATTTTGTGCAGAAAGCATTAATGTAAATTTTTTAAAACCATCAACAATGACTAATAGACATAAGGTGGACCAAGCCAAGAAGGCTTTTAACGCTAAGTCTATTGAAATGGCTCATAACCCTAAAGGCTGCATGGGCCCTAATAAATAGTCATAGAAAGTCAACTCCAAAACCTCAAAAAAAAATGCCAGCCTGGATGTTTTCAATAGATTTTTTATTGATAAGGTCAATGAAATTGTGGATGGACTTGCTTTACCTGATCCTGGTGCTGATGGATGTGGACTGGGAAACCCTGATGCTGCAACTGTACCGATGCTCGGTCCCTCTGGTTTGTCGACATGTAGGGAGGTCAGTCCATCCCATGTTAAGAATATAGTGAGAGGTTATAAAACTTCTTTCAGCCAGGAAGCCTATGGCGTTTCCTGTCATGTTCTTAAGTCCGTCATTGATAGTGTTGCGGCTTCATTAGCCAATCTTATTAATAGTTGCTTAATAGTTTGTCTTTCCAGATAAACTAAAGGTAGCCAGGACGGTGCCGATTAACAAGAAGGGTGACCCCAGTTTTTATCAAACTACAGGCCTATCTCCATCATTCCAACCTTTGGGAAGGTCCTTGAGCCAGTCCTTAAGGAGCAGATGGTTGCCTACTTTGACAGAAATAACCTGCTACTGGAAAACCAGCATGGGTTCCGCAGGTTCTGCTGGTGCGGTCTACTACTTCAGCGATTCTATCACTGGTTGATGAAGCGATGGACGCTTTTGAAGAGGGCGATTCACTGGGAATAACGCTCTGCGACTTGAGCAAAGCGTTCGATTGCATCTCGCACGAACTGCTTTTGACAAAATTAGAACATTACGGTGTTGCTGGTGCTGTGCTCTGCACAATGAAATCAGATCTTCTTGCAGGGAAACAGATCGTGGAGTTGGAGGGAGCGCGTTCTGCTGAACTAGAACTGACGCATCGCGTGCCGCAGGGCTCCGTACTTGGCCATAGCTCTTTCTGACCCTTGTCAATGACCTAGACCTTGAGGGACGTTTGCTTTTATTTGCGGACAACACTACCCTGTTGACAAGGGGTAAAGAGTCAATCAAATGTCAACTGATTCTGCCGCCCTTTTCAGTGAAGCCAAGGTTTGTAGCAAACAGGTTGCAATTAAATGAAGACAAAACACAGCACCTCGTCTGTACTGTTAAGAGGTGTGACTTCTCTAATCCTGTGAAACTTGGGCTTTTGGATTGATCCAAAACTGACCTTGAATGAGCACGTAACTCAAGTGTCCCACAAACTCTCCAGACTACTGTACTTACTGAGGAAGCTTAAGACATCGGTGCCAGCAGATTTTCTGGTGTCTGCATACCATACTTTGTTCCATAGCCACATCTTATATGGACTAGTACTATGGGGGCACACCTCTGAAGCAAAGAAAATTCTACTTCTTCAAAATAAGGCCGTCAGGCTCTTATGTTCGGCAGGAACAACCGACCACTGCAGGTCCTTATTTTCCAGATTACACATTCTGACCATCTTTAGTCAATATGTACTTGACTCCCTTGTGTATGTCAAGGAAAATATTAGCTCTTTTGCTCAACACAGTGAAACACATCTTCACAACACCCGAAGATCAGGCGACCTGGACATGCCGAGACGCAGACTCTCTAAACCCCTGAACAGTTTTCCTATCATGGCCATCAAATTCTATAATACACTGCCAAAGAAAGTCTGGCAGGCAAAAAACCAGAAGTTTAAGCAAGTGGTTCGAGCGAGGCTTTTGTCTGGACCACTGTACTCAATAAAAGAGTTCCTAGAGAACCCGAGGATGGGAGGCCATCCACTGCCCCAGTAATCAGTGATTCTTATCTTCAAGAAATAAGAACACCAATCAATTTTACTCAGTCTATCCAGGATCATCTGGTCAACAATGTCGCAGTGGTAATAAGGTAATAATAAAAATTTATTTCCTTTCTTTGTCCTAGGCAAGGGACCAATAAAATCACAAAAAACTCTTTCAAAAGGTCTAGAGGGGATATTTGATTCAAGATGTCCTACTTTAGTTTGGGGAGCTTGCTTACATCGCTGACAAAAGGGGCAGGCTTTAATTTTATCCAGAATGAATTGTTTAAGTGTTGGGGAGTAATACCTCGAAATTTAGTCCCAGGTTTTCTTCATACCTAAATGTGCTAGTGCCGAATTGTCGTAAAAAGAAAACAAAAGATCCTTTAATTTCTCAGGGATGACTTTTCTAGGCCTAATTTGATTTGTCGTTTGATAAACTAACAGACCATCAAGCAATTTGAATTTCAGGGGTGGATTTGGTGACCTGAGAGACCTTATAGTCTTCTGAATTTCCGGGTCTGACTCTTGATGGCTTATAATGCCCTTAAATACCTCTGGGATACCGTAAAGCAGGGGACATTGATTGGGCACACTTACTGGGGGTGTTTCGTTGTTGATACACAGATCTGGGCCTGCTGTATCGTACAGCCTGGACAGACAATCTGCCACCACATTTTAACTACCTTTGGTTGTGAAATAGTGAACTGAAAAGAATTTATCAGGGCTATCCAGCGAGCCATCTTCCCCATCTGTCGTGGATGTTTCAACAACCAAGAAAGGGCACTATTGTCTGTGTTTAAAAGGAAATTACGGTGTTCTAGATATTGGCGGAATTTGCTCAAACAAAAACTACTGCCAAAGCTTCCAATTCGAAAGTTGAATAATTTCTTTCGTGAGAATTTAGCTGGCGACTCACATAAGCAACTGGGAGTAATTGGCCATCTACCGATTGAGCCAACAAAGCTCCTACGGCGGTTGTGGAGGAATCAATTTGATCCGTAAAAGGAATGTCGAAATTTGGCTAGCACAAAACTGGATGAGATACGAGAGCAGTCTTCAAAGTTTCAAAGGCTCGTTGTTGCTCAGGTCCCCTAGTGAAATGTACATTTTTACGCTTTAAGGTATTAAGTGGCTCACAAACCTCCGCAAAATTCGGTATGAACTATGAGTAGTAAGTACACATTCCTAGGAACCTTGATAACCGCTTGATATTCTTTGGGGTGGGAAAATTGTTAATTGGTTTCACCCTGTCGGGATTCATGGAAACTTTCCCATTCTCAAAAACATGCCCTAAAAACTGTGGGGTGAGGCAACTATCATTTTGTCAGGACTAACTGTTAGCCCCACTTCTTTTAACCGTTTAAGAACTGTGTCTAAATGAGACTTGTGGCTTTCCAGATCCTCACTGAATATTACAAAATCATCAAAGTATGAAAACAAAAATTCATACTTAACATCCCCAAATATTTGATCAATGAGTCTAGTGAGGACCATGCTGCCAGATGCCAATCCAAAAGGGAGATAGTTAAATTCCTATTAGCCATAGCCTGTTACAAATGAAGTGTACTTCTTTGAAGACTTCATCTATGGGAATTTGCTTGTACACACTGACTAGATCAACCATAGAAAATCATCTGGCCTCACCTAAATATTGGAAGGCGGCTTCAACAGTTGCTACTGGCCAGGAATCCAACTCCTTAACTCGATTGATGGGACAATAATCAACTACCAATCTAGTTTGACCTTTTTCTTGGGAACCATAAAGCTTGCACACGAAAACGGAGAGCTAGAGGACCTGATGTCATCTCCTTCTTGAGAAGGTCCTGAATATGATTGCGCATTAAAGCCATCTTAGGTGGTGCATAATGATAAGGTCGGCATTTGATCGGATGCTCCGTTTTGAGCTTGATGGTGTAAGTCAAAAGGTTAATTCTACCAAGGGTATTTGTAATAGTCTCGGGGTTTCGGTTGAGAATGTCCTGAAAAGCTTGCACTTGGTCGGGAGCTAAAGCATCTCCGAATACCCTTTTATCACTGTTCAATCTTAAACTCCTGCTAACCTCAACATTTGCTAATACCAACTCTTTGTCGAAGGGAAAAGTTACTTGTTGTTGGGCAACATTAATAATCATCCGGGAGAATTGAATAAAATCTAGGCCTACAATAACATCAAGCGGGAAATTTTCACTAACTACAAAAGGGTACGTCCATGATAAACGGCCGAGTTTGAAATGCAAATCGGCCTAGTGGTGGAAGCTAATTGTCGAACCATCAGCTGTTATAGCTGATATATCAATGGGTGTGATCCTTTTAACCACTCCTTTGATTGTAGATAACTCATCAAATACTTTAACTGAGATCATCGACTTAGTAGAACCCGTATCAACTAGTGCCGCCTTAGTTAGATGAGCAAAATTAATTTTAATAGATACAGGCTGAATTGCAGGTAGCCTAGGAGCAAACTTTCTGGCAGGTCTTAAAACATGGTGAGTGGGAGCGCAAGTCCTGTGATTTAACACCCCCTCCTGAAGCTTAAAGGCGCCGGAGTGGACTTCCTGGTGGAGTGCCACAACGCTGACCTTGTGTGGGTGGAGGGTGTTGATAAGAGTTTCCAGTGTTAAACTGGAAACCTGCTGATCCATGACCGTTACCGCGCACTGAGTGAAAACCTGACTGGAAACAGTCACGACCAGCCTGATAATTCCTACTTGGAAATCTATTATGATCGTAACGCTGACTACTGTCATTCAATTCCCTGTGATAATTGGTTGGCTGGTGAGACGGAAACCTAGGTAGGGGTATATGTAAAGACATTGTGTCTGCCTACCCACAAGGCTCTCAACTAGGGGAGACAATGTGATCAAATCTTCTACAGTGTTGGGAACCTGTAAACCAGCAAGAGCGGCCCTTTTTTGTGGGTTAAGACCTGTAAAAACCGTTTGAAAATTTTCTCCGGAGTCAACACTAGGGGCCAAAATTTGGAAAAGATCAGTAATTTCAGACGCAAACTGCCCCATGGTTTCATTGTCGTGTTGCGCCCGATAAAGCATTTGAGACTGAGGGTCCCTCAAAGATCGATGAGTGAAAAAAGATTCCCTAACCGTGTCAAGAAGAGTGGCCCATGACAATTCCTGCGCGAAAGCTCTCATCCAGAAATCCCTAAAATTTCCCTTAGTGTGAGGGAGTACATTTAATATTATCGCCTGTTCAGGAGCAAGCTTAACCTTAATTATGTGGGTCAACTTTAGCAAAAAATGTACCAAACCTACCAAGTTCTTGTCTGACACTAATGGCAACTCCTTAACCATGTTTTCTACGACAGAGGGTAGTCTAGTTACTCTTGACTGATCATTGGGACTGCTCAAATTTAATTTACTAGTCAAATTGCATGCAACTAATTGAGCAGTTTTTGCAATTGCACCTGTAGTCATTGTATGTAAGGCCTTGACTAAAGACTGTACTGTTGGGTCCTCCAGAATTGGTACAGGCAATGTTTGACATGACACAGATTGGCCTGCTATTTTTTCAGAGTGATCTTGCTCCAATGATGTTCACTGAATTCCTGATTATTTTTTTTTGGGGGGAGGGGAGCTACGGGACCTGTTTTTTTTCGATTGACTGGCTTCGCCTTACTTGGCTAATTCTGGGTTGCTAACTGGAGCTGTGGGAGCTGAGTCTGGATCCTCAATATTAGGCTGGCGGGCGAGTACAAAACTCCTTAACTGTACTCGCATTTCCTCAAGAGTAGCTTGAGGAGTGAGTAACCACTCGATGCATTGCTGTGTTGCTTCCTCTTTACTAAGTTTTCTAATTCAACTAAGTTTAGTCGGAATATTATTACTATCAAAAGGCATCTTGACTAACTGACTTGGTATAACAAATAAGCAACACAAAATATATAGGTATTTATGAAATAAAGCACACTTATAGTAGGCCTTCCTCGTAAAAATGTTAACGTAAACAGGCCTACTTAATTTTAAACTAGCCTAAAAGCTGTATCTAAATGAACATTTTAACCTCTGCTCAGCCTAAGGTAAGTTAAACATGGAACCCAGCTTATTGACTGTTAGCCTATTTAAAGTTTCCAGTACCAGGTCAATCAACAACAAATATCCATTGTCATTTAAATGAATAAGATCTGTCTTGCCGTTGTAAAAATACTTCTGAAAGAATTTTAAAGGCGCATACTTAACGCCAGAACAATCTAGGCCTACTTGAAACAAAAGAGGGTGACCTATAATCTTGATATTTTCATAACTGAAAGATGATATATATTTATTTAAACTGTGAATGTCTGCAAAAAGCCTGCTATTATTCTTCACTCTGGGAAACAAGGGTGCCTTAAACAACAAAATCAACTTAGGGGAATACTTCCTCTTAATTAATGAGATCACTGAATGAAATTGGCTTGCCAACTTTTCAGAGATTGTGTTTCAAAATGTCATTAGTGCCAATTGAAAGAAACACAATTGATTTATCTGATAATGTACAAGAGGGTAGACTCTTAATGTGTGACTTAAGCTGGGGAATTGTTATTCCACCTCTAGCAAAAAGAACCTGTGGGTTTTAAAGATTAGGCCTACTAAGACTATGTGCTGAATTAATAAATTTAAAAAACCTAACTGAATAAGTCTCCAAGCAAGTACAGCTCAAACATATTAGGCATAAATACCTACTTCAAACTACATGTCAGGCTCCACCGTTGGTCAGATATTGTGCAACTAACTTTGTAGTTTGTACAAGTTAAAAGTTTAAGCAATCATCCACACTCTATTGGAAATTAGGCTATATGAAAAAATTATTGATTAAATAAATGAGGGTAAATAGTAATGATGCATATCCTGTACCCATGCTAAACTTATAACTACAAACTTATCGATGTTTAGCTGTGAGTTGTGGCGATGTTCCAGCCCCCAGAATGTTCCATGGTCGAAGTCAGCACATTGTCAGCCAGTTGTATGTAATTAGAATTTATTCATATTAATTTAGAAAAATCATCAAATGACAGGCTACAAGAGCTCTGCTGGGTTTCTGCTACCAGATGCGACGCGAAGGGCTAAATCACAATATTACCCGAGGTCCGATGAAGGGATCGATTCCAGACAGAGCTCCTTCTAATTTTTTTAGCATAAATCTAATTTTAAAGGAGATCAGTTGTCCCTAGCCCTATAAGTTGCCAAAAGAGAGCGAATCCGCCTTGTACCTAGGGATGGCAACGATAAATCGATATATCGGAATAATCGATATTTTACCTCCGAAATATCGATACATTGCAATCGACGTTTTTGTTTCGATACAATCGGGAAAATCAATTTCTTTCTTACGATATATCGGACTTTTTCCCTAAATGATTGAGTTAGACTTACCTATTCAAGATGGTCGTTTTTTCTATGAAAATGGGTTATTTTGTATTTGAGCTTATTAATAATTTTCAAATTATTGATTTTATCATTGGCAAAGAACTTCTGAGTGTTTATTTACATCTCCCTGCTAAAGGAACAAAATTCCTCCCGCTTTTGCAGATATAGTTGGCAACACTGATTTTCCTCTCCACTCCTCCACCGCATGACCGTTACCACGTGAAGTTGGTTTGGTATTGTTTTCAACCAGGGAGGTTTATTGTATAACTGGAGGTACTGCTTAACGATTTTGGTCAAAAACACGAGCCGGTGATTTTGTCAGGTTGGTGCACTTGGTGAGGCAAATTTATCGTTCTTTGAACTATCCTGATTGGTTGTTTTATTCCCATAAGTGAATCTACTCATGCAAATCACTGGAGTAAAAGTAGTAAAAGTTGGAACAAATTCACTTTTTCGTTTGATTTATGCATCTACTCTTGTCATGAAATATGATAAATTATGAGCAAACAAACAAATACAAGTTTATTCATGTTAAAATCATGAGTAGGTATTTGTTTGAATCACTTTGCCGACTCGTCCAATTCCAACAAGTAGTTCTTTGCCTCACCAAAATTTGGAAAGAACGGCTCACAGTTTTGTTCAACAGTAATATCAGTAATACCAGGGTTTAAGCTGCGGTCGCATTTGTCGCGAAATGCGACATGCACCACATGCGAAAATGTGACAATATTTGGGCAGGCTGTCGCTTTTTTGCTACAAAGAAAAAGTATAAGAAATTTTTTTAATTTAATTGCAGAAAATTTGGTTTTAACAATACAAATTGTATTAAAAGTCCACGATCACGATCCACAACCAAAAAGATTAGAAGAGTAGTTGGGATGTTGTAGAGGCTTAACGTTGCGTTGGTTGCACTACGTCACTTTACCAATCGCCTCTGAGCGAGTGGTAGAGGAGACGAGCCTACATTACGTAAACAGTTGCTATCGATTTCAACTGCGTACCGTGTAAACGGAACGGGCGAGTTACTGATATGACAGTAGCTAACCCCCTAGCAGACGTCATGCGCTGTGACTCGGTTTGGGCGCACTCTGTAGTAGCCGAGTCTAGCCGAGCGAATCGGCAAATATGGGAATGTCGAGGGCTAGTTCGCCACCGAAGGGATTACTGCGCTCGCCTCGCAATCGCACCGATTCTTGTCGGTTTTTGTGACCGAGTCAAAGGAGACAAGCGGCAGGTCCTCCATATTTAGTGCCGCTTGCGGTCTCGATTCGCTGCAGAATGTCGACGGTTAGACAAGCACGAGTCGCTCGAAATCGCAACGATCGGGCGAAAGTGTAGAGGTACCTTAGCGAAAACAGATAACTCGAAATCGATGAGCGCAAATGCAATCGCGATATGCTTTCGAGGTTATGTTTCAGAGTGTGTAATGTTCGGGGTGTGCGAGTTTTAGTTGTTCTGGTGCCATATTAGGCCTATTCTATTAGAATGTTTGGTATATTTCCATTACAGACTTTAATGGTTAAAATGGATAAGTTACCAAGAAGAGTAGACTCTGCTGAATTATATATTATTTAAATGTTAAACCTTAAAAACAAATACAAGCAAAAAGCAACCTAAGCCCAAAAAATAGTATAATGACACGCGATAAAAATGTGAAAAGGAAAATATTTTTGCTGCAAGTTTCTAAGAGCTTGTAGCATTTTTGCTCAACAAATTTTTTTCCCAGCTGAATCCCTGAGTAATACCTCCAGTAATACCAATAGAACTCCTTGTTTTCAACTGTCCTAACAAAACTGTCCAAAACTTAGTCCATTTTGGACAGGTTTTTTTCATACACTATAAGAGTTATCTTAGTGTTTTTTAAGTATGTTATTTCTCAATATATGATTTTAGTTGGCTTCTTTTATTTTGTTGAGTAAACTTCAACATCAAGTGCTGTTTAATATGCAAATTTAATGTACAAATAAACGTTATACAAAACGATCTACACTACCACTATTAATCATATTTTTTCCACGATTTAATAAGAGCTCTTTGAGATTTATACTCTGGTAATTCTTTTGAATTAACTGTATCCACCTTCTTTTCATGCAGAATCTTTATTCTTTCAGCTAAAACTTCATTAAACAATTTAACACCTGTCATTTAAGGTCATTACATGATGATTACGTTGTTTTATGCTTGCAAACTGTGGTTTTATTACAAATGAACACACTTCGATATATCGATATTTTATGTCCGATATATTTTAAGCATCGATACTTTTATTTCGATATATTGAAAAACCGATACATCGATATAGTGAGAAATTTTGCCATCCCTACTTGTACCTCAACTAAATAATACTTCATAACTGACAGTTTCAAACCGACCAATCACATAACTCCTAGCTATTTCTTAAATGAAGTGCAGACGATCAGCGATCAGTGCTACCAATTCCCAAAAGGTAAAGATGCTCGTCGCAAGTAAACAAACAATGACTCACAGTTTGGTAATTTGGTGATGTTTTGCACTATCGACCACTTCCTATCTATTTACTAGTCTTTTTTGCTCACTTCTTATCGTGCCTCAAACAAACCCCTCCTCCTTAGAAGCGAAGTCAGTTCTACCCAACAACGCATCAACTTCAATTTAGCTGAAAATCAATGTACTTTAGGCTATCATCCAGAACTTCCAAACTTGCTCTAACAACACAGGACAAGAGTAGATGTAGTGGGGAGGTAGGTTTGGAATTTCCAGCTGAAAAGTCACTGGAGGTTTTGTGGAATCCGAACCAATAATTAACAGCTTTGACTTATAGAAATCAGAAAAATTTATTAACCACTGATCATAGTGCCACATGAAATAGGTTTCGACAAAGTTAAAGCTAATCACATTCAGACATAGTATATGTATACATATACATCAAAGACATTATAAAATAAAAAAAAAAAATACAAACATTTTTATAGTAGAACAATGAATCTAAGTAAAATCTACAGTAACGTCAGAGTTTAAAAATTCATTAAGACAGTAAAATGGATTTTCTAACAACCAACTATATAAACGTGTTTTAAAAATACTTAAGGTGTAGTTCTAGCTGATATCGGTAACTTATTACAAAAATGTACACACCTTGTGCGATTTACCCGTTTTGATTAATCTATGCTGTGGTATATCAAGTCTCATTTTACCTCTTGTGTTGTGGTAGTGAATATTTTCTCTAATATTAAATGCATCTAAGTTGTGTTTAATGTGCAATAATGAACAAAGAATATATAAATTTACCACAGTTTGAATTTTAAGTTTGATGAACAACGGGTGACAGTACTCCACAGGGCCAGCCCTACACATGTTGCGAATTACTTAGTCATTTATTGCTATGATGAAGAAAAATGGGCCCAGAACTGAGCCCTGCGGAACAACCAGCCTAACATCCTTTAGTGAAGAGGTATTATTACTGATTGAGACATACTGTTTTCTATTACTCAATAGGATTCAATTTCTAATTTCATAAATAAAATGTCAAATGGAATGCAATCAAATGCCTTGATTAAATTGAGCAATGAGAGCATAACTGAGTTTTTGTCTTCAAAAGCATCTAAGGTTTCATTTATAATTTGAAGTACAGAGCAGATGTTGCGTTTCTACCCTTACGGAAACCAAATTGACTGTTTGTTAAAAGATTGTGGCTTTCAAAATAACAACTCAACTGACTATAAATCAGGGATTCAAAGATTTAAAAAAAAATTGGTACAATAGAAATGGAACGGTAATTTTGCGGCAGGTTTTTTTCACCATTTTGAAAACAGGAATTACTTTTGAAATTTTTGACAAATCAGGGAAATAACCAAGTTCTAAGCATTTACTGAAAATGAATGAGAGAGGCTCACAAATAAGATGAATGGTTTTCTTAATGATGTAGTTTGATAGCCAATAGCAGTCCATACTTTTGGAATTTGAAAATTTGGAAACGATCAAAACTCTGTTCAGATGTGATTCTATTCCAGCTGAATATAGTTTGGTTCACAGGTTGCAATTTTAGAAATTCACTGGCAATATATTTGTCAGACATAATCTTATTACTAAGATTTTCAACAGAATCGAGAAAAAAGTCATTTAATTCATTAGAAACAAGTGGGATGTCCTGAGTGTGCTTGGGGGAACATTCTTGAGAAATTATATCCAAGGCAGCTTTACATTTATTAGGGGCAATTTCAATATACCTTTCACAAGTGTTTTTCTTTGCACAAACTAATTTACTTCTATAAAGCTTTTTACACTCGAGATATGCTTTGTGGGCATTGTTGGTGAGCGAAATTATATCCAAGGCAGCTTTACATTTATTAGGGGCAATTTCAATATACCTTTCACAAGTGTTTTTCTTTGCACAAACTAATTTACTTCTATAAAGCTTTTTACACTCGAGATATGCTTTGTGGGCATTGTTGGTGAGCTTAGATCCACACCTGTACAAGTTTTTATAAATAGTGTTTAAAGAAAGCATTCTATCTCTAATTTCTTTCAACTCAGTTGTATACCAGCTAATTTTCTTTGTTTTAAATTTATTTTTACAACTTTTGTTAACTAAAGGAGAACATTGGTGCCATAAGTTAACATATTCTTTAAAAAAGGTCATAAATAAATTGTGAATATGTGAATATCAAAGTCGTCAGACTAACAATCAGAAATGAAACTCCAATCTAGATGTTCCAAACTCTCAACAAATGTTTCTATGTATTCTTCTTTGTGCTGCCTTATTAGTACGTTTTGATCCCTTTATATATATACCTATTATGTTGAGACTTAAATTCCAAAGTAGACAAATAAAAATACTTGAAGAGTATAGGATCGTGGTCAGCAAAACAACAACGTACAACATCAGCAGAGAAGTTATCACTAGAAAAATTAACAATGACATTATCTATACAAGCATTCATTCGAGTGGGCTTTTTAATTGAACAAAATAAATTTAGAGATCTTAACAGAAAAAACAACCGATTCACATTCACGTAAATCAACAAATTCAATGTTAAAATCATCACAAAATGCAAGTTTTGATTATATTTCTGTAAATATATTACAAATTCTTCAAATTTTTCAAAGAAAACATTTACATCCCCACTAGGAGATCGATATAAACTAACAATAATTAAATTAAGATCTTTCAACCTAATACAACTAAATTCCAATTAGAACTCGCCTAAATCAATTTTTGAAAAATTTAGACCATAATGTATGAAAATGCCTGCTCCACCATTTTTTCTGATGCTTCTACACATTACATCAGCAGCAATATAGCCTTTTGGAATGAAAAGATTTATTACATTTTTAGTAAGCCAGTGTTCCAAAACACAGATAACATCAATATTCTCACTACTACTAAAATTCTCCAACTCTAATAGTTTATACCTAATGCATTGGATATTCACCTGAAATAATCATTGAATTACATTGAAATTCTAATGTATTGGAGTATTCTAAAAGTATGAGCTTGGCTTTTACCCACAATATGTGTCTTACAATTATTGTCAGCTAGAATTTGTATTAGGCCTATATGATCTAGTTCTAGTTTACTGTTGTTAAAGCTGGTTTCTTTCTTAAAAAATACCTAGTTTTTATATTTGGCTCAAACTTACTTCTAGGCGCAAACAAAAGATTTACTAACCTCATTTAACTCTGACGAACTTTGTTTTCAAGATTTGAAATAACTTTCTGAAAAGATTGCATTTTTGATACATCAGGAGAATTAAACTCCAAAACAGGTACAGTATTGCTTGCACTAGACAAGTTAAGTTCACTTGTATGTTCGTTGAGCTGTGCTGAACTCGATGACGCTGTGGGAACACCAGACTCGACGGTGCGAGCAGTTGCTTCAGGGATGGACTTCAAGGCAGGCCAATGGTCAACAGATACAAATTTTGAATGAAGTTCCATAGATTCACGGCCCACATCCAGTTGAAAAGTCTTTGTTTGTTGCTTGGTTTCAATCAACATATCAACAATCATATTAGATACAAATATAAATACCGTTTAAATGCCGTTGCCCTTGCCCTTGCCGCTGCTCTTGCCCTTGCCGTTTAAATGGAGGCCATCTTTAGTATGATATGTCCGAGGTAAATCATATAAGTTTATTAACCTTAACCTGAGGATACTTTTCACACAAATCTGAATTTTTTTTATTTACACAAATATATCACCATTTATACCATGTCTAGGTGGCAAATCATGCCTAAAAGGCAAAGTTCCAATGAGTAGCATTTGTTCATCACTGGCATATAGAGGTCCTCTGATAAAAATTTCGACTTACCGAGGTACGGCGACTTCAAGCTATAGAGGTTTTCCAGCTAAAACTTTGAGTTATAGAGGTGGTCCCTTCTGACCCTTCTACTTTTAGAGGTAAAATAACATAGCATTAGCTAGGCAAATTCAAGGGGAATGACAAAACTTCGAGCTATCAAGGATTTCTAGTTATTGAAGTTTGAGTTATCGAGGTTCCACTGTATCTTTATTCTTGAAAAGTATACATTATATACGATGAATAGTGTGAAACTATCTATTTACATTTTGCTAAATCTCGAAATACAATAATAATACTAGAATCCTTGGTAAATAAATAATCAGATTACAAACAATTTTAAGTACTGGTAAACTCAGTTATAGTTACATTTCTCTTCTCTTTGTTCCATTATTGTTTGAGCCTTTTTGATTATTTTACATTCTTTTTTGGTTTTTTAAGGGAGGAAAATTCATCAATTAAGTAGGGAGCTTTGGCAATTAAATATTCTTTCAAGCACCTTTTAAATTTGGTGGTATTTGCTTCCTGTTTAATTGTTGTAGTAAGATATTTTAAAAATGTTGATCCCATGTAGGTCAACTTCTTTTCAAAAAACTGTTTTATGCTTGGATAAAACAATATCTTCTTTATTTCTGGTATAATATTTGTGTATTGGGCATGAATTTACTTTCTGTTATCAAAATAGAATCAAGGATATACTGTCCATATACTGTTACATTTTGAGGCTAATAAAATGATCTTTTGCTGATTCATCTTGTCTTAATTTCAGAATAATTCTCATTGCACTTTTTTGATTTTTTAATAACTTGTCAAGATTTATTTTTGTTGTTGCTCCAAATAAACTAATTCCAAAAACTATATGGGAGTGGATATAATCAAAATAAATATTGCGTCATGTCGTAATATTGCAATAAACACATTCTTTTTAGAGCATAGAGCCCAGGACTAATCTAGCATAATTTTGTTTACATGGTCATCCCAACTCAAATGTTGATCTATAATTAGTCCCAGGAAGTTTGTGCTAGATTTAACTTCAACGTTTTGAGAGTGAAACTTTATCACTCGTTCTTGCCACTTTTTATTTTGTTTTGTTTTAAATTAAACAACATTAGTTTGATCTATGTTCAACAGTAAATTATGTTCCTTTAGGTGGTTCCCAATATTATCTAATTCCACATTACATTGTGTTTGGTAATCTTCAAACGTATCTGATGTAATCTTCAGGTTTGAATCGTCAGCTCACAATGTTTTGAATTTGGCTTATATGACAAAATGCTATCTATATTTTTCATATAGCATAGAACAGCAGTGGTCCTAAAATGGACCCTTGTGGAACTCCAAAATTGACAGGATAAATTTCTGATATTGCCTTAACAACTATATTACTAGAATTTAAGGAGGTTATTTCTACATATTGAAAACTATTAAAGAGGAAGGAGCCAAACCAATTCAAAGAATTTGTATAAATACCAAGAGATTGCAACTTTTCTAATAATAGCCAATGGAATGTTTCACACTATCGAAGGCCACAATGGAAGGTCAAGTCCATAAACAGGGCCGTACTCAGCTTTCACGGGCCCCTGAGCAGGTCTGGTGGTACCCTAGCAGTACACATAGTTGGGCCATCGTCGGCATTGAAGGATATGGTAGGGAAATGGTCGGTTGGCATTAACGCGGTTGGGCCAACGAACCAATCGTTGGCTAGCCCACGTTGGCAAATCCAACCATAGCCTACGTTGGGCCATCAAACGCTATTGATGGCAAATCCTACCATTATATTATTATTAATTATATATTCATATATATTAGTTCCCTACAATGCCGACGATGGCCCAACGATTTGTGCTGATGGGGTGTAAATTAACATTATATTTTTATTATTATAATTATATTAAATATATATTAATTTGCTAGAAGTTTTTCATATTTCATAGATCCATAAATCAAATAACTTGTTCCTACTTTTATTACAGTGATTTTTGCACGAGTAGATTCACGTAGAAGAATAAAACGAGTACTATCCAATCTTAGAAGAATAAAACATAATAGTATATAGACTAGTACAAACTCAAAGATTGTAGGTTCGAGACCCGACTGTGACTCGATATTTTTGCAACTTAATTACGTTTTTTAAATTTCTATAATTGGTCTACTAAACAATTCAATTAGATAAATCATGATTTTTTAAATTAAAATAAGCATTTAAATAAAAAGTTATAAACCGTTGGCATCTAGTTGGGTATTGGTTGGCATTGTTGGATAATGGTTGGTTGCCGGTAATCCATCGATGGGCCAACCTAGCGCCTCGTACCATGTCCACTGTTGGCCAACCATTTGCCAACGTTGGCCCAACGATTTGTGCTGATGGGGTATGGGTCCTTGTTGGGGCCGGATCCTCGTTGGTGACCTTTTTATTAGACAACAGTGTCCTAAATAAGACGCCGGCCTGCCGCCAGACCCCCTTCAACGAGTCCAGGACAGTTGTCCCCCCCTGAGTACGGCCCTGTCCATAACACAGTCATAACCACTGTCCATAACCACTTAACACATTTTCCCTTTTCAACTGATTCTATGAATGAAACTGCAGCACTGATCACGTATCTACCTAAGGTTTCATCCTTCACTTTACTGGAAAAGTGGTCACTGAAACTATTTGACTCTTCTGTGGGATCTGAAATCTAATTTTAAGGTGATATTTTTAATTCTTTTTCATTTTTGACAACAACCTGAAGCTCAGAATTCATAACACTCCAGTCAGCTTTTTGAGTACTATATGATTTATAATTTTGTCCCGAAAGTATTTTGTCTAGCTTTAATTAACATAAGTTTAAGATTATTTTTTTTGCTTTATTAGGCTTTTTTATATTTCCCAAACTCTTTTCTCATTTGAATTTACTGTCCTGATGACCTTCATTGAACTTAAATCTTAGCCAATGCAAGGCAAACTATTGTACGTACTTAACGTCGTATATTTAAGCAAGTTTAGGTGCTATTAAAGAATGTATTTCAGCTAGAGGTTAGAAGTTATAGATATATTTTTGTGTTTTTCAACCTTAGTATATTTAGAAATATAACCTTCCATATTTTTCACACATTTTAAAATTCGTAGATCTATGTTTTGCCGCAATAACATCACAACATGGTGGTAGAAAAATTTATTGGAGGGCAACCGTGAAAGTTTCAATTGATAAGTGGAATCTCCAAATGGGCTCATGACTTTTTGAAAATATTAATTGAAATATCTGTTAACACTTACAACGAAACAAGACTTTCATAACATAAACCAAAATGTCGGTCTGTTAGTCCTTTTATTATTATCCACTTTATTTAACTCTATTTGAAAATCAAATGCTTGCAATAATACTCTTTAAGTGTTAAAGTATAACAATACCTTATTGTTGAACTATATTTGATTATACATTGATTAATAAAAAGTAGTATAGTCTGGAGTTACATGAACCAAAATGTCAATCTGTCAAGCCGACATAAATTGAATACAGTATGTTGCTTATAGGAGGGTGTTAGAAAGGTACTGTGGAGATAATAATTATAGCTGATTCAGGATCAAAATTATTAAAAAAAACAAAATGTCTACTTACAGACTGATGTTTCATCTAAATAATCATTTGTAGAAAAAGAAGCGGATAAATACAACAGGAGTAGGCGAAGCCACTTAACTAGTAGAGTATCGGTATATTTTATTTTATTCCATTGTCTTACAACAACAATGAAATTGTGGTGAAACCACAAAAATTATAAATATAAACAATATCATAATTATACAATGTTAAAATATTACATCTATACATGTTATTCATATGTTTAGGCAATTGAATACTATGCTGATTGTCCGGATCAAGCTTGTGTAATCTAATGCTATTAACTTACAATCTAATCCAATTGCTAACCATAGATTAATATTATGGCAATTAGGACTTGTACTAATAAAGAAGCATGTTTTAAAACTCTTTACAACCAAATGTCATGTCCAAATCTTGCCTTAATACCAACGGTTGGAAAACTCAATTATTCAAGTAATTAAGTATTGAACAAGTTTTTCTAAACATTAGTTTTCCAACCGACAAAATTAACTGTAGGTCATTGGTTATTATTACTGCCACTTCTACTAATTCTAATGCACAACAAAAGAGTTCTACAGTAATTATCTTATGAACATATTATTAGCAAACACAGTTATTGTTAAAAAATTACCTTTGTCTGAAAATGCGTAAGAATCTAATGTTTGAAAAGTATAACGCAAATGTACTTTTCAGGTGAACAATATTTCCTAAGATATTTTCTTGCCCTACAGGCACGTACAACAGTTCATCAGGGATAAATAACCCCTTTTGTAAGGGAATACATATTACGTCAATCATTTAGTACAACAACATTCCTTATCATCCACTTACACTAATGAATGACATAAACAGCACAAGTCGTTGTGTTAATGTCGAGAAGCACGGGCCGAGGCTACACACGGCAGGTCTATTGCTAGTCGGTTGTTTTTACTAGTCGATGGGGACGGGGTAATCGACTAGTGACTAGTCGTTTAACCGACTAATATTACTAATCTAGTGTACTAGTGACTTATTTACACTACTCATATGGGATGACCGACTAGTAGACTAGTCGTTAAACCGACTACTATTGAATCTACTGTACTAGTCGCATGTTTTTACTAGTCGACATAACGTTTACGACTAGATCGAGCAATGATTTTAGTGAGATGGGAAATACTGAGACTAATCGATAGAATGTTTTATTTCGTGGTACTTATTTATTGCCTCTTGGATCTAGTGTTTCAACTTACTATTCAAAATTTGCACAGCAACAAAAATAGTTAAAATTAAGAAAACATATTTGACATTACAATTAATTATAAACAATATTTCTTTTTAGTGTACTGCCGTACATTATCTTTTCATTGTTAATTAATACTTTGAATTATTTAAATAATTAAATTGGCCAAATAATAAACAGTAAAATTTTGTCATGAATTTAATTTTTAAAGCTCATGACATTGTAAAACAAGCTGACTACATAGATTGTACAATAATAGGCTATTATAATATTTTATTAAAGATCTATTTTAGGTACCAGTATTGTTGAAAAATGTAAGTTTTGGTGTCACAAAGAATACTAGGCCTAGGTAACAAACAATATTTCATGGTTGAGTACAACATTGATGTAGTTATCAATGAAAAACGTATTAAAAAAAAAACAACTCGTATTGTTACAAAAAAATTCCTAAGTAAAGAATTTCTCAACAGTGATCCGTGTCAGTTGCGTCCCAAACAAAACTGGGGAAATCAAGAAATCCTGGCAAGACATAAAAGAAATTACGAATTATTTCAGAGTTGCAGGAGAATTCAACTAGTCGACTAGTCGGTAAAACGGCTGCTCAACTAAACCAAAATAAAACAAGGAAACTAGTCGACTAGTTTGTACGATTAGACTAGTCGATGTTTTAAAGTAGTCGACTAGGCACTAGTCGATAGTATGAAGTAGTTGATATCACTATATCACATGGGGGAAGCAGCCACTGAGCCGGACCGCGAACCGTCTCCGACTCGCTATAGCGTGCGCTATGCAGGAGTATAGATCTTGGTTATGGCTAGTGGAGTGACCCGTCCCCGACTCGCTATAGCGCGCGCTATGCAGGAGTATAGATCTTGGTTATGGCTAGTGGAGTGACCTCTGTATTCATTCAAGAAATCAAATCTTTATTGACATTTGGCAAATATACATACAGTAGTCAAAGGCATGGGTTGGGATAAATAGTCCATCTTCGAGACGCCTTTTTCAACCCCTTAATACCAACGGTTGGAAAGCTCAATTATTCAAGTAATTAACACTGAGCCAAATAATAAACTACCAATCTTCTTTGGTAGAATTTTTCAGCATTTTACTAAATAAAAAAACAAAACCTGTCAAGCAAGAATAGAGATATAATTTATTTGTATTTTGACGCCATTCATTTCTTAATGAAACTGTAAATAGAGAGTTTTGATTGATTGAACGAATAATTTTAATTTTTTAAGCAGCACTGTATTTTGTTTTGTTTCAGTCTTTCAAGGCATTTGAGAGTCGCTCATGATATGATAGCGAATAAAACTCCCCAGAAGTTTGAGTGCATCTGTTGCCATCATGAATTTGGGAACAAAATCAAATTTATCCAACACATTCGAGTCAGTCACCAGAATCATGCTTTGGTAAGTATGTTTTACAACACATACTATATTAATATACTCATCTTATCCTGTATTTTTGAATCATGGATTAGCAACACAATAGCAGTCTACAGTTTTATTATTTTGACTAGAATATTTAATTGATCCTAATATTCAATTAACCCGTATGATATCTGGACCCTTCCTTCTCTATATTATTAAATGTTTGAGTTTTATTAAATGCACTTTCGATGTTTTGATGGAAGAACTTTATAACAAGCTTCCTCCTAGAATGTGATGCTTAAGAGTTGAAAAATTATAAAAAATATTTTAAGAATTATAAAAAAAAGTATTTATTCAGTAAATGGATTTTTGGAAGAACTGGAAATAGTGTTCCGGCATTCACAAACAATTAGTTTAATAGTATATGAGATATATGGCTACTTAAGGGAAACATAGATCTAATTTTAGTAACTATTTACAAATAACTAGTTTTATTTCTATTTTGCTATGTACATTTTTACAAATGTAACAATCTTTATTTTATTATTGTTCTATGTCGAGCCACCTGCTTTATGTAGTTTACTTTACTACCTTGTAAAAGTGTTTTGTGGCAATAAAGAATTTGAATTTGAACAACAATATCATACCATAACTATGAGACAAGAAACAGAAATGAGAGCAGGAATAGATGTTTCATTCTGTCTTTCGAAAATTAATCTTTATGCCCCAACCTTCTCACAACAGATCTTTCTGATTATTTGACACGATTTTCTCTAGAACTAGACTGCATTTTTCATCATCTTTCAACACACTGACGAGATTGTACAACCTTTTTTCTTAAGATGTCAATATTTTTTCAATAGATTAGTTTAGTTTCATAAATTCCACTGGTTCTCTATCCTTTTTCATTAACATAAATTGGTAATAGGCTGCATATTTTACATATTTATTTTTATTCTAGGATTAACAAATCAATTATTGCATATGTAATTGTTTAAATTATCTTATTATATGTTCACTTTTGTTCTGTAACTACTTTTCTTGATATTCTGATGCCTAATTATCATAGTAAGTTAAATTTAATTAATTTCGCACAATGGAACCACTTATTGCATGTAGGCTATTGTATAATTATGTTCATAGGTGTCAATCAATCAATCAATCAAAACTTCTTTATTCCAAAAAAGTACATCGCAATACATGGAATATAGTCAGTAACATTTCTTATTACGTCACCAAATTAATACCATCATGTTAAAATATATATATGTCTACATGTTAAAATTAAAATTAAATACTTACATGTGAAATATTATATGATATTACTACGGTAAGTAAATTATAAATTGTATACTAAAAGAAGGATAAAAAACAAAAATTAAATGATTTGATTACTGCCGATGAGTGAACTCTTGATTTGAGTAACATGCAGTTTGGGACAAAAACTCAAAGTATGGTTATGTAAAGTATTCCCCATTACAATTCTTTCATTCAAAAATACAAATTTTATAGTTTCATAAATGTACAAACTGTAAACTGTAAATACTCCTTTCTGAAAAAAATTGTTTAACTGAATCTTTATGTTTTAAATTTAATATTATTCTAATAGCTTTTTTCTGCTGTGATAAAATCCTGTCCATGTTTTTCTTAACTGTATTCCCATAGATACTAATACCGTGAGCAATGTGAGATTGAATTAGAGCATAATAAATAGCCTTTAAGTTCTCAGTGTCACATGATTTTGCCATTCTTCTTAAAGCGTAAAGACCACTTGATGTTTTTTGAGACTGAATTAGAGCATAATAAATAGCCTTTAAGTTCTCAGTGTTACATGATTTTGCCATTCTTCTTAAAGCGTAAAGACCGCTTGATGTTTCTTTAACTATAAGATCCACATGTTTACCCCATGCTAAATTCTCATCTACAATCAATCCCAGGAATTTAGTCTCTTGGACTTGGTCCAACTGACCAAGTTATCAACAACATTATCAACATCATCAACAAAAATTGTGGGACTCAATTTTGTTCTTACTTGTTTTGTTGAGAAAGAGACAAAACTCGATTTACTTGGATTCAAAAGAAGATTTTTACTATTTAAAAAATCCTTGATTAGGGTCAATCCAATGTGAGATGAAACCTCAATATTTTCTTCAGAATTTCCAGTAACAATTAAATTTGTGTCATCTGCATATAAGCACAGGTCTTTGTTTGTATCCTTCACTATTCCAGGTAAACCCTTCAGGTAGTAGAAGAAGGTAGTAGAATAGAAGCGGGCCAAGAATCCAATGACCCTGTCTCCTTTGTCAATAGAATCAATAATTGATTCTATAAGCTTGATACCGGCTGTGATGGTCGATCTGTGAGACCGAAAGCCATGTTGCTCATCGTCTAGTAATTTATTTGATTCAAGATAGTAAGAGAGTTAGTTAAATACTACTTTTGCTAAAAATTTTGAGAATACTGGAAGAAGAGATACTGGCCTAAAGCATGTAACATCTTCTAAACTGCCTTTTTTAAATATTGGTGTTACCTTGGCTTCTTTGAGCATCTCCGAAAAAATTCCTGACACAAGGGAATGATTTATTATATGTGTCAATGGACCTCGTATAAAATGCAGGGCTGTCTTGATAATAGTAATTGGAATGTCATCAAACCCCTGTTGAATTTTTATGATCAAAAGATAAATTTTGTCAATATCTTTTTCTGTTACTGTAATTTCAGCATTTCAATGGGGGGGGGCAGGGTTGTCCATGGCTTATCCTCTTATTATACATAATGTTATACCCCCCTTATTATCACCATTCCCTTAGAAAAGTCGGCTCTGCGGCTGGAAAAAAAATCAGGTACCGACACACTCACACTACCACACATACGAGAGCCAGTGGTGTAACTGCCGTTCCCACAGGGCCCACTGTGCGGGGGGGGGGGACCCGCAAACCAAAGCGGCGGGGCCCGCGGGCCGAGGTAAAAGCTCTGGCATAATGGAATGAAAACATTATATCTAATTCTCAAAATATTTCACAATACCAATAATGTTGTTAGTAAAACTTAAAGAATTAATTTATTTATAGCCTAGTAATAGATCTTTCATTCATTGTGCTTAGTGTTTAATAAATGATACACTTTAAAACTGCAATAAGTTTTACTATTTTAATTCCTCTCAATTCTAATTACTTTTAAAGTGAGCTATTTTAACAAATATTTCATCATTTTGCATAACAATTTTAAAACGGTTGTTAGTAGTGTCAGTAAAGTTTTTGAACTGTGTTTTTTAGGATGAATCAGCATTAGGATAGTGATAAATGATAAATCGGGGGCTCATGATGAGATCCTTTTCAAAACCTAAAGGTACAACCGTAAATGCTATAGCGACCCTTTCACTCCAAACTGAATCTGAATCCACTCAAACACCTTTCCACATTTGGACATCAGGAACAGAACGAATTGCTGACCTGGGATCTGGACGTTATGAGGCTTCACGTTTTGACTCGACACTTGTCGACTTATTTTTTAGGTATTTTATGCTACATTGACATGATGAAACTAATGAAAACATTATACCTAGCCTAAATAAGAACCTTTGGGCGTTATTAAATCACTACAATTAATTATACAATGCTTAACTGCATAACCAAGCATTGGCTGGAACTGAAGTTATGTATTTGGAGGTTAGGAAACGTCTGGGTCATGCAACCTTATCCCAGAATCTAGAATAATGGATAGGGATATGGTGAAACTGTACGATTATGATAAATGGTGAGGGGGGGCCGGGGCCTGAAAATAATTTTGCGGGGAAGCCTAAACAAATGAGTTACACGGTGAGATGCCAAATGACCGAATCCCATCGCACCGAAACGTTATTTTGTTTGAAAACATCGAAAAGCAAATGTGTCCCAAACGACCGAATTAAACAAATATTGAAACTGTAACTGTGCCAAATGTTCGAATATTGCAAGAGTCCTAAACCACCGAAAAGTTTTAATACTAGTGTTATCTGACCGAAAGTAATAAATGTTAAACTTATCGAAACTAGCTGTTGTTTTACTTGACCGAAAACCAAATGTGTAGCAACCGACCGAAAGTGAATACTGTCGCAATCGACCGAAAGAGCACGCCGTAGACTCCGCTGAATTGTCGGAGTGTCTACGAAATTATTGTATCTGGATACGATAGTTTGTAAAAGTACGATAATTTGATGATACACACCGTTGCCACTAATCCGTTCACACTGGTTGTTCCCGGTTGATATTAGCATAATGACCACATTCTTGTGGTCCCTGTTGCAGCTAACCTGTAAACTCAGTCTAAGGATTATTCATTTCTATATAGGCTTAATAAAATTATTGTTTAGCCTGTCCATTGTTTGGAATTCTTAAATTGTTGCATATTTTTATAGTTTTCACCCTAGGAAAGCCAAAACAATTCTTATCTCAATTTCTGTCTGTCTGTCTGTCTGTCTATCGGTTTGTTTGTATGTCTGTCGGTAACGCTTAAGGACGGGTTTTTGTTCGCTTTTCACGGGAAAACGGGTGCACTGACTTTGACGACACTTTGTTTCTTTGTTCTATACATTTGTGGAAAGGTTTTAGGCCACTGTAAACTGGCATACGCCTTTTGGAAAAAGAATGGCGTCTGCTCAAAAACGTAATTTAGTGTGGTTTTGGTCATGTTCTGTTCGCTTTTCACAGAGAAAAGGGTTCACTGATTTCGATGAAACTTTTGTCTGTTTGTTCTATGTGTGTGTTAGAAGGTTTTAAGGTAGTTTAATATTTTGAAATCACCTCAGGACTTTGCCCCACGGGATTTTGAAAATCCAATGTTATTTTTATGGACAAAGTTTTTCTTATGATGACTTAAGAATAATTATTCCATAAACAGCTGTTGCAGTTCTAATTTAAAACGCTGAGTGAGGATTTGTAATAAATAACATAAGAGTACAGAGTGGATATATAATCTAAATCTACATTTGTTAGACTCCTGCACTCACTGCCATATTGATCGCTTGATCTAAAAAACTACTATGTCTATGAATATGAAATTATGCATTGTGGTTCCCCTTATGCTGCAGACGTGCAATAGGAATACGTTTAAAAAAATCCCATAGGCCTCTGCCCTAATTTACTTTTAGTTAGTAAAGCTCGTGTTCCTCCATTCTGTAGTAAAAGGTAAATTAGCTGACTAAATGGTCATTAGAACAAATATGGTGCATTCTACAGTGAAAGGTTGAGTCACCGGTACCCATAGATCTTCTTTGTAGCAGTGACGGACCAATGGCATAACCCTAATGACGTACGTATGATTTGCAGAAGCCTAAAAGTTTCCTGACCCACACGAAAATGAGCAAAATATGTTATTTCATTAGGTTCATTTTGTTTGTGAAAAGCGGGACAGACCTGGTTCATAAACAAACAAACAGATAAACAAAATTTGTATATCTCCCACTGCATACGACATTTCACCGCTCAAAGCTATATAGAAACAAAACTTATTTTATTTATGTAGATAAATACTTTCCTTATTTGTAACATTTGGTGTAGATAATAAACTGTCCAGAATGTGTTAACAGCTGCAATACAAATAAAATGAACCCCTATGTTAATCTTAAGAGAAAAAACGAACTTTGAGGGTAGCCCGTGCCCTTGAGAATATAAATCTCGAAAATTAAAAACCTTATTGCAAAACCACGAACTAAGACGAATATTTTGACACTTCAAACATTGTAATTGGTCAAGAAATAAGGGAGGAGTTGTGTTTACAAAAAACGTCTTCACGTAATATATAAGGATTGTATGTTTTTATATCAAAACAAAACTAATAGTCCATATCTTTAATATAACCAATCCTTTATAAATGTTTTTGTCGATAAAAACAGAGGGACATATCAAGGAACTAGAATACGAAGAATACTTAGTTGTTCATAAACCTTTCTACCGAAAATATAAATTAAATAATATAGAATCAATATTTTAACAGTATTACATAACTCAAAAGTAAGTCTCTCCAAGAGCCATTGAGTCGTAAATAATTTTTTTATGAATATCTAGGTTAAGTACGTGAACATTGATATTTTTATAGTAATATTGAAAATAAGCCTTGATTTTAAATAAATTTTAATTTAGCTCCAAAAGATAAAGAATGTATTCAGTAACACCAATTCCGACAAGTTTAAATTTTTTTAAATCCTCGCACTGTAAACCTCATTTAACTGAGCACGCGTCGCCCAAAACCCATAAAGAGGGTGTACTGAGCGCTACGACGAGTCCTTCAGTTTGAGTTGTGACCTTGAGCCCGGCCAGACCGAATTTTGGTCTATCCCGACCATAAAACTCTATTAATACACCTGGAACGCTAGGGCTGTGTCTACAAATCAGTCTTTGCCCCCACCCCTTCAATGGCACTCACGGCCGCTCAGTTGATTTCAGCATTGTGCGCCCTATCGTTTACACGCTTTTGCGCCTCGCCAGATTCATTTAGTTACAATAAAGTTTATATATTATTGATATGCATGAACTACGGGATCTAACGGTATAAACTTCTTGTAGTTTGGTAATTTATTTTATTCGTATTAATGAAAACTAGTTAGTGTTTTAAAAGTGGCACACGAAAAAGTCACAAAGCCTACACCTTTTTGTTTTGGGGTTGAAAAGAAAATTCCAGCGGAAAAGGTGTAGATAATTATTTTATCCACAATTTTGACCCCAAAATTTGTTTCATAAGTTGATTTATTTGTTCTGTAAATATGGTAACAACGTTTCCCGAGCTCAAACAAATTTTTGCCGCACTCATTCCAGCTAACTGACGCAACACTTTGCTATACAACACGAATTTGATTGTATTAACAAGCTGAACTATGACTTATTGTTTTACAGGCAGTAAGTGGTCTATGGTAGCTATTAGCGAATTTCCCCTATAGGGAAGAAGCTATTACCGTAGGTCTCATGGTAAGACTTAAGCCCGAGACCATGATAACTTTTTGTTTTGAGGTCCCCAGATCCCAAAAACACTATTCGTTAAAATTTATATATATGTATATATATATATCTATATATGTGTCCGTTAACACGATAACTTGAGTAAAAAACGTCCGATTTTGATGAAATTTGGCTCAAATGTGTAAAATGACATTCATGACTTTAAGTTCGAAAACCAGAAAAATCGGACCATGGGAAGGGGGGTTTATGGGGGTTTTAAATTTTCCAAAAATCAGTTTTTTGCATTTTTCACCCTAAAATTTTTAAAAAACTTAATTTTGGTTTTGACCATGTTATAGAGCTTAAAAAACAAATAATTTAGTATTTTGAATTATTAACCTAGGTTAAGTGGTTGCGGAGAAAATCCAAAAAAAACCTGCTCATAAAATCTCCCATGTTAATCTTATGGGAAAAAGGTTTTTGGCCTTTCCTCAGTTTATTTTAATGTAAACTTCATATTTGCTTTCACCAATCTGTTCAGTTCCACAAAACAATCATTTTGGTGTTTAAATTGTGATTCTACGCCCAACCGTTGCAGAGATATTCGAAGTGCTAAACACAGTACGTTGTCCAATGTTATCCTTATGGAGAATAAATAAAATTTGATATCTCGATTATTTATTAAAGTATGTTGATGAAACTTGGTATGTGGCTTCAAGTAGTACTGGTATATTGATATTTGCACAAAAAATTGATTTTTTGTTGATTATTCCCGTAGCAGCAAACCTGCGTACTCAGCCCCCATGTTATTCTTATGGAGAATAAGTAAAATGTACTGAATCCCTTAATTATGAACATAAATTAATAAAACTTGGTATGTAGCTTCACTTGGTTGAGTTATATTGATAATTATATAAAAACCCATTTTTCTGTTCCTTGTTGCAGCAAACCTGCTTTCTCAGCCCCCATGTTATTCTTATGGAGAATAACTAGAATGTCATATATCGCTTACTTATGATTGAATATCGATGAACCTTAGTATTTGGCTTCGCCTAGTTAAATTCTATTTATATTTGCATAAAAACCAATTGTTTCTGTTCCTTGTTTCAGCAAACCTACATACTCATTACCAATGTTATTCTTATGGAGAATAATTAAAATCGCTTATATGTGAATATATTTTTATGAAACTTGGTTTGCGGCTTTATGTGGAATTCAGACAAATATTATGCATTGGAAATTCGCTGAGTCCGCAGGTTTGCTGCGACGGGGGTATTTTTATTTTTATTTTAGAAATAGATATATGTTTCATTGCCGCTGTTTTTTATTAAACAAACTGAATCACAAGAGGAACCAACATATACATACGGTACCATTTAAAATGTCACAGGGAACAGGTTAATATTCAAAATTAATTTGAAACCCAATTTTAAATGATATTTTATTATAATATAAGATTATAAAGTTGTTTTTAGACATCTTAAGTGTTATTAAATAAAATTTAAATATTTAATTTCTGCCTTAGGTTCATTGATGCTGTATTTTGTTCCGTGGATAGTCCAGGTTAAATCATGTAATAATAGTTTCAAAGTAATAGCAAATCGTTTTTACAAGTTGTAACATATGCCGATCATCATAATGGGAGGTGATCGGATTTGATCAACATATGTTGCCACCAAAGTAATTTATTTCACTGTTTATAAAATGAGGAATGCCTCCCGCGAAAAATAAAAAACTGTAGTCACTGCGTTGTTTTTAATCGTATTCTAAGGCTACCAATATAATTCATCTGGTTTGAAGTGCTGACTACAAAATCTACTTGAATCTGACGGAAAAAGTGTTTTATTTTCGTATAAATTGACCCTTTTTTCTATAAGGCCCGGGTCTGAAGGTATACTGGAAATAAACCATGGGAAATAATGAGTAAGAAATTTGAGTGAGTTCGATTTAATTATTAGTTAAGTTTATTCCTTATACCCGGTTTCCCATAAATTATCTTTACAAATTGAATAGTGTGTAGAACGTAATGTAGTAGTATTTTAGTGGGGATAGATTTTTTTCTAACACATGTGTTTAAGTTTGTTACTTTTTGCATAGTCTTTACTTATTTACTTCATCAAAACTATTTATTTTAAACATTTTAATTGAAATGAAGGTGAGGTGTTTTTTATGTTAGTTAGTACAAATTCTGTTATTCGAAATAATGTTTAACACTTAATTTCAACAAAACTATTTTTGCGTGAAATGGATCGGGTCTTACGCTCGCAGACTATATTGCCAAAAATTCATATCTGGCTTATTTTTAGCCTATATTACTTTTTGACCAATGTTAGAACTGAAATAGTATTAGCAAAAACATATCAACGCCTAACTGAATTACTAATTGCTAATTATTGATATATGGTTCTGGAATAACCAATGTTAGTTCTTTAAATTACACATAAGTTATAATTACTGAGCAAAACAACGGTCAATTAGACATTTTATATATAAATATAGTTGTGTAATAGGTTATTTTAAACTAAAGGTAAAGGTATGAAATGTTAATAATTAAAACCGACGCGACAGTTCAGAAGACGGGGCACTGAAATCGCGTGATGTTGGTAGCGCTGACAACGCTTAGTAAGCGACAGTCAGGAAGCCAATGTAGGGACTAAATTAGACCCGCACGCCCCTGCCTGGCCTGTGCTAGTAACTCTCCAGCTTTAATGCAATGATAACATTACAGTTAACAGATTACCAAGACGATGGATGTGTTTAAAATAAACGACGGGCTTAAAAAACTAAAGAAATATTCTTCATTAGTTATGAAATAAATTGTGTGGCTTAAAAATTGCTCTTTAACAATTGTTATTTAACAATTTAATTTAGAATTTCATGGAATGAAATGGGAATTTGCCGTGCAAAATTAGAAGATGTTATTGTACTAAAGCCCCAACTCAATGCATTTATAAAAAATTCATTACAACGTGTACAAATTTAAAAAGTGTTTTTTTACGGAAAACTTTATTAAATTTCTTTGTTAGTTTATTGTTATACAGGGTGTCAATAAATGCTTAGCGTGCAGAACCGGATTCTAAGAGGAATAATAAGTCGAAAATGTACAGTAAACATTTTTTGTTTTCGGCTTAGTTAAGCCGTAAACCGCCTTTTTTTATTTCATTTAAAATAATTAATAATTTAAAAACCCTTAGAGATAGTTTTATGAAAATTTTTATCAACTTTAATTTTTTTAATAAGATTAGCTAAAAATATATTTTTTTATTTTCTAATTTTAAAATGGCGGTTATTTACAATGTTATGAGTCAAATTCCACGAAAACTATGAACTAAAATAAAATTTTACTAGATATAAAATTTAAAGTACTTTTTAATCCAAATCCAATGACACTTTGATTTTAAGCATCGGTTAATGAATGATAATTTGTAATAATTGTCGAAATAGTGGCTATTTTAAAATGTCAAAAGTCAAATTTCACGAAAACTACCAACTAAAACCAAGTTATACAAAATATTAAATTTGAAGTGCTTTAAATGTGATTTTTTGCAAACATTTGTTTTACTTGCCAGTTTGCATGAAATCTGACTTTGACATTTTAAAATGACCTCCATTTTTAAATTATTATTAAATAAACGGTATCAAGAAACTGACACATACTTTCTCCCTTTAGCCCAACTTTAGTGAATAAATTACTTTTTATTTACTAAATATAGAATACAAAGCACGGTCGAATGTACAGAAAATCTTGTAAACAAGTTGTTTTAAAAAAACATCCACCCTAATCCCTGCTTTGTAGGCACTACAGAATCCATTGCTACACTCGTGGTTTTAATAGGGGAAATGCCCCCTATTCCCCCCCGGGGGTATTAAGGGGCAACATATTTCGAATTTCCTCTGTTGGTCAATGTTAACTTGACAAGCATATCAATGTTGAATGAAATTGATCAGTAAATAAGAGAGAAATAGTAATTTTGGATTCCCCATAAGAATAACATTGGACAACGTACTGCGTTTACCGCAAAATGAAAATTTAAATTTTCTCCTAAACAAGCAATCGTAGAATAGTAATTCAAAGTACTAAATTATTTAGTTTTTTGAGCTCTTTTTAATGGTGAATAGTAATATTTTTTATATTTATGTCTTTTTATGAAAAATCCAAAAAACTGAATTTTTGATGTTTTAAGTCCTGTAATTTCGGCGGATTACTGATAAACAAAGCCGAAATTGGAAAAAATGTTACATTACATCATTGACTTATTTGTGTATGTAGAACCCGTTTCTGCATAGCACGCCAAGCAGTTTTGTGACTTCCTGTATTGAATCACATCCGTTTTGGTGTCAGTTCAAGACGAACTATGTTTCTTAAAAACTCTAATTACATTTTGTTAACATGTAGGTTTGACACAAACTATCTAAAGATAGCCAAACAAAAAGGCATAACTAGCTAAACTGTTTGAATAAATATGTACGTATTTCATGGTAATAACATAGGTTCATAGTCCTTAGTTTTCTAATCCCTTGAAATACAATTGATTACTAGAGTTTCATCCAATTTTACCCAGATTCCAAATTTATTCCATATTAAAATTCATATCGTATACTTCAGTAAGAGGGATGTCTGTGGGTTTGTGCGTATGTTGGAATAAATCTCCCCCGTTACTAATGCTGATGCCACAAGATAACTGTAATGATTGTACAAGTTAACAATTAACAAATCCCAAAACTTATAAACGAAATGAAACTAGAACATTTTATATTAATTTATTTTTAACTATTGCGAATAGGGTAGAATACGAAACAAATAACGAGTTTGCACGCAGCACGCTGACGTGAGGGAAGTGAATTTCCACATAAAAACTTTTAAAACTCAAAATCAGTGTAAAAACATACATTTGTCCAATTTTTATTGAAATCTGACAACATTGATTTTTTGGCTGTTCTGATACTCCTGGTTTCATTTACTTGCAAAGCTGGGAATACAATTTTGCGCATTATAAGGTTAGGAGAAGGTCCAGACAGGCTTGAAAGTAGGCGTGAGGTTACTGGGGGTAATAAAAGTACTCTAACAAAGGAATAACAGGCTTTTCTAGTGTAAAACCCCCATAAGACAACGTACTGTGTTTAGCCGATACACATTTTCTTTAATAACTCGGTAAATATTTATGCTAGAATGACGAGAGAGGGCTTAAAACTTTCGCCTCTCTAATTCCCATCTTTTTACATGCATTAATGTTACACCTGGGGCTTTTCTGACCCTTTTTGGGTCCAAAAACTCGAAATTTGAAAGATTAATCCCCAAAAAATGGGTTTAGAGTTTTCCGGTTGTTTTGCCCAACGAACTTGTCCAACAGATTATAGAAAGGAACGTCCCTACCAAATTTGAAGTAAATCGGACAAAAAATGTGACCGCTAGGTGCATACACACATATATATATATATATATGTCTATATATATACATATATATATATATATATATACATATATATATACACATATATATAATTTTGAACGACCCCCCAAAACGTGTTCAGGGGGTCACGTTAGGAACTTCTATGGTGGTCCCGGGCTTAAGTTTCACCGTGCAGGTCATGCTAATAGTTCACTTTCCAAAGAAAATTCACTAATTACTAAAAATTGAATGAAAATTTCGCAAACCTAAACCTTGGGAAACTTTTCTTTCATTAGAGCAAATTTATTGGTGGTGACTCGCGTGTCACCATGTTCATTGAACACAGAAATGTAAACGTATCTTGTCTGTAAATAAAACATTATTTTACATTTAGCGAAATGGCGAAATGAGTGATTTTAACAGTAATTCATAATGCACTGTTAAACCCTTTATTCCTTAATGGTTATTAAAAAATATAAACAATAACTCTGTGGCATAATAATAATGTTACTGTGAGTATTCACAAAGTATAGAAGGAGATGTAAAACAGGTGCAGGTGTGATCGACGGTAGCCAACGGTTCTCGGGATCACTCTACTGGTAGCTACTTCGTCTTCAGGCTCACGTGACCAATTAAGGTCTCATATTTCGCGCCACGCGCCTGGCCGGGCGGTGGGTGGGTGATCGCAACCTGACACCAGCAGTGTTCTAGGAGTCAAGATTTTGCACCAACAAATCGAATTTCGTTCAAATTTTAACGGATACTTGGTCGTTTTACTGAAGACTCCGTCTTCGCTTACACTCGAAGAAATCGGACGTGTAAAATGACATTCATGACTTTAAGTTCAAAAACCAGAAAAATCGGACCATGGGAAGGGGGGTTTATGGGGGTTTTAAATTTTCCAAAAATATTTTTTTTGCATTTTTCACCATACAAATTTTAAAAAACTTAATTTTGGTTTTAACCATGTTATAGAACTTAAAAAAACAAATAATATGGTATTTTGATTTATTAACCTAGGTTAAGTGGTTTGGGAGAAAATCCAAAAAACGTACTCATAAAATCTCCCATGTTAATCTTATGGCAAAAAGGTTTTTTGCTTTTCCTCAGTTTATTTTAATGTAAACTTCACATTTGCTTTTACCAATCTGTTCAGTTCAACAAAAAAATAATTTTGGTGTTTAAATTGTGATTCTACGCCCAACCGTTCCAGAGATATTCAAAGTGAAATACAGTACGTTGTCCAATGTTATCCTTAAGGAGAATAAATAAAATTTGATATCTCGATTATTTATGAATCTATGTTGATGAAACTTGGTATGTGGCTTCACGTAGTTCTGGTATATTAATATTTGCACAAAAAATTGATTTTTTGTTTATTATTCCCGTAGCAGCAAACCTGTGTAATCAGCCCCATGTAATTCTTATGGAGAATAAGTAAAATTTAATGACTACCTTAATTATGAACATAAATTAATAAAACTTGTTATGTGGCTTCACCTTGTTGAGTTATATTGATATTTGCATAAAAACCCATTTTTTTGTCCTTGTTGCAGCAAACCTGCTTACTCAGCTGCCATGTTATTTTTATGGAGAATAATTAAAATGTTATATAGTGCTTACTTATTATTGAATATTGATGAAACTTGGTATGTGACTTCACCTAGTTAAAATTCTATTTATATTTGCATAATAACCAATCGTTTGTGTTCCTTGTTTCAGCAAACCAACGTACTCATTACCAGTGTTATTCTTATAGAGAATGATTAAAATCGCTTATATTTGAATATATTTGTATGCAACTTGGTATGTGGCTTTATTAAGACATAAATCAAAAAAAGCATTGGAAATTAGCTGAGTAAGCAGGTTTGCTGCGACGGGGGTATTTACTCTTGCGGCAAAATTGTGGTTTATCCATTACACTGGAAAAAATGATTTTCCTTTGACAAATCCTGGATCTCAGACAATTTAACATCAGTGCGAAATTCTAGCGATACACTGTAATTGTAGTTTTTTATGAAGTTAGTATAGTTATGTGAGATACTGAATGAAAAATTTTTTGTAAACAACAATAACAGCCTAAAAAAAGATTTTGTTATCGGTGTACAAAGATAAGACTTGATAATTGAATACCACCATAGCAGCAAACCTGCGTACTCAGCGAATTTCCAATGCATGTATATAACATCAGTGCGAAATTCTAGCGATACACTGTAATTGTAGTTTTTTATGAAGTTAGTATAGTTATGTGAGATACTGAATCAAAAATTTTTTGTAAACAACAATAACAGCCTTTATAATCCCTAAAAAAAGATTTTGTTATCGGTGTACAAAGATAAGACTTGATAATTGAATACCACCATAGCAGCAAACCTGCGTACTCAGCGAATTTCCAATGCATGTATATGTTTCTCACTACCACTCAAAGCCACTTGCCAAGTTTCATAAAAATACACGAATAAATAAGTGATATATAGCATTTTATTTATTCTCCATAAGAATAACATTGAAAGCTGAGTATGCAGGTTTGCTGCTACAAGGAACACAAAATATGTGTTTTTATTCAATTATCAATACAAGTTAACCAGTCAAAGTTGCATACCGAGTTTTATTAATTTATGTTCATAACTAAGGGAGACATTACATTTTACCTCATAAGAATACCTTATTCTCCATAAGAATAAAATGGAGACTGAGTATGCAGGTTTGCTGCTGCGGGGAAAAACGGCAAATAATTATTTTTTTGTGTAAATATAAATAGACCAGTACTAGGTGAAGCCAAATACCAAGTTTTAACAACATAGATTCTTAAATAATCGAGATAAAATATTTTAATTATTCTCCATAAAGATAACATTGGACAACGTACTGTGTTTAGCACTTTGAATATCTCTGCAATGGTTGTACATAGAATCACAGTTTAAACACCAAAATGATTTTTTTGTAGAGCTGAACTGATTGGTAACAGTAAATGTGAGGTTTACATTAAAATGAACTGAGGAGAAGCTAATAACCTTTTTCCCATAAGATTAACATGGGAGATTTTATGAACACGTTTTTTGGATTTTCTCGGCAACCACTTAACCTAGGTTAGTAATTCAAAATACCATATTTTGTTTTAAGCTCTATAAAATGGTCCAAATCGAAATTCAGTTTTTTTTATTGTAGAGTGACAAATGCAAAAAACTGACTTTTGGAAAATTTTAAACTCCCATAAACCATCATCCAATAGTTATCAATACAACTTAACCGGTCAAAGTTGCATACCAAGTTTTATTAATTTATGTTTCGATTCCCATAGTCCGATTTTTCTGGTTTTCGAACTAAAAGTCATGAATGTCACTTTACACATTTGAGTCAAATTTCATCAAAATCAGACGTTTTGTTCTCAAGTTATCGTGTTAATGGACACATAAAATATATTTTTAGATGCATATATATATAAATTAATTTATTATATATAAATATATATAAATTTAAACGAATAGTGTTTTTGGCATCTGGGGACCTCAAAACAAAAAGTTACCATGATCTTGGGCTTAACTCTTACCACTCTTACCACCTACGGTAATAGCTTCTTCCCTATAGGGGAAATTTGCTAAAAGACATATATGCAAGGATGGTAGCGATTTTAGCGAATTTCCCCTATAGGGAAGAAGCTATTACCGTAGGTGGCATGGTAAGACTTAAGCCCGAGACCATGATAACTTTTCGTTTTGAGGTCCCCAGATGCCAAAAACACTATTCGTTCAAATTTATATGTGTGTGTGTGTGTGTCCGTTACCGCGATAACTTTTGAAAGAAACACCCGATTTCGATGAAATTTGGCACAAATGTGGAGAGTAGCATTTATGACTTTAAGTTCGAAAGCCAGATCGATCGCACTATGGGAAAGGGGTTTTATGGGGGTTTACAATTTTCCAAAAATCGGTTTTTTGCAAATTTGACCCCAAAATGTTAAAAACACTCAATTTTGGTCGTAGAATTTTATAGAGCATAAAAAAACAAATAATTTAGTACATTGAATCATTAACCTAGGTTAAGTGGTTGCGGAGAAAATCCAAAAAAACGTGTCCCATGTTAATCTTTGGGAAAAAGGTTTTTAGATTTTTCTCAGATAGTTTTACTAAAAACTTCACATTTCTGTTTATTAATGTGTTTAGCTCAACAAAACAAACATGTTAGTGTTTTAATCGATGTTCTACGTCCAACCGTTGCAGAGATATTCAAAGTGCTAAACACAGTACGTTGTCCAATGTTATCCTTATGGAGAATAAATAAAATTCTTTATCTCAATTATTTTTGAATGTATATTGATGAAACTTGGTATGTGGCTTCAACTAGTTGTGATATATTGATATTAGCACAAAAAACAAGTTTTTTGTTGATAGTCCCCGTAGCAGCAAACCTGCATACTCAGCCCCCATGTTATTCATATGGAGAATAAGTAAAGTTGTATATCTCCCTTAATTATGAACCTACATTAATAAAACTTGGTATATAGCTTCACCTGGTTCAGTTATATTCATAATTGTAAAAAAATATTACTTATCTTCCTCGTTGCAGCAAACCTGCGTCCTCAACCCTAATGTTATTCTTATGGAGAATAAATAAAATGCTATATATCACTTATTTATGGATGTATTTTGGTGAAACTTGGTAAGTAGCTCTATGTAGTAGTGAGTCACATATATATGCATTGGAAATTCGCTGAGTACTCAGGTTTGCTGCGACGGGGGTATTTTAATAAAAGTAAAGATAGTTTACAAAAAGTGTGAAACATAAACACTAAGAACACTAAGATAACTTAAATAACTGAATAATAATTTGGGATATCTGTTCTTACAAATAATATAGTTTCATAGCAGAGAGAATTGACTTTTAACAATCAGAGTAATAAACAAACAACCACACCAGTTTTGTGAAGGTTAAGACGATTGATATAATCAACAACGAGCCATTTTGACCCTGTATACCCCCCGGTCGTCATGGCAACAAATATGTTAACCAATCAATCCCCTCTTTACAACATGTGTTAGTCTTTATTATTCTTCATTAACTGTCAGCATTGTACACTGATGATAACAAGGGTATTTCTTGGTGAGCGAAGGATGAGCGATGACTCAAACTTACTTCGCACCTTCGCCGCTGTAAACAGCACAAGAAACACTAGAGGCAGCAGTAGCTGCGCGATTCGCGCGCTTCCACTTCCACATTCACGTTTCCATAGCAACACGTTCGCACTGCACTATTGCGCCGTGCCCATCCAAATTGCGCCCTGGTTTTGTTTCCTTGGTTTTAGTTATGATTATTACGTCTACAACAGATCTGGACGATCAAAACTAGGATGTAAGGAATTCAACCTTGTTTTAACAAATATATGTCTAAATGAAAGTTAAAATATTGTTCAGCAAGGTTCAGGGTTGAGTACGATAATTTTACTACGATAGTTTTTTGGTTACCAGAATTTAACTGGAACGGTACGATATTTTCGTTTGTGCCCCCCACCCTACCTTCTGCCGATGTTAACTGACCAATTCACTAAATTATTAACTATCTTAAACGACCGAAAACATTAATAATTCCATTCAACCGAAAATATAAATTGTTTGACTTCATCGAAAACGTTGTTCGTCGCAATTGACCGAAAGTGGGACGAGTATCAAACGACCGAAAGATTCTCTAGTTTGTCGCAAATGACCGAAAGTAGAATTGTGCCATCGGTCCGATGGCACACATCCCGTTTTCGACAGAGTTGAACTTATATACGTTTCGGTCAGATAGGATTCGGTCAGATGGGATCCCACGAGTTACACCACTGACGAGCGCATAGGATTATACCGGCTGCTCTTCTGCTCTTTTAATCCCACTGATGTCTCGGCCCTGACGGGCACCGCGCTTACGAATAGCCGGAGATAAACAAATGATTCCGAAGGTCGCGCTGCCATACCGAACGTAAGTTCTCGGAGATGGCCGATGAGAAACGGGTCAAGAAGAATAGAAGATTCACACTATCTCCCAATTGTGAAATTAGCTCTACAATTATTTATTTGCTTGTCTTAAAATTGTTTTACATTTCACTATATTTTACAAAGGGCTCAGTGGGAATTTTTTCAGGCTTTAATAAGTGAGATTACATTTATTATCTACTTAAATAATTTGTAAACTATCATTGATCTAACCATTGCTAATCAAACAAATTATAAGATTTAAATACCAGGTCATTATTAAATAAGCAGTTAATTATGTGAAAATTATTTTGTTTTAAATGTAATGCAGTTAACTACATCTAAATTTAATAAATTAGACATAAGGAGATAAACAGCGATATTAACATCGCTGGATATAAGGAAGACTAACGGGTAAATCACACAGTAAAATAATGCATTAAATTTATTTTTTCATGATAAGCGTACAGCAAGAAAATAATCAGTTCAATACTACAAATTGTTTGTTATATATCGGGAAATTAGTTAGTATTATTAGTATAATAAAGTTGTAATTGTTATTGTTAGTTTGTTTTACAAGCAAAGCTATGAGAAGATATATCCCCAAACCAGGCATTACATTGACTCAGAGCTAATAACAGACGTCAAAACCTCATTTCCTTAACCTCACAAAACATCGCTACTACAAACACAGGCTATTTAATTATTATTCTGTTAAAACAATGCCAGAGCAGACAACTGCGTTTTTAAGCGGGTGGCGCAAAAACTTCGGGGCCACTCATGTATTTCCGCCTGTCTTCGTAAGCACGGTGCCTGTCAGGGAGGAGACATAAGTTTTAATCCCTTCCTAGTACTAGTGTGCATCAGTCGATCAAGCTGACAGCTTTTCATTTCATGAGTAAAATTCTTGATTAATACACGTTTTTGCTGTAAAAATAATAACAGACTATTTTTAGTATTCTTTGATGTATCATAAAAACTTGTGTTAAGCAAGTTACTGGCTACTGTAACCATTATATTCTAATATTACTCAATAAAAACATATAGTGTATTTACAGTATACCTGCATGTTTTGTTAACAACAATCCTTTTTATATCACCTTCTAATAAAACAATATCACGCGCAGGCTGAGCGTCACTCCAAATTCTCAGGAAAAGTTAATGTTATAAAAAAAGTATACCTATATCAAAATTAACAATAAATTATTAAAGTATATATTTCTGAGAGCTTTTCTTAAAAAATAATTAAAAAACAAGAACATTCAATCTCAGTAAGAATTAATTGATTGTCATTTTGTCTAGGAAGCAATGCAATTGGATTTATTAAATTCAGTGAAAGTGATAGAATCGGTATTTATATCGATAATTCTGGAGCTTTTCGTATATCAGTGTTGAAAAATCCACTGGTGTAGTGTTAACACTAAAAACGTTAAGTAAAGACAAAATAAATATCGATCGAAAAGTACAGTTAGCCTTAAAACGAAAAACTATAGAATATTTTTTTAAATTGCCTACTACATATTTCAAGCAAGTTTTTATAGCGCTTACCCCCTCATATGCAGAAGCAAAATTGAAGAAATAATTGGATAAAAATATCCTCTTCCATGAGTATGTGAATTCCAAATTGTACTGTTGGCGATTGTTAGTAATTTTAAAATAAATAAGTTTATCTACGAAATAGTAAATTAAGCTATAAGTAATATTTATGAAATATGAAATAATGATTTATTCCACCCAAACTTACAACAATCAAACACATTAATTTTCTTGGAATTACGTTGTCACATCAACCAGTTATTGTGACAACGTTGAAAAAAACAAACAAAATAAACTTTACATTAACAACTGAGTCCAGTCCTTCTATGTATAAACACATCTTGCCGCTCTCTGTGGCGTCTGACATGACATCAACTTAATATTTATCTCTCCAAATAATAGTAAACTTTAACACACTTAGTATATAAATGACATCAAAAAATAGTTTCAATATAAGTTTTAAGTAGTGCAATAAGCAAATATAGTTTAAATTAATACATTATTCATGAAATCAACATTAAAAGTTTTGAAAAGCCATTTTTTTAATTGCACAGAAAAATATTTAAGACTCAAGCAGTTTTTAACTTCTTGTGGGAGCTGGTTGAAGTATTTAGGTCCGTTGTACTGATAAGAGTGCCTAAATAATGTTTTGCTTACTTTGGGTAATCTAAATACGGCTTGATTACTACTTCTTGTATTGTATAAAAGATTTTGTGTACCTGTATTTCCACTTCTAAAATAAAAAAGTCTGAGCACTTTATACGCATACAAATGTTGGACAGGAAGTAATTTTAATTCAAAAAATAAAGGAAAAGAACTATCTGTCTTACGACTGTTAGTAATTAACCTTAAAAAATGATTTTGTGTGATTCTTAATTTTTCAGTATAGCATTTATATGTTCCTCCCCAACAACTGATAGCATATTCCAATCTTGAATTAATCAAAGCGAAATAAAGTATTCTTAATAAAAGGGCGTTACAGATATTTTTTAAAAAGTAAAATATTCTTATAGAAGATCGAATTTTAGAATGCAAAGCAAAAACATGTTTACTCCAATTTAGATTTTCGTCTAATACTACCCCAAGATATCGAAAACTGCTGACCTTTTCTATATTATTATATTATATTATATTTATATATTATATAATATATAATATATATAATATATTATATACTATATATTTTTATATATTATATTTTATTATATTTATATTATATTATATTTATATATTATATTATATTATTATTATATTATTGTTTTGAATGGCAAACTAATCTTGAAAACCTGTTCATTAAGAATTTTATTTTGCAAAATAATTCTTTTTTAGGCTTGTTATTTGCATACGACAAGCAATTCTGGAAAAATTACTATAATCATCGACTTATGAATAGAACTGCAAAAGGTTTTAAATTTATCTAATTGCCTTTGAAGTATTAATATTAAAATCTAAAGTAGTTTAATTATACTAAAGATTAATGTTTATTAAGTTACCTTTGGAATCTCATCACATGAATTCACAATAAATTTCAAAATTCAAATATGTAAATGATAACTTGAATTGTTCTCTACAAATATAAAGAAACGACTGATTTGAATCCGTCAATGGAGAATGATGACAAGCAAAATAAAAGTAGAAGTATTTATTTTTTTCTGTTAAGTTGAGAAGTAACAATATCAGTTAAATTTGGATTAATATCTCCATCTAACAATGAACAAGAGGAGACCGGAAGGGTACTATTGTGTTGTCCGCACAACCGGCTACTCGGCAATGGGTTACCAAGAAATCTGTCGATCTCCATGGGAAAAAGTCAGACTACAGTTCATGATTTCCGTAGATTTTTATCAAATTATCAGTAGTAAATAATACTTAACTGAGTTACAATAAAAAACAAACAATAATTATAAATACCCCCGTAGCAGCAAACCTGCATACTCAGCGAATTTCCAATGCATATAAATGTATCTTAATACCACTTAAAGCAACACACCAAGTTTCATCAATATACATTCATAAACATTTTAATTATTCTCTATAAGAATAACATGGTGTCTGAGGATGCAGGTTTGCTGAAACAAGGTACACAAAAAATGGGGTTTTATGCAAATTTGTTTATAATTCAACTACGTGAACCCACATACCAAATTGTATTAATTTATGTTCATTATTAAAAGAGATAACATTTTACTTATTCTCCATAAGAATAACATGGGACTGAGTACGCAGGTTTGCTGCTATGACATCTATCAGCAAAAAACTATTTTTTCATGCAAATTTTAATAGACCACAACAGTATGAAGCAAAGCTTCGTCAGGATAAGTTGATAAATAAGCAAGATATGCAATTTTTCTTATTCCCCATAAGGATAACATTAGTTTATTCATGTTGAAGCCTTCTGGAATTGTTTTATCAATTGTTGACGTCAAGGTATATTAGCCTGTTTATATTGATAACATTAGACAACGTACTGCGTTTAGCACTTTCAATATCTCTGTAACCAATTGACGTAGAACAATGATCAAAACACCAAATTGTTTGTTTTTTAAGTTGAATTTAATGGTGAAAATTAAAATTGGATTTACTATAATATTATATATAAAAAACTCAAAAAACCCATTTTTGGGGTACAAAACCCCCCAAAATACCCCTTTAGTTGGAGCGATCTGGCTGGTTTTCGAACTTAAAAGTCATAAATGCTGCTTTTTACATGTTTGTACCAAATTTCATCAAAATTGGACTATTTTTACAAGAGTTATCGCACCCACACACACACACACACACACACACACACACACATATACAGTTTTGAACTAATGGTGTTTTTGGCATCTGGGGACCTCAAAACGAAAAGTTATCGTGGTCCCGGGTATAGGTCTTACCATGCTGACTACGGTAATAGCTTCTTCCCTATAGGGGAAATTCGCTAAAACAAAAACTGCTATTTCTAAAAATAGCTAAATATTATGTATTATTTATTACAGTAAACTTAACTGTAATCATATTTTTGATACACTAACACACAACTTTCTCTATACTATTAGGGGGGCAACTGCCCCCTATGCCCCCCCCCAAATTATGCCTATGATTAGGATCTAGGCCACATACGTTTGTGTTATTTAATTATATTTCTAGGCATTCTAGTTTTGTAGTTTTTTTACTGGGATATTTAGTGAAGATGTTGGACTTTGTAATTATTATAATAACAATCCTCATGTATGGTCATGTATTGGGATCATCATATATGGTGCAACATCTCTTAAAGATTTGAATGAAATTCTTCTGATGTAAAAAGAAGCAATAAGAATTATTTTAAAACTACATTAGCAAGATTCTGTAAAACGTTACTTCCAAGAATTAGGGATTATGACTGTTTTCTGCCAATACATTTATTATTAAACAGTACTCTTTGTAAAAAAATAACACTACCTACTCTTGACACTCATAATCAATATAGTACAACGAGGTTGTGATGATCTCGTTTTTCCCTGTCGCAGGTTGGAACTGTATACCAGAAGGCCATCATATGCAGGAATTAAGTTTTTAAATCATCTTCCAAACGCCATAAAAAGGGAGAGACATTTTAATATTCTAAAAAAAAAATTAAAAGAGTACAGTTCGCGCCACGGTGCTTGACGCCTGGGAAAGGCGAGAACCAACTCAAACTTCTCATAATTAAAAGCAGACAATAACGAAAATAACAAAAACCAATATTTTAACATTAAATTATTTAATTTTTGTTTCTGTTGACAAAGGTATTCTGTAACACTAACGATACTAAGCCATATAGAGGCGAAAAGTCATTCCAGAGCATACGCTAACCAGGCGCCAAGCACTGTGCCCCGAACTGTACCTGGTATTGAGACCAATTTACTCCTACAATGAGATTTATGAAAAAAATCAAACTAAAGAATGAATTTATTTATTTTAAAAGAATTAATGTTTCTAATTAAATGCATTGTATTTTTACTTATGTTTAGTTGATATACATGAAGTGTACAACTTGTTGTGTATGACACAATTCAAACTGTACTTTGTACTTTCAATGAATAAATTTTTGATTGATTGTATATTGTTTAATGATACTTAAGTACTGCTATAATGTAATTGGGTATATTCCTGTTTTAGCATGTCAGTAAATTAATTAAACATAAAAGTAATAGGTCTGCGTTTAGCAAAGAAATATATGGCTGATTGACTGACTAATTAACAATGACACAATTGTTGCAGGTTGTAAAAGCTTCCCAAGGTAAGGAAAGTGGAACTCCAAAAACAAAATGTCCTCACTGCAGCTCCCACTTCAAAAACCCTAAATTGCGAGCAGTTCATGAAATCATATTTCATGAAACGCCTCCATACAAATGCTTTTGCAATGAAGCTTTCTTCACAAAAGCTACATTTGATGAACACACTTTGAAGCATACTAGAATTATGGTGGAACACATGAAAGCTAATAAAAGGCGCTCAAAGAAATCTGTTTAAAGGAAAACCCTGTACCACACATGTTCATCATTAGGGTTTTCAAAAAATAATGATTCAATTTCTTTTATTTTCTCACTGGAAAGACAAATCAAAACTTGTTCTATTATTCAGAATTTGTACACTTAAATATTGTTCTTGCTTGAAAATAATCTTATAAACAAGTGAACTTGACCTGAGTTATACAGGGTATTTCAGAATTCGTGTCGGATACTTTAGGGTATTGTTCCTGGATGCTTAGGAAGCTCATAAATAATAAGCATTTTTTGTAATATGCGTAAGTGGCTGTCTGTCTGTCTGCATGTGTTTTAAAGAAAATAATTTTTAATTTCAAGTATGTTTAAGATAAAGCTTTGAAACTCTGTACATGGGTTTTAATTATCAATGTACATAAGTGGAATTTTTTTCAAAATTAAAAATGGCGGCAACTTTAAATTTTCAAACTCAAATATCTTAAAAATAGTTTATTTTACAAAAAATTAGCAAGAACAACTTTCTTTTTTAAATTTTATTCTACATAATTACAGATAACTTGCATTCCAATCGGTTCATAAATAACAAAGTTATTCCCACTTGTGTGATTAATTACAACTACTATTAGAACAAGTGCTCTAATAGTAGTTGTAATTATCACGCAAGTGGGAATAACTTTGTTATTTATCAACCGATTGGAGTGCAAGTTATCTATAATTATATAGAATAAAATTTAAAAAAGAAAGTTGTTCTTGTTAATTTTTTTGTAAAATAAACTATTTTTAAGATATTTGAGTTTGAAAATTTAAAGTTGCCGCCATTTTGAATTTTGAAAAGTTAAAGTTTTGAAAAAAATTCCACTTATTTACATTGATAATTAGAACCCATATACAAAGTTTCAAAGCTTTATCTTAAACATACTTGAAATTAAAAGTTATTTTCTTTAAAACACATATAGACAGACAGACAGCCACTTACGCATATTAAAAAAATGCTTATTATTTATGAGCTTACTAAGCATCCAGGAACAATACCCTAAAGTATCCGACACGAATTCTGAAACACACCCTGTATATACCAGAAAAGTCATGAAAAGTAAGTAATGTTACCAAGCTGTAGCACCTAATCAAAAAAGGACCACAAATAAGATTGGTTTCCAATGTTCTAGAATAAACTGAAAGTTAAGAAATACAATTTAACAAAGATCTCCTGCTACCCTGATATGTTTTACATAGAACTTTGTGCCATTTTTATTTTCAAGCCTTTAGGGTAATGTGAAAATAAATTAACTTGTGACGTTTTCCTAAAGTAGTTTGTAATGGAAAAGAAGATGATATTGTGTTTCATTATCAAAACATGATTGTACTATTCACAGTTATCTTAAAATTTGTGATTTGTTGACATACGTGTAGGAAAAAACCTTTTGTTTCTAGATTTAGTTATAGTTTTTCATGTTCAGAGTATTTTCGTATATGCTGTTTGTGTTACTGAAGAAACATTGGAGTGCAAACCCCAGCAATTTTGTTTAAATTATGATTAGAATTGTGAACGAACTATAAGACTCGTATTTTTGACTGATTTGTATGCTAAAACTCAACTCAAAGATTGAGTGCACTGATTGAACATAAGGTGAATATTTCTGCCCAATCATTGGAAGATATGTGTGATTCGAATGATCCAAAACTAAGACCAGATCATTTCAAATCAGCCAATTTGGCAGTTAAGACTACAGTCAAAGAGTCAACTAAACCAACTCACAAAAGAATCAAAGCATCAAATGAAGTAATGCTGGTATGCATATTATTGTTGGTATTACTACCACCAAGGACTCTTCCCCAGTACCTTTTGTTACCAACTTTGTGAAATTATTTAGTTACCGTAAATTACTAATCTTGAAAAATTGTGCATTTATCATTATATCTTGTTATTTGTGTATTCTTCATAATAAAACATGTTTGATGGTGCTGAAAATCATGTCAGTTTTTCTGCCCAAACTGTGGAAGATATTCTTGATTCAAATTATATTTTATAGAACCATTGTTTTAAAAATATCATTTATCATTTGTGCATTCAGTTTCTAGTTGTTAAAAGAAATTAAAAAGTGTTAAATTGATTTTTTTTAAAACTCAGTGTTTCCTTGGTATAAATCTAATCTATTTGAAAATGCAAAAGCTTGTTCCATGTTTTTGTAATTATGTTTTACTTATAAGATTTTATAAGTATTTCTTAGTCACACTTCTTTTTAATCCTTCTGTGAAGTGTGTTTGTTTAGTTCATATCTATCCATTCCTTTCAAAGTACTTTAAGAAAAGTATTCTGTGTTAATACTTAACACCTGAAAGTGTTCTTTACCTATATAGTTTACCTTAGGTAAGACGTGTTGTGATTTACTTGTACTCTTGTTATAAATATTTCCAAGTTATCGCCAACTGCGTAGGCTTTTGCACTTTTTGTAAAAATTTTTGATAAAAAAGTGTCTAAAGCGCATTTGTTCTTATTTTATAGCCTGACCATCAAAACGTTCAAAGAAGCAACATTTGGTTCATGTTTGGGCAATTGCAATCAAAATTGAGTGGACCACTTTGATCTTGCATTGAAATTTGCTGGTTAAACACCTGAGAGATAATCGCAATTCCCCTAAAAGCCAATGGAGTTTCTAGAAATTTTAGAACTACCCTTAGAAGTTAACCATTAATATACACTGAAAAAGTAACCAGAGAAGTCATATTTGTATATATATTAGCCCACAACTGCACAACTACTTGACCCAGTTAACCCTAGATAAGTGTCGGTATTCGACAGTACGTTATAGGTATTGTGATGCAATTTTTATACTGTGAGTAAAAAAAACAACACATGGCATGTACGTCACAGTTACAAAAGTCATAAAAACAGTTGAATCAAAAATGTAAAAAATGAGTTAAAAATGTTGATAAATCAAGTGCTTATGTATTGAATTGGATTGAATACCAGCAGGCACTAGAACCCATAAGAGCCCACTGAAAATTCATCTTGCTCTTAGTAGGTATTATATGTAGATTTGACATTTTGCCAGTAATTTCTGAAATTCATAATAAATTATCATAATATTTTAAAATATAAATAAACAAAAAGACGGAGGCACTACTGGCACAAATGTAAGTTAAGTTATAAAGCTATTTCAGATTTTAAAAACTTACTTACACGTAACATTTTTGTACAAAACCCACCTTACCTAGGATTGAATTTCTAAGAATTATTCCTGTCAATGCCAGTGTTAAATTGTGTCTGATCTTAGTAGCATTGATTATGTATACAGAATAGATTACTCAAAGCTGGTTAATATTTGAAGCCAGTAAATGGACCAGCATCAGCCTAGTCTAGCGGCTTCTGATCAAAACAAAATTCTAGGAAGAACAAAATCCAGTTATATCCCTTAAATCATTTCCATAAACACTGTTTTATCCCCTGTGAACATTAATATTTTTCCCACCGGAGTGTAGCATCAAGTCATTCTTTATTTACTTTTACCAACTGTCCTCTTTAAATTGTCAGATAATATTCTTGTAATACAACTCTAGGAATGTATAACGATCGTATTGTGAAACTTATTTATATCGTATTGTGGGACAGTTATTTTAAACAAATTATTTATTATTACCATTACTTTTTTTGGTTAAGTGTTAACCCTTATACACTCTGCAAAATTGTATAATAAAATATTTAAGTCAATCAATTTTAACTTTATGATCAGCATTATCGGGAATATTGGTGTTTTATGCTGAATCTCATTTAAATCCCATGGAGGGCCCAAATTAATGGGATAAAAATCCCGGGAATGAAAACAATGGTTGCTAGCGCTCCGCCAGTAAGGTAACAAACTAGGTTTATAGATAGGTATGTCGTGCTACAGATGGGTCGTAAGCTTGATCTATCTATTCTGTATACATAATCAGATACCGGTATACATAGTAGTCATCCACTTCTTAAGCAAAAAGTCTTACCTTCTGCTTTCTTCGATTGATAGATAAATGAGGGAGAGTGAAGTACATAACATTTCAGCATGAAGCACGATACAGTTTTGTACTTGTGATCAAATCATGCTGGGTGCTGGCCTCAGCTTTGATTTGATCAGTCTCATTCGACCTACGTGATAGTAGGCTGGGACCAAACTAAATCGGCCAAAACGTTCTCCTCTCAGAGACTTTTTATGTCTTATTTCCTGGAGAAAAGTACTTTTCAGCTACGGGAACCAAAGCAGGTATGTGTAACAAACTTAACATTCATAAGGTGGGCATGCCTTCCAATATGGACATCATTTAACAACACTGGAGCATATTATTCTTTTTGGGGTAGAATTTGGGCTTAAATTTACATTTGATGTTTATTCCCACTACACTAAATCAAATAGAAATATTTTACATGAGTATATCAGAGCGTAGGAACATTTTAGCGAATTTCCCCTATAAGGAAGAAGCTATTACCGTAGTTGGCATGGTAAGACCTAGGCCCAGGACAATGATAACTTTTCGTTTTGAGGTCCCCAGATGCCAAAAACACCATTCGTTCAAAACTGTACATATGTCCATGGGTGTGATAACTCTTGCAAAAGTGGTCCGATTTTGATGAAATTTGGTACAAACATGTAAAGCAACATTTATGACTTTAAGTTCGAAGACCAGCCAGATCGCTCTATCCAAAGGGGTATTATGGGGGGTGGGGTTTTGTACCCCAAAAATGGGTTTTTTAATTTTTTTACATATAATATTTTAGTTAATCAAATTTTACTTGTCACCATTGGATTTGGCTTAAAAAGACGAACAATTTGGTGTTTTTATAATTTCTCTACGTTAATTGGTTACAGAGATATTCAAAGTGCTAAACACAGTACATTGTCCAATGTTATTCTTATGGAGAGTAAAAAAATGGTATATCTCGTTTATTTATTAACTTACCCTGAAAAAACTTGGTATATTGCTTTATATCGTTGTGTTTTATTGATATTTGCACAAAAACCATTTTTTTGCCGATAGTTCCCATAGCAGCTATCCTGTGTACTCAGCCCCAATGTTATTCTTATGGAGAATAAGAAAAATGTTATCTCGCTTCATTATGAACATAAATTAATAAAACTTGGTATGTGGCTTTACCTAGTTGAGTTACCTATATTGATATTTGTATAAAAACCCATTTTTTTGTTCCTTGTTTCAGCAAACCTGCATACTCAGCCGCCATGTTATTCTTATGGAGAAAAATTAAAAATGTGATAAATAGTTTGTTTATGAATGTATATTGATGAAACTTGGTATGTGGCATTAAGATACATGTATATGCATTGGAAATTCGCTAAGTGCGCAGGTTTGCTGCTACGGGGGTATTGTCACATTGTCTTATGCATTGAACTTATAAACACTCTTATGTCGTAGATATAATAAATACAGCCTCCTGTTGTAATCAGCTATCATGCACCACTGAAAACATGAGGTGAGTTCTCCACCGACAACAATCGTGTCGTTGCCGTGACGGTAAGTATGAAATGCCTTAACGATTTGTCGTGTCGTTGTCGTGTCGCCTAGTGTGAAAACGCCCAATGAGGTTTTGTTCCCAATGACTTAACCAATATATCTCACTTACTTACTCCCACGTCGTCCCGATTGACCACCTCACTTAGCATGAGACCAGTCATTTATGGCTACTCATAGACGTGCGTAGGTGAGTGCCACAGCACCCACGGTAGCTCCAAATAGAGCGCCAACAGAGATAGTTAGATAATTGTTTAGATGGCAGTAATGTTAAAAAAGTTGAGTCTAATGTAATAAGTAAATAAAAAGCAATATATAAGTTTTCACTTTAATATTTCACTCAGGTAATTCAAACTGAGACTATTGTTGTTAAGTAGTACGTACAAATGCAAATTCAATTCAAATCGACATCCAAAACATGGACAGTCGTCTGACTTTCCCCCTTGACAGTCAGCAGATTTCTTGGGAACCAAGTAAAACAATACCGTACAAAACTCTCAATATAAATAATAATTCCATTTCTATCATCAGTTAGGTATAGTACAACCAAGTATATTTTTCTGCGAAAAGATAAATTCTGAGATGAGATGATATCTTGGTATTTTAGCTTTTTAAAAAGTGCTTGGGACCCTACTTCACTTGATTGCTAATTGTTATATTGTTTAAAAAACATTTAGATATACACTTTTACTGAGAAGTCGGAGTGACGGGAGCCGCCCGGGCTACACTTAATCTAGATTTTTAGAAGATAATATAAAACAAGTAACATTATATTTTGCGAACTAAATATACTTACGCAGCCACAATAGTTATTGCATTGAATACTATTAGCACATATCTGGGTCAAGGAGGAGTAAACTATTAAGTTAGATTCGATAATAATCGATGAATTCAATTATTTGGCAGATAATTAAGAATGAGTTCTAACAGCAGCGAGATTGAGCGGGGCACATTTTTCGGTTCCGGCACCTAAGCTGAACGGACTCTGGGCACGCCTATGTGGCTACTTGGCCATGGCGCACCCACTTGCAGATGTCTGTCATGGAGTTCAACACTCATGGAATGATAGTGATTTATGTGGAGTGAATGGGCAGTTTAGATTAGGTAAGAAGGAAGCCGGTAGAAACGTTTGTCTAATAAATACTTTTTGAGCTCATTTTTAAATATTTTAATGTCATTTATCTGTGGTAATTTAAGCAGGAGTTGAGAGAATAGCTTTTGAGACCAATGTACTCAGGCTTGCTTTCAAAAAATTTCAAACATTAATACTAGGTACAGTCAGAATTCTAAGTTATTTAAATGAAACAAAACAAGAATATGTAGGTCACGTTTCAAAATATATCTTACTGATCTTTTTTTGAAGTACAAAAATCCTGTTTAAGTTACTATTGCTGGACAAACCTCAGAGTATTATTGAATATCTAATCAAGCCAAAGTGTACTAAATTAGGCAATGAAATATTGTTCGAAGAATAAATATTTTGTAAGACAAAAAGATTTGAGAAATGCTGCTAAGCCAATTTTTTAATATGATCGTTCCACCTGAGACCGTGGTCCAATCTCACCACTATAACAGCGGGCAAATGAATTGCCAGTTGAGGGCGTGGTTTGCCGGGCTATCATCCAAGATCAGCCAATAGTAGATGTGCTGCATTGCCAAAACTACACACCAGCTGATCGGGATAAAATTTGAGTGATTTATTCTGCAAAATGGCAACAGTGACAGCGTACAACGATGCTATTGGCTACAGCCCAACTGTTAATTTATTTGTCCGCTGTTATAAATAGTCAACATCCTGAGCTTCTTCAATGACTGTTTCACCAAGGACAACTGATGGAAAAGCTGTATCTCCTCTAGTCAATAAGTTCCTTTTATTATCGGTCATAAAATGCAGAAACAGGGTTTTTGAGGATATATGTGAAGTTAATACATCAGTGAAGATAGTGTGAAGATTTCTTGGAAGGTAGCTTGAAATGTCATTTACATACAGAAGAAAAGGAATGGGCCCAAGTGCGGATCCTTGCGGGACGAAAAATGTGACTTCTTTGGATTGGAGTAAAACAATTTTATAATTCCACTACGATCAAAATAATCTATTTTGGTTATATGAGATCTATTTTAAAGATAATATTTCATCCAGTTAAATGCTTTGTCTTTATTACCTATTGCTGATAATTTATTGAGAACTGGGTGAGCAACAAAATCAAACGCCTTGGACAGGTCGATGAACAGCCAATATAGCCGTTCCACCCCCGTACAAGGAGTCTATGCAGGAATTTATAAAATTAACAAGGACAAGCTTGGTGGACTTCCACTTCTGGTCACCAAATTGATTTGCAAATAAGATGGCATTCCTGCTGAGATAATCAACTAATGAATCACATACTACCCTTTCAAGGATCTTAGAGCAAGTAGGGTACTTTGGTATTATACGGATGCCACTATTTTTGGAGGTTAAATTTTTACCGGATACAAAGGATAACTACATAATTCGAAAAAACGTACTTTTATTGACTTACTGTACAAATTTTACATCATTCTGATGAGCGGTCTTTGTGTTGTGCCTCCCAAAAGGCAGCGATGTCCGCTAGGATCGTGTTGAATGCCTCGCCGCCGCTAGCAGTCAGACCCGATCGCCACAGGTACTCCGCCAAATATACAGCGCGCTGCGGCAGTTATGTTAGGATGTGTTATCATAAAAATACGTACGGTTTCCTCTTCATTTCGAGGTAAATCCCACACCAAAAGAACGTCACTCATTATGAAAACAAATGTAACGTAGTGCACGGCAATAAATCACTCATGACACTGACCCAGATACAGGCGGTGACAGGTGATGCCGCGCTCCATTCAACGACCTGACCTTGGCCTATTTGGAGGGGGTTTGGCGGCCGGAAGTATGACTCATCAGGTATCAATCGATTTGTAACGAAACAAGGAAAGTCCTACAATCATTTTTATGATAACCCATCCTAACATAACTGCCGCAGCGCGCTACATAAGGGTGGCATCCGTATAATACCAAAGTATCGAAAGTAGTAAGGAGCAAGATCGGACGGTAGTTCTCACGTGAACGCGTATTTTTTTAAACAGTGGCTTGATTCTGGCCAAATCTGCTGCATCAGGAAACTCGCCAGCCTCTACGGAACTGTTTACCAAAAATAATAAGGGATCAATCAACTCCAGATAACACTTTTTAACAATTTCCATGGGAATGCCATCACAACCTGCTGACTTTTTGTTAGGAAAAGATGTGATAATTTTAGCCAGTTCTCTTTTTGTGACTATTGAAAATTTGGTCAGCTCAAAACTAGGTTGTTCCTCACATTAAAAAAAATCATTTCTATTAAAAAGAATCACACTGTGGGAGATTTGAGAAAAAGTCAATAAAATCATTGCACACAGTGTCCGGATTACTGATTTCTGAACCATTTTACTGATAAGGTGATATTTTTAGACAAGTGAAGATTTTCTTTGTCTCTTGAATTGTTTATAAACTGCCATGAAGTTTTATTTGGGTTGTTTGAAGTTACAATTTTATTTTTTACAAAGTTTGATTTTGCAGCTGAAATTGCCTTATTCCTATGGCTATTTTTCTGTTTAAATATATTCAGGGCTGTATTGATATGTACATACGAAAGTTATTTTTTCAATTCCGTAATATAACCATATTATTTTTAATATTCCAGTCTTTAACCCTTTGAGTGCCAGAGTTTTTCGGTCGTCATATCCCTAGAGTGCCAGAGTTTTTAACAGAGTATCCAAAAAGTGCCAGGCACAAAATCAACATTTTGCAAGGGTTTGCAAACAAATTAATAACTTTTTTATTTCGTAAGATATTATTATGAAACTTTTTTATTTTACATAAATGTAAAAAAATATAAAAACTGTAAATTAGTACACAAGACAGTAGCTTAACTTTATTCAAGGGTTTAAGTTTTATTACAATATTATTTCATAAAGCAAACTAACTAGGCCTCGTATATTTATGGAGTATATGTTTACCTGAACATATCCTGGAAATGTCCTGGAAGAAATAATAAAAAGTAATGACGTAAGAAAAATTTTCTATAACAACGATACACAAAATCAACATTTTGCAAGGGTTTTGTACATAAAATCAATAACTTTTTTATTTGGTAAGATATTATTATGAAACTTTTTTTGTTTTGTAAGTTTAAAGTTTAGCTATAATATTATGCACATATATAATATCTAAAAAATAAAAAATTAAAAAATTTGAATAGGTACATATTATACATGCGGGAAATTTTTTATATTTTTTTCAGATAAATAAACATTGTTCAAATATAAGATTTTCACCAAATAACTACTAGATTTATAGAGCTAGAAACTATCCTGGAAATCACCAGAAAGAAATAATAAAAAGTAATGACGTAAGAACAATTTTCCATAACAACGATATATCGTTGCAATGTATTTTTCAGTAAGACCACTGACGACGATATATCGTTGTGAAGTATTTTTCGGATGTTCCGTGCACAACGATATATCGTTGTGTGGCACTCAAAGGGTTAAGAAATACACCTAATATACAAATAAACAACAAATTTTAATTTAATATCAAAACTTTAAAAACTCACAAAATATAAATGTTGTATTTACTTTCCTTACAAGATTTAGTATGTTCTAAGCTCTCTTAAGCCTATATCCAATAAGCTAATAATATATTCAGTTAATATACAATAAAATACCCCCGTAGCAGCAAACCTGCATACTCAGCGAATTTCTGATGCATATTAATTTATTTTAATACCACATAAAGCCACATACGAAGTTTCATCAATATACATTCATAAATAAACGATTTATGACATTTTAATTATTCTCCATAAGAATAACATGGCGGCTGAGTATGCAGGTTTGCTGAAATAAGGAACACTAAAAATGGGCTTTTATACAAATATCAATATAACTCAACTAGGTAAAGCCACATACCAAGTTCTATTAATTTATGTTCATAATTAAAGGAGATAACACGTTAATTATTCTCCATAAGAATAACATGGGGCTGAGTATGCAGGTTTGCTGCTACGGGAACTATCGGCCAAAAAATGGGTTTTTGTGCAAATATCAATAGACCACAATGAAATGAAGCAATATACCAAGTTTCGTCAGGATAAGTTGATAAATAAGCAAGATATACAATTTGTCTTATCCTCCATAAAAATAACACTGGACAACGTACTGTGTTTAGCACTTTCAATATCTCAGTAACCAATTAACGTAGAGCAATGGTTAAAACATCATATTGTGCGTCTTTTTAAGCTGATTCCAATGGGAACAAATAAAATTTTACTTTTTCAAAAATTGTATGTAAAAACTCAAAAAACCCATTTTTGGAGTACAAAACCCCCCAAAATACCCCTTCGGATAGCTAGATCCGTCTGGTTTTCGAACTTAGTCATAAATGCTGCTTTACACGTTTGTACCAAATTTCATCAAAATCGGGCCTTTTTTACGAGAGTTATCGCACCCACGGACACACACACATATATATATATATATATATATATATATATATATATATATATATATATATATATATATATAGATATATATATATATAGATATAGATATATATATATATATATACAGTTTCGAACGAATGGTGTTTTTGGGGTCTGGGGACCTCAAAACGAAAAGTTATCATGGTCCCGGGCCTAGGTCTTACCATGCCGACTACGGTAATAGCTTCTTCCCTATAGGAGAAATTCGCTAAAACATTATGATTAGTTAAAATAACAACACAAATTTATAAATAAAAAATAATATCGTGTAATTGTTTTACCACAGACATCATTGTACTAAGATAATAAAAAACTAGCATATATAAAAGAAATAGTTTATAAACTTACTGCTAGATAGACTAAATAGTATTTCATGCAGTATATACAGTAAAAACTCCTTTTTTCTACATTTCTTGGCTGACAAATCATTAATTGTATGTTTAAAGTCAGTCAAGGCAACGCAACCCAAGTAGTAAAAAAAGTTTCCAAAACATGTTAAAACTTGTGCTAAACTTGTATTAAACTTAAATTAAAATAATGCTATTCCCATTTTCTTCAATGTTAATATTAGTTTTAACATCAATTTTAAAATATGTCAAACTAATATTAAAACATGTTAAAGTTATGTTAGAAATAATATCAAAATATGCCAAACTAATATTAAAACTTGTTAAAGTCATGTTGAAAATAATTTTAAAATACGTCAAACTAATATTAAATTATGTTAAAGTTATGTTGGAAATAATATCAAAATATATTAAAACTTGTATCAAAACTAATTTTTCAATAATGATATTCCCCATTTTTTCAATGTTATTATTAGTTTTAAAATATGTCAAACTAATATTAAAACATCTTTTTTTTAATTATGCTACTCCCCCTTTTTTCAGTGTTAATGATAGTTTTAAAATATGCCAAACAAGTTTTAAATAATGTTAACTCACTTTAATACATGTTAACACCAGTTATAAAATATTTCATAACTCACCTTTTTTATGTTTTAACACAAGTTTTAAAATATGTCAAACTGATAATAATAACATTTCTAAAAGTTATGTATAACATTATGTTTTAAATGAATTTATATTATTATATCTTAACTTTGTTTTAATTATGACATTAGTACTGTTTTAATTTTTATAAAACGTTTATACTAACTACAAAAATTGGGGCAAAGTTCCCAGCCATTGCCCCCTCGTCCCCCTAGGGTCGAGTGGCAACATATTTCTAATATCCTCTATTCGTCAATGCTAACTTGACCCGCACATTGTTTAAATTAAATTGATCAGCAGATAAGAGAGAAGTGGTAATTTTTTTATTCCCCATAAGAATAAAATTGGACAACGTACTGCGTTTACCACAAAATGAAAATGTCTATTTTCACCGAAACCAGTAATCGTAGAATGGTAATTCAAAAGACTAATTTATTTAGTTTTTGAACTCTTTTTAATGGTGATAAGAAATGTTTTTTAGCATTTATTATTTTTTATACAAAATTAAAAAAACTGAATTTTGGAAATTTAAAGTGCTGTAATTTCTGAATACAAATTTTTCCAGAAATGTGGGTGGTGCCACGTTGTTGGAAACCCAAAGCCCTACAAACCACTAAATATTTAACCAAATTCGTTAAAGCCTTTTTTAAGAAATTTTGATTTGTATTTTTTTGCTGTTTTGGGGGGACAATCACCCTTAATAATAAAAAAAAAAAAAACACCTAGAGATATCTGCTCTTGCTTCCGCACCGAGATAAGTTACATCCCCATATTCGGAAATGCGCCTCCATGAAGTCGGAGTGAGGGGCAGCTCACAGCCCTACAAAAACTGACTTAGTGTGGCGGGTGAAGAAAGAAACACACTGTTGAGAGGCTGTTGCGCAATAACAAAGTACAACTGAACAAGAACAAGGTATACCCCAGCAATTGTCCTATAAGATTCGTTCAAGAATATTAACTGGAATGACACTTTCCTCAGGTTCACAATTTTTATATGAATCCATATTACCGGTACAACACATAAAGAAAATTCAATTATTTAAAATTCCATTATTTACTTGATTATTCCTCTTTTGACGATACAGCCCTTGTAGTAGCGGATAGCCATCAGCCGATGTCTACTAAGGGTAACAGGCCAAGTCGCTGTAGAATAACTGCTCTCCAATGAACCTATAAATAAACCAGTAACAATTACCTTTATTTTTACAGTGAAAATGTCACAATATTGTTATTAGTTACGGCGGGAATACTGTACTGTGTTTACGTCGCAAGATAGTCGCAATGGTCAGTGCGAGTCGCATCCACGGAGTATAACTAAAGTGTCCGGGTCAAAACTGGAATTCGTAAATGTGAAATATGTTTTTACATATATGTTGTATATAGCTTTAAATAGCATGGCATTATGCGCGCTTAAGTTTTGAATAAAAATACGCCTTACAAAAAACAATCGGAAAAACATGACGAAAATAACATGCCTTAGTTAGACATACATTTTATTTTTGCGAAAAGTCGTCAGTTGGTAAACCTGCAAAATAAAAATAAAAACCGATCGTACGCAGTTATAATGTCCTATACAGCTGTGTAGAGCATGTTCTGCTCTAAACAAAAGTATAACGAACGACCGAAGAGTTTAAATACTTTTTGAGCTCATTTTAGCGAATTTCCCCTATAGGGAAGAAGCTATTACCGTAGGTCTCATGGTAAGACTTAAGCCCGAGACCATGGTAACTTTTCATTTTGAGGTCCCCAGCTGCCAAAAACACCATTCGTTCAAATTTTTATATATGTATATATATATATATTTATATATATATATATTTATTTATATATATATATATATATGTGTCCGTAAGCACGATAACTCTCGTAAAAAAGGTCCGATCTTAATGAAATCTGGTACAAACGTGTAAAGTACCATTTATTTGAACGAGTTCGAAAACCAGACGAATCGCACCATCCAAAGGGGGGTTTTGGGGGGGTTTTGTACCCCAAAAATGGGTTTTTCGGGGTTTCCACATGTAATTTTTATTGAAATCAAATTTTAATTTTCACCATTGAATTCAGCATAAAAAACAAACAATTTGGTATCTTGATCATTGCTCTACGTCAATTGGTTACTGAGATATTGAAAGTGCTAAACACAGTACGTTGTCTAATGTTATTCTTATGGAGAAAAAGAAAAATTGTATATCTCGCTTATTTATGAACATAAACTGACGAAATTTGGTATATAGCTTCATCTGGTTGTGGTTTATTGTTGTTTGCACAAAAAACAATTTTTCACCTATGGCTCCCGTAGCAGCAAACCTAGGTACTCGGTCCCCATGTTACTCTTATGGAAAATAATTAAAGTGTTATATTATATCGCTTATTTATGAATGTATATGGATGAAACTTGGTATGTGACTTCACTTAGCTGAGTTCCTTTGATATTTTGCATAAAACCCCATTATTTTGTGTTCCTTGTTGCAGCAAACCTGTGTACTCATCCCCAATGTTATTCTTATGAAGAATAATTAATATTGTAAATATCGCTTGTTTGTGAATATATTTCTTATGAATCCTGTTAAGTGGCTTAATGTGTTATGTTATAATTCATTGGAAATTCGCTGAGTGTGCAGGTTTGCTGCGACGGGGGTATTATTTAAATATTTTAATGTCATTTATCTGTGGTAATTCAGGCAGGAGTTGAGAGAATAGCTTTTGAGGCCAATGTACTCGGGCTTGCTTTTAAAAGTTTTAAACATATTAATACTAGGTACAGTAAGAATTCTAAGTTATTTAAATGAAACAAAATAAGAATATGTAGGTCATGTTTCAAAATATACCTTACTGATCTTTTTTTGAAGTAAAAAAATCCTGTTTAAGTTACTATTGCTGGACAAACCTCAAGAGTATTATTGAATATCTAATCAAGCCAAAGTGTACTAAATTAGGCAATAAAATATTGTTCGAAGAATAAATGTTTTTTTAAGACAAAAATATTTGAGAAATGCTGTTAAGCCAATTCTTTAACATGATCGTTCCACCTGAGACCATGGTCCAATCTCACCACTATAACAGCGGACAAATGAATTGCCAGTTGAGGGCGTGGTTTGCCGGGCTATCATCCAAGATCAGCCAATAGTAGATGTGCTGCATAGCCAAAACTACACACCAGCTGATCGGGATAAAATTTGAGTGATTTATTCTGCAAAATGGCAACAGTGACAGCGTACAACGATGCTATTGACTACAGCCCAACTGTCAATTTATTTGTCCGCTGTTATAAATAGTCGACATCCTGAGCTTCTTCAATGACTGTTTCACCAAGGACAACTGATGGAAAAGCTGTATCTCCTCTAGTCAATAAGATCCTTTTATTATCGGTCATAAAATGCAGAAACAGGGTTTTTTGAGGATATATGTGAAGTTAATACATCAGTGAAGATAGTGAGAAGATTTCTTGGAAGGTAGCTTGAAATGTCATTTACATACAGAAGATAAGGAATGGGCCCAAGTGCGGATCCTTGCGGGACGAAAAACGTGACTTCTTTGGATTGGAGTAAAACGATTTTATAATTCCACTACGATCAAAATAATCTATTTTGGTGATATGAGATCTATTTTAAATATAAGATTTCATCCAGTTAAATGCTTTGTTATTACCATCCAGTTATTACCTATTGCTGATAATTTATTGAGAACTGGGTGAGCAACAAAATCAAACGCCTTGGACAGGTCGATTAACAGCCAATATAGCCGTTCCACCCCCGTACAAGGAGTCTATACAGGAATTTATAAAATTAACAAGGACAAGCTTGGTGGACTTCCACTTCTGGTCACCAAATTGATTTGCAAATAAGATGGCATTACTGCTGAGATAATCAACTAATGAATCACATACTGCCCTTTCAAGGATCTTAGAGAAAGTAGTAAGGAGCAAGATCGGACGGTAGTTCTCACGTGAACGCGTATTTTTTTAAACAGTGGCTTGATTCTGGCCAAATCTGCTGCATCAGGAAACTCGCCAGCCTCTACGGAACTGTTTACCAAAAATAATAAGGGATCAATCAACTCCAGATAACACTTTTTAACAATTTCCATGAGAATGCCATCACAACCTGCTGACTTTTTGTTAGGAAAAGATGTGATAATTTTAGCCAGTTCTCTTTTTGTGACTATTGAAAATTTGGTCAGCTCAAAACTAGGTTGTTCCCTCGGATTAAATATAAATGGATAGCGCCTTGCAATGCTAATAAGAGCCGAAAACCGTGCCGTTATTAATACCGCTGGGTGGCAAAAGAGTCTATATCTGTGAGACCCCGATGTCAGTCGACAAAACAGCGCTACATTCAAACTGACATTTATACCACAAAAAACTGAGATAATTATTATATCTTTACATCAAATTTTACAGCTTTAAATGGTGAATCGAACAACATACATTACAGTTGTAAAATGGTAATTGAACTAATTTTAATAATCAACTAAACACGGAATATTTTTAATTTGAATATAGAATGAGGTAAAAAAAGTAGTAAGCGAGGAACCATTTTATTTTTTGGTCAGGTAAAAACTGTCAGCGGGAAGGTTGTAGATAAAATTCTAAAGATGATTTTTTATTTGAACAATTTTTTTGTAAGACCAGCCGTTATCTATACAGTATTTTTTTTAAGAGCAGATTTCGTGGAAGAGTGCGACAAATTGAATTAAAGGAGCGGTAGAATACTCGGAAAGACATAACGATCTAGACTATAGAATTACTTCAGGGATTGAAATAAATTGTTGTTCAATTAATGCAGTGCTATTTATTCTAGTTTAATTTATACCCCTTCATTCATATAAATGCCTAATTTTTAGTATAATAAACGAGGTAAATCATAACATAAGTATCAAGTCTCAAAACTGTAACGACAAGGTTTATAATACTGTTAACGCTTATTTCTTTATTTAATTTTAATTCTTCTTAATTTAACTGCTTTCTAAATTAGCAGGTAGGCAAGTGGTTAGATACAACGAAAGCCAATATGCATAAACAAATTAAACCAATTTCAATAATACAAATAAATAACTACCGGTACTAGTGTTTACTTTTTATGTTTAGTTAAATCGTCGACTATTTTTATAACAAAACGATTTTTCAATATATTTTAACACATTTCAAGTAAAGAAAAGTAAAAATTATTGTATTTTTATACGTTTTAATCAATCATAATGTTAGCAGCTGGTTACAGGTAGTCATAATATAAGTCACGTTGCGGTCTCGATTGCGGAGCGCAAACTCAAACTTCTTTAAAAGATAAAAAATTGCTTTTATTTTATTCTAGTAATCAGATTTACATGATTAGATTCTTTATAACGTACATAATTAAAGTAATGTCACGCCGCGTGAAGCCTAATTTCTTTTAAATAAAAAACAATATTCTCGATTAGTTTCAGCAATAATACTTATACCATCAGATTCTGTAATATGTAATCTTTCCATATATATATATATATATATATATATATTTTAAAATATTAGAGTGTTAGTAGACGGACACAGCGAGACTTAACTAAAGTTAGTTTTACACGGCGTGGCAGCCGGTTCGGGCCTTTTTGCCACCCAGCGGCCTCGGGGACCGGCACGGTTTTTGTCCATTGAGAGTGCTATCCATTTATACTTCATCCGAGGTTGTTCCTCACATTCAAAAACAAAATCATTTCCATTAAAAAGAATCACACTGTGGGAGATTTGAGAAAAAGTCAATAAAAACATTGCACACAGTGTCCGGATTACTGATTTCTGAACCATTTTACTGATAAGGTGATATTTTTAGACAAGTGAAGATTTTCTTTGTTTCCTGAATTGTTTATAAACTGCCATAAAGTTTTATTTGGGTTGTTTGAAGTTAAAATTTTATTTTTTACAAAGTTTGATTTTGCAGCTGAATTGCCTTATTCCAATAACTATTTTTGTGTTTAAATATCTAAACAATCTAACAGTGTCTAATCCCGCACACTGACCTAAATATCATTATAATGCCTAAACTAACCTCTGCTGTCTGTAATAGGACGGTGTTTGAGGTCTGCAGATGCCTTTGCACCAGTCAAGGGCTTAAAAATGAAATCTAAAAAAAATGTTATTGGGTTGGGGATGAATAAAGAGTATTCTTACATCAAATTTTCAGCTGTTTATTCTTTGCAACTAAAATGAAACTAAACAAACAACCGCCCGGAAACAAACACTGGGGAAAAAGTGTTTAAAATACAGTTTGAAACAAAGAGTAATAATGACTACTTATATATACATATATATAAAGGGATATAAATGGATTGTTTGGCCTCATACAGAGATTTTTTATTTTATAGTGGGAAAAACTGCAGGAGAGGTTAGTTTATATGTTATAACGTTATTTAGGTGGGTGTCAAGTATTCTTTGCCTAAATTTACCACAAGTGATCATGTCTGTGGAAAATATACATGTCATGTGTTATGTCTGTGTAACATTATAACATATAAACTAACCTCTCCTGCAGTTTTTCCCACTATAAAATAAAAAAATCCCTTTGTATGAGGCCAAATAACAATCCCTTTATATCCCTCAAAACAAGCCCACATTCCATAGATCAAATGCATAATACACCAAAACATCACAAAATAAGCTGTAAAAAGGATTGAAGTAAAGGATTTTTTTATTAAGTAGAAAGAGTTAACTCGTTCCCATGAGTTTTATCTTCAAATTATTACCAACTGCCAGGCGCGGATACACGGGGGGAGGTTATGGGGGTCATGACCCCACCAAAACCTCAGACCTTGACATATTTTACCCATTTTTCACCATAAAGGTAATTGTATTTTGACAATTTATATTTTTCCTCATTTATGACCCCCCCCCCCCCCTAAAACGATAGTCTGTATATCCGCCCCTGCCAAATGCCAATAATGTTTTAGAGCCTCCCAATATTCAAGCACTCTCTTGAATCTTGAAACAATTTTGCTCTCTCGAGTCTCGACTGTGACCAGAATAATTAGGTTGATGCATTGACTATAAATATAACAATTATAACTTATATTTATAGTCAATGCTGGTGAATATTTTACAGTGCACCATTTTATTGTAAAATGGTGTAATCCGTTAGTGCAAATAAATAAATAAATGCTGTTACTAAAGAGAGAACAGGACACCAAAGTAATTTCATAATGCCTCAAAGACCTTTAATAACTAGGCATCAGTTTATATAAAAAAACATACCTATGAGTTTATTATAATTACTGAGTGAAGCTCTCTTTCCCTCACTTTGTCACTTCTTTGTAACGGCATCACAGTGTAATGGCTTTACCGATTGATATGAAATTTGCCCAGTAGCTAGGTGATACCGAGGAGAAGGTTTTTATTTAGAGAGATTTGCAAAATCCCTCCTAGGTTAGGCCCCACTGGGTATTAAAGTTCACATGTAATTGTAATGGAAGAAATATTTCATTGGGTTTATGTCACATGTTTTTAACTGACTTAATTTAAATTAAATTAACAGCAGTTAAAAACTGTCACTGTTTTGTTTAAATTATTTTAAGTTTGTTTATTAAATGTAGCGTTCTTCCCCGAAGATCTTCTTTGTTCGCGCTTTAACGTTGTAACTGTTGCTTCGCTCATTTATGCGTCTAAAGTGTAACAGCAGACCATCCTAGTAGCCATTTAAAACTGGTGAAAACCAGTAATAAAATGTCTCTTTATTCAGTTCTATATTATTTATTTACCACTTCTTCAATTATCCCTTAATCTCAATCCTTTCCCTCAAGAGCTTGTATTATCCCTTAAAAGGGATAAAATCCCTAAAAGTGGAAACACTGCTCTCCTGTCCGCACAATTTTTATTTCAGTATTAGCATTGACTATACACACTACGCGGTCCGATTGCCGTTTTTAAGAGATTAAGTACATTTCCGGCATAACAAATATGGTCGGTATTCAATTTTCGGCCAATTTCAAACTTTGCGGTCGTAGTTGTTGGCTAGTAATATGCTGTAAAATTGCCAGTCAAATTTCCGATTTTGGTTGATAACACACATCTGGTCGGTAAATTTGCCTAAAACACAGTTTGACCGTTTTCAGCTTAAAAATGTGGCCCGATTGATGTTTTAAACAGCAAAATGAGAATATATGCTATTTTAGGCTGGTAATATGAATCTCGCGTGTCTCTTAAAATCGTGCCCCCCCCAATGTGACTCCTTGGATCCGCCCCTACATCTATATATGCCTTTTGGGGGTTTGGAAGACGTCCACCTTCAGGGCTCTGCCCCTGGGCTTTCAAAGTTCCAATGTTAATCTTATGGAAGAGTAGAAATAAATGTAATTGAACATTTAGCAGCAGCTGTAACTAACGGTACAAAAGCAAGATCAGCTGTTTTAAGAAAACTTCTGGAATGGCATCTCAGTATAAACTATTACGAAGGTATATGAGCTAGATATTCCCAAAATGAAAAAAATTCATATAAACGAAAAACGAGAATTTTAGTTAGCTTAGGTCTTCGAGAAAGGAGCAGAGGCGGGGTCTATGAAGGCTCCGTCTACTCCGGCACGGCGCCGGCGTCCGGCAGTGGCAGCCTGGAGCCTGGCAGGGCAGGGCTGGTAGAGCGGGGAGGGAGTGCTGAGATTCGCGGACCAGCCACACGCAGTGCTACTGGACTGTGGGACGCCAGCGCTATGAATGAGTAGTTCACCCCTACGCGCCGCTGGAGCCGCGCCACTTGTGCCGTCTTCAAATCCACGAATGCGAATTGTCTACTCACGTAGTGTGTATAGTCAATGGTATTAGTTTTGCAACATGGACTAAATGGAGACATCTGATTGGCTCTGGACTACATCCTACGATGACGTCACTCTTTCATGATGTATGGATACTTAGTTGTGTTTTGTTTATACTGTTTGGGTTAGCTAACCTATCTTTCAAAATAGTCTGAAACTTCTTTTGAACAACGTGGAGTTAAAAAAATAGAAAATTATACATAGGTATTTTATTTGAGCTGTGGTATTTATGCAGTTATTAAATGCCTACAATAATAATACATGAAGGCTAAATATTTAAAATAATGTTCTGACTTGTACTTTTAGTGTTGTTGATTGCTGTAACATGTAAAATTTGACTTGTGCCTATTGCATTGGTATACCTATTTAATGGCATGAATAAAATCTTACTGAATCAAACATTGCTTTGTGAAGTTGTTCCCTGAAGCCTAACTCAGATTTGAACCTAACTTATATGGGAGCATTGGCAATATGACACTGCTAGGCCTAGTAGAATTATTGCAGTTGATAAGCACATATAATCTGACTAGGCCAAATTTATCTTTAAACTAATATTATATATTAAAATTGTTACGCTCATACAGAAACATTGTCTCAGACTGGCATACATTTTATTTTTTGTGACAATCCTAATTATATATGAAGGCTGATTATCAACTTAGAGAGGATATACACTCATATAATACCAGAAACTGTAATACCCGGTAACATTAATTTACCATTTAATAGACTTTCAAAATCACTAAACAGCTATGAAGTTATAGGTCTAAAACTGTTTAATAAGCTGCCGTTAGAAGTAACGAATTACCATTTGAATAGATATAAGCAAAGGTTGTATGATTGGCTAGTGATAAACCCTTTTTATACTGTAGATGACTTCTTTGAACAACAGAATTACATTTCTTGACTTTTGTAATGACACTTCTAGTTTGTACATATAGACTATCTATTTTATTTTCGATATGTGACAATTAATTGTTAATTTGTATTTGTAATTAAATGTTATGTTTGTCAGTATGTTAGGCCTTAGTATTAGTTTGACTTTGTCTATTGCTGTTTAACCCTTTGGATGCCACGCCATTTTGGTCAACTGTGTCACCAGTGCCAACTGGATATGACAGTTGCACACCAAGCTAGTGATGCGCGATTGCGAGATGTTCCATTCGAAACGTTTCGATTGTTTTATCCATTCGAATTGTTTTCGAATGGTCATTCTGCATTCGAAATGTGCATTCGAAATGGCCAATGACAATAATTATATATTATTTAATTTTATATATATCGTTTTTTTGTGGGTCGCACCATTGTAACACTATTTATAAAAAAATTGTACTGCTTTAAAAAAAACCTAAGCTAACACTAAATGGGCCATTCAATGCAGGACATTGACAACGACTGACTGAAGGAACCAGGAAACAATTAAAACTATGCCTGTAAAATATCGTGTTGGAACAGGATAAACAGATGTTATTATTGACTTACAGCACTACAGCAGCGTTCGCAAAAACGAATGGATTATTTCGAATGAATTCATTCGAATCCATCATCGGAAACATTCGAAACAGAACATTTCGAAAATGAAATTCATTCGAAACACAACCATTCGAAAACCAGAACATCTCGCAATCGCGCATCACTACACCAAGCTTCCCAAGGCTGATCAGCTGTTCTTTGTATTGTTTAAAATAAAGTCTCATAACTTTTCATAAAATTCAGCTATGCTAATAATTTTTATTTTTAACCCTTTTACTGCCGACCATTTTTTTTATGACGTCGCCAAAAATGCCAGACCACTATTAAGATTTACTTGCCAAGACTGCCAGGTTCAATTAGACCAAATTTCATCCTCACATTAAAAAATTTGTAACTTTTTTATTTTTCATCAGAAATTTATAAGTTAGGTCTTGTTTTATTTGTATTGAGTTGTTGGTTTCAAATAAAATATATATTTTGGTGTATGTAATAGTTTTTTAGTTAAATTATATATATACATATATACAGATAAAAAAAATATATATATTTTTTTAGTTTGGACTATAAAAATTATCTCTAAAACTTATACCTCAACCAATTTTATTTATACATGTTGTAAAACAGGCATTTGTAAACACATACCCAAATTTTCATGCCATTACCTTGATAAATGCAGGAATTCTGATGTTTTTTTCAAAATTTATTCATATTTTCAAAATTGAACATAGTTGCATATACAATTGACAATATTTTTTTTACAAAAACATGTACTTCTAAATTGAAAAATGTTGTAAGGAACATAAAATAACACTAAAAACATACTAAAATAATTAAACTAACAACGACAAAAATATTTAGAATATTTGAGAAAATTTCACAAAAAACCCTTTCAACACCTGTGCTCACCAAAACAGGTAGGGTGAACACCTATTTACGATGGTATTTTCACTTACTGGCGATCTACTCCGCTTGTCCATTTTCGTAATGACATCAAAACTTTACTCACTAAACCACGGATAAATCCACAAACATAACCAACAAACCAACACCAGTAAACATAAACAACAATTATTGAAAGACGGACGGCAGACAACACTCACTACACAGAGCAACTACTGTCGACTATGCACAGACGGTAGGGGGAATCAGTGAGTATAACTTTATAGGTTATACAAGTCATAGAGTATAAATTGTACTTTTCTATGTTCCTCATAGTCTTGACAACGAGTATCTCAAGTTTCGTGGCATTTGGTAAACATTTAAGGCCAATAAGTTAGAAATATTAGACGTGCTTTATTGCGCACGTCGGCGATTCTCGCACAATTAGTGACGTGCGCATATGCGCACGTCGGCGTTTTTCGCACGATTCTCGACGTGCGCAAATGCGCACGTCGGCAGTAAAAGGGTTAAACCATTGTGTCAGCTACAAAGTTAAAGTTCTTTTGAAGCCATCATAGAAAGTATTTTGACAAAATATATAAAATAAAATATAATAATTTTAATTCTTTTTTTAATTTCTAAACTAAAAAACACAATTTCAGTACAAATTTAAATAATAAATTGATACTGTACTAAAAACGTAATTTTATTTTCTACATGTGGTACAGATTTCAAAACCATATTTCAGTTTTTTATGTTTTTTTTTATAAAAAAATAACCTATAATAAGAAATAACCTTTATTTTGAAAAATCTATATTTTAAAAACTTGAACATTTTCTTTCACACTTTTTTCCCTGGTATCAATCTTATTGTTATGATGCTAAAATGAAAGTTTAGAAACAATTTTTCAATACACTATAAGATGGTATATATATATATATATATATATATATATATATATATATATATATATATATATAAAATATACATAAAATATTATATACATACATAATATATAAAATAATAAAATAAAATCAAATTATATGTGAAATTACTTACATGAGCTAATATGAAGGAGCAACATACTCGATATTCTTGCGGTGTAACAAAATAGTTTTTACACTACACATAAAACACACTTATTATAAACAAAAAAAGTTGATCTATTTACATTATTTACAAAGTCCCATATGTCTGCGGGACTTTCACTCACGTACAGCGGTGGCGAGCGTGGCAGTCGTATAAAAAACTTTGTTACTACATTATTAGTGTAAATATTGAGGTAAATATAAGTAAAACCTAATAATAAATAAATAAAAACTACGAAGCCGATCTCATCGGCTCGCGGCATTCTTCGCATAAATTGGCGGGCCGATGACATCGGCTCATAGTCCAACGCGAGAAATGCCGAGAGCCAACTCTCGGCACTCAAAGGGTTAATGACAATAAAATATTATTTATTTATTTTATTTAACTAAACTAAAACTATAAACCCCATGGTACCTTATTCCTATAACCCTCATCTTTTAAAAAAAAAACCTATTCAATTTTTCTACAATAGGCTAGTTTTATTACTGTAAAATATTTCATCAAACTAACAATCTGAGCGACCTATACGTTTCTCACGTTTTAAGTAGAACAATTTGTACATTCTTACAGTAGGTCATGATTACTCGTTTCAGCTAGGGGTTTTCAAATATTTTAACCTAACAGCAAAAATTGCTTAACAAACAATCAAATTCTATAATTTAGACTACAGAGAGAAAATTGTTTATGTGCAGGCGATTGTCCCAGAAGAAAACACCACAGCTAAGGGTCACCATTGAATTGGGGCAAATTGGTTGCTTTTAAATAATCCAGAAGAATTTAATCACTTCTACAAAACCCTTGGTCCTAATCTATTGACACAATCAATAGATTTAGGAGAACAATTGATAGTAGGCCTACTTGTTATATGGAGTACCACCATCACACTGCACCGTGATAGTTAGGCTAGGTTGATTTTTCATAAATATATACCAGATTATGCTTATGTTGCTTGGGCTTGGGTTCCGCTTGACCGCTCTTGTTAATTATGCTTCTAGTGGCCACATTCCCTCCCACTCAGTCAACTTTTAGAGGTCACTGCCAGTCGGAAAAAAGCACACATTGTCTGTTACTGCAGGTTGACCCGTCTCGCTTGACAATGTTTTATGCCCATATTGATTGTACTAATTTTTCGTTGTGTTTAGTGTCTTCACAATGAGTGACAGTTCATTTATGACAAACCAACCTAGCCTTACTGGTATGGCACGCTGTAAAACATGATAGGTACTCCGTAAAACTCTCATGTACCACACTAGGCCGACTCATAGATAAAACTTTTCTCAGTCACAAGGTAATTTCTCAAAATTGTGTGGAACATGCAATTTTGAAAAAGGGCCTAGGCCCTATTACTAACTTTGTTGGGTTTATCAGTAGACACCTACATTAGGTAACACATAGGTTTTCTAAGCCCTACTACTCTACCTTAATCATGATTTGGGTTTGCTAATTTAAGTTACAGTAACTTGTGTCCTACAAATATTATAGGCCTATATAACCCTAGTTAAGACACCCAGTCCTATGCGGGTATGGTCTTTCAACTGTTAAAGTATGCACCTATTTTATTTGGATAAAAAGTCTTAAGTTGCACTTGCTATATCTGTAGTAAATAATTAAAAGAGTTAAATTATGAGGTCTGAGGGGCTCTAATAATCACATTTTATGTACAAAGTCAAAGATTTAACATACTTGTTAAACCATTTTCTGTTATGAGAATAGGGCCAGGACTATAAAAATGTACTAGGTAGCTGCATTATCAGACTATATATAACTCTGACAAGCATAAGGGTTTGATACACAGAAATAATTGAACAAAGGCAATAAACATACTAACAATTAATAAATCAACAGTTGTAATCAATATGTGAGGCGGAAAGGAAAAAGGGACCTCTTCGCGGCAATTTTAGATTTTGAGTTATTCATATTTTGGAATTCCTCATTTAATTCCTAACAATTTGGCGCAAGTCCCACGAGTCTACGATTTTTTTTTGTTAAAGTTATAGGACTTTGAAATTACATGAGAGAAATGGGCCATTTTTGAGAAAAATCAATTTGAACATTTCAAATAAGCATAAAACATATATTTTTCATATTTAAGCTACGATTTTGGTATCAAAAGAAAGCCCTAAATGTCGTCTGTAATGGGAATACCTATTTTTGCCTTAACTCACAGTAGTTTTCAAGAAAATAATGTTTTTATCGAAGCATGTCGTGAAAAGTGATATTTCAGAAAAGGGACCTCTTCGCGGCCCTATGTTATTTCTCCATAACGAATCGCAAAACTCCCGAAAGCGACCTCTTGGCGGCCATGGTTACTTACAAAAACAGCAATGAGTTATAGACAAGACAGTCACAACGATAAGACTGCTTGATGATATCAGATATCACATACAAAACGTAAACATCAAAATCGCCTGCATCGCCGGGGTTCAACCGAGAGCGGTTCCCAGAGCTGCCAACTGTCCTCCCTACTGTGGCGCAAAACTCCCGTAATTTATTGTTTCGACAGTACATAAACGTATCAAAATTAGAATGTATTACTTAATAATAATATCAATAGTTAATAATACAATAATCAAAGCTTAACATGCAGTTTTAGGTGTGTCAGTTCAACTACTAAATGTATTTGGATTTTAAACCTGTAAAGAAAAGGTAGCTGGGATCAAGAAAGGGATTTTTATTAACAGAAGACGTTCTAGATTTACAATAAACTCGTAGTAGTTCACCTCGTCACCGCTAGAATTCGTCAGAGTGCAGTTTTCAAAGTGTTGCATAGCTATCTGATTTGTTTTAAAAAGGGACCTGTTCGCGGCAATGTTATTTCTCCATAAGCGCAAAGAGGCACCTTTTCTCAAGCTAGACATCGACTACTTTAATCATTATTTTGAATGTTTTATTCGATTACAACAGTTTTGTAATCGATTTCAACCGGTAAAGGACGAAATGGAGCATATTAAAATGCAAACAACCGAAAATCAATATTTTTGACCTCAATCGATAAAACTGCCCGTACTAAAATTTTTACTTTGCCGCGAAGAGGTCCCTTTTTCCTTTCCGCCTCACAATATGGGACATGGCTACCTTAACAGCATTATTAATTTGAATATACTTGAAATACGCCAACTAAATACTAGACCAATATTTTGTATAGTTAAATAACATTTGAACGAATTATAATTAAACCTAAAGAACACTACAGTTATTCAAAAAAACTATTTTCGTAATTTTATCATGGTACAACATAAAACTTGACATGACAACACTTGATGAAGATTTGGAAGGTTTCGTTCTCGTCTGCAGTAGTGCAGTGTAAACAAAACGAAGTGACTACGTACACGTCCAATGTAAAGGCAAATTCACATCGCTACCGCTTAGGTTAGGTTAGGTTAGGTTACGTTACGTTAGATAAGGTTAGGTTACGTTAGGAGGTTTTCTGGCCCTCAATCTGTTTTAAAAAATCACAGGAAAAGTAACGTACGGTGCATAATTTGGAACGGACGTGAACAGTAGCGGCTCACGTCGGACGTGTACGTAACCTCTAACCTAGCCTAAGCCTAAACAAAAACAATGACGTTACTCAATGTGTCAGATGAGCCAATCAGATGTCTCCATTTAGTCCATGTTGCAAAACTAATACTGAAAGAAAAACGAAGTGACTGCATACACGTCCAATGTAAAGGCAAATTCACTTCGCTACCGCTTAGGTTAGGTTGGGTTAGGTTACGTTACGTTTTGTTACGTTAGGTTAGGATAGGTTAGGTTACGTTAGGTTAGGTTAGGAGGTTTTCTGGCTCTCAATTTGTTTTAAAAAACACAGGAAAAGTAACGTACGGTGCATAATTTGGAACGGACGTGAACAGTAGCGGCTCACGTCGGACGTGTACGTAGCCACTGCCAAAGAAAAATTGTGCCTCCTGTCCTGTCCATATCGGTCGGTGTTTTGAGGTCTGCAGATGCCTTTTTACCAGTCAAAGGCTTAAAAATAAAATAAATAAACATTATTAATGGGTTGGGGATAGATAAAAAGTATTCTTACGTCACGTTTTCAGCTGTTTATTGTTTGAAACTAACATGAAACTAAACAAAGAATCATAAGGGGAAAAGGAGTCTAAATGAAACAAAGAATTATTATTCTTATACACACACACACATATATATATATATATATAATTGTTAGACATATATATATATATTTTTGTTCAACATGATCAGCGATAACATTTTCTTCCTGTGGGCTGAAAACTGTCTGTTTTCCATGGGACCCAATATATTATCCACATACATGATCATTGATCACGACATTACTTCTTTACTGCCTGCTCTAACATCTTGGCTCTTGATTTATTTTTGTTCATCTGTGAGACTTCACAAATAATTTTTCATAAATTAAAAGCACAAATTTTAATAACAAACACAGATAGGTACTGTATCAGGGCTAAACACCACAATGTTGTTATTAGTTATGGCAGGAAATCTGCTTTTTTCGCCAGTAACGGCAGACGCTAGTCGCAACAGCCGGCCCAACAGTCACATCCACGGAGTATTATAAAAGTGTCGGGGATTACAGTGGAATACGTAAATGTGATATATTTTTTTTTTAAATATATGTTAGTAGTCTAGCCGGGAAGTTAGAACCGGAAATGGTATAGTGGTTAGAGCGCGTTTTTCCGGAAAAAGTAAGAAGACAATTTTCCCGCCAAATTTTCCCGCCAAATTTGCGCGCCAAAAAAAATTGGTGCCAAACCTAACCTCACTTTTCTTGCCTCCAAAGTGTTACCAACTTAGCAGAGCTAATGTACCATACATAATTATATGTATCATATATAAATATATGTACCATATATAACGCCACAGTGTATAATCATATATATGTACCATAATAGTGTATAATATACCATCACCAGAAAGGTAAGTGGCTATCTAACCTCACTTCCGCTGTGGTTAGCCTTCCGTGGCTAGACACTTAGCCAGTGTTGCCACTCTAAACGCTACCTATAAACCTAAATCAGTTACGAAAAATTATTATTATTATATGTATATATATGTAATATGTCAAACTATCTAAATTATTATATGTATATATTACGTCACGCTACGATGTGTTACCAACCTATGGCAATGTATATTTCGCTAGAAAGTGCCGCTAACCCAATATATAAAACTATTACATGTATATATCGCAAGAAAGTGTTGCCAAAAAACCAAAAATCGCTAATATCTCGAAAACGGTAAGTCCTAGGGTCATTCTGACCCCAGAAAACTGCCTACTACGTAGTGTAGGCACTCCAGGGGGGTAGCTACCCATATGAAAAATCTTAACCAAAATGTTGCGGGTTGCATCTCAAAAAATGAAGGGGCAAATTTTCAAAACTAAATATCTCAAGAACGGCTTGGCCGATTTTCACGAAACTTGGCATGTATGTACCTGTTAACCTCCGCTACATATTACAAAAACCTAAACTCTGTACTGCAGGTAGTATCAAAATAATTGAAGGAGTCATACTTTAAAAATCAATATCTTAAGAACGGGTGGGACGATATAATTGAGACTTGACATGTGGATACTTGTTAACATCCTCTAACCTTCAATTTTGTTGGAGGATAGAAGAGGGTTGTTTAGGGGATGATGGAGGGTGTAAAACTTTAAAATTTAATATATTGAGAACGGCTTGGCCGATTCTAATGAAACTTGGTATATAGGTACCTGTTAACCTCCGCTACTATTTAAAAAAAACTTAAACTCTGTACTGCGGGAAGTATCAAAACAATTGAAGGAGCTATATTTTAAAAATCAATATCCCAAGAACGGCTTGGCCGATTTTAATGAAATTTGGTATGTATGTACCTGTTAACATCCTTTACATCTTACAAAAAACAACCTCTGCACTGCGGGCAAGTATCAAAATAATTGAAGGGGTACTAATAAATACCTTAAATCTCGCAGCATAATCGGGGGGAACGCGGTGGTCTAGTGGTTAGCGTCTTGGACTACGGTTCAGGAGGTCCCGGGTTCGATTCCCTCTTTACATTCTTCATCAAAGGTGTCGTACATTTCTGGATGGACTCTCCCTTTACCTACAGGTACGTTAACTCGTGCTACATCTACTTTAAACGTGTCGGTAGATTTAATGGATTCTGAATTTGACTGAACAATACCCCGAAAACTTCCCAAAGGACATCGCAGGGAACATAGCATGATCTAGGCTAAGTAAGGCATACTCCCACAGGGGGAACTTTTATAAAACTACAAACTAACCTGTAATAGAACAAAGAAAAATACAAGTCAGAATAAATCCGAGAGGAGTGGTGACGATTAGTTCGCCCGAGCCTCAGCCAGTTGCTATGGTACCATCACTCTGTGTCTTGAACATATATGTAGTTCATTCCTAAACAAACATCAGCTTTGAAGTATTGAGCCTAAACCTACAGTGAAAGACAGTGGTGACCTACAGTGGACCACAGTGCCTATACTACTTCACTCTAGGGTGTCTACTGTTAATATACCATCACCAGAAAGGTAAGTGAAATAATACTCACGAAATATGCTTTATATCTATATTTACATAAAAATGGTTATTCTTCTTCTTCTTCACCTCCTCCGACCCCACTCCCCATCTCTTCATCTTCATTTCCTCCGCCTTCACTCCCCAGCTCTCCAGGTTCCGCTCCTCTCTCCATCTCTCCAGGCCCCGCTCCTCCGTCTCCTCTCCACCTCTCCTCAGGTCCCGCTCCTCCGTCTCCTCTCCACCTCTCCTCAGGTCCCGCCAGCCACAGCCTTCCCCCGTCAACTGTAACAGAAAAACATTACGGTTAGCCACTGCCCCTACTTAACCTGGCCATAATCTATCGTTAAATAAAATTTTGAACGCTCACGTTTCCCCACCACGGTAAGCCTTTAGGCTAGGCCGTAGGAGCGTCGGCACGTTCTTTTTGGTTACCCAGAGCTTCCCCTGGAGAACTAACCTCTGGGGTGAGAGGCCCCAACCATCGCCTCTCACAGTGGTAGCCACTCCATAACAAAATGCTACCTCCTTTTATTTTTTTTGTATTCTCTGTCAATCCGTTCATTGTGTATGAGGAAGGTAGTCATTTACTAAGACAAAGTCCGTTCATTTTAAGACCTTTCAACTCTACATTTACTAAGATAAACAGAGAATCTTTTGTTTTTTTATATTTTTTTTGTATTTTTATTTTTATATTTTTTTTGTTGCGCCTTTCCATCCGTTTTTCCCTGACAGTCGGAGGATTACAACAAACTGTTTCACGGTTTTTTAGGCCAACCTCCCCACACCCCTGGACTTACAAAGGGTTTAGCCCTGCCTGCTGGGTGAGCGGCTGCCGGGTCTTTTTTTTTATTAGACCCCACTCGAAAATATTTTTCGAGCGTAGTACTTCGCGGACATCAAGGCGTAGTTTTCATTTTTATTTCTATGTACAATACAATCTACAAGTTCATAACTATCGCTACTATTTACAATATTAATCTCTTTAACATTACGGTGAAATTCCCGGAGGAATTGAGCCTTTTCATGACCCTTTGTATAAATAGTTTCAAAAGGTTTACAGAGTGAGCTTAAAAGCTCCTCACTATACTCTACTTCGCCATCGTCCCACTTAATGTGGTGATAATGACGGGTCAGCCAACGGGCTGTCCTTTGCATTTTACTATTTAAACAATCAAAGCTATGGAGGTCGGAACACAATCTGTGTTCTATACGACCTCCCAACTATAGCAAGTTCTTTAATAATAAATCTGTTATTATTGCTTTTGAAGCCGTGGAATTGAACTATAGCTTCCATAATGAAACCTCTTGATATAGACGGTCAGCTACGTGAGGCGGTAATTGATCCGTACACTGTTCAGCATCGGTTAATACTTGATTAATAAAAACTTTAATAATATCCTCTATATAAAATAATTCTAATAGAGAGCGGCCGATTAAAGGAATATTTCTTACAAATTGATCCCACTCATTAAAGTTTAGAGTCAAGGAGTGGTCACCGTCAGAGACACAAACGTACTGCTGACCAAAAATTGTAGTGACCCTTATAAACCGATAAGGGTAGATCAGGGTAGAAGGCGCCCCGCCTTCTACCGATATACAACACTGATATTTACCCAAGAGTGCTAAAGTTATTTCATTGAACCTGTCAACTAGCTGACAGTAAGAATCGTAACTCCAAAATACAACGCCTTTTCTCCCTTTAATCAATACACCCAAACTATTATCCCGATTTTTAAAAATACCCGACACGATACATTTAGTCAATTCGAGGCCCAAGAAATGGACTGACTTTAAAAATACACCGGTCATTAAATTTATAGGCTCGACTGACCGAGGGAGTGGCACAGCGTCTGCCTCCGGTGAAGTCATCTCTGCTACTGATCGTCTTCAGAGTCTTCAGACTCTGTCTTACAATCGCTATTGTCAAACTCTGTACACCGTTTAACTATAACGCTATCGGCCCCCGGGGGTAATTGAAAGTTTTCTTCAGAGCTATCAAATGTATAACTGTCTAATATTTCCCTTCTAACTAAAACCCAGTCTTTGTAATATTCTACTTCAACCCAATCGTAACGACGCATGTTTACTCAACGACTACTAGCCAGAGACTGAACTAACGGACAAACGGATGTATTCTTTTTTACCCCCACCCCTTTGATTAAAATACGAGTCACGTGACCCTCTGGGCCCACAGTTTAAAAATTACACTGGAAATCTTTTCTTCCGTTAATTTTATACGTCTCAAAAACCTGGCTCTGTCCCGCGCCATTTGTTCCCATTCTGATTTTCTATCTTCAGCGGGCAAACTGTATATTTTTGTAACTACCGGGTCGGAGAAACTAACTCGAGATTTTCCTGACATCTCCCGTGATTGGTGTGTATGTGTAGTGACAGTCGTGGATTATGAGACAGTATGCCCAAGTATTGGCTGGGATGGGAGTTTTAGCTTGAATCTCAAGCCTGACGTCCACTGGCCCTGTTTTAATAGTATCGTCCTGTTTTGAACAGTCAATTACGTATAAAGGGCACTTGGTTTTAAAATCGTCAAAGTTTAATATAGGTGAACCAATTCTTCCGTAATACGAGTTTTGGAAGGTAGCAAACATGTCATAGAACAAGGCGGTGTTCCCACGAAGGTTATCGTACGGGTAAAAGTTTGAGTTTAAATAAAGTTTTACATCAGTTAGGTCGAAAGCGTCAAATTGTGACATGTCCTTTGTTAAGTCGTTCTTTCTACCTGTCTGAAAAGCCAGAACAACATACCGGGGTTTTTCCGTTTGGTTAGACGTTTTCAGTGTCCAAGATAATGTTTCAGTATTCGGAAGGTTCGGGTATTCAATCATTTCCCATTGACGGAATGGGAGATGGATCGCGGGATCTTTCTCAATAAATTTATACAATTTTAATTTTTGAGCGTCATTTACTGTTATATGAGGCATACGCCAGTAGATTTTTTCAATTTTTCATTCTAAAGCCCCGGCCTCCGTAGTTTTTACAGCATTATTATCTGTAGCCGAGCGTAAAAATATTAATTCTTGTTTTACGTTTACCAACACCCGCCTGTAGTCTTCGGCGAAACCTAGCAAGAGTTTTAGAGGTATAGAATATATAAAATTGGTCACTTTTTCAGAGTTACCAGGGCCTAGCCAGCAGGCGTTCTTGAGAGTGTTTGTTTCTTCCGAGCGAATGGATAGGATATTTTTTAAAGTAGTAGTAATACCGACATTTTTTGTTCTATCAATCTCCTTGCCACAAACCTCGTAGCGGATTTCTTCAAACAAAAAGGCCACTGCGTTATTTACAAAGGATACGTCCAGAGCAGCCCCATCCGTCTTTTTAGCGCTGACTTTACCGTGAATCACAATAAAGCTTTCAAACGGAGCTGTAATTATGTCCTGTTGTAATATCGGTATTCTAATTTCATCATTATTATTGTAAGTTGTACTTGCATACGGCTGATGTGAGTGTAACTCCATCCCTGTTATCAAGTCATCGTACACAGCCTGGCTGTCTATCACTAGCAGCGCCATATTTTAATACTTTAAAACCGAGAGAACGAAGGAACGATACGTTTTTACAAGTTAACACCTTGACTTTCTGAACACTACTGACTTGCTGCCCTGCGGGCATTCCCCTAAATAGTAGCCCCATTACTGTGCCTGAGATGTAGTCTAACAGAAATTCTTTCTCCGCGAAAGTTAACAAGATTACCGTCCTGGTCTTTTAGAGACACTGTCAAGTTGTTGATCCTTTGACTGATGACCGGTAAATAAATGACATTCCTCGGTAATTCTATTATTTTATAGCCCGGTGGTTCGGCCGGGTAGAACTCGTGTATAACATGACCCTCGACTCCGTTCAAGTTTGACCCGCGTGTGACATTACATTCGACCCGTATAGAATTAACTTTTATTATATCTACAGGTAGTTCCGAAACATGTTGTTTATTAGCCTTGTATATTTGTTTTTTGTAACCCAAGAGTGTCCCCAACGATTGTTCTTTAGTAAAGTCAATTTTTTTAGAACAATATATCGTAACCTTTAAAGTGTTGTTATTTGGTTTTAATGTAAACTGGATTTCTTTCGGCAGTTGAGATTGTATATATTTTTCAATGTCCTCAATTTCGTAAGACCCTTCAGGGATTGTAATACTTTTATCATCACCGTAGTAAAACTTATCATTAATGTCTTTCTCAATGTTTGCTATAGAATTATAAGTGGTCAGTTCAATTAAACCAAGTTCCCATTCACCCTTGCTAACATCTCTGGGAAACGCTAGCTCGTGCGATAAAACACTAGTAGCTCCCGTGAGACAAAACATTACTTCAGAGAAACTTTAAGCACAAATGTCCGCAAACAACTGAGTCAAACTTCCGTTGCCTTTCATAATTATAGTACAGTTCACATCCACTCAGGTATCGTGAGATCTCCTGTGGTGGTCTTAAGTTTCCAAAACTGTCATAGTAATAGACTTCTTTATCAATCTTCTTGTAACAAACCCAGTGAGTACCCTGCCCAGTTGTACTGTCCAAGTTAACTATAGCAGATTCACATTTTCTCGGGCGTTTCGGTAAACTGTCCCGCATGTATATCCCTCTAAAGTTTGGAATTTTTAACAACCTCGCGTATTTGATTAAATCATAATTTGTAAGTGGTTTTATCGGTATTGAGATGCTTTTTTTCGTTCTCCTTTTCTTTCTTCTACCTGCATCTTTCTTAGTACCCGCACCTTCCTTTCTATAGGGTCTTAGATACAATCCTCGGCCTCTGGTACGTTTAGCGGGGCGTTTCTTTTTACGGCCTCCTCCAAATTTTGTTTTTGCCTTCATAGCTGTGGTGACTGCCCAAGCAGCGGCTTTTTCACCAACACCGGCGTTACTGGACTTGAATCTCTGCCAAGCGCGTTCCGCCAACTCTTTATCAGCTTGCCTTCGCCTCTCACTATCGGAGTAACGCGAGTATGCTATATCGTGGACCTTACAGGCTTCGTCTAGCCCGTTTATTCCTTTGTCTCCTCTTGCCAATCTCTCTTTTAACCTCGTGCCAGGTCCACAGTACTGATAACCGGGGATGTGTAATTCGACAGGTAGTAAATCTATAGCTTTGTTCAACACCGATGAAACAATACCTCCGCCTCGCACGACCGCTAGTTTACGTCTGAGAGGTTTCCTTCTAGTCTTAGTCATTTTATTGTAAATATCTAATCACCTCGTACAGTCTATTCAGCAGAGTCTCACGTATACACGGAATTTTTAAAACTTCAAAAATGTCAGGCACCGTACGAGACACAGCGTTTGTGAACTCGTTGTACTCAAAGACCCCACTGTCAGTTATAAAGTAAATCATCCCGTTTATATATCTAAAGGCACCACGACTGTGAGCGGGGATACCGTACAGTGTAGACGAAACCATACCCATAAACACCCCAGTAAAGTCGCACTCGTTAATTTCAATCAGATACCAATCGTTAATAATCATGTAGCTCTTCCCCGTGTTAGTTGCAAAGGCCGCGTTAACTTTGTGTACCGTTCTACCGGCTATGTTATTGACATTATACATTGTAATGAAGGACAGTGAAGGGTATCTAAATAAAAATACTTCATTGCCCACAAACAACGCGATATCCCCATTCGGCCTCTGGTAAATGGCCGATATTTCAGTAAAGTTTCGTGGTAAGAATTTGAGACAGTGTGATATACTTCTTGGCCGTGTTGAATCCTCAGGAATCCTGTCTGCAGGGTCCAGACTTATAATCCATACATAATCCCTAAAGAAAGCAAATATCCTTTTGTTCACAATAACGTACGTATCAATTTGACCTTTTAATTCGCAAATATCGCGTTTTTCAAATGTTTCGGGTGGTGTCTCAGGTGTTGTACTGCTTGGTGTGGTAGAGGTTGTTGTAGTTGTCGTAGTGGTGGTAGTAGTAGTGGTAGACGATGGTTTGGGTGATGTAGGGGGCCGACCATACAAAAACTCCATAGCGAGTCTGTCATCTCTACTTAGTTCATATTCGTTCAAGTCAACAATTCCTGCAGGATCCCTATTGAAGTTAAACATTACAGATTTATCATCGCCGGAATGGTCCAAGCCTAGGGCGTGACCAATCTCATGAACCAAAGTTAGAAAGAATGAAATGTTTCCATATCGTGGTAAATCCTTAGTGAAATCCCAGTTTTCTTCCGAATCAAAGTGTATGTCCGTTTGGTTATAACCGGTGTTGGGGAGATAGGCGTGAGCCAAAACTAACCCAGGACCGTCAAAGTCATAAGGGCAAGTATCTTGTCTAGAGTAAAATACATGTTGTCTAGATGCTGAGAACGATATTATTATTGTGGGGTGTTTAATATCCTTTTTAAAAGTAATATTAGCGTGTTTGGCCCATAAATCGAACGCTTTTTGAATTAGGTGGGGGTACTGTGGTGTTCCGTATTGATACCAGGTTATTACTGATGTATTCCACTTTCTATTGGGTAAAGCCGAGAATGGTAGTATATTGTCTTTATGTCCGCATCTGGGAGTTTTCATAAGCTTCAGAGTGTCATCATCAAATATGCCCGTTGGCTCAAGACGAAAATTCTCTTGAAATTGTTTCACTGCAGAAGTAATGTCCTGTGTCAAAGCGTTTTTCTCGAGATAACCATAATAAGTCAAATAATCTACTGACTTGTTGCACGAGGCAAAAGGCAGCATAAACAGTAAGAGAACCAACATCTTCGACGGTTCGGAGTAGACTAATCAGTATTCCTCGGCTTAAGTGACTTTATATATTCAGCTTCCGTCCTGAGAAGATTGGGGAAAGGAACAGTATCATCAAATATCCCCGTGGGCTCAAAACGAAAATTCTCTTTAATTTGTTTCAAGAGAAGCTCCACTCAGTCCCTCTTCAGTCATAAAGAGATCATAAGTATCAGGCGGAAGAGGTTTGACGTCTTCTACTTTAGGCTCTTCACCACCTTCTAACCCGTCAGCAAACAAAACTTCCCAGTTTAATTCATAATTTTCACCCGGCGTGCCAGCCCTACCAGTTTGTTTTTTGTTAATATAATTAAAGAGCATTGTACCAAATTTGTTCAACCGTTTCTCGTGAAAATCTTTATTACTAGTTATTAGACCTTCGCATTTTGACAGTCTGGCCTTGAGACCGGTTAAGTCAAACTGTTGATTAGCGAGGTTAGTGGTTATAGGCAATATCTCTTTTTCCACGTATGCCTTTGTCACTGCATCGCTGGGGTCTGTTGGTAAAGCTAAATTAGTTATTTGTTTATTATTAGCGTCATATTTATCGTTGGAGATAGTCATACTCAGTTTTTTTAGTGTGCCCAAATTAACTGCGTCCAAGGAATCTACAGGGTTAGCTACACTCCATAGTCTTTTGTTTTGCATATTGAATCTCTGAACGTCAGAAGGTATAGATTTATGGTCAACATAATTCTTTGTAGCAGCGTCGAGTGGTTGTACCGGTGTAGCCAATTTACATAAGCATTTATTTTGCATATCATAGTCACCTTGGGGCGTTAAATTGAAACCCTCTCCCTTGGGAGCTTTGACGGCCTCACCTCGGGATTTCCGGCTACTACGTCCAAACTTGTCAATGGTCATTTTAATAATGCTTTAAACCTACTGTTACCAGCCCCTTTTATATAGCCGGCCTCTCAGTTCCTCGACGATACTCAGTATTTCATTGCCATGGACTCTGTTTCCAGTCTCTGTTGACATGGCTATGTGTCTTAGTCTACTTACCAATTCATTGGCGTCGTCCCAGTGTATAATATCACGGGATCTTGCATTCTTCCACGCTAGACCTTTGCCCACTCTGGCCGGGAATAGGTCTTTTATAATTCTTCTGTACTTTAGATTGTTGTCCCTTCTAATTTGATTTTGGAATTGTATCCTCTCTTGTGAGCGTTGGTGGCGATAATAATACTCTTATAGGTATTAAGATCGTCTTCATCTTATATATCCTCGTCAGGGGTTCTCTTAAATATGAGCTCATACAAACCTTCGGTAGGACTATATCTTGTTTTGTTTATTAGAATAGTTCCATCGTTGTCAAAGTCTAACACCTTATCTCCCATCATTAAAGTACTGCCTTCGTATCTAGGGCCGTAGTCATGATCAATAACTCGGACCTTACCGCTAGCATCTTTTAAAAGCAGTGTCATATATCTCACCGTAATGGGGTTACTAAACTGACTTTCAATATATTGGGACGCTGTTTCCAGTCCCGAAGGGGTCGATACAATTTGCTTTAAAACGCTGGTTTCAGGTGTAGATACACTCTGTGGAATAAATTCAGCTATTTCTCCTTCATCATCTGTAGTATCGTATTCCATTGGCTCTTCTTTAAAGGTTTCGGGTTCAGTTTTTATGTCGGCTGTGTTTGTTGTCGTTTTTCTAAGTTCTTGAATAATTGGTTTATACTGCTTCTCAAGCAAAATATCACTTTCCTCGGATCCTTCCTTAAACATTTGATATTTCCGTTTAATAGCATTACGCAGCTCTATGAGCCGGTTTGTCAGTTGCTGTTTACTGCTTCGCTTCATAGTCATAAATGATAACTTTCAACCAACACATCTAGATTTAAGGCATTCCGACTTGCCTGAAAACAGGGGCTTTCTTACTGCAGTAGTTTCGGCAAAATTTATTATTTTCCTTGAAATAGAAAGAGCACAAGTTTGATTTAACATTATGAAGTTGAGCGTTAAAACCTCTTAAATCGTTGTATGTGTAGGTGCGTACTATTATAGTTCAGTTACAAAACTGTCCATTCCTACCCTGTACCTTCCCTTATAAGGGTCCAGTGTTTTGTCAATCGTCAGAAACCAAAGTACCCAAAGTTGTCTCGCCACGCTTGAGCGCATATTTCTTTAAATTTTTCAAATGACATGTCTGTAGTGACATGATCGGTGTATACATGTCTTAGGTTCTTCTCGTCTTGTTTAAATAAAATAATAAAGTTACAGTTATCCCTCACCAATTGTTTGGGTATAGCACTGTATGTCTGCCCTAAATAAAATGTATCTAAATTGTTGTGTCTCCCCATGGTAAAAAAGTTACGTATATTGTTATGTTTTTTCGCAGATATATCGTCAAAGATCATTATAGAGTTTGGTTTAGCTTGATTTGGGTGTATAACTAAACTATTATCGTCAGATTCATGATACCCAACCTCCTTAGGCATAACCTGTTTAAGTAATTTGTATTTAGGTTGATAGAGGGACTTTGAAAAAACATAGATATTTTCAAATCTTAAACCGTTTTGGTCAAACAATAAATTGAATAAAACATTGGTCTTCCCACAGGAACTCGGCCCCGCGATTATACAACGTATTGAATCCGGCAGTAATACACCGTGTTTATTATTCTTAACCATGCCCGTTCCCGAGAAATAATCATCAAGATTCACTAGAGGAAAACCGACTTCCTGTTTCTCAATCCGCATAATGACTGATTACATCACCATACTTGCAAACAGATTTATACATCCTGTGGCCTTCAACGGAAGTCGTGACCAGCCTCTATCACACCAAGTCCTTGGCATCAATCCAACTGTCATGGCTGCTATCATACCCCCTCCATCGTACAAATAGTCTGTCTCCTTTCCTTTTTAATACTTTGTCAACTAAATAAACGTCACCGGTTTTTGACTTGCTAATTTCTTCAGCATAAAACCCACCTTTAAGTATTTCCCCTCTGTTATCTTTTAATATGTATGTTATTGGTTATGTTGGTTTAATCGCGTATACTGTAAACGTCTCATTAGTCCAATTAGGCAAATACCCTTTCTTAAATACTCTTTTTACTTTACTGATTCTAACACTGTCACCTAATTTTATTTTTTGTTTAAGAATTTTATGTTTTGGTTTTTTAACTTTATTTATTCTCTTTAGAATGTCTTTGACATGTTTCTGTCTTACATCCTGGGGTTTCATACCTATAGTCCTGTGCTTTGTGTGATTGTAAGAATTTACAATTTCTGGCAATAGACTTACCCACTCATAACTACCTCTGGCAGTAAATAACTTGTACATTTTTGTCTTGAGAGTTCTGTTTAATCTTTCCACTATACTTGCTTTTAGTTCTGAATACGTAAAATAGTGATTGATTTTATACTTTTTCATTAGAGCATTTACATGTTTATTAAAAAAAGTCGGTACCTTGATCCGTTTGAAAATTTTTTATTTTATATTTAGCTAAGATGGGTTCTAAAGCTTTAGCGACTTGTGGCCCTGACTTGTCTTTTAACGGAACAGCAAAAGCTAGTTTTGACACACAGTTAATTATCGTGAGAATATACTTGTAGCCTTTGTTAATCTTCGCATAAGGCTACATTTCAACGAGATCAGCCTGGTAAAGGCCCGTTAGCCCCTTAAGGGTAACTTTACGCCTAGTATAGTTTCTCCTGGCAGGACGATGTAGTTCATTAGCTATAGCGTCCATTGTCAAAATGGTAAGTTTATTCAGATTTCGCTAGTTTTATACTGAATGTTTGCTTGGATGGGGTTTGAGACCATCCGTGCATGTGCACCCAGGTTAAACATTATTCCGTGCGTGAGTCAATCCAGATTACCTGGTTGATGCCCAGTACAGACTAATGTCCTCTCCCTTTGAGCAAACAAAGGATAGAGATTTTTTTAAAGACAAACCATGGCCCCTCCACCGCCATGGCCCGTGGAGACCTTCCAAAAACAAACTAGCTGTCTCCCCCGTTTATTTTTTTATATTTTTTACTTTTATACTTTTTTGTATTTTACTTTTATATTTTTTTTTGTTTCACCCACCGGACCGTTCCAAGGAGTAGCCAGGGTGTTAGCCAGGCGCCTAAATGTACAAGGTCCTTCTTTCACCCGAGGTCTTTTCGAAGGAGTAGCCGGGGTGTTAGCCCGGCGCCTCAATCTACTGGACCCCTCATTCACACATGGGTTGTTCGAAGGAGTAGCCGGGGTGTTAGCCCGACGCCTCAATCTACTAGACCCCCTTTCAGGTTTACGGGGCTTTTCGTCACCCACGCCATTGACCTTCATTCAGGTTTACGGGGCTTTTCGTCACCCGCGCCAGAGACCTCCATTCATACAGTGGGGATTTTTTGCATTATTCAAGACTTGCTCAACTATATTTACAGAGGTGAGGATATCGTTATGGGCAGATTCAAAGTGATTACCATAACTCCTCATAACCTCTTTAGCTTTATTTAAAATATATTACAATTCATTGTTATTACTTACAATATATTACTAAGGGGAAGTCAACTCAGTGCAGTTCAGAGAGTATATTTCAATCATTACACTTAACTTCCTCATCAATATTTACTGATACTGTACAACACTGTACGGGCAGATCATTAAATATATAGGAGATTATATGAGACATTTTAAACAAACAAATCCAAAGTAAGGTTATGTTACGCAAAGAGCAGCACAGGGAGCGAATCGCTCCTCCCGTAATTCCTGTCGGGTTACTCGAGTCTTTGTATCTTTTTATAGCCAAATGGTAAGGTGTCGTACTCACCCTCGAGCCTCCTTTTAGGTCCTGTGATTTTAAACTTTTTAATTTCACTTACTGTTACAATATCTCTGTCTTTAGTCCTCCTGATTCTGTTTTCTTCAATTTCTAAAATTTCAGCAGTTTCACTAAGGACCATCTTTTTCAATTGCTCAAAGTTTAGCGTTTCGGAGGTTTTTAGGTTGAGGGTGAGGCCTTTGATTTTACACACAGATTCTAGTTTTTGTTTGTTGGTTGACCAGACAAGGTATGCGTAAGTTTTAGGCCCCCCAGAAACGAATTCAACAATATAAGAGCCGGTTCCGTACTCGCTTGCCAATTCATCGGTCATTTCCCCGAGGTAATCTCCCGTAGGGACCCTATACAACCCTCCCCGGTAGAAATAAATACATGAGTCCGTGTCATAGTAAAGGACTTGACCTCCAAGAGCATCCAAGTGTTCATAAAGTTTAAGTCTCGCCTGGGCAGTGGTGTAGGCCGCAATTACAACATTTACATTTCTCAAAGGTTCCCCAACTTCCTCAATATATTCCCAGTTTACAACAACAACCTCTTCGTTAACAAGCTGGATCCTATTGACTTGAACTTCTGGACTTATTAACATGTTAAACAAAACTTTAGATTCCCTTACAATTGTTGCTTTAGTTTGGTTCTCCCTCTGTCCGAATTTTCCCCAGAATGAATTTAACATTAATTTTGCCAATTGTCTCAAACCCCCGTTCTTAACGATTCTGTCCTTGTCCAATTTAATACCCTCATGTTGGAAATAGTCTGAAATGTATTTATCTTTATATTCTTCTGTCTTACACCAGCTAGGATAGCCTGAGGCTTCCTGCTTCATTTTCAAGAATTTATTAATTAAATCGGTAAAAAGCCCCCCTTTCTCGTATGTGGCTACCTCGTACTCCCACAACTCATACATATCAAGCACAACGTATCCTTTCTCTACAGATTTCCTGATTTCATCCATAGTCCATGTCCCAACTAACGCCCTTTCACTACTCTCATGTTCACAATCCCCCTGATTTTGAGTTTCCCCGCAAGTTTTACACAACACAAACATCAATTTATTATTCATTTTTGTTGGGAGTACGGGGTGGTAGAGATCCCGAGGTGGCAGAATTTTGCATTTTAGCAAACCATCTTTATTTAGTCCCCTCTGCCTGCACTCCCTATCTCCCACATAGATTGTGGGGTGGCCCAAAGGATATTTGCCATATTTATTTACATAGGGGTAGAGAGAACAAACATCTACATATTGGATAGATTCTCCCCCTTCACATTTATAATACGTTTTTGCATTGCCCGTTCTGCCTCCAAAGAACGCTTGTCTAGGGTCAAGGGGAAGGTTGTTGAGGATCGGCAAGCTGTTCAAGTGTTTAAGGTTTTTATCTTTCTTTAATTTACGGAACTCACACTCCCATATTACTGCAACTTCGTAATCACTGATTTTTGACATCTTTTTCAAAGTTCTTTCATATCTTAAATTAAGTGAATCTGAGGGATCCTCCTTCAGAGGAGCCTCTCGATTGTAAGGGAAACATTTTGGACACCCGTGCCAATAACACCCGTGGAACTCATAAATTCTCTCACCATCAAACCCGTCTACTTTTAGCCCGTTAATTTTAACTTCTTTACCCCGGCCAGCGTGCTCAATCCTCACTCCCCGTTCCTCCTCTTCCCAGCTTAGCCATTGAAGGGCCGCTACAGATTGGTTGTCAGTCAGTCTGTAACCGTTTTTAGGAATCAAGCCAATTGTGTCTGGTTTTAGAAAATTGCGGCGGAAGGCCAAGTTACAGGCACTGGCAATAGTTACGGCCTCGAGGAAAGGGTCTACGTTACATTCTTTCAAGAAAATACTTCTGAATTTAAGACAGGACTGTGCTAGGATTTCTACGTCTGAAATACAGTACTCCAGGATTTCTTTTTGAAAATCAAAAATATAGTTACTCGCTACTTGTTCCTCGTACCAAATCTCAAAGGCCTTGTGTGGTTTCTCAAACATCGACTCTGGGCAATAGTATTTTTTATCGGGCATAGGGCCTACATAATTTTGGTTCGCCAAAGTATTGAAAAGATGCGGGAAGTAGCCCTTCTTTTTCTCAGGAGGCAGATCTAAGGCTTTAGGGAGCGCAGAGAGGGCCATGGGGAAATAGCTAAGTGAATCAATGAATCTGACATTGTCCATTTCCATCAAAATAATTTTAGTTCCCCTCATTACCAGCTCAGGCGTGAATTTTGTTTCTTCCATTATATGTTTTAGTAAAAACTGAAAAACAAAGCCCTGCCCGTTGTGGGCAATTACACAGACATTCTTGAACTGTTTACGAACTTGCATCACATACTCCATGAATTGGTCAACCGGGTCAGAGTTGAAGACTCTTGTACGGTTTCTACATGTCATGCAAAATTTACCATCGATACAATTAAAGCAAAATTGTTGTGACACGCACAGGTTAACTTGATGTACTTTTTGATTCTCGTCAGAGGGAAGAGACTCGTCTTGGCGAGTCTCCAAGTCAAAGAAAATGAAAAGGTAGTCTTTAGTTTTAGGTTTTCCTTCATTGGGTTGCATGTAGCATTTATGATTGGGATCTTTGAATGCATTGCAGGGTTTACAAAAAACTTCCCCGCATCTGTGAGGTCCTGATCTCTCTTTTAAGTTAATCAATTTTCCACAGTCAAGACACTTTTTTACTGTTTTGCATTTGTCAACCTTATGGGCGATAAAACAGTGCTGGTTTCTCATAGTCATGTTACAGTCCGGGCAAACTATTCCCCCATGCTCCTCTTTACAGGGAGGCGAGATGGTTTGGCATTGAGGGCAGATGTTTGAGCATCTGTGCCTAGCTTTGTGTTTGTAAGGGACATGGCAAGCTTCGCAAAAGTAAGTGCAGGCGAAAGCCGCGGTCAGACTGTTGATTACGTTATAATGCCGATTGTGAAACAGAAGGTTTATTTTAAATTTAGGATTTTCAACAGCCCCTTCAAAGTAAACATCACGGCCTTTCTTGTCATAGTTGTAGACTGTGATTTTGAAATTGGTTAGTAAATCCTGAAATTTTTCCAATTCGGGGATACCGGCGCCTTCCTCTGAGATCTCTACCCTTGCCTTTTGCATCAGTATTTGGGCCCTCACTGTCTGTCGTTTACCCTTGTCCATACGTACAAGATTATACTCTGGGTCATTTGTCACTTTAGCCATGGCCACCACCAAAGCCCGAGGGAGACACAAATTATCTTTGTTATTAATTACAACTATTCCCGTCCTGGCTTTACACTCCTCATCAAATGTGTTGTAAAAGCCGGGCCTTACTTTTCCAGAACCTACAGGGAGATTAACTCGGGTATATTCCACTTTAAACGTGTCTGTAGATTTAATTGATTCTGAGTTACTTTGAACAATACCCCCGAAAATTTGCCAAAGAATGTCTTCATTTACTTCGTTCGCGGGCCGGAAAGCTACAAAACCAGGTTCTTTACTTTTTAGGTTTAAACTATGCAAAGTAAAGCCAAGCTGATCATTTTCATGGGCCCGCTCTTTCATTTCATTCACAATTTTAGCAAAACCTTGTCTTAGCCAATCAATTTCGGTAGTTTCAGGAGGAGGATTAGAAAATTTGAAAATTGTTCTTGTTCCGTAAAGTCTAAAGTGTTTTACATAGGTATCGTCAGAACTGAGTATCTCGACAGGATTTACAGCCATTTTGGAAGGATTACTATAGCACAAAGTAAGGTTATGTTACACAGAATACAATAATACAAATCAAAAGTAAGGTTATGTAACTCTACAAATTATTAATATATTACAAATTAAAAGTGAGGTTATGTTACACAGAATATAATAATACAAATTAAAAAGTGAGGTTATGTTACTCAAAATTATTATAATACAAATCAAAAGTAAGGTTATGTTATATTAGGTTATGGTCAGCAAACGCTCAAGTTTATCTTTGCAAAAAGCAGCAAACGGAGCAACACAGGGACACGTGTGATCGTAATGAAAGCTGAGAGCAAAGTGAGAGGAAAATAGCGGTAATTGGGGGTGGTGGGGAGGTGGCTGATGCAATAGTGTTGTTTGTTGCGGGTGTATGGACCAATCAGAGGGCAGGACGCCTAATTACAACCAATGGGGTGCGAGCTTATTCCGGCCAATCACAGAACAGTATTTTAACAGGTAACGGCAAGTTTGCTGACAAATAATGTTGCGGATGTTGCGGTTATGTAACGTAAAAGGTGTACTTACTTGAATCTGTGGTTTCACTAGACATATATGAGTGACATGTATACAAGATACGCCACTCATGTTTCAGCCACGCGTGAAGCCTCGGATATATGCAATAGTGGTACATGATATCTATGATTGGGGTCGCTTGTACCGAGTGCCCCCGATCACAAACACCATGCACCCACAAAGGCATGAGGCGGGAGGAAAGCACTGGGAACTCGATACACCAGGGCTCCATAGCTACGACTGACGCTGAGCAGTGCCAAGAGCGTGAGCTAATCGCGACCACTTCCGCATGATAAAATACTGGCCTTGAGATATAAGGCTGCCGCCGAGCGGTGCCAGCAGCGTGAGCTAATCGCAACAACTTCCGCATGATAAAATACTGGCCTTGAGATATAAGGCTGCCGCTGAGCAGTGCCAAGAGCGTGAGCTAATCGCAACCACTTCCGCATGATAAAATAAACTTGACCGAGAAATTGTATTACCGGGGGAATTAGACATAAATGGCTTAAAACTTTGACAGGTTCCCGCCTAGCCCTAATTAATAGTAAGACCGAGGGTCATGAGAATATTACCGAAAATTTGGAGTATCTAGGTTAAAATGTTACTCTGCGTACTTACAGCTCGACATGATCACAGAAGAGGAGGCGTGGAGGCCTCTCATCCAGCTCCTACAGTGATAGATGCTGGCAGGAACAGCAAAGGGCAAAGCCCTTTGCCCCAAAAAACACCATAATAACGCAGTGCGCTTCCTTATCACAGCCTTCACACTTGTTAAGCGGCATGACGACTTACTGGCGCGAGCAGCGAGCAGCGCCAGATAATTGCAACCGCTTTCGCGCGATAGCGCAGGGAGGGGGAATTGACCGGGACATTAAAAATATTATAAGCAAGTAAATAAGTAACTAATTGTACTCACACACAAGAGCAGGTGGTCAACGGTCCAGAAGTTGTTGGTCTTCCACACCTACAGTACAGGGGCCGTGGATGGTCTGGCGGGCTGGTGGAATACCCGAGCGGCTCCCAGAAGCTGACTTCATGGGCTTCGATGTCGTAACATCCACCTTGGGGTATGTATATCTGTACAACAAAGAAACAGTATTAAGATAAGCAGCAGTTATTAAATAATAACAAATATCATTTACTACCTTACCGTACTTACCATAAAGCAATCAAAACAATATCGTTTTCTGAGCCCAAGTTTATACCCACTGTGATGTATTGAGTAACAGTTGGTTCTGTGTTCAAATATTAACTGTCGTCTGATTAGGAACGGAAGGTTTAAATTTTGGATTTCATGTAGGAATTTAAATTTCAAACAATATTGCTAAAGGCAAAGTTGAGTAAGGCTCGGAGGCCACATGACGAACGACTGAGAGAGGAGCAGAGTGATTTTGTGTGTGTGTGTGTGTGTGTGTGTGTGTGTGTGTGTGTGTGTGTGTGTGTGTGTGTGTGTGTGTGTGTTTGTGTGTTGGGGTTTTATAGATTGTTTGCTGTTATTTGGGCTGAGGTTATGTTTTTATACATTTATTTGTTTATTTTCAGAGTGGAACTGCAGTTTCCTTGAACATTATTACGGGTCTTCCCAGGTATTGTTTTTACACTGATTTTGAGTTGACATTATTATTTAAGTATTTATTTTAATATTGATTGATTCGTATTCATATATTAATATATTTTATTTGTTTCCTTTTTAGGCCAGTAGCTCTACAGCGAGTTTGACCGAGCTGCGACCTCTATCTCAGGTTAGTAAATTACAGTGTTTGCAAAACTTGTTAAGGCTGTTTTTTACAATAGGCGTGCATTCGGTTTCAAATTAAAATGGCTACTTTAACAAATATGTTAGTATATATGTATATATATACATATATATATATATATAGTATAAACTATAGTATAGTATATAGTATAGTATAGTATATATATATAAACTATATATATATATATATATATATATATATATAGTTTATGTACCTTTTGTTTTCAGGTTAGGGAGCACTCTCCAGTTGCTCGCCCTAACACTCCAACCCCGGGGTCGCAGCCAATGGAGCTCCCATCATTCAGGGTGGCACGGCAAGAGGCTACCACTCATGATCGGGTCAGGGTGCTTCCTGCCTGGATGACCGCTTGGCGGCAGCGTGGCTTTCGGCAGGAAAATCATGTAAGTATAAAGTAAGGTTTAATTAAGATAGGATAAAATTTGCATTTTTAGATTGAAAAGTAGTAGTATTGTTTTAATAATAATAATAATTATATAATTTTCAGGTGCCGAACGTAGCCAACAGCTCTGCAAAGATGAACAGCTCTGAAGAGAAAAGTTCCCTTGTCTCCGAGGGTGGCGGCACTGGTGGAAAGGCTTGAGCAACCCTATGCTGGCGCGGATGGGCCAGCTGCTGCGGGCCCTGCAAGACGTATGGAGCCTCGACCTGTATTGGTAGGTTTAATATATTCTCACTTAATACTAATATGATAATTTAGGTTTGTTTATAAATTAACTAACTAACGGATATGTCAATCGTTTCAGCGTAATGTTCGAGAAATGCAACACTTTTATAACTGTCATATTTCGGACCAGAGGGTGCCCATCCTACACCGCCCGCCTTTCATCATCTCCCGCTAGTGAGTTGTAGTGTATTTAGTTGGGCTAACTAGGTAGGGTTTGATTTACTACAGTGTTATTATATTTATAAATTTTTTTTCAGAACGTTGCGGGGTACTACCTAGATCAAATTATGGATGACGCTGACCTTGTGCCCTAGGTGTTCTTTGCGTGTATATAGTTGTCCCTTCTGTCGGGTTAGGATAATAAGTAGACTTCATATTTTTTTTTAAAGGTAGTTGTTTTGTATTTGTAAAGTAAATGTTTTTAAAGTCACTGTTTTTTGAGATAATATTGAAACTGTCTTAACTGTAATTGTTTTTCATCTATAATGTAGCTAAAAGTTTTTTAAAAGTGCATGTTTTGAGTTAATAGCGGTTGGTTTATTTAAAATATTGTTTAAGAGTGTAGTTATTTTGTATTTGTAAAGTAAATGTTTTTAAAGTCACTGTTTTTTTGAGATAATATTGAAACTGTCTTAACTGTAATTGTTTTTCATCTATAAAGTAACTAACAGTTTTTAAAGAATGTATGTTTTGAGTTAATAGCGGTTGGTTTATTTCAAATATTATATAAGAGTGTAGTTATTTTGTATTTGTAAAGTAAATGTTTTTAAAGTCACTGTTTTTTGAGATAATATGTGAAACTGTCTTAACTGTAATTGTTTTTCATCTATAAAGAAACTAAAAGTTTTTAAAAAGTGTATGTTTTGAGTTAATAGTAGTTGGTTTATTTAACAAGTGAAGATGAAAGGTCATTCGGTATTAATATTGTTTCCACTATAAAATTGTTTTCTTTGAATCAGTAATGAATCAGTATTTAATTGGTTTTAAAGAAATAAATATAGTTTATTTGAAATGAATTGGTTTTTTTACTCACCCTGCAAAGAGAAGCGGAGTGTGAACACATCACCGAACATGAATGTAGACTATCAGCCCGACAGTCCGTAGCCCTGCGCATCGGACATCAGAGCATTTATTATGCATGATTCACTGCCTCATTGGCTATTCAGGATGAGCGGTGTATCACGGACTCAAAGACGCTCGTTGTACGTGCGGCGGCGGCGGCTTCCGCTCGCGGTACGTGTAACCGCTCAGGACGTGCCGTGGCTAGGCAATTTTGGCACGCGAGTGCGAACGACCGACGACAATGTGTATTGAGTTTCTCTGTATTAACTAAACTGAGTTGTTAACAGAGTATTATTTCACTTACCTTTCTGGTGATGGTATATTATACACTATTATGGTACATATATGATTATACACTGTGGCGTTATATAATATATATATACTACACTGTGTGTACATATATATATATATGGTACATATAATTATGTATGGTACATATACAGTATATATATTTATGATTATACGCTGTGGCGTTATATATGGTACATATAATTATGTATGGTACATATAAATATTTATGATTATACACTGTAGCGTTATATATGGTACATATAATTATGTATGGTACATATATTTACGTATGGTACATTAGCTCTGATAAGTTGGTAACACTACCTGGAGGGAAAAATCTGGAGGGAAGAAAAGTGAGGTTAGGTTTGGCGCCAATTTTTTTTTGGCGCACAAATTTGGCGGGAAAACTTTCTTCTTACTCTTTCCGGAATAACGCGCTCTAACCACTATGCCATTTCCGGTTCTAACTTCCCGCCTATCCTACTTATGTTGTATACAGCTTTAAATAGCATGAAATTATGCGCTCTTAAATTTAAAATAAAAATATGCGTTCGCAAAAAAATCGGACAAACTTGATGAAAATCACATGTCTTAGTTAGACATAGACATGTCCCAATGCTCCGCAATTAGCCCCCTCCTCTACATCATTTATGTCCGTGACCTCCCTGCCCCGATTCCACGCAACCCCACTGACACCTCCTGTGGCCTTGCACAATTTTCTGACGACACCGCCTTCTGGATCTCCGAAAAATACCACAATACCCTTATCCGGAAAACATCCCAAACCCTCCATAATTACCTCTCCTACTGCAACAAATGGCGCATCCTCCTAAACGCATCCAAAACCCAACTTTGCTTCTTCAACTTCAACGCCCGCCGCTACTCCCGCACCAAGAGAGACCCCATCTTCCTCAATAATGTCCGTCTCCCCCTCAAAACATCCTGCACCAAGCTAGGTATCAACCTAGACTCCAGACTTTCCTTCGTTCCTCATCTCCGTGAAGCCAAAAAGAGAGCAACCACCCGCCTCCGTGCCCTCCGTATCCTCAACCATCGCAGCCGTGGCTGCTCCAAACCCACTCTCGCCCGCCTGTACTCCTCAGTCATCCGCCCTGTTTTAACCTACGCACACCCGCTCCTTCTATCCGCCACGAACAGCTTTCTTTCAAGCTTCGAGGCCACTGAGAGACGCGCCCTCCGCCTTGCCTCCCACCTCCCACCCTGGGCCCGTAACCACACGGCTTACAAAGCCCACTCCATCCCCAAACTCAGAGACTTCCTCCACCACCTCAACACCACCTACTTTGACAAAGCCCGCACCTCCGACATCCTCCAACCTTACTTTCAACCCTACTTCACAGATTGCCCCAGCCTCACGATCCACCACCAGGCCAACCTAGACCAGCAGCCCGCACCATTACCCCCACCACTAAACCCCATGTAAGCCACCCCTAGCTCCACCTCCTGACCAATGTGACAGGCATTCGTTATAAAACAAAAAAAGTCCTGTCGCAGTGAGTCCCTCCTTCCACCCCCCTTCACCTGACCACTGTAGCAGGAAAAAAAGTCCTGTTGCAGTGTATCCACCTCTCCAACCCCCAAACCCTCCCCTGGCCACTGTAGCAGGAAAAAAAGTCCTGTTGCAGTGTGTTAACCTTTTCAACCCCCAAACCATCCCCTGGCCACTGTAGCAGGAAAAAAAAATAATAAAAAAGTCCTGTTACAGTGTGTCAACCAACCCTATCCGACGGCTGAAGAGGGCCCAAGCGCCCTAAAGCAGCCACAGTGGGCCAGGGACTTTCCCGCCCACTGGAACTTCAACAACAATTTAAGTAGTTTATAATAGTTATATCATAGAAAAAATAACCAGGTATAGAAGTGTCACGTAATGCTAAAATTTGCTAAAACGAAATTGGTAATTCAACCGGCCAGATCATACGAGGCGCTGCGAGCAAAACCGGCCAAGCGACATTGCCTATCTGTGCGCTCCAGCCGGTAGGGAAAAATTCCCTCGCTCTGCTTGGCGCTTGTCGTATTGAGTGCAGTGTTTACGCGCTCTTCGCATTATCTACTTCTCTGGTTAGTTTTCTATTCAATGATGCTAAAGAATTTGTCTCAATGGCATTTATCGATTTACCAACTTAAAAAATACATTTAAAATCTTCTGGGATACCGGCACGTTTAATGTTGACTGACGATTTCTTTAAACATTTGTAAGTTTGAGTATAGTTTTAGTGTATGGTTTTCGCGTCAATAATAATATTAAAAGCTTAAGCTCTGTCTGTATGTTTTATAAACACACTCTGAATTATAAATAAAGGGTTACAGAAAATAAGTAAAGTCATAATTAGAAAAGTAAACTATGTTTCACGATGAAATTGTAATACATTTTATTATTTTGTTTAATTTAATATTTTACAGTAACTTATTGTTCCTACGTGAATTGCTATTTTGTTCAGAGTATTTATAGTAAATTTGTATGGCATCGGCTGCTAACATTTCAACATCTTTTATACATTTTATAATTTAATCGTGCTTAAATTAAAGTAGGCTAAGTCCTGCATAGAAATTCCCTCTTAATGTAAAATAAACTTCATTTAAAAATTAGTTTATTTTTAATTTTTAAGAATTTTAAAAATCAAATAATTTATTTTGTAAACGAACGGAACAACCGAGAAAACCGTTTCTATATTGATAAAATAAATATTAAAAATATAATTTAGTCTCGTATTATGTCGCGGTAAGAAGTGCATCGTGATAAACGCACAACCCCACCAAAAGCAGCATTCACAATTGACTGTGGTACTATTTTGTATTTGATACGGCATTTTCGACAAAAACAATACAATTGTACAGAAAATCTCCACGAGGGCTGAGTCCAAATAGGAATCAACGAATCATTCTTTTATTTTCAGGTTAAAACTCCATTCATCAAAATACTACGGAATTTGTTTTCATTATGTATTATATTGTCGACGTATCATAGTACAAGAGCCCGCATCTGCAGCATAGACCAGTGTTTGTTTGAGCTTCACAATACCATTTGAATACTTAAATCAATTATCGTTCTGCACGAGAGGGCGCTCCAGTCACGAAACTTTTCGTGTTTCTACCTGCTTCATAAGGCCAATGTTAACTTTCAAAGCCTGTTCCTCCTCAATGGATTATTCGATATAGTTTATTTATGGCTCATTTTAAAGAGCAAAAATATACCTAGCGATTTCAGAAAGCAGAATGTCGATATCGCAAATACTAATCGATCAATAAAATTCCAAAATATTCAATATTTACGATTTTTTTATGCACAAAATATTTATGATAACGAAATTCTACTTACTGAAATCGCTAGATATATTTTTGATCTTTAAAACGAACCATGAATAATCAGTTTCGGACAATCCATTGTGGAGGGACGGACTTTGAAAGTTAACATTGGTCTTACGGGAGAAGCAGGTAGACGCAGAGGACTGGAGCCCCCTCTTAATGCGAAAATCAAGAATTGTAAAACAAAGAAACCCTGTAATTTCAAAGGTGAAAACAAAACCACTATGTTGGTGGCAATGACATAAGGGTTGACAATGGGAGCAGAGGGGGTGTAAAATGGTTGGGGAGGGGGCAGCCTATCAGTGCGAATCCTAAGAACACGCACCTATCACGTGTCTGTCTATGCAGACGATGCCAGCACCAGGGATGTTTCCCTGACTGTAGCCAAACCAACACCTGTTTTTGGGTGTACTTTAAATAGCTAAACCCTCGCCCTCATTAGTGAGGATTATGAAGGGTCAACTCGCAAGATCCGAAATTACAAATCTAAATCGCTACACACGCTCGGCCACGTAATTGGAGTCAAGAAGCTTCAGATGAGGGAAAACGGGAATATTTTTGTCCCCGCAGTCTTCCTGCAATTGATGCATATTGCCGTTGGTTCAGACAGTTTAGTCTAGCGAGTTAAAGAGTTTATGGCTTTACACTTTACACCGATATCAAAAAGAAATTTGCTAAGTGCTTTCGAAAACTAACTAAAACTACCCCCCGTCGCAGAAAACCTGCCTACTCAGCAAATTTCCAATGCATGTATATGTTTATGAACTGTAGGCATATAAAATTAGCAAATAATTTGATTTTATAATTGACTTCATATGCTCAAAAGCACTACAAAATGTTTTCTATACATAATATTTAACATTTTTCCGGGGGGAACACCTTCTCTTTTTTCAGGGGTCGCCAGCTTAAATCTCCTCTTTTTCTCACACATTTATATGGAAACCACATACAGGGTATTTCCAAATTAATGTTGCTAACTTTGGGATATTGTTCCTTATGTCAAAAGGAACGTAATTCATCATATAACCGGGGGTCTTCTTCTTTTCGTTTACTGTCTGTCTGTCTTTATGTGATTTTCACTAGACAATTTATATTTTTAAAACACCTTGACTAAATTTAACTAAATTTTGGTTAAATACTCTTCTTGGTAGGTTCTTTGTTAGAAAAAAAGATTTTGTCATGAAATCTTTCCGTTTTAAAATGGTAGCCATTGAAAATCTTTAACCTCAAATATTTGAAAAACTAGAAATTGTACAATCAACTTTGTAGAATGTAAAAAGTTAGAAAATGTAATTGCAAATCCATATATGCTTTAACATTGAAAATCAAGTTAAAATTAACTGAACTATGACTGTAAAACGAAACACATGACTAAAGTTTGCTATCATAACTAATAAAAATTATAGCAAATTTTAGATATGTGTTCCGTTTTTCAGTCATAGTTTAGTTAATGTTATTCTGATTTTCAATGTTAAAGTAGATATGAGTTTTAATTAGATTTTATAACTTTTTACATTCTAGAATTTTTTTTTAATTTCTAGTTTTTCAAATATTTGAGGTAAAAAGTTTTTAATGGCCGCCATTTTTAAACGGACATATTTTATGACAAAATATTTGTTTCTAAAAAATAACCTACCAAGAAGAGTATTTAACCAAAATTTAGTTAAATTTGGTCAAGCCGTTTTTAAAATATAAATTGTCTAGAAAAAATCACTTACGACATACAGAGAGTACACGAAAAGAAATAGACCCCCGGTTATATGATGATTTACGTTCTTTTTGACATAGGGAACAATATCCTAAAGTTAGCAACATTGATTTGGAAACACTCTGTATATAGCATTTTATGTATATTCCTTAAGAATAACATTAAAGGCTGAGTACGCAGGTTTGCTGCATAAAGAAAAGTAAACAATATGTTTTTGTACAGTTATCAATATAACCTAACCAGGTGAAGCTACTTACCAAGTTTTATCAATTTATGTTCATAACTAAGGGATATATAAAACTTCACTTATTCTCCATAAGAATAACATTAGGGCTGAGTTAGCAGGTTTGCTGCTACGCGGACAATACAAAAAACTGTTTGTGCAAATATCAATATACCAGTACTAGGTGAAGCCACAGGCCAAGTTTCATCAATATCCATTCATAAATAATCGAGATACCAATTTTGAATTATTCTCCATAAGAATAACGTTGGGCAACGTACTGTGTTTAGCACCTTGAATATCTCTGCAACGGTTTTGGGCGTAGAATCACAATAAACATCAAAATGATTTTTTTTTGGAGCTGAACTGATTGGTAAAACAGCCCCTGCCTGTGTTTTTTGTGTGTTTTATACATCCTGTTTAGTTTTAACAACACGTATCTTCCTACTAAAATTATTATTAAGTAAAATTATCTGATGTAAAGATAAAAAGCGTTTTCTTACAAGATTAACATGGGAAATTTTATGAACACGTTTTTGGATATTCTCCGCAACACTTAACCTAGGATAATGGTTCAAAATACTATATTATTTGTTTTTTAAGCTCTATAAAATGATCAAAACCAAAATTGAGTGTTTTGCAAATTTTGGGTGACAAATCCGAAAAACCGGTTTTCGGATCATTGGAAACCCCCATAAAACCCCCTTCCCATGGTCAGATTTTTCAGGATTTCGAACTTAAAGTCACGAATGTTGCTTTACTCCTTTGTATGAAATTTAATCGAAATCGGATATTTTTAAAAAGTTATCGAGTTAACGGACACATATATAGATTCCAAAAATCTAGTTCATGTACAGCCTAGTACAGCCTTATAAAGTTTTTTAAATATAGGTTTTGCAAAATTTGACATAAATTGCAGTTGTTTAAACGGCTTACGCGGCTCACCAAAAGTCTTGTTTCACTATAGATTCTTTCACTTGTGTAGCTTGTCAAGAACACAGTAATTTCATGATAGAAACTATATTCCTTTTTTTATCCATAAGCAGTGTAAATGGATATATAAACAATTTTAAGAACAGCACGTTAGGTAAACTAAATATTTTGAGAAATGTTTTGTGGTGGTGTAGGTAACAGTGTGTTTCGTTTATTTCGGTCCAGCCGGTTAAACAAATTTATGAGTGTTTAAAAAAAATGTGTAGCACCAAATACAAAGAAGGAAATAGTGATAGGCCTAGTTATATGGTCAGAAAATACCGAGCGGTATAACACTGGCAGATTAAACACGGTAAGTTCTGCAATATATTCAGCTACTGTGTTATTGAAATGTTTAAATTATGTTAAATTATTTTTAAGTTATGTTAGGTAGTTATACAGGTTCAGACAATTTCCCGGTGGAAATAGAGATTTTTGTAGGATAGAAAATTAATAGTACTGCTACGGAGATGCTGCCCTTACTGTCGATGTTGATGGGCTCAATGTCATGAACTGCAATATAAAAATGTGTCTATTTACGCTGAAACCTTCCGAAATTGGTTATTTTAATATAAACAGGTTAACGTTAGGTAAATTAACCTGTTTATAAAGACTGCTTAATGTATATATGAATTACGATTTGTTTATACATAGTATGGATTTGTTAATGTTTAATGACCTTGGTTTTAAAGCATAATTAACCATCTTTTCATTTCACGATCATTATTTGATAATGCAATTACGGTACCCATTATTTAGATGAAAGTTGCATATATTTTTAATAATTTTAAACGTTATAGCGAATTTCCCCTATAGGGAAGATGCTATTATTGCAGTCGGCATGGTAAGACCTAGCCCGGCACAATGATAACATTTGTTTTGAGGCCCCCAGATGCCAAAAACACCATGTGTGCGTGGGCGGGCGAGCGTGCGTGCGTGCGTGCGTGCGCCTGCGCCTGCGCCTGCGCCTGCGTGTGCGTGTGTGTGTGTGTGTCTGCGTGTCTGCGTGTCTGTCTGTGTGTGTGTGTGTGTGTGTGTGTGTGTGTGTGTGTGCGTGTGCGTGTGTGTGTGTGTGTGTGTGTGTGTGTGTGTGTGCGCGTGTGCGTGTGTGTGTGTGTGTGTGTGTGTGTGTGTGTGTGTGTGTGTGTGTGTGTGTGTGTGTGTGTGTGTGTGCGTGCGTAGGCATGATAACTTTAGTAAAAATAGTCCATCTTGATGACATTTTGTATAAACGTGAAAGGCAGCGTCTATTTTCATGAGTTGGAAAACCAGACAGGTCGCTCTATTTTAAAGCGGGTATTGTACCCCAAATTTTTTTTACTTTTTACATTTAATTCTTTTTAAACCCAAATTTTAGTTTGCACCATTGAATTCAGCTTACAAAAACAAACAATTTGGTATTTTGATCATCACTCTAAGTCAATTGGTTACCAAGATATTGAAAGTGCTAAACACAGTACGTTGTCCAATGTTAATATACCCAACGAGACGTGAATTTCTTGAGAATGGCGGCCTCCCGTAGCTGTCCAGATACTCGAGTCTGTCCTCTTCCGAGCAGTAAAACGCCACCCAGTGTTCGCCTCCCTCGGTGTGTGCTACCGTGTTGGACACGATGGCGGTGAGAGGCTTGACTGGCACGTCCGGTAGTTGGTCAGATGCGTAGACCGCGACGTTCCTCAGTCCGGGGATCCTCGCCAGGCATTTTCTGATCTGAACGGTATTCATCGTGGACGGAAGCAGCACAGGCAGCTTGAGACGGACGGGTCTGGCCTGTCGTTAGCCACGAGCCAGTCTCGCAAGACGATGCAGTTATGAAGGGCGCAACGGTTGTGGGAGCTCTTATGGTGGCGACAGCGCAGAGTCTGGTAGGCGGGCGGACCGTTGAGCGACCCGCAGCCCAGATCCTCCATGTCCTGAGCGGCGGTGGCGGCGGGTTCGGTTATGAGGTGGCGCCGTACAAAGCCCCTCTTCTGCGATCCCTTGACGTCGACCAAGGGGCGGTGGATGAGGCAGGAGCGCAGCTTGTCCAGCAGGGCGATGTACGCGATGTCTCCCTGGTCCCACTCCAGGCCGTGGCAGTGGCGCGTAAGCCAGACGCTCTCGCGCTGTTTCTCGGAAGTCAGGAGGTCCTTGCTGAAGGGCGGGCGGGCGATGTGATGTAGGAGCAGCGTGCCGGTAGTCAGTCCACCACGCAGACCTCTTTCAGTAGAAAGTCGTTGTCGCTGTCCTTGAAACACTGCATGTCCATCACCACGCTTCCGTGATGACAGCGCGCTGGCAGTGGCTCGTTGTAGATCGGTTGCGGCACGTCCATCTCGTACGGTTGTCCAAGCTGATTTGAGCGCGCGCCGCTGATCTGAGCGCGCTGCTGTCGGGCGACCTTGGACTCGCGCGCATGCGCACCATCACCTAACGGTCCGCACGGTGGCCTTGAGCGCAGCAACTCGTTTACCCGCCAAAGTCCACCATCACCTAACGGTGGCCTTGAGCGCAGCAACTCCTTTACCCGCCAAAGTCCACAGTCACGTTGCGGTTGCGATCCACTTCCACTACATTGTCCAACTCAGCATACACTACGCAGTTGACCGCCTCCGTCAAGGCTTCAGCAAATCCGATCTCTATGCGTAGATTGCCGTTGCGCACCAGGTTCCAGTGGCTCGCTTGACCGGCCGACAGGTCAGGCGTCAAGTCGAACGCCATCACCGTGCAACCGTACATGAATTGGGAGCGGTCTACGTCATTACAGCAGTTCAAGTAATGGATGCCGGTGCCACTGAACAGCGTGTGATATTCGAGCACGCACAATTCTTGACCTACATAGTAATCCGGTTGCAACGGTTTGCCAGGCACTTGCTCACCGTCCACGTACAGCGCGAAGAAATTCGTCTTGTAATGATGAAAATTGAAAGGGTTCTTCTTGTAGTCTCCGTTGAACGCCTGGTTGTTGACCAGCCCGACTATGACCCGTTTCGGCAGTTGGCCGAGGAACACGCTGTCCATAGTCTTACCGTGGATACCGCTCGGCAACGTGACGGTTTTCACTTCCACGCGGGTGATTGGGTATTTGGCTGTGCCGGTCTCCAGCGTCCTGCTGTGCGCCAACAGCACGCTGGGATTGATCTTGCAGCGGTGCATGAACAGACTGACATCGCTGATCGCCACCTTGTAGTCGGTGATGGTCTTGGACATGATTGCGAATGAGTCGCGCGATCTGATCAGACGGAACCGCATCTCGACACCGTTCAGCATGAACTTGTCCTGCTTGCACAGATCGACGTGCAGATGTCCCATCGTGTCCACCAAGCGACTGCCCGCGATCCACGCCCGCCGCGTTACGAGCCCCCCGTTTCCCTCCTCGCAATCGTCCATCCTAGCGGTGGTGTCCTCCATGAACAGCTCCGCGGTGAGATGTGTGCTCTTGGCGTCCTTACCATAGGTCAACATGTTCTCTAGGTAGGCGCGATAGGCGTACGTGTTGTTTTGCGGCGACACCAGTTTGTTGTTGAGGTACAGGTCCACTTGACTGAACAGCGAGTGGAGCCAGTTGTTCACCGGACCGACCTGTTTGATTGTATCCTCCCCCGTCACCGCGGCCCCGGCGGCCGTTTTGATGGTTGCCTTCACGTACAGTAACGTCTGCGACAGATCGGTGTATTCGTCTCCATGACCGGGCACTACGAACTCTATAGGCGAATCATCCGTCAGCGACGAGACCGGCTTGTAGCAGACCCATTTGCTGCTCTCGATACTGGTCTACGTCGGGGGCAGAGAGAACAGGTCCAACTTGGTCTTGACGCACTCGCACGATCTCTGATGTATGAACGACATTATCCAAAAATCTCCTTCGCGGTACTCCTGCTCTTCTTACGTCGCACAACGGTCTTGCTTCTCCTCTTCTTAGCGACGCGTCTTGCGGGCTTCCTTTTCCTCTTGGGTGCGGCGCTCTTCTTCCTCGCTCCGAGGAGTTTAGCCAGAGACTGAGGAGTGACCCGCTGTACACGCCTCTTCTTATAGGTGCCGCCACCGCTTAGCAAGCGATCCAATTTATCATCGGCCCTGCGTTTCAGCAACCCGGTAAACTGTCTGAGCCGGGTGTTGGCCGCGACACAGGGGTCGGCTGTGCCCGCCGCCACGTCGCCCAAGAAGCCCACACCGGACCTCAGCGCCTCCTTGCCCAGCGCCGATGCGCCGGATTTGATTAACGGGACCACTGTACGCATCAGCCCGCCTAGGAAACTGCCAATACCATGACCGCGTTGGAAAGCGGCTCCTCTGAATACGGAGGACACTCCGTGCCCCGACTGCTGTTGGCGGTAGTACGCCAGGTAGGGATCGTTCGGGTTCATTGCTGCTCTCTGCGCAGGTGAAGCTTCATGCACGTAGTCCCGAAGCGGAATGGCAGGTGGTGGCCGACGCTGTCCCTTGAATCGATTTCCACGCTGTCGAAAGAGCTCTTCACCAACGGCACGTATTGAGGGTCGGTGAAGTGCACGGTGGTACTCGCGCCGTAGGTGTAGCTTTTAGCGTCAATGTTCACAATCTTCAACAAGGGCGCTACCGTGTCGCCTACTAGCTGGGGTTCCACCAGGTCGCAGTACACGTACATGTGTGAAGGGATCCCGGCCAGTAAGTCGGGTGGTCTTATAGCTTTTCTATGTTTGATCACGTTCACGTTGTACACGTCGTATCCCAACTGTAACGCTAGATTGGGGCTAAATTCCAGTTGCACCACAGTCTGGTCCATCGAGATCAATTCCACCCTCCCGGTCTCCTTGTCGTACTCAAACTGGCATTGGTGCAGGTCCAGTTTTGGAATGGCGTTGATGGATATAATCAGTTCATCGATGTCTTTATAGTTTCCGGCTTCCACCTTTACAGCGGTCAGTGCAGGCTTGCCTGTGTCATCCTTAGTGTAGAGATACACGCGCGCGTCCTCCCCCACTGTGACGAACGAGCACGGGTAATGGACCTCGACTAAAGCGACTTCCCATTCACCATCGCCACCCAATCGCACGACTGACGGTAGATGGGTGATGTAGTTAGCCACAGTGTTGTTTGGATAATAGTCCATGGAGCTGTTGCTGGGCAACGTCAGGTACAGCTGTCTGCGCTTTGTCGTCATAGCAGCTGTATCACTTCGGATGCGGGTACCCACGAGTTGAAGTCCTCTCCGTACCCGACCCACTTGACCAAGTAGCGCTTACTGCGGCCTCGTCCTTTAGTGTCCAGTATTTTATCTATTTGGTACAGGCGGTCCGGGGCGACCGTCACCTTTTGCATCTCGTGCTCGTAGAAGCGCCCTTCCAGCGGCGTGCCGTTAAGGTCGCGCAACACGTACAGGGGCAGGGGAAGCGACCCGTAAACGTGGTCCACCATGAACAGCTCCTTACTCCAATTGGTCTCGTAACCTTCGGCGAACGTACCCTTCTCCTTGGCTATTCGCACCGTTTCGCCCAGCTCGAACCTGGGCTTGCGCCGCCGGATCGCCTTTCCGTACATGTGACGCCACGCCTTGTACACCGTTTGACCATCGCCGCTGTCCACGTCTGCGGGTCGCAGGCCGCCACCCAGACTCTTGTGCGGACTGTGGTTGTAGGCGTCCACAAGCCTGTCCAACACGTCCACGTAGCGATACGTGTTCTTGTAGGTCAGGTAGCGCCACATGCGGGTCTTGAGCGTGCGGTTGACTCGCTCCACCACCGCCGCCTTCACGTCGGGGTTCTGCGTAGTGACATACGTGACACCGTGACTCTTGAACACCCGCTTGGTAGCGGCTCCGGTGAACTCTGTCCCCTTGTCGGTCTGTAGGCAGCGAGGAGTCGCCTCAGTGAATATTCCCTCAAACGCTGCGGCCACTTCGGGCCCGCTTTTCTTCTTCAACGGTACCGCGAACAGCCGCTTGCTGAACACGTCGATCACGGTCAGCAGATAGTTGACTCCGTCGTTGTACCGGCTCAGGCTGCGCATGTCGTTCAGGTCCGCCTGCCACAGCTCCCGAGGCCCGAACACGACGTAGTGGTTGCGGGGAAACTTCTTGCGTGCGGGCTTGTGCAGCGTGTACGCGTCCTGGGTGCGCAGCCAGTCGGCTACCCGGCGTTTCGGTAGGCGCGCGGCTCTGGTCAGAGCAGCCACTCCCCCGAGGGAGCCGGGCTGGCTCGGGTCATAGTAAAACTTCTCCATTACGGTGAGAACAGCTCCCAGTTGTCCAATGACGATTCCTGGTCGGGTTCCTCGGTTATTATCCTTCTCCTGGCCGCTGGAGGTCGCGGTCTCAGGCGGTCTAGCATCGGCGTCAACCTCGGTGACAGGGGTGTTGACGAGGCCGTCGTGTCTCTCCAGGGGCTCGATGCCGAGTCCAGCCCCACGCCTAGGTATCGCAACGCAGTGGGATTGTTCACGTATTCTTTGGGCACGTTCATGTCCTTCAAGGCGGTCATCACTTGATGCCAGCCGGTAGGCAATCGGTCCGCCCTTCGCGCTCTCACTATGCTGTGCGCGATGTCCACTATATTGGATCCGGGGATCTTCACCTTGTCCACGTACACCGCCCCACTGGCGTCCCAGGTGATGGGGCTGCCTTGTCGGGTCATGAATCGCAACAAGTTGCGCGCCACCGGCCTGAAGATTTTTGAGAACGATTCCACAATGTCCTCCGCCGAGGCGCTAGACTCGCGTTTCATCTGACTCGGACCTCCCGCCACTTCCTCCTCCTCCCTCTCCTCGCCCTCGATGATTGACAGACCTATGGGTTGACGTTTAGCCGCAGAAAAGTGCAGGAACCGCTGTAACACCTGCTGATATTGTTTCCATTTCTCCGTATCGTCCAGCCGCTTGTCGCTCAGTATGCGATGCATCTCAGCGTCCAGGCTGGCTGGCTTATTGGCGCTACCTGCTCCTCCTCTTGCTCCTGGTCCCGGTCCTTTTTGCAATCTCTCGATGAGCTCCTGCGGTACAACCACCATTTTCCTAGCATACTCCATGTCCGATTAGCTTCTGCGCTAGAACGGGCAGAACGGCGTTCAACAGCAGGGGTAGGAGGATCCCTCCGCCCCGTTGGACGAGGTAGTGTCGCTTCTTGGCCCAACCCTCGCCGCGTTTCACCAGCCGTCTGAGCGCCTGTTTGTGTTTACACAATTTGCGTTTGAGGCAGGGGGAAAGTGGTACGTTTCCGCGTAGCACGTTATACGCGCACTCGCACAACGACTTGATGCCACTCTTGTCACACGCTTTTAACAGGGCCTTGCGTTCTTTGGGCGTAGCGTGTACTAGGGCCCTTAGCAGCGCTGCGTCGTTCTTCACGCGGTGTGACATGATGACTGACGCTGGCGCGCACTCGGCCTATTTATCACTTCTTCTTGGGCAGGTACACGTAGTTTACCGGGTCGTCTGGGAAAATGGCCGAACGTATGCGCATCTCTTCAGGTGTGGACTGTTTCAAGTCTATGAGCAGGTAGGCGTGTGGGTCGCGCGTGGCGTCCGCGTAAGCCTCCTCCACGAACTTGGGGTTTTCCGGGTATACTTGACGGGCCAGGTGTTTGATCTGAGCGCGGTCTCTGTGATTCTTGAAACACACTATGTAATGAGCATTCAGCGATATGTCGCGCTGGCCCCTGCCCTGCTGAAACAGGTTTTGCGTGATGAAGAACACGCTCATGTTGCGGTGGTGCGAGCCCTTGGTGAACAGGTCCACCACGCCTGGGCCGGCCTCACGCATCATGTCGTCGACGATGACCAGGGCGGGCTCGCTACCGTCGTAGTCGTCCAGGTCTGGCAGACCGGCCACGTAGCGCACGACAGAGTCCGCACGGCTCTTGCCACCACTGCCACCGCTGCCATAGTGCTAAGTGATACGGGCGAACCGCGTATCGCACATGTGGTCAGCGTGCTCTATGAAGCGAGCCACGAAGTGCGACTTGCCGCTGCCCGAGGGCCCGGCCACGATGGCGGTGAACGGGTGTTTCCACCTCAAGTCCATGGCGTCTACTGACCGCCGTCCACCGCCACCTCGGCTCTTGTAACTAAATTCTTTTTCTCGCTTTTTTTTTATTTGATTTTTTATTTATTTTTCTTTATAATATCAAAGGGGAATAAGGGTATAGGGAATATCGTTTATTTTATACAATTTCAGGAGAGGGAATTTACTGCTTGGAGGGCCGCTCCTCTTCACGAGGCTCATCCTCGGCCTCACGCCAACGTTGTATTGAGTGATGGTGTTGTCATCCAGGACCGTGAGGTACCGCCGAGGCATGTAGATGCGAACCGGGTCATCGCCGATGAGACCCTCCAAGGTGGCTAACACCACCTCGCCGTATGGTGTATCCACCCGCTCGAACGAGCGAATCGGATAGACCATGTTGTCCTGCAGGTCTACGATGCGGGTGTAACCCGCGGCCTTGCAGTTGTTGAGAGCTGTCCTGAGGTCCATATTCTGGTCCGTGTAGTGCATGATGGCGTGGCTGGATGCGGAATGACTGGCTCTCGCTGCCGAGTCGCCTTTTATTGGCAGTGTCTACGTGCCAACTCGCCCGTATCAACATGATGACATAGTTACTCGCTCAATTCCAGGAAGGGTGATGTAATGGAAAGCTTTACAGCCATCCAACAGCTGCGTAAACAAGTGGATTGTTCTAGAAGTGTCTCGGTTATCAACTGCTTAGTGGAAGTTTCCACGCTCAATTCCAGGAAGGGTGACGTAATGGAAAGCTTTACTGCGTAAACAAGTGGATTGTTCTAGAAGCGTCTCGGTTATCAACTGCTTAGTGGAAGTTTCCACGTTCTCTCTGGTTTACTGGGTAGCGCGCCTGGAGTGTGCGCTCCTCTTGGTTTTCCCTGAGATGACGCAATTGGTCTTTCGCCAGATGGGCAGAGGAGTAGCGGTCCTAGTTATCCCGTCGTATCTTGACTCTCCCGTCTCGCTATTTGCCAGCCATAGGTTTTGCAATCTGGATAGCAGGTCCTCTAGACATAAGCAGATTTCATCGTTTCGCTCCTCGTCCAAGAACAAGCCGCAACTGAACGTGGGGCGACCTCCTTTGAACACATTCATCTTCAACAGTACGTTACCACTGTTGGTAGGGTTCTTCACAGTGTACTGATATCCGCCAGCGGACCAGCACAGTGTCGGGGAATCGATAGGCACTTCCTTCCTCTTTACAGTCCACCCATCGAGCTTTCTCTTCTTTGACGCACATCCCTGCTGTACCGACGGTGCGTTGGCGTTCTCATCGTTCATTGCGTTCAGCTCCTCTAGGAAGGAGCGGATCGTTTGGTCCACTTCGGCTGTACTGACTCCGTTTCCGTTCATGGTGACGTCTCAAACAACACTGAGGTCGCGCGCGCGGCTCTGCCTCGGTTTTATAGCCGGGTCGCGCGCGCGCGCTCCAGCGGACCTTCTAGAAGCTTCCAGAAACGTGAAGCTCCTCACCTGCATGCGATCCGGCTGATGACGTCCGGGGGGGGCTCCTCACCTACGTGTTGATTCCGGGTAATGACGTCACTGGGGGGGGGTTCCTCACTCCACCCTTGCTAGTTTTATTGGGGTGGGGATGGGATAGGGTTATGGGTTGAGGTAGGACAGAGGGTTATGTGGTAGGACAGAGGGTCTTGGGTCTTTGGGTTGGGGAATAACCGGTTTGGGGTTTAACCGGTTACTGTCCAGGCCTTCTGTAGTTTTCCTGGACGTCCAACACCGCCATGTCGCCTTGGTTCAGAGTGAACTGCAGCACTTGCAGAACCTCGTCCCACTGCGCCGGGTCGCCCGGGTCGTAACGACGGAAGGACATCACGGAACTGGCTGGACTCCACCGCCCCAGCCTGAGGAAGACGTGGACACCTCTCCTCATCGCCTCCTCGACCCGAGTCCTTGTGGGAGTAAGGTACTCCGGTCCGAGTAGAAGGTACCGGCTGATGTTGGGGACGTTGACAAAGACTTCTACAGTAAGGGCGTCCATTATGGAAGCGGCTCTGGTCAAGACTGACTCGAATGTGCGCTTTCGCCCGGGAGGGTTGTTGACACCTCTAAATCTGAGTATTGTCGCTTTCCAATGCCGCTTTCACCCGCTGTTGTTGACACCTCTGCTTGTTGACTATGCAGAAGGTCGGGGGGGTCCTCACCTGCATGCTGATTCCGGATGTTGACGTCACGGGGGGCGGCTGACGTCATCTTTCGCATACTCACTGTGCCTTTGCTGTTACAGTTAAGACTTGAATAATTAGTGGTTTTTGCGAAGCTCCTCCGGAGGGCGATGCGGTGGAAAGTTCCACGGTCGAGGCCTCCTCCCGACCGGAGTGCTATTTATGAGCGCGTCCTCAAGGGTTTCGTCAGTTTGTCTTTGGAGCTCTTACTGTGCGGGCGAAGTATTGCCGTCTCTGTGATACACCTTGAGTTCCGAAGCGACAACAGCTACGAAGAGATCATGGACAACATCGAGTGGGATTGTGCCATCACAGACGTCGAGTAGGAAGATGTATGTGTTGCGACGGAAACGTCAATGAATAGCAATAATAAGAAGAGGCCGTTTGACGACGAAGATGATTACTTTGAAGGTGATGAATTCTACAACCAAAAGGACGACGATGATTGCACCTTGAAGCATTTCCATAAGAAGAGGCTATGGCGCAATGACAAAAAGTTCAAGCACGTTCATGAACCAAAGGTGTATTCAACCATCCAAGATCTTGACGACGCTCTGTACTCCAAACAACGGGGAATCAACAGCATGTGGAACCATTGTCCGCTGGACGACTTGGAATGGGAATATTGGCAGCGGGACATGGACTATAAGATGAACTTCTACCCTATTGAAGAGGAGCACATCTACGCCATCTACATGAGCAGAAGTAAATGATGCTTGTTGAAATGTGGTGGAATCGGCAAACGGATGAACTCCACCCGGATGAAATAACAAAGTTTTTCAACATTAAAAAGTAAATATTTCCCAACACCTTAGCCTCCACCTGATTCCACCATCATAATCGGCCTTTTTCAAGCTCCAGTAAACTCTTTTGTTGACTGTTTGTAGGTTAGGTAAGCTGAAGTAAATATATAAGACGTAAATAAAGAATATAGATTAATAAAAATTAAACAAACAAGAACAAAAAAGACAAACAAAACAAATATATAATAAAACTGGTGGAAGAAGCCTATGTTAGGTTTCCGCCAGGTCACGTGACCGGGGGGGGGGTGGATCCTCACCGCGCCTTTGCTGATTAGGTGGATCCTCACGCCAGGTGACGTCATTGGGGGGGGGGGTGGATCCTCACCGCGCCTTTGCTGATTAGGTGGATCCTCACGCCAGGTGACGTCATTGGGGGGGGGTCGTGCTTGGCTATGGGGAAGGTCGGGGGGAAGGTCGTGCTTGGTTATGGGGAAGGTCGGGGGGGGAGTGGATCCTCAGGATCCTCACTGCGCCTTTGCTGGTTTTGAACATACTAATGCCCCCTACTAATAGATAAGTTAGTGCATCTAGAGTTTAAATTAGAACATTCCGAAATATTTGTATAATGATATGATGTGTGACATAGTTAGTTCCAAGTTTGTTTTATTTAAGAATTGCATTTTTTTAAATTGTTCATTGTGCAAAGAAATAGTGTCAGACAATGCAAGTTATTACAGGAGTGGGGAATTCAGATCCTTTTTGTTTAATTTGGCAATAAAACATAAAGAAATTGTTCCTTATCACCCACAAGCAAATTTTAGTGAACACGTTACTTAAGAAACATAAAATCAATTTTGAAAATTTATTTTAATCAAGCTGCAAATAAATGGGATAAAAACTTGAGTGAAGTTCAACAAAGTTTAAACTCTGGGAAAAGTGAAAGTACAAAGTTCAGCGCACATGAGTTGGTGTTTACCCACCCCCACAACGAGTCATTAAGTAACATATGGGAATTAAATGATTTGACGCAAGAGGATGTAAATGCTGAAGATGTTTATAATAAATTGAAAGAAGCAATATTGAATAATAAGAAGAGGAATGAGTGAAATAAAAAGTTAAAAGTCTACGAGGGAAATAAAAACCGCCAATTCAAGATCGGAAGCTGGGCCTATGTGCTAAATAGGTCCGGTGGAGGTAATGAGAAATTTAATGCTAAATTATTTATTGGTCCGTTCAGAATATTGTATTATTTAACTGATATGAGTTGTATACTGCAGTACAAAAATGATTTGTTAGATGTTAAAAGGACACATGTCAGTCAATTGAAACCTTGTGTAAATTTTTGTAAATAAACATCTGTTATATGTTTGTAAATAACCAAGTGTCACAAAGGTGTGTCGCAAGTTTGTGAAATAATGTTTTTAGGTTGTTTAATAAAGTATGTTACAGTGAGAATACAAAAAGGTGGTTGTAATTGGCAATACTGAAGACTTGAAGATATTAAAATGTAATAAATAAATTACATCTTGGACTACATGAATTATAAGCAAGATATAAATGAGGATAATTTATTGAAATAAATTAACGGGTATTGCTAATTCAAGAAAACAATCTCCTCTCTCCAAGACGACAAGACTCAATTATAATATTTTCTTGTGTCTTAGAATACATTTTTAGTTAGTAAATAATTATAAGGTGGATGAATACAGCGAGTGAATGGAGAAACAAAAGGAAAGAGAAACATGGAATTAAATATTTTTACTGGCTAGCTGTGAAAGTTGTTCGAATACCTGGGATTTATCCACATTGGGGCACTCACCTTTTTTCACTGATCACTTAAATACAGCACTTTTGAACCACAATAGACCAAACTTCACTTCACTGACTCCCCGTTGTCGGATTGATTCATGGTTGACGTTCAATGGAGACGTGCTTGGAGAAATATTTTTCCAGAGGATTGTCTGAAGAGTAAAACACCTTCTGTGTTAAGCAGTGTGAACGGAATAAATAGTGAAATAATGTGTATAACATTTATCTGCCGTTGAGGATTTTTGTTCTGGGAATTGTTGCTGTTTGAACTGCGAAAACGATCCCGGACGACTACCCGATCTGCGCAGAACTTCTTCTTCTGTTCATGCCAAGATGACTGTTTACTTGCGCCAACGTCGACGTGTTTCTGTGAATTTCAGTTGCCGTACAAGAACTGACCCAGATAGCAAGGAAAATTTGCAGAACACTTGCAAAACATTTTCAACCGCAAACCAAAATGTTTGCAGAAAATATGCATTGCAAACATGTTTGTTTGCGGAGAACTTTCCGCAAGTATGGAAGTCTACACTTGTCATATTTGCAGAAAGTTTTCACTGAATGTTTGGGGAAAACTTGCATTGAATATTTGTAGCAAATATGCAAGAAATGTTTGTGATACGTTTTCACAGAATGTTTGCAGAAAATTTTCACTGAATATTTGTAGCAACTATGCAAAAACTGTTTGCAGAATGTGCTCATGATAGTTTGCTGCAGATTTGCAAAAAAGGTTTGTGGCACATTTGCAGTGGAATATGTCAAAAGTCAAAGTCAAAAAGTCAAAAAATCTTTATTGTCGTAAGCAAAATGAAATGCGATGACAAAAGTCGGTAATATGTACATGGAATTATAAAAATATTTGACGATATGTACAATACTAAACTTACAACACAAACTTATAACTAAACAATTGAGTCATCGTTTAAAAATAAATGAATTATACGGGAGTAGAGGAGAACTAGGGGGGAGGCATACTATTCGGCGCTTTTTTCCCATGTTATTCTTATGGGGATCAGTTTTTGCGCCGACGCCCGATCCCGCCTTACACAAGTTTCCTGTACTAATACCCTTGCCACATTTTCCCCATCCTCTATATTTAAAAATTAACTTTGGATTTGTCTGCAATTTATCTAATGCATTAATAAATCCCAAATTAACTATTACAGTCGAATTAAAACTGCCAACTTACTGATTTTTGCACCCTAATTTCCGTTTTGACTCTTGCCATATTTTTCCCAATTTTAAAATTTGCATTCATTTTAACACATCCTTTGCAGAAATCCACGAGTTCTGGCTACTTGGGAACCCGAGCCATTTGACATATAATAAATCACCTTTCCTCCTAATTACCTTCTCTACCAAATACATGTCTTTATATTTAGTCTTTAACAATTCTTCTGTATAAAATCCTCCTTTGATTATATTGCCATTCTCATCTTTCAAAATATAAGTCACAGGCTTTGTTTTCTTAACTTCTGCTATTGTAAAAAGCTCTCCCGTCCAGTTAGGGGTATATCCTTTACTAAATACATGTTTATATTTAGATATCCTTACACTATCCCCCACCTTATATCTTGGCTTTTTAACTTGTACTTTAGATGCTAACCTTTCATGTACATCTTTAGAGTTCTTAGCACTTACTTGGTTAGGCTTCATCCCTATGGATCTATGTACTTTATTATTATATATCCTTATTAACTTTGGAAGTAAATCCAACCACTTGTAACTCCCTTGTGCACTAAACTCTCTATACAACCAATTCTTTAAAGTTCTCTGGAACCTTTCCACAATAGCCGCCTTAGTTGTAGAGTAAGTGTGGTAGTGATTAATATTTAGAATTTTCATTAGTTTGGTAAAATGTTCATTAAAAAATTCTTTTCCGTTATCAGATTGAATATTTTTAACTCCCTTTGGGAGAATAGTTTTTATAGCTTCTGTGACTACTAATCCAGTTTTATTCTTTAGTGGAGCAGCATAAGCTTTTTTATAAAATGTGTCTATTAAAGTTAAAATATATTTATTCCCAGAATTCTCTCTAGCATAATTTCGCATATCTATTAAATCGATTTGAACAGTTTCGTTTATACCCAACACCTTAAAAGACCTTCTAACAAAGTTCTTTCTCGCGGGCTTATGCAATTCGTAAGCAATTTTTTCCATTTTTTATTCTTTATTTTTAATGTTAACGTATCTGCCAGTCTCTGTCGTTTCAAAAACACCTCCATTGCTACCAACTAACATACCATCACTCATTCTTTGATATACATAGTTTTTTGGCAAATATGCCTCTCCATCTAAAGTCTTAAATCCGCTTAAAGATGTAGGGTCTGCAACCAACAATTTAGGATTGTACATCATCAAATCGATTTGATTATTGTCTTGTATAAATTTATTAGTTTTATTGTTAAACCTTAATGCGTGTGATTTTAAACAAATATCAAATTTAATATTGTCTTGTCTAAAAGTTTTAATATTATCGTCATACCTCAAAACCTGTGACATTAAACAAATATCACTCCTATCTTTGCCTTCAGGTACATTCTTTATTAATTTGTCCTCTGCATCCCACATATCGCTATCTAATGTTAATACATTATAATATTTATCCCCCTGTTTTATTATGCTTTTCTCACCTTTTGTTAATATTTGATTAACAACAGCCACATCATTTGGCAATGTTCCAGGTAAAATGTTTGTTAATTGCTTATTTTTACCATCAAATTTAAGACCGTCTAAAGTCACAGTCTGATGTTTTGTAACACAATCGTTCTCATCAACAGCGGGTTTAACACGAACTAGCCTTTTATTATTAAAATCCCAAAAGTTTAGATCCATTTTTGGTACTTGAGAGACGTTTACAACATCATCGCTTTCTTTACCAGCCAACAAATTACTTATTTTTCGCTTTTTGGCATTCCAAATACCATTCTCCGATTCCAAAAATTCATAATTATTTTTGTCTTGTACAAAGACACCATCTTTTCTTATTAAAGTTTGCTCTAATGTGGGTACATCGGTTGAGCTTTCACCTCGTTTAACATTAGTAATTTTGCGTTTATTAGCGTTCCAATTATTACTCTTGGATTCTAAAAACTTATATTTAGTATTACCTTGTACAAAAGCATCACCTTTTCTAGTTAACGTCTGCCCCAAAGTCGATACATCATCAGTAAACTCCCCACCTTTAACACTACTAATTTTATAATTTAAAGCATTCCAACCATCATCTTTTAGATTTAAAGTAGTTTCTTTAAAACTTCTAGCTTCTGGTTTATTATACGGGTTATATACGCGATAAAATTTATCTATCATCTTTTTATTTAATAAACAATTCCACTTTCCCTCAATTCTTCTATGATAGAATCTATCTCATTATCCACTCCAGAATTTCCCGCCAATCGGCTTAACCAAAGCAGTCTTAACCTATCTACAAGCTCATTAGGATCGTCCCAATAAACATAGTCTATTTTATTACCAGTTACCTGCCTTAAACCTTCACCAACAGTCTTAAACAGGGGTTTAATTATATTAAGATATTTAGTGTGTTTATTACTTGACATCGCCGCACCCGGTTTATAACCCTTTAAATGTGCATTTGTAGCTTCCAAAATCTCTTTATAATTTTGCAAATCAACCTGACTATAGTTTACGGGTTCTTTTAAAGTTAACAATTCCCACAATCCCTTTGTCCCTTTATAAATTGTTTCTCCAACTGTAACATCATCATTGGCAATTTGAACTTCCTGATTCCCAATAAAAAATTTATTTCCTTCTCGCCTAATACCATATGTGGTGTCTGTCATACTACTTCTACTAAGGTAATTTCCTAAATAGTCTGATGCTAAAAGACCAAAATCTAATTTTTGCGGTGTTATCTGGGTTATTCTTGGTATTCTAGACGGGGTCTTTTCTAAAATCGTTGGGAGAACTGGCCTCTCTGTTTTTGTGGCTAAATTTTTTAATTCTTGCAAAGGCTCTATTAACGGTTGGAATGTTTGGAACCTCTCTTCAGCCTCTAGAAATTTACCACGTTTTAACGCCCTATATTTTTCTCTTATTTGTTTTGCAGACTCTACCAATTCTTGTTGAATATTTGTTTTCATTTTATTTACATTTTATTTATCTCATTTGTCAAAGGATTATACTCAAACACCTTATCGTGTATTATTAGGCAATATGCAGATGTGTTTGAAGGGACATTTTCTGCAGTTTCAATTTCTAATTTAATATCTACGACCCCCTCTTTGACTGATTCATTCTGCCTAGAACAATCTATTACAATTAGAGGATATTTCTTTATAAAGTCAGCTCTGTTAAACATAGGATCGGGGACGGTGTTGTAGTAACTCTCCCTAAACCTTACAAACATCTCTTAAGCTTTAGAGGCATCTCCATTTTCAAAGTCGAGATTTAAATCACTATAAGGATAATATTCAGAGTTTAAAAACACTTTGATATTTTTCAATTTACAGTGATCAAATTCATCAGTTCTTTTTCGTGCACTGTTGTCCCTACCAGTTTGGAAACCAAATATAATATACCTGGGCTTCTCCAAACTCGAAGACGTCTTAACTGACCATGTATGTCTCTTGGTTTCGGGGTATGATGGGAGTTCGTGTAGCTCCAAACTTCTAAATGCAATTTGCAAATTTTTATTTTGCAATAACATCTTTTGTAATTGAAGCTTCTCCCCATCAGATGGCACCACGTGCGGCATCACCCACTGAATCGATTTAAGTGTAATTTTAGGAATAGGATCGACCCCAGTTGGAGCATTAGATGTTGTTAATATACAATTTAAGTCGTTTTTGGATCTTTTCAACACCAATTCTTGTTTAACATTTACTAAAACCTTATTAAAATCCTCAAACACACCCATTAACAGCTCTAACGGGACACAAGTACTAAACTTGCCGCTTTTATGGAACTCCTTTAAATTTTCATCAGAATCAAATGCTACATTTGACAATTTAGTTGTTTTATTGTAAGAGCACAATATTTTCATAAGACTGGAAATTCCCGGATTTCTTACAATATCTATTTCTTTACCAGCAACTTCGTATCTAATTTCGTCAAATAAGAATGCAAATGCATTATTTATAAAATGTCCTTTATCATGATTCTCTATTTCTCCTTTAATATACAGATAACTCCTACATGGGAGTGTTAGTAAATCTTGATTATTTATGCATATTCGAATTTCATCGGAATTATTTATTGCCAAAGTGTTGTGTGGAACATAGGAGTGATTTGTAATTTTAACCACGCTATCGTCGTATTGGAATTTTCCTGTAACGTCTAGAAAATCTTCCATTTTTATTAATAGAAAATTTTAACTTCAACCCAATTGATCGCAGAAACCTGGCATTTTGCACACTCACTCCGTTCTTGTAAATTCTCATATCTTTTTTATATGACAAGTAATTGTAGTTTCTTCTTTATTAAAGTCAATTGGCTTGTCGTGTTGATCTGCAAATGTAATGCTAACAACATCTAAACTTCTCTTATTTACAGGGAAGTATATAATATTTCTGGGAACCTCAATAATTTTGTAGCCGGGAGGAGCTTCTGGGTAAAAACTGTGTATGGTGTGTGATTTGTCGCCATTTAAATAAGACCCATTCGCAATATTACATTTTACTCTAATCACATTTACATTATTTATGTTGATTTTATTTACGGATTTAAACGCAATATCTGGAGTAGAAAATCCTTTAAATCCCAATAATTCAGACCCTAAACACGGTTTTGTAAAATCAAACACATGGCCAGAATGTAATGTGGCTTTCATAGTTTTATTATCGGCTATAAGTACAAAATCTGGGAGTTGCTTTTGAATTTCCTTCGCAAGCTCAAACACTTCGTATGTACCTTCAGCAATTTCAATTACATTTGGAGCTTTGTGATCGTAATAATACACATCCTCACCCTCGTCTATAGTTAATTTTGTGTCTTTAAGTTTATTTAATTTTGGAACTAGCCCTTTGTAAAATATAAGTTTGACTTTTGTATTAATTAATGCTACTTTATTTTGTATAATAACTTCAACTTTACCATCTAATGCCCGGTTTAGTTCGTCAATTGTGACCTCCCCTTTTGGGGTTGTAATTTTATGCATTTTGTAATATGTCAAAGTATTTAGAGGTTTTTTAACATTAAATATAGAATTATAACTTTGAAAATCTACCAGTCCAATTACATAATCACCATTTAATTCTATAGGAGGAAAGAACACCGACTTCAACTCTGGCTCTGTACCCGTAAATGTTATAGTAAATGAATCCATTTTTATAAACTAAAATTTTTCAGAAATGATAAACATAAAATTCCACAAATGGAACTGTTTAAATCTTGTATTTGATCAGTTGTATAGTAAATTTTAGATGGTACAAAATATTCAATTACCTCTTTTGGAGGCTGTATTCCGAATGGGTCAAAATATATTACAATATCTTTATTTTTACGATATGCTGTCCAATGTGTGCCCCTGTCACTGTCTAAATTAATAATTCCACATTCTCTTACTTTTGTTCTCTGTTTTCTTAGCTCGTTTTTTAGGTACACTCCTCGAAAGTGAGGCACGTCTCTTGCGGCCTCTAACAGCTGAAAGTTGTCCATCTTTTTTATTAAATTTTAATCCCATTCCCATTTTTGCCTTGGCCTTCATCAAATTTGTCACTGCATAAGCTGCTGCTTTTTCAGCTAGATTGGCGTCCTTTGCCGAAACCCTAGTCCAAGCCTGGTCCGCTAATCTCATATCTGCCTTGTTCCGGGCGGCTGTATCAGGATTATTCATGTAGAATATGTCGTGCTCTTTACAATAAGAGTCTAGCTTATTTTTTGGAGGTACATTTCTGGCTAAATTTTCACGTATCTTAGTTCCAGGACCACAATATGAATATGACGGTATGTGGAGGGGGAAAGGAAGGTTGTTTATAAGGGTATTTAACAAGCCACGGCCTCTATATGGCTTTAAGAATAATCCCTTACCCTTCTTACACTTTCTCTTTGCCATTTTTATTATATAAAAAATTATTAAACAAAAGAACAAATTTAACACATAAAGAAAATACACCATTTATTCAAATTTAACACATAAAGAAAATACACCATTATATAAAAAATGTCATTTATTCAACAAAAGAACAAATTTAAAATAGCACATAAAGAAAATACACCAAAGAAGTTGGGTCTATTTCCTAATAATATTCGCTGTCTTATAATAGGGCCTAGCGGTTCGGGGAAGACCGTTGTAATTTATAACTTAATTGTAAAAAAGCAAGGATTAAAGTTTACAAATTTATATATAATATCCAAATCTTTAGAACAAGAAAAATATAAAAAAATAATTGAAATATTCCGACTGTGTGATGAAGTTAAATTACACACATATTCAAACTGTGAAATCACACCAAATGATGTAGAATCACACTCAATAGTTGTATTTGACGACATAAATAGTCCAAATATCACACAATTTTTCTCAATGGGCAGACACAAAAATATTAACAGTTTTTACTTGTGTCAATCTTACAGTAAAGTACACAAACATTTACGTGACAATGTTAATTTTCTAATATTATTTAAACAAGACGATTTAAATTTAAAACATGTGTATAACAATCATGTGGGAAATGATTTTTCATTTAACCAATTTAGAAATCTCTGCCATCAATGCTGGGATAGGTCTAAATATGGCTTTTTTGTAATAGACAAGGAAAGGCCAAAGAATAATGGCAAATACAGATTTATGTTTGACCAATTTTATAGTGACCAAGGGCAAGGGTGTTGATGCCATCCACAATAAACCTCTTGTCGTCATCAAAAGAGAGTACCTTTTTGTTCATCGTTAATGTTTGCAGATGGTGGTTTGTGGATTTAATTCTTGTAACATTCTCATAGTAATCTTCTCCGGTTGCAAGACAGTGTAAGTAATGTTGGTGTCTTAAGAGATGTTTAACTGTGGCGTTGTCAGCTCCTTTTGCCTTCTTAACCTCTAGCTCATTTTGCTTTTCTTTTTCGTATAACCATTGTAAAGGAATGAAAGAGTATAATGTTGGCCTTAAACCACAATATTCATACATAATTTGACCATTTAATTCGTCTTTAAACTTGCCCGTAACTTTTTTATTTTTATCAGAGTATAAGAAATGGTCTTTACTATATGCAGAGGTGTCGAAACAGTCCAAGTCACATTGTATTTCCTTGTAAAAGTCCTCTGTTACTATAGAATAAATAAGACTGTCTGTGTCTGTCATTAGGAACTTTTTATTCTTAAATTTTGACATATAATTATAGTGGAAATCATACATTATTACTTTACTGATATCCAAAATGGTCATTCCTAAATATATTGGTTTATCAAACTTTACAATTAATTTATTTAAATGTACAGCATGCAAATTGTTATCGAACATTTTGCTACAGTCAAACCTTGGCTTTGTAACATACTTTGTTAACTTAGACTCGTCTACAAGATGTATATCACGAAACTTACGTTGGTTCATAATTGTTCGACCAAAGAGACTGTTATTTAACAGTTTGTAAAAGTCTTTTTCAAAATCGTGTTTAGCTTTTTGTCGCTTTTCAATATTAAAATTAATATAGGGTGCAAGCCATTTCGACTGTCTAAATTTTAAAATTCTGTGGTATTTTGTAACTACCAAACCCAGTTCTTCGTATTTTTTTAGTGCTTTATAATGTAAAATATATTTAGTTTTGTCATTTAAATTTGGTATTAATTTTCCATTCATTTTTTCTGGTGCGAGCGGGTAGTCATTATGCAAATCGTGTAAACTTTTATCGTATTTTAAATCAACTTCCAAAATAAATCCAAAGTTTTCATTTTGATTGTATTTATAATCTTTCTCATTTGTCCATCTAAAGCCATCGATGGGCAACGACTCGCACATTGCTGTAGAGTATAGCGAGTTACAGTCTAAGTATACAAGATAGGTGCTTTCTTGATTTGGGTCATAATATTCGCCCATGTACTTATTATTGGCTTTAGCATAGCGCGTGGAAATCATACTTACACCGCCTCTAATGGCATGTTCTATAAACAAATGCATGTCAATGTCACGAAATAATTGTAATTTTATGCCGGTCATTCTAAGACATGCCTCCCATGTTAGTCCAGGCAATGAGTACATATGAACAGGGTCGAGTTTATAATCCTTTAAACATAAGTCCCTAAATGTCTCAAACACATCAGCCAATAACAACACATCTGTTTTAAGGTATAAATCGTGATATTCTTTTAAATTATTTATATTAAAATTATTCCATACGTTTTTAGCATGTTCATATTGTGCGGGAGATATACATTCTTTAGTTAGACTACTGTAAAATGCCTCTATGGGTGGGAGAGGCTCTAAAAACTTTTCTGGTCCTGTCATGTATTCGTACGGAAATTCGCCCTTACGTTGTAGTAGTGGATTGTCTATAAATCTAAATGTATTTAAATTGGAAGCTAATTTGCTTAAGGGAAGGGACAGAAAGTTGTAGGAATCCAAAAATACTAAATCATCAACAGAGAATGAAATATACTTTTCCATATCTTTGGCTATGCAATTCAATTTGCGATTAAATTTTCCTAAGTGTTGCATTATTAAATGACCATCATAGTTTTTAAGATTGTGGAAGAATACTGGAATTTTCTTGGTTACTTTATAGTTTAAATTACAAGAGTTATGGGCGGGTCCTCTGAACTCGCCTGTTAAGTGACAATGGTCGCGCACTTTATCACACAGTAACGGCTGGCGGCATATGTGGCAGCGTGTAGAGTTTTGAAATAACGTCTCTTGCTCTGGAGTCATTACAAGGGGAACATATACTCCCATCTGACTTTTAATAAAGTCATAAGTTTTAAATAACTTTTCGAAAAACACATTCATTAAATTTTCACCACTGTACAACTCTTCGTAAATAATTTTAGAATCTCTCACTACGACATAAGCAAATCCAGAAGGAGTGTGTTTGTCACAGTTTATAAAGCATTCGAAATCTGCATAAATCACAAAGGGAGCTTTAAGTTGATATTTGTAATTCGTAAATTGTAATGTATCTTTTTTAGACATTTGTACTCTTTGGGGATCAAAGGTTTTACAATATGTTATGTGACGTTCCAATATATCTTTAGTGTAAAAATGTTGCACACAGAACTTGCAAAAATATTTCTTACTATTGTATTTTGTAGAATTAAACATTAACTTATCAAAATCACGAATTAAACAGTAATGTGATTTGCGGCCTTGTTGTAGAAGCAGCAGGTTGACGTGCGTATTACTATTTAGTTTAGTTATTCTCAATGGATATATTAATTGTCCTTCAATTCCATATACATTAACACTTATGTTATTTTGTTTTTCAAATTTATCAATGTCGGATATTTTTACGGGATATTTTATATTTGTCATATTTAACTGGCCTTCATAGGGTTCGTAGTGAAATACTCGATTTGCATTTTCTTTACGATTCCTTGGTTTTAAGCTTGCTAAAATACTCCACACGAAACATTTATTATCACTATTTTTAATATTTAAAACGGCGTGTTTTGATTTTATATTTTCTGGTGTGGGTATGTATGACTTGGGAGTTAGGGGTTTATACTTGTAAACATGCAGCTGCCAGTATTTAGTATGGTCATATATCCATCCACTGCCTTCTGATTGAAATTTGTGTAAAGATGTGTCGATTTTTAAAAGTGAATTTTCAATTTGTGTCTTTAATTGTGCTTTCTCAATTGATAAATTAGTTAAACTTCGAAAGTTAGCAATAGTTTCTTTATCAATTAATAATTCACCATTCTTACTAACTGTGTGTTTGATAAATTTCACTCTCCTAATAAGAATCCATTTTATTGGTAAAGGACATGATTGAAGGGTGTTTAATATATCCGCGGACTCACCTTGAAACTTAAACACATTATAGGGTCGCTTGTCACATCGTAGGTGGTGGCGTTTCTTGTCACGGGTGATGACTCTCTTACACACATTACAAGTATTGTGGTTCTCTAGCATATGCATTTTAAAATTGCTATTGTCAAATATTTGATGGCATTTTTTACAAATTTTAGGAATAACTTTGTGGATGTTACGATAGTGTCTGATTAAATTGCTTCTGTTGGAGCAGGGCGCGGAGCAGATTGCACAGGACAACATTTTGTGTTGAAATGACTGTAGAGATGTCATGCTCTGCTTTTTATAAACAAAAATTACCATTTTAAAAATTTAAATACGATCAAAATATGAAGATTTAAGACAAAAACACAAATTCAAAATTTTTATAAAAACTAAGCCCTTTATCAAAAATCTGGGAAACTACTTTTTAGATAATTGTATAAATTACCTCCAAACCAAATTTGAATTTTAATCAAAAATGAAAATGTTTTCAAAAATAACGATTCCCTTTCATCTTCAAAGTTATTCAGTCATAAGAACCACTCTAAATTTTTCTAAGTCCAGAGTAAAAAAAAGTATATTTTAGCCGAAATTATTTTAACCACTAAATTTTTCTAAGTCCAGAGTAAAAAAAACCATATTTTAGCCGAAATTATTCTAAGTACTGAATTTTTTCTAAGTCCAAAGTAAAAAAAGTATATTTTAGCCGAAATTATTTTAAGCACTAAATTTTTCTAAGTCCAGAGTAAAAAAGCATATTTTAGCCGAAATTATTTTAACCACTGAATTTTTTCTAAGTCCAGAGTAAAAAACCATATTTTAGGCGAAATTATTCTAAGTACTGAATTTTTTCTAAGTCCAAAGTAAAAAAGTATATTTTAGCCGAAATTATTTTAAGCACTAAATTTTTCTAAGTCCAGGGTAAAAAAAGCATATTTTAGTCGAAATTATTTTAACCACTAAATTTTTCTAAGTCCAGAGTAAAAAACCATATTTTAGGCGAAATTATTCTAAGTACTGAATTTTTTCTAAGTCCAGAGTAAAAAAGCATATTTTAGCCGAAATTATTTTAACCACTGAATTTTTTCTAAGTCCAGAGTAAAAAACCATATTTTAGGCGAAATTATTCTAAGTACTGAATTTTTTCTAAGTCCAGAGTAAAAAAGCATATTTTAGCCGAAATTATTTTAACCACTGAATTTTTTCTAAGTCCAGAGTAAAAAACCATATTTTAGGCGAAATTATTCTAAGTACTGAATTTTTTCTAAGTCCAAAGTAAAAAAAGTATATTTTAGCCGAAATTATTTTAAGCACTAAATTTTTCTAAGTCCAGAGTAAAAAAAGCATATTTTAGCCGAAATTATTTTAACCACTAAATTTTTCTAAGTCCAGAGTAAAAACCATATTTTAGGCGAAATTATTCTAAGTACTGAATTTTTTCTAAGTCCAAAGTAAAAAAAGTATATTTTAGCCGAAATTATTTTAAGCACTAAATTTTTCTAAGTCCAGAGTAAAAAAAGCATATTTTAGCCGAAATTATTCTAAGTATTGGACCACTGAATTTTAAGTTAAAATCTGCAACACTGAAGGTCTTGTTGGTGCTGGGGCTGTAGGATATGAAGTGAGGACCCTAGCCTGCAGCAGCTCTTTATATAGCCGACAATTCACAAAATTAATTTGTAAAATTACGCATCGGTTACTATGCATCGGTCGCTGCAACACTGAAGGTCTTGTTGGTGCTGGGTCTGTAGGATATGAAGTGAGGACCCTAGCCTGCAGCGGCTCTTTATATAGCCGACAATTCACAAAATTAATTTGTAAAATTACGCATCGGTTACTATGCATCGGTCGCTGTGTCCTTGGTGTCGATCTTGCAGAATCTCCTTCAAGGTTGATTGTGGCGCTTGTGGCGATAACCAAGTGCACTTCTAAGTTGTTTACATGTGTTGTTTATTTAGTGTGGAGTTATTTTTGAACTCATGGATTTTCACAAAGGATGTATTAAAATAAATTTAGAGCAAATTTTAAAAATATAGGGGGAAAATGTATTTAAGGCAAGGGTACTAGTACAGGAAACTTGTGTAAGGCGGGATCGGGCGTCGGCGCAAAAACTGATCCCCATAAGAATAACATGGGAAAAAAGCGCCGAATAGTATGCCTCCCCCCTAGTTCTCCTCTACTTACACTGTAATATTCTTTAACAACTAAAAATTCTTTCACGCTTTTCCTGAATATTTTAAAATCATTTAACAATCTAAACTTATTTGTGCAGCTAATATTCATTGCTAACATGTTTGTTTGCAAAATATTTTCTGCAAATATGCAAGTCTACACTGTTCACACTTCTAGAATTTTTTTTGCAGTGGATGTTTTCATTGAACTTACATGTTTATATGATGGTTTGCAAGTTTCCTTTGTTACTACAAAATTATTAATGATGCTGCCAACCAATAATAATACTGCAAGATTGAGGTTAAATTCATTTACACTGATTTTTGTATGAAAAATAATTATAGCAACAGCCTCATACAATTGTCCTAGCCTATTGGAACTGACTGTTTAAATTTTGATGGTTATTCAACATACAAACAAAATTATATTTTTGAGATTCAGTTAGTATAGTTTATCATATACTATCATATTAAACAAATTTATTGTGAATCATAGATTTAGAACAAAAGTTGCCTGTGACCTAAAAACCCTATAATTTTGGCTACTATACGAAAGCATGTATGATTGTTATATTTACAAAAATATTTGAAAATATTGATGTAGTGTTTTATGTTACTAGAATAAGTCAATAAAATGCATTTTAAAGCATTCGCACACCTATTTAACTTTACATGATTTAATCTTAATAATTAAATTGCCTTTTCCGGCAAATGAAAAATAGAAAAATTTGAAGTAAGGGAACTTTATCAAAAAAGAAAATGGTAAAATAAACATAATTTGGTATTTTGAAAATGATTATTTATTTAAAATATGATATAGGTAACTAAAGGAAAGCTATACAACATTTTATTTCCTAATGAAGTCCGCACCATGTGACTGCTGTTTCCTTACACCTTGTTCACTGAAACAAATAAAGAAATTTTGTACAAACAAATTTACATTCTGTTAAAAAAATCTTGAGAGGGGGCTCCAGTCCTCTGCTTCTACCTGCTTATTCTCCCATTAGATCGATGTTAACTTTCAAAGCCTATCCCTCCTAATCCAATTATCCAAAATCAATGATGAATTGTTCATTTAAACCGCAACAAAATTACATAAATTTACTCATTTTACTCAGTCAAATCCGGTTTATAATATATTGATAACTTAATTATAATAGCCACGAACAGGGATCCTGCAGACCTCCGCAACGCTTATCTTCCCTATCTTAACCATGTACTTTCATGCAGCGATGCAGATTTTCCTGTAGGGTAGACTGGAGCCTTAATTCCACCATCAGTTGTAAAATTTCATGACCAATAGGTCCCTGATATTGCAATAAATAAAGAATTCTAATTCAGTAGGCCGTACATGCTATCAAAGATAAGATTATATATATTTCATAAACAACTTAAAAAATGTTGTAATTTAAAACTTAGTTCTGTTAAATTATTATATTCAATCTTTAAAACGGATAAATTATGTTGATTTAATTTTACTGTCAATAGACCAAATATGATAAACTTGTAACAGGAAGTTAAATACATTTTAACACTATGATAAATCTAACAATACTCTAATACTCTGATACATTTATTTTAAAGGGTACAGTACGATAAGCGTCCAAAACAATCGATTATAAAATATTAGTTTACCATGATTGATACACCGATAACCATATTCCCATTCGATTGTTATAGTTTTTAATACTCGATCACAAAGTGTTTTACTTTACAATAAATTAACTTAATCTAAGTGAATAGTGAAAGGTTAGCTTAAATTAACATAAACTAACCAAACCTAACCCCGCAGAGCACTGTTTTCCCTTGTTACGGATTTTTCATTTTGTTTTTGACCAGCGGTTACCCGCAGGCTTCGCCTCACAAATGCTTTATAAAACCTGATGACAGTTGTGTGCTGCATTCTCGGGTTAGCCCGTGATCTAGTATAATCAAGATCAGCTGTTTCTATTTTCATCAGCTCAAACTAAACTAAAAAAAAAATCCATAAAATCCATAAATCCATAAGGAAGGAGACATGGGAACTTTGTCGGGGTCTCTGACGGAGCACTAACTTAAGATCAGATCAGGATGAAAACCATTTACTTTCTGCCAAAAGAATTAGTGTACAGAATTTCAACTCTCTAAGTAAATGGAAAGTAGGAGAATTTATGTGTGATGTTCGCTTTTAAAGGTGTAGATATTCTCATCTGTAATATTGACGTATCATAGTGGTTTGATATTTTATAGGCTATTTGATTTTTCTGGTGGACGCTTATTGTACTGCACCAATATTACAAATGTTATAGTAACATAATACACCATTAACGGTGAATTTTTAAATATAACTAACTACTGAATTATTAAAACGGTTATCAATTCTACCCAAATAAAAAGGTACAAATGTAAATAATAAAGCGAAAATAACCTGCAAGTTTGCGAGTTGTTATATAAGAAAAAAATATTCCCCGGAAATATTAAGGCCTAATCAAGAACAATATCGTAAATGTTGTTAAATGAGTTAGGCCTAGTTAATCGTACTTTCTCGAGCTGAATTTGTTAAGGCTCAACACTATTTATGAGAAACACTTGAATTGGTACTTATTTCAACCCATGTATTAATTACCGGCACCGGTAGTTTTAACTTTCACACTTTAATACACGATGCTGTCCGTTTGTTCCGCCTTTGAAAAAAAGTACTAGCTTCATTACGACGAAGTAACATAATCGTTAACTGACATTCTAGTGAAGCAATATTCGTTCGACCTTTGAGAACTATGCAAAATGCAAACATACCGTAAGTTACATTATAAAAAAACTTACTAATCAGACACTGTTAAGAATTTTGGACAGAATTTTTCTAGAGGTACTAACTTAAACACAAATTATAATTCCTTGCCTTAACAAAAACTAAATTAGCCATATAGGGCTAACTTATGAGAGTATAAGTTAGTACGGTACACTCTAATGATTAAAATCATTAGGAATTTATATCATTAATTAAATATTGGTTTTCAAATAGTTTAACAACAAGTAAAGCCTGGCAAAGTTTGTAAATATCTAAATATATTCAGTAAACAAATGTTTAATTCTTCAAATCGTCCTTGTTAATTAACTGCTATGGCCATGACAACACCTCCAATTCATTAATTACTTAGCAATACAGTGTATGAAAATTTTAAAAGTTATAAATATTTTATTAACAAACACACCGGTGAATACAAAACGATGTTTTGATATTACAGTCCGTAGTATTTGGACAGCCAGTATTAGTTTCCCATTGGTAAGTTGAAAACAAAATTTGAGTATCATATACCAAAAAGCGGTAATAAATTAACAGAGCTGGGATTGCACTTACCTTAAACATGAAAGTCACAAAAGAAGCCACTATAAAAACAAAATGATACTCAACTCAACTTTAACCTTCAATAATTCTTTACCCGGCGAAACGGTACTCACTGAATGCCTGAATAGCGAGAAGAAATAAGATGGCGACGGCCGACGACGACGCGCGACGTTAGCGCTAGCGAAGTGGCGGTTTTAGTAACTTAGAGCCACAAACTTCTCAACTCAACAGAAAGTTTGCATAAAACGTGTTGTAAGGTTTACGCGCATAGATTAGCAGCGCGCTCGGGCAACAACGCGGCGCCTTTGGTAACTACGACGAAGTTCCTTGCAAGCATATATCTGACAAACTTGCTGCAAATAATACTGGAAGTATTCAACAGCGAACGAAAAATGAACCAAACGCATATTTGCAGCACACTTTCTTGCTATCTGGGGAACTGCATGCACGAGTACTGGTCGACGCGACAGATACTATTCAATTGATAACGCAGGGCACCTTGAATTGAGTAGGGAAGTTCCTGTGTCGTTGACCTTCGAGCAGCGATAAGGAGCTATAGGCTTTGTTGATCGTTATCGCTGGACTACAGCTGGACACATTCCACATTCCACTGATGTAAACATTGAGTTTAGCTACTGTGATTTAAAATTAATATTTGTTGAGCGATTTTGAATGTAAATATTTTCTTTTGAATTGTATAAATAACCTGCGGGGTTTTGATTGTATTTGTTTAGACAAATTTAAATATTTTTGGATTGTATAATTGTTTACGAGATAGAAGATTTGTGAAACTTTTAAAATGATGTATTGTAACAGAGCACCAGCAATTTCAGAAAGTCAGGGGAGAATATATAGTGCTTAAATTGCCATTAAACCCACTATATAATTTAATATAATATTTGTGACATGTAAAAAGGAAATAATTTATATAATAAAAAAGAAGTTTTGTGAATAATTGCTGACAATTGCAAATAAGAATTGCTGGTGCTACTTGGTTTTGCAGGTCTGGGCAAACTCGCGATTTTCTAGTCCGGTGATTTCGGAAAGAAGTTGGAGACCATAACTTGAATTGACGCTCGCTGGGTGACTGCGGCATTTTACGTACATTTCTGGAGTCGGAAGGTTGTCGCTTGTCCACCCAACGAGTCGTGAATTTCTTGAGATTGGAAGGTACAACATTTGTTTTAAAATTTATAGTCTTAATTCAAATCATTGCTCCATTTCTCATTTTGTTGTTTTTCGAAAAAAGGGATCAGTCTGTAAATCAATTATTTTTTTTTCAGGGTTCGAGGCGTTTCTATTATAGGATTGAAGATAAACTAAAACCAGACTGATAAAGTACAGAAAGAAGATTTATATCATTTAAGTTCAATAATATCAAAAATCGAACAGTTTACTTTTATTTTGAAATATTGAAGTGATAAGCAAGATCAAGTTTTAATTTTATTTTGAATTTAAAATATTTTATCTTACAAGAAAGATTTACAATCAATACAAGAAGATTTTATTTTATTAATTTTTATTTTGAAAGACCACTTCTTAACCTCAAGAAATATTATAGCCTGCTAGTCAGCGCTATAGATGGCAAATGTGCATGCGTTCACTGTTCAGTATCCTTTTTGGGGTGCAGCACACGATTGAGTTGAAGGATCTATTTTGAGAACGACTATTTTATAGAGCTGTTTAGTATGGTCGGCTCAATTATACACGCTATGGGACGATTTTAACTTATTGTTTCCCACTGAAATTAGTCCTTGTGGGATTATATGCCATGGGACGAATCTATTGTTGTTTCAAATATTCCCATAAGGTATAATTTAAATCAAAATCGTCCAATAGGATCTAAATTATTAAACCTTTTGGGACGATTTGAGATTAGACCTTGTGTGATTATGCCCTCTTGTAGAAAAGTGGAGCACTTGGATTCCTCAGGAAAACCAAGTTAAATTTTAAAACGTTTAAATAAATGTGTTGGTTGAAAGATGTTTTTATTTACTTGATGAATTTCTCATCCAATTGAACATAAATCAAGTGGAATGATTATTAAGCTAAATAAAGCTACCTCTATTCAGCAGGAGGAATTTTTCTAATAACCTAACCTAACCAGAGCCTAATTTAGTAGATGTAGGTCCCTAGGTGAATCCAGTGGTGCGGGCCCTTACCAACCAAGTCAGCAACCTGGTGACCTTTTTTAAATTTGTTTGTTGTTTTGAGGCTTTTGTTATGAAATTGGTGTGGTGCGGGCCCCTAAGCGCGCGCCTATCTAGCCTATACTTAAAGCTGGCCCTGAACCTAACCCTACCTATCCTTAGCAGCCTGACCTAACTATTTTTTAATAGAAGCCGACGAACCCCTTGCTTAATGAGAGGTCTACGGGGGCTTCAATACTCGAAAGACGGTGACATTTTGCAGGGTAGAATGTCTTGGGGTAGATTGTCACTCGGTAGAAACATGGCTGCCAATTCAACAATGTACCAACCTACACTTGGGAAAAACAAAATCCCGGCAGTTCATGTATGGCACCCTGTAAAATGTAAAATTTTCCTGTATGCAAATATTTCCCCTACATTTTCCCTGTCTTGGTTAAAGGGAAATTATTTCCCTTATTTAATAATTTCCCTGTCTAATTTATTCACTTTTAATTAGAAGATGTGATTATTAAGCAATTTAAAGATTTAGGAGACAAGCTCTCTTTGAATAATTTCCCGTTTGTTTTCAATGACTGAATGGCAACGAAATATTAGCGAATAATTTAGCTGTTGATTACCTGTTTGACATTTGTATTAAATGAGGACTGGTGTACAAATTATGAAATTAGTTTTATACAATTGCATGGTTTTAAAATGAGTAAAACCATCTTTAGAGATGAGCATATTCATGGTGGTGTTATTGCAGGCTATGTACACAACTCACTGGTTTATGTTATAGCAGCAAATTATATATTAGTTTTTCATTTAGTGAACTAAATTTTGAAGTAACAGGAACAATCTTTATCCACATCAAAATGTGCATTTAAGTCACCACCCGTTATTATGTTATATTTCTTCACCTGTGACTACTGAAAAATTCAAACAATCTTGCTCATTAAACAAAAGTAGAGCAGGGTCCCCTTTATGATACCTGTACAAAGATATTATTATCAACTTCATTGCACATCTTTTAATTATCATCCACTATTTGTTTCAAAACTGTTAATAAATCTTTTAGGCTATATTTATATTTAGTATACACATCTTGACGCTTGCCCATGTTTAGTTTTTGGTTGATGACAAGAAAGAATCTTGAATCTTGGATCATCAATACATATTCCTGTTACTTCAAAATTTAGTTCACATCACCGACACATCACCGGATGATGACCGGTGTAACTGGTTAAAATCAATCGCCTTGTACCATCTTTTGTGTATATATATTTTACCGTCTTGTATGTAAGTACAGTATAAGTGTAAATATACTTTAAAGTGTTGTGAGACGTATTTTATTTATCCTGCTTAATTAAGAGACATCTTTTTACTTGGTAATTCAAATTTTATTAAAATTTTGGGAATTCATTAAATAGTAAACTTTCCTTTGAACCCCATATCTTAATATATAAAAATGAATCCCTATTTACCTTTGTCCAGAAATTCCATATCTTGAGAAACTTGAAATTCTAAATTCCATAACTTGAGAATGAGTGCACCAAATTGAATAATTATTTTGTTATTGTGTTCATTAATGTCAGGAAAAGGTTCTTAGAAAAGAACATTTTCAATCCGACTTAAGGGCTTTGTCCCACTGGCCTTCAAAGTTCCCATTGATTTGATCAAAGTTCAGTTAGTTACACCAAACAGCTGTTAACAAGGATTATATCTAAACGTACTTGAAAGGCATAAACATATGTTCATTATGGAAATAAAAAAATACTTGAATGGCAACTCTCATTATGGTAATAAAAAAACCTACTTGAATGGCAACTCAAACTCTTTTTTCGATAGGCGAGTGAGCGTAGCGAACGAGCTAATCCGGGAGGCGAGTGAGCGAAGCGAACAAGCTCATCTTGAAAATGAACTAGTATTTGTCGTAAAACAAATTCAATATCAGGGTGCCTATGTTTTATTTTATGTTTAGCTATATATTTATTTCTAACACAGCAAGTTTTTTGTAGGTACATATAGGCATGTATTGTCAAGTTTAGTTATTATAGTTTACCAGTTGTTTTTTATATCAAGAGTGCTTCAAATTTCATGTACTTGAGATATATAGACCTGTTACTACAATGTAATCACATTAGTGATGTAGCAAAAACAGTTTTATATGTTGACACATTCTTTGGACTAGTTTAGGCTATGGCCTATAGGCCTACCAGCTCCTAGCAGGTTTTGGTTTTGTTACTTCATTAATATTTCATAGAATATGAATGTTCCATATAATTATTAAGTTCAGCTTCATTTTACCTGTGCTGTTTATTTGTACATGTAAACCTGCGTATCATCCCAAGCAAACAAAAGTACAATATTTTGTAAGCATCAGGGAGTGGTCATCAGATGTCCTCTATCTGAACATGAACGTTTAATCCATTCAGAAGCATAGCCCAGAGCATGGTGAACCACACCTAGTGTACCTAAAAAAGGGCTGCCATGAAATATTCGGCCTCCGACGAGATCTTCCCCATATAATTGATTATGAATGTTCCAAATTTAAGCTCTCTATGGGTTGTACAATTTCATAGGATCTAGCTTTTCCTCAATTTCTTTTAATCAACAAATCAGGCATAAAAATCGGTTTAGTAATTATAGAATCTTGCTTTTATAAAATTTCTGATTATCTATAAATAAAACTTGTAATACAGTTATTGTGAAATTTTAGATGGGTGTAACTTAAACAATTATTTTATTTACATTCTCAATTTGCATAACAATGTGTTCTCAATTGTATATTTCTGGAGAACGTAAGAATGATATTCCTCCAGCAGACTTATATTTATTAACATTATCACAATTTATATTTATGATATCCTTTTTTAAGGGTGTAAATAAACTAATTGTAAGCTCTGAAACACGTCAACAATAATATAACTAGAAAATCATCTAAAGAATATAATTATTAGCGTAGGAACTGAAGAATAGCGCACCGCAAGGGATTTTGAGAGGGAAAATCAGTTCAGAATTTCCCCTGCGTCTGAGAGGAATTTAAGAGTCTTGAGGGGTGGGAAGCAGCAGTGAATTCCCCCGCGACGCGGCAGTCGGCCATATTTCGACTGAGCCGGCCAAGTTTTCTACCGAGTGACAATCTACCCCAAGACATTCTACTCTGCGACATGTCACCCCTCAGCAGCCTGACCATAGACTAACTATAGTATAGACCCGGCACGCAATGCAAAATAGCATAGCACTTTTTATTCGTCAGGACAGTGCTGCGCCGTGGACGGAATAGGAACTACTTTGGTTAATGCGGTCGGTAAAGTAAGGTGATTGACATGGGTTTTACTTTTGAAGACTTTTAAAATACATTTAATAACTCATTATATTCGTTAGAAATTACTGGAATCAGGATTTAAACTACAACTGGTATTCGTAAATTAAAAATGATTCAGATTTCGTTATGTTATATTAGACTGTGATTTTGATTATACCAATTCGTGGTTAGTTTGATGTTATGTCCTTTCGGCTGTTATGGAAATATTCAAGAAATACCGATTTGTGAGCGTTTCCTAAATGTAAATAAAGGTAAATAATCTAATTTATAATAGTTGGTAATTAGTTTTAATACTTATTTGTATTGACAATATTCAACTAGACCCTGTATTTGATGCATTGTTCTTTGGCTCAACTTTCACTTACTTTCTAGGTTATATTGCAGCTCATCATTTAGGCCTACAACCTCTTTACCATTTTTACTTTCCTACTTTTTATTTTTTTATAATCTCACACAGCAGCCAAAAATTTAATTTAATCAAGTTATTTCAAGCTGAACATGTCCATATTCATAATTAAGAATCCAATTTTGACTGTCAGTCAGACATTTGTATAAGATGGGCCTATATTAAAAACTCAAAGAACACATGTTCAGTCCATGCTTACCATGAAATACAAATCTTCAGGCTTCTTTCACAACTATAACAGCTAATTGGCTACAATTAAGACTAGTTAAAATAGGTTACCAGTACTAGTTAGGTCTATATATCATTTGAGTGGATACAACCGTTATAAATAGGACTAAATACAAAGTTAAGGGTAGGCCTAAGGTTAGGGAGTAGTGATGAAATGTTATAGATTTCTGTGGAGTACCAATTGTTGTACAGGTCATTGTGGAGGTTAAGTTAGCTTAAGTTATGTTACACGACTTACACGACTAACCTAAACCTATTTTAAGCTAGGCCTAACTGTTGCAGCGCAGTGTTGCATGTATTTTAACGGTAACAACTCTTCTGTTTCAACTGTAACAGCCTTTAACTTCTGTAAATTTCTTAAGCTGTTGTGACTAAGTTAATGTAGCAAAATTGAACATAAGTGTAATTTCTGTATTTTGATTGGAGGGGCAAACATGGTTGACACATATGCAGTGTTGTGGAGTAGCGCGCTACAGTAGTGAGCTACATTTTTAGTAACGTCGACTGCAGTTCCGCTACTTTGGAAAAAAGTAGTGTTAACTTAGCTGTAGCGCCCTACAGTTTTAGAGAAGATGTAGCGGATTATGTAGTTAATTTTTTCGCTACTTTTACAATTTTTATGTAAGTTTAATTATGTTATGATGTGTTCATAAAAAATTAAGACAAAAATCAATTAAATAGCTACCGGTACCGGTATGTATTTGTGAAAATTCATGACTAAAAAACTAGATATGGGTGTATGGGACAATTAATACATAATCTAAGAAAGTAAGAAACAGACTGCGAAAGTAGCTAAAATTGTAGCTTAGCTACTTTTTACTGGTAGCCATAGCGAGCACTAATGTTCCCTACAAATGTACAGTTCATTAATACTTTTTAATCTATTTCAGATGAAACTTGTATCGAAACACTTTCACTCGTCGCAAGTAAGCCTTGCAGACACCAGTAGTTACCCCAAGTTGGATGATGACTGCCCAGCGTTGATCAATTTCAAAGGTACCTATTTTGATAAGGGGATGAATAAGTTTAAGTTATGGGAGTGGGAGAATCAGGATTATACAAAAGTATATGTTTATTTGAAGTAGGCTTATAGTCAGATATTTGTGCGATGCTGATAATTTTTATAAGAAACCTAATAACTTACATCGGTATTGGTATATTAAAGTTAGTTATATTATAGACAGACTCTTCTGAATAGCCTAGTTATAATATGAACGTGATTACAATATTTTTTAATCAGGATATTGTAGGTAGTGTTTTTTCTTTGCACAATTCCCTGATTGTCTGGTATAAGTGAAGATGACATAAATGATAATTAGGTACCGGTACGTCAGTTATTTTCAGTAAATTTTCTTTAAATTATAACTTAACAGCGCTCTGTTGGGTTAGGTTAGAAAACCTAACCTATCTTAGGGCGTTGTGGTGGCTTATATTTATTTATACTACAAACCGCTCAGTGGTCGATATTCAACCAAATATTTGTTCAATATAAAGTCGACGAATATATGAAACAAATGTTTAATATCTAGTGGGTTCTGTTGGACTCATCTCTCTCTCCCTCACTCTCCTCTCTCTCTTTCACTCTTCCTCCCCCTCCCAGGGGCGGATCTAGGAATTTGTTGAGGGGTGGCGCACTTGATTATTTTAATTATCTATGGACATCATTGTTGCTATAAATCAAATAAAAATGGAGCGGTTTAGTGAACATGATAAGGGTTTCAAATACAACCAATAAATGTACTTACCGCAGCACCGGCTTAGGGACTTGGGCCGAGCATCCCTAAGGTAACGCACCACATTATTTTCAGTAATTTTTCTTTAAATTATTACTTAACAGCGCTCTGTTGGGTTAGGTTAGAAAACCTAACCTATCTTAGGGCGTTTTAGTGGCTTGTATTTATTTATACTACAAACCGCTCAGTGGTCGATATTCAACCAAATATTTGAAGGGTGTTACAATTCCAGTAATACTTTTAGCGAATTTCCCCTATAGGGAAGAAGCTATTACCGTAGGTCTCATAGTAAGACTTAAGACCGAGACCATTATAATTTTTGTTTTGAGGTCCCCAGATGACAAAAACACTATTCGTTCATCTTTATATAGATGTATATATATATATATATATATATATATATATATATATATATATATATATATATCTATATATGTGTCCGTGAATGCGATAACTTGAGTAAAAAACGTCCGATTTTGATGGAATTTGGCTCAAATGTGTAAAATGACATTCATGACTTTAAGTTCGAAAACCAGAAAAATCGGACCATGGGAAGGGGGGTTTTAAATTTTTCAAAAATCAGTTTTTTGCATTTTTCACCCTAACATTTTTGAACAACTTAATTTTGGTTTTGACCATGTTATAGAGCTTAAAAAAAACAAATAATATAGTATTTTGAATTATCAACCTAGGTTAAGTGGTTGCAGAGAAAATCCAAAAAAACCTGCTCATAAAATCGCCCATGTAAATCTTATGGGAAAAAGGTTTTTGGCTTTTCCTCCGTTTATTTTAATGTAAACTTCACGTTTGCTTTTACCAATCTGTTCAGTTCCACAAAACAATCATTTTGGTGTTTAAATTGTGATTCTACGCCCAACCGTTGCTGAGATATTCAAAGTGATAAACACAGTAGTACGTTGTCCAATGTTATCCTTATGGAGAATAAATAAAATTTGATATCTCGATTAATTATGAATGTATGTTGATGAAACTTGGTATGTGGCTTCACGTAGTACTGGTATATTGATATTTGCACAAAAAATTGATTTTTTGTTGATTATTCCCATAGCAGCAAACCTGCATACACAGCCCCCATGTTATTCTTATGGAGAATAAGTAAAATGTAATGACTCCCTTAATTATGAACAAAAATTAATAAAACTTGGTATGTAGCTTCACTTGGTTGAGTTATATTGATAATTGCATAAAAACCCATTTTTTTGTTCCTCGTTGCAGCAAACCTGCTTACTCAGCCCCATGTTATTCTTATGGAGAATAACTAAAATGTTATATGGCGCTTATTTATGATTGAATATTGATGAAACTTGGTATGTGGCTTCGCCTAGTTAAATTATATTTATATTTTCATAAAAACCAATTGTTTATGTTCCTTGTTTCAGCAAACCTACGTACTCATTACCAATGTTATTCTTATGGATAATAATTAAAATCGCTTATATGTGAATATATTTTTATGAAACTTGGTATGCGGCTTCATGTGGTATTAAGACAAATATTTTGCATTTGAAATTCGCTGAGGACGCAGGTTTGCTGCGACGGGGGTATTTATTTATGAGTCATCTGTTCTTGCGATGTACTACATATTTATTAGAATAACGCACCTGTTTATTAAAAGAATACCCCTGTCGCAGCAAACCTGCATACTCAGCGAATTTCCAATTGAGATATAAATGTCATAATACTACATGAAGCCACATACCAAGTTTCATAAAAATATATTCACAAATAAGTGATATATCAAATTTTAATTATTCTCCATAAAAATGGGTTTTTATGCTAATATCAATATAACTCAACTAGGTAAAGTCGTATTCATTTATGTTCATAGTTAAGGGAGGCAGAGCATTTAATTATTCTCCATAAGAATGGGCTGAGTACGTAGGTTTGCTGCTAAGGGAGCCTTTGGCAAAAAAATTTGTTTAGCAAATATCAATAGACCACAACGAGATGAAGCTGTATACCAAGTTTCGTCAGTATACGTTCATAAATAAGCGAGATATAACAATTTTCTTTTCCTCCATAAGAATAATTTTAGACAACGTACTGTGTTTAGCACTTTCAATATCTCGGTAACCAATTGACGTAGAGGAATGATCAAAATACCAAATTGTGTGTTTTTTTAAGCTGAATCCAATGGTGAAAACTAAAATTTGACTATTTCAAAAATTATATGTAAAAAGTTCAAAAACCCATTTTGGGGGTAAAAAACCCCCCAAAAGGAATGTTATTTCTCGTTGTGGTCTATTGATATTTGTACAACAAAATACAATTTTTTACTGATGTTTCCTCTAGCAGTAAACCTACGTTCTCAGCCCCCATGTCATTCTTATGGAGAATAAGTAATGTGTGGGCAAACCCATTGTTAAAACACTGTGATTGTTTATTTTTTATTAATTTACTATACCACACATATTTTTGTTACAGAACAATCTATGCTGAACACATCAGTGGCGAGGAAGAAATGTAGTTAATGGGAGATAATTTTGAAAGAGGGTTAAGACTGATATTATAGATTAAAGATTTGTTACAGTTTATATTTGTCAATAAAACGTTTTAATTTTTAATTGGATTTATTTTTTATCCAGTATTCTTAATGCATACATATTTTGCATAAAGGTTTTTATAAATTATATGAGAAATACAGTTTTTATTTTTTAACGATTTTAAAGGAGTTTTAGTAAACTAATTGTAAAAAGTCAGCTTGTTAATTTTGCACAACAAATTTAAGAATAAATCACCAGTTATATGTTGAGAATGAAATTTTACAACATAACCAACAAAACAAATTAGTTGGTTCAATACCAAAAAAATTAACTTTGGTTGAAAAAGCACAGCCAGTTTGTATGACAATGTTTGGCCAGGTCCTTTTTTAAAAAGTCTATTGTACTTTGCCACATAATGAAGTGTTACATCAAATAATTGATTTAATATAGCTGTTACATTCTTAGTTCACGATTATGTTTAATCTATAACGATAGTGTGAGTACCGTACTTTGTCTTGTATTTGGGATATTTGAAACAAGTCTCACCTTTAATCACCCTAAATGGTGTTATAAACCATTTATGGACCATTCCTCAACCATATTTGAATGTTGTAAGTTTATTCCAGGTTGTTTGTGCCAACAACATAATAGTTAATGCTGAACAAACATTATAAGATTATAAAAGTCCACAGACTATTCTCATAAAGTATCCATTTACAACATTCTGTGACCATTCTCAGCAAAACATACATGATTATGTATAACATACATATTTTTGTATTTAATTTATTTTCAATCATCCTATAATTCACAGTATCGAACAAACACAGTACGCTGTCTTATGGGGGTTTTACATTAGAAAAGCATGTTATTCATTTGTTGGTGTACTTTTATCATCCCCAACAACCTCACTCTACTTTAAAGCCTGACTGGACTTTCTCCTAACCTTATAATGCACAAAATTGTATTCCCAGCATTGCAGGTAAATAGAACCAGGAGCATCAGAACAGCCAAAAAATCAAAGTTTTCAGATTTGAATAAAAATTGGAATAAATATATGTTTTTAACTGATTTTGATTTTTTATGTGGAAATACACTTCCAATCAATAAATTGGTGGAAATTATCAAAATTTGTGATTTAAGTATTTACTTGTCTGTAATTACTATCACATTATTCATACCCCATAGTTTTTTATACTGTTTTTGTTGAGACTTTATTTAGTAGTTAATTATAATATAAGCTTATTTATTATAATATTTATAAGCAGTAGATAAATTGAAAACATGTAGTCCCATAGGGTAATGTTGAAGCTGTGGGGTGAGTATGATTAATCTATGGTAGGACTAATAAAAAAAACACCAATAAATATTATATTTAGTTGTATTGTTTTCATAAGTTTCAATACAAATTTGGAAATTATCGTATTGGTGGAATACGTTAAAGAAATATTTAAATTCAAATTAACTTTATTGCCATTACAACACGTTATTTATAGTCTGTATTAATGTGTAATTTTAAATTGCAGTTACTTTTTTATTAAACTTAACTCATATGAATTGTATGCAGAAGTATTAACAAGTTTTTGTGATCGGTTATCATTATAGTTTACATATTTTCAAACATTTTTATTTTGCTGAAATGTTGTACACACTTAAGTTCAATATCAGTAAAGCAAGCGAACGAAAAGCAATGCGCGTGCATGTCACGGCGACGTGGCACCACCGCCGGCGCCAGGTTGTTGTACAGGGGCGGGAGACGTAGCACATCAGCTGATGACGGCCGCACCGGGTACTCCTTGCGAAGCGTGGGAAGGGGGGGAAATCGAGAGGTGAGCACTTTTTCGCCTACAAAATTTACAAAATTGTTTTGCAAATATTTCACATTCAGTTATTGCACAAGGGGTTTGGATTAGTTTTTCAGGTAGTACAATTTTGTATTGTCTATCAGCCTATTATTAACCGTATATAGTCACCTACCATAACGAAAAGGTTGTTTTCCTTTTCCTGCAACGAGTCTTCAGTGAACCTATTTGTTATTTGTGGTTTGTATAGTTACACAGCTAAAATGAAACAAATGTTCCTCAGTTTATAAGCAACGCCGGCGATTATCAGGACAAAAATATTTAATCGTTGTCGATATATGGTAACGGTATGTTATGCTAGTTGTCGTTGATTTTTGTAACAGGGTTTAAACTAGTGAAATATTATAGTGACAGGTTGGATTAAGTCATAATCACTTCTACAACATAGGGCAAAGTATTAGACAAAGATTCATCAAAATCAGTGCAACTGCTTTCCCGTGAAATACGAACAAAACACATCCTTGAGCGTTACCGAAGGACAGACAGACGGATAGAAATTGAGAAAAGACTTGTTTTGGCTCCCATTGGGTGTAAAACGCGAAAATATGCAAAAATGTCATAATTCCAAGCAATGTACAGACAAAACTTTATTTTTTGTATATAGATATCCTCTCTGTCTACTTATGTAATTTATTACCAATCTTCTCTCAAAGTTTTAAATAAGAACTACACAGCATCTGTTTATAGAATAACTATTCTTAAGTCATCATCTGGTTCAATATAAATAAATGCTTTGCCCATAAGAAGAACATAGGATCTTTAAAACCCCGTGGGACAGAGTTCTAAGGTGATTTCCAAAATATCAATTAAACCTAAAAACTTCTAACGTACATATTGAACATAGAAAAAATGTTTCATCGAAATCAGTGCAGCCGTTTCCCTGTGAAAAGCGAACAAAACGTGACCTTAATCGCACGAAATCACGTTTTTGAGCGGCCGCCATTCTTTTTCCAAAAGGCGTATGACAGTTTAAAGTAGCCTAAAACCTTCTCACGCATATATAGATCAATGAAACAAAGTTTCATTCATGTCAGTGCACCCGTTTTCCCGTGAAAAGCGAACAAAAACCCGTCCTTGAGCGTTACCAAAGACAGACAGACAGACAGATAGACAGACAGAAATTTAGATAAGACTTGTTTTGGCTTCTTTAGGGTGTAAAACGTAAAAATATGCAAAAATGTTATAATTCCAAGCAATGTACAGACAATACTCTAATTAAACTAGTCCGATATAGTTTAATAATATATATATATATATATATATATATATATATATATATATATATATATATATATATATTATTAAACTATATAAATAAAAATTTTATTATAAACTATATATTAAAAAATATATATATATATTTTATTAAACTATATCGGACTTTATTAGAGTAAGTTCTGACATACATCAAGGATAAGGTACAACTAAAATTGTTTAGTGGCAGTTCAAAGACAGTCGCAGCCCGATGTCGCGGCCGCAGTTTCCCGCGCCGGCCGCGCCTCGAGCCCTCCCAAAGATATGACGTGGCGCCAAAACTGGTGGAGGAGCTGTACGGCCTGTATCTAGTAGCATAGACTAACTACAGTATAGACATTGCACCTTATGGGCCTTTGCGTAGCACTTTTAATCTGGCTCCCGACGTAGTTCAGGGTAGCCCTGGTATGGTGGCGTTAGCATCGATGATGGTAGATGGTAACGTAGTTCACGAAGAGAGACGGAAATAAACGAGCGGTTCCGAAGGCCGCACCGCCACGAAGAGAGACGGAGACAAACGAGTGATTCCGAAGTATTGATGCACGATTACTACGAGAGGATTCGGTTGTTGAATGGTTGCGTTTCGAATGTTTCCGATGACGCAATCGAATGGATTTTGATTTTGATTTCGAAAATTTACTAGCGTTTATTGACTTCCCAATCTATATAATTGTTATTTACTTATTATTAAGTATTATAAACATGATGCAATTCAATTATGATCAGCGAATGCATACTAAATATTTGGTAACATTTCGAATGGCTACAACAATCGAAACGTTTCGAATGGTGCATCTCGCAATCGCTCTTTTGGGGTTGGGTGGAGGCCGCTGAGATCAAAGGCAAGGCGCAGCCAATGCCCTACTAGATACAGGCCGTACAGCTCCTCCACCAGTTTTGGCGCCACGTCATATCTTTGGGAGGGCTCGAGGCGCGGCCGGCGCGGGAAACTGCGGCCGCGACATCGGGCTGCGACTGTCTTTGAACTGCCACTAAACAATTTTAGTTGTACCTTATCCTTGATGTATGTCAGAACTTACTCTAATAAAGTCCGATATAGTTTAATAAAATATATATATATATTTTTTAATATATAGTTTATAATAAAATTTTTATTTATATAGTTTAATAATATATATATATATATATATATATATATATATATATATATATATATTATTAAACTATATCAGTAGTGGGGGTTTGCCGGTGCTGGCTCACTTGATTAATTGCTTCCGGAAGCGCTGCGTCATTAAATACGTCATCTGAGGCTGAGCCAGTGACGTAGGCGGTTTTGTGACGTAATGAGTGAAAGTTCAAAGTTCAAGGTCACGGTGAAGTTTTTTTAAAAAAAATCTACCTCGCACTCGTAAAACGATTGTGATTCGATAGTTAATCGATAAGAAATATCGAATGAAACAATCGAATGAAGCAATCGAATGATACGAGTGCGAGGTAGTACTATTACAAATATTACTATTACAAATATTACTTTATTTTATTTACAATAATTCATGTTTACAATAGTTCCCCGTTGTTGGTTGTCATCGATGTTGTTGATCCGGACGAGTTGCGGCCATCACTTTGCTTTCTGAAGAAAGACGGTAGATACTTCGATCCCTGCGCAGAGTCCATGTTGTGTTTTCGACATCTATCTGTTCTGTTAGGTGTTTGCATTTCATTGCTGTCAGGTGGAAATAATACCTGACGGCAATGAAATAGAAACATCTATCAGATCGTGAGTGAAATGATATTGTTATTTTGTGAAGAGCGTCTCGGAGAGCTCGATGTTCACCGGTCGAGAGCCGGAGGTGTACTGACTATTCACTAGCTAGCGTTCTGGTATCAAACAAAATGGTGGGGGTAAAAGTGTAGTAGAACGAAGCAGATGGCGGACGGCAGATGGAAGGCGGCAGGTGGCAGGCGGCAGGTGGCAAGTGTGCGGCAGATGGTGGTCCCCCACTACACCAGTCCCCCACTACACCAGTCTCCCCACCAAGTTTTACATCGCACAATAACTAGTTTACATGTGTTAGTTAGGGGTTTAGCTCTTAGACTGTCAAGACCTTACCTCCGTAACTAAAAACTTCAATAATGTTGTTCCTCTGATCAATCTGCGTAATTTGAGTACCCACTTGACATATGGTAAACTAGAAATAAATAAATTATTTAGATTTGACCTTCAAAATAGTTATTTTTGGCTATTACTGCTATACCCTTGGTCGTATCTGAATTATTTTTGCACCAACTTGTTCCTATGATCAATCTGCGTAATTTGAGTACCCACTTGACATATGGTAAACTAGAAATAAAGAAATTATTTAGATTTGACCTTCAAAATAGTTATTTTTGGCTATTACTGCTATACCCTTGGTCGGATCTGAATTATGTTTGCACCAATTTGTTCCTCTGATCAATCCGCGTAATTTGAGTACCCACTTGGCGTATGTTAAACCAGAAATAAAAAAAAATTAGATTTGACCTTCAAAATAGTTGATTTTAACTATTACTGATATACCCTTGGTCGGATCTGAATTCTGTAATAACTAAACCTTAATCTCTCCCGAAAAATCAATACATCTTCCAGTATTTTAAGAAACGAGAATTTTCTGGAATTTTCCAAGTCCCCAAGGTCATCTGAACAAATTGCCAAAACGGGGAATAGAGCAGTAAGTGGTTCTCACTTGGACCGCAAACTGCTCTATTCCCCGCTCTGTATTAGGAGAAGAGGCCTAGTTTAATGCTCGCAATTATAGGCATAAACCTGATAACGGAACGCTATCCTCTCCCCCGAAAAGTTATCCCCCAAAAATAAATAAATAAAAGCAAAATGGTCAGTTAACAACAGTCGCGCACTCTGAAACCGCAAGGACGTTCATCACTGTGTAGGCGTCAGAGTTTTACGAACCGAAGTACAATAATTACCTGACCAAAATCCCCTTAAATTTAACCAAAAATAAGCAAACTGATTGAATCTGTTTCTCGTGATTAAGGGCTAAGATGGGCAATGTCAACCGGTTTGCGCGCCGTATTGACATAAGGTCGGTTTTCGTGCCATACCTTCTTTGTAAGGGGCTAGGAAAAGGATGAGAAACATACTGATTAGTTAAAGTTAATTTTACAAAGACCAACCGAGGACGGTTTTGCAAAGGTCAACAGTATCACTGAAACCCGGTGGGACGTAGACCCAAACACCCGGCGTCAGGCTACTGCGAACCTAAGTTTTGACCCAAGGCCAGTTTTAAAGCGTGAAAGAAAAGTACATATTTAATTAGTCAATAGAACACTTCAAAGACCAACACCACAAATAATTACAAACACCAACACTAACTACATTTTATAGCAGCAAACTACAAGCTATAATCTAACAAACAAACTAACATGCATAACAAACTAACATGCTAAGGTAGAATCTTTAGTATACAGGGGTACCACCTCTATACTAAAGATGCTATTACAGACAGTTAAGGCGAACAGCTAGCTAGGCTGCCAGCCTGAAACTGTGAGACGACTGCGGCTAGACCCTCGCTTTTATAGCCGACAGAGGAGCAGGTGCAAAGGCAGATGTACTCTACTACATTCGCCGCGTCGCAAAAGTAATTTAATACGGCGTCGACGTAATACTCTTGTATTTTATTTTGTCGGTTCATTTGATATGGCTGAAACACTTAGATATGCAATGGCTGAAACACTTGTACTAACGACAAAAGCCTCCAGTTGTTTTATAATGTAACTCTATATTATCAGTTATAACTACCCAATCTTAATCAAAACAAAAACACCAAATAAATCGCGTTGAACTTTTGTTATTAGATAAAACACACAATACAAGTCATTTTCTGTGCAATGGATTAAGCTATATATTTACTTTTAATTTAAATTTTCGAATAAATAAACACTATCTAGAATAAAGAAACACAATAACTTATACTTTATGTCTGGTATATATGTTACAATTGTTCATACAAATAAAAAAACTAAAACAAACTTTAATTTTTTTTGAATTTCGGCCAGATAAATTAATAAATTAATGAAAAAGTACATCACAAATACTGCTGTATAAGTTTGTGTGTTCAAATTAAATGTACATGTCATAAAAAAATTATAAAGTATAAATCTTGCGTTATTTTACAAAATCCTTGATCTTAATAAGTATTAACGGTTGGCACGTTAAATGACAGAAACACTATATATAAATTTTCCAACATCTTAACAATACTTTGATTTCAATATTTTCCTTACCCCACAGTAATTTCCCAAGTTATACCGAACTTATATAAACGCTTTTAATATAACTTTCTATCGCCAATGAATATAAGCTTGAAAATGACGTCAAGAAGAGTCTTTAGGAGATAATAGTGACAAATAATCAGTCTTAATATATTTCTGGTGTTAAATTTACATGAATAATTAAGTTTAAATATATAGTGGTTATTGTTCGGGTTTAAATACAAATTGTGTGACATATTTATTTGAATTACGTTTTATAACACTTTGCAATGCTCAAACAACCGTCCAAAACACTGTTATAACTTCATAAAAACGCTTAATGTTAGTCTGATCTACCTCCGAGTCGGCGTATCGGATAGCTAATTTTGATTACAATATGAATATATAAAAACCTCACAACCCTCCGATACAATTTTTTAATCAGTGTACTGGGCTTCGGATAGCCAAAGGCGCTATGTCCCGCGGCGCGCCGCGCCGCCGCGCCGGTGCCGCGCCTGGCATAGTTAATTTAAAAATATATTTCAAATAAAATAAAAAACTAGCCCGGAAGTATGCTTTTCTTCCCAGCCTTATTTTATTTTAGTGTTAGACCTTTTTTATACTGTAATGTGGTTTCTTATGTTAAATATATGTTCGAAATATATATATATATATATATATATATATATATATATATATATATATATATATATATATATTGTTTATTATTTTTTAAGCTCTATAAAATGATCAAAACCAAAATTGAGTGTTTTGCAAATTTTGGGTGACAAATCCGAAAAACCGGTTTTCGGATCATTGGAAACCCCCATAAAACCCCCTTCCCATGGTCAGATTTTTCAGGATTTCGAACTTAAAGTCACGAATGTTGCTTTACTCCTTTGTATGAAATTTAATCGAAATCGGATATTTTTAAAAAGTTATCGAGTTAACGGACACATATATAGATTCCAAAAATCTAGTTCATGTACAGCCTAGTACAGCCTTATAAAGTTTTTTAAATATAGGTTTTGCAAAATTTGACATAAATTGCAGTTGTTTAAACGGCTTACGCGGCTCACCAAAAGTCTTGTTTCACTATAGATTCTTTCACTTGTGTAGCTTGTCAAGAACACAGTAATTTCATGATAGAAACTATATTCCTTTTTTTATCCATAAGCAGTGTAAATGGATATATAAACAATTTTAAGAACAGCACGTTAGGTAAACTAAATATTTTGAGAAATGTTTTGTGGTGGTGTAGGTAACAGTGTGTTTCGTTTATTTCGGTCCAGCCGGTTAAACAAATTTATGAGTGTTTAAAAAAAATGTGTAGCACCAAATACAAAGAAGGAAATAGTGATAGGCCTAGTTATATGGTCAGAAAATACCGAGCGGTATAACACTGGCAGATTAAACACGGTAAGTTCTGCAATATATTCAGCTACTGTGTTATTGAAATGTTTAAATTATGTTAAATTATTTTTAAGTTATGTTAGGTAGTTATACAGGTTCAGACAATTTCCCGGTGGAAATAGAGATTTTTGTAGGATAGAAAATTAATAGTACTGCTACGGAGATGCTGCCCTTACTGTCGATGTTGATGGGCTCAATGTCATGAACTGCAATATAAAAATGTGTCTATTTACGCTGAAACCTTCCGAAATTGGTTATTTTAATATAAACAGGTTAACGTTAGGTAAATTAACCTGTTTATAAAGACTGCTTAATGTATATATGAATTACGATTTGTTTATACATAGTATGGATTTGTTAATGTTTAATGACCTTGGTTTTAAAGCATAATTAACCATCTTTTCATTTCACGATCATTATTTGATAATGCAATTACGGTACCCATTATTTAGATGAAAGTTGCATATATTTTTAATAATTTTAAACGTTATAGCGAATTTCCCCTATAGGGAAGATGCTATTATTGCAGTCGGCATGGTAAGACCTAGCCCGGCACAATGATAACATTTGTTTTGAGGCCCCCAGATGCCAAAAACACCATGTGTGCGTGGGCGGGCGAGCGTGCGTGCGTGCGTGCGTGCGCCTGCGCCTGCGCCTGCGCCTGCGTGTGCGTGTGTGTGTGTGTGTCTGCGTGTCTGCGTGTCTGTCTGTGTGTGTGTGTGTGTGTGTGTGTGTGTGTGTGTGCGTGTGCGTGTGTGTGTGTGTGTGTGTGTGTGTGTGTGTGCGCGTGTGCGTGTGTGTGTGTGTGTGTGTGTGTGTGTGTGTGTGTGTGTGTGTGTGTGTGTGTGTGTGTGTGTGTGCGCGTGCGTAGGCATGATAACTTTAGTAAAAATAGTCCATCTTGATGACATTTTGTATAAACGTGAAAGGCAGCGTCTATTTTCATGAGTTGGAAAACCAGACAGGTCGCTCTATTTTAAAGCGGGTATTGTACCCCAAATTTTTTTTACTTTTTACATTTAATTCTTTTTAAACCCAAATTTTAGTTTGCACCATTGAATTCAGCTTACAAAAACAAACAATTTGGTATTTTGATCATCACTCTAAGTCAATTGGTTACCAAGATATTGAAAGTGCTAAACACAGTACGTTGTCCAATGTTAATATACCCAACGAGACGTGAATTTCTTGAGAATGGCGGCCTCCCGTAGCTGTCCAGATACTCGAGTCTGTCCTCTTCCGAGCAGTAAAACGCCACCCAGTGTTCGCCTCCCTCGGTGTGTACTACCGTGTTGGACACGATGGCGGTGAGAGGCTTGACTGGCACGTCCGGTAGTTGGTCAGATGCGTAGACCGCGACGTTCCTCAGTCCGGGGATCCTCGCCAGGCATTTTCTGATCTGAACGGTATTCATCGTGGACGGAAGCAGCACAGGCAGCTTGAGACGGACGGGTCTGGCCTGTCGTTAGCCACGAGCCAGTCTCGCAAGACGATGCAGTTATGAAGGGCGCAACGGTTGTGGGAGCTCTTATGGTGGCGACAGCGCAGAGTCTGGTAGGCGGGCGGACCGTTGAGCGACCCGCAGCCCAGATCCTCCATGTCCTGAGCGGCGGTGGCGGCGGGTTCGGTTATGAGGTGGCGCCGTACAAAGCCCCTCTTCTGCGATCCCTTGACGTCGACCAAGGGGCGGTGGATGAGGCAGGAGCGCAGCTTGTCCAGCAGGGCGATGTACGCGATGTCTCCCTGGTCCCACTCCAGGCCGTGGCAGTGGCGCGTAAGCCAGACGCTCTCGCGCTGTTTCTCGGAAGTCAGGAGGTCCTTGCTGAAGGGCGGGCGGGCGATGTGATGTAGGAGCAGCGTGCCGGTAGTCAGTCCACCACGCAGACCTCTTTCAGTAGAAAGTCGTTGTCGCTGTCCTTGAAACACTGCATGTCCATCACCACGCTTCCGTGATGACAGCGCGCTGGCAGTGGCTCGTTGTAGATCGGTTGCGGCACGTCCATCTCGTACGGTTGTCCAAGCTGATTTGAGCGCGCGCCGCTGATCTGAGCGCGCTGCTGTCGGGCGACCTTGGACTCGCGCGCATGCGCACCATCACCTAACGGTCCGCACGGTGGCCTTGAGCGCAGCAACTCGTTTACCCGCCAAAGTCCACCATCACCTAACGGTGGCCTTGAGCGCAGCAACTCCTTTACCCGCCAAAGTCCACAGTCACGTTGCGGTTGCGATCCACTTCCACTACATTGTCCAACTCAGCATACACTACGCAGTTGACCGCCTCCGTCAAGGCTTCAGCAAATCCGATCTCTATGCGTAGATTGCCGTTGCGCACCAGGTTCCAGTGGCTCGCTTGACCGGCCGACAGGTCAGGCGTCAAGTCGAACGCCATCACCGTGCAACCGTACATGAATTGGGAGCGGTCTACGTCATTACAGCAGTTCAAGTAATGGATGCCGGTGCCACTGAACAGCGTGTGATATTCGAGCACGCACAATTCTTGACCTACATAGTAATCCGGTTGCAACGGTTTGCCAGGCACTTGCTCACCGTCCACGTACAGCGCGAAGAAATTCGTCTTGTAATGATGAAAATTGAAAGGGTTCTTCTTGTAGTCTCCGTTGAACGCCTGGTTGTTGACCAGCCCGACTATGACCCGTTTCGGCAGTTGGCCGAGGAACACGCTGTCCATAGTCTTACCGTGGATACCGCTCGGCAACGTGACGGTTTTCACTTCCACGCGGGTGATTGGGTATTTGGCTGTGCCGGTCTCCAGCGTCCTGCTGTGCGCCAACAGCACGCTGGGATTGATCTTGCAGCGGTGCATGAACAGACTGACATCGCTGATCGCCACCTTGTAGTCGGTGATGGTCTTGGACATGATTGCGAATGAGTCGCGCGATCTGATCAGACGGAACCGCATCTCGACACCGTTCAGCATGAACTTGTCCTGCTTGCACAGATCGACGTGCAGATGTCCCATCGTGTCCACCAAGCGACTGCCCGCGATCCACGCCCGCCGCGTTACGAGCCCCCCGTTTCCCTCCTCGCAATCGTCCATCCTAGCGGTGGTGTCCTCCATGAACAGCTCCGCGGTGAGATGTGTGCTCTTGGCGTCCTTACCATAGGTCAACATGTTCTCTAGGTAGGCGCGATAGGCGTACGTGTTGTTTTGCGGCGACACCAGTTTGTTGTTGAGGTACAGGTCCACTTGACTGAACAGCGAGTGGAGCCAGTTGTTCACCGGACCGACCTGTTTGATTGTATCCTCCCCCGTCACCGCGGCCCCGGCGGCCGTTTTGATGGTTGCCTTCACGTACAGTAACGTCTGCGACAGATCGGTGTATTCGTCTCCATGACCGGGCACTACGAACTCTATAGGCGAATCATCCGTCAGCGACGAGACCGGCTTGTAGCAGACCCATTTGCTGCTCTCGATACTGGTCTACGTCGGGGGCAGAGAGAACAGGTCCAACTTGGTCTTGACGCACTCGCACGATCTCTGATGTATGAACGACATTATCCAAAAATCTCCTTCGCGGTACTCCTGCTCTTCTTACGTCGCACAACGGTCTTGCTTCTCCTCTTCTTAGCGACGCGTCTTGCGGGCTTCCTTTTCCTCTTGGGTGCGGCGCTCTTCTTCCTCGCTCCGAGGAGTTTAGCCAGAGACTGAGGAGTGACCCGCTGTACACGCCTCTTCTTATAGGTGCCGCCACCGCTTAGCAAGCGATCCAATTTATCATCGGCCCTGCGTTTCAGCAACCCGGTAAACTGTCTGAGCCGGGTGTTGGCCGCGACACAGGGGTCGGCTGTGCCCGCCGCCACGTCGCCCAAGAAGCCCACACCGGACCTCAGCGCCTCCTTGCCCAGCGCCGATGCGCCGGATTTGATTAACGGGACCACTGTACGCATCAGCCCGCCTAGGAAACTGCCAATACCATGACCGCGTTGGAAAGCGGCTCCTCTGAATACGGAGGACACTCCGTGCCCCGACTGCTGTTGGCGGTAGTACGCCAGGTAGGGATCGTTCGGGTTCATTGCTGCTCTCTGCGCAGGTGAAGCTTCATGCACGTAGTCCCGAAGCGGAATGGCAGGTGGTGGCCGACGCTGTCCCTTGAATCGATTTCCACGCTGTCGAAAGAGCTCTTCACCAACGGCACGTATTGAGGGTCGGTGAAGTGCACGGTGGTACTCGCGCCGTAGGTGTAGCTTTTAGCGTCAATGTTCACAATCTTCAACAAGGGCGCTACCGTGTCGCCTACTAGCTGGGGTTCCACCAGGTCGCAGTACACGTACATGTGTGAAGGGATCCCGGCCAGTAAGTCGGGTGGTCTTATAGCTTTTCTATGTTTGATCACGTTCACGTTGTACACGTCGTATCCCAACTGTAACGCTAGATTGGGGCTAAATTCCAGTTGCACCACAGTCTGGTCCATCGAGATCAATTCCACCCTCCCGGTCTCCTTGTCGTACTCAAACTGGCATTGGTGCAGGTCCAGTTTTGGAATGGCGTTGATGGATATAATCAGTTCATCGATGTCTTTATAGTTTCCGGCTTCCACCTTTACAGCGGTCAGTGCAGGCTTGCCTGTGTCATCCTTAGTGTAGAGATACACGCGCGCGTCCTCCCCCACTGTGACGAACGAGCACGGGTAATGGACCTCGACTAAAGCGACTTCCCATTCACCATCGCCACCCAATCGCACGACTGACGGTAGATGGGTGATGTAGTTAGCCACAGTGTTGTTTGGATAATAGTCCATGGAGCTGTTGCTGGGCAACGTCAGGTACAGCTGTCTGCGCTTTGTCGTCATAGCAGCTGTATCACTTCGGATGCGGGTACCCACGAGTTGAAGTCCTCTCCGTACCCGACCCACTTGACCAAGTAGCGCTTACTGCGGCCTCGTCCTTTAGTGTCCAGTATTTTATCTATTTGGTACAGGCGGTCCGGGGCGACCGTCACCTTTTGCATCTCGTGCTCGTAGAAGCGCCCTTCCAGCGGCGTGCCGTTAAGGTCGCGCAACACGTACAGGGGCAGGGGAAGCGACCCGTAAACGTGGTCCACCATGAACAGCTCCTTACTCCAATTGGTCTCGTAACCTTCGGCGAACGTACCCTTCTCCTTGGCTATTCGCACCGTTTCGCCCAGCTCGAACCTGGGCTTGCGCCGCCGGATCGCCTTTCCGTACATGTGACGCCACGCCTTGTACACCGTTTGACCATCGCCGCTGTCCACGTCTGCGGGTCGCAGGCCGCCACCCAGACTCTTGTGCGGACTGTGGTTGTAGGCGTCCACAAGCCTGTCCAACACGTCCACGTAGCGATACGTGTTCTTGTAGGTCAGGTAGCGCCACATGCGGGTCTTGAGCGTGCGGTTGACTCGCTCCACCACCGCCGCCTTCACGTCGGGGTTCTGCGTAGTGACATACGTGACACCGTGACTCTTGAACACCCGCTTGGTAGCGGCTCCGGTGAACTCTGTCCCCTTGTCGGTCTGTAGGCAGCGAGGAGTCGCCTCAGTGAATATTCCCTCAAACGCTGCGGCCACTTCGGGCCCGCTTTTCTTCTTCAACGGTACCGCGAACAGCCGCTTGCTGAACACGTCGATCACGGTCAGCAGATAGTTGACTCCGTCGTTGTACCGGCTCAGGCTGCGCATGTCGTTCAGGTCCGCCTGCCACAGCTCCCGAGGCCCGAACACGACGTAGTGGTTGCGGGGAAACTTCTTGCGTGCGGGCTTGTGCAGCGTGTACGCGTCCTGGGTGCGCAGCCAGTCGGCTACCCGGCGTTTCGGTAGGCGCGCGGCTCTGGTCAGAGCAGCCACTCCCCCGAGGGAGCCGGGCTGGCTCGGGTCATAGTAAAACTTCTCCATTACGGTGAGAACAGCTCCCAGTTGTCCAATGACGATTCCTGGTCGGGTTCCTCGGTTATTATCCTTCTCCTGGCCGCTGGAGGTCGCGGTCTCAGGCGGTCTAGCATCGGCGTCAACCTCGGTGACAGGGGTGTTGACGAGGCCGTCGTGTCTCTCCAGGGGCTCGATGCCGAGTCCAGCCCCACGCCTAGGTATCGCAACGCAGTGGGATTGTTCACGTATTCTTTGGGCACGTTCATGTCCTTCAAGGCGGTCATCACTTGATGCCAGCCGGTAGGCAATCGGTCCGCCCTTCGCGCTCTCACTATGCTGTGCGCGATGTCCACTATATTGGATCCGGGGATCTTCACCTTGTCCACGTACACCGCCCCACTGGCGTCCCAGGTGATGGGGCTGCCTTGTCGGGTCATGAATCGCAACAAGTTGCGCGCCACCGGCCTGAAGATTTTTGAGAACGATTCCACAATGTCCTCCGCCGAGGCGCTAGACTCGCGTTTCATCTGACTCGGACCTCCCGCCACTTCCTCCTCCTCCCTCTCCTCGCCCTCGATGATTGACAGACCTATGGGTTGACGTTTAGCCGCAGAAAAGTGCAGGAACCGCTGTAACACCTGCTGATATTGTTTCCATTTCTCCGTATCGTCCAGCCGCTTGTCGCTCAGTATGCGATGCATCTCAGCGTCCAGGCTGGCTGGCTTATTGGCGCTACCTGCTCCTCCTCTTGCTCCTGGTCCCGGTCCTTTTTGCAATCTCTCGATGAGCTCCTGCGGTACAACCACCATTTTCCTAGCATACTCCATGTCCGATTAGCTTCTGCGCTAGAACGGGCAGAACGGCGTTCAACAGCAGGGGTAGGAGGATCCCTCCGCCCCGTTGGACGAGGTAGTGTCGCTTCTTGGCCCAACCCTCGCCGCGTTTCACCAGCCGTCTGAGCGCCTGTTTGTGTTTACACAATTTGCGTTTGAGGCAGGGGGAAAGTGGTACGTTTCCGCGTAGCACGTTATACGCGCACTCGCACAACGACTTGATGCCACTCTTGTCACACGCTTTTAACAGGGCCTTGCGTTCTTTGGGCGTAGCGTGTACTAGGGCCCTTAGCAGCGCTGCGTCGTTCTTCACGCGGTGTGACATGATGACTGACGCTGGCGCGCACTCGGCCTATTTATCACTTCTTCTTGGGCAGGTACACGTAGTTTACCGGGTCGTCTGGGAAAATGGCCGAACGTATGCGCATCTCTTCAGGTGTGGACTGTTTCAAGTCTATGAGCAGGTAGGCGTGTGGGTCGCGCGTGGCGTCCGCGTAAGCCTCCTCCACGAACTTGGGGTTTTCCGGGTATACTTGACGGGCCAGGTGTTTGATCTGAGCGCGGTCTCTGTGATTCTTGAAACACACTATGTAATGAGCATTCAGCGATATGTCGCGCTGGCCCCTGCCCTGCTGAAACAGGTTTTGCGTGATGAAGAACACGCTCATGTTGCGGTGGTGCGAGCCCTTGGTGAACAGGTCCACCACGCCTGGGCCGGCCTCACGCATCATGTCGTCGACGATGACCAGGGCGGGCTCGCTACCGTCGTAGTCGTCCAGGTCTGGCAGACCGGCCACGTAGCGCACGACAGAGTCCGCACGGCTCTTGCCACCACTGCCACCGCTGCCATAGTGCTAAGTGATACGGGCGAACCGCGTATCGCACATGTGGTCAGCGTGCTCTATGAAGCGAGCCACGAAGTGCGACTTGCCGCTGCCCGAGGGCCCGGCCACGATGGCGGTGAACGGGTGTTTCCACCTCAAGTCCATGGCGTCTACTGACCGCCGTCCACCGCCACCTCGGCTCTTGTAACTAAATTCTTTTTCTCGCTTTTTTTTTATTTGATTTTTTATTTATTTTTCTTTATAATATCAAAGGGGAATAAGGGTATAGGGAATATCGTTTATTTTATACAATTTCAGGAGAGGGAATTTACTGCTTGGAGGGCCGCTCCTCTTCACGAGGCTCATCCTCGGCCTCACGCCAACGTTGTATTGAGTGATGGTGTTGTCATCCAGGACCGTGAGGTACCGCCGAGGCATGTAGATGCGAACCGGGTCATCGCCGATGAGACCCTCCAAGGTGGCTAACACCACCTCGCCGTATGGTGTATCCACCCGCTCGAACGAGCGAATCGGATAGACCATGTTGTCCTGCAGGTCTACGATGCGGGTGTAACCCGCGGCCTTGCAGTTGTTGAGAGCTGTCCTGAGGTCCATATTCTGGTCCGTGTAGTGCATGATGGCGTGGCTGGATGCGGAATGACTGGCTCTCGCTGCCGAGTCGCCTTTTATTGGCAGTGTCTACGTGCCAACTCGCCCGTATCAACATGATGACATAGTTACTCGCTCAATTCCAGGAAGGGTGATGTAATGGAAAGCTTTACAGCCATCCAACAGCTGCGTAAACAAGTGGATTGTTCTAGAAGTGTCTCGGTTATCAACTGCTTAGTGGAAGTTTCCACGCTCAATTCCAGGAAGGGTGACGTAATGGAAAGCTTTACTGCGTAAACAAGTGGATTGTTCTAGAAGCGTCTCGGTTATCAACTGCTTAGTGGAAGTTTCCACGTTCTCTCTGGTTTACTGGGTAGCGCGCCTGGAGTGTGCGCTCCTCTTGGTTTTCCCTGAGATGACGCAATTGGTCTTTCGCCAGATGGGCAGAGGAGTAGCGGTCCTAGTTATCCCGTCGTATCTTGACTCTCCCGTCTCGCTATTTGCCAGCCATAGGTTTTGCAATCTGGATAGCAGGTCCTCTAGACATAAGCAGATTTCATCGTTTCGCTCCTCGTCCAAGAACAAGCCGCAACTGAACGTGGGGCGACCTCCTTTGAACACATTCATCTTCAACAGTACGTTACCACTGTTGGTAGGGTTCTTCACAGTGTACTGATATCCGCCAGCGGACCAGCACAGTGTCGGGGAATCGATAGGCACTTCCTTCCTCTTTACAGTCCACCCATCGAGCTTTCTCTTCTTTGACGCACATCCCTGCTGTACCGACGGTGCGTTGGCGTTCTCATCGTTCATTGCGTTCAGCTCCTCTAGGAAGGAGCGGATCGTTTGGTCCACTTCGGCTGTACTGACTCCGTTTCCGTTCATGGTGACGTCTCAAACAACACTGAGGTCGCGCGCGCGGCTCTGCCTCGGTTTTATAGCCGGGTCGCGCGCGCGCGCTCCAGCGGACCTTCTAGAAGCTTCCAGAAACGTGAAGCTCCTCACCTGCATGCGATCCGGCTGATGACGTCCGGGGGGGGCTCCTCACCTACGTGTTGATTCCGGGTAATGACGTCACTGGGGGGGGGTTCCTCACTCCACCCTTGCTAGTTTTATTGGGGTGGGGATGGGATAGGGTTATGGGTTGAGGTAGGACAGAGGGTTATGTGGTAGGACAGAGGGTCTTGGGTCTTTGGGTTGGGGAATAACCGGTTTGGGGTTTAACCGGTTACTGTCCAGGCCTTCTGTAGTTTTCCTGGACGTCCAACACCGCCATGTCGCCTTGGTTCAGAGTGAACTGCAGCACTTGCAGAACCTCGTCCCACTGCGCCGGGTCGCCCGGGTCGTAACGACGGAAGGACATCACGGAACTGGCTGGACTCCACCGCCCCAGCCTGAGGAAGACGTGGACACCTCTCCTCATCGCCTCCTCGACCCGAGTCCTTGTGGGAGTAAGGTACTCCGGTCCGAGTAGAAGGTACCGGCTGATGTTGGGGACGTTGACAAAGACTTCTACAGTAAGGGCGTCCATTATGGAAGCGGCTCTGGTCAAGACTGACTCGAATGTGCGCTTTCGCCCGGGAGGGTTGTTGACACCTCTAAATCTGAGTATTGTCGCTTTCCAATGCCGCTTTCACCCGCTGTTGTTGACACCTCTGCTTGTTGACTATGCAGAAGGTCGGGGGGGTCCTCACCTGCATGCTGATTCCGGATGTTGACGTCACGGGGGGCGGCTGACGTCATCTTTCGCATACTCACTGTGCCTTTGCTGTTACAGTTAAGACTTGAATAATTAGTGGTTTTTGCGAAGCTCCTCCGGAGGGCGATGCGGTGGAAAGTTCCACGGTCGAGGCCTCCTCCCGACCGGAGTGCTATTTATGAGCGCGTCCTCAAGGGTTTCGTCAGTTTGTCTTTGGAGCTCTTACTGTGCGGGCGAAGTATTGCCGTCTCTGTGATACACCTTGAGTTCCGAAGCGACAACAGCTACGAAGAGATCATGGACAACATCGAGTGGGATTGTGCCATCACAGACGTCGAGTAGGAAGATGTATGTGTTGCGACGGAAACGTCAATGAATAGCAATAATAAGAAGAGGCCGTTTGACGACGAAGATGATTACTTTGAAGGTGATGAATTCTACAACCAAAAGGACGACGATGATTGCACCTTGAAGCATTTCCATAAGAAGAGGCTATGGCGCAATGACAAAAAGTTCAAGCACGTTCATGAACCAAAGGTGTATTCAACCATCCAAGATCTTGACGACGCTCTGTACTCCAAACAACGGGGAATCAACAGCATGTGGAACCATTGTCCGCTGGACGACTTGGAATGGGAATATTGGCAGCGGGACATGGACTATAAGATGAACTTCTACCCTATTGAAGAGGAGCACATCTACGCCATCTACATGAGCAGAAGTAAATGATGCTTGTTGAAATGTGGTGGAATCGGCAAACGGATGAACTCCACCCGGATGAAATAACAAAGTTTTTCAACATTAAAAAGTAAATATTTCCCAACACCTTAGCCTCCACCTGATTCCACCATCATAATCGGCCTTTTTCAAGCTCCAGTAAACTCTTTTGTTGACTGTTTGTAGGTTAGGTAAGCTGAAGTAAATATATAAGACGTAAATAAAGAATATAGATTAATAAAAATTAAACAAACAAGAACAAAAAAGACAAACAAAACAAATATATAATAAAACTGGTGGAAGAAGCCTATGTTAGGTTTCCGCCAGGTCACGTGACCGGGGGGGGGGTGGATCCTCACCGCGCCTTTGCTGATTAGGTGGATCCTCACGCCAGGTGACGTCATTGGGGGGGGGGGTGGATCCTCACCGCGCCTTTGCTGATTAGGTGGATCCTCACGCCAGGTGACGTCATTGGGGGGGGGTCGTGCTTGGCTATGGGGAAGGTCGGGGGGAAGGTCGTGCTTGGTTATGGGGAAGGTCGGGGGGGGAGTGGATCCTCAGGATCCTCACTGCGCCTTTGCTGGTTTTGAACATACTAATGCCCCCTACTAATAGATAAGTTAGTGCATCTAGAGTTTAAATTAGAACATTCCGAAATATTTGTATAATGATATGATGTGTGACATAGTTAGTTCCAAGTTTGTTTTATTTAAGAATTGCATTTTTTTAAATTGTTCATTGTGCAAAGAAATAGTGTCAGACAATGCAAGTTATTACAGGAGTGGGGAATTCAGATCCTTTTTGTTTAATTTGGCAATAAAACATAAAGAAATTGTTCCTTATCACCCACAAGCAAATTTTAGTGAACACGTTACTTAAGAAACATAAAATCAATTTTGAAAATTTATTTTAATCAAGCTGCAAATAAATGGGATAAAAACTTGAGTGAAGTTCAACAAAGTTTAAACTCTGGGAAAAGTGAAAGTACAAAGTTCAGCGCACATGAGTTGGTGTTTACCCACCCCCACAACGAGTCATTAAGTAACATATGGGAATTAAATGATTTGACGCAAGAGGATGTAAATGCTGAAGATGTTTATAATAAATTGAAAGAAGCAATATTGAATAATAAGAAGAGGAATGAGTGAAATAAAAAGTTAAAAGTCTACGAGGGAAATAAAAACCGCCAATTCAAGATCGGAAGCTGGGCCTATGTGCTAAATAGGTCCGGTGGAGGTAATGAGAAATTTAATGCTAAATTATTTATTGGTCCGTTCAGAATATTGTATTATTTAACTGATATGAGTTGTATACTGCAGTACAAAAATGATTTGTTAGATGTTAAAAGGACACATGTCAGTCAATTGAAACCTTGTGTAAATTTTTGTAAATAAACATCTGTTATATGTTTGTAAATAACCAAGTGTCACAAAGGTGTGTCGCAAGTTTGTGAAATAATGTTTTTAGGTTGTTTAATAAAGTATGTTACAGTGAGAATACAAAAAGGTGGTTGTAATTGGCAATACTGAAGACTTGAAGATATTAAAATGTAATAAATAAATTACATCTTGGACTACATGAATTATAAGCAAGATATAAATGAGGATAATTTATTGAAATAAATTAACGGGTATTGCTAATTCAAGAAAACAATCTCCTCTCTCCAAGACGACAAGACTCAATTATAATATTTTCTTGTGTCTTAGAATACATTTTTAGTTAGTAAATAATTATAAGGTGGATGAATACAGCGAGTGAATGGAGAAACAAAAGGAAAGAGAAACATGGAATTAAATATTTTTACTGGCTAGCTGTGAAAGTTGTTCGAATACCTGGGATTTATCCACATTGGGGCACTCACCTTTTTTCACTGATCACTTAAATACAGCACTTTTGAACCACAATAGACCAAACTTCACTTCACTGACTCCCCGTTGTCGGATTGATTCATGGTTGACGTTCAATGGAGACGTGCTTGGAGAAATATTTTTCCAGAGGATTGTCTGAAGAGTAAAACACCTTCTGTGTTAAGCAGTGTGAACGGAATAAATAGTGAAATAATGTGTATAACATTTATCTGCCGTTGAGGATTTTTGTTCTGGGAATTGTTGCTGTTTGAACTGCGAAAACGATCCCGGACGACTACCCGATCTGCGCAGAACTTCTTCTTCTGTTCATGCCAAGATGACTGTTTACTTGCGCCAACGTCGACGTGTTTCTGTGAATTTCAGTTGCCGTACAAGAACTGACCCAGATAGCAAGGAAAATTTGCAGAACACTTGCAAAACATTTTCAACCGCAAACCAAAATGTTTGCAGAAAATATGCATTGCAAACATGTTTGTTTGCGGAGAACTTTCCGCAAGTATGGAAGTCTACACTTGTCATATTTGCAGAAAGTTTTCACTGAATGTTTGGGGAAAACTTGCATTGAATATTTGTAGCAAATATGCAAGAAATGTTTGTGATACGTTTTCACAGAATGTTTGCAGAAAATTTTCACTGAATATTTGTAGCAACTATGCAAAAACTGTTTGCAGAATGTGCTCATGATAGTTTGCTGCAGATTTGCAAAAAAGGTTTGTGGCACATTTGCAGTGGAATATGTCAAAAGTCAAAGTCAAAAAGTCAAAAAATCTTTATTGTCGTAAGCAAAATGAAATGCGATGACAAAAGTCGGTAATATGTACATGGAATTATAAAAATATTTGACGATATGTACAATACTAAACTTACAACACAAACTTATAACTAAACAATTGAGTCATCGTTTAAAAATAAATGAATTATACGGGAGTAGAGGAGAACTAGGGGGGAGGCATACTATTCGGCGCTTTTTTCCCATGTTATTCTTATGGGGATCAGTTTTTGCGCCGACGCCCGATCCCGCCTTACACAAGTTTCCTGTACTAATACCCTTGCCACATTTTCCCCATCCTCTATATTTAAAAATTAACTTTGGATTTGTCTGCAATTTATCTAATGCATTAATAAATCCCAAATTAACTATTACAGTCGAATTAAAACTGCCAACTTACTGATTTTTGCACCCTAATTTCCGTTTTGACTCTTGCCATATTTTTCCCAATTTTAAAATTTGCATTCATTTTAACACATCCTTTGCAGAAATCCACGAGTTCTGGCTACTTGGGAACCCGAGCCATTTGACATATAATAAATCACCTTTCCTCCTAATTACCTTCTCTACCAAATACATGTCTTTATATTTAGTCTTTAACAATTCTTCTGTATAAAATCCTCCTTTGATTATATTGCCATTCTCATCTTTCAAAATATAAGTCACAGGCTTTGTTTTCTTAACTTCTGCTATTGTAAAAAGCTCTCCCGTCCAGTTAGGGGTATATCCTTTACTAAATACATGTTTATATTTAGATATCCTTACACTATCCCCCACCTTATATCTTGGCTTTTTAACTTGTACTTTAGATGCTAACCTTTCATGTACATCTTTAGAGTTCTTAGCACTTACTTGGTTAGGCTTCATCCCTATGGATCTATGTACTTTATTATTATATATCCTTATTAACTTTGGAAGTAAATCCAACCACTTGTAACTCCCTTGTGCACTAAACTCTCTATACAACCAATTCTTTAAAGTTCTCTGGAACCTTTCCACAATAGCCGCCTTAGTTGTAGAGTAAGTGTGGTAGTGATTAATATTTAGAATTTTCATTAGTTTGGTAAAATGTTCATTAAAAAATTCTTTTCCGTTATCAGATTGAATATTTTTAACTCCCTTTGGGAGAATAGTTTTTATAGCTTCTGTGACTACTAATCCAGTTTTATTCTTTAGTGGAGCAGCATAAGCTTTTTTATAAAATGTGTCTATTAAAGTTAAAATATATTTATTCCCAGAATTCTCTCTAGCATAATTTCGCATATCTATTAAATCGATTTGAACAGTTTCGTTTATACCCAACACCTTAAAAGACCTTCTAACAAAGTTCTTTCTCGCGGGCTTATGCAATTCGTAAGCAATTTTTTCCATTTTTTATTCTTTATTTTTAATGTTAACGTATCTGCCAGTCTCTGTCGTTTCAAAAACACCTCCATTGCTACCAACTAACATACCATCACTCATTCTTTGATATACATAGTTTTTTGGCAAATATGCCTCTCCATCTAAAGTCTTAAATCCGCTTAAAGATGTAGGGTCTGCAACCAACAATTTAGGATTGTACATCATCAAATCGATTTGATTATTGTCTTGTATAAATTTATTAGTTTTATTGTTAAACCTTAATGCGTGTGATTTTAAACAAATATCAAATTTAATATTGTCTTGTCTAAAAGTTTTAATATTATCGTCATACCTCAAAACCTGTGACATTAAACAAATATCACTCCTATCTTTGCCTTCAGGTACATTCTTTATTAATTTGTCCTCTGCATCCCACATATCGCTATCTAATGTTAATACATTATAATATTTATCCCCCTGTTTTATTATGCTTTTCTCACCTTTTGTTAATATTTGATTAACAACAGCCACATCATTTGGCAATGTTCCAGGTAAAATGTTTGTTAATTGCTTATTTTTACCATCAAATTTAAGACCGTCTAAAGTCACAGTCTGATGTTTTGTAACACAATCGTTCTCATCAACAGCGGGTTTAACACGAACTAGCCTTTTATTATTAAAATCCCAAAAGTTTAGATCCATTTTTGGTACTTGAGAGACGTTTACAACATCATCGCTTTCTTTACCAGCCAACAAATTACTTATTTTTCGCTTTTTGGCATTCCAAATACCATTCTCCGATTCCAAAAATTCATAATTATTTTTGTCTTGTACAAAGACACCATCTTTTCTTATTAAAGTTTGCTCTAATGTGGGTACATCGGTTGAGCTTTCACCTCGTTTAACATTAGTAATTTTGCGTTTATTAGCGTTCCAATTATTACTCTTGGATTCTAAAAACTTATATTTAGTATTACCTTGTACAAAAGCATCACCTTTTCTAGTTAACGTCTGCCCCAAAGTCGATACATCATCAGTAAACTCCCCACCTTTAACACTACTAATTTTATAATTTAAAGCATTCCAACCATCATCTTTTAGATTTAAAGTAGTTTCTTTAAAACTTCTAGCTTCTGGTTTATTATACGGGTTATATACGCGATAAAATTTATCTATCATCTTTTTATTTAATAAACAATTCCACTTTCCCTCAATTCTTCTATGATAGAATCTATCTCATTATCCACTCCAGAATTTCCCGCCAATCGGCTTAACCAAAGCAGTCTTAACCTATCTACAAGCTCATTAGGATCGTCCCAATAAACATAGTCTATTTTATTACCAGTTACCTGCCTTAAACCTTCACCAACAGTCTTAAACAGGGGTTTAATTATATTAAGATATTTAGTGTGTTTATTACTTGACATCGCCGCACCCGGTTTATAACCCTTTAAATGTGCATTTGTAGCTTCCAAAATCTCTTTATAATTTTGCAAATCAACCTGACTATAGTTTACGGGTTCTTTTAAAGTTAACAATTCCCACAATCCCTTTGTCCCTTTATAAATTGTTTCTCCAACTGTAACATCATCATTGGCAATTTGAACTTCCTGATTCCCAATAAAAAATTTATTTCCTTCTCGCCTAATACCATATGTGGTGTCTGTCATACTACTTCTACTAAGGTAATTTCCTAAATAGTCTGATGCTAAAAGACCAAAATCTAATTTTTGCGGTGTTATCTGGGTTATTCTTGGTATTCTAGACGGGGTCTTTTCTAAAATCGTTGGGAGAACTGGCCTCTCTGTTTTTGTGGCTAAATTTTTTAATTCTTGCAAAGGCTCTATTAACGGTTGGAATGTTTGGAACCTCTCTTCAGCCTCTAGAAATTTACCACGTTTTAACGCCCTATATTTTTCTCTTATTTGTTTTGCAGACTCTACCAATTCTTGTTGAATATTTGTTTTCATTTTATTTACATTTTATTTATCTCATTTGTCAAAGGATTATACTCAAACACCTTATCGTGTATTATTAGGCAATATGCAGATGTGTTTGAAGGGACATTTTCTGCAGTTTCAATTTCTAATTTAATATCTACGACCCCCTCTTTGACTGATTCATTCTGCCTAGAACAATCTATTACAATTAGAGGATACTTCTTTATAAAGTCAGCTCTGTTAAACATAGGATCGGGGACGGTGTTGTAGTAACTCTCCCTAAACCTTACAAACATCTCTTAAGCTTTAGAGGCATCTCCATTTTCAAAGTCGAGATTTAAATCACTATAAGGATAATATTCAGAGTTTAAAAACACTTTGATATTTTTCAATTTACAGTGATCAAATTCATCAGTTCTTTTTCGTGCACTGTTGTCCCTACCAGTTTGGAAACCAAATATAATATACCTGGGCTTCTCCAAACTCGAAGACGTCTTAACTGACCATGTATGTCTCTTGGTTTCGGGGTATGATGGGAGTTCGTGTAGCTCCAAACTTCTAAATGCAATTTGCAAATTTTTATTTTGCAATAACATCTTTTGTAATTGAAGCTTCTCCCCATCAGATGGCACCACGTGCGGCATCACCCACTGAATCGATTTAAGTGTAATTTTAGGAATAGGATCGACCCCAGTTGGAGCATTAGATGTTGTTAATATACAATTTAAGTCGTTTTTGGATCTTTTCAACACCAATTCTTGTTTAACATTTACTAAAACCTTATTAAAATCCTCAAACACACCCATTAACAGCTCTAACGGGACACAAGTACTAAACTTGCCGCTTTTATGGAACTCCTTTAAATTTTCATCAGAATCAAATGCTACATTTGACAATTTAGTTGTTTTATTGTAAGAGCACAATATTTTCATAAGACTGGAAATTCCCGGATTTCTTACAATATCTATTTCTTTACCAGCAACTTCGTATCTAATTTCGTCAAATAAGAATGCAAATGCATTATTTATAAAATGTCCTTTATCATGATTCTCTATTTCTCCTTTAATATACAGATAACTCCTACATGGGAGTGTTAGTAAATCTTGATTATTTATGCATATTCGAATTTCATCGGAATTATTTATTGCCAAAGTGTTGTGTGGAACATAGGAGTGATTTGTAATTTTAACCACGCTATCGTCGTATTGGAATTTTCCTGTAACGTCTAGAAAATCTTCCATTTTTATTAATAGAAAATTTTAACTTCAACCCAATTGATCGCAGAAACCTGGCATTTTGCACACTCACTCCGTTCTTGTAAATTCTCATATCTTTTTTATATGACAAGTAATTGTAGTTTCTTCTTTATTAAAGTCAATTGGCTTGTCGTGTTGATCTGCAAATGTAATGCTAACAACATCTAAACTTCTCTTATTTACAGGGAAGTATATAATATTTCTGGGAACCTCAATAATTTTGTAGCCGGGAGGAGCTTCTGGGTAAAAACTGTGTATGGTGTGTGATTTGTCGCCATTTAAATAAGACCCATTCGCAATATTACATTTTACTCTAATCACATTTACATTATTTATGTTGATTTTATTTACGGATTTAAACGCAATATCTGGAGTAGAAAATCCTTTAAATCCCAATAATTCAGACCCTAAACACGGTTTTGTAAAATCAAACACATGGCCAGAATGTAATGTGGCTTTCATAGTTTTATTATCGGCTATAAGTACAAAATCTGGGAGTTGCTTTTGAATTTCCTTCGCAAGCTCAAACACTTCGTATGTACCTTCAGCAATTTCAATTACATTTGGAGCTTTGTGATCGTAATAATACACATCCTCACCCTCGTCTATAGTTAATTTTGTGTCTTTAAGTTTATTTAATTTTGGAACTAGCCCTTTGTAAAATATAAGTTTGACTTTTGTATTAATTAATGCTACTTTATTTTGTATAATAACTTCAACTTTACCATCTAATGCCCGGTTTAGTTCGTCAATTGTGACCTCCCCTTTTGGGGTTGTAATTTTATGCATTTTGTAATATGTCAAAGTATTTAGAGGTTTTTTAACATTAAATATAGAATTATAACTTTGAAAATCTACCAGTCCAATTACATAATCACCATTTAATTCTATAGGAGGAAAGAACACCGACTTCAACTCTGGCTCTGTACCCGTAAATGTTATAGTAAATGAATCCATTTTTATAAACTAAAATTTTTCAGAAATGATAAACATAAAATTCCACAAATGGAACTGTTTAAATCTTGTATTTGATCAGTTGTATAGTAAATTTTAGATGGTACAAAATATTCAATTACCTCTTTTGGAGGCTGTATTCCGAATGGGTCAAAATATATTACAATATCTTTATTTTTACGATATGCTGTCCAATGTGTGCCCCTGTCACTGTCTAAATTAATAATTCCACATTCTCTTACTTTTGTTCTCTGTTTTCTTAGCTCGTTTTTTAGGTACACTCCTCGAAAGTGAGGCACGTCTCTTGCGGCCTCTAACAGCTGAAAGTTGTCCATCTTTTTTATTAAATTTTAATCCCATTCCCATTTTTGCCTTGGCCTTCATCAAATTTGTCACTGCATAAGCTGCTGCTTTTTCAGCTAGATTGGCGTCCTTTGCCGAAACCCTAGTCCAAGCCTGGTCCGCTAATCTCATATCTGCCTTGTTCCGGGCGGCTGTATCAGGATTATTCATGTAGAATATGTCGTGCTCTTTACAATAAGAGTCTAGCTTATTTTTTGGAGGTACATTTCTGGCTAAATTTTCACGTATCTTAGTTCCAGGACCACAATATGAATATGACGGTATGTGGAGGGGGAAAGGAAGGTTGTTTATAAGGGTATTTAACAAGCCACGGCCTCTATATGGCTTTAAGAATAATCCCTTACCCTTCTTACACTTTCTCTTTGCCATTTTTATTATATAAAAAATTATTAAACAAAAGAACAAATTTAACACATAAAGAAAATACACCATTTATTCAAATTTAACACATAAAGAAAATACACCATTATATAAAAAATGTCATTTATTCAACAAAAGAACAAATTTAAAATAGCACATAAAGAAAATACACCAAAGAAGTTGGGTCTATTTCCTAATAATATTCGCTGTCTTATAATAGGGCCTAGCGGTTCGGGGAAGACCGTTGTAATTTATAACTTAATTGTAAAAAAGCAAGGATTAAAGTTTACAAATTTATATATAATATCCAAATCTTTAGAACAAGAAAAATATAAAAAAATAATTGAAATATTCCGACTGTGTGATGAAGTTAAATTACACACATATTCAAACTGTGAAATCACACCAAATGATGTAGAATCACACTCAATAGTTGTATTTGACGACATAAATAGTCCAAATATCACACAATTTTTCTCAATGGGCAGACACAAAAATATTAACAGTTTTTACTTGTGTCAATCTTACAGTAAAGTACACAAACATTTACGTGACAATGTTAATTTTCTAATATTATTTAAACAAGACGATTTAAATTTAAAACATGTGTATAACAATCATGTGGGAAATGATTTTTCATTTAACCAATTTAGAAATCTCTGCCATCAATGCTGGGATAGGTCTAAATATGGCTTTTTTGTAATAGACAAGGAAAGGCCAAAGAATAATGGCAAATACAGATTTATGTTTGACCAATTTTATAGTGACCAAGGGCAAGGGTGTTGATGCCATCCACAATAAACCTCTTGTCGTCATCAAAAGAGAGTACCTTTTTGTTCATCGTTAATGTTTGCAGATGGTGGTTTGTGGATTTAATTCTTGTAACATTCTCATAGTAATCTTCTCCGGTTGCAAGACAGTGTAAGTAATGTTGGTGTCTTAAGAGATGTTTAACTGTGGCGTTGTCAGCTCCTTTTGCCTTCTTAACCTCTAGCTCATTTTGCTTTTCTTTTTCGTATAACCATTGTAAAGGAATGAAAGAGTATAATGTTGGCCTTAAACCACAATATTCATACATAATTTGACCATTTAATTCGTCTTTAAACTTGCCCGTAACTTTTTTATTTTTATCAGAGTATAAGAAATGGTCTTTACTATATGCAGAGGTGTCGAAACAGTCCAAGTCACATTGTATTTCCTTGTAAAAGTCCTCTGTTACTATAGAATAAATAAGACTGTCTGTGTCTGTCATTAGGAACTTTTTATTCTTAAATTTTGACATATAATTATAGTGGAAATCATACATTATTACTTTACTGATATCCAAAATGGTCATTCCTAAATATATTGGTTTATCAAACTTTACAATTAATTTATTTAAATGTACAGCATGCAAATTGTTATCGAACATTTTGCTACAGTCAAACCTTGGCTTTGTAACATACTTTGTTAACTTAGACTCGTCTACAAGATGTATATCACGAAACTTACGTTGGTTCATAATTGTTCGACCAAAGAGACTGTTATTTAACAGTTTGTAAAAGTCTTTTTCAAAATCGTGTTTAGCTTTTTGTCGCTTTTCAATATTAAAATTAATATAGGGTGCAAGCCATTTCGACTGTCTAAATTTTAAAATTCTGTGGTATTTTGTAACTACCAAACCCAGTTCTTCGTATTTTTTTAGTGCTTTATAATGTAAAATATATTTAGTTTTGTCATTTAAATTTGGTATTAATTTTCCATTCATTTTTTCTGGTGCGAGCGGGTAGTCATTATGCAAATCGTGTAAACTTTTATCGTATTTTAAATCAACTTCCAAAATAAATCCAAAGTTTTCATTTTGATTGTATTTATAATCTTTCTCATTTGTCCATCTAAAGCCATCGATGGGCAACGACTCGCACATTGCTGTAGAGTATAGCGAGTTACAGTCTAAGTATACAAGATAGGTGCTTTCTTGATTTGGGTCATAATATTCGCCCATGTACTTATTATTGGCTTTAGCATAGCGCGTGGAAATCATACTTACACCGCCTCTAATGGCATGTTCTATAAACAAATGCATGTCAATGTCACGAAATAATTGTAATTTTATGCCGGTCATTCTAAGACATGCCTCCCATGTTAGTCCAGGCAATGAGTACATATGAACAGGGTCGAGTTTATAATCCTTTAAACATAAGTCCCTAAATGTCTCAAACACATCAGCCAATAACAACACATCTGTTTTAAGGTATAAATCGTGATATTCTTTTAAATTATTTATATTAAAATTATTCCATACGTTTTTAGCATGTTCATATTGTGCGGGAGATATACATTCTTTAGTTAGACTACTGTAAAATGCCTCTATGGGTGGGAGAGGCTCTAAAAACTTTTCTGGTCCTGTCATGTATTCGTACGGAAATTCGCCCTTACGTTGTAGTAGTGGATTGTCTATAAATCTAAATGTATTTAAATTGGAAGCTAATTTGCTTAAGGGAAGGGACAGAAAGTTGTAGGAATCCAAAAATACTAAATCATCAACAGAGAATGAAATATACTTTTCCATATCTTTGGCTATGCAATTCAATTTGCGATTAAATTTTCCTAAGTGTTGCATTATTAAATGACCATCATAGTTTTTAAGATTGTGGAAGAATACTGGAATTTTCTTGGTTACTTTATAGTTTAAATTACAAGAGTTATGGGCGGGTCCTCTGAACTCGCCTGTTAAGTGACAATGGTCGCGCACTTTATCACACAGTAACGGCTGGCGGCATATGTGGCAGCGTGTAGAGTTTTGAAATAACGTCTCTTGCTCTGGAGTCATTACAAGGGGAACATATACTCCCATCTGACTTTTAATAAAGTCATAAGTTTTAAATAACTTTTCGAAAAACACATTCATTAAATTTTCACCACTGTACAACTCTTCGTAAATAATTTTAGAATCTCTCACTACGACATAAGCAAATCCAGAAGGAGTGTGTTTGTCACAGTTTATAAAGCATTCGAAATCTGCATAAATCACAAAGGGAGCTTTAAGTTGATATTTGTAATTCGTAAATTGTAATGTATCTTTTTTAGACATTTGTACTCTTTGGGGATCAAAGGTTTTACAATATGTTATGTGACGTTCCAATATATCTTTAGTGTAAAAATGTTGCACACAGAACTTGCAAAAATATTTCTTACTATTGTATTTTGTAGAATTAAACATTAACTTATCAAAATCACGAATTAAACAGTAATGTGATTTGCGGCCTTGTTGTAGAAGCAGCAGGTTGACGTGCGTATTACTATTTAGTTTAGTTATTCTCAATGGATATATTAATTGTCCTTCAATTCCATATACATTAACACTTATGTTATTTTGTTTTTCAAATTTATCAATGTCGGATATTTTTACGGGATATTTTATATTTGTCATATTTAACTGGCCTTCATAGGGTTCGTAGTGAAATACTCGATTTGCATTTTCTTTACGATTCCTTGGTTTTAAGCTTGCTAAAATACTCCACACGAAACATTTATTATCACTATTTTTAATATTTAAAACGGCGTGTTTTGATTTTATATTTTCTGGTGTGGGTATGTATGACTTGGGAGTTAGGGGTTTATACTTGTAAACATGCAGCTGCCAGTATTTAGTATGGTCATATATCCATCCACTGCCTTCTGATTGAAATTTGTGTAAAGATGTGTCGATTTTTAAAAGTGAATTTTCAATTTGTGTCTTTAATTGTGCTTTCTCAATTGATAAATTAGTTAAACTTCGAAAGTTAGCAATAGTTTCTTTATCAATTAATAATTCACCATTCTTACTAACTGTGTGTTTGATAAATTTCACTCTCCTAATAAGAATCCATTTTATTGGTAAAGGACATGATTGAAGGGTGTTTAATATATCCGCGGACTCACCTTGAAACTTAAACACATTATAGGGTCGCTTGTCACATCGTAGGTGGTGGCGTTTCTTGTCACGGGTGATGACTCTCTTACACACATTACAAGTATTGTGGTTCTCTAGCATATGCATTTTAAAATTGCTATTGTCAAATATTTGATGGCATTTTTTACAAATTTTAGGAATAACTTTGTGGATGTTACGATAGTGTCTGATTAAATTGCTTCTGTTGGAGCAGGGCGCGGAGCAGATTGCACAGGACAACATTTTGTGTTGAAATGACTGTAGAGATGTCATGCTCTGCTTTTTATAAACAAAAATTACCATTTTAAAAATTTAAATACGATCAAAATATGAAGATTTAAGACAAAAACACAAATTCAAAATTTTTATAAAAACTAAGCCCTTTATCAAAAATCTGGGAAACTACTTTTTAGATAATTGTATAAATTACCTCCAAACCAAATTTGAATTTTAATCAAAAATGAAAATGTTTTCAAAAATGACGATTCCCTTTCATCTTCAAAGTTATTCAGTCATAAGAACCACTCTAAATTTTTCTAAGTCCAGAGTAAAAAAAAGTATATTTTAGCCGAAATTATTTTAACCACTAAATTTTTCTAAGTCCAGAGTAAAAAAAACCATATTTTAGCCGAAATTATTCTAAGTACTGAATTTTTTCTAAGTCCAAAGTAAAAAAAGTATATTTTAGCCGAAATTATTTTAAGCACTAAATTTTTCTAAGTCCAGAGTAAAAAAGCATATTTTAGCCGAAATTATTTTAACCACTGAATTTTTTCTAAGTCCAGAGTAAAAAACCATATTTTAGGCGAAATTATTCTAAGTACTGAATTTTTTCTAAGTCCAAAGTAAAAAAGTATATTTTAGCCGAAATTATTTTAAGCACTAAATTTTTCTAAGTCCAGGGTAAAAAAAGCATATTTTAGTCGAAATTATTTTAACCACTAAATTTTTCTAAGTCCAGAGTAAAAAACCATATTTTAGGCGAAATTATTCTAAGTACTGAATTTTTTCTAAGTCCAGAGTAAAAAAGCATATTTTAGCCGAAATTATTTTAACCACTGAATTTTTTCTAAGTCCAGAGTAAAAAACCATATTTTAGGCGAAATTATTCTAAGTACTGAATTTTTTCTAAGTCCAGAGTAAAAAAGCATATTTTAGCCGAAATTATTTTAACCACTGAATTTTTTCTAAGTCCAGAGTAAAAAACCATATTTTAGGCGAAATTATTCTAAGTACTGAATTTTTTCTAAGTCCAAAGTAAAAAAAGTATATTTTAGCCGAAATTATTTTAAGCACTAAATTTTTCTAAGTCCAGAGTAAAAAAAGCATATTTTAGCCGAAATTATTTTAACCACTAAATTTTTCTAAGTCCAGAGTAAAAACCATATTTTAGGCGAAATTATTCTAAGTACTGAATTTTTTCTAAGTCCAAAGTAAAAAAAGTATATTTTAGCCGAAATTATTTTAAGCACTAAATTTTTCTAAGTCCAGAGTAAAAAAAGCATATTTTAGCCGAAATTATTCTAAGTATTGGACCACTGAATTTTAAGTTAAAATCTGCAACACTGAAGGTCTTGTTGGTGCTGGGGCTGTAGGATATGAAGTGAGGACCCTAGCCTGCAGCAGCTCTTTATATAGCCGACAATTCACAAAATTAATTTGTAAAATTACGCATCGGTTACTATGCATCGGTCGCTGCAACACTGAAGGTCTTGTTGGTGCTGGGTCTGTAGGATATGAAGTGAGGACCCTAGCCTGCAGCGGCTCTTTATATAGCCGACAATTCACAAAATTAATTTGTAAAATTACGCATCGGTTACTATGCATCGGTCGCTGTGTCCTTGGTGTCGATCTTGCAGAATCTCCTTCAAGGTTGATTGTGGCGCTTGTGGCGATAACCAAGTGCACTTCTAAGTTGTTTACATGTGTTGTTTATTTAGTGTGGAGTTATTTTTGAACTCATGGATTTTCACAAAGGATGTATTAAAATAAATTTAGAGCAAATTTTAAAAATATAGGGGGAAAATGTATTTAAGGCAAGGGTACTAGTACAGGAAACTTGTGTAAGGCGGGATCGGGCGTCGGCGCAAAAACTGATCCCCATAAGAATAACATGGGAAAAAAGCGCCGAATAGTATGCCTCCCCCCTAGTTCTCCTCTACTTACACTGTAATATTCTTTAACAACTAAAAATTCTTTCACGCTTTTCCTGAATATTTTAAAATCATTTAACAATCTAAACTTATTTGTGCAGCTAATATTCATTGCTAACATGTTTATTTGCAAAATATTTTCTGCAAATATGCAAGTCTACACTGTTCACACTTCTAGAATTTTTTTTGCAGTGGATGTTTTCATTGAACTTACATGTTTATATGATGGTTTGCAAGTTTCCTTTGTTACTACAAAATTATTAATGATGCTGCCAACCAATAATAATACTGCAAGATTGAGGTTAAATTCATTTACACTGATTTTTGTATGAAAAATAATTATAGCAACAGCCTCATACAATTGTCCTAGCCTATTGGAACTGACTGTTTAAATTTTGATGGTTATTCAACATACAAACAAAATTATATTTTTGAGATTCAGTTAGTATAGTTTATCATATACTATCATATTAAACAAATTTATTGTGAATCATAGATTTAGAACAAAAGTTGCCTGTGACCTAAAAACCCTATAATTTTGGCTACTATACGAAAGCATGTATGATTGTTATATTTACAAAAATATTTGAAAATATTGATGTAGTGTTTTATGTTACTAGAATAAGTCAATAAAATGCATTTTAAAGCATTCGCACACCTATTTAACTTTACATGATTTAATCTTAATAATTAAATTGCCTTTTCCGGCAAATGAAAAATAGAAAAATTTGAAGTAAGGGAACTTTATCAAAAAAGAAAATGGTAAAATAAACATAATTTGGTATTTTGAAAATGATTATTTATTTAAAATATGATATAGGTAACTAAAGGAAAGCTATACAACATTTTATTTCCTAATGAAGTCCGCACCATGTGACTGCTGTTTCCTTACACCTTGTTCACTGAAACAAATAAAGAAATTTTGTACAAACAAATTTACATTCTGTTAAAAAAATCTTGAGAGGGGGCTCCAGTCCTCTGCTTCTACCTGCTTATTCTCCCATTAGATCGATGTTAACTTTCAAAGCCTATCCCTCCTAATCCAATTATCCAAAATCAATGATGAATTGTTCATTTAAACCGCAACAAAATTACATAAATTTACTCATTTTACTCAGTCAAATCCGGTTTATAATATATTGATAACTTAATTATAATAGCCACGAACAGGGATCCTGCAGACCTCCGCAACGCTTATCTTCCCTATCTTAACCATGTACTTTCATGCAGCGATGCAGATTTTCCTGTAGGGTAGACTGGAGCCTTAATTCCACCATCAGTTGTAAAATTTCATGACCAATAGGTCCCTGATATTGCAATAAATAAAGAATTCTAATTCAGTAGGCCGTACATGCTATCAAAGATAAGATTATATATATTTCATAAACAACTTAAAAAATGTTGTAATTTAAAACTTAGTTCTGTTAAATTATTATATTCAATCTTTAAAACGGATAAATTATGTTGATTTAATTTTACTGTCAATAGACCAAATATGATAAACTTGTAACAGGAAGTTAAATACATTTTAACACTATGATAAATCTAACAATACTCTAATACTCTGATACATTTATTTTAAAGGGTACAGTACGATAAGCGTCCAAAACAATCGATTATAAAATATTAGTTTACCATGATTGATACACCGATAACCATATTCCCATTCGATTGTTATAGTTTTTAATACTCGATCACAAAGTGTTTTACTTTACAATAAATTAACTTAATCTAAGTGAATAGTGAAAGGTTAGCTTAAATTAACATAAACTAACCAAACCTAACCCCGCAGAGCACTGTTTTCCCTTGTTACGGATTTTTCATTTTGTTTTTGACCAGCGGTTACCCGCAGGCTTCGCCTCACAAATGCTTTATAAAACCTGATGACAGTTGTGTGCTGCATTCTCGGGTTAGCCCGTGATCTAGTATAATCAAGATCAGCTGTTTCTATTTTCATCAGCTCAAACTAAACTAAAAAAAAAATCCATAAAATCCATAAATCCATAAGGAAGGAGACATGGGAACTTTGTCGGGGTCTCTGACGGAGCACTAACTTAAGATCAGATCAGGATGAAAACCATTTACTTTCTGCCAAAAGAATTAGTGTACAGAATTTCAACTCTCTAAGTAAATGGAAAGTAGGAGAATTTATGTGTGATGTTCGCTTTTAAAGGTGTAGATATTCTCATCTGTAATATTGACGTATCATAGTGGTTTGATATTTTATAGGCTATTTGATTTTTCTGGTGGACGCTTATTGTACTGCACCAATATTACAAATGTTATAGTAACATAATACACCATTAACGGTGAATTTTTAAATATAACTAACTACTGAATTATTAAAACGGTTATCAATTCTACCCAAATAAAAAGGTACAAATGTAAATAATAAAGCGAAAATAACCTGCAAGTTTGCGAGTTGTTATATAAGAAAAAAATATTCCCCGGAAATATTAAGGCCTAATCAAGAACAATATCGTAAATGTTGTTAAATGAGTTAGGCCTAGTTAATCGTACTTTCTCGAGCTGAATTTGTTAAGGCTCAACACTATTTATGAGAAACACTTGAATTGGTACTTATTTCAACCCATGTATTAATTACCGGCACCGGTAGTTTTAACTTTCACACTTTAATACACGATGCTGTCCGTTTGTTCCGCCTTTGAAAAAAAGTACTAGCTTCATTACGACGAAGTAACATAATCGTTAACTGACATTCTAGTGAAGCAATATTCGTTCGACCTTTGAGAACTATGCAAAATGCAAACATACCGTAAGTTACATTATAAAAAAACTTACTAATCAGACACTGTTAAGAATTTTGGACAGAATTTTTCTAGAGGTACTAACTTAAACACAAATTATAATTCCTTGCCTTAACAAAAACTAAATTAGCCATATAGGGCTAACTTATGAGAGTATAAGTTAGTACGGTACACTCTAATGATTAAAATCATTAGGAATTTATATCATTAATTAAATATTGGTTTTCAAATAGTTTAACAACAAGTAAAGCCTGGCAAAGTTTGTAAATATCTAAATATATTCAGTAAACAAATGTTTAATTCTTCAAATCGTCCTTGTTAATTAACTGCTATGGCCATGACAACACCTCCAATTCATTAATTACTTAGCAATACAGTGTATGAAAATTTTAAAAGTTATAAATATTTTATTAACAAACACACCGGTGAATACAAAACGATGTTTTGATATTACAGTCCGTAGTATTTGGACAGCCAGTATTAGTTTCCCATTGGTAAGTTGAAAACAAAATTTGAGTATCATATACCAAAAAGCGGTAATAAATTAACAGAGCTGGGATTGCACTTACCTTAAACATGAAAGTCACAAAAGAAGCCACTATAAAAACAAAATGATACTCAACTCAACTTTAACCTTCAATAATTCTTTACCCGGCGAAACGGTACTCACTGAATGCCTGAATAGCGAGAAGAAATAAGATGGCGACGGCCGACGACGACGCGCGACGTTAGCGCTAGCGAAGTGGCGGTTTTAGTAACTTAGAGCCACAAACTTCTCAACTCAACAGAAAGTTTGCATAAAACGTGTTGTAAGGTTTACGCGCATAGATTAGCAGCGCGCTCGGGCAACAACGCGGCGCCTTTGGTAACTACGACGAAGTTCCTTGCAAGCATATATCTGACAAACTTGCTGCAAATAATACTGGAAGTATTCAACAGCGAACGAAAAATGAACCAAACGCATATTTGCAGCACACTTTCTTGCTATCTGGGGAACTGCATGCACGAGTACTGGTCGACGCGACAGATACTATTCAATTGATAACGCAGGGCACCTTGAATTGAGTAGGGAAGTTCCTGTGTCGTTGACCTTCGAGCAGCGATAAGGAGCTATAGGCTTTGTTGATCGTTATCGCTGGACTACAGCTGGACACATTCCACATTCCACTGATGTAAACATTGAGTTTAGCTACTGTGATTTAAAATTAATATTTGTTGAGCGATTTTGAATGTAAATATTTTCTTTTGAATTGTATAAATAACCTGCGGGGTTTTGATTGTATTTGTTTAGACAAATTTAAATATTTTTGGATTGTATAATTGTTTACGAGATAGAAGATTTGTGAAACTTTTAAAATGATGTATTGTAACAGAGCACCAGCAATTTCAGAAAGTCAGGGGAGAATATATAGTGCTTAAATTGCCATTAAACCCACTATATAATTTAATATAATATTTGTGACATGTAAAAAGGAAATAATTTATATAATAAAAAAGAAGTTTTGTGAATAATTGCTGACAATTGCAAATAAGAATTGCTGGTGCTACTTGGTTTTGCAGGTCTGGGCAAACTCGCGATTTTCTAGTCCGGTGATTTCGGAAAGAAGTTGGAGACCATAACTTGAATTGACGCTCGCTGGGTGACTGCGGCATTTTACGTACATTTCTGGAGTCGGAAGGTTGTCGCTTGTCCACCCAACGAGTCGTGAATTTCTTGAGATTGGAAGGTACAACATTTGTTTTAAAATTTATAGTCTTAATTCAAATCATTGCTCCATTTCTCATTTTGTTGTTTTTCGAAAAAAGGGATCAGTCTGTAAATCAATTATTTTTTTTTCAGGGTTCGAGGCGTTTCTATTATAGGATTGAAGATAAACTAAAACCAGACTGATAAAGTACAGAAAGAAGATTTATATCATTTAAGTTCAATAATATCAAAAATCGAACAGTTTACTTTTATTTTGAAATATTGAAGTGATAAGCAAGATCAAGTTTTAATTTTATTTTGAATTTAAAATATTTTATCTTACAAGAAAGATTTACAATCAATACAAGAAGATTTTATTTTATTAATTTTTATTTTGAAAGACCACTTCTTAACCTCAAGAAATATTATAGCCTGCTAGTCAGCGCTATAGATGGCAAATGTGCATGCGTTCACTGTTCAGTATCCTTTTTGGGGTGCAGCACACGATTGAGTTGAAGGATCTATTTTGAGAACGACTATTTTATAGAGCTGTTTAGTATGGTCGGCTCAATTATACACGCTATGGGACGATTTTAACTTATTGTTTCCCACTGAAATTAGTCCTTGTGGGATTATATGCCATGGGACGAATCTATTGTTGTTTCAAATATTCCCATAAGGTATAATTTAAATCAAAATCGTCCAATAGGATCTAAATTATTAAACCTTTTGGGACGATTTGAGATTAGACCTTGTGTGATTATGCCCTCTTGTAGAAAAGTGGAGCACTTGGATTCCTCAGGAAAACCAAGTTAAATTTTAAAACGTTTAAATAAATGTGTTGGTTGAAAGATGTTTTTATTTACTTGATGAATTTCTCATCCAATTGAACATAAATCAAGTGGAATGATTATTAAGCTAAATAAAGCTACCTCTATTCAGCAGGAGGAATTTTTCTAATAACCTAACCTAACCAGAGCCTAATTTAGTAGATGTAGGTCCCTAGGTGAATCCAGTGGTGCGGGCCCTTACCAACCAAGTCAGCAACCTGGTGACCTTTTTTAAATTTGTTTGTTGTTTTGAGGCTTTTGTTATGAAATTGGTGTGGTGCGGGCCCCTAAGCGCGCGCCTATCTAGCCTATACTTAAAGCTGGCCCTGAACCTAACCCTACCTATCCTTAGCAGCCTGACCTAACTATTTTTTAATAGAAGCCGACGAACCCCTTGCTTAATGAGAGGTCTACGGGGGCTTCAATACTCGAAAGACGGTGACATTTTGCAGGGTAGAATGTCTTGGGGTAGATTGTCACTCGGTAGAAACATGGCTGCCAATTCAACAATGTACCAACCTACACTTGGGAAAAACAAAATCCCGGCAGTTCATGTATGGCACCCTGTAAAATGTAAAATTTTCCTGTATGCAAATATTTCCCCTACATTTTCCCTGTCTTGGTTAAAGGGAAATTATTTCCCTTATTTAATAATTTCCCTGTCTAATTTATTCACTTTTAATTAGAAGATGTGATTATTAAGCAATTTAAAGATTTAGGAGACAAGCTCTCTTTGAATAATTTCCCGTTTGTTTTCAATGACTGAATGGCAACGAAATATTAGCGAATAATTTAGCTGTTGATTACCTGTTTGACATTTGTATTAAATGAGGACTGGTGTACAAATTATGAAATTAGTTTTATACAATTGCATGGTTTTAAAATGAGTAAAACCATCTTTAGAGATGAGCATATTCATGGTGGTGTTATTGCAGGCTATGTACACAACTCACTGGTTTATGTTATAGCAGCAAATTATATATTAGTTTTTCATTTAGTGAACTAAATTTTGAAGTAACAGGAACAATCTTTATCCACATCAAAATGTGCATTTAAGTCACCACCCGTTATTATGTTATATTTCTTCACCTGTGACTACTGAAAAATTCAAACAATCTTGCTCATTAAACAAAAGTAGAGCAGGGTCCCCTTTATGATACCTGTACAAAGATATTATTATCAACTTCATTGCACATCTTTTAATTATCATCCACTATTTGTTTCAAAACTGTTAATAAATCTTTTAGGCTATATTTATATTTAGTATACACATCTTGACGCTTGCCCATGTTTAGTTTTTGGTTGATGACAAGAAAGAATCTTGAATCTTGGATCATCAATACATATTCCTGTTACTTCAAAATTTAGTTCACATCACCGACACATCACCGGATGATGACCGGTGTAACTGGTTAAAATCAATCGCCTTGTACCATCTTTTGTGTATATATATTTTACCGTCTTGTATGTAAGTACAGTATAAGTGTAAATATACTTTAAAGTGTTGTGAGACGTATTTTATTTATCCTGCTTAATTAAGAGACATCTTTTTACTTGGTAATTCAAATTTTATTAAAATTTTGGGAATTCATTAAATAGTAAACTTTCCTTTGAACCCCATATCTTAATATATAAAAATGAATCCCTATTTACCTTTGTCCAGAAATTCCATATCTTGAGAAACTTGAAATTCTAAATTCCATAACTTGAGAATGAGTGCACCAAATTGAATAATTATTTTGTTATTGTGTTCATTAATGTCAGGAAAAGGTTCTTAGAAAAGAACATTTTCAATCCGACTTAAGGGCTTTGTCCCACTGGCCTTCAAAGTTCCCATTGATTTGATCAAAGTTCAGTTAGTTACACCAAACAGCTGTTAACAAGGATTATATCTAAACGTACTTGAAAGGCATAAACATATGTTCATTATGGAAATAAAAAAATACTTGAATGGCAACTCTCATTATGGTAATAAAAAAACCTACTTGAATGGCAACTCAAACTCTTTTTTCGATAGGCGAGTGAGCGTAGCGAACGAGCTAATCCGGGAGGCGAGTGAGCGAAGCGAACAAGCTCATCTTGAAAATGAACTAGTATTTGTCGTAAAACAAATTCAATATCAGGGTGCCTATGTTTTATTTTATGTTTAGCTATATATTTATTTCTAACACAGCAAGTTTTTTGTAGGTACATATAGGCATGTATTGTCAAGTTTAGTTATTATAGTTTACCAGTTGTTTTTTATATCAAGAGTGCTTCAAATTTCATGTACTTGAGATATATAGACCTGTTACTACAATGTAATCACATTAGTGATGTAGCAAAAACAGTTTTATATGTTGACACATTCTTTGGACTAGTTTAGGCTATGGCCTATAGGCCTACCAGCTCCTAGCAGGTTTTGGTTTTGTTACTTCATTAATATTTCATAGAATATGAATGTTCCATATAATTATTAAGTTCAGCTTCATTTTACCTGTGCTGTTTATTTGTACATGTAAACCTGCGTATCATCCCAAGCAAACAAAAGTACAATATTTTGTAAGCATCAGGGAGTGGTCATCAGATGTCCTCTATCTGAACATGAACGTTTAATCCATTCAGAAGCATAGCCCAGAGCATGGTGAACCACACCTAGTGTACCTAAAAAAGGGCTGCCATGAAATATTCGGCCTCCGACGAGATCTTCCCCATATAATTGATTATGAATGTTCCAAATTTAAGCTCTCTATGGGTTGTACAATTTCATAGGATCTAGCTTTTCCTCAATTTCTTTTAATCAACAAATCAGGCATAAAAATCGGTTTAGTAATTATAGAATCTTGCTTTTATAAAATTTCTGATTATCTATAAATAAAACTTGTAATACAGTTATTGTGAAATTTTAGATGGGTGTAACTTAAACAATTATTTTATTTACATTCTCAATTTGCATAACAATGTGTTCTCAATTGTATATTTCTGGAGAACGTAAGAATGATATTCCTCCAGCAGACTTATATTTATTAACATTATCACAATTTATATTTATGATATCCTTTTTTAAGGGTGTAAATAAACTAATTGTAAGCTCTGAAACACGTCAACAATAATATAACTAGAAAATCATCTAAAGAATATAATTATTAGCGTAGGAACTGAAGAATAGCGCACCGCAAGGGATTTTGAGAGGGAAAATCAGTTCAGAATTTCCCCTGCGTCTGAGAGGAATTTAAGAGTCTTGAGGGGTGGGAAGCAGCAGTGAATTCCCCCGCGACGCGGCAGTCGGCCATATTTCGACTGAGCCGGCCAAGTTTTCTACCGAGTGACAATCTACCCCAAGACATTCTACTCTGCGACATGTCACCCCTCAGCAGCCTGACCATAGACTAACTATAGTATAGACCCGGCACGCAATGCAAAATAGCATAGCACTTTTTATTCGTCAGGACAGTGCTGCGCCGTGGACGGAATAGGAACTACTTTGGTTAATGCGGTCGGTAAAGTAAGGTGATTGACATGGGTTTTACTTTTGAAGACTTTTAAAATACATTTAATAACTCATTATATTCGTTAGAAATTACTGGAATCAGGATTTAAACTACAACTGGTATTCGTAAATTAAAAATGATTCAGATTTCGTTATGTTATATTAGACTGTGATTTTGATTATACCAATTCGTGGTTAGTTTGATGTTATGTCCTTTCGGCTGTTATGGAAATATTCAAGAAATACCGATTTGTGAGCGTTTCCTAAATGTAAATAAAGGTAAATAATCTAATTTATAATAGTTGGTAATTAGTTTTAATACTTATTTGTATTGACAATATTCAACTAGACCCTGTATTTGATGCATTGTTCTTTGGCTCAACTTTCACTTACTTTCTAGGTTATATTGCAGCTCATCATTTAGGCCTACAACCTCTTTACCATTTTTACTTTCCTACTTTTTATTTTTTTATAATCTCACACAGCAGCCAAAAATTTAATTTAATCAAGTTATTTCAAGCTGAACATGTCCATATTCATAATTAAGAATCCAATTTTGACTGTCAGTCAGACATTTGTATAAGATGGGCCTATATTAAAAACTCAAAGAACACATGTTCAGTCCATGCTTACCATGAAATACAAATCTTCAGGCTTCTTTCACAACTATAACAGCTAATTGGCTACAATTAAGACTAGTTAAAATAGGTTACCAGTACTAGTTAGGTCTATATATCATTTGAGTGGATACAACCGTTATAAATAGGACTAAATACAAAGTTAAGGGTAGGCCTAAGGTTAGGGAGTAGTGATGAAATGTTATAGATTTCTGTGGAGTACCAATTGTTGTACAGGTCATTGTGGAGGTTAAGTTAGCTTAAGTTATGTTACACGACTTACACGACTAACCTAAACCTATTTTAAGCTAGGCCTAACTGTTGCAGCGCAGTGTTGCATGTATTTTAACGGTAACAACTCTTCTGTTTCAACTGTAACAGCCTTTAACTTCTGTAAATTTCTTAAGCTGTTGTGACTAAGTTAATGTAGCAAAATTGAACATAAGTGTAATTTCTGTATTTTGATTGGAGGGGCAAACATGGTTGACACATATGCAGTGTTGTGGAGTAGCGCGCTACAGTAGTGAGCTACATTTTTAGTAACGTCGACTGCAGTTCCGCTACTTTGGAAAAAAGTAGTGTTAACTTAGCTGTAGCGCCCTACAGTTTTAGAGAAGATGTAGCGGATTATGTAGTTAATTTTTTCGCTACTTTTACAATTTTTATGTAAGTTTAATTATGTTATGATGTGTTCATAAAAAATTAAGACAAAAATCAATTAAATAGCTACCGGTACCGGTATGTATTTGTGAAAATTCATGACTAAAAAACTAGATATGGGTGTATGGGACAATTAATACATAATCTAAGAAAGTAAGAAACAGACTGCGAAAGTAGCTAAAATTGTAGCTTAGCTACTTTTTACTGGTAGCCATAGCGAGCACTAATGTTCCCTACAAATGTACAGTTCATTAATACTTTTTAATCTATTTCAGATGAAACTTGTATCGAAACACTTTCACTCGTCGCAAGTAAGCCTTGCAGACACCAGTAGTTACCCCAAGTTGGATGATGACTGCCCAGCGTTGATCAATTTCAAAGGTACCTATTTTGATAAGGGGATGAATAAGTTTAAGTTATGGGAGTGGGAGAATCAGGATTATACAAAAGTATATGTTTATTTGAAGTAGGCTTATAGTCAGATATTTGTGCGATGCTGATAATTTTTATAAGAAACCTAATAACTTACATCGGTATTGGTATATTAAAGTTAGTTATATTATAGACAGACTCTTCTGAATAGCCTAGTTATAATATGAACGTGATTACAATATTTTTTAATCAGGATATTGTAGGTAGTGTTTTTTCTTTGCACAATTCCCTGATTGTCTGGTATAAGTGAAGATGACATAAATGATAATTAGGTACCGGTACGTCAGTTATTTTCAGTAAATTTTCTTTAAATTATAACTTAACAGCGCTCTGTTGGGTTAGGTTAGAAAACCTAACCTATCTTAGGGCGTTGTGGTGGCTTATATTTATTTATACTACAAACCGCTCAGTGGTCGATATTCAACCAAATATTTGTTCAATATAAAGTCGACGAATATATGAAACAAATGTTTAATATCTAGTGGGTTCTGTTGGACTCATCTCTCTCTCCCTCACTCTCCTCTCTCTCTTTCACTCTTCCTCCCCCTCCCAGGGGCGGATCTAGGAATTTGTTGAGGGGTGGCGCACTTGATTATTTTAATTATCTATGGACATCATTGTTGCTATAAATCAAATAAAAATGGAGCGGTTTAGTGAACATGATAAGGGTTTCAAATACAACCAATAAATGTACTTACCGCAGCACCGGCTTAGGGACTTGGGCCGAGCATCCCTAAGGTAACGCACCACATTATTTTCAGTAATTTTTCTTTAAATTATTACTTAACAGCGCTCTGTTGGGTTAGGTTAGAAAACCTAACCTATCTTAGGGCGTTTTAGTGGCTTGTATTTATTTATACTACAAACCGCTCAGTGGTCGATATTCAACCAAATATTTGAAGGGTGTTACAATTCCAGTAATACTTTTAGCGAATTTCCCCTATAGGGAAGAAGCTATTACCGTAGGTCTCATAGTAAGACTTAAGACCGAGACCATTATAATTTTTGTTTTGAGGTCCCCAGATGACAAAAACACTATTCGTTCATCTTTATATAGATGTATATATATATATATATATATATATATATATATATATATATATATATATATATCTATATATGTGTCCGTGAATGCGATAACTTGAGTAAAAAACGTCCGATTTTGATGGAATTTGGCTCAAATGTGTAAAATGACATTCATGACTTTAAGTTCGAAAACCAGAAAAATCGGACCATGGGAAGGGGGGTTTTAAATTTTTCAAAAATCAGTTTTTTGCATTTTTCACCCTAACATTTTTGAACAACTTAATTTTGGTTTTGACCATGTTATAGAGCTTAAAAAAAACAAATAATATAGTATTTTGAATTATCAACCTAGGTTAAGTGGTTGCAGAGAAAATCCAAAAAAACCTGCTCATAAAATCGCCCATGTAAATCTTATGGGAAAAAGGTTTTTGGCTTTTCCTCCGTTTATTTTAATGTAAACTTCACGTTTGCTTTTACCAATCTGTTCAGTTCCACAAAACAATCATTTTGGTGTTTAAATTGTGATTCTACGCCCAACCGTTGCTGAGATATTCAAAGTGATAAACACAGTAGTACGTTGTCCAATGTTATCCTTATGGAGAATAAATAAAATTTGATATCTCGATTAATTATGAATGTATGTTGATGAAACTTGGTATGTGGCTTCACGTAGTACTGGTATATTGATATTTGCACAAAAAATTGATTTTTTGTTGATTATTCCCATAGCAGCAAACCTGCATACACAGCCCCCATGTTATTCTTATGGAGAATAAGTAAAATGTAATGACTCCCTTAATTATGAACAAAAATTAATAAAACTTGGTATGTAGCTTCACTTGGTTGAGTTATATTGATAATTGCATAAAAACCCATTTTTTTGTTCCTCGTTGCAGCAAACCTGCTTACTCAGCCCCATGTTATTCTTATGGAGAATAACTAAAATGTTATATGGCGCTTATTTATGATTGAATATTGATGAAACTTGGTATGTGGCTTCGCCTAGTTAAATTATATTTATATTTTCATAAAAACCAATTGTTTATGTTCCTTGTTTCAGCAAACCTACGTACTCATTACCAATGTTATTCTTATGGATAATAATTAAAATCGCTTATATGTGAATATATTTTTATGAAACTTGGTATGCGGCTTCATGTGGTATTAAGACAAATATTTTGCATTTGAAATTCGCTGAGGACGCAGGTTTGCTGCGACGGGGGTATTTATTTATGAGTCATCTGTTCTTGCGATGTACTACATATTTATTAGAATAACGCACCTGTTTATTAAAAGAATACCCCTGTCGCAGCAAACCTGCATACTCAGCGAATTTCCAATTGAGATATAAATGTCATAATACTACATGAAGCCACATACCAAGTTTCATAAAAATATATTCACAAATAAGTGATATATCAAATTTTAATTATTCTCCATAAAAATGGGTTTTTATGCTAATATCAATATAACTCAACTAGGTAAAGTCGTATTCATTTATGTTCATAGTTAAGGGAGGCAGAGCATTTAATTATTCTCCATAAGAATGGGCTGAGTACGTAGGTTTGCTGCTAAGGGAGCCTTTGGCAAAAAAATTTGTTTAGCAAATATCAATAGACCACAACGAGATGAAGCTGTATACCAAGTTTCGTCAGTATACGTTCATAAATAAGCGAGATATAACAATTTTCTTTTCCTCCATAAGAATAATTTTAGACAACGTACTGTGTTTAGCACTTTCAATATCTCGGTAACCAATTGACGTAGAGGAATGATCAAAATACCAAATTGTGTGTTTTTTTAAGCTGAATCCAATGGTGAAAACTAAAATTTGACTATTTCAAAAATTATATGTAAAAAGTTCAAAAACCCATTTTGGGGGTAAAAAACCCCCCAAAAGGAATGTTATTTCTCGTTGTGGTCTATTGATATTTGTACAACAAAATACAATTTTTTACTGATGTTTCCTCTAGCAGTAAACCTACGTTCTCAGCCCCCATGTCATTCTTATGGAGAATAAGTAATGTGTGGGCAAACCCATTGTTAAAACACTGTGATTGTTTATTTTTTATTAATTTACTATACCACACATATTTTTGTTACAGAACAATCTATGCTGAACACATCAGTGGCGAGGAAGAAATGTAGTTAATGGGAGATAATTTTGAAAGAGGGTTAAGACTGATATTATAGATTAAAGATTTGTTACAGTTTATATTTGTCAATAAAACGTTTTAATTTTTAATTGGATTTATTTTTTATCCAGTATTCTTAATGCATACATATTTTGCATAAAGGTTTTTATAAATTATATGAGAAATACAGTTTTTATTTTTTAACGATTTTAAAGGAGTTTTAGTAAACTAATTGTAAAAAGTCAGCTTGTTAATTTTGCACAACAAATTTAAGAATAAATCACCAGTTATATGTTGAGAATGAAATTTTACAACATAACCAACAAAACAAATTAGTTGGTTCAATACCAAAAAAATTAACTTTGGTTGAAAAAGCACAGCCAGTTTGTATGACAATGTTTGGCCAGGTCCTTTTTTAAAAAGTCTATTGTACTTTGCCACATAATGAAGTGTTACATCAAATAATTGATTTAATATAGCTGTTACATTCTTAGTTCACGATTATGTTTAATCTATAACGATAGTGTGAGTACCGTACTTTGTCTTGTATTTGGGATATTTGAAACAAGTCTCACCTTTAATCACCCTAAATGGTGTTATAAACCATTTATGGACCATTCCTCAACCATATTTGAATGTTGTAAGTTTATTCCAGGTTGTTTGTGCCAACAACATAATAGTTAATGCTGAACAAACATTATAAGATTATAAAAGTCCACAGACTATTCTCATAAAGTATCCATTTACAACATTCTGTGACCATTCTCAGCAAAACATACATGATTATGTATAACATACATATTTTTGTATTTAATTTATTTTCAATCATCCTATAATTCACAGTATCGAACAAACACAGTACGCTGTCTTATGGGGGTTTTACATTAGAAAAGCATGTTATTCATTTGTTGGTGTACTTTTATCATCCCCAACAACCTCACTCTACTTTAAAGCCTGACTGGACTTTCTCCTAACCTTATAATGCACAAAATTGTATTCCCAGCATTGCAGGTAAATAGAACCAGGAGCATCAGAACAGCCAAAAAATCAAAGTTTTCAGATTTGAATAAAAATTGGAATAAATATATGTTTTTAACTGATTTTGATTTTTTATGTGGAAATACACTTCCAATCAATAAATTGGTGGAAATTATCAAAATTTGTGATTTAAGTATTTACTTGTCTGTAATTACTATCACATTATTCATACCCCATAGTTTTTTATACTGTTTTTGTTGAGACTTTATTTAGTAGTTAATTATAATATAAGCTTATTTATTATAATATTTATAAGCAGTAGATAAATTGAAAACATGTAGTCCCATAGGGTAATGTTGAAGCTGTGGGGTGAGTATGATTAATCTATGGTAGGACTAATAAAAAAAACACCAATAAATATTATATTTAGTTGTATTGTTTTCATAAGTTTCAATACAAATTTGGAAATTATCGTATTGGTGGAATACGTTAAAGAAATATTTAAATTCAAATTAACTTTATTGCCATTACAACACGTTATTTATAGTCTGTATTAATGTGTAATTTTAAATTGCAGTTACTTTTTTATTAAACTTAACTCATATGAATTGTATGCAGAAGTATTAACAAGTTTTTGTGATCGGTTATCATTATAGTTTACATATTTTCAAACATTTTTATTTTGCTGAAATGTTGTACACACTTAAGTTCAATATCAGTAAAGCAAGCGAACGAAAAGCAATGCGCGTGCATGTCACGGCGACGTGGCACCACCGCCGGCGCCAGGTTGTTGTACAGGGGCGGGAGACGTAGCACATCAGCTGATGACGGCCGCACCGGGTACTCCTTGCGAAGCGTGGGAAGGGGGGGAAATCGAGAGGTGAGCACTTTTTCGCCTACAAAATTTACAAAATTGTTTTGCAAATATTTCACATTCAGTTATTGCACAAGGGGTTTGGATTAGTTTTTCAGGTAGTACAATTTTGTATTGTCTATCAGCCTATTATTAACCGTATATAGTCACCTACCATAACGAAAAGGTTGTTTTCCTTTTCCTGCAACGAGTCTTCAGTGAACCTATTTGTTATTTGTGGTTTGTATAGTTACACAGCTAAAATGAAACAAATGTTCCTCAGTTTATAAGCAACGCCGGCGATTATCAGGACAAAAATATTTAATCGTTGTCGATATATGGTAACGGTATGTTATGCTAGTTGTCGTTGATTTTTGTAACAGGGTTTAAACTAGTGAAATATTATAGTGACAGGTTGGATTAAGTCATAATCACTTCTACAACATAGGGCAAAGTATTAGACAAAGATTCATCAAAATCAGTGCAACTGCTTTCCCGTGAAATACGAACAAAACACATCCTTGAGCGTTACCGAAGGACAGACAGACGGATAGAAATTGAGAAAAGACTTGTTTTGGCTCCCATTGGGTGTAAAACGCGAAAATATGCAAAAATGTCATAATTCCAAGCAATGTACAGACAAAACTTTATTTTTTGTATATAGATATCCTCTCTGTCTACTTATGTAATTTATTACCAATCTTCTCTCAAAGTTTTAAATAAGAACTACACAGCATCTGTTTATAGAATAACTATTCTTAAGTCATCATCTGGTTCAATATAAATAAATGCTTTGCCCATAAGAAGAACATAGGATCTTTAAAACCCCGTGGGACAGAGTTCTAAGGTGATTTCCAAAATATCAATTAAACCTAAAAACTTCTAACGTACATATTGAACATAGAAAAAATGTTTCATCGAAATCAGTGCAGCCGTTTCCCTGTGAAAAGCGAACAAAACGTGACCTTAATCGCACGAAATCACGTTTTTGAGCGGCCGCCATTCTTTTTCCAAAAGGCGTATGACAGTTTAAAGTAGCCTAAAACCTTCTCACGCATATATAGATCAATGAAACAAAGTTTCATTCATGTCAGTGCACCCGTTTTCCCGTGAAAAGCGAACAAAAACCCGTCCTTGAGCGTTACCAAAGACAGACAGACAGACAGATAGACAGACAGAAATTTAGATAAGACTTGTTTTGGCTTCTTTAGGGTGTAAAACGTAAAAATATGCAAAAATGTTATAATTCCAAGCAATGTACAGACAATACTCTAATTAAACTAGTCCGATATAGTTTAATATATATATATATATATATATATATATATATATATATATATATATATATATATATATATATTATTAAACTATATAAATAAAAATTTTATTATAAACTATATATTAAAAAATATATATATATATTTTATTAAACTATATCGGACTTTATTAGAGTAAGTTCTGACATACATCAAGGATAAGGTACAACTAAAATTGTTTAGTGGCAGTTCAAAGACAGTCGCAGCCCGATGTCGCGGCCGCAGTTTCCCGCGCCGGCCGCGCCTCGAGCCCTCCCAAAGATATGACGTGGCGCCAAAACTGGTGGAGGAGCTGTACGGCCTGTATCTAGTAGCATAGACTAACTACAGTATAGACATTGCACCTTATGGGCCTTTGCGTAGCACTTTTAATCTGGCTCCCGACGTAGTTCAGGGTAGCCCTGGTATGGTGGCGTTAGCATCGATGATGGTAGATGGTAACGTAGTTCACGAAGAGAGACGGAAATAAACGAGCGGTTCCGAAGGCCGCACCGCCACGAAGAGAGACGGAGACAAACGAGTGATTCCGAAGTATTGATGCACGATTACTACGAGAGGATTCGGTTGTTGAATGGTTGCGTTTCGAATGTTTCCGATGACGCAATCGAATGGATTTTGATTTTGATTTCGAAAATTTACTAGCGTTTATTGACTTCCCAATCTATATAATTGTTATTTACTTATTATTAAGTATTATAAACATGATGCAATTCAATTATGATCAGCGAATGCATACTAAATATTTGGTAACATTTCGAATGGCTACAACAATCGAAACGTTTCGAATGGTGCATCTCGCAATCGCTCTTTTGGGGTTGGGTGGAGGCCGCTGAGATCAAAGGCAAGGCGCAGCCAATGCCCTACTAGATACAGGCCGTACAGCTCCTCCACCAGTTTTGGCGCCACGTCATATCTTTGGGAGGGCTCGAGGCGCGGCCGGCGCGGGAAACTGCGGCCGCGACATCGGGCTGCGACTGTCTTTGAACTGCCACTAAACAATTTTAGTTGTACCTTATCCTTGATGTATGTCAGAACTTACTCTAATAAAGTCCGATATAGTTTAATAAAATATATATATATATTTTTTAATATATAGTTTATAATAAAATTTTTATTTATATAGTTTAATAATATATATATATATATATATATATATATATATATATATATATATATATATTAAACTATATCAGTAGTGGGGGTTTGCCGGTGCTGGCTCACTTGATTAATTGCTTCCGGAAGCGCTGCGTCATTAAATACGTCATCTGAGGCTGAGCCAGTGACGTAGGCGGTTTTGTGACGTAATGAGTGAAAGTTCAAAGTTCAAGGTCACGGTGAAGTTTTTTTAAAAAAAATCTACCTCGCACTCGTAAAACGATTGTGATTCGATAGTTAATCGATAAGAAATATCGAATGAAACAATCGAATGAAGCAATCGAATGATACGAGTGCGAGGTAGTACTATTACAAATATTACTATTACAAATATTACTTTATTTTATTTACAATAATTCATGTTTACAATAGTTCCCCGTTGTTGGTTGTCATCGATGTTGTTGATCCGGACGAGTTGCGGCCATCACTTTGCTTTCTGAAGAAAGACGGTAGATACTTCGATCCCTGCGCAGAGTCCATGTTGTGTTTTCGACATCTATCTGTTCTGTTAGGTGTTTGCATTTCATTGCTGTCAGGTGGAAATAATACCTGACGGCAATGAAATAGAAACATCTATCAGATCGTGAGTGAAATGATATTGTTATTTTGTGAAGAGCGTCTCGGAGAGCTCGATGTTCACCGGTCGAGAGCCGGAGGTGTACTGACTATTCACTAGCTAGCGTTCTGGTATCAAACAAAATGGTGGGGGTAAAAGTGTAGTAGAACGAAGCAGATGGCGGACGGCAGATGGAAGGCGGCAGGTGGCAGGCGGCAGGTGGCAAGTGTGCGGCAGATGGTGGTCCCCCACTACACCAGTCCCCCACTACACCAGTCTCCCCACCAAGTTTTACATCGCACAATAACTAGTTTACATGTGTTAGTTAGGGGTTTAGCTCTTAGACTGTCAAGACCTTACCTCCGTAACTAAAAACTTCAATAATGTTGTTCCTCTGATCAATCTGCGTAATTTGAGTACCCACTTGACATATGGTAAACTAGAAATAAATAAATTATTTAGATTTGACCTTCAAAATAGTTATTTTTGGCTATTACTGCTATACCCTTGGTCGTATCTGAATTATTTTTGCACCAACTTGTTCCTATGATCAATCTGCGTAATTTGAGTACCCACTTGACATATGGTAAACTAGAAATAAAGAAATTATTTAGATTTGACCTTCAAAATAGTTATTTTTGGCTATTACTGCTATACCCTTGGTCGGATCTGAATTATGTTTGCACCAATTTGTTCCTCTGATCAATCCGCGTAATTTGAGTACCCACTTGGCGTATGTTAAACCAGAAATAAAAAAAAATTAGATTTGACCTTCAAAATAGTTGATTTTAACTATTACTGATATACCCTTGGTCGGATCTGAATTCTGTAATAACTAAACCTTAATCTCTCCCGAAAAATCAATACATCTTCCAGTATTTTAAGAAACGAGAATTTTCTGGAATTTTCCAAGTCCCCAAGGTCATCTGAACAAATTGCCAAAACGGGGAATAGAGCAGTAAGTGGTTCTCACTTGGACCGCAAACTGCTCTATTCCCCGCTCTGTATTAGGAGAAGAGGCCTAGTTTAATGCTCGCAATTATAGGCATAAACCTGATAACGGAACGCTATCCTCTCCCCCGAAAAGTTATCCCCCAAAAATAAATAAATAAAAGCAAAATGGTCAGTTAACAACAGTCGCGCACTCTGAAACCGCAAGGACGTTCATCACTGTGTAGGCGTCAGAGTTTTACGAACCGAAGTACAATAATTACCTGACCAAAATCCCCTTAAATTTAACCAAAAATAAGCAAACTGATTGAATCTGTTTCTCGTGATTAAGGGCTAAGATGGGCAATGTCAACCGGTTTGCGCGCCGTATTGACATAAGGTCGGTTTTCGTGCCATACCTTCTTTGTAAGGGGCTAGGAAAAGGATGAGAAACATACTGATTAGTTAAAGTTAATTTTACAAAGACCAACCGAGGACGGTTTTGCAAAGGTCAACAGTATCACTGAAACCCGGTGGGACGTAGACCCAAACACCCGGCGTCAGGCTACTGCGAACCTAAGTTTTGACCCAAGGCCAGTTTTAAAGCGTGAAAGAAAAGTACATATTTAATTAGTCAATAGAACACTTCAAAGACCAACACCACAAATAATTACAAACACCAACACTAACTACATTTTATAGCAGCAAACTACAAGCTATAATCTAACAAACAAACTAACATGCATAACAAACTAACATGCTAAGGTAGAATCTTTAGTATACAGGGGTACCACCTCTATACTAAAGATGCTATTACAGACAGTTAAGGCGAACAGCTAGCTAGGCTGCCAGCCTGAAACTGTGAGACGACTGCGGCTAGACCCTCGCTTTTATAGCCGACAGAGGAGCAGGTGCAAAGGCAGATGTACTCTACTACATTCGCCGCGTCGCAAAAGTAATTTAATACGGCGTCGACGTAATACTCTTGTATTTTATTTTGTCGGTTCATTTGATATGGCTGAAACACTTAGATATGCAATGGCTGAAACACTTGTACTAACGACAAAAGCCTCCAGTTGTTTTATAATGTAACTCTATATTATCAGTTATAACTACCCAATCTTAATCAAAACAAAAACACCAAATAAATCGCGTTGAACTTTTGTTATTAGATAAAACACACAATACAAGTCATTTTCTGTGCAATGGATTAAGCTATATATTTACTTTTAATTTAAATTTTCGAATAAATAAACACTATCTAGAATAAAGAAACACAATAACTTATACTTTATGTCTGGTATATATGTTACAATTGTTCATACAAATAAAAAAACTAAAACAAACTTTAATTTTTTTTGAATTTCGGCCAGATAAATTAATAAATTAATGAAAAAGTACATCACAAATACTGCTGTATAAGTTTGTGTGTTCAAATTAAATGTACATGTCATAAAAAAATTATAAAGTATAAATCTTGCGTTATTTTACAAAATCCTTGATCTTAATAAGTATTAACGGTTGGCACGTTAAATGACAGAAACACTATATATAAATTTTCCAACATCTTAACAATACTTTGATTTCAATATTTTCCTTACCCCACAGTAATTTCCCAAGTTATACCGAACTTATATAAACGCTTTTAATATAACTTTCTATCGCCAATGAATATAAGCTTGAAAATGACGTCAAGAAGAGTCTTTAGGAGATAATAGTGACAAATAATCAGTCTTAATATATTTCTGGTGTTAAATTTACATGAATAATTAAGTTTAAATATATAGTGGTTATTGTTCGGGTTTAAATACAAATTGTGTGACATATTTATTTGAATTACGTTTTATAACACTTTGCAATGCTCAAACAACCGTCCAAAACACTGTTATAACTTCATAAAAACGCTTAATGTTAGTCTGATCTACCTCCGAGTCGGCGTATCGGATAGCTAATTTTGATTACAATATGAATATATAAAAACCTCACAACCCTCCGATACAATTTTTTAATCAGTGTACTGGGCTTCGGATAGCCAAAGGCGCTATGTCCCGCGGCGCGCCGCGCCGCCGCGCCGGTGCCGCGCCTGGCATAGTTAATTTAAAAATATATTTCAAATAAAATAAAAAACTAGCCCGGAAGTATGCTTTTCTTCCCAGCCTTATTTTATTTTAGTGTTAGACCTTTTTTATACTGTAATGTGGTTTCTTATGTTAAATATATGTTCGAAATATATATATATATATATATATATATATATATATATATATATATATATATATATATATTGTTTATTATTATCCTTCTGATATGGGTGAAATCCTTGTTTGCTGAAATCGTATATCACACCCAATGTAAACTGAACTTCAGACATTACCTTACAATTATATCAAATTTCAAACAGGCATTACAGTAATATTATTAATGAAGGTCTGCATACATATAAGGTGAGATAACAACTGAATAATACTGTAATTTCTTTGGGTAAATGAACATTAACTAATGTCTTAAAACTATTTGGACTAAGTTATTTAATACCCTTGCTTGTCTTCTCTATTAGCAAGTGAAACTTCGAGGATATTACAAACCTATAACAAAAATTTCTTCATTAGAACTTTTCTCATTACATAAAACACAATACATGTCATTTTCTGTGCAATGGATTAAGCTATATATTTACTTTTAATTTAAATTTTCGAATAAATAAACACTATCTATCTACCGCATTAATAAAGCGCAATTTAATCCACAAATATTATATACCTTTTCGAAGGTGTATAATAACCAAGCTCATTTTTTTTTTATACCCCAAAACAATTATGAATGTTTAATCAGGTGAAAGAGAACGCAGGTAAAACTAACTGTACCCTTGGGTATTAGTCTTTAATACAAATCCTATACCCTAAAGGTCACTCAAGATTATAGCCAAGGTTAAGGGCAAGGTCGCTTGCATATCCAGTTAGAAAGTGGCTACACAACGTGAACTGCACACAAACTCGAGACTAACAAGTCCCCTGCCTGGTTAAAGAGGTACAGTATATGAATGTAACCGTTAACGTAGATTACGAGACTTGTGTGTACAGAGAGAGACAAAAAAAAACACTTCCCCCTCGGGACTTAGACATCTTTCGAAGTAGAGCTGGATAAAATTGGAGAGAGAGCGAGTGCTTTGGAAGAAGTCACCCGACCTTGAATTAATAACCTACTGTGAACCGCACAAAGATTTAAGGTTGTAAGCTGAATTTATCCTTTGATAATCTACGGTGAACCACACAAAGATATAACAGTTGTAAACTGAATTATTAGACGTTCAAAATAAATACTACAAGGTATATGAATCTAACTGATAATGTAGATTGCGAGACCTGTGTGTACAACTACTTAGACATCTTTCGAAGTAGAGCAGAATGTAACTGTAGATATGGTTTACTTGAAGTTGACTTTGATATTTGTATAAAAAAAATCTTACAATATTTTACCGAATGAAAATTTTATATATATATATATATGTATGTATACAATTCGATAAGTTAATTTTTTACGGAATGTGAATTTTTAAAATTAATGTCACAACTCCATATTCATTTTATATAATGCAATGTTGAATTAAGACGATTCGATCTAACCTCAATTTATATCTGCCATTTTTAAAATGTTGTTCAATTATATAAGTCAATTATTTTATAAATATCTCAAAATGATTGCGACAAGTTAAAGTATTCCATTTATTTTATTATTTACACTACGTAAACGAGACATCTCAATTTTGTAATTACAATCCATAAACATCTTGAAAATGCCTTGAATCTATAAACTAATAACTACAAGTAATTAAGGAACCTCTTCCCAGTACAATAATCGGGAATAAAATAACGAACAAAATAACTTTAATATTTTCCGTAAATCATGTAGATAAGCACTATAGATAGATCCTTATTGTCTTATCTTCAAAAGCACTTTACCTAGGTTAATAATTCAAAATACCATATTATTTTTTTTAAGCTCTATAACATAGTCAAAACCAAAGTTAAGTGTTTTAAAAATTTTAGGGTGAAAAATGCAAAAAACTGATTTTTTGAAAATTTAAAACCCTCCATAAACCCCCCTTCCCATGGTCCGATTTTTCTGGTTTTCGAACTTAAAGTCATAAATGTTAGTTGATAAGCTGGCTGTCGGACCAGCATTTAGTCGAGAAAAAATATTTCAGAGAATAAATCAAGTTAATAAAACAAAACAAAAATGCACATTGCTCTCTGAAGACTAATAAAAAAAAAAATAAATATAGCGAGATGGTTTTGGAATAAGTCTTCTAAGAGTCTCAACTCTATTTTTACACACATAAATATTACAAAATTCACAAACAATCATCTTTCATACAAAAAATTAAAACCAGGCTGATCCATTAAAACGAATTTTTGAGCAGAAAAAATTAAATAAATAAGACCCCTAAGACATAATGTCCGTTTAGAGGTTCCTTTACATAAGAATATATATATATATATATATATATATATATATATATATATATATATATATATGCTTTCAAAGATTTTAGGAGCTAACAAATACATGCATTACATTCTGTGTACAGGTTATTAACATGAAATATTGTGCTATATGTAAGTATTTTGAATTGTAAGTATAATAACATAATAGAATAACTTATAAAAATACGTATTATAATATTACTAAACCAAACTCCAAATATCCAATTTTGTTAAAATAATTTTGTAGTGTTCTTAACATAACTAAAGCATTATTTGTAATAAAACAACAACATTTTTAAAACCCTTCAACCATTGTCTAACCTCTTTTTATGAATTTCGTGTGATTTACCAAAGTTTTAACATTATTATTTGGAAGTTTATTGTAAATTCTTGGGGCAATAAAATAATATGTGTGAGTGAAAAATGTTAAGCTTGGTTTCGTTACATAACAAAAACTTGCATTTCTCATAATTATAATTTGATATGTAGCAAATTTAATAAACTAAATATATTCAAAGATTTGTGGGGCGTAGGTATGAGGGGCTATGTAAATTATAATGGGTTTCTGATCATTTACAAAGCAATACCTTCCTAACGGTATGCGTGAATTTCTCCTACGATGCATAACAGTTAAGAAAAAAGAGGGGCAGTTGTGTGCTTGCCTATTAATAAAAGGTTAAATAAAATAAATTTTGAGCAGTGAAATTGTGGGATATTGCTTTGCTTCAAGAAAACAATAGAGCACACCTCTTTTAACTCTTGAAGTTAAATATTGTGCTATTACTGAAGCTAGTTTAACAAATATTTACAATTGTTTATTCACTAGCTTAAAACACTGAACACCTATCTATATTTACAACACATTAAACTTAAACAATGTTGAATGTTATTAAAAAACAGTCATCAACAGATAGGAGACAAATATTTCAGAGAATAAATCAAGTTAATAAAACAAAACAAAAATGCACATTGCTCTCTGAAGACTAATAAAAAAAAAAAAAATAAATAAATAAATAAATATAGCGAGATGGTTTTGGAATAAGTCTTCTAAGAGTCTCAACTCCTTAAGAATCAAATGATAGTTTTATTATATATATCTGTACTAAACAAAAACAGTTTGGTTGGATGAAAACTATAATTTATTTATTTATTTTATCAATAAAGTATTTTATATTATCAATGAACAATTCTAAAGAAATATCACAGATAATCTGTTACGAAAAAACACTTACTTTTGTCATTTTACATCTACAGACCTCCTAACAGAGAAAATACAAGTAAGAATGTTCATTTCTAGCTTTTTATAGACTATTTAGCAGTCAAATTATATGTTTACTGTTTTTTCTACTTAAGTGTTTTACTTGACATTTACGGTGACATTTGACACTTGACAACGAATTTTTCACTGAGTACCAAAAAAATGATTTATTAAAAAAGAGATCTTAAAATAACAAATGCACCTTTATTTGTTAAAAATCAAAATATGTACAGTATTTTTAAAACTAATAATATAGTAATCTTACTTTGTGCGTTATCAAAACAGTGTTTTTAACCCGTCCTAACAGAAGTATGATCAGACAAAATACTTACTTTACGCTACTATTGATACATAGACGTTAGCTAAATATTAACGAATGAAATAGCACTTAAATGAATCCTAAAGTTAATCTTATGCGAGAAAAAATTGAATTTGTTTTCTAGATTATTTCATTAATATTCAACCTAACTATCTCGGCCGGGATTCCGTACCACAGATAATATCTGCAAATTTTGCAAGTTGTGTTTTCGCATTACACTTGAAAAAAATAAGTATACTAAAAAATTAACGAATAAGTGTCTTTGCTTCAGATACATTGTGTAGTGTTTAATCTTTGAACGATATAATTAACCTAAATAAACATAACTATATAAATATATAAACATAACATAATTTCTAAGTTAAAATTATATAGTTTAATTGTATATTAAACGAACATATTTTGTTAGTGAGCTGTTATGCTGTTTTTAAGGTAAATTAAATTATAAGAACACCAACACTTAACACATTTAAGGGAGCCGAACAGAATAATACCCCCCGTTGCAGCAAACTTGCATACTCAGCGAATTTCCAATGAATATATAACATAACACATTAAAACACTTAACAGGATTCATAAGAAATGTATTCACAAACAAGCGATATTTAAAATATTAATTGTTCTCCATAAGAATAACATCGGGGATGAGTACGCAGGTTTCCTGCAACAAGGCACACAAAATAATGGGTTTTTATGCAAATATCAATAGAACTCATCTTAGCGAAGTCACATACCAAGTTTAATCCATATACATTCATAAATAAGCGATATATAACATTTTAAGTATTTTCCATAAGAATAACATGGGGACCAAGTACCTAAGTTTGCTGCTACAGGAACCATAGGCGAAAAATTGTTTTTTTGTGTGCAAACAATTTTTCACTGAGTACCAAAAAATGATTTATTAAAAAAGAGATCTTAAAATAACAAATGCACCTTTATTTGTTAAAAATCAAAATATGTACAGTATTTTTAAAACTAATAATATAGTAATCTTACTTTGTGCGTTATCAAAACAGTGTTTTTAACCCGTCCTAACAGAAGTATGATCAGACAAAATACTTACTTTACGCTACTATTGATACATAGACGTTAGCTAAATATTAACGAATGAAATAGCACTTAAATGAATCCTAAAGTTAATCTTATGCGAGAAAAAATTGAATTTGTTTTCTAGATTATTTCATTAATATTCAACCTACCTATCTCGGCCGGGATTCCGTACCACAGATAATATCTGCAAATTTTGCAAGTTGTGTTTTCGCATTACACTTGAAAAAAATAAGTATACTAAAAAATTAACGAATAAGTGTCTTTGCTTCAGATACATTGTGTAGTGTTTAATCTTTGAACGATATAATTAACCTAAATAAACATAACTATATAAATATATAAACATAACATAATTTCTAAGTTAAAATTATATAGTTTAATTGTATATTAAACGAACATATTTTGTTAGTGAGCTGTTATGCTGTTTTTAAGGTAAATTAAATTATAAGAACACCAACACTTAACACATTTAAGGGAGCCGAACAGAATAATACCCCCCGTTGCAGCAAACTTGCATACTCAGCGAATTTCCAATGAATATATAACATAACACATTAAAACACTTAACAGGATTCATAAGAAATGTATTCACAAACAAGCGATATTTAAAATATTAATTGTTCTCCATAAGAATAACATCGGGGGTGAGTACGCAGGTTTCCTGCAACAAGAAATAAAGAAATTATTTAGATTTGACCTTCAAAATAGTTGTTTTTGGCTATTACTGCTATACCCTTGGTCGGATCTGAATTGTGTTTGCACCTTCTTGTTTATTTTGCCAAGCCGCGACAGTAGAGAACCCACTTGGCATATGTTAAACTAGAAATAAAGAAATTATTTAGATTTGACCTTGAAAATAGTTGTTTTTTCGCTGTTGCTGCTATACCCTTGGTCGGATCTGAATTGTGTTTGCACCAATTTGTTTGTTTGATCAATCCGCGTAACCTAAGTACCCACTAAACATTGAGAATAAGCTATCCTTGTACAGCTGACAGAGTGAGTCTGCATTCTTGGGTAGTACTCTAAGAAACGAGAATCTTCTAAGTCCTCAAGGTCATCTGAACATGTTGCCAAAACGGGGAATAGAGCAGTAAGTGATCCTCACTTGGACCACAAACTGCTCTATTCCCCGCTCTGTATTAGGAGAAGAGGACTAGTTTAATGCTCGCAATTATAGGCATAAACCTGATAACGGAACGCTAACCTCTCCCCCGAAAAGTTATCCCCTCCCCTCCCCACAAAAATAAATAAAAGCAAAATGGTCAGTTAACAACAGTCGCGCACTCTGAAACCGCAAGGACGTTCATCACTGTGTAGGCGCCAGAGTTTTACGAACCGAAGTACAATAATTTCCTGACCAAGATCCCCTTAAATTTAACCAAAAATAAGCAAACTGATTGAATCTGTTTCTCGTGAGTAAGGGGTAAGATGGGTAATGTCAACCGGTTTACGCGCCGTATTGACACAAGGTCGGTTTGCGCGCCATACCTTAGAGGGATTAGGAAAAGGATGAGAAGCAAGATACATTACTTTGAAAATAAAGACTTTACCGTTAAAGTTAATTTTTCAAAAATCAACCAAGGTCGGTTGTACAAAGGTCAACAGCAAACTGGAACCCAGTCGGACGTGGGTCAGTAACGGGCGCCAATCTACTGCGAACCCAAGTTTTGACCAAGGTATGATTACAAGGACCGATTTTATATTTACAAGTTAAACCCCACGGATAAAAATAGGGACACTTTACCCAGTTTGGATCAATGTCCATAAGAAAAGGGAGCTGTAGGGAAGGTACATATTAGTAAATAAAACACTTCAAAAAACCAACACCAAACATTAATTACAAACACTAACTACATTTACTAGCAAACTACAAGCGTTAATCTAACAATCTACCATGCATAAAAACACATGCAAGGGCGCGGATCTGTTAATTGCGCGTCGGGCCCAACGCACACTTAACAGACCTACGCTGCAGCAGAATGCAACCCAGTCGGACGTTGGTCCGTAAAGGGCGGCAAGCTACTGCGAAGAGACCGCGGACTGCTCTGCTTTTATAGCCGACAGAGGAGCAGGTGCAAAGGCAGATGTCCGTGGGGGCAGATGCACTCTACTATATTCACCGCACCGCAAAAGTAATTTAATACGGCGTCGACGTAATACTCTTGTATTTTATTTTGTCGGTTCATTTGATACTATTTACCATTTAAACGTGTACTGAAATTCAAAATTTAGGTGTGTTTAAAATATACATGTCCAAGTTGTATTATATACTTTTTTCCGTTGTCCTAGTTGAGCTTTTAACGCTATTTTTTTTTGTAAATGAGAGACTCTATTTAAAATAATTATTACTGTAAAAGTTAATTTTTCCTCGATATAGTTAAATAATGAGAAAACTACAATATTTTTTTTTTACCATATTACACTCTATCTAATAAAATTCACCATCAGACACCTGCTCAATATGAAGTTATTTTGATTGTTAGTTATTTGTTTGGTTTAATAGCAAGCGACGTCAACTAAATTATACAAATTGTTAGGTTTTTAATTGATAGGTTTTTATTAAACTGTTGCTACCTAGGTAAGGTCAGATTAGTCCAGAGTCCTAGTCCCCTTCCTGGCGGTTTACATAGTTAACCATACAATTATACCTTCCTTGGCTAGACAATTCCGAAATGGTCTCCCCCACCCCTTAACCACAGCGTAATTTTAATTTTAACCCATAAATAGTTACTAACATAACCATCGAATTTAATAAAACTACGCCTGAATACGAACACGTCAGGTGAATATTAATTCTAAACGTCATTAATCTGGCAGGTAATTGCAACTTTTAATTCCATCTTTAACCATTTCCAAAAAAAAAAAACATCGTTACAGTTTTACATTTCTAGTGTTCTATTCGTGATCTTTGAGTTAGGTATTTAACGTAAAAGTCTTATATGTCTATAATTTAATCAGACAAATCTCACATCCATTAATTTATAAAAACTCAATCAATATAAAAATTGTTTCCAATAAATCTAGTTCACGCCAATTTTCACGCACAAATATCGAGATCAAATCGAACTCCGACCACTCAAATAAATCCAATATGCCACGCACGTAAACCAATTACTATTTCTACAACTTAATCAGACAAACAATAATTAAATTCGCCGTGCAAATCAATTACCATCAACACATTTAACTAAAAAAAATCGCATGTGACATAAAACAAATAAAATTCTCTTCCTTATGTATAACATGGACACTTGCAAGTCCTTGGGCAGAGCTCTGAAGCCTAGCTAATGTTTTGAGAAACTTGTTTAACCGGGTGTGTTCACGTGTCCACTTTTCCATTAACCCCGGCGGGGTAAATCCATGTTGGAATTTGCATAGGGTCCTCCCCAATTTGAAGTCCCCTGAGACAATAAATTTCTTCGAATTTGATTTTCGTGAGCATTTAATGACTTTCAGTTTAAGAGCTATGTTATAATCTGGCAGCTTTGTGCCGTTTGTAAAGGTCAATTCCTAAAGGCAGGTAGTAAACAACTAAATGAATGGTTTCGTTCAAATTTATTTTGGGGTTTTTTATAATACGTTATTTTATACAGTTTGAGTAATGGAACAGTTGTTTCCTACCACGTAATTGTATGATATTAATTGAGACTACCCAAAATGAATTAAAAAAAAACTCTCAATAATTACACGTTATAACATTTGCTATGCCACACACCAATCACGTTTCACCTTCGATAGGTTTATTAAACAAGCGGAAACCAACAGCAATCATGATGTAATCGATTCAGTCACCCGCCATTACGCGGCGGCCGCTGGTCGCTGATAGCGTGAGGCTAGAGGCACTTTCTACGGCACTTGTCTTGTCGCGCAGAGCTAATTATCTTGTTCAACAACCCGTTAAACCGCCGGCGACCTCCAGTTTCGATAAATAAGTCTGAACATCGCATCCGTTCTTGTTATGATGTCGTTTGGTTTATTAGCAGCTAAACTGCCCATTGGAACCAGTCCGGAGAATGCAAATTGCGCTGTCGACCGCCCGAGGGTGTGGTCGCGTGTGCGCGTGTGAGAACACGGGCATGTGTGTGTTTTGACCTACAGCCCCGTCTGGCCTTGATACCAATATCATCTTAATTGCCGGATATTTTTTTTTTGTTGCAAGAGGGTTGACAAATAAATATAAATGCATTATATAGTTTTCCTGTAATTACGGTCAAACAAGTTACGTCAAGACCCTAGCTGTTTAAGATGTAAACTTCTAATACGTGTTGCACTGATAAGCTGGATAGATCACTCCTTGTGACTCTGTTAACAGTTATGCATAGAAGAATGTTATTTAACTTAGTGTTAAAAATGTATACCATCATGTAAAAGAACTTGTTGAAGAAAAATATACATATATATATATATATAAATATATATATATATATATTAACTTAAAGTGGGCTTAAGAAGTTTTTAGTTTTTTTTTTTTAAATATATAAAGCCAAGGCCCCTTAGTTGTTTTATAATGTAACTCCATACTATCAGTTATAACTACCTAATCTTAAACAATAAAAAAATCGCGTTGAACTTAAATACACAATACATGTCATTTTATTTGCAATGGATTAAGCTATATATTAACTTTTAATTTAAATTTTTTGAATAAATAAACATTACCTATCCACCTCATTAATAAAGCGCAATTTAATCCACTAATATTATATACATTTTTGAAGATGTATAATAACCAAGCACATTTTTATACATTAAAACACCAATACAATTATAAATTTTTATACTGACACTAACAACAATCAAAAAAACAAAAATACAAATCGACCTTTACTTGTTTGTTTAATATAATATTTATAATTTTTGGGCCGATGGTACATCGAGCTTTATTTTATTTCATTAGAGAAATATATCAACTCTACGGGTCAAAATAAACCTAAATATGAAGCAGCTAGACTACCCGTAGATTCAAAACGCTATAAAAAGAGCACCTTCCAAAAACCACACAGTTAAATAAATCATCAGTTGTTAAACACCTTATCAGTGAAAACCATTCTTCAAGTCAATGTTAAATAAAATAACTACAAATTTATAGAATTTTATAAAACTGCATGGTAATCTAAAAATATGAATTTGTTCCAGTTATAAGACAAATTTGTTAAATAAAAGGCAGTTCCTTTATGAAAATCAATAAACTTTGTATGTAATAAAATTTGTTCCAATTGTCTCTTACCAATTATAATGTTATGATTCATAATGTATCTAAGTATTATTTTTCCAACCAGTTATGTCTCCTCCTGACCGTAACGGTGACCGCAGTGTCAGCGCAGTATGGCGGCTACGGATACAAGCCCGCCTACGCGCCGCCCAAGGACGAGTTCTCGTACGCCGTCAACAACCCGTACACGTACGATGTCGAGCCAAAAGGAGTCGCGAGACGGCGACGTTGTGTACGGCGTGTACGAGCTGCTGGAACCCGACGGCTCCAAGGACACGGGCTACGGGTTCCAGGCTAAGGTGGACAAGCTGGGGGTTTTGTACCCCGAAGCTGTGTTTTTTGGGGTTTTCACATGTACTTTTAATTTAAATCAAATTTTAATTAATACCGTTGAATTCAGCTTAAAAAACAAACAATTTGGTATTTTTATCATTGCTCTACGTCAATTAGTTACCGAGATATTAAAAGTGCTAAACACAGTACGTTGTCTAATGTTATCCTTATGGAGAAAAAGAAAAATTGTAGATCTTGCTTATTTATGATTATAAACTGGCGAAATTTGGTATATGGCTTAATCTGGTTGTGGTTTATTGTTGTTTGCACACAAAAAAACAATTTTTCGCCTATGGTTCCTGTAGCAGCAAACTTAGGTACTTGGTCCCCATGTTATTCTTATGGAAAATACTTAAAATGTTATATATCGCTTATTTATGAATGTATATGGATTAAACTTGGTATGTGACTTCGCTAAGATGAGTTCTATTGATATTTGCATAAAAACCCATTATTTTGTGTGCCTTGTTGCAGGAAACCTGCGTACTCATCCCCGATGTTATTCTTATGGAGAACAATTAATATTTTAAATATCGCTTGTTTGTGAATACATTTCTTATGAATCCTGTTAAGTGTTTTAATGTGTTATGTTATATATTCATTGGAAATTCGCTGAGTATGCAAGTTTGCTGCAACGGGGGGTATTATTCTGTTCGGCTCCCTTAAATGTGTTAAGTGTTGGTGTTCTTATAATTTAATTTACCTTAAAAACAGCATAACAGCTCACTAACAAAATATGTTCGTTTAATATACAATTAAACTATATAATTTTAACTTAGAAATTATGTTATGTTTATATATTTATATAGTTATGTTTATTTAGGTTAATTATATCGTTCAAAGATTAAACACTACACAATGTATCTGAAGCAAAGACACTTATTCGTTAATTTTTTAGTATACTTATTTTTTTCAAGTGTAATGCGAAAACACAACTTGCAAAATTTGCAGATATTATCTGTGGTACGGAATCCCGGCCGAGATAGTTAGGTTGAATATTAATGAAATAATCTAGAAAACAAATTCAATTTTTTCTCGCATAAGATTAACTTTAGGATTCATTTAAGTGCTATTTCATTCGTTAATATTTAGCTAACGTCTATGTATCAATAGTAGCGTAAAGTAAGTATTTTGTCTGATCATACTTCTGTTAGGACGGGTTAAAAACACTGTTTTGATAACGCACAAAGTAAGATTACTATATTATTAGTTTTAAAAATACTGTACATATTTTGATTTTTAACAAATAAAGGTGCATTTGTTATTTTAAGATCTCTTTTTTAATAAATCATTTTTTGGTACTCAGTGAAAAATTCGTTGTCAAGTGTCAAATGTCACCGTAAATGTCAAGTAAAACACTTAAGTAGAAAAAACGGTAAACATATAATTTGACTGCTAAATAGTCTATAAAAAGCTAGAAATGAACATTCTTACTTGTATTTTCTCTGTTAGGAGGTCTGTAGATGTAAAATGACAAAAGTAAGTGTTTTTTCGTAACAGATTATCTGTGATATTTCTTTAGAATTGTTCATTGATAATATAAAATACTTTATTGATAAAATAAATAAATAAATTATAGTTTTCATCCAACCAAACTGTTTTTGTTTAGTACAGATATATATAATAAAACTATCATTTGATTCTTAAGGAGTTGAGACTCTTAGAAGACTTATTCCAAAACCATCTCGCTATATTTATTTATTTATTTATTTTTTTTTTTTATTAGTCTTCAGAGAGCAATGTGCATTTTTGTTTTGTTTTATTAACTTGATTTATTCTCTGAAATATTTGTCTCCTATCTGTTGATGACTGTTTTTTAATAACATTCAACATTGTTTAAGTTTAATGTGTTGTAAATATAGATAGGTGTTCAGTGTTTTAAGCTAGTGAATAAACAATTGTAAATATTTGTTAAACTAGCTTCAGTAATAGCACAATATTTAACTTCAAGAGTTAAAAGAGGTGTGCTCTATTGTTTTCTTGAAGCAAAGCAATATCCCACAATTTCACTGCTCAAAATTTATTTTATTTAACCTTTTATTAATAGGCAAGCACACAACTGCCCCTCTTTTTTCTTAACTGTTATGCATCGTAGGAGAAATTCACGCATACCGTTAGGAAGGTATTGCTTTGTAAATGATCAGAAACCCATTATAATTTACATAGCCCCTCATACCTACGCCCCACAAATCTTTGAATATATTTAGTTTATTAAATTTGCTACATATCAAATTATAATTATGAGAAATGCAAGTTTTTGTTATGTAACGAAACCAAGCTTAACATTTTTCACTCACACATATTATTTTATTGCCCCAAGAATTTACAATAAACTTCCAAATAATAATGTTAAAACTTTGGTAAATCACACGAAATTCATAAAAAGAGGTTAGACAATGGTTGAAGGGTTTTAAAAATGTTGTTGTTTTATTACAAATAATGCTTTAGTTATGTTAAGAACACTACAAAATTATTTTAACAAAATTGGATATTTGGAGTTTGGTTTAGTAATATTATAATACGTATTTTTATAAGTTATTCTATTATGTTATTATACTTACAATTCAAAATACTTACATATAGCACAATATTTCATGTTAATAACCTGTACACAGAATGTAATGCATGTATTTGTTAGCTCCTAAAATCTTTGAAAGCATATATATATATATATATATATATATATATATTTTCTTATGTAAAGGAACCTCTAAACGGACATTATGTCTTAGGGGTCTTATTTATTTAATTTTTTCTGCTCAAAAATTCGTTTTAATGGATCAGCCTGGTTTTAATTTTTTGTATGAAAGATGATTGTTTGTGAATTTTGTAATATTTATGTGTGTAAAAATAGAGTTGAGACTCTTAGAAGACTTATTCCAAAACCATCTCGCTATATTTATTTTTTTTTTTATTAGTCTTCAGAGAGCAATGTGCATTTTTGTTTTGTTTTATTAACTTGATTTATTCTCTGAAATATTTTTTCTCGACTAAATGCTGGTCCGACAGCCAGCTTATCAACTAACATTTATGACTTTAAGTTCGAAAACCAGAAAAATCGGACCATGGGAAGGGGGGTTTATGGAGGGTTTTAAATTTTCAAAAAATCAGTTTTTTGCATTTTTCACCCTAAAATTTTTAAAACACTTAACTTTGGTTTTGACTATGTTATAGAGCTTAAAAAAAATAATATGGTATTTTGAATTATTAACCTAGGTAAAGTGCTTTTGAAGATAAGACAATAAGGATCTATCTATAGTGCTTATCTACATGATTTACGGAAAATATTAAAGTTATTTTGTTCGTTATTTTATTCCCGATTATTGTACTGGGAAGAGGTTCCTTAATTACTTGTAGTTATTAGTTTATAGATTCAAGGCATTTTCAAGATGTTTATGGATTGTAATTACAAAATTGAGATGTCTCGTTTACGTAGTGTAAATAATAAAATAAATGGAATACTTTAACTTGTCGCAATCATTTTGAGATATTTATAAAATAATTGACTTATATAATTGAACAACATTTTAAAAATGGCAGATATAAATTGAGGTTAGATCGAATCGTCTTAATTCAACATTGCATTATATAAAATGAATATGGAGTTGTGACATTAATTTTAAAAATTCACATTCCGTAAAAAATTAACTTATCGAATTGTATACATACATATATATATATATAAAATTTTCATTCGGTAAAATATTGTAAGATTTTTTTTTATACAAATATCAAAGTCAACTTCAAGTAAACCATATCTACAGTTACATTCTGCTCTACTTCGAAAGATGTCTAAGTAGTTGTACACACAGGTCTCGCAATCTACATTATCAGTTAGATTCATATACCTTGTAGTATTTATTTTGAACGTCTAATAATTCAGTTTACAACTGTTATATCTTTGTGTGGTTCACCGTAGATTATCAAAGGATAAATTCAGCTTACAACCTTAAATCTTTGTGCGGTTCACAGTAGGTTATTAATTCAAGGTCGGGTGACTTCTTCCAAAGCACTCGCTCTCTCTCCAATTTTATCCAGCTCTACTTCGAAAGATGTCTAAGTCCCGAGGGGGAAGTGTTTTTTTTGTCTCTCTCTGTACACACAAGTCTCGTAATCTACGTTAACGGTTACATTCATATACTGTACCTCTTTAACCAGGCAGGGGACTTGTTAGTCTCGAGTTTGTGTGCAGTTCACGTTGTGTAGCCACTTTCTAACTGGATATGCAAGCGACCTTGCCCTTAACCTTGGCTATAATCTTGAGTGACCTTTAGGGTATAGGATTTGTATTAAAGACTAATACCCAAGGGTACAGTTAGTTTTACCTGCGTTCTCTTTCACCTGATTAAACATTCATAATTGTTTTGGGGTATAAAAAAAAATGAGCTTGGTTATTATACACCTTCGAAAAGGTATATAATATTTGTGGATTAAATTGCGCTTTATTAATGCGGTAGATAGATAGTGTTTATTTATTCGAAAATTTAAATTAAAAGTAAATATATAGCTTAATCCATTGCACAGAAAATGACATGTATTGTGTTTTATGTAATGAGAAAAGTTCTAATGAAGAAATTTTTGTTATAGGTTTGTAATATCCTCGAAGTTTCACTTGCTAATAGAGAAGACAAGCAAGGGTATTAAATAACTTAGTCCAAATAGTTTTAAGACATTAGTTAATGTTCATTTACCCAAAGAAATTACAGTATTATTCAGTTGTTATCTCACCTTATATGTATGCAGACCTTCATTAATAATATTACTGTAATGCCTGTTTGAAATTTGATATAATTGTAAGGTAATGTCTGAAGTTCAGTTTACATTGGGTGTGATATACGATTTCAGCAAACAAGGATTTCACCCATATCAGAAGGATAATAATAAACAAAATATATATATATATATATATATATATATATATATATATATATATATTTCGAACATATATTTAACATAAGAAACCACATTACAGTATAAAAAAGGTCTAACACTAAAATAAAATAAGGCTGGGAAGAAAAGCATACTTCCGGGCTAGTTTTTTATTTTATTTGAAATATATTTTTAAATTAACTATGCCAGGCGCGGCACCGGCGCGGCGGCGCGGCGCGCCGCGGGACATAGCGCCTTTGGCTATCCGAAGCCCAGTACACTGATTAAAAAATTGTATCGGAGGGTTGTGAGGTTTTTATATATTCATATTGTAATCAAAATTAGCTATCCGATACGCCGACTCGGAGGTAGATCAGACTAACATTAAGCGTTTTTATGAAGTTATAACAGTGTTTTGGACGGTTGTTTGAGCATTGCAAAGTGTTATAAAACGTAATTCAAATAAATATGTCACACAATTTGTATTTAAACCCGAACAATAACCACTATATATTTAAACTTAATTATTCATGTAAATTTAACACCAGAAATATATTAAGACTGATTATTTGTCACTATTATCTCCTAAAGACTCTTCTTGACGTCATTTTCAAGCTTATATTCATTGGCGATAGAAAGTTATATTAAAAGCGTTTATATAAGTTCGGTATAACTTGGGAAATTACTGTGGGGTAAGGAAAATATTGAAATCAAAGTATTGTTAAGATGTTGGAAAATTTATATATAGTGTTTCTGTCATTTAACGTGCCAACCGTTAATACTTATTAAGATCAAGGATTTTGTAAAATAACGCAAGATTTATACTTTATAATTTTTTTATGACATGTACATTTAATTTGAACACACAAACTTATACAGCAGTATTTGTGATGTACTTTTTCATTAATTTATTAATTTATCTGGCCGAAATTCAAAAAAATTTAAAGTTTGTTTTAGTTTTTTTATTTGTATGAACAATTGTAACATATATACCAGACATAAAGTATAAGTTATTGTGTTTCTTTATTCTAGATAGTGTTTATTTATTCGAAAATTTAAATTAAAAGTAAATATATAGCTTAATCCATTGCACAGAAAATGACTTGTATTGTGTGTTTTATCTAATAACAAAAGTTCAACGCGATTTATTTGGTGTTTTTGTTTTGATTAAGATTGGGTAGTTATAACTGATAATATAGAGTTACATTATAAAACAACTGGAGGCTTTTGTCGTTAGTACAAGTGTTTCAGCCATTGCATATCTAAGTGTTTCAGCCATATCAAATGAACCGACAAAATAAAATACAAGAGTATTACGTCGACGCCGTATTAAATTACTTTTGCGACGCGGCGAATGTAGTAGAGTACATCTGCCTTTGCACCTGCTCCTCTGTCGGCTATAAAAGCGAGGGTCTAGCCGCAGTCGTCTCACAGTTTCAGGCTGGCAGCCTAGCTAGCTGTTCGCCTTAACTGTCTGTAATAGCATCTTTAGTATAGAGGTGGTACCCCTGTATACTAAAGATTCTACCTTAGCATGTTAGTTTGTTATGCATGTTAGTTTGTTTGTTAGATTATAGCTTGTAGTTTGCTGCTATAAAATGTAGTTAGTGTTGGTGTTTGTAATTATTTGTGGTGTTGGTCTTTGAAGTGTTCTATTGACTAATTAAATATGTACTTTTCTTTCACGCTTTAAAACTGGCCTTGGGTCAAAACTTAGGTTCGCAGTAGCCTGACGCCGGGTGTTTGGGTCTACGTCCCACCGGGTTTCAGTGATACTGTTGACCTTTGCAAAACCGTCCTCGGTTGGTCTTTGTAAAATTAACTTTAACTAATCAGTATGTTTCTCATCCTTTTCCTAGCCCCTTACAAAAAAGGTATGGCACGAAAACCGACCTTATGTCAATACGGCGCGCAAACCGGTTGACATTGCCCATCTTAGCCCTTAATCACGAGAAACAGATTCAATCAGTTTGCTTATTTTTGGTTAAATTTAAGGGGATTTTGGTCAGGTAATTATTGTACTTCGGTTCGTAAAACTCTGACGCCTACACAGTGATGAACGTCCTTGCGGTTTCAGAGTGCGCGACTGTTGTTAACTGACCATTTTGCTTTTATTTATTTATTTTTGGGGGATAACTTTTCGGGGGAGAGGATAGCGTTCCGTTATCAGGTTTATGCCTATAATTGCGAGCATTAAACTAGGCCTCTTCTCCTAATACAGAGCGGGGAATAGAGCAGTTTGCGGTCCAAGTGAGAACCACTTACTGCTCTATTCCCCGTTTTGGCAATTTGTTCAGATGACCTTGGGGACTTGGAAAATTCCAGAAAATTCTCGTTTCTTAAAATACTGGAAGATGTATTGATTTTTCGGGAGAGATTAAGGTTTAGTTATTACAGAATTCAGATCCGACCAAGGGTATATCAGTAATAGTTAAAATCAACTATTTTGAAGGTCAAATCTAATTTTTTTTATTTCTGGTTTAACATACGCCAAGTGGGTACTCAAATTACGCGGATTGATCAGAGGAACAAATTGGTGCAAACATAATTCAGATCCGACCAAGGGTATAGCAGTAATAGCCAAAAATAACTATTTTGAAGGTCAAATCTAAATAATTTCTTTATTTCTAGTTTACCATATGTCAAGTGGGTACTCAAATTACGCAGATTGATCATAGGAACAAGTTGGTGCAAAAATAATTCAGATACGACCAAGGGTATAGCAGTAATAGCCAAAAATAACTATTTTGAAGGTCAAATCTAAATAATTTATTTATTTCTAGTTTACCATATGTCAAGTGGGTACTCAAATTACGCAGATTGATCAGAGGAACAACATTATTGAAGTTTTTAGTTACGGAGGTAAGGTCTTGACAGTCTAAGAGCTAAACCCCTAACTAACACATGTAAACTAGTTATTGTGCGATGTAAAACTTGGTGGGGAGACTGGTGTAGTGGGGGACTGGTGTAGTGGGGGACCACCATCTGCCGCACACTTGCCACCTGCCGCCTGCCACCTGCCACCTTCCATCTGCCGTCCGCCATCTGCTTCGTTCTACTACACTTTTACCCCCACCATTTTGTTTGATACCAGAACGCTAGCTAGCGAATAGTCAGTACACCTCCGGCTCTCGACCGGTGAACATCGAGCTCTCCGAGACGCTCTTCACAAAATAACAATATCATTTCACTCACGATCTGATAGATGTTTCTATTTCATTGCCGTCAGGTATTATTTCCACCTGACAGCAATGAAATGCAAACACCTAACAGAACAGATAGATGTCGAAAACACAACATGGACTCTGCGCAGGGATCGAAGTATCTACCGTCTTTCTTCAGAAAGCAAAGTGATGGCCGCAACTCGTCCGGATCAACAACATCGATGACAACCAACAACGGGGAACTATTGTAAACATGAATTATTGTAAATAAAATAAAGTAATATTTGTAATAGTACTACCTCGCACTCGTATCATTCGATTGCTTCATTCGATTGTTTCATTCGATATTTCTTATCGATTAACTATCGAATCACAATCGTTTTACGAGTGCGAGGTAGATTTTTTTTAAAAAAACTTCACCGTGACCTTGAACTTTGAACTTTCACTCATTACGTCACAAAACCGCCTACGTCACTGGCTCAGCCTCAGATGACGTATTTAATGACGCAGCGCTTCCGGAAGCAATTAATCAAGTGAGCCAGCACCGGCAAACCCCCACTACTTATATCGGACTAGTTTAATTAGAGTATTGTCTGTACATTGCTTGGAATTATAACATTTTTGCATATTTTTACGTTTTACACCCTAAAGAAGCCAAAACAAGTCTTATCTAAATTTCTGTCTGTCTATCTGTCTGTCTGTCTGTCTGTCCGTCTGTCTGTCTTTGGTAACGCTCAAGGACGGGTTTTTGTTCGCTTTTCACGGGAAAACGGGTGCACTGACATGAATGAAACTTTGTTTCATTGATCTATATATGCGTGAGAAGGTTTTAGGCTACTTTAAACTGTCATACGCCTTTTGGAAAAAGAATGGCGGCCGCTCAAAAACGTGATTTCGTGCGATTAAGGTCACGTTTTGTTCGCTTTTCACAGGGAAACGGCTGCACTGATTTCGATGAAACATTTTTTCTATGTTCAATATGTACGTTAGAAGTTTTTAGGTTTAATTGATATTTTGGAAATCACCTTAGAACTCTGTCCCACGGGGTTTTAAAGATCCTATGTTCTTCTTATGGGCAAAGCATTTATTTATATTGAACCAGATGATGACTTAAGAATAGTTATTCTATAAACAGATGCTGTGTAGTTCTTATTTAAAACTTTGAGAGAAGATTGGTAATAAATTACATAAGTAGACAGAGAGGATATCTATATACAAAAAATAAAGTTTTGTCTGTACATTGCTTGGAATTATGACATTTTTGCATATTTTCGCGTTTTACACCCAATGGGAGCCAAAACAAGTCTTTTCTCAATTTCTATCCGTCTGTCTGTCCTTCGGTAACGCTCAAGGATGTGTTTTGTTCGTATTTCACGGGAAAGCAGTTGCACTGATTTTGATGAATCTTTGTCTAATACTTTGCCCTATGTTGTAGAAGTGATTATGACTTAATCCAACCTGTCACTATAATATTTCACTAGTTTAAACCCTGTTACAAAAATCAACGACAACTAGCATAACATACCGTTACCATATATCGACAACGATTAAATATTTTTGTCCTGATAATCGCCGGCGTTGCTTATAAACTGAGGAACATTTGTTTCATTTTAGCTGTGTAACTATACAAACCACAAATAACAAATAGGTTCACTGAAGACTCGTTGCAGGAAAAGGAAAACAACCTTTTCGTTATGGTAGGTGACTATATACGGTTAATAATAGGCTGATAGACAATACAAAATTGTACTACCTGAAAAACTAATCCAAACCCCTTGTGCAATAACTGAATGTGAAATATTTGCAAAACAATTTTGTAAATTTTGTAGGCGAAAAAGTGCTCACCTCTCGATTTCCCCCCCTTCCCACGCTTCGCAAGGAGTACCCGGTGCGGCCGTCATCAGCTGATGTGCTACGTCTCCCGCCCCTGTACAACAACCTGGCGCCGGCGGTGGTGCCACGTCGCCGTGACATGCACGCGCATTGCTTTTCGTTCGCTTGCTTTACTGATATTGAACTTAAGTGTGTACAACATTTCAGCAAAATAAAAATGTTTGAAAATATGTAAACTATAATGATAACCGATCACAAAAACTTGTTAATACTTCTGCATACAATTCATATGAGTTAAGTTTAATAAAAAAGTAACTGCAATTTAAAATTACACATTAATACAGACTATAAATAACGTGTTGTAATGGCAATAAAGTTAATTTGAATTTAAATATTTCTTTAACGTATTCCACCAATACGATAATTTCCAAATTTGTATTGAAACTTATGAAAACAATACAACTAAATATAATATTTATTGGTGTTTTTTTTATTAGTCCTACCATAGATTAATCATACTCACCCCACAGCTTCAACATTACCCTATGGGACTACATGTTTTCAATTTATCTACTGCTTATAAATATTATAATAAATAAGCTTATATTATAATTAACTACTAAATAAAGTCTCAACAAAAACAGTATAAAAAACTATGGGGTATGAATAATGTGATAGTAATTACAGACAAGTAAATACTTAAATCACAAATTTTGATAATTTCCACCAATTTATTGATTGGAAGTGTATTTCCACATAAAAAATCAAAATCAGTTAAAAACATATATTTATTCCAATTTTTATTCAAATCTGAAAACTTTGATTTTTTGGCTGTTCTGATGCTCCTGGTTCTATTTACCTGCAATGCTGGGAATACAATTTTGTGCATTATAAGGTTAGGAGAAAGTCCAGTCAGGCTTTAAAGTAGAGTGAGGTTGTTGGGGATGATAAAAGTACACCAACAAATGAATAACATGCTTTTCTAATGTAAAACCCCCATAAGACAGCGTACTGTGTTTGTTCGATACTGTGAATTATAGGATGATTGAAAATAAATTAAATACAAAAATATGTATGTTATACATAATCATGTATGTTTTGCTGAGAATGGTCACAGAATGTTGTAAATGGATACTTTATGAGAATAGTCTGTGGACTTTTATAATCTTATAATGTTTGTTCAGCATTAACTATTATGTTGTTGGCACAAACAACCTGGAATAAACTTACAACATTCAAATATGGTTGAGGAATGGTCCATAAATGGTTTATAACACCATTTAGGGTGATTAAAGGTGAGACTTGTTTCAAATATCCCAAATACAAGACAAAGTACGGTACTCACACTATCGTTATAGATTAAACATAATCGTGAACTAAGAATGTAACAGCTATATTAAATCAATTATTTGATGTAACACTTCATTATGTGGCAAAGTACAATAGACTTTTTAAAAAAGGACCTGGCCAAACATTGTCATACAAACTGGCTGTGCTTTTTCAACCAAAGTTAATTTTTTTGGTATTGAACCAACTAATTTGTTTTGTTGGTTATGTTGTAAAATTTCATTCTCAACATATAACTGGTGATTTATTCTTAAATTTGTTGTGCAAAATTAACAAGCTGACTTTTTACAATTAGTTTACTAAAACTCCTTTAAAATCGTTAAAAAATAAAAACTGTATTTCTCATATAATTTATAAAAACCTTTATGCAAAATATGTATGCATTAAGAATACTGGATAAAAAATAAATCCAATTAAAAATTAAAACGTTTTATTGACAAATATAAACTGTAACAAATCTTTAATCTATAATATCAGTCTTAACCCTCTTTCAAAATTATCTCCCATTAACTACATTTCTTCCTCGCCACTGATGTGTTCAGCATAGATTGTTCTGTAACAAAAATATGTGTGGTATAGTAAATTAATAAAAAATAAACAATCACAGTGTTTTAACAATGGGTTTGCCCACACATTACTTATTCTCCATAAGAATGACATGGGGGCTGAGAACGTAGGTTTACTGCTAGAGGAAACATCAGTAAAAAATTGTATTTTGTTGTACAAATATCAATAGACCACAACGAGAAATAACATTCCTTTTGGGGGGTTTTTTACCCCCAAAATGGGTTTTTGAACTTTTTACATATAATTTTTGAAATAGTCAAATTTTAGTTTTCACCATTGGATTCAGCTTAAAAAAACACACAATTTGGTATTTTGATCAATCCTCTACGTCAATTGGTTACCGAGATATTGAAAGTGCTAAACACAGTACGTTGTCTAAAATTATTCTTATGGAGGAAAAGAAAATTGTTATATCTCGCTTATTTATGAACGTATACTGACGAAACTTGGTATACAGCTTCATCTCGTTGTGGTCTATTGATATTTGCTAAACAAATTTTTTTGCCAAAGGCTCCCTTAGCAGCAAACCTACGTACTCAGCCCATTCTTATGGAGAATAATTAAATGCTCTGCCTCCCTTAACTATGAACATAAATGAATACGACTTTACCTAGTTGAGTTATATTGATATTAGCATAAAAACCCATTTTTATGGAGAATAATTAAAATTTGATATATCACTTATTTGTGAATATATTTTTATGAAACTTGGTATGTGGCTTCATGTAGTATTATGACATTTATATCTCAATTGGAAATTCGCTGAGTATGCAGGTTTGCTGCGACAGGGGTATTCTTTTAATAAACAGGTGCGTTATTCTAATAAATATGTAGTACATCGCAAGAACAGATGACTCATAAATAAATACCCCCGTCGCAGCAAACCTGCGTCCTCAGCGAATTTCAAATGCAAAATATTTGTCTTAATACCACATGAAGCCGCATACCAAGTTTCATAAAAATATATTCACATATAAGCGATTTTAATTATTATCCATAAGAATAACATTGGTAATGAGTACGTAGGTTTGCTGAAACAAGGAACATAAACAATTGGTTTTTATGAAAATATAAATATAATTTAACTAGGCGAAGCCACATACCAAGTTTCATCAATATTCAATCATAAATAAGCGCCATATAACATTTTAGTTATTCTCCATAAGAATAACATGGGGCTGAGTAAGCAGGTTTGCTGCAACGAGGAACAAAAAAATGGGTTTTTATGCAATTATCAATATAACTCAACCAAGTGAAGCTACATACCAAGTTTTATTAATTTTTGTTCATAATTAAGGGAGTCATTACATTTTACTTATTCTCCATAAGAATAACATGGGGGCTGTGTATGCAGGTTTGCTGCTATGGGAATAATCAACAAAAAATCAATTTTTTGTGCAAATATCAATATACCAGTACTACGTGAAGCCACATACCAAGTTTCATCAACATACATTCATAATTAATCGAGATATCAAATTTTATTTATTCTCCATAAGGATAACATTGGACAACGTACTACTGTGTTTATCACTTTGAATATCTCAGCAACGGTTGGGCGTAGAATCACAATTTAAACACCAAAATGATTGTTTTGTGGAACTGAACAGATTGGTAAAAGCAAACGTGAAGTTTACATTAAAATAAACGGAGGAAAAGCCAAAAACCTTTTTCCCATAAGATTTACATGGGCGATTTTATGAGCAGGTTTTTTTGGATTTTCTCTGCAACCACTTAACCTAGGTTGATAATTCAAAATACTATATTATTTGTTTTTTTTAAGCTCTATAACATGGTCAAAACCAAAATTAAGTTGTTCAAAAATGTTAGGGTGAAAAATGCAAAAAACTGATTTTTGAAAAATTTAAAACCCCCCTTCCCATGGTCCGATTTTTCTGGTTTTCGAACTTAAAGTCATGAATGTCATTTTACACATTTGAGCCAAATTCCATCAAAATCGGACGTTTTTTACTCAAGTTATCGCATTCACGGACACATATATATATATATATATAGATATATATATATATATACATCTATATAAAGATGAACGAATAGTGTTTTTGTCATCTGGGGACCTCAAAACAAAAATTATAATGGTCTCGGTCTTAAGTCTTACTATGAGACCTACGGTAATAGCTTCTTCCCTATAGGGGAAATTCGCTAAAAGTATTACTGGAATTGTAACACCCTTCAAATATTTGGTTGAATATCGACCACTGAGCGGTTTGTAGTATAAATAAATACAAGCCACTAAAACGCCCTAAGATAGGTTAGGTTTTCTAACCTAACCCAACAGAGCGCTGTTAAGTAATAATTTAAAGAAAAATTACTGAAAATAATGTGGTGCGTTACCTTAGGGATGCTCGGCCCAAGTCCCTAAGCCGGTGCTGCGGTAAGTACATTTATTGGTTGTATTTGAAACCCTTATCATGTTCACTAAACCGCTCCATTTTTATTTGATTTATAGCAACAATGATGTCCATAGATAATTAAAATAATCAAGTGCGCCACCCCTCAACAAATTCCTAGATCCGCCCCTGGGAGGGGGAGGAAGAGTGAAAGAGAGAGAGGAGAGTGAGGGAGAGAGAGATGAGTCCAACAGAACCCACTAGATATTAAACATTTGTTTCATATATTCGTCGACTTTATATTGAACAAATATTTGGTTGAATATCGACCACTGAGCGGTTTGTAGTATAAATAAATATAAGCCACCACAACGCCCTAAGATAGGTTAGGTTTTCTAACCTAACCCAACAGAGCGCTGTTAAGTTATAATTTAAAGAAAATTTACTGAAAATAACTGACGTACCGGTACCTAATTATCATTTATGTCATCTTCACTTATACCAGACAATCAGGGAATTGTGCAAAGAAAAAACACTACCTACAATATCCTGATTAAAAAATATTGTAATCACGTTCATATTATAACTAGGCTATTCAGAAGAGTCTGTCTATAATATAACTAACTTTAATATACCAATACCGATGTAAGTTATTAGGTTTCTTATAAAAATTATCAGCATCGCACAAATATCTGACTATAAGCCTACTTCAAATAAACATATACTTTTGTATAATCCTGATTCTCCCACTCCCATAACTTAAACTTATTCATCCCCTTATCAAAATAGGTACCTTTGAAATTGATCAACGCTGGGCAGTCATCATCCAACTTGGGGTAACTACTGGTGTCTGCAAGGCTTACTTGCGACGAGTGAAAGTGTTTCGATACAAGTTTCATCTGAAATAGATTAAAAAGTATTAATGAACTGTACATTTGTAGGGAACATTAGTGCTCGCTATGGCTACCAGTAAAAAGTAGCTAAGCTACAATTTTAGCTACTTTCGCAGTCTGTTTCTTACTTTCTTAGATTATGTATTAATTGTCCCATACACCCATATCTAGTTTTTTAGTCATGAATTTTCACAAATACATACCGGTACCGGTAGCTATTTAATTGATTTTTGTCTTAATTTTTTATGAACACATCATAACATAATTAAACTTACATAAAAATTGTAAAAGTAGCGAAAAAATTAACTACATAATCCGCTACATCTTCTCTAAAACTGTAGGGCGCTACAGCTAAGTTAACACTACTTTTTTCCAAAGTAGCGGAACTGCAGTCGACGTTACTAAAAATGTAGCTCACTACTGTAGCGCGCTACTCCACAACACTGCATATGTGTCAACCATGTTTGCCCCTCCAATCAAAATACAGAAATTACACTTATGTTCAATTTTGCTACATTAACTTAGTCACAACAGCTTAAGAAATTTACAGAAGTTAAAGGCTGTTACAGTTGAAACAGAAGAGTTGTTACCGTTAAAATACATGCAACACTGCGCTGCAACAGTTAGGCCTAGCTTAAAATAGGTTTAGGTTAGTCGTGTAAGTCGTGTAACATAACTTAAGCTAACTTAACCTCCACAATGACCTGTACAACAATTGGTACTCCACAGAAATCTATAACATTTCATCACTACTCCCTAACCTTAGGCCTACCCTTAACTTTGTATTTAGTCCTATTTATAACGGTTGTATCCACTCAAATGATATATAGACCTAACTAGTACTGGTAACCTATTTTAACTAGTCTTAATTGTAGCCAATTAGCTGTTATAGTTGTGAAAGAAGCCTGAAGATTTGTATTTCATGGTAAGCATGGACTGAACATGTGTTCTTTGAGTTTTTAATATAGGCCCATCTTATACAAATGTCTGACTGACAGTCAAAATTGGATTCTTAATTATGAATATGGACATGTTCAGCTTGAAATAACTTGATTAAATTAAATTTTTGGCTGCTGTGTGAGATTATAAAAAAATAAAAAGTAGGAAAGTAAAAATGGTAAAGAGGTTGTAGGCCTAAATGATGAGCTGCAATATAACCTAGAAAGTAAGTGAAAGTTGAGCCAAAGAACAATGCATCAAATACAGGGTCTAGTTGAATATTGTCAATACAAATAAGTATTAAAACTAATTACCAACTATTATAAATTAGATTATTTACCTTTATTTACATTTAGGAAACGCTCACAAATCGGTATTTCTTGAATATTTCCATAACAGCCGAAAGGACATAACATCAAACTAACCACGAATTGGTATAATCAAAATCACAGTCTAATATAACATAACGAAATCTGAATCATTTTTAATTTACGAATACCAGTTGTAGTTTAAATCCTGATTCCAGTAATTTCTAACGAATATAATGAGTTATTAAATGTATTTTAAAAGTCTTCAAAAGTAAAACCCATGTCAATCACCTTACTTTACCGACCGCATTAACCAAAGTAGTTCCTATTCCGTCCACGGCGCAGCACTGTCCTGACGAATAAAAAGTGCTATGCTATTTTGCATTGCGTGCCGGGTCTATACTATAGTTAGTCTATGCTAGTAGGGCATTGGCTGCGCCTTGCCTTTGATCTCAGCGGCCTCCACCCAACCCCAAAAGAGCGATTGCGAGATGCACCATTCGAAACGTTTCGATTGTTGTAGCCATTCGAAATGTTACCAAATATTTAGTATGCATTCGCTGATCATAATTGAATTGCATCATGTTTATAATACTTAATAATAAGTAAATAACAATTATATAGATTGGGAAGTCAATAAACGCTAGTAAATTTTCGAAATCAAAATCAAAATCCATTCGATTGCGTCATCGGAAACATTCGAAACGCAACCATTCAACAACCGAATCCTCTCGTAGTAATCGTGCATCAATACTTCGGAATCACTCGTTTGTCTCCGTCTCTCTTCGTGGCGGTGCGGCCTTCGGAACCGCTCGTTTATTTCCGTCTCTCTTCGTGAACTACGTTACCATCTACCATCATCGATGCTAACGCCACCATACCAGGGCTACCCTGAACTACGTCGGGAGCCAGATTAAAAGTGCTACGCAAAGGCCCATAAGGTGCAATGTCTATACTGTAGTTAGTCTATGGCCTGACTTAACTATTTTTTAATAGTTGCTGACGAACCCCTTGCCTAATGAGACGTCTACGGGGGCTTCAAGACACGTAAGATACATCTAGCGATAAAACCGAACGCTGAAATTTCTTTTGCAGTATGGCTTTTTAGTTAAAAATTACTGTTGCTGGGTTATTTTTAACTGCTATTAACTGTAGTGTATCTGAATCATTTTTGTATTGTTTTAGAGTGTTGTTAAATTGTTGTTTATTGCAGATGTTGTTGAATTGATTCAAATAATTTATATTTATTGAGTTTTTACAATGATTTAATCTAATCTAATTTTGCTTATTACTTAACCATTCTACGTCGTTAAAATTGTATAGATTAGTTGATGTATACGAAAATTCTACGTGGATAATAATTTCGTTGTGGGGGAAGTATGCACTTTACGATCTCTTATACACTTTTGTTTATGTTTTCGTAAATAAAGGTTCTTGTTTTGCTATATCGGGAGTTAAAAGGATGTTTAGTTGACATACTCCATGTCTTCATTTCCGCCCAAGCACGTTATCCTTCTATTTCTTTATCTCCTATCTCGTGTATTGAGGTGAGGATAACTGTCTTAGTCCCTCTGAATTTTAAGGAATTTGTCGATTCTTAACTTACGTTATAACTTGAACTACCGGTACCTGTTCGGATCACGTTTAACATGAATTCGTTGGAAAATTCTTTAAGTAAAAATAGGAGCACTTCCAACAGGCCCACATCTAACGTAAGTTAAGTATGCCTGGGTTCTTATGAACTGTATGAATGAGGTTTATTTGCTAGGAGCATATTTTAGTCTATAGTTTCACATAATAAGAGAAGATACATCTGTTGTCATAATGTCCTGTACAAATGAGAAACTACAATCATTTGCTGGGCAGTGTTCACAGGCTATCAAACTTATTCCCATACCCCTTTTTCTAAAGAGATTGTTAAGTAGGCCTACAAGTTTTAAGACAGTCCTTGAGATATGGAAATATGGCCAGATATGGCCAGATTTTGAGATGCTTGCTGTTGCAGTGATGGTGCAGTGTGGCAGAAGTAAAAAAGCACATGTGACCTTTCAGGTACGATCATCTCCAGCAGGGTAGGCCATTAACACACTCGCTGCTGCAAACATGTTCAAACATGAAATTAGCTTAAGTTTCTATGTTGAGAAAAAAACCCGATCGGGGTCCGCAGCAGCCAACTTGTTAAAGACTTACTCTTAAGTTGCCACCAACCAACTGTGCAATTATTACTATATTCTATTCAATTATTTGATAGTGAATCGACTATCAGTATGAAGCAGCTGTTAACTTTTAAGCTAAACATCCTTGACCTATCATATCCACTTCGTTTTACCACTACCATCACCTACCCTTCCTTTTACACCTGATTGACAGCGTCTGATGCCGGCCATGTAGTCAGCCATGTCTAGGAGATATGACCCATGCCAGATGGTCTGCGGGACGTACAAGGAAGATAACAATTAACAGTTATAATCTATATAGGCCTAGGGGCCTATTGATTTTTATCGTTGGAAATATTGTAGGCTTACTAAATATAGAAGTTTCTTCTTTGACATAGGGTATTTCAAAAAGGTTACTAACTTTAATGTTGTTGGCTGGAAACCAGGCCTAGAAGAATATCCAGGGGATGTTTCTGCACGTTATCTACTTACGTTAAGCGAGTTCAGTGGTAGATTTCATATCCGGAGTAATTACGAGGCCAAACAGTACCCTTTTTTATCATTTGAACATCAGGCCATTAATCGTCTTTATTCCCGTCAAACAGTGCAAACAGCATTGGCATGAGTAAACATGAACTAAAATTTAAAATGCAATATCCTTATAACAAGACATAGTACAAATAAATGAAAACATATTTTACTGGTTAAGGAAATTATAGATACCTACTATAATATGTCTAATCAGTAAGAAACTCCTTTAGACGTTTTCCAAATTGTTTCAGGGGGAGGTCAACTTTAAGGCCTGCAGGCAAAGAATTAAAAAGCTTAATACAGTTAAAAGAGAAGTTGCATTACAAAATTTGTATCAACCCATTTGAAATTGCCTGTGGTGTTGCAGCTGACAATAAAAATATTGAATGTGTACTGCAGAAGACATCTAATGAAGCTGTTTATTTAATTCTTGTTAACTTATGTCATTGTTGTTATAGTATTTTATAGACTTAACTTATGGAATTGTCATTAGGATTACTAGTTAACCTGACAAAACGGACATGAGATTACCTAGGTATTTTCTTTGGATGAAAATACCAAAGGCAGTATTTTTACAGCCTATGGAGTACAATTTTTTATAGCACAGGCAGTTAAGCTTGGTTAGTTTATCATAAATATGTAAGTTATAATTCTATTGCTTAAGAATTGGCTCCTATTCGCCTCGGTCAAGTTTGAGCTGTTGTCATATCCCCTCCCAATCCGTCACTGCTCGCATCACCAGCCACAGCTGGTAGTCCCTTTTCATTATGATGTTTTGTATCAACATTATTGTGCTTTGTCATATTTATGACAAACTAACCTAGCCTAACTGCCGTAGTACAATTTAACCCTTTGTACTCCATCCAAAAATTTGTGATCGTCACGAAACACTCTGGCCACTCTACAGAAAGTACAGGCAAAAAACTCCAGACCCTTTTAATCAATTTTGCAAGGCTTTAGAAACAAAATCGTAATTTTTAAATAGTTTTACCAGAAAAATATATTTGAGCCTAAAAAGACACAGATAAAAATAAATGTTTGCCAAAAAAGTATACCGTACATATTATTTAAACAAGTTTAATTTTCTTATATCCCGGTACCTAAAAAAAAAAAATGCTTATTGATCCCTTACATATACTAACATATTGGTATTTTCAGATTTCCCATTTAGGTTAAAATAGTGCCGTCTTTAGTTTGTCGTGACAAGTTCGGCTGTACAGGGTCTCGTGCCTGCGAAGGTCTTGCGCTTGAGGTATGTTTTGTACGTGGAAGCTAACGACTAGAGGCGCCATGGACATGGCAAGGAGCAGACTTGTAGGCTATAGCAATTAACAAATAAACAACTAATGACAATGCACAAACAACTAGCAGTACATAGTTTGCTAATGACAAAATAACAATAAAATTGTGTTGTAGTAAGGCTCTGTTCATATGATGGAGAGGGCCCGCTGCGTATTCTCGCAGACCCACAATTCAAACGAGCGATCTATTTTTGGCGAGATCGCGGCGAGTGTGGAAATTTCCACCATTATGGTTTCCAATTAGGGGTTCAGTATAAAATCCGTCTGGTGGAACTCCAGATTTAGTTATACAAATATACCTCTTGCATCAAGTATTTTTGTCAACAGCGTAACTGCAAAATTCAATGTCTTCAAAAGTGAGAAATTGTTAAGTGTGAGTCTAATTACCCTTGACTCCTATTGCCAACCACCCTTAAAACCCATATCTTATACCAAAATAATCTTACACCTACCTCATTAACGTATTTTTAGTTTAATATTTTGGCTAAAAAACATGGCATCATAAACGCATCAAAGTTTATTAAATCAGAAATATTACAGTGGTTGTAGCAATTTTTGGTAGGAAAATCCATACCAATCCCTATTGGTAGGAAAAAACGCGAAGGGCGTGTGAAGTGCCCAATGCCTCTACTAGTACTGCTTCATCGCCGGGATCTTGGCGACGCCGATGTAGTAGTCCCTGGCGAGCGCCAGTGGCTTGCGGCGTTCTCGCTGCGAAACCGCCTATGTGTAAATTGCACCATTTGTTTCTTTGGTCTACTTTTATTGCGCTCGCGCGAGATCACAGTGGTCTCGCCGGTGAAAATTGCCTGTGTGAACCGAGCCTGACAGTTAAGTACTGTCGCCAACTTAACAAATAATGCGTACACTCTAAAATACGAACAGTGAAAAAAAACTTGTTTATTTGATAGAGTGAATTAGGTGTTCACTCCAAAAGAATGCAAATCCACTCTCAATAAATGGAAAAATGTAATCTTTTTAAAAATAGTGAAAATTTTGTTCATTAAAAGACGTTTTTGTGACTGGTGGGTGATTAACGGTAGAAGTGTGTGAAAGGTGAGGGGGAGGAGAGGTGGTCAAAGGAAAGGCCTCGCGAACATTTCTTGCACCAGGCCTCGCATTTGTCTAAGGATGGCGCTGGTTAGAAACATGCACACAACATTTCATGCACTTATCTTGGAAAATGAGGAAGTAAAGGTAAAATATTATGATGCAATAAAAACAAAATAACTATGCCGATTTAAATTCAGATAAGCCGCCAAATTGCGAACCTACAAAAATACAAATCACCTGATCAGTGCAAAGGATCACTGGTGGCATAAGCGTAATTTCAGTATTTTGATTGGGGGGGGGGGCAAAAATTGTCGTAATCATGATTATTGTATCTTTTCATACATAACAATAATATTTCCTCCAAATTATTGGGGGGCAACTGCCCCTCTTGCGAACCCCGAATTACGCCTGACTGGTGGGGGTCGCGGAAGGTTTCAACAGGTTTGCTCCAATTTGGGAAAATATTCCATTTACTGTAGAAGGTAAACTTCCACTCTTTCCAAGCCTTGCTGCTTAAAACATTTAAATATTTCAAAATATTACCAATGTTACTACTGATATCCGGACACGCCCAGACACTACTACTGATAGCTCAGAGGTAAAGTCCTGGCCTCGCAAGTCAGCCATGGTCAAACATAGGTAGGTAATTTTTTAACTTAAACAAAATAACAAATATATAAATACTAATGTTAATAGAATATACAGTTACATGCAAAGCTAAACAGCTGATAATATATACAAAGTGTATATACAAAATTAGGGATACTGAGGCTATGTCAGGGGAGCGGCTCGATAGTATCCTACACAGATATCCTACATCATTACCAGTCAATCCATCATTAATCCAGTCAATTTGTGTTCAAAAGAGCCTCTAGCAGGAAAGTTTTTGGGTGCTTTTGATATTTCCCATTCCTTGTATGTTTTTTGGGGTGCTGATCGGAATCTGAGGTTTGCTAACAACATTTTGTGACACAACATAAAAAAACACAAAAAATCTTATAAAATCTAATTTTTCGGCGTTTTTTTGTAATTACTCGGAAATTATAAACTTCGTAAATAACCTCCCTATTCAAAATAAAGGGTACATAACATTTCCTTCAAATTACACTATTTAGGTTTATTCTCCAATGAACCGTTCAGGCTCAAACACTAAATATATATCTGTGGTCTTAAATTCAGTCTCAGTCGGGGGCTGCAGCATTTTTTGTAATATTGTAGTGTTAAGGTCATCAATCCACGAGATATCAATTTCTTCCATTTTGAAGGGATTCAAAGATTCAAAGCATTTAACCAGTTGTGGGAGAAACCTTGGCTGAAGAATTAACTATAGTTGGGACAAAATCAATCGATGCTTCAAGGTCACTCATGAAATTCAGTTATATTCATAGGCGTGCGCCCGGTGGGTGCTGTGGGTGCCGCGGCACCCACGGTAGCTCCAAAGAGGGCTTGGGGGGCGCCAAAAGAGGTGATTAGATAAATGTTTAGATGTTAGTACATACAAAATTAAGTTTAATATAAATTTTCGCTTTAATAGTAAGTAATACTAGGAATATAATTGGCACACAGTTAAGTGTTTACAAATGTTTCAATTTACATCCAAAACATGAATTGTCATCAGTGACGATCGACAGATTTCTTGGAAACCGAGTGCTGGGTACAAGTACAATACCCCTTCGCCCTTCTTTTATTGATTGTTAGGCGGAATTTAGCGGAAAACGAAATGGAATAATGGTTTTAAATTGGGAGTATAAATAGAAATACTATTTTTTTGCTTCCAACTGCTCACATCTTTGGAAAAAACAGTCGGAAAAGATAAATTCTGAGAGTTATAAAGATGATATGTTTAGGTATTTAGCTTTTTAAAATAGTGCTTGGAACCATATGCTTGTTATGATATTGTTTTTAAAACAAAGATGCAGACTTTTACCGAGAAATTAGAGTGACGTGCAGCCACCCAGCATACGCGTAATCTAGATTTTTTAGAAGATGATTCAAAACAAGTAACATTATGACATTTTATAAACTAAATATATTCATGCAGACCCAATATTTATTGAATTAAATAATATTAACAAATATTTATGTTTAGGAGGTGTAAACTATTAGATTAGATTAGATACAATAATTGAGGATGTATTCAATTATTCGGCTGATAAATCAGTTCTTAGAGGAGCGAGATTTAGGGGGTGAGAGGGGGGGGCGCATTTTTTGGTTCCGGCACCCACACTGGACGGACTCTGCGCACGCCTATGCTTATATTTAAACGTATGATTTATTCTGCTGTCTGCAATGTTTGTTTATTACTTTGAAAATTGTGTTTCTCGATTGCTTTTGAATGTCTTTTCCACCCATTATAAACAATAATAAAATATGTCTTACAACACTACAAAGTATATTTACACTTATACTGTACTTACATACAAGACGGTAAAATATAGATACCAATACACAAAAGATGGTAAAAGGCGATCGATTTCAACCAGTTACACCGGTCATCATCAGGCCCAATCAGAGAAAGATCCATTCTCTGATATTCTCTGATTGGGCCTGATGATGACCAGAGTAACTGGTTGAAATCGATCGCCTTACTATCTTTTGTGTATATTTTACCGTCTTGTCTGTAAGTACAGTATAAGTGTAAATATACTTTGTAGTATTGTATATATATTTTATTTATCCTGTTTATTTGTAACAACACGAATCATGCTAATAAAGAAATTATTATCCACTCATTATGTCCAGAAAAACAAAACCTGCTCAATGAAATAAAAAAATATTTAAATAAATAAATAAAACAATAAATAAACAAAGAAAATAAAAAACAGTGCATTATCGACAAAATGTAAACAAATACGTCAGGTTAAAAATCATCAGTACTATAAGATTACTTGAACATATGACACGATTAACGCTTGACCTTTAGGCGTCGATTGATTTTGTCCCTATTATAGAAGTGGACTGATTAAGGTGCTGAGTATTGAAGTACCGTATACTGTATTGAGTTTGGTTTTAGGTAAAGTTTAAGTAAAAAGGAATACATGCCGTTAGTTTTAATAAAAGAAAAATAGGCAAGCAAAACAAACAATTTTGAGAGTTTGATTTTGAAAGAAGTTTTAATTTATTTTATTTTATTTGACTGAGAAGAATTATTTATTTTGTTTTGAATAAGCCAAGTAAGTTTATTTATTTTTTATATTGAATTAAGACCACTTCTTTAACCTCAAGAAACAATTTCTGTAGCCTGAAATTAACAGTGCTGTCATATTTGATGTAAATAAAGACCATTTGTCTTATGTAACTATTTTGTCTTTTTTATCACAAGTATTCCTAAACTACACATAGGCCCTATGAAAAATTGACCCTTTTATAAATGCCATAGTTTGTTTTTATTCATATAGGATCATCTGTAGGCCTACATGTTTATATTATTATTGAGAAGCCAGTATATTATTTTCTTTTTAGGTACTAAAAAGAAGGATGGAAGATCGTAAACAAGATGCCTCCAAAGACCCTCTGCAATATCTTCCTGAACAGAAAAAATTGAAGTTAGATCCTCAGTCCGAGGTGAGAGTTTTTTTTTACAGTGTGACACTTAGCGTGCACACTCCCATTGGGAGTATTTTGACACTATTCCTTTTTTTAATAAATTCACTTTGCCCGCTGGTCTATCTCGCATTGCGAATTCATAGGCTGGAGACGTCAGCTGGTTGTTGGAGCGAAGATCTAACAAGCAGCAAAAATCCTCTACCCTCTCCCCATTTGAACCGACAGGAAGCTCCATCATCTCAATCTTAATTTGTGCTGAGTACCATGGTTTAGTTTAAATTAAGTTACTTTAATTAGAAATGGAGGGCTGGTTAAATAAATAAGGGGAAGGCCTTCGCCCCAGCGTGAGGAGTGTTCAAAATTAATTACTATAATGGGCAAGGGTTGGTCACAACCAACCGGCTGACTCCTGCAGATAAATCACCACGTTTTCCGACTTAGTAAATTAATCATCCAGGAAATGTTTTAGTGGTAACAAGTTAAATTCACAGTCAATTAGTTTTAGTATGTAAATTTAGTAGATTCACTTATCCTCAATTATCTTTATTTGTTTATCCTCAATTATTTGTTTATAATATTAGAGTGGTTTCAGTTCTTTTTTAATATTAAAATCAAAGCTGGCTGGACCAGCTTTCTAGTCTGGGTAAAAGATCCCCGTATTAAATCAATTATTCAACAGCAAACAACATAATAGCTTCACTGCAAGACCTAGACAGGCTTGGCTAACCACAGCAGTGATCTAGTCAACCAAACCTATCATTTACAGCCACCCAACAAACACACCAATTTTTGTTTCAATAGTCTAAATAGAATTTTTTATAGTAATTGCCTCCCAGTTGATTAGTGAATATCCTTGTAGGGTAGGAGCTACTGCTTCAGTAAGAGGTGTGTTAGACTGCTATAATGAGGGGGTGAGAGTTAGTTAGTTCCTTATGATATTTCTGTAGTTAAATATGCAAGAGGGAAGTCAAGATTGTGTAAGGATGAAGTATTGGGCATGTTGTGTGAGTAGGCTGGAATTGTTATCAAACAATAACTTGTTTTGCTGACCTGCTGAAGGCTCTGGCTTAAGTAGGTCAGCTGGGTAGTTTTGGGGGTCAGTCAATCTGTAGGAGATATAGGGGGTTAGAGTGGAGTGTCCAGGCTGGGGAGCAGTGGCGGATCTATGGGGGTGGCTAAGGGGGCTATAGCCCCCCATTGGGTCCGAATTTTCACTGGATAAAAAGGATATATTTCGAGGTACTATTACGAAAGAGGAACATTCAGTATTTTTTTAATTTTAATTTTAATTTGTACATTTAAGTACCAAAGTTAAAGTGGCAATGTCAACATTACACCCGTTCCAAGTTAACTTGCAAAATAAATACGGCAAGCGGCAAATGCCCATGAATGAGCCCAACACAGTGGCGTCGCAACAACCTTGCAATCTATCCAGCGCTAGGCACTACTCTAAATTATCTGGGTTTTTCCCTAAGCTTCCCTCCCCTCAGGTGCAAAATGGACCGTTCCACCCGACCATATGACACACCTCATCCTCATTCATTGCCTACTTGTGCGTTTTTGGTTGTACCGGTTGTAGTTTAAAGGGGCGAAGGGTCATTGTATTGTCGTTACGTCTGGGTTTGCAAATGAGAGCATTATTTATGTTGTTTAGATCGTTGGGAGAGAATGTATAAGTAGGTTTATCTGCATGTTTATTATGATTTGTTTGTCTTTTAGTTTTAAAATTCGTTTTGAGTACAAATGAAGCGTAGGTTAACTGATTATTTCAATAAAACTACTGAAGATAAATATGTGGATGGCATTGCCTGAGTAAGTTGTAAAGTTCACCATCCAGGCACAGAGTAGCAAGTCTAATTCTAAAAGGCAAAGTTTTGAATATTATTTTTTCCACAGTGAAAGTGAGCAGAATTTATCGTGCAAACAATACAATCATATTTGGAGTAATGGGAGCGAGCTTCATCAAGACATGGTGATAATATTTTATTTCCTATATACAAAATTGGTTTACAATGGGTTGTTGTATTAATTTGTTAATAATGCAGTCACTAAACAATGATCAGTTTTAATAGTTTTTATGCCTAGAACAATAAAGCAGGGGAAAGTGAGAGAAAGAGAGAGCAGAGTGTATTTTTTATTTGTTTATTTCCGGCAATACAGAACAGATGGTTTATAAGAACTACCGAACTATCATTTTAAATTATTTCTTATAATGTACGTGAGATCTTATGTCTTATAGGAGTCTTATGTCTTTGTCAACACTACTGAAAGCCTTTGGGATGTCTGTGAAGATTCCAGCAGGGGTTTCTCCCTCTTCACAACCAAATGTACTCCCATACTACAGAAATGCCCACTGAATAATTGGGCTCAGATACATTTTTCTTTTTATTTTTTACAAAGACAAGTTTTTAAAATCTCCATGCCTGAAGTTTTGAACAAAACATTTGGAACAAAATGTATGAAAATACGAGGATTTACTTTTCATAAGGTTATACTATAAGTTATATTTAAGAGTAATAATAAGGTTACTTAACTTAACTACACTTTGTAATATTACAGCTACGGACGGTACCAAATCTTTTGACTAAAGCCACATTTAAAGCTAATTTTCTTGTATTGTTTCCTTGTTTTAGAGTCCACAAAAATTGAATCGGAGATTCTCTCAAAGAATAAAACTGAACACCATAGCTAATGAACTGAATACTGATAAGCCTTTAAACAAAAAAGAACAAAGTAATGGAATCGAGAAGTCTGTTAAGGCACTGGCTCCTGCAAAAACCAAAAGATGTAGTAAATCCACCAATCCAACGATGACGAAAACCTCAGGTTTCAATCCTGATTACCACATTTTGACTTATACACCAAGAGGCATGAAAGTAAGTGGTAGTTTAACTTTAATACAAGTTAGAGTTCTCAATTTTCAGAGTCTTAACTGCAGACAATTATTATTAAAAGATTTATGGTTGTTCTTTTTACTTAATTCAAAAAACAAAAATCTCTTTATTGTTCTCAAGTCTAATTTTTAACCCTAGAATACTAACACATACACAAGTTTCATTATTCCCAATGCTCCTTCAAGAATGTAAGCTCCTTGACAAAGAACTTGACCTGTGGAATACCGTGGGGTGTGGTGCCTTAACCCACATAGGCCTACTATTAGGAAATACCCCTGTTGCAGCAAACCTGCTTACTCAGCAAATTTCCAATGAAGATTTATGTCTTAATAACACATTAAGCCACTGACCAGGATTCATAAGAAATATATTCACAAATAAGCGATGTATAAAATATTAATTTTGAAATTTTTTTCAAAATTAAAATTAATTTTGTTGGAATTTTTTATGTTATGGTTCCTCAGAAGAATAACACTGGGGATGAGTACGCAGGTTTGCTGCAACAATGACCACAATAATGAGTTGTTTGGAATTACGAATAGAACTCATTTAGGTGAAGTCACATATCAAGTTTCATCGTATACATTCATAAATAAGCGATACATATAAGAATCTCCATAAGAATAACATGGGGACCGAGTACCCAGAGATATAAAATATTGATTTTTCTCTATAAGAATAACATTAGACAACGTACTGTGTTTAGAACTTTCGATATCTCAGTAACCAATTGACATAGAGCAATGATCAGAACACCAAATTTTGTTTAAGCTAAATCCAATGGTGAAAACTAAAATTTGACTTAAATAAAAATTACACGTGAAAACCCCCGAAAAACCAATTTTTGGGGTACAAAACCCCTCTGGGTAGTGCTATTCGTCTGGTTTCCGAACCCGTTCAAATAAATTGTACTCTACACATTTGTACTAAATTTCATTAGGATCGGACCATTTTTACGAGAGTTATGCTTACGGACATATATATATACAAATTTTAACTAATGGTGTTTTTGGCATCTGGGAACCTCAAAACAAAAAGTTATCATGGTCTCGGGCTTACCCATGAGCGATACTCGGGCTCAATACGATGAGCGATGAGCATTGCCCCGGTCCCGGTGAGGGTTACGGGATGTATATGCTTATCATTGTTGTTGTCAACACTGAATTCTTCGATTACCCCCACACCCAGTATAAAATAAGTAGGAAGAGACAAGAGGCAATGATGAAGACAACATTTCATTGTGTGATCACTGATCATCAAGTAAACTTAGAAAATAATGGACAAACGCCTACAGTATAACTGACTTTTTACTAAATTTCCAAATATTTAAAACTCTAAGAACATTTTTGTGTGTGATAATAAATCCGCAAAAAGAAGATTTTTAAAAGTTTAAACTTGTAAAAAGTTACCTTGAATTAGCATCAAACCAGATTGATTAAAAGATTTAAGCATCCTGAGTATAGAAAGTGATACTCGCGTTGCCTTGACTTTAAACATACAATTTAATTAATGATTTGTCAGCCAATAAATGCAAAAAGAAGGAGTTGTTACTTTCTATACTACTGCATGAAATACTATTTAATAAAGTCCATTCTGCAGTATGTTGATAACAAACTTTCAAAGAGTTCCTAATCAATGTGTATCAAATTCAAACATATTTCTTTCATATATAGGCTATATGTTTTGTTTGTTTTTATTTATAATGTTTGTAGTAAAGCAATTACACAGGATTTTTTTTTATTTATAAATTTATGTTGTTATTTTATTTATAACTAGTCATAAGGTTTGTTATTGTGTATTAACACGTTGGCTGCTGCGGACCCCGATCGGGGTTTTTTCTCAGCATAGAAACTTACGCAAATTTCATGTTTAAACATGTTTGCAGCAGCGAGAGTGTTAACTGAATATGTTATTAGCTTATTGGATATAGGCTTAAGAGAGCTAAAACCATACTAAATATTGTAAGGAAAACTAGACACAACATTTTTATTCTGTGAGTTTTTAAAGTTTTGATAATAAATTAAAATTTGTTATTTATTTGTATATTTGGTGTATTTATTAAAGACTATAGAGTATACAAACAATAAGGTTATATTACGGAATAGAAAAAATAACTTTCGTATGTACATATACCTATGTTAGAGGGGTCCCATTTTCTTATGCGCCCCAGAGGTCCTAAATACGGCCCTGGAAAAAAATAAATATGTCAAAATATATTTGTTGACTCCTACCAAAAAATATACAGCATACAGAGTAGGGCTTCGCCCCGCAGTGTTGCCGCTTAGGAAGGGTTAAGGAGGAAATCAAAATGGCTGTGGCTCATTGTAGCCTTGCATAGATCCCCACATTACTCGGTACTGAATAAAGTCCTTGTGGGCGTGTGGATGTCTTTTGACTTGCAGTCAACATCAAGATTCCCAAAAACGCATCAAACTCCTGTCATAATGAAGACACTGTCTTGTTTTGCAGCATGTAGTTAGGTTGTCTTCTAGATATGGCTGTATTTGTATGTTAAAGTGTTATATTTCTCATTTCTTAAGACAACCAAAAAACAAAAAAAGTTCTAAAACTATGACAAAATTTCAGCTGGTTCAGTCATGATTTTGGCTACATCTGTAATATATTGTTGAACATGAACCATGTTTTGAGCTGCTAATTGATTATTGGCATTTTGCGATTATTGGTTACACCACAAGTGGTAATTTTTGCCCTTTATACTTGGTGTTGGACAAACTAGATTATAGACTTCAGGGAACATTTGAGGAAAACGGCCGGTAAAATCTTAGCACATTACATCAATTTAAGATCTTGTTTTTGCACTTTCACCATAGACTTTCTTTGGGTTTTGTCTACAAATTTCAATAGGTAAGACATTTTGGGAATTCAGAAACTGATAAAACTGTGGCTCTTAAATTTGGCGGGATTTTCGATTGCCGCTGCCATTTTGAATCATAGAAATAAAACATGTGAGCGTAGAGCAATGAGACTTCGCTCATCCTTTGGTGGGGAGATGAGTGGACTGCTACACATGCAATCGTGGTAGTGGGGGAGTTGTGTTAGGTGCAATAAGCAAACGTTGTTTACTTTCTGGATGACCCTCGTTACAACAAAAATGTCCAACAACAAGTTATTTTAAGGCTTCGTTTCACAGATGACGTAATGAATTAAAAAAAAAAAAACATTATTCTCAATGCTTCATATAACAGATGGCACTATGTTATACAAAAACTAACAACACTCCCGACAATAAGACTAGGTAGTCACTGTTCTGGCTCAAAAATACCCACCCCACCGGTTTCTAATGCGCCCGTATGGCCATCTGGTACCTTGGAGTGGAGGGGGTGGACATTACCAGGAATCAGTGGGGGGGGGCAAAACATTGTGGCCATTGTATACTAGACAAAGCCTTGGGGTTATAGGGTAAATGTGATTGATATTCAAAAGAAACTTTATCTAGTATCTTATCTTACCTTATACAGGAAGTTCTATACATTTTATAGATATTATATATTAAGTACCTGGGGGCCGAGCTTTGCTCAGGCGAAGGCCAGTCAGATTGTTTAGATGACTTGGAGTAATATTTCACCACTTCCCCCTACTGATAATCAGATTTGTATAACTCATTTGCCTCTTTTACATTTTTAAGGTCACTCCAGTTGTTATTTATTGTTCAATGTCCCTTTGATTAATTTTACTACTCTATATATGTAATCTTCTCTCAAATCTTCTAATCTCTGCTCTCAGGAAACCACATGTTAATAATCATAAACAATATGAGTATTACTTTGACAGTTCTCTGGTTGATTATGAACAGCTGTTACAATTCTTTTGTTTAGATTTGAAACTACATAAGCCCAATGTTAATTTTGTAACCTTTCATTCTAGTTTTTTACATTATTAGATTTTTCCTGGGGATGAGGCCTGTCTAGAACTTATTTTTAGCCCAGAAATTAGTTATTTCGAACATTTGAAGGAAATCGTTGGAGCCGTTTTTGAGATCAGTGTCGCAAGCAAGCAAGCAAACCTTACTCATATTAGAGTATAGGATAGGTATTAGCTGAGTGTAGGAGCTCAGGCTTTTGTTAGGGGTGAACTAAAATGCACATGTTTTCATTTAAATAAAGAATATGTTTTACTAGCCTTATTATAACTTTATTAAAATATATGTGTTGTTTACATAAATCTATCTGCATAGATTCAACATTTTGAAAATCTATTATTTTCCTGAACGACTTCACGTCGGCTATTAATATTTATTGTTACTTATATAATAAGTTCATATTCAAATATATAGATTTCCAGAATAACATAACACATAAATACACACACACACACACACACACACACACACACACACACACACACACACGCAGACTGGTAAACACTCGGTTGTGATAAACACTTGGTTGTTGCATCCTCCAAACCAACAACGCCACGTGGTGCCTGAGGGACTCCTTTAGTTATTCCAACGACAGGTTATGCGATACTCACCGAAAATACTACATACACACGCTATTTTAAGCTGTGTGGCAACGGTTGCTACAAATGTGAAGAGTGTGAGGGTTGCCGCAAGCCGGTGAAAGCAGTGTGTGTGACTCCTCCCCCACCACGGTTTGCGCTGTTGCCAGTTCGTGCGGCCGCCTTACACCTATCGCAGCCTAGGGTTGGGATGGATCTGGTTTAATTGTTCTCTACTGTCAGTAGTGACAGTCACATTAATATTTAATAACCTTCTGTCGTTTATAGTTATAAATCAGAGTAGTGACGACTGGCAATACATATAACGTTTTACAGATTTGTTGTATTATTATTATTATTGTTGTAATTTATTTTTAATTATTACTGTAATGCTGTTATTGTAATGTATTAGTTTTGAAGTTTATACATTATAACAAACTATACATATTACGTGGTTTAAAGTTTAATTAACTTTACAAAGAGACAAAAAATGCTATTTAAGAACATTTACTTAAATTTTAATTTAATTTTAATTAACTTTTATTTTTAAATACAAAAGTAATGTAATGAAATTCAAGTTAATTTAATTTTACTTTCTCCCCCATATAAATAGTATATGGAGAAAGTATTGTTTTAGTCCAAATTTTTGAATTTAAGTTATTAGTGGTAACACCCATTATAATGTTACCTAATTTTAAATAAATGGTTTTCAGAGTGTTGTCTGTGTGTCTGTTGTGATGTGTACAGACTGCAACTGTGGCCTGATTTTGATTAAATTTGGTATGTAGACACAAATTCACGATATCTCCATGCGTTTATTTTTTTAAATTTTTGATTTGTAAAGGTAATCATCCCCCCCCCAAAAAAAATCGAAATTAAAATTTCTCAAAAACGGCTCTAACGATTTTGATTACAATTAAGTAGTTTGTAGAACTTTAGGTTTAAAACCAGATGAGACCACCCAATGTTTTGTAAAAATTTGGGTTCTGAAATTACAGGACTTCCAAATTTTAGTTTTTTGATTTTTCTAAAAAACCATAAATGTTAAAAAAATATTACTTACAACTGTTAAAAAGAGCTCAAAAGACTAAATACTAGTATGGTATTTGAATTATTATCTTGTGATTACTGGTTGCGGAGATTATTAAAATTTTTATTTAGCTGTAAACGCAAGTACGTTGACCAATGTAATTCTTATGGGGAATACAAAAATGACAATTTCTCTCTTATTTAAAGATTTAATTAAAACTTGATATACAGGTAAATTTAGCATTGAAAAACAGAGGATATGCAAAATATTTTGTCACTTAACCCTTGAGGGGGAGGGGGCATTTCCCCTCTTAAAACCACTGTGTGTAGCAAAGGATTCTGCAGTGGTACCAAGAAAGGGATTTAGGTAGATATATATAAAAATCGTTCATTATAAGGTTTTTAGCAAATTTCCCCTATAGGGAAGAAGCTATTACCGTAGGTCTCATGGTAAGACTTAAGCCCGAGACCATGATAACTTTTCATTTTGAGGTCCCCAGATGCCAAAAACACTATTCGTTCAAATTCATATATATGTATATATATATATATAAGTAGATACATATATGCCGATCCTGGGCCACTTTGGATACCAACATAAAACCAATGTAAAATCTCTGAAATCTCTGTTGAACTACCATAAAAGAATTTTAACAAAAATCAGCACATTTCAAAGAAAAATCAACAAATTTAAAAAAAAATCAGTAAATTAAAAAATTCAATATGAAAAATATATAAAGTAGTAAATTTTAAAATCAGTAAGTTTAAACCAAAATCAGTAAATTTAAACAAAAATCAGTAAATTTCAAACAAACATATCAATTTGTATAAAAAACCATAAAAAGGAAAAAAATTGTAAAAGGTTTTTTAAAACCAGTAAAAATCTAAATTTCTATAATCATTTATTCAAATAATGTTTTATTCAAATTCTATTATAATTTAAAACATGATGTTTATTTTATTTCATATATAGGTAAGAAAGGTGGGTTACTTTACTACTTTTCAGCTACCTCAAAAATTTGTTAAAAAAATTAAGATTTTAAATATTGTTTTGTAAAATACGTATAAAAATCATTAAAATACTTTACTACGTTTCAGCTACCTCGAAAATTTGTTAAAAAAATTAAGATTTTAAATATTTTTTTATAAAATACGTATAAAAATCATTAAAAATGCATCAAATTTCGATCAAAAAATTTCAGCTACTTTTCAACTACCTCAAAATTACTCAGAATTAAAGGATATAACAAATATTAAATCAATATAATCAAGACAATTTTTCAAAAAAATAATTCTTAAACAATTCCAGTTATTTATAATTCTTATTATATTTTACATTAAACTATTTACTTTCTATAAATATTATAGATTATGTAAAAAATAACGGTTTGGATTTAAAACTAAATAAAAATAAAACATACTATAATATATTTTTCTTTATAAATGGTAGCCGAAAATAACACTTCCGATACTTATAAATTTAATATTACAGAATTGCTTGGAAATAAAATTAAACCAACAAATGAAAGGTTTGGTTTATGGTTATTGAATGAAAATTTATATAATAATTTAATTACAAATATTGGAGGTATAAATTATACAGAAAATGAACAAAAATTAAATCAATTTAAATGAATAACCGAACCATTTTGTGATAATATAATGATTATAAAAATAACAAATTCTACAGATTTACAAGGAAAATTATTAAAAAAAGAAGCTTGTGAATCATTTAACAGTTATTTAAGAAGTAATTTTCTAAATTTCCATCAGCAAAACATGGTGTTAAAGCTAAATTACCACAATTTTTAAACAAAAATACAAAAACAATATATATGGTGTTAAACAAATCATTAATAAAGATTTAAAAACATTAAAAAATAATTATAAAAATCCTGTTGCAATACCATATCAAATTGAATTAGCAGATTTAAAATTATTAACATTATTAGAAGAATTAACAGATATTTTAGAAGAATTAGAAATAGTACATTATTATTTACTGGATTTAGATATAACACAAGATTTTTGGGGAATTTTCAATAGAAGACAAATGACTAAATATTTAATAAAAAATTATGATTTTTGCAAAGAAGGTAAATATATAAAAAATCATAAAATTATTGTAGATAATGATGAAACTGTAGGTAAAGATTGTTTAACATGGATTAATTATAATTATAGAATTAAAATTTATAGTAAATTTATTTGTCAATTAACAAGTCCTAGTATTAATAAACAATTAGGAAATCATATTATAAATTTTGCAAATTGTCAAGATAAAAGGTTAAATAAAAAATACATTTAATAGTGATTTAGCAAAGAATAACGGAATAACAAGATTAGAAGCAAAATTTATAATTATGTTAATGAAAATTTTGAAAAAAACAAAGAATTTAATCCATTAAATGATTGTATAAGTTTATTAAAACAAAATAGAAAATACTTTAAAAATGCACCATTTTATTCTGTAAAATTATCGAAAATGATTCTTTGCAAAAAAGATTGTTGGTTAGTTTTTAAAGATATTTTACAATATGTTTATTGGGGAAATTTAAATACAAAAAAATTAACGGGGATACAAATAAAATTACCAAAACATAAAAAAGAAAACAAATTAATAAACTATGTACTGTCTGCTTTTAGTTTTAATTTATTACCAATTAATTATATTAAATTATAAAAAAGATAATTTATTATCTATTAAGCATAAATGTTTTATAAAACAAGGAAAAACATATTTTTCTAAAACAAATACATTATTTTCCAAAATTCCGAAAGATGTTAATTTAAATGATTGACAATAAAGAATATTGTCCCAAAAATTAAACAGGATGAATAAAATACATCTTACAACACCATAAAGTATATTTACGCTTATACTGTTTTTACATACAAGATGGTAAAATATACACAAAAGATAGTACAAGGCGATTGATTTCAACCAGTTACACCGGTCATCATCAGGCCCAATCAGAGAAAAAACTCTCTGACTGATTCCCTGACTTCTCTGATTTGTTTATTTCTCTGATTGGGCCTGATGATGACCAGTGTAACTGGTTGAAATCGATCGCCTTGTACCATCTTTTGTGTATATTTTACCGTCTTGTATGTAAGTACGTATAAGTGTAAATATATTTTATAGTGTTGTAAGACGTATTTTATCTATCCTGTTTAGTTGTAACAACACGTATCATGCTAATAAAGAAATTATTTCCCAAAAATTGTAAGAAAAAGAATAAATATTGCAAATAAATTATATCCATATGTTTTTAAAGAAATAGAACAAATTAATTCCATATTTCTTAAAAGTGTTAAAAAAAAACAACAAGAATTAGAAGAAATAGATATCCAGACAAGAAAAAGAATTTATACCGAAAAATTAAAAAATATACAAAAATAAAACAAATAGAAGATGAATTAATTAATTATTTTTCTAAACAATGGAAAGATTTAGATATAAATGGTACTTATAAAATATCTGCATTTGTTGTTAATAATAAAAATAAATTTAATGATGTTGGCGTTTTAGGTGAAAAAATGGAATTGAGTCTGTATATTTTATCAAAGTTTTCTTTAAAAATAAATTTATCATATTAAATAATAATATAGAAAATATGAAGAAAAAAGGGTATATTTTAATTCCATATAATGGTTTAAATATAGTTTATTATTCAATAGTTAAACCAATTATGGAAATAAAAACAAATGGTTTAACATCTTATAATGGAAATACATTTCCAAAAATTACAAATATAAATACATTAGATGTTTTTAAAAATGAATAAATTATAATTTATAAATAAAAAGATAGAATCAAAGCAACTCACTTAAGAACGGAAGATATTTTGGAACTTTTAAAGTAAAGGATTGTAAAAGATTAGAAAATTTAAATGAGGGATTGGAGTTAAAAATAAATAATTTAAAATTAATTAATTATAGATATAAAAAAGACATATCTTTAAATTAGAAAATATTATAGATTGTTTTACATCTAATTATTGGTTGTAAAAAGAAATAAGAGATAGAAAAATTGATTTAAACTATAAATTAAACATAAAATTAGACAAAATTAGAATAACACTAAATAAACATAAGGAAAGATTAGTATTTATTGCTTAAAATCGAAGTGTTCTGGTAATATAATATTCTTTTCTTGCATATACTTTAACATTTCTTTTGGATATAGTTTTTTGTTTTTAAAATTTCTTTGATAAATTTAATAATATAATTAAAACCAAACCAAAATTCTTGATAAAATACAACCACCTTCTTTGGGTTCGTATTCATAATAAATATTACAATCCAAATAATTGTATAAAAATATCCATTCTTTCTTGCCTAATTTTTCTTTTGTTATGTAAACTTTTTGATCACAATCCAAAAAACAAATATCTTTAGGTGTATTCAATATAAACATGATTTATTTTGAATAATTTTTCATTAAATATTATAAAATAAAAAAATAAGACAATAAGTCTATCTAACCATATTTTATTATGGAAAATTAAAATATTGTATTTTATTTAAAATTATTTAATTCTTATATGATACAAATAATTGTTGATTTGAATACATTTTTCCCAAAAAGTCTTCTTGCAAGTATAATTTTTCTTAAAATATATAAAAAGAGAGGTTTGATGTGAAAAATAAACATTATTAAATGAATACAGACAATAACAAAAATAAATATTGTACTAAATGTAATCAATTAAAATATATTGATGAATTTGGTAAAAAATTAGGAAAGTATAGAACTATTTGTAAAATTTGTATAAACAAAGATGCTAAAAATAGATATTATAAAAATATTGATAATTTATGTGATTTAAGTAGTGTTTTGTATGATAAAAAAAGTGTAATGAATGTAAAGAAACGGAAAATATAGATGAATTTGATCAATTTAGATCTAATGTAAGCTTTAATAATTTTAAGGAAAATAAGAACAATAATTTACAAAATAATAGTGATAAAAATAAATATTGTAAAGTTTGTAAAGGAATAATTATTAAATATTGTAATGGGAAAAAGAAAGAAATTTTAAGATTATTTGTAGAGGTTTGCAACAGAAAATAACAATAATTTTGAATTAACTTTTATTGTCCCATAAGTATTTTAAGTTTTTCATAAATAGCTTCTTTAGTTTTTAATAAAATTTCTATTTGATTTTCTGTTGATAATTCTGCAATAGCAATTCTTGTCTCATAATTATCGTTTTGTTTATACGTGATTAATCTTTAAACTTTGAAATTATCATTATTTATATTTTTTTCTAATAAAGTTATAGCTTCTTGATCATTTTTAAACTTTTGGGAATCCATATTTAAATTTAAAATTATTAATATTTTTTCAATAAAACATGTTTTTAATAAAGAATATATTTTTCTTGATTTTGTTTCACTAAAAGTGAACCACTTTTATCAAATTCAATTGAACTTTTTGTGATTTGATAAAACCACTTTAGATAAAATGTTTCACAAAAACTGCAACTTTTTCACTAAAAGTGAAATGTTTCTCAAAAAACTATACCACTTTTTAAAAACTAAACAAAATATAATGTTTGAACTTTTTTACTGTGTATATTTGAATTCGAAAGGAAATAAAGACAAAAAAGTGTTTATACACATATAAAATTAAATAAAACTAAATAATAATTTTAGTAGGAATTTCATTTTCATCATCATCCAACTCTTGTAAAAAAGCAATATATTCTTGCAACTTCTTTTTATTTTTAACAGGGGTTTCTTCCATTTTACCATTACTGATTTTTTTTAGGAATATGCTTTACATTTAAAATCCATTATATTACTTTATTTATAAACAATTATTTAAAATGTCAACATTTAAAAAAAAAAAATTTATATGTTGTAAAACAAAGCTTTAATAAATAATTATAGATAAATGAAAACAACATAACAACATAATATAACATTTTAGGTAAGTCATACTTATTATTTTAACATTTTTATATATATATTATATAATTTTTAAAACTAAAAATTAATGTAAAATTTATAACATAAATCAAATCATGTTAAGATAAACACAAATCACGTTAACACAAACGTAAATTACGTTTACATAAATCTAAATTATAAAAAAAGTTTTAATTGTTTTAATTAACTAGTCAAATATTTAAAAAAATTCTTCTATTGTATAACCACAAAATTCTAATAAACATGTTAAGTCCTCCTTTTTGTTCACCTTTTTCGTTGATTTTATATACTTTTTCATCTTTTTTTCTTTTAACCCCTTAACCGCCGCCAAAGTTGGCGCGCGCGCGGTCCTTTTGCGTGCTGATAATTACGTTCGCCGTCGGTTCAACGCCGGGTATTTTTGCAAATCCTTGCAAATTTTAGCTGTTTTTTTATGTTTGGGGAAAACTTAATTCAAACCGTATTTTTAAGCGGAAATCTATGATGACTTGTTATAAACATCCGTGTTATAATATACATATATACATAAATAATTAATTCATTTTAAAAATATTAATTAAATATTAATAATTAATTATTCATTAATAAAAAATACACTAAAGAAATTTACTTACTTGTTTTATTCAGGTTTCTCGTGTTGTAGATGGATGTTTCAACGATGTAAAAGTTGAAAAATTATATACACTATGTACAAAAGTTACTTTTCCCGTTCTAGAAGTGCTTCAGAGTATGATACTCCCTGAAGCACGGCACCACACACAAAGATACTCCGCAGTCCTCACACATATAACGGGACTCTCGCCTGGCCTGTTCACGTCGCGTTGTGTGACGGCAAACATGGCACTGACGTGTGGGGTACTCCTTTTTGTCTGTTGACGGTATACATGCAGGAAAATGACGCTGTGTCAATCTCAGTGGTGGTTCACCGGGGGAAGGACGACCACCTGTTTTCTGACTGTGGCTCTGAGTTGCCATGTTTTCCTCTAAAAGTTGACGAATAAGTTGTAAATGGAAATCTGACAGTGTCGGTTTCTTGCCACTTACAGTTAGGTACACTGCATGGGAATTAAGTATTGCCAGATCCAGGAAATGTAAAAACAGTTTCTTGTACCACTTTTGGGTACGCCTTATACATGAAACATTGCTAAGCATCATATCTGTTCGGTCCACGGCGCCCATGTTGTGGTTACATTCTTGTATACACTTTGGTTTCATAATCTTTTCTTTTGTCATGTAATTCACTTTTCCGGTATCTACTATTTTATCCTCATGTTCGGTTGTGATCATCATAACTTCCCTTTTATCAATCCATCGCACAACCATACTAATTCCGTCATTGACAACCTCCCGTTCGCCAACTTGTAACTCCTTCTGGAATTCAGGCATACCTAATCTCTCCCATCTGACAGTGCCACAAGCATTGGTCTCGTTCAAATGCAAAAACATAAACAGATCAGGGCTACTATACCAATTGTCAACATACAAACAATGGCCTTTGTTCAAGTAAGGGGCGAGCAGTGTCGTGATAATCGCACCCGATAAACCTAGGTTTTCTGTTTCGAATATCTCGCTTTCTTTCCCAGTGTAAACAATCAGATCTAGCACGTACCCTGTTTCACAATCACATAAAACATAGGTCTTTATCCCAAACCTACTTCTTTTGGATGGAATAAATTTTTTGAAGGCTAATCTGCCCTTGAATAATAGCAGACTCTCGTCAATACATACATTGCAAAATGGGATGAAGTACTGTGAAAACGTCTTTCTAAACATGTCGACAAGTTCCTTTACTTTGGTGAATTTACCATACTGATTTGGCTGAGAGTTGTCACTAAAATGTAACAGACGCAATATTGTGCAGTATCTGTTTCTTGACATGATGTTTGGAATGTAATTTTGCTGCAGTTTATCGGTAGACCAATAATTTTCCAATACAATTTTTTTATTGTGTACCATTAGCAACGAGACAGCAAAAAAAACTTTCAACTCCCTTACAGTCAAAGGTTGCCATTTTTGAAGCCTTGATTTAGGTGTTGGGGCCTGGGATGAAACAACAAATTCATAAAACAACAAATTCATAATGCCTATTCGTTTGTGCAACAATAAATTCTAAGGTCTCAGTAGGGAACATTTTATCGAAACAATCTATTTCACGACAAGGATCTGGATACAAGTCTCTACCAACTACTCCACTAGTTGTGTCATCATAATCATGATTTACTGGAACAAAATTAGTGTCATTCCATACATGAGGATATTTAGGTTTCTTTGATTTTTTGTTTGTATTTTTACTTTTCTTTTAGCGAATTTCCCCTATAGGGAAGAAGCTATTACCGTAGGTCTCATGGTAAGACTTAAGCCCGAGACCATGATAACTTTTCATTTTGAGGTCCCCAGATGCCAAAAACACCATTCGTTAAAATTTTTATATATGTATATATATATATATATATATATATATATATATATATATATGTGTCCGTAAGCACGATAACTCTCGTAAAAAAGGTCCGATCTTAATGAAATTTGGCACAAATGTGTAAAGTACCATTTATTTGAACGAGTTCGAAAACCAGATGAATCGCACCATCCGAAGGGGGGTTTTGGGGGGTTTTGTACCCCAAAAATGTGTTTTTTTTGGGTTTTTCACATGTAACTTTTATTTAAATCAAATTTTTATTAATACCATTGAATTCAGCTTAAAAAACAAACAATTTGGTATTTTGATCATTGCTCTACGTCAATTGGTCACCGAGATATTGAAAGAGCTAAACACAGTACGTTGTCTAATGTTATTCTTATGGAGAAAAAGAAAAATTGTATATCTCGCTTATTTATGAACATAAACTGACGAAATTTGGTGTATGGCTTCATCTGGTTGTGGTTTGTTGTTGTTTGCACAAAAAAACAATTTTTTGCCTATGGTTCCTGTAGCAGCAAACCTAGGTACTTGGTCCCCATGTTATTCTTATGGAAAATACTTAAAATGTTACATATCGCTTATTTATGAATGTACATGGATGAAACTTGGTATGTGACTTCACTAAGATGAGTTCTATTGATATCTGCATAAAAACCCATTATTTTTTGTGCCTTGTTGCAGCAAACCTGCGTACTCATACCCAATGTTATTCTTATAGAGAATAATTATTTTTTTAATTTTGCTTGTTTGTGAATATATTTATTATTAATCCTGTTAAGTGTTTTAATGTGTTACGTTATATATTCATTGGAAATTCGCTGAGTATGCAGGTTTGCTGCGACGGGGGTATTTTTTCTTTGGTTTGAAGATTTTCGGTTTAGGTTCTTTGTTTTTTCTAGCTCGTTTAGATCTAGAGGGACCAGTCTCAGGGACCTCAGGGGCCTCAGGGACCTCAGGAACTTCAGGGACCCCAGGCTCATCTATGTCTGACCCCCGACTCTCATTGTCATTATCAGAATAATCAACAACATATTCAATATTACTTAGCTCTGTGAATGTATCCAAATCAGCACGGTCGTCAATCGCAACATCACTTGTCCATCCGCCGTCATCGGATAAATCTTCATCCCTAGGGCCTAACTGTGAACTGGGCAGTTCCAGTAAGTGTAACAACTCATCGTCAGCCATTATAAAATATAGTCACAACACACCACTATCAAGGTAAATAGGCAACAGTGCATAATAAACATAAACAAATATTATAACAGGGGCACAACGTAAAACTACGGACTCGTATTACAAACACGAACAAATAACATAACCCAAACACAACGTCAAACTACTGACACTTTTGATAAGACGGAGCCCGTGCAGGGCAAGTAGTTTCGGAAAAATCCACCAGAATACAGCACCAACTGGGTCGACACTATTCCAAGACAGCTGTGCAGCTAAATATAGCATAAATAACGTGTATACTGCTAATAACAAGTAAACAAAACAGCTGATAACGTCAAAACGAGATAACTCGGGCATGGCGGTTGCTCGCAACATGAGTACTGCACGAGATATCTCGGGCGTGGCGGTCGCTTGTACAGAATTATTGCACGATATATCTCGGTCGTGGCGGTTAAGGGGTTAATACATTACAAATTATATTTAAAACTAACAATCCAAAAACAGTCATTTTATATTTTATTTAGTAATTTTTAATAAAACCTGTTAATCTAAAACATACAGTTATAATCATTTATTTAATTTATCTGTATAATTTTTCAATATTATAGGTATTTGTTTAATTTTTCAATATTATAGGTGTTTGTTTAAATTAAATTATTTAATGCAAAACATACAGTTATAATTGTTGATTTAATTTATTTGTATAATTTTTCTATACTAAAGCTATATGTTTAAATGTAATTTTGTATCTAAATATTTGGTATTTTGTTAATTTTATCCTTTATAAATGGATAACACATTATCTTTATTAAAAAGTGAAAATGATAAATTAGAAGAAGAAATAAAATAAATACCCCCGTCACAGCAAACCTGCGTACTCAGCGAATTTCCAGTGCATAATATATGTCTTAATACCACATAAAGCCGCATACCAAGTTTCATAAAAATATATTCACATACCGGTATAAGCGATTTTAATCATTCTCCATAAGAATAACATTGGTAATGCGTATGTAGGTTTGCTGAAACAAGGAACACAGACAATTGGTTTTTATGCAAATATAAATATAGGTAATTTTATTATATACCGGTATTTTATATTTGTATCCAAATATGAATTATCATAAAATATTAATTATAATTCAAGCCATTACTTCAATGTAAGAAGCACAAATCTAATATATTTACAGCCGCATGTGTTATTTATATATTACAAACGCAATATATAATCCACATAATCTACATTAAATTAGCGGCGTTGAAATCTCTTAAAAATGCAGTTTGAATAACTTGAGAAATTATTGATTTTAAAATGTATATAATACTTATACATAATTTATATTTTTAACTTTTAATATCATGCAAATTTATTTCAATATTTAATTTACCTAAAATTTCAGATTATTATAGTTTATTACAGTAAACACGAGGTTAAAATTGTATTGATCAAAATATAAGTTTAAGATCAGTACCTTTATATGTAGGCCTACTATCACTATGGTGTTTTATGTAGAAAAAGTTGTTTGGATAGAAAGTCTGACGATGCTAAACGGAAGAGATTGAGTAGATCTACTGGAGACAACGATGATTCTGACATGGATGATGGTCTACAGCTGGAACCTAGCAATAACGAATTAAATGATTTGGCTACAAGTCTGACTGATGAGCAAGTATGACCTTAGGAATCAATAGAGATCAACAAATAATAAACGGGGATCAACGGGGATAACAAAAAACCACGCGAATGAAGTTGCGGGCACCAGCTAGTTATTATATACAAGCATTGATTTTGAATACAGAATAGATACCTCAAGACTGGTTATTTTTTGAAGCCAGGAAAATGAACCAGGTTGTCCACTAATCAGAAAACTATATCAGCTGCTACGAAACAAAAATAACAAACCCTTTTTCATACAAAAAACGAAGTGACTGCATACACGTCCAATGTAAGGGCAAATTCACTTCGCTACCGCTTAGGTTAGGTTGGGTTAGGTTACGTTACGTTATGTTACGTTAGGTTAGGATAGGTTAGGTTACGTTAGGTTAGGAGGTTTTCTGGCTCTCAATTTGTTTTAAAAATCACAGGAAAAGTAACGTACGGTGCATAATTTGGAGCGGACGTGAACAGTAGCGGCTCACGTCGGACGTGTACGTAGCCACTGCCTACAAAAAATCCCGTTTTATCCCTTTAAATCATCTTAAAAAATCCCTTTTACCATCCCACTTTCAATCTGAGATCATCGATATGTTTTCCGCTGGATTTCAGAATCAAATAGTTTTCTATTTACTTTTACCTGCTGCTCTCTTTTAATTGTACAGTATGTGTTTATATTTTTTTTAAATACAGGAAATTTTTCTAACCTGTGATGCGAGAAGAACGAGGAAGTTAATATTGGTGTTTTTATCCCGCATCCCGTTTTAATCCCGTGGAGGGCTCGAAAATCCCGGAAACGGGATAAAAATCCAGCAAATGGAAACATTGATTGCCAAGCCTTTCTCCTGAGAGATAGTGTAGCACTAGTTTCATGGTGTATTTTTCGGGATACAGATGGGCCATATGCTCGGTTCATCTATTCTGTATTAAAAATCAATGATACAAGCTACGGCATACCAAAAATGTCACATTTTTAGCTCGTCTAGAAGTGAGTCAATTACCCATCCGGCTGGATGGGTATTTAGATGAAGTGAGTGGAATACAACAGTGGAGAAACAATTTTGGAGCTTCTCAAGACAAAAATATATTTTACATAATATTTAAAATCTAACAAAAATTAATAAATCGTATGAGTTAAAGTGATGTCAATGACTATCCCTTCTACAAATATAAGGTATATAATATTAAAATACTATTTCAATTCAAATTATTGAATTTCAAAATTATTCTAATATTAAAAACAAAAAATACTTGAGTTCACTACAAGAATACAAAACAAAAAACAGGAAACAGGTAGGTCTAAGACTAAATAAAACTCTTAGTAACAAACCAAAAATCACATACTACAACTATGAACCATTAATGAGCTGTAAGCCGTTATGTTAATCAAAGGTAATTTTATTATATACTGGTATTTTATATTTGTATCCAAATATTAACTATCATAAAATATTAATTATAATTTAAGCCATTACTTCAATGTAAGAAACAAAAGTCTAATATATTTATAGCTGTATGTGTCATTTATATATTACAAACGCAATATATAATCCACATAATCTACATTAAATTAGCGGTGTTAAAAATCCTTAAAAATGCAGTTTGAATAACTTGAGAAATTATTGATTTTAAAATGTACATAATACTTATACAAAACTGCTATTTTTAATTTTTAATATCATGCAAATTTATTTAAATATTTAATTTTCCCAAAATTTCAGATTATTATAGTTTATTACAGTAAACACGAGGTTTAAACTGTATTTATTAAATTACAAGTTCAAGAACAGTACTGTTATATGTAGGCCTACTATCATAAAAGAAATGTTATAAGGTAACCAAAAATATATATATATTTAATATAGTGTAACATTAAATTGATATATCAGTTACAGTGTTTTCTTTGTTGTTGATCCCGAGATTGTTATTACAAAATAAATTGTACTGTATTGTGTAAATAAAAATACATTTTTAAAACTGATAAACTTTCAAAAACTTGACAGTTGGCGGTTGTTGGACGACTACCAGCTTACTAACTCTCAAAAAAGATATCACTAAACGTGCATTTGGTGAATAATTTCGTCCGGCCCTAGGTTCAGCTCTACGATCTTCTTCTAAGGCTCAATTGTTTTAATAGGGACGACGTCAAAGTCAGTCACCGTCAAAGTCGAACAGCGACAAAGTCGGACACCGTTTAAGTCGGAAAGCGTCAAATCAGGACACTTAACAAAGTGTCCGGGTTTGTCGGGTGCGCAAGACATCAAACCTGGACACTTTAGAAACTGTCCGGGTGTGTCGCCTGCGTAAGACGTCAAATCCGAACACTTTTGTTTTTGTACAGATGCGTCAAAGTCGGACAGCGTCAAACCCGGACACTTTTACTTTTGAACCAGAAATCAATTCCACATTGGACAGTCAGATGCCCAATGAGGGCCCGGTTTTCTCCCATTTGTTGTCATTGGCTGGTCGTATGCCCAATCAATCATCATGGTTACTGAGCTCTGATAACTCCAATGACATCTTGTTATTGTACAGAATAAAAGCTTAGGACGTGTTTACGATTTATTGCCTAACGATTTAAAAGAATGTTACGTACTCTCTGCGTTCATTGCGTGTCATAGGCATTAAATCAGGTGGCAATATTTATAGTTTACTTCTAGGTATTTTTGTAATTTGGGCACCAAAGCTAATAACATAACGAGTTCGCACGCAGCACGCTGACGTGAGGGAAGTGAATTTCCACATGAAAACTTTTAAAACTCAAAATCAGTGTAAAAACATACATTAGTCCAATTCTTATTGAAATCTGAAAACATTGATTTTTGGCTGTTCTGATACTCCTGGTTTCATTTACTTGCAAAGCTGGGAATACAATTTTGTGCATTATAAGGCAAGGTCCCGACAGGCTTAAAAGTAGGCGTGAGGTTGCTGGGGATGATAAAAGTACTCTAACAAAGGAATAACAGGCTTTTCTAGTATAAAACCCCCGTAAGCCAACGTACTGTGTTTAGTCGATACACATTTTCTTTAATAACTCGGTAAATATTTATGCTAGAATGACGAGAGAGGGCTTAACACTTTCGCCTTTTTAATTCCCATCTTTTAACATGCATTGATTTTACATCTGGGGCCTTTCTGACCCTTTTTGGGCCCAAAAACTCGAAATTTGAAATATTAATCCTCCAAAAAAGGGGTTTAGAGTTTTCCAATTGTTTTGCCCAACGAACTTGTCCAACTGATTACAGAAAGGACGTCCCTACCAAATTTGAAGTAAATCGGACAAAAAATGTGACCGCTAGAGTGCAAACACACATATATATATGTCTATATATATATATATATATATATATATATATATATATATATATATATATATATATATATATATATACATATAACATTTTGAACGACCCCCCAAAACGTGTTCAGGGGGTGACGTTAAAAACTTCTATGGTGGTCCCGGGCTTAAGTTTCACCGTGCGGGTCATGCTAGTAGTTCACTTTCCAAAGGAAATTCACTAATAATGCTGTAAATACATTTTACGTGATGTCAATGTACAACCAAACATCGTCAGCTCCCTTTTATCATTTAGTTAATCTTAGGTGTGCTTAAAGTGTTATCTGGGTAATAAAAATAAACATGGACACCATATTGTTTTACTTATAAATATAATTGTGTGTGCATATTATACTGTGTTATGTAACATAGCTCAGTTTAGATAAAAAACACATTTTTTACCTCAACATTACTATTTTTAAAATCTACAGTTTGGAAAGTCATATTACTTTAAAAATGGAATAGTAAATACAGTGGAACCTCGATAACTCGAACCTCAGGGGGAACAGGACAAATTTGAGTTATTTAGAGTCACGGTATCTCAATAGATATGGATCATGAAAGCGTACAATCCGTACATAATTTTGTGCTTTGTATCATAAATAATCATCCCTTACAATAATAATTATTAAAATTAAAAGGGATTTGAGTAATTTGAAATGTCTTAAATAAGACCGGAAACATTTTTAAAGCTTCTTTGGTTAACGTAGTAGAGGATGAAATACTTCCTTCAGTTAAAATGTTATAGAGTAGGAAATTAAACAAATATTAATGAATCACAGTTCGGTATTTTGGTGATATTTTGCCCGTTCGACCACTTCCTGTCTATTTTCTAGACGGTTTTGCTCACTTGTTATCACCTGCCCCAAACAAATCCCTCCCCCTTGCGGAAGTCAGTTCTGACCAACACATCAATGTCAATTTAGCTGAACATCAATCAATGTACTGTAGGCTATTAAAATAATTTGAAAAACTAAAAGGGAACTAAAAATGTTAGAGCATTGTTAGAATTAGGGTAAAACATTATGACCCTTATTTTTGTTTTACAAATTTTCAACAGAGTGTTCACTGGTGTTCCAAACTGCTTCCCGATGTCACTTTTTGATTGCCTGTGTCAACAGCCTCAAAAAATCGTCAACTTCTCCTCATAGGGTATGGGTAGAGTTTTGCCAACACGTTTTGCCAAACTGCGAACACTTGGTAAAAACACCAGGGGTGCCCAGAAGGGGGGGAAGATGGCGCTCAGAGCGCCATCAAAACAAGTTTTTGGGGGTATTTTTGAAACTATAAATATATGTGACAATTTTGTGAATCACAATATTGAAAATTCGTGTTTGTACGAGAGGATGACAATAATAAATAATATTATTGGCAAAGTATTGTTGTAGTTGAAAATTAGCAAAATAACCTTTCTTTTGAGATATGATGGCAAGTGTTCCTGTACTATAATAATCCTAGACATTTATGCTTCCAAGGGCGGTTCCAGGACTGATTTTCGGGAGGGGCCATATTGCTTAAGGTTAAAGTTACTTTCGGCCTTAAGAGTCTGCAAGGATGGTGTTAATGAGCTTATTGAAAAATGCAATAATTACTGCTGTAATTGATATTCAAATTTTATTGAGAGCAGAACCCAAAGTAAGGAGAAGCCCATTGGCCTACCCCGGGAATTATTTTATATTTTATGAAGCAAATATAAAACATCATAATATACTATTTAAAAAATATAGCATATTATTATTTATATGAATCGAATATAAAGTTTGCATGAGGCCATAAGGCAATACGGCAATAAATAAAACTAAGAAGTTGTAATATTATAATGTTCTTAATTGTAAACTGGATTCTTGAAAGAAAAAATATTGTTGAAGAAACAAGTTTTATTAATATAGCTTACAATAAAATAACTGTTAAACTGTAAGAACTGCCAAATTGTGTCTATACGTCTTTATAAAACAAAGTCAAGTCGTCTGGCACCCTTTTTCGCAAATCTTTAAATGAGTTGATCTGTGTTCACTTCAAGGGCTCTGTGAACGAGAAGCAAGCAGAGATCCGTGAGCCGTGTTTCTCCCATTCTTGCCCTTACTCAAGTCTTAACTCTTCTTTAATTTTGAGAAGGTTAAGCCTAAAAACCATTTTAGCAACAATTTCACGCCTATACTGTGAGTGGAGTACAGACTGGCGAGTGGCGGGAGGCGACCCTTTTGATGCAGGAACAAGGACTAGCGCATGCGCCAGAAATGAACGGCTTTTGTTCTTTTGTTTGTGTTCTACAATTAAAATAACGACTTGTTCAGTTCAAGTTCTAACTACTCACTCACTCACTAATCGCTTCCTTAGAAGGCAAAGAAAGAGTGCTGGTACAGTACAAAACAAGTGGTAAATAAAAATTGTTTGAAGTTCGGAGATGCATAAAGATGGAAAATAACAAGTTTATTTGCCCTATCTGTGAAAAGAGGACAAGCTGTAAAAGCAATTTAAACAGTCACGTGACAAATTTCCTGGGAGGAGGAGGGTTAGGTTGTATTGTGTCGATGTACGAGCGTTCCGAAACCTTGTTTTATAGTCATGTGAAACCTGGTATGATAATTGCTGTGTGGTTTATGCCTTAACATTAATTGGATGAACGAAGTGAGTCCATATACTCAACAACACATTTCATTCCAATTTGTTTGTGTTTTGGTCGCATAACTCAAGAACGCTTTAGTATATTACAGTTATAAATTTGGCACACAAATTCTTTGCTTTGATTTTTAGGTCAAATTCGTTAACTGGCCTATCCACTTACACGGTTTCCGTTTGGTGGCCCTTTGAAATTGGTAAATAATATAACTCCTTTACTATATGCCCGATTAAAAATCTGATTGAACCATCGGATTCCTCGCAAAACTTTACTTAAGAAAATATTTTAACCACCTTTTTACGACCCTCCGTTGAATCATCATTAATAATATAAATTCTGGTCCTTTATATAAATTTTGGTGTTGTCTATCAAGTATCAGGAGAGCATATATTATTAGGTTTATTTCACGAACGATGAGTTACATCATAAATAACAACATTCATTTTTGCCAGTGTTTGTCTAAGTAGTTTAACGTAGGAAATTTTGTTTCCATTTCAGCGGGATTCGGTACAAATCTCTTTGTATTATTTAAATATTTTGTTCGGTTTTGCACTTATTCATTTTACATATTCTCTTTGGCAGTCCCTTGAAATTGCTTACAGAATATGACTCTGTTACCGTTGACAACATTTTAATTGTGATCAAACTTTGGAGTTATCGGTACTCTTATGCCACTCTGACCATGTTATAACAAATGTAATTGCAATGAATGTGTAACATTTGAAATCACTTTTACTTGGATTATATTGCAAGTAAAATATGTATTGCAGGATATTATTTGTAAATCAAATCTTTGTTCATCCTCTTACGTGAAGAATGAGCTTACACCTGCAGTTATTTTTACAATGTCCAGTGCATGTTGCAATGCTTGACAACTAATAAATATTTCTTGCTTATCAACAGATTACAAAATATAAAAATATAACTATTATTAAAATGACATAGCCATACAGATTCATGTTTTGAAAGACATAGGCCTATTTACTGCCAAAGAAATTTAAAATAAGTCATCATTCAATGTTCTCTATAAAATAAAAATTGAGGCTAATCGAACAAAATAATTATACTTTCGTTTAATAACTTCCTAAATTTTTGTATGCATCTGTGGTGTACCTCTATTAAAATGCGAGGGAATGGTACTATTGAGTTGAGTGTTGGTTGGTGTTGCATTATTATGGGTCCAGTTCGAGCTCAAATCATTCACGAATCAGTAATCTGACTTATAGAACAGAATCAAAGGAACAAGAGTCGTTCATTTTTGGCGCATGCGCAAAGGCCTAGTCCGTGATCCAGTGACGAAAGGGTCGCGACGGGCGAGAGAGATAGGAGAATTTCAAGATGGAGGAATAGACACTGCCAGTGTTTCCAATCATCTTTGTCAATACATTAGTGGTTCTGATACGATTGAGTTCTGGCATTGAGAGCTGGCTAAATACTTTGTTGCTTGCAAAATGCTGTTTTGATGGTTTGTTTTCATAGGAATTGATCGCTAGTTGTATTAGTCCACTTAATTTCAGTTAGAAAAAATATATTTTCCAAAATCTCGGGGGGGGGGGGCCATGGCCCCCATGGCCCCTTCTCTGGAACCGCCCTTGTATGCTTCTGATTATAGGACCGGATTGGATTGAAACATTAACCTAAAAAATCACTTGAAACTGTTTTATCTTTATGCTTGCAACCTAACCACACTTTCTGAGCTCTAAGTGGACTTTTATTTAAAAACAATAATTTGTTGGGAGCAAAACAGATTGATACATATGTAGTCGCTTATGTTATGTTTTTACCTTATTATAAATCTAGGCCTACTGAATACAGGTCCTAATTACTTTGTTTATTCATAACCATACAGAGAATTAAAGGTTTTATTTTTAGCTAATATAAAAGATGAGGAGTAGTATTATTCAACTAAATGATTTGTAATTTATAGGATTTATATTTTTTTTGTATTTTGGCCCAAACTAATACCTAAGTGTGCTAATAACCTGCTCATTTCAAAATAATTTATCTTAACTACTCACAATATTCATGATAACTAAATGTTTATTTAGGTATGTGAGCGTGGCGAAAAGACGTAGCAAATTCTGTTGTATAAACTAAATAAGTTATAAAATTACTGGCCTACAACATATTAATAAAGGAAAATAAACTACAACAAAATAAATATATATGAACATTTAATTGTAGACATTTTCCGCAAAGTAGATTCATGGAAATGGCTTAGTTAAAAAGCCTAGGATTTTCTTCATCAGTCTCTAGTGAGTTTGTTATCACTGTCAGTAAAACCATTGGTCAAAGTAGTAGCTCCGGCCTAACTATAATCCTTTCACTTAAACTGTCGACTTCCACCAAGAAATGTGTTCTTTTTGTGGAATCAATTTTATTTTGCCCCCTCACACTTGCTCCCTTACACTTTTTTACCACACAGTCTTTATTTTATAAATATATTGTTTTTTAAATCATTTTGTAAAATAGAATAATGTCTTCTCCAAATTCACTCATTGATTGTCATTGAGTGTCATTTACTTCTCGCCCTTGGTCTACCTTTTCCAATGTTGAAAATTAGTTATTTGCTTCTTAATTCTTCTGAAATGAGCTTCCAAAGTTGTTTTTACAGGCACGAAAACTATCCACAGTTTTTCTGCATCAAAAGTTCACAAGCCAAAGTCAAGTCAAGCCCAAGTCCACAAGCAGTAGCCGACAGCGAGCACAGAATAAACTAGAGTGGCCACGCGTACTCGGATAGCATCAGGCAAGTGAAGCTATATCCGCCATCTTGCTGTAGGGGCTACATCGGAAAACAAGACGCGGCCAGCGTTAGAATTTAATAGTTAGCGCTTCACTCCAACGACGTTTTCACCCCGTTAAAGTGGTACAAATTTTTTGAAATTTTCCTACTTAATAGCTTGTAGTATGTAGACCATGTCAGTGAAATAATTATAATTTTATAGTATGTTTATCATATTTTAAATTATCATTAAATTATTACATTTCTAAATGAAATTGCAAAATGACCTTAAATTGTTAGTCGGCTAGGGTTTTTCGTATTTCTTGGTCAGGTGAAAAGTGTCTGTGTCAAAGTTGGGGATGAGATTCCAAATTTAATATTGGTGAAAAGAACGTTTCTCTATGACATCTGGTTTGGTTAGGACGTTAAGGTATTTGAACGGAAAAATTAGATTTCATTGACGGACAGCGCGGACTGAGAATTTTACTCAGCAAATTTTAAAAGAGAGTTGGATTGAGGTATACCAAGCACCAGTTGAAAACAAGTATGAGGTTTTTAATTCACTGTTTGGATATTATTTTAATTTGTGTTTTCCAAGAGTGTTTATTTCTGAGAAAGCTGAACCCAAGAAAAAATGGATGACAACTGAATTGAGAGAGTTGAAACTTGAAATAGTAGAATTGGAAAGGTTATTTAGGGAAACAAAAAATCAGGCAATTAAATAACAAATAAAACAGAAAAAAATAATACTTAATCAGACTTTATTGAACACTAAAAAAAATCAAATTAGTGACAAAATTAAAAATTCTTCAAACAAGGTTAAAGCTACTTGGAGTATAATAAATTCTAAATTAGGGAGACAAGAGAGCCAAAAAATAACATTAGTCTGCTCCACAATGGTAGGTTAATTAATAAGCCATTGGAGGTGAGTGAAGTCTTTAATGATTTCTTTGTTAACGCATTGGAGAGGCTTGTAGTCCCAAATATCCCCCCATTACAATTAGTGGTTCCCACTCCGAAAACTAATGCAAAATTTAGATTCATTCCAATTTCAGAACAAGATCTACTAAAGGTAATCTTTTCATTTGAAAATAAATATTCCACTGGCATGGACGATTTTCCAATGACACTTATAAAGAAATCGTCAGCTTTCTTACTTAAACCGCTGGTCCATTTAATTAACTCTTCTTTCATTTCAGGATATTTTCCGGATAAGTTAAAAATTTCAAAAATTATTCCCATTTTTAAGAAAGGTAATTGTAAAGATATAACCTGTTACAGGCCTGTTTCACTTCTCTCATCTTTTTCAAAAATTTTTGAAAGGATTGTATACATCCAATTAATAAATTATTTGGAATCAAATCATCTATTAGACAAAGAGCAACATGGCTTTCGGCAGGGAAGGTCAACCGTAACTGCTGGGGTTGAGTTTATTGAAAATATAATTGATGCAGTTGATAGTGGTGAGAAGGTAGTGGGTATTTTTCTTGACCTCTCCCGTGCTTTTGATAGTGTGGCGCATCCTGTTTTAATAGAAAAACTTAAATCCTTAGGCATACAAGGGAAAGAGTGTGCTTGGTTTTCCTCTTACCTCAGTGGGAGACAGCAAAGGGTTGAAGTAAAATATTTGGAAAGGGGAAATTATTGTAGTTACCTAAGAAAATATGTCTGTGAACCTCAGGTGATTAAGTATGGAGTTCCTCAAGGATCCATTTTAGGGCCATTACTATTTTTATGTCACCTGGATGGTCTGCCACAAAGAGTTGGCTCCAGCTCCATGTGTTTGTATGCGGATGACACTAATTTGATTGTTAAAGGAAATTCCTGTTTTGATATAGAGGTCTCAGCAAATTCGGACTTAATGAGTATTAACAATTTTCTAAATCAAAACAACCTCTTATTAAATGCAAACAAATCAATGATTTTATCTTTTTCCACAAAACAAAATAAAACAGCACTAGATCCAAAAATCAAAGTTGGCAATGACTTAATAAATAAAACAAATCAAACTAAATTTTTAGGACTTGCGGTTGATGGAAATCTCTCGTGGGATGAACATGTTGATAATGTAGTCAACAAAATGTCATCAGGAATATACACACTATGGAAAATGTCTAAAATATCTGACCTCACACTACTGAAACAATATATTATTCTTTATTACACTCACATCTGTCTTATGGAATTTGTATCTATGGAGCTACATCAAAACATAATTTGGACAAAATTCTAATAAAACAAAAAAAAGCAATACGAATCATGCTAGGTTTAAAAAACACAGAAAGTGTAAAAACCTTTTTTATAGATCTTAAAATCTTAACAGTTTACAGTCTTTACGTCCTTGAAACAATTAAATATGTTAAAGAGCATGACAGTGTTTTTTCGCTTGAAGCTAATCATCCTTATAATACACGTAATCAAATTATTTTAGATAAACACAATCTAAATTTCTATAAAAACAAAACAAGGTTCATGGGGAAAACATTTTTTACACAACTTCCAGGTTCAATCAAAAAAGAACAAAATTACAATAAATTTAAAAGCTTACTCAAAGAATATTTGACTAATAAGGCACTTTATTCTTTTTCAGAATTTCCTTAGGACCTACTACTGATTGCCTGAGTTCAGTTATAATAAATAATGTAATGAAATAAAATGTATTTCATTACAATGAAATAAATATGTACTGTCTAAGTAACTGATTAAGTTGTTTTATATATATATATATATATATATATTTTCTTTATTGTTAAATTTGCAGTCAAAATAACTTAAATTTATGTTTATGATTAATATTTTATTTTCTCTCCATATAACCTGATAAGAATGTAATTTTTAGTTTTAGACTAGAACTTTGACTCTATTCAAATACTGTATATGTATTGACTCTGAACAAAGAATATTTTGATTTGATTTGACTGTTCATTCTACGCGATGCGAGTTTATCGACAAATACGGTAAGGACACATATGGGAAACAACCATGCCTTTTTTAACCCCTTCTTTTAAAAGGTTCGGTACTTAGTTTTATATGTACAATATTTATTGGAGGAACACTTTAATCAAATGTAACGTTGAAAAATAATATCTGAGTGTTGAAAAAATTAAACAACAGTTGTTTGAGGAAGAAACTCCCATTTTATTTGTACAATATAAATTATAAAACACAATGATGATGATGTACACAATAAAACAATAGATAAATAACGCATATTGGCTGAATTGTTAGATGTAAAGTTAATATAACTATTGCTAATTAAATACAATAAGTATCGTATGTAAAAAGAACAAATATCAACATATAAAATGTATTTACATTGTTAAAGAAACTAACTGTGTACTTATTGTACAAATACTAAGTCCAGAATCATGTAGTAACCCAAATTGCTATTATTGACCTAAAATATATTGACCTATTATTGGCCGATCCGGAAATATCTTGGGTATAGCACCAGCTCTGATTCGTACACATGAAAGCGACGTCCTGTCGATATCTTTGGAAGTGAGAAGAACATAATCTAGAAGACGGGCTAGGCGTCCAGTTGTCTCTGTTTATAGCTGTAATCCATTGATGCCGCAAGTCTTGATTTTTTGGAAAGCTACAAAAATAGTTTAATTTTACTATTTAAAAAAAAACTAACAAAGGGTTTAATATAAAGCAGTTTCGAAATGTAACAAATTTATCTTTCTTAAGCTTTGTAAATAGCTAAACAATTCAAATGTTATTTATTTACTTATTTTTTTAATGTGTGCACTAAACAGCTTCCAGCCAGAAAATATAAAAAAAGTATTATACTACTACCCAATATTGTAGTTTTGTTTGTTTTAAATTATACAATAAGACTTCTTTTATTTCTCGCCGAGTATACTAAATAAATGAAGTATATTTATGTAAGTGCCTAACATTTTTTGGTAAATATATTTACATCTTTATGGTACTAATAGCCTATAAATATGACTACAAATAGCCTGAACATAGGCTTACTAACAGTCTACAAATAGACCTACTAATAGCATACGAGTAGCCCGAATACTAGCCAAATATCGTAATAGTTAATCAGATTTAACTTACATGAAGAGTTATTCCAGGAGTCTTTCCTGTATTGGAACATCCCAGGATACAACAATAAGTTGGCATGGTAAAACACTGAAGAAGCGTAGAACACACAGCGAATAAACACACACATCTAACAAGCACTCAACTACTGACATGAGCGCAGCGCTGCCATCTGGCGCTCGCTACTAGGCAGATTTCGCGATCGTCGCCGCCATCTTACTGTAGGTTGCCGCGCAAACCTGGCTTCATGCGCTGGGCCCCCATGACCACTCTAGTTTATTCTGTGCTCGCTGGTAGCCGACCTTTCAGTTTCGTCCAGGAATTAATTTCATGGTTATGACGGAACATTTAAACATTTAATCCATGGTGTATATATCTTCTAAAAATGCACATATCTAAATCCAAACAAACGGTAAAAATAATGTATTATGAATTAATTGAGAAATCAGTTTTGATTAATCAACACAATCTTATTATAGCATTATATTTTTTTACCAACAACAAACAATAATAGCAAGAAACACATCATGTTACTGTTTTAGCGAATTTCCCCTATAGGGAAGAAGCTATTACCGTAGGTCTCATGGTAAGACTTAAGCCCGAGACCATGATAACTTTTCATTTTGAGGTCCCCAGATGCCAAAAACACCATTCGTTCAAATTTTTATATATGTATTTATATATATATATATATATATATATGTGTGTCCGTAAGCACGATAACTCTCGTAAAAAAGGTCCGATCTTAATGAAATTAGGTACAAATGTGTAAAGTACCATTTATTTGAACGAGTTCGAAAACCAGATGAATCGCACCATCCGAAGGAGGGTTTTTGGGGGTTTTGTACCCCAAAAATGTGTTTTTTGGGGTTTTCACATTTAATTTTAATTTAAATCAAATTTTGATTTATACCATTGAATTCAGCTTAAAAAAACAAACAATTTGGTATTTTGATCATTGCTCTACGTCAATTGGTTACCGAGATATTGAAAGTGCTAAACACAGTACGTTGTCTAATGTTATTCTTATGGAGAAAAAGAAAAATTGTATATCTCGCTTATTTATGAACATAAACTGGCGAAATTTGGTATATAGCTTGATCCGGTTATGGTTTATTGTTGTTTGCACAAAAAAACAATTTTTCACCTATGGCTCCTGTAGCAGCAAACCTAGGTACTTGGTCCCCATGTTATTCTTATGGAAAATACTTAAAATGTTATATATCGCTTATTTTTGAATGTATATGGATGAAACTTGGCATGTGACTTCACTAAGATGAGTTCTATTGATATTTGCATAAAAACCCATTATTTTGTGTGCCTTGTTGCAGCAAACCTGCGTACTCATCCCCAATGGAGGATAATTAACTTCTTATGGAGGATAATTAATATTTTAAATATCGCTTGTTTGTGAATACATTTCTTATGAATCCTGTTAAGTGTTATTATGTGTTATGTTATATATTCATTGGAAATTCGCTGAGTATGCAGGTCTGCTGTGACGGGGGTATTTTAGAGTTATGTTTTCTGTAATGCTAACTTACCTGACCCCCCACCCTCTCCTCGACAATCGTCTGAATGGTTTTTGTCAGATGTTCTAGAGGAAAAGTTTTTCTGCATGAACAGTACAGTATATAATCTACCTAATTATAACTAAGGTATTTTTTATTCATTGTCGCCATTATCATTATCTGTGTATGTATAATTTTTTCGGTTTTGGTAGAATCTAAGTGTGCCCACCTCCCCCCCCCCCCCCGTGGTCGACTTTATTGCAGGCAGGTATGTAGGATCAGTTCATTCACTGTCACAACACAAGCGCTACTAAGTTTAAAGTTTATTGCTTATAAGGGGGGGGGGTATAGCCACACATGGGGGGGAATAGCGCCATGACGCTTGGGGGGATGGCACCCCTGGAAAACACAACCTAAAAACTACGTTTCACGCTCTACATCCAAGACCTCTAATAATACTAACGAGGATGAGTGTGTTTGATATGTGTGTTGATCATCAAAATAAATTTGTCAGTTGTTTTACCGACATCAGGAGCACCAGGGAAAGAGTAGATGTAGTGGGGAGGGAGGGTTGGAATTTCCGGCTGCAAAGTCACTAGAGGTTTGGTAAATGAACAATTTCGACTTATAGAGGTTCCTAACTCAATACTTCGACTTATAGAGGTACAGCAATTGTACAGATTCGAGTTATAGAGGTTCTACAGCTAAAACTTCGAGTTATAGAGGTGCGGCGACAGGCTAAGAATAATGCAAAAATTTGAGTTTTCGAGGTGTTTCCTGCTAACCCTTCGGCTTAATAGAGGTAAAATAACATAGCATTAGGTAGGCAAGTTCAAGGGGAATAACAACAATTTGAGTTATTAAGGAATTCGAGTTATTGAGGTTCCACTGTACGATTAGATTTCTGTATGAGTGCATTTAAGACTGCTAGTAAAATTACTAAGAAGATTTTAGAAACATTCTTGAGAAGGCGGGGCAGCATCATGAACACTAATGGGGTTTGGGGATGAGAGTCATTGTTTCGTCTAGCATGGCGGACTGGTAGACAGTACAGTCAGTGACAAAATTTGGGGTGGGGAAAAACTGTCCGGGTTTGTCGGGTGCGTAAGATGTCAAACCCGGACACTTTTATTTCTGTACAGATGCTTCAAAGTCGGACAGTGACAAATCGGGACTAAAAATATGTCTGGATTTAACGCTGGCTGACTTTGGCGTGGTCCCGTTTCAATTTTTCTCATCCCAATTAAAAAAAAAATGCAAAAGTATATTATGGCAACACTATTGAAAGCCTTTTAAGGGCCCATGAAGATTCCAAACTTTTTTCTTTTTTACCACAAGTATTCCCTAACTACAACTAGGCCCTATGAGAAATTGATCATTTAATAAATGCTGATGTTTGCTTTGATTCACAATAGGATCATCTGCACATGTTTATCTTATTATTCAGTAGCCAATATTTCCTTTTTAGATACTAGATCTAAGGAAATTGATGAAAGATTGTAAAACAGATGTTTCCAAAGGCCCTCTGCAATATCTTCCTGAACAGAAACAATTGAAGTTAGATCCTCGTTCCAAGGTAAGAGTGTTGTTTACAGTCTAAATAGAAGTTTTTACAGTAATTGCCTCCCAGTTGATTAGTGAATATCCGTGTAGGGTAGGAGCTACTGCTGCAGTAAGAGGTGTGTTATACTGCTATCGTCAGCCTAATGTCTGACCTAAAAAACATTGTGATCAACACTACTGAAAGCCTTTGATATGTCTGTGAAGATTCCAGCAGGGGGTTTCCCTCTTCACAACAAATGTATTTCCATACTACAAAAATGACCAATGAATGATTGACCTGGGCTGGGCCCATGGTAAATTTTGGTTCGGATGTTCCTGCAAAGAGAAGTTTTTAAAATCTCCATAGCGGAGCAAAATGTTTATGAACTTGTAAGGATTTACTTTTCATTACTCACTTCAAGGGCATACTATAAGTTATATTGGAGTACTAATAAAGTGTTCCATGGTTATAATATTTGTAGTGATACTGAATTAAAGTGTATGTAATATATGGACAAAGTTATGTAATTATATTAAACTACTATACAACTTCTTGATTTGAACCACATTTAAAGCCAAATTTTCTTATATTGTTAACTTGTTTTAGAGTCTAAAAAAACTGGATAAGAAGTCTTCTGAGACCAAAGTGACAACCAAAGCAACAAAATCTAAGCCTAATAAGCCTATAATCAAAAAAGGACCAAGTAACACAATCAAGAACTCTGGTGAGACACCGGTTCCTGCAATACCTAAAAGATGTAGTAAATCTACCGATTTAACGATGACGAAAAACTCTCTCTCTCCTCTCGGGCACCATTGTTCTTCTTATTCACCGAGTGGCCCACCAGTAAGTGTTTCCTAAACTTTAATCCAAGTTGGAGTTAGCAATTTTCAGTGTCTATAATAGCAGACAATTAAAAATACTTGCGTTTGCCTTTTTGTATGCAAACAAATATAATAAACATTTCTTTATTGTTTTCACGTACAATCTTATATGATTAGATTAAAAAGAAACCTTATCTCTTAGTGGGTTCTACACATACATATTAATATAAGATAATAATATGTAATATAATGTGTAGGGGCCAGGGCCGCATTTAGCCAAACAGCGCCCCTAGGCACACAAAACAGTTGCTCCCTCCCTGCCGCAATACCGGTCGCAAAACTTAAATAATGTCACGATTATTGTCATTGAGTTGTACATAGAAGAATATATCGTTGATATTTGGTTGCAGCTGCAACGCAACGCAGAAAGAAGGTCTTTACAAGGCTGCGTTGCGTCCCCCTATTTCGCAGGCGTTCACAATCCAAACTGCAATAATTACACGTGTGAATAAGCGCACATTTCTTCTTTTGAATCCCTTAAAATTTGGCGCCCTAGGCCTGGGCCTAGTGAGCCTAGTGGGAAATGCGGTACTGGTTGGGGCTCTTGTCTCAAGCTTATTTTTAGGGGGTAAAAGCACATGTTGTGATGATCTCTGTCTCCTGGGGCCCTTGCAATGCGTCTTGCCCTTGGATTTCCACAATATCAGGAGTGTGCTAGTTAACGAGTGGCTTGTCATGCCATAGTCTTTTGCGCGGCATGGACTAAGGTGATTACCTCCATCGTGAATGTGACCAGTGCCTCGGCGCTAGCCCTGCCAATCCTCTGATGCTCCCCGTGAGATGCCCTTGGTGACCTTGGCCGCGACCAGCTTGTTGATGTTCCAGCGGCGTAGCCCCTATGAGGTTCATGTGCTCTGTGCAAACCATCTCGCATGTCAAAAATTGTGGAATACTGGTGGTCCCTAGCCGTGAAATCGTAGACAACTCTTCAGCCAGGGACCCACACTAATAAAGACTGTCACTCAGATGCAAGGGTGACGTCAGGGATTGAGCCTCTCTGCCTGGGGTGCAGGAAAATAGGCGAGATGCCTAGTATTGTAGTTATGTTCCGTTTAAGTTAAAATGATTGCTTGTTTTTCTTATGAATAATAACATTTTTTTTTAGAGCATTCGTCGAATAAATCTCTAATGGTACTAAAAAATTGTGTTGATGAATGTTTGTTTTTCCTGCAAAGCTATTTTAATGATTTGCTTTTGAGCCGTTGCTAGGGGTTGTGTGACTAACTAACAGTACCACCTCACACACTATTATGCCGTTCTGAAGCAAAAATTGTAAATAAGCAGAGTAAACCGACACGTTCAACACACTTAACACGTTCACTGCGGGCGTTGAATCAATCAATGGCACTGTGGGCGTAGTCAATGTTTGGACATTTAGTTAGGGCCTATTTAATTTTTAACCCATCTCAAACTGATTGTAATATTATGTATTATTTTATTTTATTTTTTTTAAATAACACCATTCTGTGCAACCTATGTGCTTCATGAATAAAGTTATTTTGATTGATTGATTGATTGATTGAATCCAACGTGTTAACCCAGCGCTGGGAGCGGGCGTTGGAAAAATCAAACTCTAGACTATTGTTGACAAATGGGATCAGAGTGCAGCCAGCATTCTTGCGATGTGTTAGCTGTCGCTCCCGCTCCTAGGGAAGATCTTTTCCTATGTTTTGCATTTGTCGTTTTTAATTGTCGATATTCTTTCCTTATATATATTTTTTGTTCTGAGTTGTCTATTGTTATTTTTAATTATTGCTATTTTTTTATTACTCTGTCTTCAAAAACCATTCCAAACATACTCGTGAGCAGGGCCGTATTACCCTAAGGGCGCACAGGGTGATTGCCCGGGCCCCCGGGCCAGCAAAGTGGGACCCTGCGGGCCACTAAGGGGGACCTCGTGAGGCTGTGTTTTAATTGTGCTCTGAAAAACCCTGATCAACTGACAATAATACAAATCATTTTAAGTTGTAATAGGTGTATGTTCAAACTAAGTATCAAACCCAAGTCAGTCACTAATTTGTATTATTTTGAATACCGTGTGCGGATTTGATAAACTTGCCCTAAGCCAGTAATAGGCTAGTTAAGATTTGAAATATAACTACTGACGATAACTTTGCTGTGTTTAAGTTATTGTATATTTGCAAAATATGATGTTGATCTTGAGCTATAATTTTTGAGCCTGTCCCTTAACTAGTGATGTAAAATACCCGAGTATTTAAAACTCGGGGTAAATACCCAAAATCCATAAATACCAGGGAATTCTTGGTATTTATGATATTTTACATAAAAATCTAATGTAATTCATATCCACCCTTAATACTCTTGGTACTTTGGTATTATACGGATGCCACTATTTTTGGAGGTTAAATTTTTACCGGATACAAAGGATAACTACATAATTCGAAAAAACGTACTTTTATTGACTTACTGTACAAATTTTACATCATTCTGATGAGCGGTCTTTGTGTTGTGCCTCCCAAAAGGCAGCGATGTCCGCTAGGATCGTGTTGAATGCGTCGCCGCCGCTAGCAGCCACACCCGATCGCCACATCTACTCCGCCAAATATACAGCGCGCTGCGGCAGTTATGTTAGGATGGGTTATCATAAAAATACGTACAGTTTCCTCTTCATTTCGAGGTAAATCCCACACCAAAAGAACGTCACTCATTATGAAAACAAATGTAACGTAGTGCACGGCAATAAATCACTCATGACACTGACCCAGATACAGGCGGTGACAGGTGATGCGCGTGCTCCGGTCAACGACCTGACCTTAGCCTATTTGGAGGGGGTTTGGCGGCTGGAAGTATGACTCATCAGGTATCATTCGATTCGTAACAAAACAAGGAAAGTCCTACAATCATTTTTATGATAACCCATCCTAACATAACTGCCGCAGCGCGCTGTATAAGGGTGGCATCCGTATAATACCAAAGTACCATACTCTTATTACCCTTATTATCAATGTATATAACGTTTGAGGATATTTGATTGTTTACATTTTATAAATTATTTGACTAATTAATGAATAATAACATTGCAATTTTTTTAACAAGACCTGTCGAGCCTACAACCCACATGCACCCATGCCAAACTATTAAGGGACTGGTTAAATACGAGACATTCTATACAAATTTTAAAATATATAATTTTATAATAGATGAATACAGGAAAAAATCACAATTTATTTGAATTTCAATTCTTTTCCTCCAAAAATTATGTTAAAATAGTTTCTTTTTCACATCAACCAAAACTAAAGTTAAATGTACTCTTGTTTATTAACATAACCCTTACAATAAACAATCCTTGGATAACAAATTTTCCTTCAGACTTCCTATCTAATCAGAGTGGTAAAGATAAACTATGTTTGAAACCATATTTTTTTTTATTCATAAAAATCATATGGCACACTGCAAACCACTGTTTATTGAACACAGAATTATGACTGTGATAAACCTGTATATTTACTCTGTCCTAATTTTTACCAAAAATAAGTTGCCGAATTTTCAAAGAAGAGAGGATATTCATACTCCCAATACTAGAAGTAGAAAGCACATTAACATCCCATTCCAAAGGTTATCAAAATCCGTTAACAGTTATGAACTAATTGGCCAGAAACTCTTTAATAAACTCCCATTGTACCTACATGACATTCCTCTGAACAAATTTAAAAGAAAACTGTATTTGACAATAATCCTTTTTATAATGTAGTTAATTTTTTTGAGTGTGAAATTATGGTGTGTTCCTTCGGTGAAATTGTGCAACCAATGTAATTAGCCTAAGTTATTTGTATTTTAAATAATATTTTATATTTATTTGCACAGCTTGTTGTTTTAGCTATAAGATATGTTCTTTGTTTTTGTGATTTGCACTGGAGTAACTCGCACGTTGAAATATAATTATCCATACGATAATTTAATTTTACTTTAATTGTGGAGTGTTATGAATGTTGCCTTAATGACTTTGCTGTAGACTGCACAATTGTAAAGTGTATGTTGTATACTCATGTGATACCTGTATTAGGATAAGATCTGTTCTGACCATGTCTATTGCTGTATATATGCTTAATCACAATAAAATTGTAGAAATTGATTTATTCATACTCTAATTAATACATTTATCATACTTAATCATTTAATATTTTTTAATATTAGCTTTGTAAACAGATCTTAAAGAAAAAGAGATCTTGTATTCTTAGAGAAGGTTATTTTCATATTATTTTTAGATTTGCAATTTATTCTAAATAAACCTTTATTGGAAATCTGCAAATGTTTTATAACCATAATAATGGTTAAATAACATAGGCTAGTTTGAACCCATTATCGAGTTCGCTCGCAGCACGCTAACGTGAGGGAAGTGAGTTTTTCTATTAAAAAACTGAAAAATCAAAATCGATTTGAAAACATACATTTATTACAATTTGTATATAAGCCAATGATATCATGATACAATGATATCATGATGTACCGGTATATGTTTTCATGATATCTGAAAACATTTAATATTTTGGCTGTTCTGATGCTCCTGGTTCTATGCTCCTGCAATGCTGGGAAAATAATATTGTGCATTATAAGGTTAGGAGAAGTTCCAGTCAGGATTGAAAGTAGGCGTGGGGATACTGGGAATGATAAAACTACACCAACATATGAATAACAGGCTTTTCTAATGTGTAATCACCATAAAACAACGTACCGTGTTATCTTTTTACATGCATTAAATCTACATCCGGCGCTTTTCTGACCTTTTTTGCGCCCAAAAACTCAAAATTTGACAAATGAAATACCTATAAAGGGGGTAGGAGTTTCCCAATTATTTTACCCAACGAACTTGTCCAACTACATACATAGAACAGAAAGGAAAATCTCTACTAAATTTGAAGAAAATCAAACAAAAATGTGACCGCTAGAGTGCAAACACATACAGGGTGAGTTTTATATGAGTTCCCCCCCTAATTTTTTCTACATTTCTTAAGATATCGACTCCGGGCCACCCCCAAACTTGTTGACCAACTTATACTTCATTTTGACTATGTTAATATTTTTGGCCACCATCTTGGATCCGCCATATTGGATTCAACTATTTATTTTAGATGTAAAGGTGGAGTTGTGACCCATCATATAAATGTACTTTTTTACGGTGAACAGGATTGCTGCAATCCGTTTTTAAAAATCATTATTCGTTCTCAAGGTATTGGCGAATTAAAAAAACATATTTTTGAGAGAGTTTTAAAGGTCCCAACCTTAAAACATGTCCATATCCTCATCATTTCATCAAATAATGACCAAGAACTACCAGCAATCATTGTTGAGTGGCTTTTGCTTAATTTTTACAAAATTAAAAGTTTCGGCCGCCATCTTGGATCCGCCATTTGGGAATAAGATTTTTTTTCAAATGTAAAGAATTGTGATGCATCATTTCCAACTGTTTTTCTATGCTGAAATCAATGCTGTGATCTGTTTTCAAATATCACCTTTCATTCTCATGATTTTCACTTTTTGAAATGTTAACAGAAAACGAAAGGTGATATTTGAAAACAAATTGCAGCATTGATTTCAGCATGGAAAAACAGTCGGAAATTATGGGTCACAACCCTACATTAACATTTAAAAAATATCTTATTCCAAAATGGCGGATCAAAGATGGCGACCGAAAATTGTAATTTGTCAAAATAAAATAAATGCCACTCCACAATGATTGGTGATAGTTCTTGGTCATTATTTGATGTAATGATGAGAATATGGGCATGTTTTAAAGTTGGGACCTATGAAACTCTCCAAAATTCATTTTTTGAATTCGCCAATATCTTGAGAACGAATAATGATTTTTAAAAACTGATTGCGGCATTGTGTTCACCCTAAAAAAGTACTTCTATATGATGGGTCACAACCCCACCTTTACTTTAAAAAATAAATAGTTTAATCCAATATGGCGGATCCAAGATGCCGGCCATAAACATTAACTAGGTCAAAATGAAGTAATGAAGTATAGTCAGTCAACTATGATCGGGGGTGGTCCGGAGTCGATATCTAAGGAAATGTAGAAAAAATTGGGGGGGACTCATATAAAACTCACCCTGTATATACACTTTTACACATATGATATACATTTTATACAATTTGAAAATGGAATTATTGCCAAAACGCGTTGTGAAATAATAACGTGTATACAGTAAAACCCCGCTTAACCGGATCTCGCCAAACCGAAACTCGGGTTAACCGGAACGGTCTACAAGAAATATTTAATCAATAATAGAGAAGATAAGTCCAACATATGACTCATGGCGGACCGAGAGACCGTCTGCTGCGGCGGTCACTGAACTTAGGGGTTGTTTTAACGGGTTTTTATACATACCCGATCCGGCCGCGAGAGGGTGGAGGGTTGACCCATACTGCATTTTCCGCATTCCTACATCGCACTAAAGGATCAGCAGGGCCGTATTTCCCTAAGGGCGCACGGGGCGAGCGCCCGGGGCCCCGGGCCCAAGGGGGCCCCCAGGCCATGAAAGTGGGACCCCACGGCCATTAAGGGGGCTTCACGAGGCAGTGTTTTAATTTTGTTCTGGAAAAAGTTAATTATTTCTCAACTGACAATTATACAAATAATTTTAAGTTGTAAAGGGAGTACCTTCAAACTAAGTCTCAAACCCAAATTCACTAATAAAACATTCACGCAAGCATTCACTAATGTTTATTATTTTAAATACCGTGTGCGGATTTGATAAATTTGCCCTAATCAAGTAACAGGAAAAGGCCAGATAAGATTTGAAATGTAAACTACTGACGGTATTGTAGAGTACCTTATTTTGCTGATTATAAGTTGTAGATATTGTATATTTGCAATAGATGATCTTGTTCTTGAGTAATAATTTTTGAGCCTGTCCCCTAACCCCATAAATTGTTAAATTCCGCCATGCTTTGCCGTACTTGGAAGTTGCAGATTCTGTTCAAGCCGATGTAAGTTAATTTTGTTGTTGCACAAAACTCTATATCATGTATTATAAAATATTAGGAACAAACAGCCAAACAGAAAGTAATTAAATAATAGTATCAAAATTATAATTGGTTACGAAGGTCAGTTAACGTGTAGAACAGTTAAAGTCATTTAGAGGTTTGAGGTTATCCTAGATGTGAAAATACAGTTAATAATAAAGATGATGATAGTAATGATATGATAGCTTGTAGCCTCTTTTTTATTTTGTTTTTCCGAATTACATTTCTGGATTTTATAGTAGTTTATGAAGTTAAAGATGTTTGTTTTTAATCAATTTATACTCAATACAATCAGCACTGCCCCAGTCTCAGTGAGGGTTACGGGATGTATGCTTATCTGTTGTTGCTAACACTGAATCCTCCGTTTACCCCCCACACCCTGTTTAAAATAACGTAGGAAGAGACGAGAGTCAATGATGAAGATAGCATTTCATTGTTCACCATCACGTAAACTTAACATGAAAACAATGTACAAATGTCTACAATAAAACTGACTTTTTACAACATATCCAAATATTTAAATCTCGTTGAGAAAATTGTTGTGTGTGATACTATCAAATGAATCCGCAAAAAGAAGATTTTTTCAAAATGTATACATGTAAAAAGTTACCTTTATATTAGCATTAAACCGGATTGATTAAAATCTTTATCATCCTGAGTTTAGAAAATGATACTCCGCGTTGCCTTGGCTTTGAACATAATTAATGATTTGTCAGCCAAGAAATGCAGAAAGAAGGATATTTTATTGTATATACTGCGTGAAATAATATTTAATAAAGCCTATAATCCAGCAGTATAAACAATTTATTTTATATATGTTATTTTTTGTTAGTTTTTAATTATCTTAGATCAATGATGTCTGTGGTAAAACAATTACAATTTTTTATTTATAAATTTGTGTTTTTATTTTAACTAATCATAATTTTAGCGAATTTCCCCTATAGGGAAGAAGCTATTACCGTAGGTCTCATGGTAAGACTTAAGCCCGAGACCATGATAACTTTTTGTTTTGAGGTCCCCAGATGTCCAAAACACTATTCGTTCAAATTTATATATATGTATATATATATATATGTACAGGGTGAGTTTCTACTGACGCCCATAACTTCGCCAGGGGATTCTAATGATAAAAAGGAACAAAAACGTTCCAGTAAACGCTAGTCCGATTCCGAACCGTTTGGTCGTAGTTGAGAAATTTGTGTTTTCTACAAAATATTGTACTTTGTCCCACTATTTACTTTATAAAAATGAAACCAGTTAACCTAGCGATTGATATTTAAAATAATTAGAAAGGGCATTCAATTTTCTATAAAACCAAGGTTACATGTACAAATTTCATTTCATACATCGATTCCTAGCCAAATTGAAATGAAAAATATGCTATAATTAATTATTTAGGCTAAGTTTAAAGACCCTTTTTTGTTACTTTAATCTGGTGCAACGCGATGTCCAACTAGATAACAACTTCCTCATTTAATAAGCTTTAAATTGATATGCTATTTTAAACTGTTGTAGGCGGGAATGACAGAAAAACTACTATCTGCCTAAATAAAAACACGGTTTACGAGTGAGGGTATTCTTATTAACAATACAAGGCAAATGACTACAAAATTGTAATACGGTAACTCAATGTTTACTTTGCATTAACAAATTAATTACAAGCCTTCAGAATGAACAATGCTGATTGCTACTTGAGTAAGTTTTCGAAATGACCACCATTTTGTCTGATGCAGATACGTTTTCTCAGCTCTCTCACAGTAAATCAGTGAGTAGATTATTATTAGTAGGTTTGTTACCTTGCTAAAACCAAATCAGTAAACAGTGTTTTATTTTTGTTTGGTGGTAGTTTTTCTGTCATTCCCACCTACAACAGTTTAAAATAGCATATCAATTTAAAGCTTATTAAATGAGAAAGTCTTTTATCTAGTTGGACATCGCGTTGCACCAGATTAAAGTAACAAAAAAGGGTCTTTAAACTTAGCCTAAATAATTAACTATGGCATATTTTTAATTTCAACTGGGCTAGGAACCGATGTATGAAATGAAATTTGTACATGTAACCTTGGTTTTATAGCAAATTTAATGCCCTTTCTAATTATTTTAAATATCAATCGCTAGGTTAATTGGTTTCATTTTTATAAAGTAAATAGTAGGACAAAGTCCAATATTTTGTAGAAACAACAAATTTCTCAATTATGACCAAACTGTTCGGAATCGGACTAGCGTTTACTGGAACTTTTTTGTTCCTTTTTATCATTAGAATCCCCTGGCGAAGTTATGGGCGTCAGTAGAAACTCACCCTGTATATATATATCTATATATGTGTCCGTGAATGTGATAACTTGAGTAAAAAACGTCCGATTTCGATGAAATTTGGCTCAAGTGTGTAAACTGACATTTATGACTTTAAGTTCGAAAACCAGAAAAATCGGACCATGGGAAGGGGGGTTTATGGGGGTTTTAAATTTTCCAAAAATCAGTTTTTTGCATTTTTCACCCTAAAATTTTTAAATCACTTAATTTTGGTTTTTACCATGTTATAGAGCTTAAAAAATCAAATAATATGGTATTTTGAATTATTAACCTAGGTTAAGTGGTTGCGGAAAAAATCCAAAAAACATGGTCATAAAATCTCCCATGTTAATCTTATGGGAAAAAGGTTTTTGGCTTTTCCTCAGTTAATTTTACTTTAAACTTCACAGTTGCTTTTACCAATCATTTCAGCTCCACAAAACAATCATTTTGGTGTTTAAATTGTGATTCTACGTCCAACCGTTGCAGAGATATTCAAAGTGCTAAACACAGTACGTTGTCCAATATTATCCTTATGGAGAATAAATAAAATTTGATATCTCGATTATTTATGAATGCATATTGATGAAACTTGGTATGTGGCTTCATGTTGTACTGGTATATTGATATTTGCACAACAAATAAATGTTTTGTTGGTTTTCCCCGTAGCAGCTAACCTGCATACTCAGCCCTAATGTTATTCTTATGGAGAATAAGTAAAGTTTTATATCTCCCTTAATTATAAACATAAATTAATAAAACATGGTAAGTAGCTTCACCTGGTTCAGTTATATTGATAATTGCATAAAAACTCATTTCTTATCTCCCTTGTTGCAGCAAACCTGCGTACTCAGTCCTAATGTTATTCTTATGGGGAATGAATAAAATGTTATAAATCACTTATTTATGAATGTATTTTTGTCAAACTTGGTAAGTGGCTTTATGTAGTAGTGAGAGACATATAAATGCATTGGAAATTCGCTTAGTATGCAGGTTTGCTGCGACGGGGGGTATTGTGATTGTATATTAACTGAATATATTATTAGCTTTTAGACCATACTAAATATTGTACGGAAAATTAAATACATTTTATTCTGTGATTTTTTAAAGTTTTTATAAAATAAATTAAAATTTGTTATTTACTTGTATGTTTCACTAATGGTTATGTTCATGCTAATAGTTCTCTTTTCCATAGAAAATTCACTTATAAACTGTGGACGGTAAAATTTGACTATGGGCATCTATACAAATAATAGAATGTAAGTGAATAGAATGTGGGGCTGAATATATACCCACATTTTGTAACACAGTCATTTAAGTTTATTAATGTCTATACTTATGTTTAGTTCTAGAATGTTATTATTATGAAGGTTACAAAGGCCAACTAAAGGTCTAAGGAACTCCAAAGCACACGATCATCCCAGGGTATTTACATTGGTGAGGATAAACACTTAGGTACTTTAAGTGTATTATGTTTCTCTGGTTAATGATTCCCCAGACTTTCCTTGACCAAATAAGTTATTTTCCCTAACCTTCTCTTACCAAAAAAGTTAATTTTTCCTGTCTCGCGACTCGGAATGCATACATTTTTATAATAGGAAATAATTTTAAAAGTTTTTATCGGCCTCCACCTTCCCTACTTCCGTCCACGCTCTACTGTTTATTTTTATTTTTAAGTTTACAATTTGTTGTTGTCCAATACATTTTTGCCTTACCTTCATTGCCTGACCTTATGGTTCACTTCCTCTTCTATACACCATAAAAACTAGTTTAACAAAAATCTAACAAGTTTTGATTTCACATAGTAAAGCTTTGCATAAAACAGTTGAATAAACCAAATTCTCTGACTTGTATAAAGTATTAAGCATTTTCCTGACTTTCAGAATTTTTCCAACTTTTTACCTGACCTTTTTCAAATTCCCTGTCCCTCCCTGACTTTTCAGAAAGTGTGAACCATGAGTTTTTATGTTGTTTTGACATGAGTATTATAGTTAAATATATTAAAAACTAAAAAAAACATGTTTGATATTTGCCATGCTTTGCCGTACTTGGAAGTTGCAGATTCCGTTCAAGCCGATTGAAGTAAAGTTTGTGATTCTTGATGCACAAAGCTCAATATCATATATTATAAAATATTAGGAACAAACAGCCAAACAGAAAGTATAACAATAGTATCCAAATTATGATTTATAGACAATAGACAATAGTTTCGTTACGAAAGTCAGTTGACGTAAGACACTGAGTAGTCTTAAGTGTTTCAGGTAATCTTACATACGATAATACAATTAATAATAAAGGTGATAATAATAATAGTAGGAAACATAGGCGTGTGCAGAGTCCGTTCAGCGTGGGTGCCTGAACCGAAAAATGCACCCCCTCAATCTCGCTGCTCTAAGAACTTATTTATCTGCCAGATAGTTGAATACGTCAATTATCATACCTAATATATAACAGTTTACTCCTCCTTGACAAAAATATGTGCTAATATTATTCAATGCAATAAATATTGTGTCTGCATAAGTATATTTAGTTTACAAAATATCATTATGTTACTTGTTTTGTATTATCTTCTAAAAAGTCTAGATTACGCGCAGGGCGGCTGCACGTCACTCGGGGATACCAGTTTTGTGCACAGCAGTCAGGTTTTTGACAAAGATCAATTTTATGACCCTCCTCCCCATCATGTGAGTCGTTTTACACACAGAAAAAGTCAGACGACCGACTGTTCATAATTTGGAAGTCGATTTTAATGGAATTTGCATTTGTAAAATACTAGTTAACTGTGTAACAATAATACTCCCAGTATTACTTACGATTAAACCAAACTTTTATTGTAAAAATGTAGTTTCGTACTTACTTCTTACATTAAAATTACATTTTTGAACATACTAACACCTAAACATTTATTTAATCATCTATTAAACCCACCATGCGCCTATGGTACGATACGCCTATGGTATGATAGCTTGTAGCCTCTTTTTCTGTTATTTTATAAAAAATATATATTTCTATAGTTTGTTTGAAGGTAAAGAATCAATTTATTCAATACTATCAGCACTGCCCTGGCCTCGGTGAGGGTTACAGGATGTATACTTATAATTGTTGCCAACACTGAATTCTCCAATTACCCCCCACACCCAGTTTAAAATAATGTTTATGTCATCATCACGTGAACTTAACATGAAAATAATGTACAAACGTCTACAATATAAGGGACGTTTTACTACATTTACAAATATTTAAACCTCTTTTAGAATATTTTTGTGTGTGATAATATCAAATGTATCCGCAAAAAGAACATTTTTCTTAGTTTAAAGTAAAAAGTTACCTTTCAATTAGCATTAAACCAGTGATTAAAAGGTTTAAGCATTCTGAGGAATAGTACTCTACATTGCCTTGACTTTGAACATGTAATTAATGATTTTTCAACCAATAAATGCAGAAAGAAGAAGTTTTTACTGTCTATACTGCATGAAATACTATTTAATAAAGTCTATCTAGCAGTATGTTGATAAAAAAAAGTTAAAGCGTTCCTAATCAATGTGTTTCAAACTCAAACATACATATTTGTTTCATATATGTTATTTATATGTTAATTATATTTTGTTTGTTTTAATTATCTTAGTACAATGATTTTTGTGATAAAGCAATTACACAAGATTATTATTTTTTTTATTTAGAAATTTGTGTTGTTGTTTTAACTAGTTTTAATGTTTTTTATTGTATATTAACTTAATATCCATCTATATTATTAAAACAATTTCTTGATTTTTGCTCGGTGATTTTAGACCCCTAAAACTACTATTTTGTATACATGTTTGGTATCAATGGAAAGCTCTTACTCTCTATATGTGCCTTTTGGGGGTTTGAAAAACCTACACCTTCAGAGTTTCGCCTCGTAGGCTTTCAAAGTTTCAATGTTAATCTCATGGAGTTATATTTTATTTAGTTAGTCAGCTGATTATAATGTAAATAAATACACTTTTAAAACGTCTAATGGTTCTATTCCTGCTAAATCCCCGTGTGGAGAATGGGACATCTGTTGTATTAGCTTATTGGTTTAAAGCTTAAGAGAGCTAAACCATACTAAATCTTGTAAGGAAAATTAAATACAAAATTTTGATCTTGTGAGTTTTTAAAGTTTTGATAATGAATAACAATTTGTTACTGTATTTATTTGTATATTTGGCTTTTTTATTAAGAACTAGACTATTTAAAACAATAAGGTTATATTACGGAATAGAAATAACCTTCATATGGACATATACCTATATACATGCTTGTGTAGTGAAATGAAAGACGCAAATCTCATAACAAATGTGCTCCTTTATTCCTAACCCAGGAAACTTCTCAAAACAAAAACAAACAAAATAATTATTTTTAGGTTACCTAGCAACCACTATGAAACAACTGTTTTTAAATTATTTTCAAACTCTGGACGCCGCATCAGCCCCCCGCGGAGACCGGAGGTCTGGGAGACGGAAACGCACTCGCCGAAAGGCACGGGAGGTCCTGGCAGGGCTCGAGACGGCGGTGCAGTTTGAGGAGGCTCGAAAGGTGTCCATGAAGGCTGGTTTCACCCGATCTAGGCTGACCCGTTTCTCCAATCCATTGACTAAGATCGTGATGGTCTTCTCGTCTCGGCGAACGACGGTATGCGGGCCCGTATATGGCGACTCGAGGGAACGTCTTATCCTGTCTTCCCGTAGGAAAACATGTCCGCATGACGTGAGCTCTTGGAAGACAAACGGGTTCTGTGTGTTATGCCGTGACGCCGGAACGGGCGGAGCTGTGACATTTGCTGTCGCAGGCGGGCGACGAAGTTGCTAACATCGCCGCTCGACCGTGGTACGGGCAACGGTGCGATAAACTCCGCTGGCAAGCGTAAGGGTTCCCCGTAGACAAGCTCGGCTGGGGAGGTTCGGAGGTCCTCTTTGACAACACTGCGCAAACCAAGCAAAACGAGTGGTAAGGCGTCCACCCACGTTAGGTGGGGGTGGCAACGGAGAGCCGCCTCCAGCTGACGGTGAAAACATTCGACCATCCCGTTTGAGCACGGGTGATAACCACAGGTGCGACACCTGGTGATGCCGAAAGTCTTGCCTAGGGCCCGGAAAAGCTGGGATTCAAACTGTTGGCCCTGGTCAGTGGTGATGCAGACGGGGGCCCCGAATCGCGAAATTCAGCAGCGTAGAAATGCGTCGGCGACTTCATCGGCGGTTTTCGTAAATAATGGCCAAACTTCGGGCCACCTGGTAAATCTGTCGACAGCAGTGAGGCAGTATCGGTACCCCTTAGCATGGCTAAACGGGCCAATGATATCGAGATGTATGTGTTGAAAACGGGAAGATGGCGTTACGAAGGTGCCGGTAGGGGTGTGGACGTTACGGGAAACCTTGTTTCGTTGACAGTTCAGGCAGCTTCGTGTCCAGGCCCGGCAATCTTGCTGAACACGAGGCCAGACAAAACGTTGTGACACAAGTTTGGCAGTAGTGCGGGTGCCTGGGTGGCTAAGGTTGTGGCAAGCGCCGAAAACTTGACGATGCATGGAGGCAGGCACATAAGGGCGTGGTTGGGCTGTACTGGTGTCACAATATAGGAACACATCGGAACCAGGAATACGAATAGTCTCCAGGTGCAGGGCCGACTCACGGTTTAGTAGGTCGCGAAGTTCAGCATCATTTTCTTGAGCCGCTGCGAGGGCGAATAAATCGACAGAGTAACTATCCGGGTCGGCTGCAGTGACGGAGTCTACGCGGCTCATCGTGTCGGCCACTATGTTGCCGGAGCCACTGATATGACGAATGTCTGTGGTGAATTGCGCGATGAAGGAAAGCTGATTTAATTGTACTGGGGGTAGCTTCTCACGAGTTTGTTGGAAGGCAAATGTGAGGGGTTTGTGATCAGTGAAAATGATGCAGTGCTGCGCCTCGAGTATGTGCCGATAATGTTGAACGGCGAGATAAACAGCGTGCAATTCCCTGTAGTAGGCTGGCCAGCGCAGTTCTCTGGGCGTAAGTTTCCGGGAAAACAAAGCCAGGGGTTGCCAAGCGTTGTCGACGAACTGTTGAAGGCACGCACCTACTGAGTGGGCACTCGCATCAGTGAAGAGGCCGAGAGTCGCAGACGGCTCCGGGTGAGCTAACAAAACGGCATTGGCGAGGCTGTCTTTGCAGGCTTGGAACGCGAGCTCCAATTCGGATGTCCAGGGGAAAGGTTGATTTCCTCGCAGACCAGATCGTGCCGTGTTGAGGAGTGCTTGGTATTCTGCGGCATGAGGTACGAAACGACGATAAAAGTTAATCATGCCGAGGAAACGGGAGACGCCCTTCACAGTGGATGGTTTGGGGTATGCACGGAGGTCAGAGACGCGATCTGGAAGAGGCCGTGTGCCCTGAGCGGATACCTCATAGCCGAGAAAAGAGACCTTGTCCACACCGAAGATGCTTTTTTTGACATTGAGCAGAATGCCATACTGGTCAAGTCGTTCGAACAGGGAGCGTAGGTGGCGGCAATGGTCCTCTGGAGATTTCGAAAACACTAAGATATCGTCAATGTACGCGAAACAGAAATCGAGGCCAGTCAAAATTTTGTCTATGAAGCGCTGAAAGGTCTGTCCAGCGTTGCGGAGGCCAAAGGACATGAAGGGGAATTCGAAAAGACCGAAAGGAGTAGTAATGGCCGTTTTCGCAATGTCTGCTGGATTGACTGGGATTTGATTGTACGCCTTAACAAGGTCGATGGTGGAGAAGATGGTCGAGCCGCGAAGATTGTTCCCGAAGTCGTGAATATGACGCACCGGGTATTTGTCGGGAATAGTCCTCGCATTGAGCGCCCTGTAGTCGCCGCAGGGACGCCAGCTGTCAGGCTTCTTGGGTACCATATGGAGAGGCGATGACCAAGGCCCATCAGAGCGGCGTGCAATGCCCTCTCGCATCATGGTTTCGAACGCTGCTGTGGCGATGCGGAGACGGTCTGGGGCTAAACGACGAGGGCGACTCGAGACAGGAGGTCCTGGGGTAGTACGGATATAATGGACAGTGCGATGTTTGACCTGATGCTCCATCCCTCTAGGTCGAGTGAGGTGGGGAAATTCAGCTAAGATGCCGGCGAAGACGGAAGACACAGCCGGTCGGATGAGTTTCACGCTGGGCTGGTTAGTAGTGCAGCGCGTGCAGTGGGTGGAGATACCGGTCGTGGAGTCAAGTAGGCGGTTGTGAGTGCAGTCCACCAACAGTTCATAGTGGGCCAAGAAGTCTGAACCTATGATTGGGACGGATACATCAGCGATGGTGAAAGACCAGGTGTGTTTGCGGGCGAGACCGAGGTCTATGGTTAACAGCACCGTGCCATAGGTTTTTATTTTGGAGTTGTTGGCTGCCTGCAGATCGTAATGGGCGTCAAGATGATGTCCTGGAAGGAGTCTGCAAGGATAGCAGCTCAAGTCAGAGCCGGTGTCTGCAAGGAGGTGTATCCTACTGACCCTGTCGAGTAGGAAGACGCGGCTATGAATCGTAGTTTGGCACCCGACCGCCGCTAATGTCGGTTGCCGTTGGAGTTTGACGAAAAGGTGCAGGGAGCCGAGCACTTCCTGGCCTGACGACCGAACTTTCGGTGATACCAGCACACACCGGAGTAGTCGGACGTCGTAGAGTCAGCAGATGAGCGTCTCCGAGTAGGTGGCGTCTGACTGCGGTGTTGGGAGCGACGGGACAGAGTTTGAAGCGTGGACTGAATGGAGTCAAACTGTCGAGCGAGGTCATCTATACGTGCTGATGTCGAGTCAGTAGAGGAGTCAGTGGCAACGGTCGCTGATGTGGAAGCAGTAGCGGGAACAATTACCCGGTTGACGGCAGGATTGTGTGATGCGACGGAAGCGAATTGAGCCGGCACGGCTGGCGTCACTTCTAAAATGTTGTCAGCGATGGAGGCAAGTCGGTCCATGGTGATGGTGGGATCAATCATATGTGGTTGGATGATTGCCTGGACATGTGAGGGTAAACGCTGTGTCCAAAGCGTACGCAAAATGAAGTCAGGCACAGCGCCGGATAAAGAGCGGAGATGGCGGAGGAACTGTGACGGTGTGCGATCTCCAAGTTCCTCACCGGTTAATAGTTGACGGACACGCTGCTGCTCGGATACGCTGACGCGTCTGATGAGTTCATCCTTAAGAGTCGTGTACGGTGCGTCTGCGGGTGGTGTCCGAATGATGTCCGCGATCTCCTGTGCCCCTTGTGCGTCAAGCTGACCGATGATGTAGGTGAATTTGGAGACTTCGTCGACTACATTGTGAAACCGGAACAGTGCCTCTACCTGAGCAAACCATAGCCGTGGGTCGTTGCTAAAAAACGGGGGCAACTTTATGGTAGCACGATTTTGTGGATGTAGCTGAACCATATTTTGCTGCAGATGGGTGATGGCGGCTTGTTGCTGTTGTGTGATAGCGAACAAGCCTTGCAAAGCTTCGTGAAGGTGAGCGATGTTGCCGGCGTCGTCCTGTGGCTGTTGAATCGGTGGCTGTTGATGGTCATTATTTGGCTGCGGCTGCTGTTGTGGTTGTTGTTCCTCGGCCGCTTGTCGATGTCCCTCGCGAGTAAGAACCATCGTTTAATCACGTCGGGGTCACCAAATGTAGTGAAATGAAAGACGCAAATCTCATAACAAATGTGCTCCTTTATTCCTAACCCAGGAAACTTCTCAAAACAAAAACAAACAAAATAATTATTTTTAGGTTACCTAGCAACCACTATGAAACAACTGTTTTTAAATTATTTTCAAACTCTGGACGCCGCACTTGTATTTATGATAGGGGCCCCATTTTTGTATACGACCGGGGCCCCAGAGGTAATAAAAACAGCCTTGCTCGAAAGTTATTTCTAAATGTTAGTAGGAAACATACGGGAATCTAGTGTGCGTTTGCGAGCAAGACAGGTGCCGGGAGCGGACATTGGGAATATCCAATTCATTTTCAAAATGGCGGCAACTGGCTATTTTGGTTTCGGAAGACATGAATTTACCTATTTATGACTTCGTACAAATAATGTTAAGTGAAAATAATACAACAAATTTTTAGCAACGTGTTAAGATGTTTAAGCTGACCAGCTGAGAGAATACATACATAAGCTTTCTAAACCTCCTCTTTTTGACCTGCCATAGTGACAGTAGGTTGGTGTGGTAGTCACTAAATAATGTAGAAACAGCATAGATATAGCAAAGAAATAATAGAGGACCAAATATACCTAGCGGTACTCCATATTTAGTTCTTCAGTGATTTGTTATGACCTTAACTCGATTGATTTTTTTGTTATTTCCACAAACTGACATTGTTAGGTATAATTTGGATCGATTCTGAGATAGTCCTCTCAACCCCATTTTAAGTTTGTAGAAAAAGTATATTGTGATGAACTATATGGAAAAGCCTTTAGTAGGTCCATGAAGATTTTTCGGTTTTTCTCCTTCATCACAGCAAAACGTATTCCTATTCTTCAAATAGGCCCTATGAATAATTGGATTTCAGGATAAATTCCCCCCTTATATTTCAGAATAAACTATTGTAGAAAATAAAACTCTGTGTTAGAAAAGATGATTAAGTTTAAGTTCCAAATGTTTACAGTAAGAGTACGACAACTGTGTAATAAGTTTATAGTTCATGTAGTCAAATTATTTTTTAAATGCTTATGTTGTTGTACGTTATTTGGTTTAAATAAAAATACTGGACCGTAATAATGCAGTAGTATCATCATCAGAGTATAAATATGTCCCAATTAAATAACAATTATCGTCAGCTCATTATGCGGATTGCCTCAAACTATCAACATTTGATCGCTATTGGGTTGCTCGTTACTAATACAATCTAGTTATTTTCTTTACAAGAAAGCATCGAGGCACAGGCACGATTCAGAATCATTGTTCAAAGTAGCTGGAACCAATATAAACCAGTTAACTTGAGATTATCACAGATATACTCCCCCAAACATCAGCAACCCGCGACTGATTTAATATTATGATATTAGTAGTTATGCGATGTTCTGCTCTGTTATAAAAACGTGAGATAAAATTGTTTATTCCTAACAGTTTATTCATGACAGTGTAGTACAAATAATTGGAAATTTAGGCATCATATGGTTGCCGTGTGGAATTTTCATGTTGCCGAGTTAACAAAATCTATAAGTAAGTAGTCAACATAAGAAGCAAAAACACAATATGTTCACCAGCAAAAGATAATCAAAAGAAGGTTAGAAGAAAGTTGTTCCATTAAGTCATAATAGACGTAGAAACAACAGTTTCTATAGGATTTGTTCAGTTATCATTGTTTTCTTTAATGCTCAAATATACTAAAGTTAAAATAATAATGAATAATATTTATATAATGGTAACATATTAACCGTATTAAAAGGAAAGTTTTCATAACAAGGAAATTATTATGTCAATACATTCATAAATTCTTAAAATTAATTATTCTAAAACTAATATTTCATTCACTTTCAAAACCAAGGAATAGTTGAATTATTTAATTGTAGCAGTAATACAAGAAACCTTTGAAGTGTGCTTGGCCCAAAACACTCCATGGATCTCTGATTGAGGTGGGTTGTAAATTTAAAGCTTAATTGAATAAGATTGTTTATTGAGCCAACAAATACAGTTTTACGAATGAGCAAGGGATTTGGATGTTTTTTATATATATATACAGGGTGAATCTCGTAAGTTGTCCAGTATTGATTTCAGACAAACCGTTGGTCCTACGATGATGAAATAAAATTATTTCCCACTAAACCAACCCCAAGGAATAACGTAAAAATATTTTTAACGATTTTTAAATACAGGGTGTACCAGAAACTGAGGGTCACTAGTCCGAATCTACGAAATATCAAATACAAACGTATATCATGTTATACATCAAGTTAAAGCTCTTTTCAATCCAAACCATTTGGCGGAATCGGATTTTGATTATTATTGATTCATTTCAAAATGGCGGCTGTTTTTGTGAAAAAAATTAGTATTTTTTTGAATACCCTGTATTTTTCTTAAAAATGCAGATATCTTGATTCTGATTCAAATATCGCATTCCTTATGAGCTAAGCTTTATTTTGATATGCAACACTTCAATATTATCTCAAAAACAAAAAGTTTCAAAAATATCAGTTTTTGAAAATATGTACATAGCCAAAACTCAAAAATTTCAAATAGCACCATATGTCAAATAGCATATCATTTTAAAGGTATTGCAATTCTAAGAAACTTTCAAATTTAAACCTTATGCGTATCTATTTTGGTTTTCGAGTTATCAACAAAAAACATGTTTTTCCACATTAAAACGCATGTTATTTGTTAAACATGGTGGTAAGAACTATGGTCCAGCCTTTACCACCATGTTTAACAAATAACATGCTTTTTAATGTGGAAAAACATATTTTTTGTTGATAACTCGAAAACCAAAATAGATACGCATAAGGTTTAAATTTGAAAGTTTCTTAGAATTGCAATACCTTTAAAATGATATGCTATTTGACATATGGTGCTATTTGAAATTTTTGAGTTTTGGCTATGTACATATTTTCAAAAACTGATATTTTTGAAACTTTTTGTTTTTGAGATAATATTGAAGTGTTGCATATCAAAATAAAGCTTAGCTCATAAGGAATGCGATATTTGAATCAGAATCAAGATATCTGCATTTTTAAGAAAAATACAGGGTATTCAAAAAAATACTAATTTTTTCACAAAAACAGCCGCCATTTTGAAATGAATCAATAATAATCAAAATCCGATTCCGCCAAATGGTTTGGATTGAAAAGAGCTTTAATTTGATGTATATCATGATATACGTTTGTATTTGATATTTCGTAGATTCGGACTAGTGACCCTCAGTTTCTGGTACACCCTGTATTTAAAAATCGTTAAAAATATTTTTACGTTATTCCTTGGGGTTGGTTTAGTGGGAAATAATTTTATTTCATCATCGTAGGACCAACGGTTTGTCTGAAATCAATACTGGACAACTTACGAGATTCACCCTGTATATATATATATATATATATATATATATATATATGCGTTTTCTCCCTCAGCTAGTCATTTAATTTAATTTATTACTTTTTTAAGGTCTTTGTATTACATTTTTTAAATGTATGTAAAGTTATATTTATTTTCACAGGTAATAAACTAAATGTAAGTTTTGCAGAAAAAATTTATGAATGTTCGATGTAACACGTGTGTCAAAATCAACAATACCACGGCTCACGTATTTGAAAGGTTAGGAATTTGAATGATTAATTCAGCAATTAAACCTCCGAATCACAACTTCAAACCTCCAACCCTTCATCACCAATCTTGCCACAATATAATACTTCTGGTACAGTTTACACCTTTGTAACATCTGCCATTTCCTGCGTAGTTATTTTTAAAATATTTTGATTTGTTTTGAAACCAATCAAATAAATTACTGGATGTTATTTTCTGAGTTTATTTTTCCTAGACTTTAGTTTCGTCATCCAAATCTCAAGGTTCTTTCAGATTAACACTTTCAATGCTGCAAACATGTTTAAACATGGAAATTTGCATAAGTTTCTATGTTGAGAAAAAACCCCGATCGGAGTCCGCCGCAGCCAACGCGTTAATAACAAAATTTATAAAGCATTTAAATTCTTAAAAAATGAGGTTACTTACCTTGTCGTCATCAATCCACTAGTTTATATGATTACTAGTTTCGGGACTAGTTTTGTCCCATTATCAAATCTTGCTGTATCACAGAATAAAATACTGTCATCGTCTTGAGTTTAAAAACATTTCAACACTAAACACAAACTTGTACTGACACATAGAAACATTAAAAATTTAAAAATTTACAATAAAGTGTACACTTTATTTCCCATGTGTGGCCGGCCAAGGACGCAGTCTGGCCTCAGTCTGCTCTTGTCCTTGGCCGGCCACACATGGGAAATAAAGTGTACACTTATTGTAAATTTTAAATGTTTAATGTTTAATGTTGTGTGTGTGTGCTTGCAGCCGTGACATCGCGACTTCCTTGCCTGACAGTTTGAAGAATGTTTTCCCAGGGACCTAACTATTTTACCGCATCTGGAACACTTGTAAGATTGAATTTTTTTATTCGATTTGACAACTTTCATAACTCCATGCAGATCTTCAACATCCTCGGATCCGGAGTGATCTTGTCGTACTGCATCTCGTTACTTCTCTATAGCCACAGATTGCCAAATTCGCATCATCGCGTCTCCCAATGTAAGGTCTTTGTGGAGCTGCAATTGTGTGGAAAGATTTCTATTTGACAAACCTGAAATTAACTTAAGCAATAAAATATCTTTGTCAAAGTTACAACTTTCACATATCCATTCACATTTGTCAGCCAACTTATATAAATCATTAATGTAGCTGTCAACAGATTCGTTTTGCCCTTGTACTCTTTGGAGAAACTTAGTACGTTCATAAAACAGGTTCTTACGGACAGAAAAATAATCATTAAACGTTTTCTTTACCTGCTCATAAGTTTCTCTTTTATCAGGAGGCAGTCCAATGGATGTGAGTAGTGAGTCAGCTTCACCCCCTAAACAATATATAAGGCAGTTGACTTGTTGATCTTCTTCCTTTTTAAATAATCCCGATGCTGAACGATAAACTTCAAATCTACGCAGCCATTGAGACCATTTCGAGGGTTCACGTACATGAAAAGTATCAGGAGGTTTCAGATTAACACTACTACTGGTAACAACATTTGAAGTTGACTCTGTTGTCTTCTTTAAAAAATCTGTTAATGCCTTAGTCAAATTCTCAATATCTGACATAATTCTAATTAAGTTTTACACCGCTGCCACCATGTAGCGAGATTAATAAAATATAATATTGTAAAGCATAACATTATTTCAAGATACAGATCATAATCAAGAATACTCAAAACAATCACAGCCCAAACATAAACAAACAACACATGGTACAAACACTTTTGAAACAGATGTCACAATTTTACTAAATAAAAATTACTTTTTTTTGAAGCATTCCTCAGTTAAAACTGCTTGTCAGGACAAATCAAGTCAGAAATAATGGAACTAACAAAACTAATTAGACGGTAAAGTCTACACAGTATTGTTTCTCTTGATATGTCCTTTAACCATATTTTAAACTAAACATAAAACATGTTTCGAGGAACCCAAAATAGAAAAAGCTAAAGCTTTTTTGGCCCAGCTCAAGCCTCACTCTCTGAAAGTGAAGCTTTGGTTTCGGGTGGAAGCGCTGCAAGACCTCACTGCGATACCACTATCTCTCTCTCTCTTAGCGCATGGATTTTGTGAGTTCAAAATCACCCATGCTAAGCATGTTAACAGGATCACGATACTTTGACACATGGTCAGTACGTCTCGGGGAACACATACCTTAATGTAGTGTTTTGTAGTTTTTGAATTCTCTGAGCAGCATGGGTTGTGATGCTGCTTCCATAGGCTGGGTATTGATAGGGCCAATGACTGCATAAGATGGAGGATACCTTTTTCTTCTGGCAACGAAGTTCTGAATCTATACAGATATACAGACCCCTCATTCTACCATTGGCAATCTGAATATTGTGAGTCACAGGTCTGAAAATTAGAGGTCACTGTTTAAGACAAGTCCAAGACAATCTCTATGCGTATAAATGGTATGTGATACATGTTTATTGGTATTAGTGTTTTTTTGTCCAAAATTTGCTGACTAAAATTTTGCGACCCTGATTGTATGTGGGCAGGGTGTTTAGAAACTTTCAATTCAAACTTAACCGGGTTTTTATCTAGTTAAAAAAAAACAATCCTTATTATATAATTTTATCTTACTTTATTTTCTGTCTATTATATTCTTTTCAATAATCATTTATCTCAATACTCTCACATAAATAAATGTATTATGATATATTTTGTTGATGACAAAGAGTATTCTTAAACTTTTTGCATGTAAATTTATTAATAAACAAACAAACAAAAAATATTTTACAACTCATATTTTATACTTGGAGCTTTGTTTATTTAAAGCGTAAAGTAATTTTTATTTAACATGTGTATAACCTGGTGGTTTAGTGAACGTTTTCTTTTGTTTAATTTGATGTTTGTGTTTAAACTGTTTCAACAGTTTTGTTTCAGTTGGAGTAACCCCTGGATCACTAAATATTGGCAAAAATGGTTAAGTTACTTGCTACTTGCTCCCATCGGTTTCGAACCACTATTGGGTCTATTTTCGTGTCACTTAGACATGAAGCAATCTCCAAAAGTCATCATAAATATATAAACTCAACAGCCATTTTTGCTTATAACTGGTTAAAAATTGTACATCATTAATAAACAAAGATAGTTTTACCTCGCTCCCTGCACTGTCCATACATGCTACTTCAGAACTACTGAACCGAACCTCATTTTACCTATTTTAAGGCTGTTCCATATCCTTGATTTACTATCTTCACTCAACATCTAATATGGGAAAACAACATATATGGGTATTTTTATTTTGTAAGTTCTGTATCTAATTAAAAACCAAGTGTGTCTGTAAGATTTCAGTATCATTAATTAGTTAACTACTTTTTCAGGAGAATCTGAATATGCAATATGCTTGTGTAACCTGTTCTCAAGCACCAGGTTTTCTGTTGAAGGTCCCACTTGAACGTGAACAGGTAAGAAGCAATACTTTTGAGTAGAGACCAGGAGGAAAGGCGTGCGTTATCACTTCCGACTTTCTGACAAACAACTGACAAACTGACTGACATTACACAATTACATTTACGTTCATATGCTAATACAAGTTTAAGCATCTGAAAAATGATACATACTTCGTAATAAATTACGTATTACAATCACAACAAACATAGTAACACCAATGACCTGACTGTTGTCAAGCAATTGACAGCCCTCACTCCATGCAAAACACCACTTGACTTCTCTTGAAAGCAACAGTCATTTTACTGCAACACAGAACGCCGGAAAAGTGATAAGTGCTAACCACGCAGTGATTATGTACTGCAGTTTAAAAGCACAGTTATTCAAGACTTTAAAAAGTAAAGATTGGTTTTTATTCATAAAAGATATGGTACTTATGCATTATACTGACCACCACCTTTAACGGTGTTTTTCGAGTGTACCACCAAATTCAATTGAGGCTTGGGAATGAACTTCCTCCTGGGGTTGGAAGTTGGAATGCGATTGGCTAATCCCTGTGACAACAGAAGATCCAGCAAGACCTGAAGCTGTACTCAACCTCATTTGTTGCAAATGTACAGGTGGATGTGGGAACAGATGTGGCTGTCTAAAGGCAGGAATAATGAATAAATTTTACAAATGCCTCCTGAACTGTTGTTTAGAAATTAAAACCAGGTTTACATACCTTTCCCGTCTAATCAGTTCAAAATTGATCCTGACACCTACTATGACGACATGTTTAGAAATTCAAAATTCCATCTTCTGGTCACACAAAAACATCTATGATTCATTTCAGATTAATTTAAAGGGAAAAAATTAATTTACGGCAATTAACGAAAACAGGGCACTTATTTAGAGTTTTCGATAAGATCTCGAGAACCGTTACGACGGAGGCTTCGAGCAACCGGTCAGAGGTGAAAGTTGACTACGTACATAATCGAATCTTATTAAATGTTCTATAAAAATTAATATTTACATTTTTCTGGTATTCCTAATACCTTCCGAGTTATAGGGCACTAAAAGAAAGGGTTGTTTGATAAACCACACTAGCGCGGTACAATATGTCATTTCTATTAATACAATGTATTACAATTTTAACAATGGTTTGTATACAATTTTACATACTAAGGATGGTTGACGAGTTAAACTTCACAACTTTGTATAAAAGAAAGTATATTACAGAATGAAATTCATGAAAAAAAGAAAACTCCAGATTATCAGAGTCTTCAAAGTCTTCTTCGAGAGTGGAAGTGGCACCATTCAAGCATTCTCCATGGCAGTTGTGACAAATGCTTGGACACATTATTCCTGTCTCATTGTCGGAGTCTAATAGCCAGCCGGCTTGTGCGTATTTGTAATTTATATGAAGTATGTGTCAAATGTCGTGTAGTGTTATGTTGAAGTGTTTTATTGTTAACAAATTTTAAATTTTGACAAAATCTGAATGAATCATGGACGTTTTTGTGTGACCAGAAGATGGAATTTTGAATTCCGAAACATGTCGTCATAGTAGGTGTCAGGATCAATTTTGAACTGATTAGACGGGAAAGGTATGTAAACCTGGTTTTAATTTCTAAACAACAGTTCAGGAGGCATTTGTAAAATTTATTCATTATTCCTGCCTTTAGACAGCCACATCTGTTCCCACATTCACCTGTACATTTGCAACAAATGAGGTTGAGTACAGCTTCAGGTCTTGCTGGATCTTCTGTTGTCACAGGGATTAGCCAATCGCATTCCAACTTCCAACCCCAGGAGGAAGTTCATTCCCAAGCCTCAATTGAATTTGGTGGTACACTCGAAAAGCATGCTGTCTTGCTGCTCTTTCTATGGGCGGCAGAGCAGCAAGGTTGGGTACAGATTGGATGCAGATTTGGTAAAAGCATTGTAGCTGTGCATGTTAAGAGAGGTTTGCATCCTGGATGCATTGTACAATGCCAGGAATATTTTGTTACCAGCAGCAGCTTTAGCCTCACGAGAGGAACTTTGGCTGTTAAATATATCAGCAATACAACTTGGTTCTTGACCAATTTTAAACAGGAAAGTTTCCCTTTTCGATACGCAGCTAAAGTAGTATCGAATCCGCTGAACGCATGCACCAGAAGTATGTGTCCTTTATTCTAAAAGTTTGCAAACTTGAGTATACTCTACTTTGCCATGACTTAGTTTCACAAACAATATTATTTGTTCACTTGGAGTTAAGGCCATGAGGAGAACAATAAGGGTTTCAGTAAGGGGTGCATATATTACGTCACGCCTCCCTGGGGCACATCGTGACAGACCGTGACAATGGGGAGGGGGGTTAAGGGCCGTGTCATGCGACACGATTAATGGTGTTAAAGCTTGCGAAATTGTCAGTTACACTGAAAAATACCGTGCACCACAATCCAATACTTAATAATTAATAAGTGTGACGTGACGGGGGAGGGGGGAGTAATGAGCAGTGTGACACAGGGGGGCAGGGGGTCAAAAGGGGCTGAATATAGCGTGACATCGTAATTTATGCATGGCCCCTAAGATCTACATCTTCCCCGACTATTATACTTTGTCACAAGTGAAGGATTCATGAGTGCTATTGGGACAATCAATGTTTCAGCATCACATATTGTGTTTCTGCTAGGCAAAATATTATTACCAAGGAAACTATATAGTTTATATTGTAGAAATTGGATTATCAAATTTTGCCAGCTATAGGGGATATTGAAAAAAAAAAATGGTTGCACAACACAATAGAGGCCGGATCGGAACAATTCAAAGAACCTTTGTGATTCTTTCAGTTTATAACGAAATACCACAACGGTTACAACGGTACTACAAACAACCTTAAAAACTAAAACGTCTTATTTTGCATGAATTATCCTTCTTTTCATTAATAGTGAATACCAACAATACTGTTTTAACAATTTTGGTGAAATAAAACATTGGTTATCTACTTTAATTGGGACTATCGTGCGCTCCTCGAGAGTTTTAGAAAAAACGCTATCTTTTAGCGTCTTATAACTCGGTATCTATTAGGGTTACAACATAAATGTAAATAATAATTTTTGTTGCAAATTTAAACAGCTTTAATTATATACATAGTCTACCTTTTCCTCCGAAAAACGGTTATTGAGATATTAACGAAAAACCAAAAAAATATGCCCTGCTTTTGTTAATTGCCGATAGAGCTCGCCTCATATTCATGAGGACTTTTGGTATATTCATCGCTAGGTACCTATAAATCAATGTGCAAAGTCTCAAAACTTTCGGATTTTTTAGGAGGTTAAACCTTGTTTTTACTGGACTAATAACATTAAATTGAGTTACTAAATTTGAATCTTACTTAAAACAACAAACATAACAGTTGTTTAAAACAACAACCCTAACAGTTGTTTAAAACAACAAACCTAACAGTTGCTTAAAACAACAAACCTAACAGTTGTTTAAAACCATCCAGTAACTAAAATTATAACCTCAATGTAATCAAAATTGATAAATGAAAAATAGGACTTAAAATGTTTTCTCAAGCTCAAGTTGAAAATCTCCCAGGAAACCTGTATATCTCAGTAAATTTCCAATTAAAGGTGGTTAAATTTGGAATTTAATTCTCCAATATCTTAGAAAAATACTTCATTGTGGTTCCGATACTATCCTTTGGTCTGACGAGGAAATTCAGTTTCCTTATACTTTTTTTGGAAGCTTCAGGGAAGGTATTCAGGATTTTTCAAATTAAGAGATCCCACAGCTAACTTTTTGATCTGATATTTGAACTTAAGACTGAAAACATTTATAGAAGGACTTCTTTACTTTTATGACAAGATTTTCTAGGTGGATTCAAATTTTAAAAATCCCCTAATACTTTTCCACTATGGAGGCTAACTGTAAAATGTTGAATACAAAATCTCAAACCGGAGTGTAGGCATAGTTTTAATATATTTTCTTGATTTTCTCTTAATTCACTTAGCAGTCAGTAAGATAAGAATAGAGTTAAGTATTCTACCATTAGAATTGCATGGAGAGTCTTTTAACGTTTATTTCTGAATCGTTAATTTTCGGCTTCAGGGAAATGTATGAGAGATAAAAATGTATTTAATCATATTTTATTTGCATATTATTAAAAAAAAACTAATTAAAATAAACAATTTTAAATTTCATTTTGAAAAGTTAATGTAACATTTTGTTTTTTGTTTCCTTTTACATGACTACTTTATTTAGAATAAAGATACAAAATTAAAATGTGAGCAAGCCTAACTCTTAACACATTTTTAGGGATGGGAGGCCTTCAATTTTTAAGGTTTCATACCTGACCCATTTCATCTGGGTAGCATTTCGTACAGGTAAGAAATTCAAATCAGTCTAGCTGGTAATGCAGACCACCTCCTTACCCCCAGACACATCGAGGTTTCCCTACAAGTATTGCCTTTTCCTCTCCTGTCATTATTACATGCTACTACATCTACAAAAGGAAAGTCATGTTGTTCAGACCAAAAATATTATACTTTAAAGCATATTAACAATATTATTCATCAAAAATACAATATTAATTATTTGTAAGAAAATCACAATAGTCTGAAATTTTCACAATAAGTCATACTGAACATAATAACATGTGACAGTTTTCATCCACTTTGATTGAGCAGTTGGCAACTGAGATTATAGTGAAATACCCCCGTCGCAGCAAACCTGCGTACTCAGCGAATTTCCAATGCATATATGTAACTCACTACTACATAGAGCTATTTACCAAGTTTCACAAAAATACATCCATAAATACATGATATATAGCATTTTATTTATTCTCCATAAGAATAACATTAGGGTTGAGGACGCAGGTTTACTGCAACGAGGAAGATAAGTAATGTGTTTTTTGCAATTATCAATACAACTGAACCAGGTGAAGCTACATACCAAGTTCTCTTTGTAGGTTCATAATTAAGGGGGATATACAACTTTACTTATTCTCCATATGAATAACAAGGGGGCTGAGTATGCAGGTTTGCTGCTACGGGGACTATCAACAAAAAACTTGTTTTTTGTGCTAATATCAATATACCACAACTAGTTGAAGCCACATACCAAGTTTCATCAATATACATTCATAAATAATCGAGATATAGAATTTTATTTATTCTCCATAAGGATAACATTGGACAACGTACTGTGTTTAGCACTTTGAATATCTCTGCAACGGTTGGACGTAGAACAACGATTAAAACACCAAAATGTTTGTTTTGTTGAGCTAAACACATTAATAAACAGAAATGTGAAGTTTTTAGTAAAACTATCTGAGAAAAACCTAAAAACCTTTTTCCCATAAGATTAACATGGGACACGTTTTTTTTTTATTTTCTCTGTAACCACTTTACCTAGGTTAATGATTCAAAATACTAAACTATTTGTTTTTTTAAGCTCTATAAAATGGCTATAATCAAAATTGAGTGTTTTTAACATTTTGGGGTCAATTTTGCAAAAAAACGATTTTTGGAAAATTGTAAACCCCCATAAAACCCCCTTCCCATAGTGTGATCAATCTGATTTTCAAACTTAAAGTCATAAATGCTATTCTCCACATTTGTACCAAATTTTATCAAAATCGGGTGTTTCTTTCAAAAGTTATCGCGGTAACGGACACACACACACACACACACACACATATATATATATATATATATATATATAAATTTGAACGAATAGTGTTTTTGGCATCTGGGGACCTCAAAACGAAAAGTTATCATGGTCTCGGGCTTAAGTCTTACCATGCCACCTACGGTAATAGCTTCTTCCCTATAGGGGAAATTCGCTAAAACAAACCAATGTATGAAGGCATGGCCTTCCGCCAATGATAGGAGTTCAAACTCTTATGCTACTAAGTTGCACTGCTGATTCATTGTGAGCAATTAACTTAAAGTATGCATTAGCAACTTCTTAGGTCTGTACAGACTCAAAACAAAACCCATGTTTAAGTCTGATCAGACTTATAGGAAAAACTGTCTACACCAGACTCTCAATTATTATCTGATTTATCCAGCCCGATGATATGTATCTTTTTGGTACCTATGCATTATACCGACCACCAACTTTTAGGAGATCATTTCTGAGACTCCCAGAAGACAGCAACATCGTCAAGGAGGGATTGAAATGGATTTCCCCCATTAACTGCTATTGGTTCACACTTTTATTTGGTTAAAAATTACCCTGACTTTCCTGGAACAAAAAAGTTGATTTTCCTTCACTTTCTCTAACCAAAAAAGTTAATTTTCCCTGACTCGCGATTCGGAATGCACACTTTTTTCTAATTAGTTTTGATTTTCACACAGTAGTGCATTGTGTTTACGATTAAAATAAAAAATGTTCCCTGACTTGTATAAAATAGTAGGCATTTCCCCTGAATTTAGCCGTTTTTCCCTGACCTTTTTCAAATTCCCGGACTTTCCAGAAAGTGTGAACCATGGAGAATTGTCTAGAGAGGAAAACCAAACAAACTATATTGAACAAAAGTAGAGTCGTTTTATTATTTAGCCCACAACTTACAAGAATTTTGAATTATTCGTAACATTTCTGAGACTCCCAGATGACAGCAACATCGTTAAGGAGGGATTGAAATGGATTTCCGCCATTAACTGCTGTTATTGAATGCCGTATGTATTCTGCAAGGTAATAATCTAAATGATGGCGACTTGTACCCTGTGTTAAGTGGCGTAACTGATTTTTTTGGGCCCCCCTGCAAACTTATTTTCACCCCCCCCCCTCGCTCAAGCTCATTTAGATTTTGGGATAAGGTTGCTTGAGCCAGACGTTTCCTAACCTCCAGATACATAACGTCAGATCCAGCATTGTTTAGTTTTAGTGATTTAATAACGCCAAAAGGTTCTTATTTAATATATGTGAGGCGGAAAGGAAAAAGGGACCTCTTCGCAGCAATTTTTGATTTTGAGTTATTCATATTTTTGAATTCCTCATTTAATTCCTAAAAATTTGGCGCAAGTCCCATGAGTCTACGATTTTTTTTTGTTAAAGTTATAGGACTTTGAAAATACGTGAGAGAAAAGGGCCATTTTTGAGAAAAATCAATTTGAAAATTTCAAATAAGCATAAAACATATACTTTTCATATTTAAGCAACGATTTTGGTATCAAAAGAAAGCCCTAAATGTCGTCTGTAATGGGAATACCTATTTTTGTCTTAACTCGCAGTAGTTTTCAAGAAAATAATGTTTTTATCGAAGCATGTCGTGAAAAGTGATATTTCAGAAAAGGGACCTCTTCGCGGCCCTATGTTATTTCTCCATAACAAATCGCAAAACTCCCGAAAGCGACCTCTTGGCGGCATTTTCCGGTTTTTAGTTATAAAAATTGTTTAAATCAGCTTTAAAAAAGAAACATTTCAATGAAAAAATTATATTTCTATGGCTTTTTTTGTTCAACTTACGAACAACTGTATTACTATAACTGTACAACTGTAACTGATTCTCACAAGCAAACATATTAATAGTAAAAGAATTGTTATTAAAGGGGTTCAAGAAATTACATCAGAAAAGGAATTTGAATGCTGTTTAACTGAGATAACTGTTGAGGGTTTGTCTTTTGTATTAGTAGGTTTATATAGAACTCCTGAGTATAAATACAATGACCCTTTTTTAAACAAACTTGAAACTGCGTTAGACATATTGTCTGAGAAATATAAAAATATAATTTTAGCAGGTGATAGAAATATTAACGTTTTGAAACATGATTCTTTATACTATAGATTTTTAAGTACTATAAAAACGTATAATATGACTTATAAGGTAGATTTTCCCACAAGGGTAACTCATGAAACTGAATCAGCAATAGACAACTTTATTACTAATATGAATTCCATACAAATAAATGTAACAGGGATTATAACACATGTATCAGATCATGATGCCCAGCTTCTTGAGTTGGTGAATGTAAAAAGCAAAAAGAAAGAGGTGATAAAAAAGCCATGCAGGAAATTTACAGAAAATAACATGATGATGTTTTTAGGTGACCTAGGCTGTGAAACATGGTATGAGGTCTATCAATCTTCTGTAGACAGTAAATATGATGTTTTCATCTCCATTTTTAGTTATATTTTGAGGTAAATTTTCTAAAAACTATGAGTGTAGAAAAGGAGTATAGTGAGTGTAAATGGAATTCAAATGAAATAATTAAGAAAAAGAGTGAAATAACTGAGTTGGAAAATTTTTGTAGGGAGAGAAAAAACTTACATATGTGTAAAATGATTAAAGTAAAAAAAAAGAATTAGTGGAGTCGATAAGCAAAGTTAAACAAACATTTTATAATGACAAGCTAAAAAATGCTACCAATAAAACTAACGAAATACCACAACGGTTACAACGGTACTACAAACAACCTTGCGAGCTAAAACGTCTTATTTTGCATGAATTATCCTTCTTTTCATTGATACTGAATACCAACAATACTGTTTTAACAATTTCGGTGAAATAAAACATTGGATATCTACTTTAATTGGGACTATCGTGCGCTCCTCGAAAGTTTTAGAAAAAACGCTATCTTTTAGCATCTTATAACTCGGTAACTATTAGGATTACAAGGGAAAATTATATAATCATTTTTGTTGCAAATTTAATCATGTAGATAGTCAACTTTTACCTCCGACAAACGGTTCTCGAGATATTAACAAATAAAAAAAAGCCCTGTTTTTACTAATTGCCGCTAGAGCTCGCCTCATATTCATGAGGACTTTTAGTATATTCATCGCTAGGTACCTATATATATAAATCAATGTGCAAAGTTTCAAAACTTTCGGATTTTTTAGGAGGTTGGGTCATTGTTTTGAGATTTTGACTGGGCTATATACCATTTGTTGAAAGTTGGAGATTTAAACAAAAAATTTCTAGAGTCTACCATTTTCTATTAGCAATTAGCGTTTATAGTAGGCCTGCTTTTTTGTAATTGTAATACATTATTAGACAATTGGCAATAATTTTTAATTTGCATTCTTTGAGGGTACTAAACTCATCTAATAAGAAACAAAGTGTTACATTTCTGTAACATATTAGTATTTTGTATCTCATTTTAATCTGTTTCAGGAAGTGATTACAAACCAACGTAACATAATGTTGATGAACTTTGAAAAATTAAAATGCCGTGCTTGTTTTCGGATATTTAGTACGCGGTGAGTGTTATATTCTTTTCATTATTATACAAAATATTGTAAAGATAATATTTGAAATAAGTTAAAATTGTTAGAATCTGTAGAGTTTGAGCAACACATACCTGATTGTAACCCTTTAGAGCTAGCCTTTATTTTATTTTATCTTTAAATGTTGCTGTCTTCAAGTGTTAGGTGTGTACTCCAACAATCTTAATTTTAGTATCTATAATATTTGCATCTCTTTCTGTATTTTGTTCATCTTCAAATGCACAAAAAGGCTAGATGTTACTATCAGATGACCATTTTTGTTTCTGTAAATTCCCCTACTTGCAGCACCAGGAAAAGGCTGTACAGTAGCTCCCTCCCAACCAGCCATTGAAAATAGCTACTTTCGGCTCAGTGTGATGAAAAATATTTTTCATCACACTGTGCCAAAAATAAATATTTTCGATATCAGCTGAGGGTACCGAAATTGATCCTTTTCCACCCTAGTACTGTAAAATGGTGATTTTTGCCGCACTGTAATTAGATATTCTGACACCAGTAGCGCTAGTAGCCTTTTTTAAACCAACATTAGTGATGCATCCTAAATCACCTGATCTTATTCATTTAGTTAGCAGTTTAAATTGAAATGCAATATGTGCATTCAAAATCAGCTGTTCTTATCAATCTAATTATTAGATTAACGTACACCGAACACTATTGTTATCATTAACACTGATGTAATTGTTATGATAAACACTATTGTTGTCATTATGTTGTGATAAATATTACTAGCAAACCTGGTAAAAATGTCTAAAAAATATGTTTCATTATTATTATTACTTACAGTGTGATTAAAAATATCGTTCATAACTCAAAATAACTTGAAAACACAATCGCGTGCCAGAAAATACCACTTTCGGTACTAATAAAGAAATATACTGGTCTATACTGCAGGATAATGTTTTCTCCAACTACCAAATTCCCGATGGATAGAATGAGCAGTTGACAAGATTTATTAGAGCAAGATTATCATGCAAAAAGATTTGAATTGATGAAATTACATATAAGTGTCATAACGTATAAAAACAAATTAATAAAAGTTCAGGCCTGAATAGGTTAAAGGGAGTTGAAATTGTTGTTGAAATATGTTATAAATAAAACAGTTTATCTTTAGTCAATTTATTCTTGTTGTAAAATGATTTTCAGGGATCAAGTCGAAAAACATGAAAAATATCATCATAAGAAAGCTTTCCATCCCTGTAAGATTTGTGGAGAATTATTTTTAACACAATTTGATCTACAAAAACATAGCAGCCAAGAACATTTGGCAAAAAACCGAAGTATTTGTAAAGTCTGCTATCTGGATTTTTGTGACAGTCCAAGGTAAAGTTTCTCAACTAATATAATGAAGTGTTAAAACCTTTTTGATAGAACTAGTGTTGATGCATTGGTTTTAATTTAGTCAAATGAAAAAACATGTTTTTGAAGTTCTAGGTAAAGTGTTACTAGCTGGAATTTTTGTATCGATGTTTCATCACCTGTTTGTGATCAGGTATTTTTGTTAACATGACAGGAAATGGCCAACATTCATATTTTATTAACGGAACTACCAGAGGCTTAAATTTTCAATTCGCTTTAGTTTTGCTGTACTCATTTGCATTTCTTTGGATGGTAAGCAAGTTTGCCGTTTAATATTCTTTTCATGGTGAGCAGAATTAAATGCCATTTATTTCTCTCATTTACCTGTCTTCTCGTAGATGCATACATTTCTTCTTCCGTCCAGCACTATAACTGGGTCTGAACATTTACTAAGACATCAATATATATGTTCCTTCCACAACTCCTCCTCTACTACTGTTTGCCACTACAATCCTCTGTTCTCTATATATTTGTAGCGAGTGAAGTCAAGAAGTGAACATGTGATTTTGTGCTCCCTGGTATTTAAAAAAATAGGTGTGCAGTTGAATTTTTCTATAAATATGTGTGATTAACATTTGCTGAAACACATTTATAGATATGTAAACTGCAACTGAAGGAGGAAAGTTGTTTGTGAAATTCAGGAATAATTCTTGGAAGGAAGATCATCTGAGATAAGAATGGACATAGTCAAGGTTCCAGGCGCTCACCTTTGCACCAGCAGATAACCAGCTATGGCAACTCCAAGTCATAGTCCCAGTGTTTATAAACACTGAGTGTGAACAAACTGATATATTCTACTACTAACTGTGTCTTATAACTAAAGAATTGCAATATTAATTAATTTATTGCTACCTTTCAAGACTAAGTATTAGTGTTCATTCTTATATGCCATTGATGGATAGCTGAGTTCTCTAATTAATGAATAAAAGGTGTACATTAGTGAACTAATAAAATTAAACTTCTTGACAGTTTACATTTTTGATCATTTTAAATTTTTGACAGTTGTCCGAAATGACTAAATCTCAAGAAAGTTGTGATTTTAAAATCAATGTAGTATTGCCAAAGTTGGAGGTTATCCCTTTTGGCCTGGGAGAATAACTAATATCGCCCAGGAGAAGTACAAGGGCACTGTTAAATTTGAAGTTATTATTTGCTCAACAAATGAAACGGCCTTGATAAATAAAACATGTTGTGGCCTTGATATAACGACATTTGTCATTGTAAAGAAAACAAATTCAAATACTCACTAGATTCTGTTGCAAACAAACACTGAGACAGCTACAAAAAATCCGTAACAGAAATAGAAAAAATATGGGAAAAATTTACTAAGTTAAATACACCATCCCCATAGAATAATACAAAGAATGTGTTGAAAAACAAAAAGCATCTTACTTCAAGTCCGCCATTAATTCGTCAAAAATCTTTAGGTAAAATGTTTATTTCTCAATCAGCACAACCAGAAATGTCGTTAAATATAAACGACAGTGAAAAAAGGATACAGTCTACAAAACCTTGCTAATAAAGATTCCCTTATTAGTTTGTCACTACCAAACAATTAATGGGTTACGGATGACACAATCCTTTTGTACTATGACAGACCGACATAATTTGTTTTGTGCTCTGATGAAAGTGTATTGCTTATGAGTGCAGTAGTAACACAAGCAATCAAATGTTAAGGATGTTTGGCCGCTAGGCTAGACTGGTGGTGAGAAGCAGTAGTTCTACAAGTCGCCACCGCGCCGCTAGAAAGACAACTCGGCCAGTGCCGTGAGTGTGTGTCAGCGAGCACAGAATAGTAACGGAGAGGGCAACGGGCGTGGTAGGTGAAGCAACGTGAATATCAGTGGTGCCCCCATAGGTGGAGGGGAGGGTGGTGAGTCATTCTAGTCCCACGCGTCTTGAGAGCTGAAAGTCTGTAACCTGCCACCGTCACTCGGCTTGACGGCTACCCCTAAGGCAGCCACACACTACCAGACTTTTGCATGTACAAGACATCGGATCAAGCAGGGAGCAGGGCACAGGACACGAAGGTGGCAAAATTCTCTCCGAACTTCTTTCCGATCAAGACAGATTAGGACATCAGATTAAGCGCAAAAACCACCGAGCGGTGTAATGGCAGCGAATGGAGGGTACCACCCACTACCGAACCCCGAGCCAGATCCCGAACAAGACATTGGATTGATCTTTCTTCTAAAAACCACCTCAACACGCTCGCTACTCTGTCCGATGTCTGGTCCGAAGTCTTGTTCGATGTCTGGTTGTGTGCGCACCTTTTGCTCCGCAGTTTATGGTCATTTCAAAACACATCTTTTGCTCCGGGGATAGAGCAGGTAGAAATTTCTATTCTGTGCTCGCTGGTGTGTGTGTGTGTGATCTGGCTAGGGGGGAGAGGACCGCATTCTCCTCCTTTCTGCCCCTCCCCCCACATCTTTTTGTCTATTTGCTACTTCGTCGTCGGACCCGGCCTTGACCTTGAGCTCGTGCGTGAGGAGTGTACGTGGTGGCGCTGTGCATGTGAGCTTGTGTTAGTGATGGTGTTGTGCAGCTGGGCGGCCTACACTGCTCTGGAAGGCATTTTCCAAAAACCAAAAGAGCAATTCACAGGCCAAAACAAATTGTTACAAGATATGTTCATACTGACCCGCACAACCGCTGCTATTTTTCATCGTAGAAAATTGTATTAATCCATTTTTTATTTTTAAATCAAAATACAGTAGGACCCCGCTAGTCCGACCTCCGATGGACCGACTCCTCGCTTAGACCGACCATATCCTTATTGGCGTTTTGTTTACGTACCCGGTCGTCGCTCCGTTCATGTCGACGCTTGTTGATGACTCATCACTGGCGATGTAAGTCAGTAGACCAAGTTTTTGTAGTTTGTGTTATTGTTTAGTTATTTAGAGTGTGTCAAACTACATTATGTCAACTACAAAACGTAAACAAGTCACGCTCTCTTTAGCGGAGAAGCATTTGTTTGTAGTTTGTCAACATATGCTATGAATTGTATAGGCCTAACAGTCCATGTGGCAGTATGTTTAGTTTAAACTAGAGTTTTATTACGTTTTTATGTGAATAAATTTGTTCCTCTGATAATCAGACCTTTTTTGCGTTCCGATCATGCTCTCGGTCCCGTTGATGGCGGATTAGCAAGGTTCTACTGTATTCTAGTGATAATAACCTAAATTTATCCCACATAATTGCAAATTGTCATTGAAATTGGACCAACGGTTTTCATACTGAATTTCTCCTAACATTTGTCAAAATCTCTACTTTTAAGACTCATAACTCCCTGAATAGCTATTTGAACTATTTCATATATACATTATACAGTATATATATATATATATATATATATATATATATATATATATGTACAGGGTGTCACAAAAAAGTGTGATGGGCTATACAGGACCTAATTCTACATGCAAAAATAAGTCAAAATGAAGAATAACATTTTTTGGATTTCGGCTTAGTTTAGCCGTAATCCGCCATTTTGTTTTTTTTGGAAAATATTTATTATTTCAAAAACCCAATGAGATATTTTTACGAAACCTGGCAAAAGTGTTTACACTAAAGTAAGTAACATTTGTAAAAAAAAAATATTTTTTTACCTTTCCAAATTTCAAAATGGCGGCCATTTGAATTTTTTTATGCCACATTTCATGAAAACCGGTACCTAAATCAAAATTGTTCAAGACACAAAATTTTTTGTATTTATTATAACAAATCCAACAAAACAAAAGTGAATAAAATCGGTTCATAAATAAAGAAGCTGTGTTTATTTTAGTAATTTAGACTGAAATTACTTAATTACATTACATAAATTATTACATTACATTTAATAAATTTTAATATTAATAATAATCATTTGTTGTTTAAAACAATGGAATGAAGAGGATACACCACATGTAGGTAGGCACTTGCCCTTCATAGTAGGTGTTCAATGTGACCTCCATTGGCGATCACGCACTGCCGTAATCGTCGTCCCATTGACTCTCGTACCCGCTCCAACACTCCAGGCATTTCTCTTATCCTCCGACATCCATCTTCAATTCTCTCCCTCAGCTGTTCAACATTGTTTACAGGCGTTGCATACAGCATTGTTTTCAAATGTCCCCATACAAAGAAATCTATGGGATTCAAGTCGGGCGATCTTGCTGGCCATGCTATCGGGCCACCACGACCGATCCACTTATTTCTTTTTGATGGTCCAGGTAATTCCTTACTTCATTTCTGAAATGAGGAGGTGCACCGTCGTGCAAAAACCACATGTTTCGACGTGTGTTTAGGGGCACCTCTTCCATGGCATCATCTAAATCATTCTGAAGGAAGTGCAAATAGGTAAGTCCATTCAGCCTTGCTGGTAAAAACACTGGACCAATAAAATTATTCCCAATAATGCCCACCCAAACATTCAATGAAAAGTTATGCTGGAACCTCGACTGCACTATTGTATGAGGATTCTCGTCCGCCCATTGGTGGGTGTTATGGAAGTTCAAGATTCCATTTCGGTTAAACCCAGCTTCATCTGTAAAAAGTACTGAAGACAGGAACTGCGGACTCCTAGTACATTTATTTTCTATCTGTTGACTAAAATGCAGTCTGTTTGGGTAGTCCTCTTCTAAAAGAGCTTGAATCCGTTGGACATGGTAAGGATAAAGTAGAATGCTTTTCAAAATCCTCCATACCGTTGAGTGGTCAGCTCCCTCGGCAGATGCAATTCTTCTTGTGCTTGATGAAGGATCGTCTTCGACAGCTTGCAACACTCTTTCTTCCAATTCCAACGTTCTTGTTGTTCGAGGTCTACCTTGACCTAAAGGCGGAGTGGTAAATGAACCATACTGTGTGAGGCGGTCGTGCACTGTTAAGAACGTATTTTCACTATGCAGTCGGCGATTTGGAAAAAGTTCAGAGTACAAACGTCGAGCTAGCGCTCGATTACAATCTGACAGTCCATACATTAAGTGGATATCAGCTAGTTCCGCGTTTGTAAACTCTACTGGCATTATGAGCTAGTTACGTAAACGTCTAAGCAGCAATTGGATGTGAACAAAACAGCAATAATGTGTGGCAGGTCAACAATGGATTTGTTATAACAGCTGATTAAATGCATATCAGCTGTTAATGTGGAGTAAAAAGGAGAAATAAAATTAATCAAGATTGATTAGTAGATTGATTGCCTACCTACATGTGGTGTATCCTCTTCATTCCATTGTTTTAAACAACAAATGATTATTATTAATATTAAAATTTATTAAATGTAATGTAATAATTTATGTAATGTAATTAAGTAATTTCAGTCTAAATTACTAAAATAAACACAGCTTCTTTATTTATGAACCGATTTTATTCATTTTTGTTTTGTTGGATTTGTTATAATAAATATAAAAAATTTTGTGTCTTGAAAAACTTTGATTTAGGTACCGGTTTTCATGAAATTTGGCATAACAAAATTCAAATGGCCGCCATTTTGAAATTTGGAAAGGTAAAAAAATATTTTTTTTTTTACAAATGTTACTTACTATAGTGTAAACACTTTTGCCAAGTTTCGTAAAAATATCTCATTGGGTTTTTGAAATAATAAATATTTTCCCAAAAAAACAAAATGGCGGATTACGGCTAAACTATCCGAAATCCAAAAAAATGTTATTCTTAATTTTGACTTATTTTTGCATGTAGAATTAGGTCCTGTATAGCCCATCACACTTTTTTGTGACACCCTGTATATATATTGACTTCTAATTTTCATCCTAATATGAAAAAATAATATATTTAAAATTAATTTTTGACCAAACACCCTCAAAGTTCGTATAAATAGTCCATCTTCAAGATGACTTCGTCAAGCATATTCATCGGTCAAATTTGTCAGCATATTACTAAATAAAAAACAAAATCTGTCAAGCAAGAATAGAGAAATATAAATTATTTGTATTTTGACGCCATTACATTTCTTAAGGAAATTGTAAATAGAGAAGTTTGATTGATTGAAAGAATAATTTTAATTTTTAAATAGCGCACTGTATTTTGTTTTGTTTCAGTCTTTCAAGGCATTTGAGAGTCGCTCATGATATGATAGCGAATAAAACTCCCCAGAAGTTTGAGTGCATCTGTTGCCATAATGAATTTGGGAACAAAATCAAATTCATCCAACACATTAGAGACGATCACCAGAATCATGCTTTGGTAAGTATGTTTTACATAGTATATTAATGTATTGGGCCCGTTTCACAACGTCAAGGTACAGAACGTAAAGGTCCTATTTAAAATAATGCTTGGTTTCAGAACGGAAAGGTACATATCGTCAGTCTTAGTTATTTAAATGTAAAATGAGACAGTTTTCAAAACCTCCAGTTTCAAAGCGTAAAGGTATTATTATAAACCAATTTAAAAATGGAGGTTTTCAAAACGTAAAGATACAAAACGTCAAGGTAGTATTTGATATGACCGTAAACGCTGAAAGTGATTTCACTCCAAACCAAATCTAGATCCACTCCTTTCAAATAGCTTGTAAAAACATCTGTTCCACAACGTACAGATCGTAAAGGACAGGCAACCTCAAAACCGTTCTCGACTGCTGTGTCTCTCAGTTGCTGGCTGTATCACGGATCAGACTATACTTGACGTTCTGAAACTTTACGTTGTGTACTCCGCATCAGAACGAAAACATGGCTTACTGGTTTCAAATATGTTTTTGCCTCCAAGTAGACTGAAAGCGAGCGAGTTACTGACCTGGACGTTGTGAAACTTTACGTTTTGAAACTAGTGGTTTTACATACAATGAACTTATAGAACCTTTACGTTTTGTACTTTGACTTTCCGAAACAGCTAAATAAAACTCATTGTAAATTAGAACCTTGACATTTTGGACCTTGACGATTTGAAACAGCCAAATTACTAAATTTAAATAAAAGAGGACCTTGACGTTCCGTACCTGGAGGTTATGAAACGTTCCCAATGTATTCATCTCATCCTGTATTTTGAATCGTGGATTAGCAACACAATAGCAGTCTACAGTTTTACTATTTTGACTAGAATATTTAATCGATCCTAATATTTAATTAACACAAATAATATTTGAACCCTTCCTTCTCTATATTATTTAAGGTTTGAGTTTTATTAAATGCACATTCAATGTTTTGATGGAAGAAAACGGTATCATAACATAACTATGATAAAAGAAGAAAGGAGGAATAGATGATGCATTCTGTCTTTCGAAAATTAATCTTTATGCCCCAACCTTCTATATTGTGATTTTTGAAAGAAAGTGACTGGCAGAGCGGCCGCATGTGTAATTTGTAGTTCGTGTTTTTTTAAAAGATAACTATCAATATAAACTCATTGGAGTAAGATACAAAATATTTGGAACATGATCTAAAAACGTGTTTAACTGATTATTTAAATACGGTAATGTTTAATGGAAATTTCTAGCAAGGTGTTATACGTTTCCACGCGGTTATGAAATAAAATTTTTGTACATAACACAGTCACCATCTTCATGTACCTGTATTGTTTAATGATAAGTACTAAGTACTGCTATAATGTTATTGGGTATATTCCTGTTTTAGCATGTCAGTAAATTAATTAAACGTCAAAGTAATAGGTCTGCGTTTAGTAAAGAAATATATGGCTGATTGACTGACTAATTAACAATGACACAATTGTTGCAGGTTGTAAAAGCTTCCCAAGGTAAGGAAAATGGAACTCCAAAAACAAAATGTCCTCACTGCAGCTCCCACTTCAAAAACCCTAAATTGCGAGCAGTTCATGAAATCATATTTCATGAAACGCCTCCATACAGATGCTTTTGCAATGAAGCTTTCTTCACAAAAGCTACATGTGATGAACACACTTTGAAGCATACTAAGACTATGATGGAACACATGAAAGTAATAAAAAGCGCTCAAAGAAGTCTGTTGAAAGGAAAACGTTGAACCACACATGTTCATCAGTAGGGCTTTCAAAAAATAATGATTTAATTTATTTTATTTTCTCACTGGAAAGACAAATCAAAACGTGTTCTATAATTAAGAATTTGTACACTTAAATATTGTTCTTGCATGAAAATAATCTTAGAAACAAGTGAACTTGACCTGAGTAATACAGGGTGTTTCAGAATTCGTGTCAGATACTTTAGCGTATTGTTCCTGGATGCTTAGGAAGCTCATAAATAATAAGCATTTTTTTTAAATATGCGTAAGTGGCTGTCTGTCCGTCTGCATGTGTTTTAAAGAAAATAATTTTTAATTTCAAGTATGTTTAAGATAAAGCTTTGAAACTCTGTACATGGGTTTTAATTATCAATGTACATAAGTGGAATTTTTTTCAAAATTTGAACTTTTCAAAATTAAAAATGGCGGCAACTTTAAATTTTCAAACTCAAATATCTTAAAAATAGTTTATTTTACAAAATATTAACAAGAAGAACTTTCTTTTTTAAATTTTATTCTACATAATTACAGATAACTTGCATTCCAATTGGTTGATAAATAACGAAGTTATTCCCATTTGTGTGATTAATTACAACTACTATTAGAACAAGTGCTCTAATAGTAGTTGTAATTAATCACACAGGTGGGAATAACTTTGTTATTTATCAACCGATTGGAATGCAAGTTATCTGTAATTATGTAGAATAAAATTTAAAAAAGAAAGTTCTTCTTGTTAATTTTTTGTAAAATAAACTATTTTTAAGATATTTGAGTTTGAAAATTTAAAGTTGCCGCCATTTTGAATTTTGAAAAGTTAAAATTTTGAAAAAAAATTCCACTTATTAACATGGATAATTAGAACCCATATACAAAGTTTCAAAGCTTTATCTTAAACATACTTGAAATTAAAAATTATTTTCTTTAAAACCCATACAGACAGACAGACAGCCACTTACGCATATTAAAAAAAATGCTTATTATTTATGAGCTTACTAAGCATCCAGGAACAATACCCTAAAGTATCCGACACGAATTCTGAAACACCCTGTATATACCAGAAAAGTCATGAAAGGTAAGTAATGTAGCTAATTAGCTTAATAAGCTAATTGTAGTAATTAGCTGTAGCACCTAATCAAAAAAGGACCAGAAATAAGATTGGTTTCCAATGTCCTAGAATAAACTGAAAGTTAAGAAATACAATTTAACAAAGATCTCCTGCTACCCTGATATGTTTTACATAGAACTTTGTGCCATTTTTATTTTCAAGCCTTTAGGGTAATGTGAAAATAAATTAACTTGTGGCGTTTTCCTAAAGTAGGTTGTAATGGAAAAGAAGATGATATTGTGTTTCATTATCAAAACATGATTGTCCTATTCACAGTTATCTTAAAATTTGTGATTTGTTGACATACGTGTAGGGAAAAACCTTTTGTTTCTAGATTTAGTTATAGTTTTTCATGTTCAGAGTATTTTCGTATATGCTGTTTGTGTTACTGATGAAACATTGGAATCCAAACCCCAGCAATTTTGTTTAAATTATGATTAGGATCGTGAACGAACTATAAGACTCGTATTTTTGACTGATTTGTATGCTAAAACTCAACTCAAAGATTTAGTGCACTGATTGAAAATAAGGTGAATATTTCTGCCCAATCATTGGAAGATATGTGTGATTCGAATGATCCGAAACTAAGACCAGATCATTTCAAATCAGCCAATTTGGCAGTTAGACTACAGTCAAAGAGTCAACTAAACCAACTCACAAAAGAATCAAAGCATCAAATGAAGTAATGCTGGTATGCACATTATTGTTGGTATTACTACCACCAAGGACTCTTCCCCAGTACCTTTTGTTACCAACTTTGTGAAATTATTTAGTTACCGTAAATTACTAATCTTGAAAAATTGTGCATTTATCGTTATATCTTGTTATTTGTGTATTCTTCATACTAAAACATGTTTGATGGTGCTGAAAATCATGTCAGTTTTTCTGCCAAAACGGTGGAAGATATTCTTGATTCAAATTATATTTTATAGAACCATTGTTTTTAAAATATAATTTATCATTTGTGCATTCAGTTTCTAGTTGTTAAAAGAAGTTAAAAAGTGTTAAATTGATTTTTAACTCAGTGTTTCCTTGGTATAAATCTAATCTATTTGAAAATGCAAAAGCTTATTCCATGTTTTTATATGTATGTTTTACTTAAGATTTTATAAGTATTTCTTAGAGTCACACTTCTTTTTAATCCTTCTGTGAAGTGTGTTTGTTTAGTTCATATCTATCCATTCCTTTCAAAGTACTTTAAGAAAAGTATTCTGTGTTAATACTTAACACCTGAAAGTGTTCTTTACCTATATAGTTTACCTTAGGTAAGACGTGCTGTGATTTACTTGTACTCTTGTTATAAATATTTCCAAGTTATCGCCAACTGGAAGGATTTTGCACTTTTTGTTTCGGTACCTAATTTTTGTAAAACTTTTTGATAAAAAGTGTCTAAAGCGCATTTGTTCTTATTTTATAGCCTGGCCATCAAAAAGTTCAAAGAAGCAACATTTGGTTCATGTTTGGGTAATTGCAATCAAAATTGAACGGACCACTTTGATCTTGCACTGAAATTTGCTGGTTAAACACCTGAGAGATAATCGCAATTCCCCTAAAAGCCAATGGAGTTTCTAGAAATTTTAGAATTACCCTTAGAAGTTAACCATTAATATACCGTACACTGAAAAAGTAACCAGAGAAGTCATATTTGTATATATATATTAGACCACAACTGCACAACTGATCAACTACTTGACCCAATTAACCCTAGATAAGTGTCGGTATTCGACAGTACGTTATAGGTATTGCGATGCAATTTTTATACCGTGAGTAAAAAAACAACACATGGCATGTACGTCACAGTTACAAAAGTCATAAAAACAGTTGAATCAAAAATGAGTTAAAAATGTTGATAAATCAAGTGCTTATGTATCGAATTGGATTGAATACCAGCAGGCACTAGAACCCATAAAAGCCCATTGAAAATTCATCTTGCTCTTAGTAGGTATTGTATGTAGATTTGACATTTTGCTAGTAATTTCTGAAATTCATAATAAATTATCGCAATATTTTAAAATATAAATAAACAAAAAGACAGAGGTACTATTGGCACAAATGTAAGTTAAGTTATAAAGCTATTTCAGATTTAAAAAACACTTACACGTAAAGTTTTTGTACAAAACCCACCTTACCTAGGATTGAATTTCTAAGAATTATTCCTGTAAATGCCAGTGTTAACTGCCTGATCTCAGAAGCATTGATAATGTATACAGAATAGATTACTCAAAGCTGGTTAATATTTGAAGCCAGTAAATGGACCAGCATCAGCCTAGTCTAGCGGCTTCTGGTCAAAACAAAATTCTATGGGCAAGAAAATCCAGGTTTATCCCTAACATAATTTCCATAAACACTGTTTTATCCCGCTAACCCTTTAATCTGTGAACATTAATATTTTTCCCACTAGTGTGCGGCATCAAGTCATTCTTTATTTGTCAATTTCCTATGGAAAAGTGAACTATTAGCATGACCTGCACGGTGAAACTTAAGTCCGGGACCATCATAGAAGTTCCTAACGTGACCCTGAATACGTTTTGGGGTGTCGTTTAAAATTATATATATATATGTTTGTTTGCACTCTAGGTGTCACATTTTTTGTCTCATTTACTTCAAATTTGGTAGGGACGTTCCTTTCTATAATCAGTTGGACAAGTTCGTTGGGCAAAACAATCGGGAAACTCAAACCCTCTTTTTTAGAGATTAACCTTTGAATTTTTGGGCCCAAAAAAGTTCAGAAAGTAAATTAGTGAGGCGAAAGTTTTAAGCCCTCTCTCTTCATTCTAGCATAAATACTTACCGAGTTATTAAAGGAATATATATATCGATTAAACACAGTACGTTGCATTATGAGGTTTTACATTAGAAAAGCCTGTTATTCATTTGTTGGTGTACTTTTATCATCCCCAGCAACCTTACGCCTACTTTCAAGCCTGACTGGACCTTCTCCTTTGCATTCCCAGCATTGCAGGTAAATGGAACCAGTAGCATCAGAACAGCCAAAAACATCTATGTATTTAGATTTTTATAAAAATTTTAATAAATGTATGTTTTTACAATGATTTTGATTTTTAAAAGTTGTTTATGTGGAAATTCACTTCTCTCATGTCAGCGTGCTTCGGGCGAAGTCGTTTACTTTTACCAACTGTCCTCTTTAAATTGTCAGATAGTATTCTTGAAACCCAACTCTAGAAATATACAATGATCGTATTGTAATAATGGTTATTTTAAACAAATTATTTATTATTTCCATGACTTTTTTTGGTTAAATGTTAATCCTTATGCACTCTGAAAAATGTTATAATATATTTAAGTCAATTAATTTTAACTTTTTATCAGCATTATATTGGTGTTTTATGCTGCATCTTATTTAAATCCCGTGGAGGGTCCTAAAAACCCCATTAATGGGATAAAAATCCCGGAATTGAAAACACTGGTTGCTATCGCTCCACCAGTAAGGTAACGAACTAGGTTTCTAGATAGGTATGTCGTGCTACAGATCGTAAGCTTGATCTATCTGTTCTGTATTCATAATCAAATGCCTGAATACATAGTAGTCATCCACTTACGCAAAAAAGTCTTAACTTCTGCCATAAGCGTAATTTCAGTACTGTATATTGATTGGAGGGGCAAAAATGGTCGTCATCGTGATTAATGTGACTTTTGATATATTACAACGATATGTCCTCCAAATTAACGGGGGGCAACTGCCCCCCCTTGCCACCCCCGAATTACGCCCATGCCTTCTGCTTCCTTCGATTAATAGATAAATGTGGGAGAGTGAAGTACATAACATTTCAGTATGAAGCCCAGTACAGTTTTGTACTTGTGATGAAATCATGCTGGGTGCTGGCCTCAGCTTTGATTTGATCAGTCTCATTCGACCTACTTGATAGTAGGCTAGGCGCGGATACAGAGGGGGGTTTTGGACGTCCTGACCCCGCTAAACCTTAGATCTTCAAAAATGTTACCTATTGATCACCGTAATAGTAATTTCATTTTAACAGTTGATTATATTTTGGAACACTTAACATCGTTTTAAGTATGCTTGAAGAAAAAATACTTCACTCTAAACATTAACAATTGAAAATATCAAAATAAAGCCTGGAAATGATTTGAATAGCTTCTTTGGTGAACGTACTAGGGGATGAAAAATATCCTTCAGTGAACACGTCATAGGGCAGGAAAGTAAACAAACAATGACTCGCAGGAAGTTTGGAATATTTTGCCCTGTCCTGTCTATTATTATACAGTTTGGTCGGGTTGCAACATGAATAGATGCTCAAATATAGTACCGAGGGTTTTGCATCCAAACCAATAATGTACAATTTCGACTTGTAGAGGTTGACTTATAGAAGTACGGCGACTTGACAGTTTCGAGTTATAGAGGTTTCTCAGCTAAAACTTTTGAGATAAAGAGGTGACGGCATTAGCCTAAAAATACTGCCAAACTTTTGAGTTATCGAGATGTTCCCCATCAAGATTGGGGAAGTGTCGACTTATAGAGAAGAAATAGCTTCATCATCATCATCATCAGCAGGGGTGGACATAGGTCCCAAGGCACATCAGCCACACCGGGCTTGTTGCGCACCCCCGAAAAAGAAATGAGAAGGTTTCAGTACTCCTCCAGGTTCAAGAGCCTGATGAACTGCATCATCCTATCGACGAGCTCCTCAGGAGGCAGGTATCCACCCCTGACCATAGATCCCAGAGTTGAAGCCCTTACCTCCCTAAGCTCATCGCAATCAAAGAGCAGATGATCTGCAGTCTCCTCGTACTGCCCACATTTTCTGCATGCAGGGTCACCATTGAAGACGCCCATCCGAGAGAGGTGTTTCCTTAGGTGACCATGGCCCGTAATCATACCTGTGATTCGCTTAATGTCCAGCCTGCTGAGACCCAGGAGCTTTCTGGTGACCTGCTGGGATGGTCCCTGGAAGTTGACCACCACTACCATAATGCCAGTGTGTACGGGCAAATGGTGTGTCACACATTTCTGTAATGTGTTTTATAAACTTTGACACAAACTGTGACTTACCACAACCTGATGGATCGGCCACAATGGCTGAGAATGGATGTTTCCACCTCAAGTCCATCTTGACTACTGACCACAAACTACAAGCTAATTATGCTAAAAGGAAATTTTGGGGAAAATAAATAAATTAACAACAATTAATCTCTGAATGTGACTATACGTATTGACTTTCAAAATCTATCAAAATTACAATATTTACATTTTTTTAATCTCCTTTTTCTTGCTTTACAAAAGATTTTTTCATTCTTCATACGAACTCCAACGGTGTGTTGCCAGACTGCGGGCTATGTTTGACCAGGCGAAGTCGCTCCCCGTATCCCTTGTTGTAGAACTCGATGTCTTGATCGTTAACTGCCGGGTTGAAGCATCTTGGTAGGTAGACTCTCAGTTAATAATAATCGTCTCCGACTTGCCCCTCCAAGATGGTGACTAGTGTCTCGCCAAACGGTTTGTCGACTCGCTCCAATGAACAGACAGGGTAGGCGCATTCTTCTCGCAGGTTCGCAATCCTGGTGTATGTCGTCGAGTTACCTTTGCATGAGTTCAGGGACGACTTGAGGTCCATGGTGCCGTGTTCGGATAACAGTGCTGTAGGTTGAAATTGTGGTTGTTTAGCTATCGGTATGAAGGCCGCCGTGGTAGTGTCGAGTTGCTCGGTCTTTACAACGTTAACGCTCGACATCTTTAAATGCGATGATGAATTTAGCACGTCTACTCGGAACAAAGGTCTAGCAAAGAATGACGCAGTCTGGAACCTTTCCTACCAGAATGGCACTCGACCGGTTTCTAGAAGGTTCGACGCGGTGGGTGATCCTACAGGTTTCGACGTGTCGATCTATTGTTCCGTTTCTCGGAACTGGACGCATCAGGTGTTCTATTTTTCTCATTCCTAGAATTCGTCACGGTGGGTTGTCTGACAGGTTCAAATCAAATCATCTTTATTCACAATATGTATACATAATACATGAGAATAGTGTCAAATTCCAAACTAAAGACTATGGACTACGAGTTATAAAACTCCTCAAATGAGTATAGTTGTTTTTCACATAGATAATTTTTTAACATTTTCTTAAATTTATTGATATTATTTTCAGTTTTTAACAAAACGGGAAGTTTACATAAGAATTTTGATCCAATATATGAAGGTTTTTTTTTCGTAAAATGTTAATCTATGGTGAGTGGGTATGATGGTACTTTTATTTTGAGTATTATATTGATGAGACCGATCATATTTCAGGGTTAAAGGATTTTGAACTGCTATTAATACCGTATCATAAATATATTGTCCATATACAGTTAATATTTTTAAAGTTTTGAAATGTTCTTTTGCAGAGTGATCAGGTTTCAAATTTAAAATTATTCTAACAGCTTTCTTTGTTTCTTCAAAATGTCATTTAAGTTTTATTTTTTTGTTGACCCATATAAAACCAAGCCAAATGAAATATGGGAATGAATATGGGCATGGTATATCATTTTTAACACACTTATATCAGTGCATAAAAATGACTTCCTGTGTAAAGCGTAAATTCCTGAGTTAATTTTAGAAAGAACTTTTTGCACATGACAATTCCAATTCAAATTCTCATCTATTTCCAACCCCAAAAATCTAGTAAACTTTTTGATTTTTATTACCCTAGAATTGATTGCAATTGTTCTTTCAATCTTTCTACTGCACTGAGCAGTCTTAAAGGAAACAAAATTTGTTTTTGATAAATTTAATTTCAATTTATGATTGTTAAAAAAGTCTATTATACTTGCCAATTCTACGAAAGATAAAATTTCAACATCGCCAGAAGTTTGTGCTGACACTTTCAGATTTGAATCATCTGCATACAACACCAAGTTGTCTTGTGGTATTTTTTGAAGAGTGTGCAATATCTTTTACATAGCAGACAAAGAGGAGTGGCCCTAAAACAGATCCCTGGGGGACTCCATGCGTTATTAATTTTAAATTTGATTTTTCTTTTGAAACTTTATTAAATTCCATATGACTTAATTCAACAAACTGAAATCTTCCCGACAGGTATGACTCGAACCACTTCAAGGCAGTTCTATGTACACCAAGAGTCTTTAGTTTATGTAAGAGTGTAGGATGATGGACGGTGTCAAATACTTTTGACAAATCCATGAAAATTCCTATACAAACTTCTCCCTTATCAACCGATTCAATAGTAGATTCAGCAAAGCCTACAGCAGCAGTAGTCACCGATTTATTAGAACGAAAACCATGTTGAACACTATCTATGAGATTGTTGTTTTCTAAATACTCCATAAGCTGATTATAAACAACCTTTTCAAACATCTTTGAGACTACCGGCAGTAAAGCTATGGGGCAATAATTTGAAGGATCTTTTGTGTCATTTTTTTTTATGGATGGGCATTACTTTGGAAATTTTTAGCTGATTAGGAAAAATTCCAGAGACAAAAGACGAATTTATCAGATGTGCTACTACTTTACTAAGTTCCCATTTTGCTGCTTTTATAATTGTAATTGGAATCTCATCATACTCACTTGAAAATTGCTTGAAAGAGAACTAATAACCTTTTCTACATCTTCTTGACACATGTGTCTAGATCTAAAACATGGGTTTACATCAAATTTTGGAGGTTCTATTGTTACATTGTTTTCTACATACAAATCATCATAACTATTGCTACTAACTTCCTGAGCAACATTAACAAAATAATTATTAAGTATATTACATACCTCTTTTGGGTTAGTGTATTCCTGGCCTTCAATATCTAATGACAAGTTTTCCATTGTTTTGGGCTTTTTAAAACCTACTTCAGAATTTATAATTTCCCGTAAAGTTTTTTGAATGTTGGTGGATTTTGATATTTTTTCTTTATAGTAAGCAATTTTTGAATTTGCCAGACCTTTTTTATACCTAAACAATTTTTCTTTTAAGAATTTTGATAAATGAGGATCCTTTGTTCTTCTGACACATTTATTAAGATTAATAATCTCTTGTCTTTCTTCTTTAAACTCATTAGTAATTCAACAGTTTTCCTGTTTTTAGTTGTAATAGTTTTTTGGGGAAAAGCTTGATCAAAATAATATTTGAAAGTCATAAAAAAACAGCCATACTTTTTATCTGATGAGGCCAAAAATACATCCAACCATGTTTCTTTCTTTACTAGGTTTTTAAACAGTGTAATATTGTCGTTTGTAAAACTTCTACGTTCATATGTAAAACTAGGGTTATTATTGTGGTCTATATTTTCACTTGTTAATTCCAAAATTTGACCATCATGGTCCGAGAGCATTGTAATTATTCCTTGTACAAACACAAAATTTCTTAAACAGTTTTTAACAAAGAAGTTATCTATTGCAGTTTTACTTCTGGCTGTGACTCTTGTAGGAAATGTGACCATATAACTCATATTTTGACTTTTCAACAGGTTTTTTAAAAGCGTATGATCATTGTTATCCACCAAAACATTAATATTTATATCCCCAGCCACTATAATAGAATTACACTTAGATGAAAGGTATTCCAAAAGTAGCGATAGTCTGTCCAAAAACTCTTTTATGTTGGAGGTGGGTGATCTGTATATTGCTATTAAAATAAATTTGACTTTGTTATGATTATACATACTGGCACAAAACTCGAACTGCTTATCATCTAAAATTTTATTTTGAAAAGATTGAGGGATGTTACACTTTAGAGGTTTTATTCCAGTTTTACTAAGTATCTTTACTCCACCTTTGTTAAATAGCTTTCTCGAATAATAGTTATCTATCTTATAGTTTTTTATATTTAGTCTGCTAACTTCATCTTCTTTCAGATCATGTTCAGTCAAGATCAACAAATCAGGATTTATTTCATTTAAAGTGATTTCCAACATATCAATTTTCGAGCTCAAATGTTCAATATTCTAGTGGAAAAAAATAATTTTAGCCTCCTTAGGTGAGTTTGAAAAATGTCTCAAGGCGCAATCATCGTCATCTTTTTTATTATAAAACTCGTCACCTTCAAAGTAATCATCATCTTCATCGGCTAACGGTCTCTTCTTATTATTGTTATTCATTGACTTCCCCGCTGTGACGCATGCCTCCTCCAACTCGCATCGGTGATGTCGCAATCCCACTCTATGTTAGACATGATCTCTTCGTAGCTGTTGCTGCTTCAAAATTCCAGACTGAACTGAGTGCGGGAGAGGCTCGGTGAAAGAGGCGGGTGGTTTTGGTGGGAAGGTTTTGGCGGGGAAGTTCTAGAGCACGTCGGTTAGACCAACATGTCTGAACGTGTCGATCTATTGTTCCGTTTCTCGGAACTGGGTGCAGGTGTTTTATTGTTATGTTGTTCTCCTAATTGGACCCGTCACTCAAAAAGCTTTTAACGAAGAAAGGATCCGAAAAGGACAAAGGATGACAGGTGATTGATGTATTGATGTTTACTACGACTAGTCATCACCAGACCCTGGGGGGGGGAGGAGTATAAACTTTGTCCATAGTATGTCATGTGGGTACTCAAATTGCGTGGCTTGGTTAGACGAACAAGAAGGTGTAATCAAAATTCAGATCCGATCGATGGTATTGCAGCAATAACGAAAAAAAAAAACTATTTTGAAGGACAATCCTAAATTACTTCTTTATTTATTGTGCAAAGTATGTCGAGTAGGTACCTACTCAAATTACACGGCTTGACAAGACGGACAAGAATAAAAAGAACAATTCAAATCGCACCAACAGTAAGGGAGTTATGTCGAAAAATTTGTTTACGGGGGGGGGGGGGGTTACACTATAGGATCATGAAAATAGAATAAAAAATGTATTTATGTGCATATGAGATGTGAAATTATGATTAATTGATTAAAATTATGATTAATTGGATTAGAATTATGATTAATTGATACAAAATTGGATTAATTGATAAAAAAATTCTTTGTTCTCAGGGGTTGGGGGGGACCACCTCTACCACCTTATTGCTCCTCATGTCCCAGAACTCTCTTTCCACCCCTACTTAAAGGAATTTGATTTATTTAGGTTCCATTGTAAAAACAAATTAAAAGGTCCTCATGTCCCATACAAAGATAAAGGCTTGGTTGAGATAGTAGCTTAGCTTCAGCTTTGTACGTTGTTGGGCCGTTGGGGGCTTGTGATCACATCTACAGGGGGTTTGCAGTTAGTAATTTAACAAAATTGGATACATTTACCCCTCCCTTTTACCATTATTGATTTAAGACAAAATGTTATAGAAAGTACAAACTGTGAAATATGTGGAACTGTTTGTTTAGTGCCTGCACTTTTTGAGACACTGCATAGCACATACAAAAATCAGTGTAATAAACTTACCTTGTGACAACAAAAATTCAAATTGCATATCATTATGTAAGTACATTTAAAATGTTTAGCTTAGGTGGATATCTGTTGTACTCTTTTTTCCAAAGAGTACTTTAAACCAATTTAGATGATCCGTTTGAAAATTGACCAATACACTTTCAACTCTTGATTCATTTGCTTTATGCATCTAGTTTTGTTATAAATGTTACCTGTTACCTGATATTAGCCAAGACCTGGAAAATATCTCTGTGTAGGTAAGGGATGAAATAAATAAATCATATTATTTTGTATAAACTTTTAAATCGAATCCATTTGGCACATTTCTATAATATTTACACGAATAAAACAGTCAAATGGTGATCTAATATTTCACAATTGAACATGTAACGACGAACAAAACAGGATCAGATAACAAACAGGAAGCAGACCATGGATTAGAATATTATTTTTGAGAGAAATCAAAATAAAAAAGAAATTCATACGCAACAATAAAGATTTTAATATTTTTCAGAGGCTGTATACAAAATACGAGGAAATAAAAATCATTGGAAATAATTCAGTCTTGTGACGAACATTAGTTGTTATATGTAAATGAACAACAGTTACGGTTGACTAGCATCGGTAAACTGTAGGTGGAAAATGAAATTATCTCAGCCCTCATCTCAAAACTGTCAGTTAAGGAAAGAATGTAAAAGGTCTATATTCCTTAAACTAGTGTTCAGTGGTGGAAGTATTATTTAATTTATAGCCAGATCATAGTAAAGACTGGCAGTTAGAATTCATATTTTTAGTTAATCACACACATGACATAGCAAGTGTGATCATCTTATCTCTGAATTTAGTTTTAAAATATGAAACGCACATTTAAAGTGAAATAGATAAGTTTGGTTATATTTAAACAGTTCTAATTATTTGATTGCTCACAATTACTGCATGATTTAAGTTACATGTTAAAATGAGAAAGTTAGAAAAATATATCTATAAATGGTTTAAGGTTTAGGAAAGTACATGCAATAAAAATTGATTAAGAAAAGTCAGTAATGTGATAAATGTTATTTGTAAATGATTTTGTATCTCTTTTTGCTTTAGCACCTATGTTTAGTGAAATGAATAAAACATTTTGTGGTAAAATCTGATATCATTTAGAAAAAAGATGACTCATGACTTTTTGAAAAATAAAATAACTAAACACCCGTTAAACGACACTGAATCCAACTGATCAGAGCACCATTACATGTTTAAAATATAATGTTAGATTGATGAAGGTGACGCTGAGTTTTTCACCTAGGTACTGTAAATCGGACTAATAATATTTACCATGTTAACCGTATAAAGGCTATCCATAAATGATAACACTGAATTGAACTTTGGGATTAAGAAGAGTACTTAAGTGTTTAGCATAATTTTACAATTAATTGGTTATGTGAAAAGGGAAGTAATTTGTGCAGTACTAGGTTTCTAAGGCTGCACTTCAAGTACCTAAGTATAACTTGAAAATCCTCAACAACAACCAAGAAAATCAAAACTAGGCCTGGAAATGTCAAAGATATAAAAGTGAGGGGTTTTAAAGGCTTGGCAATATTAAAATACTGTAGTGATTTAACAGACATTTTTATGGATAGCCTGAAAGTGAATAGGCACAGTTACTCTCGATATTGTCTGGAAAGAGCCGGGAAAATAGTGTTTATTCTTCACAAAAACTGCAAAGAAACACCTGTATTGATAGCTGTACATCGGGAATCTTATAACAATCAACATAAATGTTCTGTTTACATTTAAACACAATATTTACATATTATTTCAATAATAGTTGGTCTGCAGACATAGGCTAACACAGCATAGTCCAGCAGGAGATAATACAATATACATAAGCTGTAACAACAATAAGTAACAAAGAACTGTAACATGTAGAGATCACCACAGATACACCACATTTAACAACAACTCAACAGCTATAGTTTTGATTGTGTTGCATTCTTATAACAATTTGCAAAGAATTAATCCACATTAAAAGTAGGTTCGATTGTAATGAGATTAGCTTTGCTTTAGCTGTTAGTTTCAATGTAATACAATTATAAAAAACCTGTCTTAAGTAGAATTAATTCGCATATGAGTTCAGAAAACACAAATTTCAAGCCAGCGAACTAAACAATTGTAATCATATTTTATAACATGAGATGCTGTTAGCAATTATTGATTTACATGTTAAATGTTTAATTACAAATGTATTTCTGAGAAAACCTCTACCGAAAATTTTTACACTTATGCTTTGCTCATTTACAAGACTGTAAAAATATATCAAGGATGGTACAAAACCTCCTAGATACCCTCTTATAAGAGTTTAGATTTAGACTGATATATTTTTTAGTATTGTAAGATATATTTCATCACATTCTGTATGAAAAATAAAAAAGGCAACAAAACTACAGTTTTAAGATTTAAATTAAATACTATTTAAACCATATCAGAGTGTTATTGCAAAGAACCTTTTAATTTAGTTTAACTAAGTAGATGATCAGAATAGAGTCGACCCCACACCAAATTTGACAAGTGTCATGTGACAAAACATTGTGTAAGGCTGTATAAGCTGTGTCAGTTTTGGATTTGTTGTTTCGTGCCATTTGGCACGAAACTGCACATCTATTAGTGGATATCAGAATTGTAAATGTTGATGTTATTTTATGGCACCATATTTACCAACTGTAACGGCTATGAAACCCAATAAGTATTAAAATATAAACACCCCTTCGTTCAGACATACTAATTAGTTTAGATTTGTTTGTAATAAAAGTAGCATATTTATAAAAATACATGAAGGGTAGCATAGTGTAGATTATATTTTTCAAACATAAATGTAAAGTTTTATTGCTACCCGAATGAAACTGTTGGAATAATTATTTATACAGTTTTATGCAAAAGACAAACTTTAAGCAAACTAATAATATATCTATAGTTAATTTCTTTTTATTTATAAAAAAAGTCTTATTAAAAAAATAACATCCAACCATGATACAACTTATGTTTAGCTACAGGTTATCTGTGATAACAACTTCTTATAATAATTTAAGTAAGAAGGATGTGACAAAATTTATGTTATATAATATGTTAGGTCTTATCTCAAAAAGAAAAAAAGTTTTGTTTTGTTTTTAGAGGTTGACAGCCTTTTTTTGCTGTACTTTGGCCGTCCACATGGATTACAGATCTGAGTATGAAACGAATCAGAAAAACAAGGGGTGAGCTGTTACAGTACAAGTTATATATTACTGATATAATTAATTTATATATATATATAAAAAGGTCAAAAGAAACAAAAGAAGACCAAGCAAATTTAGCTGTATTAGATTATTGATGTCAAAAGATATAAAAAATTTAGCAAAGCTTACATTTTGTGATATGAGGGTGGGTGGGAGGAAAGCACTAAAAGAGGAATATTGAATTTTTTTTAGTTATTTTGGTGAATTTGTCAATGATTGGGACATTCATTATTTGGGTTCTCTCAGCTTCATTGAAAATCATAATAGTCCTTCATAGCAGGTAAGAACAATTGCAGAGGTTAAAATTATTGCACACAATAAAGTGTCAAATAGCAAATTAAAATTACCATTAAAACTTGGTAGAATTTTCATAAAATCTGGCCACATAATTTGATTAGCAGTTATTGTAGAATTAGCTCCTTACTAGAGTTAATTTGGATTTTAGATGTAAATAATATTTTACTAGATGGAATTTAACTAAGTTTGCAGGTTTGTTGTAAGCATTATATAAAAATGCATTTAATTATCTCGTGAAAGTTCACACTCAGAGTTAAAGGAATGAGTGTTTGAAGGACTTGGAACCTGGGAAGGCTTCCAGTGGATTAATATTAAATCCCTTTAAATGGTATTTTCTGAAGTTTTTATATTTTGTTCATGAATTATTCTGACACATTTTTGAAGCCTAATCTTGTATACTGTGTGTTCATCTGGTTGGGTTAATTTCATACTTAAAGAAAACTAAATAATTACACATCTCGCATGATGGCTACACTGAGTAATATAATTTTAGTAAAAAATAAATCCAATTATACTATTTACAATTGTATAGAATCTGTTAACTCTTGACACTTTTTTGTGGACATTCCAACCTTAACTACTCACAAAACTATGTCTCAAAAGCAAAGTCCTCGGGAATACAACTTCGTTAACAGTAACAGTTTTGATCCACTTTGCTATAAAAATATGAAATAGTAGTACATAATCAGTCAGTGCATGGGTCGGCACGAGGGGGCGTCACACTGCTATGGTGAAGTGGTGCGACTTCTTCTCCCTGGACCCTCGATGGATGTGGGGATGCCTATGCTGGGGCGTTTTGGAGCCCTTTTTATGGCTCTTATGGCACTTGAGTCCGTGGAACGATTCCATGTCGCACTCAGCCTCGCTGAGCTCGTGAGGGTCGGAGAACCCTGTTGGCGGGTCGAGTCGCGCCGCGAACGGCAAATGCCCACTCTCCTCTCGTCTGCAAATGATAAGGGGTGATGACAATAAATGGCAAATGCCCACTCTTCTCTCGTCTGCAAATGATAAGAGCCGAAGACGATAAACAGCAAATGCCCACTCTCCTATTGTCTGCAAATGATACAAGCCGAAGAAAAAAAATGGCAAATTCCTACTCTACTCTCATCTGCAATGATACAAGCCAATGACAATAAATTAAAAATTCCCACTCTCCTCGTGATGGTAAAAAAATATAAACTGTGTAGGGTAGTTGATATGTCAAAAAGCATTTCTAATGCACCCCTATTTTACAGAACCTACTTTACACTTGAATGATACAGTTTATTATCTTTTCATTTAGTATGATAGGGCTGAAAATTTTAATCAGACTTGATTAAAAGCAATTTTTTCAACTGTTACTTTTGATGTGTCATACGGTACCTTCTTTGATTCAAGTTTATCTACCACAACCTCTAGGGCTAATGTTTAACCTGATGTTAGCCATTGTGTTAGGTTATACATGATCTAGGTTGAGAGGTTTACCTGTTCCCTCCCAAAAGCTATAAGGCTTCTTTTTTACCTGACAAGATCACTAAGCTTACTTTTTAACTAATGAGCTCTTTAGCTTACATTTCACCTGACATGAGCTCTAAAGCTTACTTTTTACCTGACGTGTGCTCTAAACTGAGAAGTTCTTCTGTCAGGGACCGGCGAGGCTTCAGGTGACGTACTGGACTCTGGTCCTCCCCCATTGTATAGCATGCCTACAAAAAGTTCTAAATTAGGTATTGAGCTTACACCAATGTTTTACAGGAGTATTTATGAAATCACTTAGGGGATTTTAAGCTATAGTAGCAAAATTGTATTTAAAAATCTAGGATATCACGAAGTGAATATATTTGTCAGTAAAATCCACTCTAGTATTATCTACGATTTTAGATATTTTTTGATAAATATATTTTTGATATTTCCAAAGATTAACAAGTTAAGGAGACTTACTCTGGAGCGGGATTCTATCAGTTCTGCTGACTGCGAGATTGTGCTCGGACCACTGATCCGTGGTAGAGCCGGAATAATCAGATCCCGTACTTATACACTTGCCCCCACCCTTTGAGCTGCCTCTTAGTTTTGTGTAGTCGTCACGACAGAAATTCGTCTGTAAAAGACAATTACGAGATAAGGAGTCTCTGTCAGTCATCAATGGTTTTATTTTGCTTGGGCAGGAATGTATTTGACTAGACAGGTGTAAAGTATTGATGCCTTCCATTCAAAATCACCTGGAAAGTCTATTAGTTGTAATGGACTCATTACATTTCCTCTTATGTACATTCCAGTCCAAGCTCATAAATGACCAAATGCATAGAAGTGGTGGACTACAGGTAGTCTAACTACCAAGCAGTTTTATTCATACTACAACTACTACTAAGAGGCAACTTTTTAAAGAGCAGGGGGAATGTGACTTAACAGATAGTATAAAACAAAAATTTAAAGTAACATTCAATGTATTTCTGGGTCTAGTATGTACACCTCAAGCTAACCAACCAGGAACATATATTAAAGCTTAATATATTATAAAAGTTGGTTTTAAACTTGCAAAATAATACATGGATAAATAGTTTTATTTCCCTACCAAGTGGTATCAGTTTTGTCCTCTCTCTCCCTCCCTCTCTCTCTCTCTCTCTCTCTCTCTCCCTCCCCCTCTCTCTCTCTCTCTCTCTCTCTCTCTCTCTCTCTCTCTCTCTCTCTCTCTCTCTCTCTCTCTCTCTCTCTCTCTCTCTCTCTCTCTCTCTCTCTCTCTCTCTCTCTCTCTTTCTTAATTTAAAAACATGTAAATGCATCTTTATTTTTAATGTCACTCCTATAACAACAAAATATGTCTTGTTTTGAAATAAATTCTATTTTTTAGACAACGAAAATTAACTGTAGTGCTAATAAAACACTTCAATCAAAATTATAGACCAGCAATTTTCACTTACTTTATAACATATAGAATAAATTAGTTTACTTTATTGGAAAAATATTAGTAATATTAGCTTGGAAAATTTCATACAAATATTGCTATATATAGACTAATGTGAACAAATAATGCCAGAAGCGGCCACATACTTTTTTCCCTGTTAACCCTCTAACCTTTCTATTCACTGTTATATGTACAATATCAAGTATCGTATGCTATAGAAAGTCTTTTAGTCAACTATTTTTTTCAAACAAGCTCATCTAAATCCCGTCATTAGACATTGGTTTTAAGGTAAATCCTTTCTTTTCCCTCACAGTTAGGTGGCGACATATTCTAAATATTTTCAATCAGTCAATGTTGTTGAAATTTGTAATCTTGTTCCTCATTGTCTTTCTTGATCTCAAGTTTTTAATACAGCTGTCATGTATGATATTGTATGTCATGTGTTCGTTATGTATATTATTTGTTTTAAATAAACTTACTTCCACTATGAATTTTAGTAACCATACTGTGTAGTCATTTTAATCCTAACTATTATAAAGGAAAATCAATTATAAACGAGTTCGCACGCAGCACGCTGACGTGAGGGAAGTGAATTTCAACATAAAAACTTTTAAAACCCAAAATCAGTGTAAAAATATACATTTATTCCAATTTTTACTGAAACCTGAAAACATTGATTTTTTGGCTGTTCTGATGCTTCTGGTTTCATTTACCAGCAAATCTGGGAATACAATTTTGCGCATTATAATGTTAGGAGAAAGTCCATTCAGGCTTGAAAGTAGGCGCTAAGTTGCTGGGGATGATAAAAATACTCTAACAAAGGAATAGTAGGCTTTTCTAGTGTAAAACCCCCATAAGACAACGTACTGTGTTTAGTCTAAACACATTTTCTTTAATACCTCGGTAAATATTTATGCTAGAATGACGAGAGAGGGCTTACAACTTTCACCTCACTAATTCCCATCTTTTTACATGGATTAATTTTACATCCAGGGCTTTTCTGACCCTTTTTGGGCCCAAAAACTCAAAATTTGAAAGATTAATCCCCAAAAAGGGGTTTAGAGTTTCCCGATTGTTTTGCCAAACGAACTTGCCCAACTGATTAGAAAGGAACGTCCCTACCAAATTTGAAGTTAATCGGACAAAAAATGTGACCACTAGAGTGCAAACACACATATATATATATATATATATATATATATATATATAACATTTTGAACGACCCCCCAAAACGTGTTTAGGGGGTCACGTTAGGAACTTCTATGGTGGTCCCGGGCTTAAGTTTCACCGTGCGGGTCATTCCAAAGGAAATTCACTAATAACAAATATTAGCTCAACCTATATCCCACATTTGGATACAAATAAAGGGTAAAAAGGGAGAAATTATAGTTTATTGATTCTCCCGCCATAATAATACATTCAAATACCTTCCAACACAAGAAGGTATTCATGTTTGATTGGACAATACATTCCAATACCTTGGAATAACATTACAGTTAAAATATAAAATCCCAAATTTTACTGTAAGTAATTATTACAGAGTACAAAATTTGATTACTAACTTATTCATTTATTGCCCTATTTGTAATGGTGATAGTTAAAGAAAATTGTTTTTGGTATAAAACATATCTTCATATCTTCCAATCCCGAATGTTGTTCAGACATACGGGTTGTACAATTTAGATAAGGACCCAAAGCATTATAGACCCTTAACCTGCTATCAAAATAATTTGTGCCGTTTATGAGGAGTTTGAATTTGCAATGTTAATCAGCGTTTTTGGATAATGACCCTTAAAAAAATATGTAAAAAAACATTGTCTAAAGATATTGTGGAATAGTAAATGCATAACAAATTTCATCGAAATTGGGCTATATGTGTGGTCTCTATGTCTGTTCATATCCAGTTAGACACCACCACATGAAAACCACTTTTTCAAGTTCAGAGACCATTATTTCCATTAATAACTCAAATTTGAAAACATTGACAAAAAATACTTTCTCCATACACAAAATGTAGGGGCCAAATAAAAAATATCATTCTCAAACAATTTTATAAACACAATATAAAAACAAAACTACCTCTCATCATATATTACATTTTTTAACGAGCATGCATCCTCATGAAAAACTAAATTATTGTGAAAAAAACATTGTATATCCATTGAGAAATAGATAAATAAAAACTGAAAGACCAATGTAAAAAAATTAAGACACATGTACAATTTTTTTTTTAATTGTGTTTACTCTTTGAATTATTATTCTTGTCATATTTTTTGTTTTTGGTTGATATAAGATACCTAAATCAATCAGGTTAACTGAGGATCAACTACGGTATGCAAATGTTTTATATGTGTCAAGAATCTTTCACCTTGTACCAAGGAATGTTTATATTTTAATTTGTTCAACAGAAATGTTTTATAATACAAAACATTGTCAATGAGATAAAGATAAATAAAAGAAAAAGATACATAAAGAACTACCACATAATTTATTACCACTGATTTCTGTCGTACTTGTTGTAATAGCACCAACAAGCAAGACCAAAAATATACTTTAAGACATTACAGCTTTATTTTGATTTGAAAAAGGTAAACCACACATTTCCAAATTGCCCAAAGAGGTTAAAATCTGATTGGGTATTTTTACACAGTATTTTACATTTCATGTCATGAGTGAGAAAGAAGTGTTATGAATAAAGGTGAACTTACACTCTTGAGTTGCATGGTCTCCATTGCTGCCAGTCTGTGGTCGTGGTAGACGAAGCTCTGGATGTTGGTGGGGGAGGCGGAGGGGCGCTCTGTGCCTGCCACGTGAAACGTCGCGTACGGTGATATGTCGTCTGGGTATTCTATAGAAAGAAAATCATTTTACTTTACCAAGCGTTGTTGAAGGCATGACAAATAACATTGCATTAATTGGATGATTTTATAAAACCCCCAAAGATAGGGTACACTCCCTAAAATCCCTGTAGGATTGTTTCTTGGGTCTGTGTTTCAGGGTGTGGCTCTGTGAATTGTGCACAGTGTGCTTGTATTTCTGTGCTCATGAATAACCATGAGCCACAGAGAAGAAAGAATGAGCGCATTCAAATATTGAAATTTCAAGTTTACATTTAAGGTTTGGTATTTGTTTCAATTGCTAGAAAAAAATACTGGTTACAATTTTTATTTATTACTTTGACATGAATTATGACAGAAATTGAAGGTTCCTGGTTAACTTTTAAAATAAACTTTGACTAGCCACCATTGTCGTTAGGGAAGAGATAGCAATCTCTAGTTTCACCATTCGTCTAATTTTTTAAAGCTCTTTAAAATAAGAAATCACTCTGAGGGGGTTTACATTTAAAAATTTTGAGTTGCTGCCTAAAACCCAAAATTTTGGGGACACTCAAAAATGTCAGCAATGTCAAAGATACTACACATTACTTTACTATTACTACTCAAAGGATATTTGTTAAATTTACTAAATAAAAAATAATAGAGGGGAGTTTGAATTTTTACTACACCTGGTAGTTCTGTGAATATTTATTTGGTTCTTTGAGTTTTGAACACTGGTCTTGGGGTTAAGAGCAACCTAAGCAAAAGGGTAAATCAACCTGCAACCACACTTGAAATAGAGATACACATTATAACGGGCAACCTGCTTGAGAAAGCAATAATTGATGTTCAGACTGAAACGCACCTGTTGTGGAAAGCATTTTAAGCTAATAATAAAAATTGATTAAGAATCTGAGTCAAAACACTGTGATTAATCTAAATCTCTCATAACATATTTGTAGATTATTGTTCACCTGGGATCTGTTCAATGCAGTGCAGGTCTCGCACTGGCGTAGTCATGCCCTTATGGACGGCGGCATAGTATTGCTCTCTCTGAGCCAAGTTTTGCTTATTGTCCAGAGCTACCATTGCTTGGGCCTCTGTCTGATTTCTTAGTCCAATTTCTCTTTCGTTTTCTGAAAACAAGTAAATCTCGTTCAAGTGAATTTTTAGTTTGTCATTCAGGTCTTCAGACTAAAAAAACATAACTAGCAAAATAATGGCATTGGAAAAGTAAGGTTTGATATGTCTGAAAAGTAATGTCTTCACTGAGATGAGTTTGTTGGAAGGCTGCTTAGAATTTTAACGGTTACATTTGCAAGCCCCCAGATTGGCATATTTAGATTTTTTGGTTGATCAGGGTTATAATATGATTAAATAGAATCTGTTCTAGTGATCTCAATACTTGAATAAATTCTAGTGCATTACAACAAAGAAGAACAAATTTATTTCATTTTTCATTATTTGTTTGGCTACGTGGGAAGCGAAGAATGTGTTATGGTTTTGTTAGGGGTAAACTTCTCAATGCAAAAGTTATTGAACTTTACAAGTTGAGGTTAATAACTATATGTGGTTTCTTACTGTGACACACTGTGAACTGCACTATTGAAGGTATAGACAGTTACAATCCACTGCATTGCTTTTAGGGCTTAATGCTAGGAACATGCCATATGGGCCGGTTGCCTTCACAATTACCTATTCTAAATCAATTGCTACACTAAGCTCCGTTTACGGAAAATGATTGGACAACTCTAACAGTACTTGCTGAGACTACTGAAAACCTTTTGGCTTCGGTGACATTAGCTTGTTAGTTGACTTAGACAACCTATTTGGTTTTGCATTGTCAAATGAAGCTATTGGCTGAGAAAGTGGGGCTGACTTAGTAATCATTCTATGGTCTGTGTATGTAAGACAAAAATACATTTACTGGCCATTCCTTCAGCACATGTACTATCACTGTTATAGACTTTATCAAAGACAAGGCCTTTACATTTAGGTTCAATTCATTACAATTAAGGCACTTAAAAATGATACACATTACATTTGATGACACTTACTTATTTTATGGTTTGTATGTGTAGTCACTTAATGTAACATGCTGAGAACAATTAATCCATTATTGTAGAGAGTGAACATGGGCTAAGGAAAATCAGGGCCGTATTTCCCTAAGGGCGAGCGCCTGGGCCCACAGGCCACGAAAGTGGGACCCCAAGAGCCACTAGGGAGGACTTCGCGAGGCAGTGATTTAATTTTGTTCTGAAAAAAGTTGATTATTTCTCAACTGACAATTATCCAAATAATGTTATGTTGCAAAGGGTGTTTGTTCAAACTAAGTCTTAGATCCAAAGTAATTCACTAATGTTTATTATTTTGAATACCGCGTGTGCAGATTTGATAAATTTGCCTTAAACAGGAATAGGCCAGGTAAGATTTGAAATTTAAACTACTGCCGGTATTGTAGAGCGACTTATTTGCTGGGTATAAGTTTTAGATGTTGTATATTTGTAAATTTGCAATAGATGATCTTGTTCTTGAGAAATAATTTTTGAGCCTATCCTCTAATCCCATAAATTGTCAAATATCCACCATGCTTTGCCGTACACTTGGAAGTTACAGATTAAATAATAATTTCAAAGTCATAGTAATTAAATAATAGTATCAAAATTATAATTGGTTACGAAGGTCAGTTAACGTGTAGAACAGTTAGTCAGTTAGAGGTTTGAGGTTATCCTAGATGTGAAAATACAGTTAATAATAAAGATGACGATAGTAATGATATGATAGCTTGTAGCCTCTTTTTTTATTTTGTTTTTCCATATAAAATTTTGGATTTTATAGTAGTTTATGAAGTTAAAGATGTTTGTTTTTAATCAATTTATACTCAATACAATCAGCACTGCCCCAGTCTCGGTGAGGGTTACGGGATGTATGCTTATCTGTTGTTGCTAACACTGAATCCTCCGTTTACCCCCCACACCCTGTTTAAAATAACGTAGGAAGAGACGAGAGCCAATGATGAAGATCACGTAAACCATCACGTAAACTTAACATGAAAACAATGTACAAATTTCTACAATATAACTGACTTTTTACTACTTTTCCAAATATTTAAATCTCTTTGGGAAAATTTGTTTGTGTGATAATATAAAATGAATCTGCAAAAAAAGGATTTGTTAAAGTTTAAACATGTAAAAAGTTACCTTTGTATTAGTATTAAACCAGATTGATTAAAATCTTGATCATCCTGAGTATAGAAAATGATACTCTGCGTTGCCTTGACTTTGAACATATAATTAATGAATTGTCAGCCAAGAATGCAGTAAGAAGGAGATTTTACTGTCTATAGCCTACTGCATGAACTACTATTTTTTATAAAGTCTATCCAGCAGTATTTGGATAAACTATTTCTTTCATATACGCTATTTTTTATTATCTTTAGTACAATAATGTTTGTGGTAGAACAATTACGCGAGATTATTTTGTTAATTTATAAATTTGTATTGTTATTTTAACTAGTCATAATGTTTTCATTTTATATTAACTGAATATATTATTAGCTTATTGGATATAGGCTTAACAGAGCTTAGACCATACTAATTCTTGTAAGGAAAGTAAATACAACATTTTATTTTGCAAGTTTGTAAAGTTTTGATAAAAATAACAAATTGTTATTTATTTGTATATTTGGTGTATTTATTAAAGACTAAAATATTAAAAATAATAAGGTTATATTATGGAATAGAAAAAATAACTTTTGTATGTACATATACCTACATAAGTGCTCGTATTTATGTTAGGGGGGCCCATTTTCCTATTCGCCCGGGGCCCCAGAGGTCCTAAATACGGCCCTGAGGAAAATAATATATAAGGATGCATTTCCTTACTTCTCCTAATGCAGACAGTGATGGCTGCGATGAGCGAGAGGGCAGCCAGGAGACAGACGCAAAGAGGAACCAGGATGCCAGCCTCCATGTATCCTGGGGCTCCGTCTTCAGGGTAGCCCTTGACTGAGTCTGGGCCCAGGGTCACTGGGAACACGTCGCAGAATCAGTATCAGGATCAGAACACCCTTTAATCATGTGTCACGTAAGATACTAGAATCTAGAATCTTAAATAAACCTTTTTATGGCTTCAGTGTATCCACACATTTGATAGAGTTAGACAGGCCATTATCAGACAGTTTTTAAAGAGCAGTAAGTAACTGACTGTTGGATCATCTTGAAAAAAAAAAACAATTTACTCGGCAATGAACAGTATAGTTTTAGAAAAAAATAAATCCACCACTAGATAATAATAACTATCTCCACACAGGAGTTAAATATTGGAATATTACAAACATAAGAACAGCTAATTTTTCTTCTTTCAATATCAACAAATCAAACAACTTAATACATGTCATAAGGCAAATGTATTTCCAATCCTTAACTCATGGACATTTTTAAGAAAAAATATACTACTAATAAACTGCTTAGCAGATTTTGTACACATTCAAACTTGTAATTTCATTATGCTGGGGAATCTGTATCGAAAATTTGAAGATGTGCTGCTCTTTTTGAGGCTAGAGTAAATGACACACACGATAATTCACTCACATACAGTTAACTTAAAATCTGTAGTACATTACTAATAAGATTCTCTTTGCTTATTCAAGTATTAGTAGTGGATTTATCTATGTAGTAAAACAAACTTGCTTGGTAAAGAAACAAAACACAGAAATGTAAGGATATTACAAGGACTGGAGCATTAAGAAGACTTTTAGTCCAAATGTGGACCTAAAAATAACATTGAAGTTTTAAAACAGAACTCAATGTCCTGGTTGGTTAGGAAAGGTTAAAATTCATTGTATTCATATATAACAGTCTACCTCCAGTTATGGTGAGGGTTGTGGCGCGGTATTCAGCCACTGTAGTTCCAGCACTGTTGGTGGCTCTCACTTTAATAACATACTGCATACTGGGCCACAGACCAACTACTAGGAAGCTGTCCCTCACTTGGACGTCATTACCCACTGCAACAAAATCAATAAGCGTTCAGATTAACTGTTATTCGATTTTTCTATAGCCTTCTGAGATGAAAAAACTAAAAAAGGGGGAAGATGAGTGATTGAAAATGTCACTTGTGTTATGATTATTGATTAATCAACCCTCTGTACCATAGACATAATCTTTCCTGCCATAAGTGGTGTCACGTGGCATATGGAATGTTTTTGTATGTATATGGGCAATTTCACAACTGTCAGCATGACTTTGATAGGGTCACAAATTCTCTGGCTTTAAAATTATATTTTTATTTACAAGAAACTACATACTGATAGACAATAAATTGTTTAAAATGTTACGGCTAAGATTTGTCATTTGACTCAAATTCAGTCTTTAACATCAATAACTGGCCTTGAAGAATAGCTATATGAGTTATTAAAAAAAAAAGAATTCAACCCAAATCTCAAAATTAAGAAAGTAAATTGCAACAAATTAACTTTCTATATCTGAATTAAAAACTGGTTTAACACGTTTTCTGCAGTGTGCCTCAGGTATGGTTGCACCACTTTTGTGTGCTTAAAATCCACTGAAAGTGTACTGTGGTTATTCTTTTAGGAGACTGAGACTAATATAACCCAAGAAATGGAAGCAAAACACAGTATCTACTATAAGGTACTGCTATCTGATGGGAATAAATACAAACTAAATAGAAAACTGAGAGTCTCCGAGCAAAAATGGTCACACTCAAGGAGGGAATCATAGCATCTTTGAGCAGAGATAGCTGCAATGGACATGTTAAGACTGTCACCGTTTATAAGTAAAATTGTAGTCATATCAAGATTATTGTCCTACAACCACTTTAGATTGTAAAGTGATTCTTTACAATCTAAAAACACATTGTAAAACGGCTTTTTTCTGCGCTCGCTGCAACTTACTTTTTCTCTCACTGGAGTAATAAACAGCTGATTGGTCGTTGCTAACGCCAAGCTAACACAATTTGTTTATAACCTCAATCTCGTGAATTCAGCAAAGATGGATAAAAGTGAATTTTTTTATGATGTGTGGTATCAAAAATTGCAGTTATAGGAAAAGTTGTGTATGTAATTCAAGTGTAAAGCTTCTTTAATGGAAAATTACCGTGCGACACATAGCACATAGAAGAGTTTTCTCTCAAGCAATGAAGACCTACTCATGCTCTTAATACATAAATAACTACAGTAGAAACTCCCTAACACGACCCTCAATAGCACAACTTCCTTGATAACATGTGTATTTTTACAATCCCCGAGAGATGTTAAATGTACCTCTAGTATGACTATTATTGTTTTAAAAACCTTCATAGCACAGCTTTTTCCTAATTCAGATCGCAGTTCTAACCCTCTGTAGCATGTCTTTTTGTGACACCGAACCGTTATAGCACGACTTCAACCTCAGGAGTGTGTCGTTTTACATAATGGAACCTTTATAGCATGAGTTCAATTTTCCCTGTGCATAGTTGGCAAGGGGAGTGACTCATCAGAACGGATATTTGAAGGAAACAATTCCTTGGACTCAATTCTAAACATGAAAACCCCACTCCCACCCTTCCCGACCCTCATCAATCATCTGTGACAGGTTAGTCGCGCCCACTGTCAAACTGGTTCGTTCAATTACTTTTGTTACTGTAATCATAAATGTACTTTTTAAACAAACGTTTTAGCGAGAGATGATCCAAAATGCACTTGCTATAAAGGGGTTTTAGAGAAACCAGTAACCTTATAGCACAACTCTTAGTCTACATGACCTTGATAACACAAACCTCAATTAGAAGAGTACATCGATAACAAAACCGTTTCCCAAATCCCCTTGAGAGTCTTGCTATCACGGTTCTACTGTATTTCAGGTTTTATAAATATAATGACGGACTTTAATCTGACCAGTGATCCATTCGTGGTGGGAGCCCTCCCGATACTCCACGCTAAAGCTTGTGATAGGACAGCCATTGTCGTGCCACGCTTTCATGTGGAGGGTGATACTCGTGCTGTTGGGATCCAGGAACTCAGCATGCGATGGCTGGCTGGGCTTGTTGCCATCAGTCTTGGCCACGACGATGGGACTCGGAGCTCCACTGCCTACAGAGTTGAACGCCATAACCTGAAAGTAAGCGAGAAACTTATTTAAGAGATTACACAAGAGCTTGGAGCTTGATACATCATCTTATCTCACTGTTCATGATTTTTATGAAAACCAGTTTTGAAACAGAATGGTGATTGGGGTGACGCTATGGCGGTCTGGTCCCAAATGCGCCAAGCGATTCACTGGGTGCACCACATTTTAAAATTCCCCGCTAACAGATGTAATTTGTATTAAAAGGAGCTGTACTGTGTTACAACACAGCAGGACGCAGTTCTACAAGACGCCAACAGATAGCAGCACAATGCAGATAGCAGTTGATAGCCAGTGTGGCCACATACAGCGACCAAATTTAGCAAAAAGGCATGTTTGTAAACTCTGCAAAGGTGGGAATTTGAGGGAAGTTTTAGTACCAACTACACCATAGGAAATTACGTTGTTATGTCGAATTCTGCGACGAAAACACAGTCTACCTGCCATGACTGCGTGAGGCATACTGAGCTCATAATGGAACAGCTGCACAATGGGCGGCGCTACGTCCCTGCACATCTGTTACTGACAAAATAAAAATTCATTTTAATGTAAAAAAATCATGTATTTAGATCAAGATGGGTATTTCTTTTGTCTGGAATCTTTTGTTCTCGACCTTAAAATTGTCGTAATAACGGGTTAAAAGTGGGTCATGTTTAAAGTCCAAACATGTTGCTTTGCTGTTACCTGAACATGGTACTCTGTTCCGCACACCAGGCCAGTAAGCCGGTAGGAGGTGGAATCCCTGGGTACTGGCCTCTCCTCCCACTCCCCTGGCTCCTGCTGGCGATAGTTGATGATGAAGCCACGCACCGCACTACCACCCGTGTCTACGATACTCCACTGCAGGGATAGCCACGAGGTCCCTGTACTAGTGATCCCTACCACTGGAGCTGACGGTGGCACTGTAAACACCAAACAAGGTATGTACTAATAATAACTAAGAACTCAGAAATAATTTTCCTTATTTTAATGATTAAAGATTAAATATTTGTGGTTAGATGTTAGATTGCTGGATTATTAGGAAACCTCAACAGAGCCGCTAGGCACGTCTTCCACTTGGGAATATTGCGCAAGTCACCGGAAGGAGAGGTACTAACAGTGATGGAAAATATGGGACGGTATGGAATAGCCAATCAACCTTTTATAGGGCACACCCATGACTCCTGTGACAGCTGCTTTATCAGCTCTCAAACAGCTCCGCCCTTCTAGGCTGACTGACAATGTCCAACTGACCAAGGGGGACTCACAAGGGGGATGTTGATCAGCTAGGGACCACATCTTAGGTAAGGGAAAGGGAAGGGAAGCTTGTCATAATGGATAGCCAAAGGACTTAACCACATGTTTATGACATCTTCATTTGCTGTACCCAAAGTCAACCTCACAACTGGTATAAACAAGTCTGAATGTCATCCTGGTAAATATATGTGGTATTAGATTACTTGTCAATTAGACCTCTCATCCCGAAGAAATACCTCTAGGTGGTGCCAGGATTGAGAAGTTGAAAAGAAAGGAGGGGATTTTTGTTGTGGATAATCACCACATGCCCCCATTGTGCAGTCTCAGTGGGAAGTCCGAAGGTATTTTCCCCCCTTCCGAAAAAAAAATAAAAATACAAAAAGATTATTTGTCAATGGCTATTCCCTCTTTTTGCATTCAGCAGGCTACTGCAGTTTTGCCTAATGAGCTGTGTTTCACAATTAAACAGATTTGTTGTATCTACCAAACAAGAAAACACTAAAACAAATTCAACATCGACACAAATTGTTAAATATTATAGATGTATTAACAAAGTTGGGAGCCATCTACTACATGACATACAAAATGAAGGAATTGACATTGACAGGTAATCTATACTGCCACTTATACACTGCCTTGCAATTTCAGTGGCAAAACCCATGAACCAAAATCCCAGTTAAGCAGAGATGCGATAACTGCTGTTAGGCATCTCGCTAGTCTAATGGTTAGTATCTTGGACTTCAGTTCAAGGGGTCATGGGTTCAAATCCCGAGGTGTCCACAACAATTTGAAGGGGTTGGACTGCTTTCCCTAAAATAGTTTGTATGCTCTATTAACAAATATGCTGTTGATGTTGGAATAGAAAAAGAAGGAAAAATACCCCCGACGCAGCAAACCTGCATACTCAGTGAATTTCCAATGAATATATAACAAAACACATTAAAACACTTAACAGGATTCATAAGAAATATATTCACAAACAAGCAATATTAAAAAAATTAATTATTCTCTATAAGAATAACATTGGGAATGAGTACGCAGGTTTGCTGCAAAAAGGAACACAAAATAATGGGGTTTTATGCAAATATCAATAGAACTCACATAAGTGAAGTTACATACCAAGTTTCATCCATATACATTCATAAATAAGCGATATATAACATTTTAATTATTTTCCATAACAATAACATGGGGACCGAGTACCTAGGTTTGCTGATACGGGAACCATAGGTGAACTTTTTTTTGTGCAAACAACAATAAACCACAACAGATGAATCCATATACCAAATTTTGTAAGTTTATGTTCATAAATAAGCGAGATATACAATTTTTCTTTTTCTGCATAAGAATAAGATTAGACAATGTACTGTGTTTAGCACTTTCAATATCTCAGTAATCAATTGACCTAGAGCAATGATCAAAATACCAAACTGTTTGTTTTTTTAAGCTGAATTCAATGGTAAAAATTAAAATGTGATTTAAATAAAAATTACATAAAAAAACATTTTTGGGGTACAAAACCCCCAAAAACCCCCCTTCGAATGGTGCGATTTGTCTAGTTTTCAAACTCGTTCAAATAAATGGTACTTTACACATTTGTGCCAAATTTCATTAAGATCGGACCGTTTTTATGAGAGTTATCGTGCTTACTGACACATATATATATATACATATATAAATACCCCCGTTGCAGCAAACCTGCATACTCAGCGAATTTCAAATAAATATATAACATAACACATTAAGCCACTTAACAGGATTTATAAGAAATATATTCACAAACAAGCGATATTAAAAATACTAGTAAACCTGACGCGGCTTCGCTCGCGATCATCATTTATAAATATTGTGTTACCGTTACAAAGCCAACATGGCCTGCTGATTAACTGTGTTTACTCTATCCAGCTGATTGCTTAAAACTTATAGTAATTTCCCAATGTTAAGCTTATGGGGAAAAACTCAACTTTAAGGGGCCCCAGGGCCTCACTTAGAAATTATTTCTCTATAAAAAAAGTTTCCTGCACAACTTCACGTTAGGCTCGTTCCAGTGACACCAAAACATGAAAATCGGTTCAGTAGTTTAGGAGGAGTGATTGTCACAAAAAACCTGCTCGCCTATTAAATAAGTAATAGATTAATTATTCTCTATAAGAATAACATTGGGGATGAGTACGCAGGTTTGCTGCAAAAAGGAACACAAAATAATGGGTTTTTATGCAAATATCAATAGAACCCATATAAGTGAAGTTACATACCAAGTTTCATCCATATACATTCATAAATAAGCGATATATAACATTTTAATTATTTTCCATAAGAATAAATATGGGGACTGAGTACCTAGGTTTGCTGCTACGGGAACCATAGGCGAAAAATTTTTGTTGTACAAACTACAATAAACCACAACCAAATGAAGCCATATGCCAAATTTCGTCAGTTTATGTTCATAAATAAGCGAGATATACAATTTTTCTTTTTCTCCATAAGATTAAGATTAGACAACGTACTGTGTTTAGCACTTTCAATATCTCAGTAACCAATTGACGTAGAGCAATGGTCAAAATACCAAATTGTTTGTGTTTTTAAGCTGAACTCAATGGTGAAAATTAAAATTTGATTTAAATAAAAATTACATGTGAAACCCCCAAAAAACCCATTTTTGGGGTACAAAACCCCCAAAATCCCCTCTTTGGATCGTGCTATTCCTCTGGTTTTCGAACTTGTTCAAATAAATGGTACTTTACACATTTGTGCCAAATTTCATTAAGATTGGACCTTTTTACGAGAGTTATCTTGCTTACGGACACACACACACACACACACACACACACACACACACATATATATATAAATTTGAACGAATGGTGTTTTTGACATCTGGGGACCTCAAAATGAAAAGTTATCATGGCCTCGGGCTTAAGTCTTACCATGAGACCTACGGTAATAGCTTCTTCCCTATAGGGGAAGTTTGCTAAAAGAGTACATATCAAAGTTTTACCTAGACTCATCATTGAGTTTAACACCTATAATAGTGGACAAGCAAGTTAAAAGTTGGGCTGTAGCCAATAGCACGGTTGTACACTGTCACTGATGCCATTTTGCCATAGAAAAATATCACTCGAATATTATTCCCATCAGCTGGTGTGTAGTTTTAGTAATGCAGCACGTGTACTATTGGCTAGTCTTGGTTCATCCTGCAAGCCACGCCATCAACTAACAACTCTCTTGTCCGCTTGACTAGGAGCACCAAACCAACATTGACTTAAAATGATGTGCTAGCGCCGTCCTAACTTTTTCATTTTTTAAACTTATGAGTTGGAATGGACAAAATTGTGTTTTTGAATGGATTAATTGCGTATTTTAATTAAAATATTGTTTTTTTTCAGTTTAAAGAGTCGCATTGGCACACACACAGTAGACATAAGTAAAAAGTAGGAAAATCAGTGTTGACCATGTGCAACTCACAAATAATTAACCGATCCTGTCAACTTCCAAGCAAGCCTGCTACCGTTTATTTTACTTGGGCCCTCCCACCAACGTTACCACAGAGTGGTTAACTCATTGAGAGTTACACGACTGGTCAGTTTTGGTCGTGTGTGGGAATCCAACCCACGAACATCGTATCCACACCTGGCCAAGGTGTTTCCATGACGTAGCCATCTCAGCTAACAAGACCAAAGGCTTAGCGTTGTTATTTAGCTTTATCAGTCAGTCCGCCCCCCTAGCGGAGAGCCGTAGTTGCCTGCGGTCATTAGCTATCAATCATATCCCGTTATAGGCTATTGCGAATAAAATAAAATTACTCTTAATGGGTTAGTATTATATGTTGCAGTTAAATTCTGTAAATTTCCCTCCAGTTGAAGTACTCAAATTATGCTTATGCTCCCAGGACTAAATACAAAATAATTATTTATTTGTACAGTGTATTTTTTACCAAGTTAATTACCTAGGACATGAAGGTTGTACACAATCTGGTCCGAACCGTTGGCATTGGAAACAAAACAAGTGTAGTTGCCCTGATGCTGACGTTGGATCTCGGAGATCTCGAGGGAGCCCTCCTTGGTGATGGTGAAGCCATCGGAGTGGGGCGGCGAGCCATCAGGTCCAGTCCAGGAGTGCTTGGGTGATGGCTGCCCCACTGCCAGACACGGAAGCATCACCTTGCTGCGCCGTCGAGCTGTCATACGCTCTCCCCACGAGATTATGGCCGCTGGAACTGACGGGGGAAAATCATTCTTATTAGTCAATCTAAATCCTAATTTCAGTCATCTTCCCGATATTTTATACTTGGTAAAGAAACCACAAAAACCTATTTTTCACCACACTACGCTGTAATCATCTGTTTTCCGAACGTCATTTGAATACCAAAAGTAGAGTTTTTCCGCCCAAGGGCCGAAAGTCAGCTGATCTATTTAGCCAGTGTTGCCAACTTGTTTTCAAGCATACACGACGTTACCTGGTTAATACGTGCATACTATTTTGCGTTCTTTGGTTGAAACACTGGAACAAATAATAATAAAATTCAAAACATTGTATTATCGATGATTTGTTTATTAGTTAACTGTTTCGAAGTGACTACGTACACGTCCGACGTAAGCTGCTACCGCTTAGGTTACGTTAGGTTAGGTTAGGTTAGTTTAGGTTAGGTTAGGTTAGGAGGTTTTCGTTATGTGTCACTGGCTCTCAATCTGTATTAAAAATCACAGTAAAAGTAACGTACGGTGCATGATTTGGAACGGACGTGAACAGTAGCGGCTCACGTCGGACGTGTAGGTATCCTCTGCCTAACTGTTTTTAGTCCGAGATTGCATGAGGCCGCTGTGTTTTATGACCGATCACATTTAACCCGTTAATAATTGTAGTATGGTGAAAAATAGCGTTCACACCTCTGCCGAAAGGGTTTTGCATAGCCCTCAAACGTTTTTATGACCGAGACGACGATCTTGGGCCAGCAAAACCCCACTTTCGGCCCTTGGTGCGAAATATCCTATTAAACATGAATTTATGTATTGATGACTTATAATAGTGTTCAAGATTTGAACTTAATAAATGTAAAGAATAGCTTTTTTAGAATGGTATAGCTGTTTTTTTACAAGGTTCTGCTTATTTTCTTTTTGGGATCCTCAATCAGGATACTTCCATAACAAAGTCAGATTTAAAAAATGAAAACCTAACATTTGGGATTTAGGGGAAAAGTCTAGAGTGCTCTCATTATACTGTCTGAACTAAACAATTTATAGCAAAACTCATTTTATATGGTCAGTTGGATGTTTTCCAAACCCCCAAAAGGCACATATAGACGATAAGAGCTTTCAAATAACACATAAACAATTATTTAATACATAGTAGTTTTGCTGGTAGTCTGCTCACAAAAATTGCCTTATTAGCGAATTTTCTATGGAAAAATGAGCTATTAGCATGACCCGCACGTTGAAACTGAAGCCCGGGACCGCCATAGAAGTTCCTAACATGACCCCCTGAACAAGTTTTGGGGGGTTGTTAAAAATTATATATATATATATATATATATATTTTACTTTTGATAATATTGTAAAAATGATTAAACCCTTTTTTAGTTTCATAGTTTATTTTGACTATGTGTGTTTTTGCACTCTAGAGGTCACATTTCTTGTCCGATTTACTTACAATTTGGTAGGGTAATTCCTTTCTACAATAAGTTGGACATGTTTGTTAAGCAAAACAATCGGAAACTCTAACCCCCTTTTTTGGGATTTTAATTTTTAAAAATTTGGATCTTTTGAGCCCAAAAAGGCACAATGTAAAACTGACATTAAATTATAGGATGTTAAAATATGAACAATTTAAGCCCTCCCTCATCATTCTAGCACAAATACTTACCGAGTTATACAAGAAAATGTAAATTGACTAAACACAGTACGTTGTCATATAGATATTTGACATTGGATAAATATGATGTATTTTTATGATCCCTATTACTCCCATAGCAACTTTTGATCCTGATGGGTCCTCTCAAAATTAAAATATATACATATTTATATAGGTATATATATATATTATTTTTAAAAACATTATTAACGAGTACCCTTTTTTTGAAACATTTTTATTTTGACTGACTAGTTTCAACCATAATGGCCATCTTCAGAGTCACATAACCTCAACAAATTTTCTTTTATATTAATTACAAACATATGTTAAAAATAAATAATATATGATCACTAATTCTAAAATTGTGTATATAAATATAAAGGTAAAAATAAAATAAAATATTAATTTGTATATACTATATAAATTTACTTTCTCTGAGTTCTAATTTCATCAATTTTTTCAAAGATAGGGTGTTGTTGACTGACTTGCATAGTATTTAAAATATTTAGTGGATCTTTCTTATTATTTAAATATATATGCATCTCTTCTTTGACGTTAAGTTGTTTTTGCTGTTTTTCGTACTATAAAACTGATAAGTTTTCTTCTATGTTTTTATATTTATGCCCTGTATTAATTATGTGTTCTGCATAATTGGATCTCATAGTTGTGTTATTTCTTGACTTTAGGGCTTGTAAATGTTCTTTAAATCGAACTCTAAATTTTCGTCTTGTTTGGCCAATGTAATAGCTATCACATTCACTACATGTAATTCTATATATGCCAGACTTACTGTATTGATCTTCTTGAATATTTTCATTTTTTGTTACTTTAGAGTTGATAAGGTTAAATGCATTATTTTTTGTTTTATAACTTATTTTCATGTTTGAGTTTTTGAAAGTACGTCGTATCGCTTTTTCCATGTTTGAATTAAATGGAACGCACATATATTTGTTGTCATCATTCGTTGTAGTCATATTGTTTCTTTTTTGTTTTCTTATCTTCCGATTTATCATTCTTTCGATTGTCTTTTTCTTATACCCATTTTTTATAGCTAAATACTGTATTTTTTCTTTTTCCTTTTTGAAATTTGAGCTATTTAGTGGCAGGTTTATTAGTCTATGTACCAAAGAATGGAATACAGCCATTTTTTGGTGCCAGGGATGGTTAGAGTTAGATGGGATTATTATGTCAGTAGTGGTTGGTTTTCTATATATATCGAAAGAATGTTTGTTCTTATTTTTTGATATCTTAATGTCCAAGAAGTTTATGGTATCTTCTTCTATTTCTTCTGTAAATTTTATGGACTTATGTATTGAGTTGATATATGTTAATAAGGTTGTTGCTTCTTCTTTAGTGCCATCAAATAGACATATAACATCATCCACGTATCTATACCAATATATTATTTTGTCACGAAGAGGGTTTGAAACATTCATGATTTTTGATATTTCCATGTTGTGCATAAAAATATCAGCAAGGAGTCCTGACAATGGAGAACCCATAGGTAAACCGTCTTCTTGTAAATAGAAAGAATTATTGTAACTAAAATAGCTCTGTTTTAATGTTATTTCTGTTAATTTCATAACGTCTTCTGTTTCATTTTTTGTGATAATATTACTATTGGTTAAATCTCTTCTTAGTATTGTTAATGTTTCATTGTTGGGGATGTTTGAGTACATGTTATTCACGTCAAAAGATATAAGCAATGCATTTGGTGGGATGTCTATATTTTTTATTTTACTCACCAAATCGTATGTGTTCTTGATATTATATTCAATTTCCCACTTAATGCTATTATTTATTTTGTTATTTAGATATTTTGATAGCTTATATGTTGGGGAATTAATAAAATTAACAACAGGACGAATTGGAATATCTTGTTTGTGAGTTTTAGGTTGACCACGTAACTTAGGACTATTCGAATTTGTTGTTTTCAGTTGTTTCTTGATTTCTAGGGTCAAACTTCTGCATTTTGTTATAGCTTGGTTTATCGTTTTAGCAAAATTGTCAGTAGGGTCTTTAGTTAAAATCTTAAAGTTGTTATTCTTGATGAATGATTCAAACTTGTTGTTGTATTCATCTTTACTTATTACAACTACTGCGTTGCTTTTATCAGCCTTAGTTATCATTGAATTGTTCTCTTTTAACTTATTCGTTATGGAGTTCAAAATTGTTAGGTCTTGATTTGTTTTCTTAATTGTATCTTTCTTTATGGAAGTTAAGTTTAACTTATTTAATTCATGTGTAAATGTATACCTTATTGGATCTTGGATGTTGGTCTTAGTTTTCTTTATTGCTACTTCCATGTTTATTAAATCTTTTTCAATTACAACTGTCTTATGGTCTAGGTTAACGTTGTATTTTATTGATTTTCCCAGAAACGATGTCTCTTCACTCGTAAAATCAATAGAAGTGAGATTTTGTATTGCGGGATTGAAGTCTTTTTCAAATGAGTTGTTGGTATTCTTGGTTGTTTGTTTTTGGGAAGAAATCAGTGACTTTAGTTTCTTTTTATGCAAATCTTTCTTTTTTCGTATTATGGGTTCTATCCATTGTGATATCATTTGCTCGATTTCTTCGATACTTTCATTATGATATTTTGATTTTATTTCTTCAAATATCAATTGTTTGGAGTCATTCACTTTATGTAATTTTGAATATAGAAAATTGACTTCTTCTTTAAGCCAAATCTTTTTCGCAGTTTCAATGGTTCTTAAAGCAGCTTGAGTTCTTGATTTTGTACAAATTTGTACAAAGTTTGGCGTTATGCTGTCTAATAGGCATGTTTTATTAAAGTGGATGTCTTCCTTTATCTTTGCTATTTTCAACGTGAGGTATTTATAGGAATTAATCATTTTTTTTATAAAGAGATTTAACCAATAGTAATATTATCACAAAAAATGAAACAGAAGACGTTATGAAATTAACAGAAATAACATTAAAACAGAGCTATTTTAGTTACAATAATTCTTTCTATTTACAAGAAGACGGTTTACCTATGGGTTCTCCATTGTCAGGACTCCTTGCTGATATTTTTATGCACAACATGGAAATATCAAAAATCATGAATGTTTCAAACCCTCTTCGTGACAAAATAATATATTGGTATAGATACATGGATGATGTTATATGTCTATTTGATGGCACTAAAGAAGAAGCAACAACCTTATTAACATATATCAACTCAATACATAAGTCCATAAAATTTACAGAAGAAATAGAAGAAGATACCATAAACTTCTTGGACATTAAGATATCAAAAAATAAGAACAAACATTCTTTCGATATATATAGAAAACCAACCACTACTGACATAATAATCCCATCTAACTCTAACCATCCCTGGCACCAAAAAATGGCTGTATTCCATTCTTTGGTACATAGACTAATAAACCTGCCACTAAATAGCTCAAATTTCAAAAAGGAAAAAGAAAAAATACAGTATTTAGCTATAAAAAATGGGTATAAGAAAAAGACAATCGAAAGAATGATAAATCGGAAGATAAGAAAACAAAAAAGAAACAATATGACTACAACGAATGATGACAACAAATATATGTGCGTTCCATTTAATTCAAACATGGAAAAAGCGATACGACGTACTTTCAAAAACTCAAACATGAAAATAAGTTATAAAACAAAAAATAATACATTTAACCTTATCAACTCTAAAGTAACAAAAAATGAAAATATTCAAGAAGATCAATACAGTAAGTCTGGCATATATAGAATTACATGTAGTGAATGTGATAGCTATTACATTGGCCAAACAAGACGAAACTTTAGAGTTCGATTTAAAGAACATTTACAAGCCCTAAAGTCAAGAAATAACACAACTATGAGATCCAATTATGCAGAACACATAATTAATACAGGGCATAAATATAAAAACATAGAAGAAAACTTATCAGTTTTATAGTACGAAAAACAGCAAGAACAACTTAACGTCAAAGAAGAGATGCATATATATTTAAATAATAAGAAAGATCCACTAAATATTTTAAATACTATGCAAGTCAGTCAACAACACCCTATCTTTGAAAAAATTGATGAAATTAGAACTCAGAGAAAGTAAATTTATATAGTATATAAAAATTAATATTTTATTTTATTTTTACCTTTATATTTATATACACAATTTTAGAATTAGTGATCATATATTATTTATTTTTAACATATGTTTGTAATTAATATAAAAGAAAATTTGTTGAGGTTATGTGACTCTGAAGATGGCCATTATGGTTGAAACTAGTCAGTCAAAATAAAAATGTTTCAAAAAAAGGGTACTCGTTAATAATGTTTTTAAAAATAATAATATTAGTAGCCCTAATATACAAGTCAAGCAATATATATATATATATACATTCATCTGCGCCCGGTAAGTCAGTCACCGCGCTGGTATTTTACATGGTGTGGCAGTCATCTGCCCGAAAGCCAAGTCAGCCCTCCCGAAAGGCAGTCAGGTACGGCTTGCCGTGCATCCTTTACATACCGAGACAGCTTACTGGTGCTGCTATAGTGTGCCGGTATGTTGAACTACTTGTCACATTTGCGCACAGTCGAGTAGTGGAAACTAGTTTTTAACTGACGTGTGACTGTCAAATACAAAATTCAGTACTTGGATTTTAATCCCGTCGGACACGCATTCAATTATTTTGTTAATAATTTTACAAAAAGTATAAAATACTAAAATCATAACTTTAATTAGCTAGGAGTGGTTTTGTAGTATAGCTTTATAATTGTAAGTTACTTATATCTAAAAGCAAGTTATCTCCGTTTTTTTATAATTTTTGTACGAAGCAAGATACAAATGTATGAATTTGCTTATCCTTGCAATAAAAGGTTTTATAATTTTACTGTACTCTTTAACTAAAATTACCTTATAATGAACAACGAAAAGAGGTCAGTAAAAATTAGGCACTTATATTAAGTTTAAGTTTTTACCCTTTATATCTTTATATCTATTAAAAAGTATTTTGTATTTTTGTATTATTTATATTTATTCTTCCTCAAAAAAGGACAAAAAACCTCAAAACCGACCCAAATGGATAGTGCAGATTTCACTTTGCATATTTATTTTATTTTCCCCTCCATTTGTTCTTAAAATCGCCATCATTTTTATTACACATTTTCCAATTTAAGTTTAATTTAAGGGACAGAAGTGTAGGTATGTTGGGACTTCCCTTTCTGTAGACAACCTTTGCACAATCTAACATAAAACACACTCTATAAGACCGCTGAAATTGTTAATGACATACAATTCAATGATAATAAACTCTTCGATACTATAAAACATATGAGGAAAGTATACCACGGATGGCAAGGCCTAACAGAACTCTGTAGTTGAAAGTTTGTGACATATTTAAAATTATTATTAGTCAATCTAGTAGACTGGGGCATAGTGGTTAATTTAACCTTCTTTTTTTATAAAACCAGTTCCGTTCAATTTATAGTACTGACAAATATCAAACTATGTTATAAATTTAAGATTTACTTTACGACAGTTCCTAACTTGAATGCATTCCGTCAATCTAGGGCAATCCGTGACATCTTCGGGCAATCTAGTGCTGCTTCAATTTAGGAACTATGTGAGGAAAATCTAACATTTTTAGTGTTGATGACATTTCAGCAATAGGAAAGAAATTGTTATTAAACTAGGCCTACTATATATCTTATTATTAGTATATATCTTATATACTAATACGCTGAGCCGATTTTTGTTAAGAGTACATTTCCGTTATTTCTGAGCCTATTTTGACGATTGAGGTTTCAACATAGCCTATTTGCCCTGATAACTAGTTGTGCAAAAAGGTTTTATTTTTTGACATTTTCAATCTGAAGGGCACGGGCCGGTTTCAAAGTTTGTTTTTCGCCCTTAAGATAAAAATAAAGAATAATGTATTTGAATTGCAGCCGTTAATACGTTATGGACAAATCAAAAAATCAAAATCAAAATCAAATAATTCTTTATTCGTCAACTGTACAATTGTTACAGATGAATAGTGTCAAAATCGTTTATTAGATTATTAGTAATACCAGATGTTACAAGTAAGGAATTTATCGATAGAAATCAAATAAGTTTTGTTTCTACATCACTTTGAGCAGTGAAATGTTGTATGCAGTGGAGATATCTAAATTTAATTTGTGTTGATATTTGTTTATCTTTCTGTCTTGTTAAGAGCCATTTTTAACTGAATTTCACAAAAATTACTGTACTGAATTAAATAAAACATTTTACCTATCGTCGTTTGGGGCATGACACGTTTAGGCTGTTTTAAATCATCGTACGTCATTAGGGTTATGCCGCCGCCCCTTGGTCTGTCAGTGCTCCAAAGTAGGTCTTATGGGTACAGGTTACTTAACCTTTAATTATAGAATGCACAAATTTGTTCTAATGAGTTAATTATATTTTACCACAGAACGGAGGAAACACGTCTGCTTCACTATTCTACAACGGTATACTAAACCATATAACGGCACGCAATAACATATATGACGGTACGGAACACATAAGCCCATAGAAGATGCAACATGGATTAAGGTGACCAGATCCGTTGAAGCCTAAATTGGGGTATCAATTATAATACCGGATAAACAGTGCCGTGGATGGGTCCTACACAAACAAAATTTGGTCCGGGGGCCCTCCTAGAAGATTTCAGAAAATTAGATACCAAATTGTGAGTTTTGGTCCAAATATTACTCAGTGTCGTAAACAATAGGTTTTTCAATCACATTCATAAAATTGTACAACTATTGTTTTTATACGAAAGAGGCTGTCACTAACGTTGGAATTACTTTAATCTTATTATGAAACTGAACACAATTAAACACAGTCAGGGCCTGATTAAGATGTGTGTCACCCATAGGCTTGAGTTGATTTGGCACCCACCCTAGACTCTTGGGGGGGGTTGTTGAAATGACTCCATGAACGAATGTCTGAACCCTGAACGCGGCCCAAGGTAACTTCATTTTGTGGATGCGTTAAGCGTTAAGGGTATACCAGCGTCAGGTAGCTTTGTCTCTTATCAATGTAGAGTTCCATCTCTTTCTAACCAATGAGTGGTTGCCTAAACTCAGCGGCACCTCTGGAATCCCCTTAAAGCAAATTATCTGATCTAAAGGGTCCTATAGGTTGACTTATCTCTCGGTTTCAGTCCCATGGTAATTAACGGCCGCATCGCGTAACATCGGCCGTGAATGACGATCGCACCGTATAACATCGGCCATAATTGACGATCGAAAAACATAATATAGGCAGTAAAAGAGGACCATGCACCATCAACGTAATAGATATAAGCGTATTTCGGGGGTGGCAAGGGGGTGGTTGACCCCCAATAATTTGGTAAAAGTATTCTTGTAATGTATGAAAAGTCACAATAATCATAATCACGACCATGTTTGCCCTCCAATAGAAATACAGAAATTACGCTTGTAGTAATAGATGACCGAACCGCGTTATAGTTGCCGTAATTTATGATCGCAACATGTGCAATCGGTCATAAATGACGATCGCACTGCACTTTATAAAAAAATAATGGCGATCGCACCGCTATTCGCCGAAACAGGCGATTGGTCCACGTGATATCGGCCATAAACGGCGACCATAATCACGGCCGTAACTAACTGACGATCGTACCACGTGATACAGATCGCAAATGATGATCACACACTAAGTTATATCGGCCGTAAATGTCGATCGTACCACGTAATCATGTTCATAAAAGACGATCGCACCACAGATTACCGATTTGATTACATAATCCCGCCCCGAAATAATCTCAAGGTCAAATAAATCCCGCCCGAAAAACGGAATTACTTTTTGCAGGATATTTCCCGATATTTTTGGAAATGTTATCCCTCATCACGAGCTTGCGAAACAACTAAACTATAGCTGTTCAAAAACAACCATTTCCTAAGGTAACACTCACTTGGTAAAGTATAATTGTTAGATTTTTTGTGAGATTAGTGATTAGAACCAATGTACAGGGCTTAAATATGTACATGGATTAGGTTATGTGTAACTATAAATATTAAAAATAAAGATTGAATATAAAGAGGCCATATCAACAAGAATAAGAAACGAGTAAATAAGAAACAATACTTATTTGTTTCATATAACTATTGCATAATAGTTTAGTTTTTCTTGTACCAGTAACTTCAGCAAAATTCTGCTTTTCCTAGAAAAAAATAGTTTTCCCATGTACTGACATTAAGTTCAAACTTTATTTTTATTAACAAATATAAATATTTCTTTAGTTTTAAATACTTTAATTGCAATTTAAATTTCTACTAACATATTTATATAATATATTTGAACATTAGTGATTTTTCTGTATTACAATAATTGATATAAAATGCCTGTTTTTCATAGTAATAAATGTTCCTGTTAACTTGTAAAGTTATCTTTTAAAACACAAAGGACTTATCTACTTGCTTATTTTTTGCATATCCATAAAACAGATCATTTACATGCATATTTCGTTCACTACACCGTATCCTATTGTTATATAAAGGTACAAAAACATCACACATTCTCTGGGGAAATGTATACCATAACCACTTACCTTTAACTTTCTTAAATAGTGATATTTTTTATGGTTTTGTGATAGTTACAAATACTTTGACAAATATCATATATTTAATAATGTATTTATATCAGGTTTTTTTTGGCATATTTAGTGATAAAATTTAGATTATCCTTAAGTGAATCCATGTTGACGATAAGTATTGTGTAGCGGTAGTAATACCTTATCATGACAAATTATACACATCGTGTCTCCAAGCTGCTACATTATATAATACTCTATTACTTTAAGGTGTGTATGTTTTTACTTTAAGGTAATTTGTTTCAAAGACCCTGATACCATCACTTGCAACTTAAGTGGTTAAGCTATATAAGTAAAGATAATTGAATTCTTCCAGTCAGACATAGGAACGTTCTCCTTTTAAATCATTTAATTAGGCGAAGACAATAAATTATGCACATTTCCACAAAATACTGAGTCTATGAGCTTAATAATCGGAACAGATCCGGTAAGTATTACAAACGTAAATTACGGTGACTAGCGTAAAATGGATGAAATAAATCAGTGCGTTATTTACGACAAGTATTGCATTTAAACGTCAACTACAACCTAAATATCTACTTAAATGTGTACTTGCATAGTTAAAAGAAATACATCAGATATAATTCCATTTCTTTATGTGTCTTTGCACTGTGCAATAATTCAGAAACGGTCCTATTGGGCTGTTTGCTGGGTTTGCATCTGCTTGAATGTTCATAAAATAATCTATCTTACGAAAATATGGCCAACATTTATCTATTATAATTCTTATATTGGAAAAGTACATGTAAACCGCAACAAAAATACTAGCGATCACCAAGAGGTTGAAATTCGACCAAAAATAATTCTACGTAAACCTAAAGTGGTGCACATGAATAATGGTTGTTTGCGTGAATGTTTTGTTCCATCCTGCGTGAGCAGTTAATTACAAATGCATTTGAACCATTGCCCTTATGCTGAACTTCTCGAATAACCTATATTTCTCTCTCTCCCTCTCCCCTTCATCGGCCACTCCCCCTCACACCCAGGTTTATTTTTGTATGTGGTGTTAAACGGATAAGAGAATGGTGTCACTATTCCAGTAGTCAGTGACATTTTTTATTTACATTAGTCCTGAAACATCTATTATTGCTGTTGTGCTAGAATTTTGTTATTATATCAACTTTCAAATATACAATTTAATTAATTACTGTTCTTCCATAAGATTATCTTTGAAACTATGAGGGCCTGTGGGGCGTAGCCCTGAGGGCTGGTGTAAGTTATAAGGTGTTTCTGCACATCTATACAACAATACCTTTCTAATGACGGTATGCTTGAATTTCTCCTACGATGTGAGAAAGAAGGGGGACAGTTGTGTGCTTTAATGATAACGTTCAAATTAGATATATCCTATCCTAACATCCATATGATTAGCGTTACAAGCTAACTATACTTTCCATTACTATCAGTGCCTGTTGCAAAAATACGATCACCTTGTAACCTTTTCAGGCAAAAAACAAACATAATAAACCTTTTAAATACCCTAGGAGAATCTCCACAAATGTATTTATTTAAAACACTAATTATTTAATTAATTTTTCGTAATTAAAATACCATAAAAAGGCAAACACCTTTACGTAATAAGATAATCGTAAACTAATCTGTAAGATACCTGACTTGATATGAATAGCTATGAATGCGAATGTAACAAATCTATATCTATAAATACGAAAAACCGATCATCCCGCAGGCCAAAGTTCTACAACTACTACCACGAAATTTGGCAGTGTACTCCTTCCATACCGTAGGTAACCACTAAGAAAGGATTTTAATAAATCCCCAAAGGGCTCTGCCCCACGGGGAGTCAAAGTTCCAATCCTGTGTAATTCTTATAGACATTCACTTTAGTTTGATCTCTTGAGAATTAAAACAGCTGATCATGTTTCTTAGTAGTTCCACGGGTTAACCACAGAATGCAGCACACACAACTGTTGTATTCCTGGGTGAAACCGGGTACGATGGCAGCTAGTAGAATATAAAATGTTAATTGTTTTATTATTAGTTCTCTTTTAATGACCTATTCCAAAAAACATATATTGCTCAGCCATTATTAATAATTATTACTATTTCTGTTATTATTTTTGTATGAATAAAATAACATTTTGGAGTTCTGCAAAATTACAGAGTGACCTTTCAAGATTTATAAGACGTATAACTTATAAATAAATTTGATGGAACACATGGTAGCTTCAAAGACTCCCTTGATATACTGCCACACATATGTGAGGTGGAAAGCAAAAAGGGACCTCTTGTTGGCAATTTCCGATTTTAAGTTATTGCTATTTTCAAATTAAGCTTTTAATTACAAACAGTTTCCTAACAAAATTATGTCTCTACGATTTTTTTTGTTCAAGTTACAGACGTTTGAGTTCTGTAAAATAAAAATGGGCTTTGTGAGAAAACACATTTTAAAACTTTGAAACACTACAAAATCTTTATTTTTTACATTTAAAGTATGAATTTGATATCAAAACAAAGCCTGAAATTTATTATTTAAAATTATATAAGAAATTTTTCTTAAGTCTTTTTTTTATTTGTTCAAACTGATCGCTTGCGACGCTTTGAGGCGGAGCCTCATCAGCATCATCCATGAGTTCAGGTTCGAAAGCAGGTCCTGGTTGTGGTCAAAGAATATCCTTAAACTCTTCTTTGCAATACTCTCGGATGTTTTTGGAGAGATATTCTTTTCGTTTCTTATTGTGTAATAGAGCGACTGAGGACAGAGTGACTGTGATTATCTGATTGCAACAATGTAAAGTTTTAGATGTGGGGTTCTGTAAATAATCACAGGATCCTAGGTAAGAACTGTAAAACCAGCGTGATTATTGGACAGTATTAGCGGAAGGTGAAGTGAGAGTAGATTCTCAGGGAAGAATGGAGAAACAACTGCTGTGATTGACTGACCGCCTTGCTTGCGGTGATGCATGTAGTGCTTGTCTTATAAACCTTTCTACTTATAAAATTAGATTTACAAACTTACCACAAATGCTGTAATAGTAAATTATTAGTGATTATTAATAACAGTATATTATTAAGAAAAATTAATTATATTGCTGTAATAGTAATATCAATAATGTTCATTGGCTTATAAACCTACGAAGAAAAAGGTACCTGATGTCTGAGTGGGCATTATTATAACCAGAACAATGTTCTACTGTTATGAGAAACCCATCACAGTTCCCTCAGTTACCACTAGAGTTCAGGAAAGACTGGTTTTTAAAGTAATGCGAAGTGAAATTGTGTGTGTGAGAAATGGGACCTCATGTCGGCCATGTTATTGCTCCATAAGCGACAAGAGGTACCTTTTCCTAAGCAGAACACGGTCTCCTTTATCGATTATTATGAGTATTCTATCTATTAGAAACTGTCTTGTAATCGATAGTGTATTGTAAACGACATTATAAAGAGTAGTAACATGTAAAAAAACGAAAATCGTTATTTTATACCCGGATGACTTATCACGACTGTACTGAAAAATTTACTTTGCCGACAAGAGGTCCCTTTTTGCTTTCCTCCTTACATATTATCAGTGAAATACGCTTTATCGCTTTAATTAAACAACAGATAAGCAAAGATATGTTTGAGGGTGTAACTGACTGGCTTCCCAGTGGACATTTTCAGTGACTATCATCCCGGGCACTTACGTTCAATATATTGTGACTGGCTTAGCAGTAAAAACTTTACTTGACTGGCCTTCCTGGCAAAAACGCCGGTGACTGGCTTAGCATAGGAAGTTTTAGGTGTATAAAGTTTTTATTTTTGTAATATATACGACATATATATAATCGGAAATCGCCAACGACAATATTTGAGCAAATACAAAAATATACATATCGCATATTTTCCAAGTATATGTGGGGGTGTTACTGACTGCATTCCCCGAGTATAATTTCAGTGACTGGCTCTCCGGGCATAGCCGTGTATATATATAATTTTTAACAACCCCCCAAAACTTGTTCATGGGGTCATGCGAGGAACTTCTATGGCTATCTCAAAATTGCATTTAAATGGAACTAGATGCATCAGAACAGCCAAAAAATCAAATGTTTTCCATTTTTTTTAAATGGCACAAGTGTTTGTTTAAACTTGTTATTTGATTTTTTTCATAATGCAGAAATTTGCTTCTCTCACGTCAGCGTGCTGCGTGCAAACTAGTTTTTAATAAGATGATTCTTACCTCTATTCGAAATAGTAGAGTAGACGACTTGTGTGCTCTGACCCTCACCCACTTTGGTGAATGCTGTGACCCAGAACTCGTATGCCTCTCCCTTCTTCAGTTCTGAGGTCTGGTAGTGCATCTGGGTGGGGGGGAGCTTCTTCTTGGTAGAGTCCCGTTCCCGGCCACCCTCCAGGACCCGGGAGTACATGGTGAAGCTCGTCAGCTTGCCATTGGTCCGGGTCGGCATGGCCCAGCTCACGATCAGCGATGTCGGAGAGCTCACCATCACCTTGATGCCTGCTGGAGCCTCCGGCACTGAAGGGGTAACCACAAGTAATAATGAGGGTGATCAATTTATACAATACAGTTTTATGTAGGTATAAAGAATCATCTTCCAGAAGTAAAACACTGAAAATTCACTCAGTTCCAGAAATACAGTAATAGGTGCATTGATGTTCCCTGTTGTAGACTGGGCAATTCACAGAAAAATAATGTTGGGCTTATATGTGACTTTTAGATATGACATGCTTAACTGTTAACTCTTTCAACAACAACAAAAGAACATATGATTGGTTGAAAGCTACGTCTTTTTATTCTATTCAGGAATATTTTTTTAGCCCTTTCAGTGCTATGGACTGATACATCGGTTTTTGAATCTGCACCAATAAACATTTGTAACTGCTGCATAAGCAATTGTACCATTACGAGCTCATTGAATGAATGAAAATGAATGAAAATAATTCTTTATTCGTCACAAACTTTCAGTTTACAAACATCATATGACAGACATACATAAAAAATACAAGCAAGTACACCTAATAATAAAACATACATCTACAGACATTTTAACATTAACCTTGCAAAAATCTTATTCCAACAGATTCAAAAAAAACAATTAAACATTTAGTTAGTAACAAATAAATTAGGAGCCTCCTAAGCGGAGCCAGTATCAGGGCCCTATAACAAGGGCTATACCATTCTTTGTTCGCGGCCCGTTGCCGCCGTAACCCCTTCCCGCCCCGCCGGACAGCGCAGCAACGTCACTGCACTGACAGCCGCTCACCACGCACTTATTGGCGCAAATGCTAAATGAATACTTTTTCCCAACAGATTTCTACGAATCTGTACGTCTAAATCTATTATCCAAGGGCCCTTCCGTTCACTCGTTTCCTCTCGTACACGTGTACTGATATAATCAAATATAATCTTGGTATTTGGCTCAGAAAGTGGAAAGTGTTTGCTTACGAAGCACAGTGAGCTTGATCAGTTTATTTACTTCTTGTATTGTTTGTAGTGTTGTAGTGTTATGCGTGTACAGTACTTGTGATTGCCATGAGTTTAATTATTTGTTGTTATTGATTTAGTTTTCACCACTATTGTTTGTAAGATTAGTTTAAAGCCCTGGAAATTATTAATGAATTCCTCAATTATTTTAGTAAATATTTATGTATAGTTAAAATATATTATTTGTACATACTAGGTATGACTAGCATCTAAATATGGGACATAGGAGGCATTACTGATACATACAATAAAACTGCCGTATGAAATAATTAATACATTTTTAATTAATATTAAACTACGTTTATGTTTATACCCACTAAATGTGTTTGATATAAGTCTGTTTTATCTATAGCAGTCAAAGTGATAAACATCTCAAAAGTTTTCACAAACAGTACTTTTATAAAGTTTAATCGTTTAATCATACATAAAACTATTCTTGTGGGAAAATGTGTGACTGTGGGAGGTATGGTCATTGTGCCTATATCGTGTTTTCTGACATCACAGCAAATGCAGGGTGTTTAAGAGTGTACAGTACTAATATTGTATAAGCTTCTTTGTGACATAATTTACAGTAAAGACGTTCTGGTTGTGGTCTATTTATATTTGCATTAAACCCCATTTCTAGTCGGCCTCATTACAGCAAACCTGCGTAATCAATCAGTCATCCTCCATAATCTTATCGGTATCATAATCTGTATCTATATAAACATAAAAAAAACTATAACAGGTGAGTGTTTCTTTTTCATTATCTAAGTGCTTTATTTTTCTTTAGCAAAGTTGTTTCTTAAATTCTTGCATGACTCCGCTGCCGCTAAAGGAGGATTTTTGTTGTTTTCAAAAACATAATGTGACTTAAACTACCTTCCTTTATTTTAAATTGATCAAAATACTTCTTCTGATCATAGTATTTAAGTTTTATTTTTATATACCGATAAAAAACTAATGGTTTTTCAACATGATTCCATTTAACTTAATACAAACCTCTATTTCTTACTAAATCGTTTTATAAATAGTTCAGCTGCCAATCCTTTTAAAAATTATACCGCAATAAAGCCTGACTCATCTATAAAATAAGGGTGAAGTCGTATAATCATGGTGTCTAATAGAGCACAAGATTCAGCCGTGGAAGTTGTAGGGGTAAAGCACTGGTAGCGCGGTGCTTAGAGCCGGCTGTTAGCGCAGTGACGTAGCGGGCAACGTGATGGGGAGGGGGGGTCCGCTCACAGGTGAAATTTTACGGCTCTTCTTACCTGGCCCTGGCCAGTATTGAGGCTTCCATCAAAAGACAACTAAATACAGAAGTGTAAATGGCTACCAAATGGTTTGGTCACACAAATATTATTAAACTAAGTTTATATTATAATTTTAAATTTACAAGCAAGTAACTATGAGACAACTATAATAATCAAGAGCATCACTACTTCACAATAATTTACATGTATAAGTAGAATTTAACTCTATTTCCCATTAACCTATTAATACCCAATAAATTAAACAACAATCTGAAAGAAGTAATCAATGCTTTGTTGAGTCACTAACCAGGATTTTAGTTTCTTACAATACTGAGCATAAGTGTCTCTATAAACAATAAATCATGAAGTAAGATTAAAAATTCGTCGTGCATTGAAATTAAAAAACTGTCCATACAATGTGAGTTTGGGACATGGGACGGGTACTGAATTACAATTATTTCTGAGATTGTACCTCAATGTCTGCACCAAGTTGTTTTCATTGTGACATTTTTTGTAAAATAAACTTGTGTTGTCCGCGATTAGGTACACACTTATAATTAGTGGGATCGGGAATTGTAATTGAAAACACAGCATTGCACAATCGAGCCCACGGCTGCACGGATCGGACAGTGGAAAGCTGGACTGACTGGATGGCTGGAGGGAGAGATGGGTATCAGGACATCACACAATCTCGGCAGCCAATGGGAATTTATTAAAATCATACGATGCACATGACGTCACCATGGGCGGATTTAGGTCAAAATATTTGGGGGTGCCAGCTATCCTAAAGTATGAGTCATTATATACTCAAATTCAAACACCAAAATCCTATTTAAATGGTCCGTTTTAAGACCCATGTAGGCCCTGGCTGTTTCATTTATTATAACCAAAAAAACCCAACATTTTATTAATATAGCTCATTTCAGTTGAGAAAACTGTCTTTCTACTTCGGAATTTTATTATGAAAACCACCCTAGAATATTGATTTTAATCGCTGCTAGAAAAGCATTTTGAAAATCTTTAAAGAGCATTTATTTGTTTTTAAAGATTGTTTGTTAATCTATTTTTAACCTTCAAGACAATTTGATTTCATAATTAATTACCGTACGAAAGAACTAAGGAATATAAAAATGGTCATAACAAATTAAATTAAAAGTAACATTATTTTAATGATACAGTACTGTGAAAACTTTAACAAGAAAAAAGTACAACAAAAGATTGTTTTGTTTGTGAGTTAGATAGTGATTACTGTATAACAAAAGTCTTGTTATTCTTCATACTTATTAATGTCTCTTTACCAATTAGGCTTACCCTATATTCGGCGACCTTTTGAAAGATACAAGTCTGCAAGTTTATCATCGTCCATGTCCTTTACTATATCACTTTCTGAGCACAGCACCATTAGGTCCGCCAGGCGTTCTTCGTTCATTGTCGAACGCAGCCAGTTGTTTATTCTCCGCATTGCTGAGAATGTCCTTTCGCATGTCGCACTGTTGGAAGGCAAGGTAAAAGCAACGCACATCATTTTGTGCAAGTTAGGGTATGTTGAAGCACTGATTGTTTAGATTAAAACAGGAACGAGTTTTTTCAATGATGAAGTTTCCAAATTTATCACCATATTGTCAGCGTCCTTCTTTTCTTGCACAACAAGCTCAGCTAGGTTCATTTCTGCTTTCAAACTTCTTATATTGACATTTGTCATATCGTAAGTGTCTATGAAGAACATACTTTTGTCTATATTCAATCGCAAAAACTGTTCGAATGATGTTGCCAGTTTCAAGCTGTCTTCTGAAAATCTTCTCTTCATCTCATTCAACAGCAAGTCCATAACCGGATAGTAAAAGTTTGTCCTGAAGCTTGATGCTTTATCTGATGCCGTCGACCCTTTTCCATTGGAGTTTTTGTGCTTTGAATGTTGTCAGCGAGTCTGTGCCCAACAGGTGTAATAACGACGTAGCTGTCAAGCCTGCTAGACAGTACCCTACGCCGTTTAAATCAGTGGCTGTGGATGTACTATCATCACTGTCCTCAGATGGAGTTGGTACGTCGTTTGTTTTTGCAAACTGAATTACCTTCTTCCAAATCTGGTTCCATTTCTCCTCGGTTTTCCAGCTTTCCATAATCTTTATTGCTCCTTTGATGGATGACGAGCAAGAAGCGATGCTGCTGTTCTCTTTCTGTAAGGCCTTGCTCAGCAAATTCACATGGGTCAAAATTTCGGAGAAAACCAAAAGGCAGACAATAAACTCTAAACTCAAGATTGAAGCAAGTATGCCTTTTGCTTCAGGCGCCCTCGCATGCCGCAAATCAGAGGCAAAATTTTTCAAAACCTCTACTATAGGCTTGAAAAGGTCTTCAAAAACAGAAACAGCAGTTGTCCTACATGACCACCTTGTATCAGATTGTTTGACAACGGTTCGAATGTGTTCTTGTCATTGGTTTCAACCTTTAATTTCTTTTGCAAATCTATAAACATAGCATTTGAATCAGGACTAGAAAAAAAATTGAATAAAGCTTGCATTGTAGAAAAAAAGTTACAAGACAGATCGTTACTGTTGCATGCAGCTACTAAAACTAAGTTTAGTTTATGCGCCATACAGTGTACATAATTGGCGTATGGATGGAACCTTTTAACGATTGTTTGGATACCATTGTTGACTCCTGACATTACTGATGCTCCATCATAGGACTGTCCAACCAAAATAGCTGAGATTCCCATATTACTTAAAGAATCTAAAATAATTTGAGACAGACTGTCAACATCCCGTGCGAGTGAAACATCTTTCATAGAAATTAGCCTTTCTTTAATTTCATTATGGAAAAAATACCGAATACAGATACAAAGTTGCCGAGTTTTATGGGATCTTGCTTCGTCAACTAAAATAGCATAAAATTCAGCAGTATTAACTTCTATCACAATTTGTCTCAGAACTTCCTCAGAAATAATATGGATTATTTCATATTGTGTGTTGGAACCAGTTAAATTGAAGTATTGCTCATATTTCAACTTAAAAGAGGGATCGTATTTACTGAATAATTCACAAAGTTCTAAAAAGTTACCTTTGTTTTCCGAGTTGACAGACTCATCATGGCCTCTTAAAGCTAAACCTTGGCGAGCCAGATAGAGCAATATGTCAATGACAGACACAGTGACTTAGTAAATTATAAATTTAGCAATAAGAAACACCAACTTAAACTGGTAAATGCTGATCTAAATATAGGTATAATAAATATTCAGTCGCTTAGGAAAAAAGTAGGTCAATTAGAATGTACTCTTGATTTCATGCCAGCTGAAATATTATGTTTAAATGAGCATTGGTTGTACTCGGAAGAAATTTCTTACTTTGTGCCTGAGGGCTTCACTCTTGCAGGAAGCTACTGTCGCGAGCGACCTCTTATTAGAGGGGGTTCATCAATTGTGGTAAAAAAAGACATTTTATTCAAACCAATAGATATTTCAAGTTTTTGTTTGGATTTCATTTTTGAACCAACAGCTATTAAGTTAACTGCTTACAATTTAACTGTTGTGACTGTATATCGAACACCTGACTCTGACTGTGCTCGTTTTTTCAGTATTCTAGACAAATTAATTCTTCATCTCATGTTTAAGAGTAAGCATAAGAGCAAATATATGGCCATTGCTGGTGATTTTAACATAGACATATTGAATTTAAACAAACCAGAAACCCTAACTTTTCTTGATATTTTAAGATCATTTAATTTGTACTGTACAAATGACAAACCGACCAGAAATCTTTCTTGCTTGGACAATATTGTGATTAATTTTCCTTTAGATCAATGTAGCAGTTCTTTGCTCGGGGAAGGTATTTTATCTGATCATGCTGGGGTCTTTACTAATATCAAGAGTATTTTGGGGTCTTCTTTGATTACAGTGGAAAGTGATCAGGACTCCAACATCAACTTTACACGTTTATTAACACAACCAAGGCTTGAAAATCTCAATGTATCATTATGTCATTTTGACTGGTCAGATCTGTATATTTTAAATGACATAGACATAGCTATTGATTACTTCATGAGCACTATAACCAACTTTTACAACTGTTTCTGCCCATTAGTTAAGAGGCCAAGATATAATAAGAAAGGTATGAAAACAGGTAAAAGATGGTTTACACCCAAGTTGAGAAAAATGTGTGAAACTCTCTTATCATTGTATTACATTTGGAAATCCAGCCATTTGGAAGTCGATAACTCTAGATTTAAACAATTTAAGAAATTGTACAGGAAAGCTATTTCAGAAGAAAAAATCTTAGCAAATAGTAACTTAATTGCAAATGCTAAGAACAAATGTAAAACTGTTTGGGAAATCATAAAAAAAGAATCAGGTGAAGTAAAAAAACACGTCAATATTCCTATTCCACCAAATATCTTGAATGATTACTTTATAAATGTTCCAAATTCTGTGTCATCTCAGATAAGTAGTTCTAACAATGTTACCTATATAGATTTTCTTAATAACTTTGAATTGCCTGAATTTATAAATGGTCAAAACTTTAAATGGAAAGCAGTTGATGCTGAAACAGTCAAATCTATAGTTTTACGATTAAGTAGCTCTAAGAGTAATGATATTTTTGGTCTTTCTAATTATGTTTTAAAGAATATAATCAGCTGTATTACTCTGCCTTTAACACACTTAATTAATCTCATATTAATGATTGGCAAGTTCCCACAGTCCTTAAAACAAGTCAAAGTTACACCTATATTTAAGAAGGGTGAAAGGAACTCTCCTGAATGTTACCGCCCGATTGCCATTGTACCCATTGTGAGTAAAATCATAGAATCCTGCATGTTGGAACAACTATACAACTATTTTGTGTCAAATAATTTGATTTACTCCCATCAATATGGTTTCAGACCCAAGCATAATACAACCATGGCAATTGAAACTATTGTAAATCATATTTTACAAAATTTTGAAAATAAATTAGTTGTAGGTTCATGTTTAATTGACTTAACAAAGGCTTTTGATTGTATTTGTCATAGTACTTTAAGTAACAAATTAAGATTTTATGGAGTTAGAGGTAATGAATTAGGTCTAATTGAATCTTATTTGGAGGATAGATCCCAGATGGTTGAAGTTAATAGCATTAAATCAGACTTTAAAAGAATAATAGCTGGAGTTCCCCAAGGTTCGGTCTTGGGTCCATTCCTTTTTCTTGTATTTATAAATGATTTTTACTGTAATATACCTGATTGTTTAAGTGCAGATCGTTTAATATGCAGATGATACAACGCTCTTGAACTCTCAAGTAAACTTAAGTGATGCTAAGAATCAAATTCAACAGTCCATGTCAATCGCCAATTTGTGGTTTCAAACAAATAAACTCTCAGTTAATAAAAGTAAAACTGAAACCATGTATTTCACTCTTAAAAACACAGAGGACCAGCTTCTACCTTCTGTTAAGATTCTAGGAATTACTTTGGATTCAAAGCTTACTTGGGAGGCCCATGTTGTTAGTGTATGTAAACGTTTGTCTAGAGTTGTTTATCTTCTTAGGAAACTTAGGGACTGTGTAAATGTAGAGGTTCTAGTCACAACATATTATGGTTTATTTCACTCAGTTTTGACCTACGGTATTCGCCTTTGGGGTAACTCCAGTCAATCTTTAAGTGCTTTCATTTGGCAGAAAAAAGCCATTAGTATTATTTCTTGTTTAACGGAAAGAGAAAGCTGTAAGAACAGTTTTATCAAACTCGAAATATTAACTTTACCATCTATTTATATACTGTCAAATCTCGTATTTGATAAAAATAATATTGGTAAATTCAAAAGCTTAAAGGATACACATCAGCATGACACAAGACATAAGGATGAGTTTGTAACACCTCAGGTTAGGCTTTCCAAAACCATTAATAGTTATTGTTACCAACAAATAAAAATGTTCAACAAACTTCCTCAAGCTATCAGACTGCTTCCACAGCCAAGCTTTAAAATTAGACTTTGTAAATGGTTAAAATCTAAGCCTTTTATTCTGTGCATGAATTTTTTAATTGTAATATGTCTGACCTGTAAAACTGTTAAATGTTATTTATGTAGTTGTTTCTAAGTTGTTAAGTTTGTATATGTTTCTTTAATTCTGCAAGAAGAAGTACCTCTCTGTGAATTATGGACATAAGTATTGTGATTTTGATATCTGACCTTTGCCTATTGCATATTCAATGTTATGTTTAACAGCAATAAAGAATTTTGTCTATTGTCTATTGTCTATTTGTCTATTGTCAATGATTTTTTAAAAATACTCCTTCTTTTCAATTATTTGCCTTTTATGGCCTTCAGATACTTGCGCAAGAACATTTTCAGAGGGCGCTTTATAATTAACCATTTAGACATGCTAAATTTATGTGTATCACACTCGGAATGCTTATCTAATTTTGCTGCTATTTTCCTCCAATTGTTCACTCCCTTTTTAGTATATGTATCTTTCCCACTTGTTTTAGAAGAGAACATTCTGCATGGTTAGCAAAAAACGCCGTCTTTCCTTATACTATATTCTAACCATTCGTAGCTGTCATAATATTTGCTATTGAAAAAACGGGGTTTATCAGAAAATTCTGTTACGGGAAACTGCGGCAAAATAGGCCTGCATGGGCCGGAAGCAAGACTTCCCAAATCATTTTCTTAAACAGGTGTAGTAGGCCTATCCGTATCAAGCTGAAGCTCACCTGATAGGTTATCATTCGGCTTAAAGTGTTTTGAGGTTGAACCTTGACTTGTAGATGGAACTGATGCACAGGCACTTGAAAGAGTTTGTACTTTCTTTATCTCATTTGGTTTTGAAAAAAAACGATCGTATATCACGGCCACTCCCCCGCCTCGCACTGGTTTACTAAAACTCATGATATTTCACTTATAAATTATGCACTAGTTAACTACTTGTAATAAAAACTATTAAAATAAAAAGTACTAGTACTACACACTGCACAAACTAATAACCAAACCATACTGGCCACTGAGCACTGAGTAACGAACGATGCTACACCTGTAGAATCCAATGAATTACAAAAAAATAAAAATAACTATTTCACGGATGTGCATCATATTCCGAGAAATCAAGTCACCACAGGTAAAGGATGAGAGGGGGAGGGGGAGGGAGAGAGAGAGAGCACGTGAGAGCAGGGTCGGTACTCGCCCTCGCCGGAAACCGGAAACGTCGTCGCGTCGCACACACACGCGCGCACATTGTGTTCAAAATTAAATATAGTTTAATTTTCTTTTAAATAGATGTTTCGATTATGCGACTTACGTCTTACTTGTTAAAATGTTTATTGTCCTACAAAATTTTTGATCCAAAACAAAAACATTACAAAAATATGATTCAAATTTTTTTTAAATCATCAAAAATCAGGGGGCGTCAGGGGCCCGTAAATCTGCCCATGGACGTCACAGTCATCTGACATGTGGCGTGATGCACTGATCTCTTACAGTTGAGATTTTATAAATCGATACAGATTAATTTTACATTACAAAACCTTTATTAATATAATAATCATAATTAAATATACTACATTCCTCCCTCTTTAATTGTTATAAATCATCAAATACTGAAACATTATTAAATCATAGAAATACATTTAGAAACAACAAATACAAATAATCAACCTTAAACACTCAATTACAAATTGAGGCGCTCAATTGGTTTCCTGTCATGAGAAGGATATCTTCGTGAAACAGCTGTTGTAGTGAGAGGGGTTTGAGGACGCTCAATCGGTGATGGTGGTAGTGAATAACGGGCCGTGTGACGTGGCGTGGAGGGAGAGAACGAGTTTCGTAGAGGGAGAGAATTGTGTTCAGAATCAGGTGAGCGATGGGTGACAGTGACGCTATAGGGAGTTTTTGCACAATAACGAATAGCGTTTACCGTGATTGTTTAACGTATGGTGCAAAAACTCCCTTATGTCTATTTTGGGACTGTTTGAAAGGAGTCTGGAGGGGATCAGCTGATTGCGCTACTACAGATTCCCAACTCGTTACTAAAGGCGAGGTGTTGTTTGTGTTCTACTCTCACTCTTAATATGCAATTGAAGACCTATCAATTTATCGATAGTATGTCTTTTCCAAATATCACCTGAACTTAGTCTAACTTCATACAAAACATTACTTAATTTTTTATGTACAGTGTCCACTCTACCCATTTGTTTTCAGAGCGGTAATCTCTAATTAAAACAGGTTGACTAGAGAAAAGTACTCTCGTTTGATTCCCGCCAAAATACTCTCTTTGTTTATTTTGTTTACATTCAACCTGACGGGTTAAGTTTGGTCTTAATAAATCTAACCTTGTCCTCAGTGGGCGATTAAACATTAGTTTAGCGGGAGTCTCATTTGAATAGAATATAGAATTTCTATAGTCAAACAATATGCAACTTAAAGCTACATTTACGTCAGTATTGTCACGAAATGCACATTTCATGTTTGTTATAGCATATCTAACTGAATTCTCAGCTTGACCTTTAGATATAGGGTGTGATAGGGGGGTGAAAACGTTTGAGTTACCCCATTTGACATTAAGACTTGTTTAAACTCCATTGATGTAAATGGCAGGTCATTGCCACTGACATGCCACCGGGAGACCAAATCTAGCAAACAAATCTCTTAAATGTACAATTGCTTGTTTGGCTGAGGTATAACTTACTTCAAAAACTTCTAGCCACTTAGTGTGGGCGTCAACTATGATTAAAAACATTTTACCTCTAATCGGGCCAAAATAATCAAGATGCAACCTCTCCCAAGGCATAGCTGGATAATGCCAATTACGCAGTTGGCTTTTAGTAGGGTTAGAGTGTTCCATAAGGCAGGAATAACAGCTATTTGCTAGGGCTTCAATGTTTTGGTTAATATTTGGCCACCAAATATACGACCTTGCAACTGACTTCATTTTATCGATTCCCATATGACTACAATATAATTCCTTAAGGACATAATCCCGCATAGAACTTGGTACTACTACTTTATACTCCCACATTAAAATGCCCAATTCCACAGTTAGTTCTTCCTTCCTTTGGAAATAAGGAAATAAATCCTTTTTCTCTTCCGGCATAAAACTCGGCCACCCATACATTACATAGTTACACACTTTACTTAAAACTGGATCTTTTTGGGTCTCGGCCTTGACATGTTCAAAAGTTAATGGTACTGAACTCTCTTGAATACAATGTAAATACGTTCCTTGCCATAGATATTCTGTATTTTCTACAGGGTGCTTAACTGGTAAAGGTAAACGTGACAGTGCGTCTGCGTTACCAGGACTAGCTGACTTCACATATTTAATGTCAAAAGTGTACCCTAATAAAAACAAAGCGTTCCTTTGTAGCCTGCTTGCTGCAAACACTGGTTATCCTTCTTGGGACCAAAATACTTATTAATGGCTTATGATCTTTACATAAGGTAAATCTACAACTGTACAAGTACTGATTACACTTCTTTATTCCAAATACAATAGCTAAAGCTTCCTCTTTTACTTGGCTATATTTAATCTCAGTGGAAAACAGAGTACGCGAAAAATAAGCTACTGGTTTCTCAAAGCCTTCATTTGTTTTGATACTTAACACGCAGCCCAGTCCTGTGGAGCTGGCGTCTGCTGCTAGAGATACAGGCAAACTAGGGTCGTAACGAGCCAGAATTGGAGCCTTTGTTAATAACTCCTTAACCTTATTGAAAGACTTCATACATTCAACATTGAAATCAAAAGGAACATCTTTCTTTAAGCAAATTAATTACAGGATGAAGAGTGGTTGACAAGTTAGGAATAAATTTCCCATAGTAGTTCACTAAGCCCATAAAAGCTTTCATTTTAGTTACATTCTTAGGTACATGCGCCTTTACAATAGCTTCGACCTTTGTTTGGGAGGTGTGCAGACCATCTTTGACTATACAAAACCCCAAATACTACAACTTATCTGAGAAAAACTTACATTTACTTTGTTTTACAGTAAACCCTCTGTCATTAAGGCGTTTAAGAACTTCCCGCAGTCTACCTAAATGAGACGCAGTGTCTTTAGCTGTAATTCAAATATCGTCAAGAAATACTGCTACACCTCCTAAACCTTGAAGTGTTTGTTCAATTACCTTCTGAAAAATACCTGGAGCTGATGAGTACGGCATTCTCTGATAGGAAAATAATCCCTTATTTGTACTGATAGTACAAAGTTTCTTAGCTTCATCATTTAACTTAAGTTGCATGTAAGCTTGGCTAAGATCTATTTTACTAAATGTTACATCACCTTGTAAATTAGCAAACCGTTCCTCGATTCTATCCACTTCTAAGAACTGGTCTATGGTACCTTAAATTCTCCACAGATTCTGATTTCCCCATTATTTTTCAAAACTGGAACAATATGAGTTCCCCACGAAGCACTACTTACAGGAACTAGGACTTCCTCGTTCTGTAACCTTTCAAGTTCTTTTTCAACTTTAATTTTCAATGAAAAAGGGATCGGCCGTGGCTTAAAATACTTAGGAGTAGCGTTCTCTTTCAATTTAACTCTACTGGGTCTCCTTTGTACTGACCCAACTTGTTACTAAAACATCCGGAAACTCTTTTTCTAAACTGTTTACAGCGTGAACAACGTTTTCACCTTGCGATAGCAGCTTTGAACTATTTTCAATTAGTAAATTATTTTTAAACTAGATGTCCACTCCCAAAACTTGAAGCCAATTCCATCCCATTAACGGATGTGCCCCTTTGTTAATTACATACATATCCAGATTTTCGTTGATGTCCCCATAACATACCTGTACATTTATCTTACCAATAGGGACAATTGATTTGTTAGTGTACGAACTGAGAGGTAGGTCATTTGGAAGCAGTTTGAAAACGCAACATTTTTGTTATAAAAATCTTGACTAGAGACACTGACACTTGCTCCCGTGTCCACTTCGAATGTAACATGTTTACCTTGGACTAGAGCGTCAATTTTCAAAGGAGCTACTTTAATTGGATTACATTCAATTTTAGAGCCCTGAATTTGAAACAATGTAGCTACGTCCTCAACATATTCATCATAATTATCATTAGAATTACTCTGGGACTCTCTCTTATCAGTAACAAAGTTTTGCATTTTTTTGTCACTCTTAAAACTGTAATGCTTATTACTGCTTTCCCATTTACCAATGTTCTCCATCTTATTATTTCTAAACTAAGAGTTGCTGGTTGTCTTACCAAAAAGTTTTGATTTACACACCTTTGCAATGTGATTCTTTTTACCACAGAAGTGATAAACCGCACCTAATAACTTGCACTTACTTCTGACATGATTGTAACCACCACAACAAAAACACTGCATTTTCTCCTGCGGATGTGTTGACTGTTTATACTGCTTGGCGTCGTTGGTCGGGTGAGCTCACCGTTGTTGGGATAATGCTGCTTCTCGGAACACCTTGCCGCCCCGCTTCCGTTACTGCCGCCGATAGCCAGCGCTGCCGCATTCTTCTCTGCCGCTTCCGCTAAAGAGACGTTCTTCACGGCATCAAATGTCAATCTGGTCTCTGCTAACAGTTTTTGTTTGATGGAGTAACTTCTAATTCCGCTGACTAGTCGATCTCGTAGATAGTCGTTTAACGAATCACCAAAATCACAATTTGTAGAAAGTTTCTTTAAATTCGCAATGTATTCGGCAATACATTCACCCTCTAATTGATTTTGTTGGCTAAACTTGTAACGTTCCGCGACGGATGATGGTTTAGGGTACAAGTGATCCTGTATAATAGTTACTAACTGGTCAAAAGTTTTTGAATTCGGTTTATCAGGCGTACACAAATCGCGTAACAAATTGTACGATTTTTTACCAATCACAGTCAATAGCGTGCTTACTTTCTTTGTTTCTTCAATGCCATTACACTCGATGAATAACTCAAACCTTTCCACGTAAGAATTCTACGATTCTTCACTGCCGTCGAATTCGCCGATTCCCCCTATAATTCCGGACATTTTTGCCTGATTTTCGAAGTACAAATTAGCTAAAACTAACACTGGGTTGTCGTTCTCGGACATACGCCTCCTTCCTTCAAAAACAGAAATACGGTCGAACTGTTACACCACATACACACACTTCAGGTTCCTAATTAGACTCATCGCCAAATTTGTTGTCTGCGATTAGGTACGCACTTATAATTAGCGGGATCGGGAATTGTAATTGAGCCCACGGCTGCACGGACCGGACAGTTGAAAGGTTATTGCTGGACTGACTGAATGGCTGGAGGGAAAGATGGGTATCAGGACATCACACAATCTCGGAAGCCAGTGGGAATTTATTAAAATCATACGATGCACATGACGTCACAGTCATCCGACATGCGGCGTGATACAGTGATCTCTTACAGTTGAGATTTTATAAATCGATACAGATTAATTTTACATTACAAAACCTTCATTAATATAATGATCATAATTAAATATACTACAAAACTAAGAATTTTGAAAACATATAAGTGACAAAGTGGTAAAATTCGGTGTGTAGTAAACAAAGGCCAAGAATGTTCAAGTCATTTATTTTTTGAAATAACTCTAATAATATTTTTTTGCAAAGTGACAAGAGGTTGAATCGTTGAAAGGTAGGTCCCGCCCCAGCAACTCAACCCATCTCCCAATCTTGAACTAACTAAAGAATGATAAACATACAGAAGAACATTTTGAGGACAAACATATTTGAATAAATCAAATTTGAGAAGTGTACTGACTAATTCTCTACGAAGCTTCGATACATGTCCCTTCCGAGAGAGATTTGAGTTTATTAATAGACCAATTATTTAATTTCTGTAAAATTTCCAACAGTAGGACAGTTACAACCCTCTCAGCAATTTGGCTGGTGGTTAAAAATAGATTCTTCAAAAGCATAACCCTGTCTGAAGCCAAAAATCATGTACTTGGTTTTGTCACTCAGAACTAAATAATTTTTATCAAACCAATACCTTAACAATATGAGATCATTTTGCATACAATTTCTGATTTCCCTTAAATTTGCTTCTGAGTACATTAGGGCAGTGTCATCTGCAAAGGCTGTAAGCTTACCAAAGAACTGAGCATTGCAGAAGTCATTCATATATATGAGGAACATGATCGGTCCCAACACCGAGTCCTGGGGGACTCCATGTTTCCAAGAGCCTTTTCAACTGACAAAATTATTACCTATTTTTGTAAACTGAGGTCTTTCTAGCAAGTAGCTGGAAAACCATTCAAGTGTCAGCCCTCTGCATTCTGCAGTCTGTGTCGGTGAGACCTGGTAGACACCAACTGAACTACCTCGTCCAGCGCCTAGGCTCTAATACCTCCTGGTGCGCTACAGTTGCTAGTCTGATCAGTGGCTGTGCGGTCTAAGGCGCTACCTTCCAGGCCGGGGGTAACACTTGGATCGAGAGTTCGGATCCTGTCACTGTCGGTAGGTTTTATGTGTAACTCATGGAGAGTTCACCTGTCTGTGGCAGAGTTGAAGGGGAGGGCAGGGCGGACCTTAAGCAAACGGTGGACGGCTCGGGTCCATACTGACGGGATGGGTGGATTCTTTGTGAGTTTTATTGCATATCTGATTAGGTGTTTTGCTATTTTGTACCTATCATTTACTGTGTGTGTCCACCGCAAGGGTGTTTTTTTTTAATTTTAACTGTTTAGGCATTCAAGATATTTAAAAATCAACGAAACCTCACAGATTCAACCACTCCAATCAGAAGGTTAGTACTGAAAGGGTTAAGAGGTGATTTATTGTAGGTAGGCGGCAGTGGTCGCACTGTCAGTTTGACAGTTGGTTGGCTATCTGTGCCGTGAGTGTCGTGCTCTTCCCACCTCATTTCTTATAATTATAATGTATCATAAACAAATTTCAAGTGCAGAAAAGGACCACTTTGTTCTCCTAAACTGGAGTGAAAATGCGCCATTATGATACAGCGATCTCAGAATAACCATTCTTTAGGGAACGACGGAATCAGTACCTGGCTGATCTCATATAGCAAACAGTTTTGGGTGCTAGTAGCGTTTAAAAACCTACCAAAAAATTAAACTAAACAATTTGCTTTAGGAATTTTAAGAGAAAGTTTATATAAGTTTACATTAAGTAATATGATTGCATATTATTATATGGAACAGGGCCCACCCAAAATAAAATTCCTAATACTGACCCTGGTTTAGTGACTATAACATTATTAAAGTTATTTAATGATGAAATGGTTAAAATTCTACTAATAAAACCGAGTCAAGGACAACTTAAGTTAAAATTTGGTTTGCTTGGTTCTGAATTAATGTGCGCAAAATAAATTAAAACCTTTGGGTGAGATGACCTATGCGACTAATTTCTTTAAATTTGTTAAGTACTGGGGTTCATATAGCATTCCATTTGATTATGCTCCAAGTTAAACCACTCTGAAGCCTAAATTGAATATACACTTTTTTGGTACTTAAAGAAAAGTGAATGTGAACGTAGTGCAAGTATTGTTCATTGTCACTGACATCAGACAAATAATAGTTTTGTAATGATGGGAGCTACTCATTAATTAAAAACTCAACTTATTATGTAAGTATTAGTATTAACATGCATAAATAAAAAATTCAACTGGTAAAATCATAAAATATATTAAATTTTCTTATCATATATATAGTAACTGAAAAAATATAAACTATTTTTCAATCGAGACTTACCGTCCTCATCGGTCATACAGAAGACAGGTCTGCTCTTGGCACCATCCCCTATTTGGGTGAAGGCCCATAGGACAATGCTATAGTTGGAGTACTTCTGCAGGCCGTAGAGCTCAGTGCTCTGGTCTGTGGTCACCTTGGTCTCCGCCTCTATGTGACCTGTGGTTCAGAAACATAGCTAGTCATTTATAGACCTTTCCCTCCCCATCTAGGACTTTGATCCAAAAAAGATTAGTGAGAGATTTATGTTTCTGTAACTTAGTACCTTGTACCTTTCCTCTTTCCTGTTACCAGTCCCTCTTATTTAACGGTAAATACAGTAGGCGCCCTCCATGGTACCAAACTCTTGGTTGGATAACTAAAAGGGCAGTTAAAATAACACCTGGGTATTGTCATATAAGCAATACAAATTATAAAACACATGACAGTTAAAAAATAGTTACCAAGAAGCAATAAGTACTTGACTAACTAAGGAATCATATGATCGACTTTTTGTGACCTCAACTTTTTTTATAGTACAGTATCGGGTCGTCAGCTGCGGCGGCGGACTTGAGTTATTTACTGAAAACAAAAATGGTTTATTTTACCTTGTTTTCCGTCAATAATCCGTTTTAATCCTGTGTAGGCTACCAGTTTTGAGGGATCATGCCCCCATCATCAGGCTCCAATAAAAACGTTGTTCACTCATAGAGGTCGTCAAAGTTCAAAAACACATGTATTACATTTACCACGGACACACACAGACGTACAGTTTTACACATTTTACGCGGAACAGAAACTAAAACTATTTTGGCCAAATGAAAATCACGATGCGGCCCGGGGGAAGTGCGGTAATTTACTGAAAACAGGGCTGTTAATCTAATGGGCGGTTGAAGCGATGACGGGTTAGAGGGCGTCTACTGTAGCGAGTCAGCCAGGTAGAGAGGATTGTGCATCTGTGTATGCTTCAAAAATAGCTGTCGATTGAAAAATGTGCATTGACCAACATCACTGTAATACTGTGGGCGTGAAACTGCTACAATTGAATGGCTCCCGCCAGTAACGTTGTAAGCGACAAAATGTAAATTTGTCAGATAATGAAAAAAAAAACAAATAACTGGAAAAATAACAATGGAATATATGTTTATTTTGGTAACATATGTAATAAATAGTACAAGTGGTCATTAAAATAAATATTACAGTAATATCTCATATAGTAATTAGGTTATGACCAAATACGTGATTTTAGAATTGGAAAAACGTTGTAAACGACTGTCGTTTACAACGTTTTTGCTACTTTTTAGGATTAATGGCGGTTGCAATATGTGTAGAAAATTGTATTATTACGCTAAGAAACATATAATTGTACTTGTACTAAAATGGGAAAGTCAAATATTTACCTTAAACTTACAATATAAAACCGGTTATGATCAACAAAAGTTATAGATTTACCTTGATACTACATTTATTTGATAGCAAAAGTAAACTAAACAAAAGATTTATACCCGAGGGCAAAGACTCGCCCGCGGTGGTGTTGCCATCCCGAACACATGCAACATTACTGCACGGAGGGACAAAAAACTCGTGGTTTTCCACCAGTCCTAGTACTGCCAACTTAAAAGATATCAACAAATAAATACCCAGCACTAGTTTAGGATGTCGTTTCCAACCTTACTGCATATAAATCTTGATTTTGTAAAATTTGTCGCTTACAACGTTACTGGCGGGAGCCATTTAATTGCGACTGAAGCATCAGAGTAGTGAATTGCATTGAGAAAAATGTACAAGGAATAAATGGTCGATGTTTCTTAGTTACTTTATACTTTACTCAAACTCATAAATTCACCTTTCATTAATTTGACCTCTAGGGTTCGAAATCATATATACTGTATGATTCAAAATTAAATTAAAATTTACATAACCATTCATTATAGTACTGTATACACATCAAAATATGTCAAATGAAGTTTGTCACTCTGAAAAACATAAAAATAATTTAAGTACTGTCTCTTAACACTGATTACACACCTGGTGGCCACTCTTCCATGTTCTCATAGGAGACTTTGTAGCCCTGGATCTGGCCATTCTGGTAGGGTAGCGGGGGCGGGTGCCACCGGACAAGGATGCTCTGCGAACTCTGCGCCTCACACTGGATCTCCACAGGCGGGGCCGATGGAACTGTGGGTCAACAAGTTTGTTGATTATAATTAACAAATATCCTTATAACAAGTGATTGGTCATCATTGAAGATCCATAAAAAGTAAAATAAAGTTTGTGTAACCATCTGGCCAAGGTCTGTTGTCAAGTTTTCAGGTCACACTGGTACCTCTGACTACTTATGTTGCCGGTACCAACGGCTTAACAGCCTTCTGAAGCAGGGTGGTAGTATGAGTTTCAAAAGTCATGTGGACTTCACCTGGAATTGAACCCAGGGCTTTTGGGTGGTAGGCCAGTACTTAACCCACTTAGCTATGACGGCAACGTTGAAAATTAGTGAGTTTATGAATAAACAAAAAATTGGATTTGTTGTACAATGTAAGGTTATGAAAAATTATTTGTGGTATGAATCGCAATAAACTAATTCTGTGGAGAAGCAAAACATCAGATCAGATCAAAATCTTTATTATCACATAATACTACAATTTGTGTTCTTGCTCAGCTACAGTGTAGCAGTTATAAATACCATAACATTAACTAATTATAAGAGACACACTAAAATTACATAAGCATACAACTGAATATACAGACTGTATTTGCCATTATTTATTTAGGCTATATAAACATGTTGGTATTAGTAAAATTTAATAGGAAAATAGTCTGACATAGATATATTATACTTAGATACTATACATATAGACTGTCTTTAGATAAATAAATATGAATTTATTTTGTAAGTTTTCCTAGCTTAGTTTCCTTTATTCTGTGTAAGTTGATATTGTTTAATCATCTAAAATTCAGTTAAGACATGAACTGAAAGAAGTTACAGTAAAAGCCCACTATTCCGGCATCCAGTGGTCCGGCACTTTCAATAATCCAGTGTTGATCTAAGTGTTTAAAAAAAAATTGTCATACGCTGTATAATCCTTTCGGGCACGTTCAGTAGAGTTCGCGAGCAATCGGCAGAAGTAACTGTACTGTAAAATATAATACTGTAAATCTACTTTCTCGTTGAAATGTTGTTTTGTTTTTAACATTTTCCATCACTATTGAAATCAGAGAAAGCACAATAACACAGAATAATGCTAACCAATAATTCTTTTGACTCTCCATTTTTAGCGGTATTTCCGCTATTCTCACAATAACGGCTATTTTTAGACAATCAATCAATCAATCAATCATAAATCTTTATTTGTCTTTGTACATATAATACAATAAATGGCGTCATACTTATATTTAACATATACATAGGACCAGGGCCCACCAACCACAAAGCAAGCACATGCTGCTCCCAATACGATTTAAATCTAATTTTTATTGTAAAACTCCTGAAAAGAATATAAATGTTTGTTTATTATGAAGGATTTTAATTTGGATTTAAATTTATTTAAATTGTGTTCTAATCTTAGTTCATCTGGGAGTGCTTTAAAAAATTTGTTTCCCATGTAGGTAGTTTTTTTTGTGTGTAGAATTCTAATCTATGTTTATCAAGATTTTTTTCCATTTTTCTTCTTGTGTCATACTGATGTGTTGTAATTTCGATTTGTAATTTCGTATTCGTTTTAAAATATAATATACATTCAAAAATATACTGACCATATACTGTTAAGATTTCAAGATTCTTAAAGTATTCTTTGGCAGATTTGTCGCGTTTTAGATTACAAATAGATCTTATGGCCTTTTTTGCAGTTTTAAGATTTTATCAAGATTTAATTTTGTTGTTGCTCCATACAAACAAATACCATATGATATATGTGAGTGTATGAGGGCAAAATAGATTTTTTTTAGGATATTAATATTACACAAACAGGCCATACGTTTAAGTGCATATAAACCGGAGCTAATTTTACTAACTATATGTTCAATATGATGATCCCAGCAAAAGTTTTCATCAATAAGCCCTAAGAATTTTGTCTTGTTAACTTGTTCAATGATTTTTTCTTCAATAGTTATATTTGGGACTATTTTTCTCTGGTTTTGCTTTGGTGAGAATACCATAAAGTTTGTCTTTTCAGAATTCAACAATAGACCATTTGTGTCTAAGAACTGTTTGACATTGGACAATTCCAAGAAACTTAAGAGTTCAATATTATCCTGGTTTACTGCTGAGATTTTTAAGTTTGCATCATCAGCATACAGGCATAGATTATTTTGCGTGACATTTTGAAGAGACTTTGAAAAACCGGTTAGGTAGCACAGAAACAGCAGCGGACCCAGAATAGATCCCTGTGGAACACCACAAGAGACCAAACACAGGTCCGACGCTGCACCTGCGACCCTATTCTGATGAAAAGTATTTATTTCAACATATTATTGATAGCGCTCCGATAGATATGACTCAAACCATTTGTACGAAATTCCGTTGACTCCAAAACCTGCTAATTTTTGTAATAGTAGGTCATGGTCTACACTTTCAAAAGCTTTTGTTAAATTCATAAAAATACCAATGACTTCTTCACCGTTATCTATTGATTCTATTATTGATTCAATAAAATTTACTGCTGCACTTAGTACTGATCTCCCTGGACGAAAACCATGCTGGGTATCATCAAGAATGTTATTTTTTTCCAAGAAGTCAGACAACCTTTTGTACATGATTTTTTTCATAAATTTTTGCGAATGATGGCAAGATTGATATTGGTCGATAATTAGATATATCCTTTTCGTATCCCTTTTTATGCACAGGTATGACTTAAGACAATTTCAGTTTTTTTGGAAATATACCAGATACTAGGGAAGAATTCACCAGATGAACTAGGATTTTACATAAATGAACATTTGCCCCCTTTATGATAGATACAGGAATTTCATCAAAACTATATGAATGCTTATTCTTTAGAGAATCTATAATTTTACTAATTTCTTTTTCATTTGTTGGTTCACAGTGTAACAATTTAGTATGAGGAGAAGTGCAGTTTGTGGTATTATTTTTCTAGAACATCATACATCATATTAACATTTCCTTTCAATTGTTTGATTCCATTAACGAAGTAATCATTAAATAATTTACTAATAGCTAGCGGATTAGACACAATTTTATCATTTATAAGTAGTTTTATATTTTTTTTATCTTTAGGTAAGATTCCAACTTCATCATTTACAATTTTCCAAGTAGTCTTTATGACATTTTCAGAATTTAAAATTTTGTTATTATAAAATTCACTTTTTGATTGTCTCAATCGATTTTTATACTGCCTATTTTTTTCTTTTACATATTTTTTTAACTCAGTATCTCCCTTTTCCCTAGCTTTTTTTTCTAACTCAATAATATTCTGTCTCTAATTTTTAATTCAGTTGTTACCCAAGATTTGTGCTTGTTACTATTTCTTTTGATTTTTTTGGAAATGCTATATTAAAGTAATATAAGAATATATTTAGGAAATTGTCATATTTATCCTCAACATTCGAAAAATAGACATCTTTCCAATTTTAATTTTCTAGTAATTTGAGAAAATGGTCTGTGTTATCTTTTGAGAAACTTCTACTGTACATAATTTTAGTTGTATTTTCAGAGGCAGGAGAGTCAATGATAAGATCTAAAATTTGGCCATCATGGTCTGAAAGGTGTGTGATTACCCCTTCGACTCTTGTTTTTTCTTTTGGTATTGTTGTTAAAAAATTATCTATACATGTTTTACTTTTATCAGTTACTCTTGTTGGGAAATTTACTAAAAAAGACATACCGTGAGTTTTTAACATACTACATAGTTCTTTACAATCTTTGTCATTTTTTAATACATTAATGTTTATGTCCCCTGCTATTACGACATTTCTACAAATCAACAATAACCTTGAAATTATTCCATTTAGACGCTCAATAAATTCAAAAGGATCTGTACTAGGGAAGCGATAGATACCAACCAAAATAAAATTCTGTTTCTCCAATACAAATTTTACTGCGCAGACTTCCAATTTCTTATCCTCAACTAAATCATCAACCTTAATCTCAACCACCTTCAATTACTGAGCGACAGCGCTCAGTAATTTGACACTGCCAAAGTCTCGAATATGCCAGATTAGTGAGTGTCTAATGTAGTTTTAAAATTGTGTAAATATGCCAAATCCATGAACCCCTGTAACATAAAAAAACGTTTCTTTGTTAGATTTTAGTTACCAAGAATGTAGAGTCTTTAACCACACGATAAAACAAATTTAGAAATTTAGTGCATTGACTTGAGGCATTATTAGAGCTTTTTATCTTTAGTATCTATACTTTTTGAAAACAGAAAAATGTATGGATGGTTGTAAATTTGTATTTTTTAATATTGAATCGATTGAAAAAAGCACTAACCGTCTTCCAATGTCTGTGTGACAATTTCAGCAGCCATGGGCCCTGGGCCTTTCTCGTTGAAGGCTTGGATGACAACTCCGTACTTGCGGAACTTCTTGAGCCCCTTGATGATGGCTAGCCCAGAGCTGCTGGCGCGAGGAGCCACTGTTGTGAAGTTGTAGCCGCTCAGCCTCCCTACCCTGAACCATCAATCGAATTAAATCATAATGTCTGCAAGGTGCCCTAGACATATTATGCACAACACATTTTTGTCATTTTAAATCCTTAAGTGACCTTTATATAATGTAACGTAGCCCAATGTTAAAATTAACATTAGTCTTATGGACGGCCTGGTTTTTCACTCGTGCAACGCACTGTAAAGGTAATTCATACCCCCTACCACCTCTCTCTATTGTGTTAGTTAAACAGGTTTTTTCCTGTATTAACCTTAAATCCAGCTACAAAATTATTTAAAGTTTAAATATTTTTAAACAGTTTTTCACCATACTACGCTGTAATCACCTGTTTTCGGAACGTCATTTGAGTACCGAAAGTAGGGTTTTTCTGCCCAAGGGCCAAAAGTCAGCCGATCTATTTAGCCAGTGTTGCCAACTTGTTTTCAAGCGTACACGATGTTACCTGGTTAATACGTGCATACTATATTGTGTTCGTTGGTTGAAACACTGGAACAAATAACAATAAAATTCAGAACATTGTACTATCGATAATTTGTTTACTGGTTAACTGTTTTTAGTCCGAGATTGCATGAGGCCGCTCGTGTTTTATGACCGATCACATTTAACCCATTAATAATTGTAGTATGGTGAAAAATAGCGTTCACACCTCTGCCGAAAGGGTTTTACATAGCCCTCGAACGATTTATGACCCTCGGGCCAGCAAAACCCCACTTTCGGCCCTTGGTGCGAAATATACTATTGTAACATCTTGCAACAGTTTTTTAAGGAAATATTTGTATTATTTTATCACTGATCTATTGATCTAGAAATCTTATGTATTAATACCCTAAGGCGATTTTTTAAGAGTACTCATCCTTTATTTCCAAACCGATTTTGACAATTGCGGTTTAAAAATCTTTGCCCTGATTCGTAGTTGTGCATAACATTTTTTATTTGTTAACCCTTTGCGATCGGAAGGCCAGCAGTTGTGGCCACAACGCAGTCGGCAGCCAGTCGGAATTCTTTCCGTACTAACTTGGTTCCGACGGTCGGGCGGCCAGCTGTACTGGCCACGTCCCGCTACGCGTCACCTCGGCATTTATCATGGCGGCTCGCTCCCCGCAGCTCGGAATTATTTTTACAGAAAACCTTCAATGTTAGCATAGGGGATTTATATTTTAATAAAACGTCTCTCAATTCGTCTTATCTTTAACGATCGTTCATTATTACTTAGTTAAATATACGGGGGGGAAAAAACATAACCCCATTCTTACTAATAAATGTTTATACGGGATAAAACAATTTTATTGTAGGCCTAATTATAATATTAGTGTAGGCCTATACGTAAACGTACAAGTGTTCTTATAATCATGTACATTAAAACTTAAAACTTAATTAAAAATACAAATAAACACAAATCTCTCGAGAAAATCACCAAAACACAGTTAAAACCACATAAAACTGAACCAAAACAATGATGATTATGACAGCACTTGTGCCAGAACAACAGGTGTTTATTTTAGTTGTTTACACCACAATTCTTACGATATAATGTTGCAAGCCTGCTGATCGTTTAGTTTAACAATTCCTCACTAGGTTGCAGCACTCTACAGGCATTATACCACAGTTGGAATATTACAAACGAAAACATTGTTGTCGGCCAGTCCTGCTGGACGCCCGAGCGTTCGTTGGATTTCATGTTGGCCAGCAATGCTGGCCGTTCGATCGCAAAGGACAACTGCTGTGGAAAAAATCCGACTTTCGCCGCTAATGGCGGCGGCCAGTAGAGCTGGCCGCGCGACTGCTGAGGAATAGAGGCAAATATGCATTCCGATCGCAAAGGGTTAATATTTTTATTCTGAAGGGCACAGGCCGCTCTCAAAGTTCGTTGTCTGCCATAAGATTAACATGAGGAATAATTTGAATTTCAGCTGTTAATACATTATGGACAGGTTATTAGTAATAACAGATGTTACAAGTAAAAACATATTTTTATCTGTATGAATAAAAGTATAGTTTTGTTTGAACATCGCTTATAGATTTTTGACGTATTAGATATTTTTATGTTTTGTGTATTGGAAAAGCTGAAATTGGTATTGAACAAAATTGTCCTGCGTGTCTGTTAGATGCGGTGGGCCAGATTTTTACTGCAGTTTACATAGAAAGCTGTACTGAATTTGAAAGTACTTCCATTGTCATGGAGAACAATTTTCGTGATTTCACGTCATCGCACGTCATTAGGGCTCTGCCCCGAATTCCGTGTTGCAACATTAATATTATAAGCATAAGTCTTTACTCTTTACTAATTATAATCTTTCACTACAGAGTGCTATAATTTTTTCCTAAGTAGCATTTAGTCAGCTAACAAGACACTGTTTTGCTATTCTACAACGGAATGCTAAACCTTACAGTTATGGCATGGTAGTGGAACGTTGACCATGGGACTCTGGCATCCCTGGAGGATGACATTGTCTAAGTAATCACTTTGATATAACATAGCTAAGCCATGCCGTGCGGCGCCGTACAGTGGCCGGTAGGCAATGTGAGTGGTGTAGTCATATTGCGTCGCCCGGCCAACAGGCGTTCTCGAGATTGAACCAGCTACAATTATTGTTACACATACTTTCTTTCGATGAAACATGTTGAAAATATATTTATTACTAAGTAACAAATATTATTACTAAATATATTTATTACTTTCATTATGTCTTCTGTAATCTTCATCATCATCATCATCATAATCATCTTCTTCTTCTAAATCTATAATAACATTTATAATTTGTTATCTATATCTATGAGACCTTTTAAAACAAAACACCTCTGTTATTTCTAAACCGTATTCGACGATTGAGGTATAAAAGAAGATAAAGTAAATCTTTTAATTGATGTTGATAAAGTAAATCATTCGGTGTTTTAATACATTTGTGTAATGTTTAACTGATTGTAAATTACATTTATTTAAAACCTCAGTTCAAAACATTTTCTGCAAAATTATTGGATTAACTGTAGTAAATTCAAAGGAATAACCCTTAAATATGTTAGCTTCAGTTAACCTTAGTTGTTAAGTACAATTTTAATTTATGTTATCTTTTTTCAGACTTGTTAAGAGACGGTTTTCAGGTTAGTTATATCAATTTATTCTCCATGCTACCAACTTTACTCACAATTTTGAATATTTCAAATTGATAGGAAACTAATTATTTCCATAACTCATGGTTAAAAACTGCCCATCCCGATCTAAACATAACAAACATAGTCCCAGCCCCAAATAGTTTAACCATATAAAATATCATTTATATATCCAAATATATAGTAATGTTCAAAAACTAATATTTTAAGAAGTTGAACTACTTTTCAATCCTATTAGATTAAAAATCTATAGCAAAATGATACAAAAAAATCTTATCAAAATATTTACACTACTGTTAGTAATAACTTTTATATTTTTGTCCAACATTTAATATAATATAATTAGTAAATTTCCCCTATAGGGAAGAAGTTATTACCGTAGTCGGCATGGTAAGACCTAAGCCCGGGACCATGATAACTTTTCGTTTAGAGGTCCCCAGAAGCCGAAAATACCATTCGTTTAAAACTGTTTATATATAATTATATACGTGTCCGTGATTATGATAAATCTCGTAAAAATGGTCCGATTTTGATGAAATTTGGTACAAACGTGTAAAGCAACATTTATGACTTTAAGTTCGAAAACCAGACAGATTAATCTATCCAAAGGGGTATTTTTTTTGGGGGGGGGGCTTGTACCCCAAATGTTTTTTTGTTTTTACATAAAATATTTGAAAAAATCAAATTTTAGTTTTTACCATTGGATTCAGCTTAGAAAAACACACGGTTTGGTGTTTTGATCATTGCTTTAAGTCAATTGATTCCAGAGATATTGAAAGTGCTTAACACAGTACATTGTCCAATGTTATTCTTATAGAAAATAAATTAGCGAGAACAATTTTATATCTCGCTAATTTATGAACGTTTATTGATGAAAATTGATATATGGCTTCATCTAGTTTTGGTCTATTGTTATTTTTACAAAAAAACTAAAACAATTTTTATCGATGGTTCCCATAGCAGCAAACCTGCATACTCAGTCCCATGTTATTGTTATGGAGAAAAGTAAAATATTATATCTCCCTTAATTATGAACATAAATTAATAAAATGTAGTGGCTTCACCCAGTTGAGTTTTGAACAAATTTGCATAAAGACCCATTTTTGGTATTCTTATTTACAGCAAATCTGTGTACTCAGTTCTCATGTTATTCTTATGGAGAATAATTACAATGGCATACATCGCTTATTTATAAATGTATATTGATGAAACTTGGTATAAGGCTTCACGTAGTTGAGTTAAATATTGATATTTTTATAAAAACTCATATTTTGTGTCCCTTGTTGCAAGAAACTGCGTACTCAGCTCCCATGTTATTCTTATTGAAAATAATTAAAATGTTATATACAGTAGAACCTCACTACGACGACCCTCGATAAGACAAAAACCTCGATAATGAGTCTGATTTTCAAATCCCCGTGAATCTCCCATAACGCTCAATGTTAGAAACACCTCTATAACACGACTCATTTTCAAATAAATACCTCGATAGCACGTCTTTTTGTAATTTCATATTACTAATAAATAAACCTCTATAGCGCGTCTTTTCAAATAACTGAACCTCTATAGCACGACACCCACCTCAATAACACGCTTCTTTGGGGTAAGTGAACCTTTATTACACGACTCTAACCTCAATAGCGCGCCGTTTTGCGTTACGGAACCTTTATAGCACGACTAAACCTTTCTCACGCATAGTTCCCACGGTTAGAACGGATGTTTTGAAGTAAACAACAACGTCTTGGGCTTAGGTCTCAACAGGAAAACCCCTTCCCCACCCCCTTCCCATTCCGGCCTTTCCTTGTCTATCACGGGTCAGAAGATGGTCTTTCACGGGAAAAACTAAAATGTTTTCTATAATGTAACTTCGATTAAATTGTTACTGTACCTACTGTATATTTATTGACTAGTTGAGTTATAGAAGACCTGACTTACAATATGTAGATTTTCATTTTCTAACATTACAGTATTTTATTGCGTATTTCACAATAGGTTAAGTTTTACTGTATTTCGAGCTTATTAACTCTATACAGTACTTTAGTGAACTGAGTCTGTTTATTTTTTTCTTACTGTCGCAATAATAAAGAAGTTTGTTTTACTTGTACGTTTGTTCTTTTATTTATGACTGATTTATACAGTAATTTTCTACTTAAACACAACTTATTAGAAATGTTTTATAATAAATGTGCTTGGTATAGCAAAAAGTATGTGACCTCGATAACACGTCTTGTTGTGAAAACCACCTTGATAGCACGACCCTCAATTACAAGTGTACCTCGATAAGAAGACTATTTTAGAGATCCCCTTGAGAGTCGTGTTATCGAGGTTCTACTGTATTGATTATGAATGTGTATATATATATATATATATATAACCTGGTAAGAGGCTTTATGCGCTATTAAGACATATATATATTTGTGTGTGTGTGTGTGCACTGGAAATTCGCTGAGTATGCAGGTTTGCTGCACGGGGTTATTTATTAATTCAAAAAGGTTTAAATTCGCAAGCATTTTAATTAAATCAGTAAATCAGGCATAACATATTTACGAGAAAATATAGTCAGTACGTTAAATATTAATTAATCAATGAACCAAGAAATGGAGCTTTGACTTTAGAACTGTCGATCCGACCAAACATAACTCAATTGTATTCTACCATCGGGAAAATTGTTTTAATTGGCAGGAGGCTGTAAGTCTTCCACTGTTAAGAGTGATATTGTCTGCTGCAGATGATCAATATCAACTTCCTTAACTTTATCAAAACTCGAGATCTTCTTTCAACATTTTTATCTTTAGTTTATAAAGAAGTTGTTTATAGGTGACGCTGAAAAGTCTTTCCTCTGGACCAACTGACAAAGACAAAAACCAACTCCAGACGATGGGCGAAATAAATATCCAAAATATATATATATAAAATAAAAATAAATATTTTAAATATTCCAATGTGAATGAAATTATTTTTTGAACGAAACTGAATGTGGCTGTTGCTTGTGGACTTGGCAGTAAACAAACCAAAAAACTTTGGGTACTATTGGTGCTGATAAAAAACACTTTGGACACTTATTTTTCCCAGAAGAAGAAAATTGCTAATTTTCAACTTTGAAAAAGGGGACCAGGGTCGAAAACCCAGTAATCGCACCTAAAGTGCTTCTTTATGATCTAAAACCACATCGTAAAACAGCTGTTTTCTGTACCTTACTTTTTTCACTGAAGTAGTAATAAACAGCTGATTGATTTTTTGAACCAAGCTAATTGATTTGGTGTTTATAATCTCAATCTTATGAATTCAGTTAAAATGGATGAAAGTTAATTTCTGTTTGTTTGTGCAAGGCCGCACTAGATATACAGGCCGTGCTGCTACTTGTGTTACGTCACAACTAAAGGCGTTCCCACTGCCGCTGTACACCAGGTCGCTTGCACGTTTATACAACTGCAATTCGCTCCGCTGTGATTTGAATGATTAAATAAAGCTATAAAACATAATTAAATTTTATGTAGTAATGCTCTACATTGGCATAGTTTAGTGATTGGCTAGTTCTTATTTGTTTAATATTGATAGTTTAATGTTATAAACGTACTTGTTTCTATTTCTTTGGAGTAAATATTTGTTATAATTGTTATTCTCGCTGTCGGCAGATAAGTTATTGCAATTTTACAGTTTTATATAGCTGACCAAAAGGGAAATGATTTAGAAACCCGATTTCAAACTTAATTTACTTTCAATCAGATATAAAGTAGAAATTAGTCGTACTTTTGTACTCTTACTTGGTAATCTTAGTCTACCTATCTCTTTTTTTTATGTTTATTTCCTTTGTCAATTATCTTTTACTTTTTCATTTTACTGATTTATTTATTAAAATGTAACAGAATTTTAATTTGCCTTTTTTGAAGAATGAAGTTAAGTTTTTCCACAAGAAAGGCCTTAGTTTGTAATCAAGATCATAGTTTATTAAACACACCTGTACACCTGTATAAAAACTGATTTTTTCACAAGTACAGTATAGAGTCAATTTGTAATGCTGTTTATAACGCCATTTAAAACGGATAATTTGTCACTTATTGATATCCGCAATTGGACCCCTTGCTGGAACAGTAAAATAACAGAAAGGTTTCAACTGACAGTTTAAAAATTTTAAGAGTATTTACTTAATTCTAAAACTTGGAGGTTATCATTTATTACAGAATAACGAAAGTAAAAGTTAGATACGTTTTTATAGCTAGTGCCAAATCAAGTTTTGATTACGGTTTTGAGAATGTAGTATTGAAAAATCAATCAATTTTAAATTTAAAGATGACCTTGAGATACTATATTTGATCTCTATATCGCGAAAAAAAAGTTTAAAGACAAATTTCCAGTAGATTTGACTAGGTTGCTAAAAATAGTTGTATGCGGAAGATGACTAATATCATTAATTGGTTAAAAAATCAGAAGCCTTGAAAGACTAGTATGTATATTAATTAATCAACTAGGCCTACGTGTCCTTCTGAAACTGCAGTGCAACAACGAGTCTGCATTTGAGAGAAAGAATATTTCTAAATTCTACCAATATAAACTATTTTGTAAGATTGGGGGATCTTTTGAGCATATTAGCCCATTTTTGAAAAAAGTTATGATCTTAAATTTTAGAATTACCTTAGTTATAATTTAAGTGAGTCTATATTTTAGTTGTTTTTTAGGTTTCTAATAAAAATATCTCCTTGCTTAGTATAACTAATAATAACAAAACACGAAGAGTTTCATATTTGTTCAAAGTGTATAATCATTCTTAAGTTTATAAGCAACACCCGCGATTAATAATCAGAACAAAATTATTTAATCTATATCGATATATTGGTAATGGAAGATGATCGTAATAAATGTCTTTGATTTTTCAACGGTTGTTACGCTAGTAATATATTGTATCAGGTTGTTTTGAGTTTTAATTACTTCTACAACCTGGGACAAAGCATTTATAAGGCAAAGTTTACGAGTTTTTAAAATATAATTTATTTTACGAAACTGTAAAGGCTTTAGTAAATTATGTTGCTGGCAGACACGACGTATAAGGTGATGAGCAAAAAGGTGTAGTAGCAGTTCCAAAACAGTCGCATCCCAATGCCGCGGCCGTGGTTCCATGCGCCTCGAGCACGCCCAAAGATGTGACGAAGCGCATGAAGTGGTGGGGGAGCAGCACGGCCTGTATATCTAGTGCGGCCTTGGTTTGTGGCATCAAAAATTTCAGTTTTAGGAAACATTGTGTATGCAATTCAAGTGTAAAGTGTCTTTATCGCTTTAGGGAAATTACCACAGTAACAGTTTTCTCTCAAACGATAAAGACCTGCTCTACGCTCTAAATATACTACATAAATAACTATTTTCGCAGAAAAGATTTTAATTTTGTATTCAGGAGACTGCAACAACATAGCGACAGTAAAAAAGTAAAATGTCTAATCTTTGGTTCATAAAGTACTTTATTCCCTAGATGAATTTTTTCCCTAGATGACATGGGACATTTTGTAAACAAAATGTAACTAAGCATTATTTAGACTAAACAACATTTATGTTTTGACATTGTTTTCTGTCAGAAATAAGAGACAGATAAAGATTTGATTATCTTGTGAAGTTTATAAATTCCGAGAAGAGAGAACCGTTTAGAACATTCCAATATTTACTTCACAGTACATGAGGCGCTATCAGTTTCTTGGCTAGATAATAACATTCTTTAAAAATGTTAAACATTAAAACATTTCAAATTATTTTACTACATATATTTTTTTAAATCAGCCGAACCACATAATATCGGCCAGAACAACGACCGTCATGTACCATCGATCGTAAATGGTGATCAAATGAAGTAATATTGGTTGTTTAAGACAATTGAACCGCGTAATATTGGCATAACTAGCGATTGAATCGGGCAATATCAGCTGTAAACGATGATCGGACCATGTCATATTGGACGAATGGCAACCAAACCTCATTTTTGGCCATCAACTCAACTACTAATTTTTTACAGTTGTATACTTAAAAAATCATTGATATTCACAATTCATTGGTATTACTAACGTCACAATTTTACACTCAAATGAAATCTGTAGTTCTACACAAATCCCATTTTGTTATTCCAAACCATTTAATGATTAATAATGATGCCTAAAACTTTCTTGAAAATACTCTTGACTCCATCAAGAGCTCACTATAGTCACACACTTTCAATTACACTCATTAACCAGGTTAAACCCACTTTTCAAATAGACATACATATAGAGCCAACCAGAATGAATACGGGCCTACGATAACTAATGGATCTGAACATCCTCCCTTCTATTGAAGTCATATGACTAAGCAGCAAAATATTTAATGAAATAACATTGTAAGCACACATCCTTTCTCCCTTATTCTTTACTTCTTTGTAATTAAATGATGAAACATTTTACAATGCACACGTAATATTGTTCCGGATAAGACAAAGAATAAAATCATTCTATTGACACCCAAGTTCAAATTGTTTTATTTACATTTACATTTATTCTCGATTTAAAATAAGCAATCTATGAACTACTTTTCATTTCTTTAAACTTTTATTTGTTTATTTTTTCGTCTCTAGCTATAAGTAGTTGTTGTTTAAGTTTGTTGATTCAATTATTTTTATTCGATATTTATTTTGAATGTCTATAGGCTTACCAAAACAATCCAAAAAAATTCAAATTCAAATTCAAATTCAAATTCAAATTTCTTTATTGTTCGAAAAATGTAATTACATGCATAAAAATTGTCAAAGGTTCTTAATCTATTTCACAGTGCATATTTATATACATTTTTCAGTCACAGTAAAAATCAAATTAGGCCTAAATATCAACACAATATATTTACATGAAATATCTACAGATAAAATTTATAAAGTGCACGCGATTTATATTTCTACAATTGTAAATCATAAGGACACTTCATGATTAAATATCTCTTGAGTTCTGTCCTAAACTTATTTCCATCTAAGATTTGTATGTGTTGAGGAAGTGAATTAAAAAATATTGCACCTTTAACATAAGGACTATTTTCTGATGTTTTGAATTTTCTATTGACTCTATAAAAATCAAATTTTTTCCTTGTATTATGAGCATGGACATCACTATTTTTACAAATATATTTATTATCCAGTTTCAATAGCATTATAACTTGAAAAATATACAAAGCATAAACTGTTAAAACATTAAATTCAATAAATATATTTTTACATGATGTTCTAGGATTCACCTTAGCTAGTAATCTTAAGGATTTTTTCTGGAGGATAAAAACTCTGTCCATGTGTGTTTTGGCTGCACTTCCCCATAACAGTAGGCCATAAGAAAGATAAGGGTACACTAGGCCATAGTAAACTTCCATTAGCATATCAGGATGAAGATAGGAGTTAATTCTTCGTAATAAAAATAGGCTAGGTGATATTTTTTTACAAACATAGTCAATATGTACTTCCCAAGAAAATTTGGTGTCAATATTTGCAAGATGCGACAGATTTAACACTAAAATCATTGCTATTTACAACAAACTCCTCATTTACACCACTTGGGCTAAAAAACACTAGTTGGGGTTTATCTATATTAAGCAACAAATTATTTTCTTGAAAATAAAGTTTGGACTCATTGATAAACGTGAGAACTTTATCTTTCAAAGCGGGATAGTCTTTCGCCCAGCAAAGACCAGATGTATTGTCTGCATACATACTAAGGAAAAAACTATTGTCCAGTGAAATCTTAAAATCGTTAACATAACATATAAATAGAAATGGCCCTAAAATTGAACCTTGCGGCACACCAAATTTTACTACCCTAACATCTGATCTTCTCTTTTCTAGTAGGTATCCATCATCATACAAAATCTCAGTACATTGCATCCTATTTTTAAGATATGATTCTATTAACAGAAATAAACTTCCATTAACTCCAACATTTGACAACTTATTTAACAGAATTTGGTGATTAACCCCATCGAAAGCTTTCGATAAATCTAAGAATGTTCCTGATACTTTGTTACTATTATTTATACATTCCAGAGCTGTATGAACAAATTCTGCAGCCGCAGATGTAGCGCTACGCCCTTTTCTAAAACCATGTTGAAAGTCTTTCATTAAGTCAAGAGAATTATAGAAACTAGATAAATGTTTTAAAATAATTTTTTCAATCAATTTACTGAAAACAGATGTAAGAGCAATGGGTCTATAATTCTGAACATCGGTTTTTGTACCCTTTGAAAAAGTAAACCAAATTGATTTCACGTGCGAAGACTCATCATATATGGATGTATAGGAACCAAGTTTAAAAAAAGTGATCATCATTAACTGGATTTCGTCTAGATTCCACACATTGACTCACATTGACTCATATGTAAATATACCTAGATACGATTTTAAACACGTAAGGGACATTAAAGAACATTTCCTGACCGTTAGGTCAAACTTATATCTGGATGATGAATTGATAAAACGAGGTCGATAACATGATAAGGTCGACAACTTTCATCATGTTGTCGATCTCGTGTATTGATTCATCAGCCAAATAAGTTTGAGGTTAGGTCGGGAACCCCTATAAAATGTTTCTTAATACAACGTACACAGTGTTTAAAATCGTATTATGTATATTTATATTTGTGTGAATCAATGGGTGGCAGTCATAGCTGACTGGGTTGAGTACTGGCCTACTGGCCTACCATCCAAAAGTCCTGGGTTCAATTGCCGGTTAAATCCACATGACTTTTGAAACTCAGGCTGCCACCGTGCTTCGGAAGGCACGTTAAGCCGATGCGTTGGTCCCGGCTACACAAGTAGTCATGTAAGAGGAACTAGTGCGACCTGAAAACTCTGACAGCAGACCTTGGCCAGAAGGTTACACAAACTTTACTTTAATGTGTGGAATCTAGACTTAAAAAACTTGGTTTCCTATACATCCACTGTTGATGAGTATTTGGAACTGAAATAGATATGGAACACTGCATTTTTGAATTTATGGTAAGCCTAGAAATAATATAAATAAACCGTCCCAGAGGCTGCAAACTATTTCTTTTAAATATTGTTTTGTTTGGTTGCCAAGTGTTATTTGTTACCTACTTAAATATATTTTACTACAAGCAGAAGTGTAAGTTACCCGTGCTCCCTATAGCCCACGTAGTACCCGAGGATCTCCCCGTTCCAAAGGTGGTGCAGCGGTGCTGTCCAAGTGACCCGGAGGCTGTCGGAGGCTGAGGCAGTCACCACCACGTTTTGCGGCTCCCCAGCCGGGGCTTCCCCCTCAGTGTGCACCACTATGGGCTCGCTCGGCTCCCCCGCCCCCAGCTCGTTTTCGGCCAGCACTCTGATGGCATATTCCGTGGCGGGTGTCAGATCTCGGATGCTACAGGAGAGGTCCGAGTTCACTGCGATCTTCTGCCACTCGTCCGTCACTCCTAGAACACAAAATATTAAAAACGGTGCATCCGTGACCAAAGATCGATTCCCCCTTTTTACCCTTTGAGAAACAAATTTATCAATTTAATTCACTTGAAAACCAAATAGGTGATTGAAAAACTAACGTTGACAAAATTAATAATAGTCATATTAAATTATTCTACACATGTTATGTATGAACTGTCAAATATCATTTTACAATAAGATTTAAAATTATAATTTTACTACAGGGTGCGGCAAAAAGATCTGACGGGTTTAGCCGCTGCACTGTTGGGCGAGTAGGTGGTGGGGATAGGCGCGTTCCAGAGCCCACACGTGGAAATTTTCAGTAGCCATGGAGCAGTGGTCGGCTGAACACCGTGCATTTTTTGTAGAGGCGTTTTTTAAAAGTGGTGATTCCTTTGTTGCTGTTCAGCGGCAGTTCTTTAGACGTTTCAATGTGGGTCGAAGAGGAAGAGTCCCAACTCGGAACACAATTTCGCTGTGGGCAACTTTAGAGCTACCGGTTCAGCATTAAAACGGAAGTCGACAGGCCGTCCAAGGTCAGCCCGGACGCCAGAGAATGTCGATCGTGTAAGAGAAGCTGTGGAAGCCAGTCCTCGGCGGCCGGCCCGTAAACAAGCTGCTGCTTTGCACATGTCTGACCGCTCGGTAAGACAAATATTGCGTTTCGATCTGCATTTCCATCCAAAAAAAATCGCCACTGTCCAGCAGTTAAAGCCTAATGACTATGCAAATCGGAAAGCATTTGCAGAGCAAATGATCGACTTGATTACCGATGACAAAATGTTCATGATGAGCGACGAGGCACATTTCCATCTTGACGGTTATGTAAACAAACATAACTTTCATTATTGGTCGAATACAAATCCTGAAGAACTGCATGAACGTCCTCTGCATAGTCCTAAGGTTACTGTGTGGTGTGATGTAACGAAAAGTTGTGTCATTGGGCACAACTTTGAAGCGGGTGGCCAAACCGTTACGGTCAATTCCCAACGCTATCTGATGATGTTGAAAAACTTCCTGATCTCTGAACTTCTGAGAAATTGTTTAGTACGCAGGAGGCTGTGGTTCCAGCAGGATGGGGCAGCTGCCCATACAGCCAATGAGGTGATGGACTTTTTGAGAAGCAAGTTTTGTGGCCGAGTTATCTCGCGTTTTGGGGACATTGCATGTCCAGCTCGCTCCCCAGACCTTAGTATTTGTGATTTCTTCTTGTGGGGGTTCCTTAAAGCTAGAGTTTACACAGACAAACCCCGCACACTGGACGAACTAAAAGAGGCCATAAGCCAAGAAATCGCCAACCTGTCTCCTGCAATGTTAGAGAAGACGTTCGACAGCTTCAGCGCAAGACTGGAGGAATGCTTAGTCAAAGAAGGTCATCTTCAGATCTTAAATGGATGAAATCGGTTGTTCTGATGGTATTTTAATTAATTTACATGTACTCACTTCTGTAATAAGCAATAAAACAATTTGTATCACTTTTAATTTTGATGTTGTTTTTACTTTAAAACCGTCAGATCTTTGGTATAATCCCCGCAGAAAAATTTATTAGGAATTTGTAATAAAAGGGGATTAGTTAATGACTGTTTGGACCCTGAGACGGGACGATCTTCCATGGGTAACAGGTTAATAATAGTCCTCACGGGTGGTTTAACAATATATTTAAGAAATCAATAAATGTTTGAATATTACACTAGCTTTTGTTGTACCCGCGACCTACATATTCAGAACCTGCTGGTGCATGTGTCAGGATTCCTATTCAGTGAACAGTTCACTTGTGGAATACAAACAATTCTTTATTAACACATATTTTTACCTTTTACAACATCGACAGTTACATATTGATTATACGTTTGCTACCAATGTTACAATTAGACAATTACAATTTAGAGTTAGGACACAAGTCCAGGTAAAACCCAAATAAAAGTCTAAACAAAAGTCAGCATTACTAGATACAGTACCCTAATAGATGGCTACTCACAGAGATACAGCATCTTGTCAGAAGACTGATACTTAGACAGTGGCGATCTGCCTGACAAGGACTCTCAGCTCTCTCTGCCCGAAGTCCGCGCATCACCGTATTTATAAGACAGGTGGCGTACCGCGCATCCTGGTTTGAAGGCCAACTTTTGGCACATGTTCGTAAGCAAGGACATCCTGTCTCAGGCCACATCCTCTAAAAGCTTTCCATCATCCTGCCACGCAGCAGGAGGTGGCTTTAGATAACCCGGGCAAAGAAACCAAAAACGTCGAGGTTAATAAAATGTCAAGGCTCCACAGGATCCGGGATCCTGGGGCCAGAATGTAAATTTGGAAATATACCTTTCAAGGGTTATACAATAGGTTGCTATATATTTTTTCAAACTGAACAGGGCATCATTGAAGTTATTAAAAAACTCGTGCTATAAAGAAATTTGTTTCTTACTTACGTTTTTCAGTATAGAAATTGGTACAATATGTTATCCAAGGCGGTAATTTTATTTTATAACTCTGTGATTATTCTGTAGAACATATTGTCACTAATTACCAACTACCATGATGTAATTGAGTAACTGTATAGTTAATTATTTCGTTTTGCTTTGCTTGTTTAAATTTACTATCTATATTTTACCTAAAGGATAATCATTAAACTAGTCAAGTTAAATGTTATCAAATCTAACATCAACTTCAATATTAAACTGAACTGCTTTTCGTTTTCAACTTGTATGCTCGTACATGTAAACTTGTGACTGGTCTGTGTGAACTCACCTAGACGTGAAGTAGGTATAATTTCAGGCTACATAAACCAAACGTTTTGACTCTATTGTTACTGTCCTTTTGTACATATTTATCTTTTGCCAAAATATAATCTGTACACACCATAACTCTCTAATTTACCCTACAATCCCCTTTATCGATAAAACATAACGTAACTTTAACTTTATTCGTGTCTTTTTAAGATTGGTTACCCTAATTCAACAAGGGACACTCAATAAGTGGACTTATCTAGCGTGTATACAAATTTCCTGCATTCTAAACACGCCTTAAACAGTCAATAACTTTAGAGGGAAATTATTAACATAATTAAACTTACAATAGATCGGAGATTACGATAAACTGTTGCATCTTTTGTATTGTACAACCTATCAATTTGTTCATACCGGTTTCTTGTCGGTATTGAACGACGTACTGCAGCACGGGGCTTCTCTCGTCCGAGGGCGCAGCCCAGGACACCGAGAGACTCCTGCTGTTCGCGTCTACCACCCGCAGGTTCTTGGGTCGCCCAGGAGCGTCTGGAATTCAAACTGACTGTTAGTTATAATAACTTATAGACTGAAACACCAAACTTTATTGTTGTGTCAAGTTTAGTATGATTTAAACTTGATACCTGTGCAAAGAACACCATAATGATATCGTGTAATTCTTTCAAATCCGGTACTTTTAAGGCCAAATAGTAGATTATGATCAGTCAATTTTGAATTTGCAAGTTCTGTAAATCTGCAACGACGTCGTTTATGCCCTAGTGGACCAATATCAATAGAGATCAATATAAATCAATAGAAATTTTTATTGATATCACTAGACCGTTCGGTGATATCAATAGAAGTCTACTGATGTAAATACGTATCACTAGACATCAATAGACATTAATAGAAATCATTAAAACCGAGGTAAATAGAAATCATTAAGAGTTTATTGACATGTATTGATATCAATAAAGATCACTACAACAACTACAAGTAAATAGACATCATTAAAATCATGGTAAATAAACATCAATAGACATCATTATATAATTTTATTAATTGAAAAAGATAACCATTACAATTTTTTTACAATGCCAAATTGATAAATTTAAATAAAATTATATATATATAATTTATAAATTATCAAAAAATGTTATTAGGCACTTTATTATTACAAATGTCTATAGCAATTTGATAGTTTTCGTATGACATGTTTACTACATTATTATAACAAGTCTGAATTAATGTATTTTTTAATTATAAAATTGTATTACTAAATCATTATAACAATCCTTTATTAATATATTTTTTAACTACGGAATGTTATTGTTGTATTATTATCAAAAAATCAATTACTGTTATTAAATTAATTTTGTTAACTGTTTTGGTACATATTAAAGGTAAATGTTCTTGTTTACTTCCCAATATTATGTTGACTAATGAAAGTTTATATATATAAAATAATCAGTATTACTATATACCTAGTTTTATTTATAGTTTTAGTATTTAAACAAATTTAATAAAAAGGTTGATGATCAGAAATTATCAATAAAACATGGAGTTTAAAAATTTAATTAGAATGTATTTATTAATATACAGTTTACATATCGATGGTGTATATACAATTCTATTATAAGATAAGAAAATACAAATTGCATAACTTGTAATTTTACTACAAATAGAATTTAACTACCGATCCCATAATCTTATTATAAGAAATGAGAAAAAAACTGCGCGCGGCGCTTGCGCAGGTGTTAAAACAAAACACTCCACCAACCACCAGCCACCAGCGGACGAGCAGACGGTAGACGTCTGCTGGTGGAAGCTGTAACCGTCAATCTGTGTTTGTCAACTGATTATGTTTCTTACCAAGTTTTGCAGGCTTTGTTGGTTTCTTAATTGAGTATATTTGCACAATCTTCATTCAAGAGTTATTCCCGTTGGTAATTATATCGACCTCCAGACACCAACGATTTTTACAATTTTTTTTTTGAAAAATATTCAAAATAATGTCCTCATTTCGAAAATGGTACTCATTTTTCGCGGAAACGTCGGGAAAACCGGGAAATCGGGAAAACCGGGAAAACCGCCGAAATATATTTGTTTTCAAATATTAGGTTGTGGGTACTCAAAATGTGTGGAATTACGTCCTGAACACGATTATGTAATTTGTTTTTGAATCCGTTAATGTTTGAACGGGAAAACCGGTAAAAACCGGGAAAACCCGGGAAAACCACTGAAATATTTTGTTTTCAAATATTAGGTTGTGGCTACTCAAAATGTGCGGAATTCCGTCATGAACACGATTATGGAATTATTTTTTTAATCCGTTAATGTTTGAAAGGGGAAACCGGGAAAACCGGGAAAACCCGGGAAAACCGCCGAAATATATTTGTTTTCAAATATTAGGTTGTGGGTAATCAAAATGTGCGGAATTTCGTCCTGAACACGATTATGTAATTGTTTTTTGAATCCGATAATTTTTTAACGGGAAAAATAGGAAAAACCTTAACAGCAAGTTGTTGTCAAAAACGTGTTTAATCCAATAAATCTAGGGGGCCCGTTGGGATTCCGGGGTACTTGGGGGAGGAATTTTCTTCAGGCTAGGTTAAATTTATTAAAAGGAAAATCTTCCCCACAGCGGGAAATTTTCCCAAAACGGGAAAATTTCCCATTAACTTAAAATTTACCCCAAAGCGGGATATTTTTCCATAAACTGGGAATTAACCACACAACGGAAAATTTGTCCTGCTTCGGGAAATTTTTCCCTTAAACGGGAATCCCGCTATACAGCGCTCTGCGGAGTTAGGTTAGGTTAGGTTATAATATTAATACAGTATACACAAATCAATCACCTGACACAGAAAATTGGTATTTATTTATCATAACCTAACCTAACTCCGGAGAGCGCTGTATGGGAAATTTTCCTTTTTTGGGAAATTTCCCCCAAAACGGACATCTCGCTGTACAGCGCTCTGCGGAGTTAGGTTAGGTTAGGTTAATATAAATATACACGGGAAAATTTCCCAAAAACGAGAAATTTCTCATAAAATAGTAATCACCCCAAAACTGGAAATTTACCACAAAACGGGAATCCCGCTATACAGCGCTCTGCGGAGTTAGGTTAGGTTAGGTTATGATATTAATACAGTATACACAAATTATTTACCTGATAAAGCAAATTGGTATTTATTTATCATAACCTAACCTAACCTAACTCCGCAGAGCGCTGTATGGGAAATTTTCCCTTTTGTGGGAAATTCTCCACAAAACGGGAATTTTGCTGTACAGCTCTCTGCGAGGTTAGGTTAGGTTAGGTTAAGATGTATACACAAACTATTTCCTGATTTGTATCTTAGAAAATTTGTATTTATTTATGATAACATAACCTAATCTAACCTAACTCCACAGAGCGCTGTATGGGGAGATTCCCGGTTAAGGGGAAATTTCTCGTTTTAGGGAAAATTTCCCATACAGCGCTTTGTAAGTGGGTTGGCACTACCGTTTCCGCCGGACTCACCACCGGATCCGAAGGTCCCGCTACCGTTTTTGCGGGAAGAATAACGATCAATGTCTTTATATTGTGACAAAATTTAGGCAAATCATCGATGTAAAACGGTTGGCACCACCGTGTCCGCGAGACTCACTACCATATCCGCAGATAGCACTTCCGTTTTCGCGTGAACGCGAAATGTGTGATTGCACTTAAAAACAGTTTAATCCTTTCCGTCTGTTTTATTTCTGTCATTGTGAATTATGAAATGGTTTGTGTGATATGCTCTACAAATTTTTGGGATGCAGCTTCATTCACTGCTGAACAAATAACATCGTTTATGATTAGTCACTGTGTCTTAAAAGCAAATACTACTTGTGGACGATGTGGCTCAGAAGTGAAAATTAATCAGAAATTGTTGGAGTTTCGTTGTGGAAAATCCGTCTCAGTAAATAAACAGAGAGCAGAAAAATGTAATTGGCGTGCCTCAGCCAAAACTGGATCATTTTTAAATAACACCAGAATTGATATTGTAAAGTTGTGGCGTATAATTACTTATTTTTTGTTCCACAACCCTCCTCGACAAAGTTTCCTGGAAAAATCTCTGCAGTTAGGTCCTAACACTGTTGTGGACTGGTTCAGCTTTTATCGTGAAGTGTTGTTGGACTACCAAAAGAGAAATTTTGAACGTCTTGGTGGCCCTGGAACTGTTGTGGAACTGGACGAGGCAAAATTTGGGAAGAGGAAATATAATAGGGGACGGAGAGTAAAGGGACAATGGGTTTTTGGAGGTGTTCAGAGGGTAACAGGGGAAAGTTTTTTTGTGCCTGTGCCCGATCGTACTAAACGAACGCTTGTAACGCTAATCAAGAAGTGGATTCGCCCGGGAACCATTATCATTACAGATTGTTGGCGGGCGTACTACGCCATAAGATCGAAGTTTGTGCACCTGACTGTTAATCACAGCAAAAATTTTGTAGATCCACAGTCAGGTGCCCATACAAATAATATTGAGCGCCGTTGGCGTGATATTAGAGCTGCGGCGCCTAAATACGGACGATCAGAAAAACATTTCCAAGGTTACCTCGCAGAATATAGTTTTAAGAACCGGTACGCCCCAGAATACCGCCTGCACTGTTTCTTCTCTGCTGCTGCAGACCTGTATCCCCCTAAACATTGAGTAAGTACACCATGTTTTAAATGTGATTTATGTGTTTGTAAGTTATGCCAAACATTACAAGCCCAACCTAATTAGGGGTATTATCGGGTACAGGACTAAATTCCGACAATTTTATCACCCACAACCTAATATTTGAAAAAAACATTACAATAGTTTTCCCGTTCTTCCCGGTTTTCACGTTCAAACATTATCGGATTCAAAAAATAATTACATAATCGTGTTCAGGACAAAATTCCGCACATTTTGATTACCCACAACCTAATATTTGAAAACAAATATATTTCGGCGGTTTTCCCGGGTTTTCCCGGTTTTCCCGGTTTCCCCTTTCAAACATTAACGGATTAAAAAAATTATTCCATAATCGTGTTCAGGACGTAATTCCACACATTTTGAGTACCCACAACCTAATATTTGAAAACAAAATTTTTCGGTGGTTTTCCCGGGTTTTCCCGGTTTTTACCGGTTTTCCCGTTCAAACATTAACGGATTCAAAAACAAATTACATAATCGTGTTCAGGACGTAATTCCGCACATTTTGAGTACCCACAACCTAATATTTGAAAACAAATATATTTCGGCGGTTTTCCCGGTTTTCCCGATTTCCCGGTTTTCCCGACGTTTCCGCGAAAAATGAGTACCATTTTCGAAATGAGGACATTATTTTGAATATTTTTCAAAAAAAAAATTGTAAAAATCGTTGGTGTCTGGAGGTCGATATAATTACCAGCATAACCTCAATAACTACTTGGTACACAATTCACACATTTTATTTGTATTGAAATGTAAATATGCGTACTGCCGTTGGAATGATAAATAAATAAATAGACTAACTTAGTCCTGGATGCCAGGATCCTGTCATGCATATTTTTGGGAAAGCATTGAAACTAGGCCTTTAGTAACGTACCTAAGTTATAACTTATAATTTGCATTATTATGGTGAGTTTTTTAATTTTTCTTTTACCAAAGTAAGTTAATTCTGTATTATAAATCCTGACACTAGGCCTACCAATCTCCAGGAGGTGTAGGATACACTTTCAAAGGCGGAACGATGTAGGCCTAAAGAACCGAATGAAATTGTTCGATACGTTATATCGATTAGGTCAATGTTTGTATCTATTGCAAAATATTTTATAATCCTTACATCATGATTGTTTTGTTTAGTTTGTTTTTTAATCAGGCCTAAACTTAAAATTAAATTAAAAAACATGACAATGACATGACACGATAATGTTATTCCTGACAATACATGTTTAAGTAATAGTGGAATCATCATTTGTTATCTGGACAGATTTCAAGACACCTAAAACTGAAACATAACATACCCGAATAACCTAAATAATCGTTATTCCAGATCAAACCATTATGTTTAATGTAGGCGTATGACATATTAACTATGTGCTTTCAGAAGATTGTTAGTTTTTTAATCAATTAAAACTTATTTTAATTATCATGTGTCCGATTAGGTGCTGATATGATATGATTCAGTTCGCTGAGACCAAAGTAAAAGACATCGAGGGAGTCATCAAGGATTGTCTCGGACCCAAAATGAATCAACTCCTTACACAAGAAGAAATCCAGGTGACATTATTTTTAAATTTGTTCTGTTAATATGTTAAAGAATAAAGGTAAAATACTATGATTGGGTACAGTAGGCTTCACACTCGATTATCCAAGGTCTAAGATTTTAAATAGCCTTGACACTTATCAAAATCATTATTATAATGGTCGCCACATATCTTGACGGATATGAATTGGCACTACTAGCCATACAGACTGTTTCGATATCCCCCCTGAATCACTCACAGATGCATGTGTATGATTGTAAGATTGTAATCAGTTAAACTTACTCAGTTGAACTTACTTTAGGCCTATATAGGAAAAATAAATTTAAAATTAATAATCCCATATATCCTCCCCTCGCCATACCCAACACTTGCCAAACCATCAGTCAAGATCTGTGAAGACCCTTATGGCTGTGCCTATTTACAAAATTAGCATAAAATGTGAAAAAGGTAATAATATAGAGTTGTAAAATTATTTTCTAGTATTTATTTCATACAACAAATTTTACAGTAGGCCCTAGTGTTTTTATGATTGATTCATACGAAAATCATTGTAAGTTTTTTTCACAACGTACCGGTAGCAAAATGTTCAAAAATTATAAAATATGATGATATAAAAATGTGATTTTTCATTTACCGGCATTTATTTAACGTTTTATCATATGAAAAGTTGTGACATCTTGATGATTGCTTCATGTAAACAAATGTGATAATAATGTGTTACAGGAGTAATAAACTGTATCACGAAACTGACACATACTTTCTCCCTTTTAGCCCAACTTCAATGAATAAATTACTTTTTATTTACTAAATATAGAATTCAAATCACAATCGAATGTACAGAAAATCTTGTAAACAAGTTGTTTTCAAAAATATCCACCCAAATCCCTGTTTTGGAGGCACTACAGAATCCATCACTACGCTCGTAGTTTTATGAGGGGAAATGCCCCCTAATCCCCCCCCCATGTTATTAAGGGGCAACATATTTTGAATTTCCTCTGTTGGCCAATGCTAAATTGTCAAGCATATAAAGTTTGAACGAAATTGATCAATAAATAAGAGAAATAGTAATTTTGTATTCCCTATAAGAATAACATTGGACAGCCTACTGCATTTACCGTAAAATGAAAATTTAAATTTTCTCCGCAACCAGTAATCGTAGAATAGTAATTCAAGATATTAAATTATTTAGTTTTATTTTAGATCTTTAATGGTGAATAGTAGTATTTTTAATATTATTAAAAATTGTAGTTATTTGTATTATTAAAAAGTTTTTTTATTAAAAATCCAAAAAACTTAATTTTTGATATTTTAAGTCTTGTAATTTATGAACCCGAATTTTTAAAGAAATATGGGTGGTGTCATTTTGTTGGAAAACTTAAGTTCTACAAACGACTAAAGTTTAATCTAAATCGTTAGTGCCGTTTTTGAGAAATCTTGATTTTTCATGAATTTTGTCGATAATTGTCCTTAAAAGTTCCAAAAAATGGGAAAAAACGCCTGGAGATATTGTGGATTAGTACCTACATACCATATTTCATAAAAATCAGACCATTGGTTAGGGCTCTAGCTTTGTACACATCCAGAAAGACACACAGACATCACCTAAAAATCACTTTTTTGGGTTCAGGGAGCACCAAAACGAATATTTCCACTTACAACTCAAATTCGAAAATTTTGACGAAAACAATACTTTTTCCATATACTATGTATAAGGGGGAGAAAGTAGAAATATAGTAGTGATGTAAAATTATTAATTTTAAACATTAATTTCACGTTTTTATTCCCACATAACTTATTGCATGTTTATTTGTTCACAGAAATTGTCAAAGAAAGAATCCTGGAAGAAAATCCTAACACATCAAAAGAAGAAATTGAGAAATTGAGCTTGGAAGTGGCAGTATCAGCCAGTACATCACTCAGAAAATTGCCAGACTAAACAAGAAGATCAAGGAAATCAGTGAATAGTACATAGGCCCAAATTTTAGTGTTGGCTGTGTATTTTACTTATGTGAACAAGTAAATTAATATAGGCCCTGATTTTAGTGTTTTTTGGTGCATTTAACAAAAATTAGTTTTAAGGAGTAAGTAGGTAAACATTAGTCCTAGGTCATAAATTTACTGTTTTATTATTTTTTTAATACACCTGTTAGTAAATTAATTTGTTGTGTTTTAATTACAAAATACCAGTTAAAGACTCAATAGAATTTCTTATTGATGTCTATTGATACGTATTGATGTCTAGTGATACGTATTGATGTCTAGTGACCCAATTACGTAGTGATATCACTACGTATCAATAGAGATCAATACGTATCACTAGACATCAATAGAAACAATTTTCTATTGATCTCTAGTGATACGTATTGATGTCTAGTGATACGTATTGATCCAATTACGTAGTGATATCACTACGTATCACTAAAAATATTTCTATTGATTTCTATTGATCACTTCCACTAGGGTGATCGTTACTGTTTTACCATAAGCGTAACAAAAGCTTTCAACATAAGCATAGGGAGAGTTATATTTATTTGATCCAATTGGATGACTCCGTCAAACAATGTTGAAGCTGACAAAAATTAAATTTTACTAGAATAAATAAAAGTGTTTACATGTTAAAGATGTAATATTACCCCACAACTGATATGATACAATTAGTGGTCAATGTTAAACGTCGGTTTTGTTTTTGTCCTTCGTCTTCATCATGTACTTTTGTTTTTATTGTATTAGAGTTGTGAAATTTAAGAAGTTTTAATTTGAACGACGCGACGTCCAGTGGACTGATTTCGTGCTGAAGCCTGAAGATGGTGCAATTATACACTGAAACCTAGGTTGCATAATTCGACTTTATAAGAACTGGACGACGAAAGATAAATTAAACCACTTATTGAATACATAACAACTGTTTATATAGTACAACTATTATAGGAAGTGGTATTGTGTATAAAGCTGTTCATTTTGACCACTTACTTGTTATGTTTAAGGGTTAACTCTTTATTGTGCTGTATATCTGATTTATTAGTAATTAAATTGAAAAATAAAGCGAACAACGTTGTAATTGACATCAGATACAACACACAAGTCAATTTTGCCGTGTATATTATACTACTACGATAAAATTAGTTTATTATTATAAACATATGGTATTTAATATTAATAATTATTATAATATCGTAATTTGATACCTAGGGTACCATGTTATAAATTGTTAAGACAGAGTATATTATTATTATTATTATTATTATTATTATTATTATTATTATTATTATTATTATTACGGTTGATTTATTATAACGGGTTTTCAGCAACCCGAATATTGTGATTTTACCTCTTGATCTCTTTTTTTACGGATTTATATAAATTCGTCTTCGGCGGTCGACATCGTGCTAATTAGTTACGTTGCCGCGGAGGCTAGTTTCCTGCGGTTTTGAACAACTATTCAGGGCTGCCAACATACTTTTTATGCCAAAAATATACCACGCGATGCAGAATGCCAATTACAGAGTTGTTTTGCAAAAAATTATTTTTGACTGAATTCTCAGTTACAATGTTGTTTGGCGGAGCCATTAAATTGTTCTGGAATTGTAATGCAAAATTGTAGGTGCATTTTTCTTTGAGCTGAAAGTAGAAAAGGTAAATAAATCAGAGTTGAACTCACCTTGAACTTGAAGGTGGACTATTCTGTCGGCGCGGCCGTAAGGGTTGCTCGCGACACAGACGAAGGTACCACTGTCCGACTTGACAGAGCTTGATATGTACAGGGCCGAGAGGAAGCCCCCCTTCACCCTACTCTCCTTGATGGAATACCTGACACAAGAGTCAAATAACGAAGCTCAATTACTAAAACTATACATTTGAATGAGTTACTATGATATCCAGTAAACCAGCAACAGTAGCGGTAACGGTAGTTGTTTCTGCTTGAAGAGGGGGCTCCAGAAACAAAACATTTTAAATTTCTACCTGTTTCCTCCGTAAAGCCAATTTTAACTTTCAATGTCCGTCCCTCCTCAACGAATTATCCGAAATCGTCGTTTAGTAGCTAATACTAAAGAAGAAAGAAATACCTAGCGATTTCAGTGAGCAGCATTTCGATATCACAAATAATATATAATTTTTCAATAATCGTCAAACAAGTCCTATTATATAATATTTACGATTTTCTATGGGTGAACTATTTGTGATATCGAAATTCTGCTCGTTGAAATCGTTAGGTATTTTTTCGCTATTTAAAATGAACAGTTTATAATCGATTTGGAATAATCAGTTAAGAAGGGGCGGACGTTAAAACATAACGTTGGTCTTATGGGAGAAGCAGGTAGACGGAGAGGTCTAGAGCCCCCTCTTCTGAAACAACAATATAAATACAGTATCTCACAAAATATCTGGTATACTTCAATTAAGCTCTACAAGCAGTATCTAAGGAAGTACAATCATTCTCACATAAACATTTTTAATACAAACTTAAGAATTTATTTGTTGAGGAGCGTCTTTATAATATAGACGAGTTTTATAGTATTCGCTGGGAATTGTACAAGTACAGTAGTTATGACTGTATTTTAGCTCATTAGTTTTTCTATGTGTCTATAAATTTTGAATTGTTAATAGTGTTATCTAAACTGGTGGTGTGTATAATCTTATAAGCTTGTAGTAATCGGAATGCACGGATTTTCACATGTATATTTAAATGAAACACCATGAATATATATATATATATATATATATATATATATATATATATATATATATATATATATATATATATATATATATATATATATATATATATATACATTGTTTTACAGACTATAATTGTTTAATCCACACAGCATTGACGATTGGCCCTGCATTACTGTAATGGTATTTGATAATAATGATTCTTGATTCTTGAAGGTCCATCATTTACTAAGGTTTATAGACGAGTTAAGGATACACTGAAAACAAACCAGTTAGGCTTGAGAACAAATACATTTCAAGTACGCTGATTCGGAAATACTTTTTTATAATGCCCTAACTCGGATATATTTTAATTTTCATTCCTAATGACAGAATCAAGCTTTTCATGAGTATTTGAGGAGAATGGACAGAGGTCATACACATTCTCCCTAATCAGCATTGAGTTGTACGATGTTAGTGCATTTGTAGCTTATTATTTTTTGTTTTGGTTTTTATACATGGATTTTTATCTTCGAAGTTTATTGTTATTTGTTTTGTAAATTAATTAACCTTGCACGTTCACATCGGAAACCAGGCTGGAGGCGTGGGGGGTTTGTATTTTTTATGATTAATGGCAAGTAAGTTATTTATGTATTAAGAGCATAAAGCAGGTCTTTCTCGCTTCAGGAAATCTGTTACCGAGCAACGCTGAAAGCGGGAAAGACACTTTACACTCAAATTGCATACACAAGTTTTGCTACAACTGCAATTTTAGACAGCACACGACATAACAAAATTAACTTTCATCCATTTGCATTGCATTGTCGAGATTGGGGTTATAAACACCGAGTCAGATAGCCTGGTCCAAAACAACAATCAGTTGACTGTTTATTACCGTCAGCAAGTGGAGAATAAAGTTGCAGAGAGTGAAAAAGATTTTTTCGCTTAGCAGAAAACAGCTATTTTACGATGTGCTTTTAGATATTAAAGAAGCAATGTAGGCGCGATTGCGGTTGTAGGAAAATTTATTTTATACAAGTTTATATACTTTTACTTATTTTTCATTTTCAACTTACTGCCAATCTTGTTGTAAATTCATTTATAGGTCTTGCATGAAAATGTATACTTGATGGAGTAACTCTTCTTTTAGTTTAAGTATATGCTTTTTGTTTAACCGACCTCGGGTTGAACTGGACGGACGGCTGGCCCTCACGGTGCCAGGTGATAGTCATGGGCTCGTCCCCCTGGGCCTGACACTCCAGGGTCTGGCTGGCACCTCTCCGCACGCTGGCCTGAGCAGATTTTACCTCGAACTCAGGAGGGTCTAAAAGACACCATAAAAACTCAATTACAAACACAAAACTTAGTGTGTTTCTACCTTCTAATTTTTTAAGAAAGTGTTTAGCTTCAATCTCTATTCTATTTCACCGGGATATAGATGTTGGTGTTTTCTATATAATTGTATAGATACATTTTAATCGTGACAACTTGTAACATCAAAGTCTGCCTGGTGGCGTAGACCTGTAATCCATTTCACTTACCGACCTTTTATTCTTGAGCTTGTACTGACTTGACTGACTGACTTGATTTATTGACCAAACCCTTATTTTAGTTTTAGTGTACAAATTATGACTGATCTCATGATGGATAAGATTTATGTTATGAACTCGCAATGAGTAATATCTACTATCAGAATCAGAATTCTTTATTTGTAGGAAAATATATTATGGACATGACAAGAGTTACTCAAAGGTTTGATCTAATACATTTAAACATATACTGTATATCTTTTAAATTAATGACTTCTCATCCTAATAAAATGTCCTTGGTTACAGATTACAATAGCTGTGAGTTTTCTCATTTCCGTGAAGAAAATCAGAGACACTGTAAAGCTCTTTTTCCACCATACCATCGGATACCATTATTCAGTTTCAAAAAAGTAGGAAAAAACCTAAACAGGCGGATGAACATTGAATAAGGTCGGTTTTGGTGTATTTCCCGTTAAAATGAGAACCTTCAGTTTGTATTGGTTATTGGGCTATTCAATAACGATCCTACTAAAAATAGTTGGTTATATACTCAGTCCCACGTTCACCGTGCAGTATGGAGCGCCCATAAGCAATGTATTTCAAATTTCAATTTGAGTTGTACTAGTCGTCCTAAAAGCATCTACTTGAGCGCCTGTCGCAGGGCCAGTCGATGCAACCCGCATATCAATACCAACAATGTACTCAACTCGGGTAGTAAAATGGCCATCTTCCACAAAACCTGTGCTGCACAGTGAACATGAAACAGAATAGTCAGTAACAAGGTTAGACTAGACATTTCACTGATTCTACCCTCATAAATCATTCATGTTTGCCTTAGGATGTAGCGTGCCAGCGTGTTAAATAGTGATAAAATGATAAATAACTCACTATGAACCACGAGTGAGACAGTGGCGCTCAGTCCGGCGCCGATGCCGTTGGTAGCCTCACAGAGGTACTGGCCTTGATGATCCGGGGAAGCCTGGCGGATGATGAACGTCCCATTGGGGAACACCTGGAGTCCTCGGGCCCGCGACATAGAGAGGTCCTGATAGTCGCGGCCACCTAGGAGTCAGAATAAGAATCAGAATCAAATATGATCATTGTGACAGTTCATACACTGTATAATAGGGCCATAAAATTAATATAAATGGAAATACTTAAACTAAATCATCTTCTAAATTATCAACACGATCCTTAACTACATAAAAACATTTGTCAATGCTTTAGGTGAACTTTTATTTACACAATTCGACAACAATTTAGAATGTATGGGGTATATCTCTGAATGCATCTGTATGTATACATAACTGATGATCTTCTTACTATCTCTTCTAACAAATCAGACATGGTCGAGCGCAACTTCCTAAACCAGAAGCTAAGATACTTTTCACAAGACGTCTCCACTGTTTCGCCCGTGTGTCTTGATATTTTCATATCACCGCTCAGACCTATACATTGACCAAGCTGAGATCAGAACCTCTTTATAAATTTAAACAACTGTAGTTCAAATCCTACTACTGGATCGACACTATCAAATTAATATTGGATTTACCTTCTGACGTTCCTGTTGTAGTTGATGCGACGCGTTTCGTCAACAAAATGACATAATCTGACAGTGCATCCGCGCATCAACGTTTTTGCCTCCAGTCGCCGTCGCTAACAGTTCGAACACGCATGCAAAAAATTGGCCATCGCATCAACACGATTAATATTTCTTGCAGTGTTTTAAATGTATTTGCACAATTGATCAATCGGTACTATTTTTTATTTTTTATTTTGCCATGACGAAACACGTTGCATCAACTACAACAAGAACGTCAGAAGGTAAATCCAATATTAATTTGGAACAACTCATATCATCCTCTGTATTTCCCATTGGCACCGTGCAAATAAAGAAATCTCCCGAAGGCCGAGCCCACAATACATACCTATTACTTTCCTCCAGACCAGGGTTGGAGCAGGGAAACCCTCTGCCTGGCAGTCGAACCCTACGAAGCTCTCTCTTGTGACGTTCCTGTCCCGGGGCTCTGTCACCCACCTCGGAGGCACTGAAATACAACCACCCCATCCGGTGAGTCCAGCGGAATGTGATGATCTGCTAAGTTATTTAAAGCGAGATAGGTTAAAAGGTAAGATTAAACTTTGGAAGATAAGATAGTCATGTTATTATTTAAGACAAAACAATAGGTGGACTATGGTGTCTTCATAAAGTACTGAACATTTTAATTTAAATTAAAAGTTATAAAATAAACAACATTTAAACATAAAACACGATTAAAACACTTTTATGAAATCATTAAGAACTAGTTTAGAAAGTGTAATTTGTCATAGAAAACGTATAGTAAGGTATATTATAGAGATGATTAACAGTTATATTCTGTAACAGTGAAAAAGAAATAGTTAAATTACTGATTAGCTGCCATCCAGTAGCAACAAAAAATGTGTTCTTACATGTATTGAAAAATGTTCAAGAAATATTTACCATTTTTATCATATCCACCCCAATGGTTACCGTTTCCTGAACTGGTGATATTCAGCCTGATTACCTAATTATAAGTGATATTATTACGACTATCCCATGGGTGGGTAATCCATGGGTGAGACGGGCTAAGATACTCACGATAATCAACTGTCCTTTCCACACAAAGAAGCTGGTACAACCTCTTTGGAATAATGTTCTCTGTAGAAGGGAATGCAGTGATACAAATTTGATTTATGTTAATTAGGAATCACTTTCCATTTAATTGACAGTTCCTGTTGATAAAACTTTCTGTTTGACTTTGTTATTTTTAGCCCATTTAATTTTAATTATACTTTACAGATACCACCCGCTTAAAGTTAATTATTTTAGTTTAATTAGCTCTATTTAAAAATCCTGTAAATGAAACTGTAATAAAAACTTCGGTGCTGTAAACATATTTTTGATAAAAGTGTCTTTCTAATGGTGAACAAGCAGAAACTGATTTGTTGAAAAAACTAATCATTGAATTTCCCCACCACAAGGTTAAGTACTGAAAAATCTAACTTATTACCTAGCTTATTAATACTTCGAATACTTGAAATTTAGATACTTAAAATTTCTTAATATCACGTCCAGCCGGTGAAAATATTTACAACTGTGAACATGCCTACACTTTATATGCAATATATGACATTTTTCACTTATAACACTCAGTCATTAGACATGTGTTTCTATCAGTGCAGTGTGCAAGCGCAAGCGTGCAGTGGGCTTGCGAGAGTGCAGTGCGAGTGCTGAGCAAACGAAGTGCTTCGTGTCTCCTCCAATGCCAAACCTATGCCTTGGCAACGTTCGCATTCCTGTAACGAATTGAATTCAGTGAAATACCGCTATCTGTCGATAGCGTGTGATATTTTATCACTGTTATAATTGCAGAGTGACAAGGGCGGAGTGACAGGGCGGAGTGAGACAGAGAAGATCCAAGCAGTGTCGGTGCAACAGCGAGAGAGTGAGTGACAGTGAGTGTGCAATAGTTTGAGCTTCTGCAGTGCGGTGCGGTGCGGTGTGGTTCATCCGGAGATACGTTACCGCTGACGACCAGAGGGGCGTTCACTTTACTGGACTTGGCGTCGTTGGCCGCGATGCAGGAGTAGTTCCCGGAGTGTTCTCTGCCTACATGCGAGATGGCGAGGGTGCTTGAGTAAGCATCCTGGCTTATCTGGATCCCTAGAGCGGCCGGGATCTCCGCGTCGTCCTTGAGCCACTTTAGCTTCAGCGGGGGATCCCCGGCCTGGATCACGCACTGCACCTGAGTGCGCACTCCCTCGATCAACTCGCCAAACGAGAACGGTCCTATCCTAGGAGGAACTGAAACAGAGAGAGCGGTTGTGAGCGAGTGTGAGAGCGAGGGGGAGGGGGAGGTGGTTGTTACCGTTGACGAGGAGGTTGGAGGTGTGCGTGTCAGTGGCGGCCTGGTTGGTGGCGGCGCAGGTGTAGCGACCGGCGTGTCTGGGGGCCAGCGACTCGATGCTGAGCGAGCTCGTGTACTGGCCATACTGCTGCACACTCACGTCCTGGTCCAGGGCCCCGCCGTCCTTGCGCCACTGGATGTCCAGGGGCAGGTCCCCCTTGGTTATGAAGCACTGCACGCCCACACGGTCTCCCACGTGCAAGTCCGTCAGGAAGGAGAACGGCGTGATCCGCGGAGGCACTGTAACACACCTCCTCTAACGTCACATCCACACAGTTACCTAACCCGCCTGAGAGAAAGGACATGTTTGGTGAATGATTTCAACAGTCGCATTAGTTAGTTTGTTATGCCATTTAGGAATTCCTTAAAGAATTTTCCGTCCAGATGTCCACTAGCAATTGTTTAATTAATGACCTGTTGTGAAGATTGCAGTGTCAAATAAAATGGATATTTCTCTAAATGGTTCAAAAACAAATGAATTTCCCTCGGGCCATGGGCTCTGCCCTACTGGACCTCAAAGTTCCCATGTTATTCTTATAGAAGAAAGTTTTTAATGTGTCATCTAGATTCTTATGACTTATGTGTTTTATCTAGATTCTTTATATTAAAATAAATAAACTGTTACACAAAATGTATCGGACTACAGACTGTCACAGTGTTGTTTACATTTTAGTTTATACTGAATTTAATTTTTATCAGCAATATATCCGTAGGCGAACGGGACACCGGCTGGTTACTCCTGGAAAGAAATTAGCGTCAAATGTTCAATTATGAAATTTTATTTTGACTACTAAAGATTTAGTTAACGTTTAACTACAAATGGATACTTTGATTTTGAGATGATTAAAGTTAGGTTTCGGGGAAGGCTTCACATTTATTCTCAAGGTAATACAAAATTGTAACATTTTTATTTTGCTAATAATTTACTAGAAAGGGACCAATGTATTTTACTCCTTAGGCAAACATGCCTGATCAACTTGTACTGTATATTTATCAGCTGGAAAAGGAAACAAAGCTGCAGCTCCAACCGTCCCAGAAAATAATTCGGCTCTACATATTCCTGTTGAACTAAAACCATTGCCTGAGAGGCTGTATCTTCAGTTTCTGAAGTTTAAAATGTAAGTTTAGTAGGGAGGTTTGGCCGATACAATTTGTGGTAGGGCGTGGTGGGGCGTGGTGGGGGGGCTATTTTTTTGCCTCCCGTAATTTTTATTCAGCTAATTACCGTTAATCAATGCTAATTACCGTCAATTAACATAATTTATATGATAATTACACTGTTTAATATACAAAAATCACTTTAATTTGAGCTATTGCGAATATTTTACATACCCCCGCACACTGTGATTGATGATAATGGTATACCGACAAAGGAGCCACCCCAATATTCCCAGACATGGGGTTGTTTTTATTGCCATACCATTTCGTTAACAAAAGACCCTTGTCAGAATACCATTATAGGAGGGTTGATTAACGATGCACACCTGCGTTGCAGATGTGCCAGACTGAGAGGGTGAAAGGTTGATTGATGATAATGATATACCGACAAAGGAGCCACCCCAAAATTCCCAGACATGGGGTTGTTTTTATTGCCATGTAATTTCGTTAACAAAGGTCCCTTGTCAGAATACCACTATAGTAGGGTTCATTAACGACGCAGACTGCAGACTGTGAGAAACAAACCAATGTGTACTTCCCAAGTTAACATCACCCGCGATCACATTCTTGGTCTATTCTTCACAATGTGTGGTTGTGCGCTAGTGTTGCTGTGCTTCCGTGTGTGCTGTCAGAGGTCCCTGTGCTTTTTGGCATAACCTATAAAATGTCCCAATTAACTTCCTTTATATTTCATGATCAACACATTGATGTACTGTTTTACAACAGTGATAATGCTTGGTTCAAGGGTAAAGAAGTGGCTCAAATACTAGGTTATCAAGATACAAAAAAGGCAGTGCGGGTTAATGTTGATGAGGAAGATAAGTGTAATGCTTTGAGCATAATCAACAAAGGGGGGTGCGTCGACGCACAAAAAAGATGGATTACATTTAAAAGTGAAGAATTACCCTCAATTAGAAAGAATGGACAGTATAAACTCAAAACTGAGAACCATCAGTTGTTGCAGATTCTAAATCATTCCTTACAATCCAACCTTCAAATTATAAAAGTCAATCAGCAGCTTGTAACCAGTCACACTCAGTTAAAGGTAGAGAATATGGAACTAAAAAAAGAAAAAAAATCTATAAATCAAACACTGACTGAACAGACACCTAAAGTGGCATTGTTACCTTAAGATTCAAATCTGAAACATGTATTTTGTGTAATGATTAAGGAAACCCTTCTAGATGTACGGAGTTTGCGAATACAAGTGCATTCAAACTCAAAAAAGAAATTTCAAACAAGCCTTAAATAAAGCAAAGGAAGAAGGATTTGAAATGTGCTACTTTAGAGAAAATGTCCCCAGTGGTATAAATATTGTAAATAAAGCTAAAGAATTAATGATGAGTTACGGCATGCACACTGACTGCAGATACAACAACATCCTAACCTCTCACAATTTCATTAATATAGTTGAGAATATCTCGGACAATGCATAAGTCTACATTTCGACTCGTTCCAGAACCTTCGACGATAGTCTGCCAGTAACAGTCACTACGTACTCCAAAATGAACAGGGTGGATGACGCAAGAAAAGTAATTACTATATCAATGAAGAAAATACGTTATAAACGCATTAACTTACGAGAAAGGCTCGCAATCAAGTTAGTGTTAGATAGAGCGAGAGATGTGTTTGAGAGTGAATATCATATGAAACAATATAATTATGAAGAACACAAAGATAGTGAATATCATGTGAAACAATATAACCATGAAGAAAATAAAAAATACTTCTAAATTTAATGAGGAGCTAAATACACATTACACTTACCAGCCGTGCGAGAATGTACAACAATTAACATGGACTCAAATTGCAATAGAAGAAATGAGATTCCGTAGACGTTGGAACTGATGTTGGAGGAACAAATTAAACATCTATCCTGTTGTAGTAGGATGTGTCATAACGAGTATGCAAAGTTTATTTCGATGGTGAGCAGACACAACACCAGTCATTAGTACGGTAGAAGTCGCGCGGTACAGACATGAACGCTTACGTTTCCACGGACGATTATATCAAATCATTTATTGATAAGATTGAGGTTATGAACAATAATGCTAGTGATCATTCATTGACAACACCTCAGACGTCATTTTTAAAACCAACTGTCAAAAAGAAGCGAAAGAGACCAAGTACCATCGAATTGGAAACTAAGAAACCAGGAGGGGTACCAAAACCATCAGATGATTGCCCCATAGTTTCGTGGCAGGAGAATGGTAATACATTCGCAGTTCAAAACCAAGGAAACAAAGGACAAATATGATTAAAAATGTAATTATACGATGGTACAGATGTGGTGTACATGTGTGGATTAGTTTTGGACAAAGATGGTGAAATGAACGAAAGTGTTAAACAATTAGTTAATAAAGTGGAAAATATGTGGATTGATAAATCAGCAGGAGTACCGAAAATTACAGGATTAACTCAAACTGTTACACAACGCAGTACAATTTCTCAATCAACGCCGAAGAAGAGAGCACTCCGTAAGAAACGAGTGGCACCATCAATCAATTAGAGCAGCTGCCCAGCGAGCACCAGTTTTTTGTGTGAACACCTGCGCGGCTGCATTCGAGTCTAGACCTGTCTGTTTTTTGCTGGGGCAGCTGCTACGAACACCTGTGAGCGAAATGGCGGCACTGGCCGGTCATGAGGCGAGGGTGCGGCACGATGAGCCTCATTCCTAGCTACCTTCACGTCTAGTCCACATCCTCCTACTTCTAGCATCATGAACAACGCTTCCGAGATCGTGAGTGGAGTCGTCACCGATGAAGCTGTTGACCTGAGAATTGCACTCAACAACTGTAAATCAGATTCTCCAATCCACACCAGGATAGGAGATCTCCATGAGGAATGTGGCCACCTTATTACAACAATGGAGCGCATCATTACACCATTTGGCGAGACACTGAATTTGTCAAATGAATTGACACTGGAAGGTGATTTAGTTAACGAAAGCATCCGATCGCCAAACATTCGTCTTGGATTACTATCACACATGTACATTTATTGTGATTTAGTCGAACCACAGATGGTCAACAGTCGCACCATTATTGAAAATTGTCAATATGTCTACGGCTAGTTATGTATATGGATTGCATAAATCAACATAATTCATCGATCCGCATTATGTGCCTGTTATAAATAGATATTTTAACAGTGTGGAAATTGACTTAAGAGATAGCACAGGATTTTCTATTCCACTTTGGAACGCCGTGTGTGAAGTTACACTTTAGTACAGTAGCGAGTCATTAGCAAAAATGGAGCACGTAAAGAAGAGGGTAGTTGTACTGCAAGAGTTGATTGATCGATTGCAAATAAATGCTACTAATAATATACGGACTAATCTATCCAGTGGAAACAGTCTCAACGCGGAGATGCAACAAATATTGAATAACAAACATATGGATGATAGTGAAAAGTGGAAATTATACAAACAAGCGTAACATCGCTTCTTGCATATTGCAGAGAATAATCACCAACTAATTAGCATACCAATTGTGGAGACGGGAGGGAATGAACATAGTCGTCGAATGCATATTACTGTGGAAGGTGGTCCAGAGGAAGAGATTGTGGAAACGTTTTCCAAAACCTACAGATCTAGCGCCCGAAATCTTTTGCGTTTTATGAAACGCGAAGGTAGATTAATCAGTTGGGACGGTGGCTATTCAGTTTATATTAATGATGACAAAATCCCAGAATAAAATCTAGTGGATATATTAAATTGTAAAATAAAAGTGCGTATTCTTGATTACAAACCACCAGGATGGCACGAAGTGCTAAATGCCTTGAAAGCGATGAATGTGCCAAAGGACTATGTGAATAATATAAAAGCGCTAGAAGAAATAAATGCAGAATATCGAGCAACATTCACCAGAGGATCAGATGATGAAGAAGATGCAAACAGTTCAACCGACTCATTACTGCGAACACCAATTATAAATCGACCGTGATCGGCTAGAGAAAAAGAGCAACATCTACACCAGTGACAGGAATTTTAGTTTTTTAAAAAGAACAGACCAGAATTCAAATTTAGGCAAGGGGGAACCATACACAGGGTAGGTTTTCATTATGGAACGTTTGTATTACAACCCGAGCGAACCAGTGTCATATGGTGGTGTAGCTCCTTTAGCGCGAGCTTCAAACCCAGTTTCAAAACGCAAAGTGATTGAATGGTTACAAACACAGGACCACACATTGCACAAACCAGAAGGTAAACGTTTCCCACGCATATCTTTATATAGTGTTTGGTCCATTTGAACTGTGGTAAGCGGACTTGATTGATATGCTTGGTCTTAGTAAACACAATGATGGAGTCAACTTCTTATTGACTGTAATAGACGTGTTTATCAAACGCCTATATGTGAGGGCCTTAAAGAAGAGAGAAGGAGCTGAAGTGGCCAGCGCTTTCGAGGAGATATTTGCGGAAGTGACCAAGACACCGCGCTCTATACAAACTGACAAAGGTACTGAATTCATTGGTGCCAAGACCAACAAATTATTCAAACAATACGGAATCATTTATGTCACTACACAAAATCCAGATGTTAAAGCGCCTGTAGTGGAACGTGTGAATCGCACTTTGAAAACACGCATGTGGTGATATTTCACTTACAAAAGTACATATCGTTATGTGGATGTGCTGGAAAAATTGGTTAATGCTTACAATAACAGCACACACAAGAGTCTAGGCAACAGAATACGCCCAGTTGATGTGACTGCTACCAATAAGTGAATATTGTATCAGGTATGGTGCAATATGTTCAGTAAGATACCGCGTCGTGTTAACCCAAAACTGAAAGTTGGTACCACAGTGCGCATATCTAAGGAGAAACATTCGCAAAAGGTTACGAGACTAATTGGAGTAAAGAAGTGTTTGTTGTGTGACGTGTAAACACATTGATGACACTGACATTGTACACTTTGGCAGATCTCAAAGATTAACAAGTGGCTGGACAGTTCTATGAATACGAATTACAGAAAGTGACAATATACAACGACCATCTGTTCTAGATTGACTAGATACCAAGGGCCGAGGTTGCAGTACGCGTTATTTCGTCAAGTGGAAAGGTTACGGAGACTAGTTCAATTCTTGGGTACGAGCGCAAGATTTGTTTAATGCCTGATAGTCAATTATATTTAACATTACCCAGCAATAGCTCAAAGGATTATTTTCCAAAAAACACAGTGTCCAATTATACTACACATCTGCCGAAACAAATTCAATTAGAAGGCGATGGCGAATGGGAGATGGCTTTGGCCGAAACGCATTATCCATGCTCGTTTATGATTATGAGGCTTTATGTGATGAAGCTTTTATTTGGCTCAAATATAAACTAATTCTACCAGGTATTCCTATTCCAGTTAGTACTGAACAAATTATGCTAAAGATGAAACCCGGATATTACAAGTACATACATGATTTATTGAAAATGATCAATACTACAAAGGATGTGACTCAGTATTTATACTTTGAGTATGATAAAAAGCAGGACAGAGTCAAGATAACGAAAATGGTTGACGGTATATCAGATTTACATTTCAGTGACGCACTGTCTCTTCAGTTGGGCTTCGATCCGAACCGACCATAAAATGGAAAATAACCTCACAGGATTTTGGTAGCCTAATCTGTCTATGGGACTGACGACACACATGTACGTGTATAGTGATTTGATTGAACCGTAGATGATTGGCGATACTACAGCACCACTTTTTAAGATTATCTATATTGACAGAGTGAACTATGTACATGGCGTGCATAAGTCAGTGCATTTCACCAAACCTCATTATGTGCTGGTTATGAAGGGATATTTGAAACGATCGATATAGACCTAAGGGAACACACAGGTAGAAAAGCATCATTCCTCTTTGGGACGTCATCCGTGAAGCTTCATTTCAAAAGAGCGCAGCGATGAATACAAACGATCCCTACGAGGCGTACTACCGCCGCCAATAATTGCAGACTGGTGGCAGTATCAATAAAGTATTTCGCGGCGCACCCTACCAGCGCGTCCACGGAGTACGCAGTTTCCTAGGAGGTATTTTCCGCAGAATTGCACCGCCACTCAAGTCAGGAGCTGCGACTGTGGACGAAGAGGCGTTGAAATCCGGTGTTGGATTCTTGGGTGACATGACCACGCAGGATCATAAAGAAGCTGCTAAAGATCGCTTCAGTCAGTTTACCGGCTCGCTAAAACACAAGGCGGATGGCAAACTTCAACGTGTACGAAGGGGCGGCAGCAGCGATGGCTCTCGCGCGTAACGCCGACGCGCAACGCGAAAGATTAATATGAAACACCGACGCGTTACTCCTGCGCAAAAGTATAACGCGAGAGTATCGCGTAAAATAACGCGAAGCGCGCCATGCGCAGCGGCACTCGTGTCACACCACAGTCTTTGACGAAACTCCTTCGAGGAAGGACTTCATGCAAGAAGAGTAGCAGGAGAGTTAGAAAGAGGAAGAGAACATCTGTACGCAATATATTAAATTAACACTAGCAATGTCGTTTCTACATCAAAAGTCTTATGAATGTGTCAAGACTGAATTGGACTTATTCTCCCTACCGCCAACAAAGACCAGTATCAAGAGTGGTAAATGGGTTCAGTACAAACCAATCTCCACTTTGACTGATGATTCGCCCATTGAGTTTGTGGTGCCAGGCAATGGTGAAGAATACACTATCTTTCACCGACAATGATGGAAATTGCAGCGTCTATTGTCAAAACGACAGGATTGAAAATCACAGGTGCCGAAGAAGTGAAATTAGTTGGACCCGACATCAATTGGATGCATTCGTTATTCAGTCAAGTGGATATGTGTATGAATCGGAAACAAATTACACCGCAAAACAACACTTATAAATATCGAGCGTATATTGAAACATTGATGAATTATGACTTTGATGCTAGGAAATCGCATTTGACATGTGCTGTATGGCAATCAGTCGATGCTGGCTATATGGGCAATACTGAGGACGATAATGACGGACTGAAGGCAAGACGAAAAATGACGAATAAAAGTCGCGAAATCGATATGGTTGGTCATCTACATGTTGACATGTGTAATTAGAACAAGTTCCTGTTGAATGGTGTGTAACTGCGATTTAAATTAATTCGATAAAAAGATACTTTCTTCATTATGTCGCATAATCTTGAATACAAAGTACATATTCTTGATGCGAAGCACTGGTTACGAAGATGTAAGGTCAGCCCAACTGTACTGTTGGCGCACAGCAAGACGCTTCAGACCGTTTCAGCTAAATACCCAATCACCATAGTGGAATTGAAAACATTCACACTGCCGTTTGGCGTAAAGAGCAAAACTTTGGACAATGTGTTTCTAGGTCAAGTGCCGAAACGAATTATTGTCGGTTTGGTCACTGACGCATCGTATAATGGTGATTTCAAAAAGAATTTATATAATTTCCAAAATTTCAGAACAAACCACTTCTTTCTGTACGTAAATGTTGAACAAGTGCCGTCCAAACCGCTACAACCAAACTATGAATATGGAAAGGGTAAATACGTAATGGCGTATCACAGTCTGTTTTCAGGCTCTGGTGTACACTTTAGCGATGCTGGTAATCTGATAAATAGAGATGATTACGATGATGGTTATTGTCTGATGGCATTCTATCTAACACCGGATCTGTCAGCAAGTGGCACTACACATTGGAACCTAGTGCGTAACGGAAGTGTACGTATGGAGATTGGTTTAGACGCGGCGCTCATAGACTGTCAACTGTCTGGTATATGCAGAATTTGACAACGTTATCAAAATTTATCGTAATCGCAATGTAAATGTGGACTTTGGCGGTTAGAGGGGCCAGTCAATGATCAACACTCATACAAGATGGACTATTTATGCAGGGTACCACGTACAAATTTAACATCTCCAATTATTTTGGATTTTCAATGTTTCAAGGACAACAATAATGATTACATTCTGAAGGAGGTGTGTGTCTTGGAATTAGACAGCGGTACACTGTTAATGCATCATATCGCCAAATCACCATTCAGTCGATATTTCCTCACACAAGAGAAACTACGTGAAAGCTATTGGCTCACAAAAAACTGTCACGGATTGGAATGGGATCAAGGCGATATCTGGTATCATGTGCTAGAGGAAAAGTTACGTGTATGTATCGCCAAACGATCGATTGTCTATGTCAAAGGTGTTGAGACAAAAATAATATGTACGCTGCAATTTCATCACATATCACTGTACTACTAATGTTATTGATATCAACGATATTGGTTGTGGATCGCTATTGTCAATCAACAATCTACAATCAACAAGCGCTGTGCGATGTCACCATCACAAGACAGCTCACACACGATGTGCCCTAACTAATTGTATTACATTACATGGTTGGTTATGTTTAAGTACAAATATCGATGATACCAGTTCATGCTTCTGTTTTACTAATAGCACTACTTCTGCTGCTGACGGTATCGATACAGTAGAATTAATACCATAGAGATCCAAAAGTATCTGTCCAAACTGCCTGTACAGAATGTTGGTGTCTACGCTGCGGAACATTAACCACATTATATCTCACCATCTACTGGTATGATTGTGAATACTGACCAACAAAATGAAGATGGCACTCACTGGGCTGCTTTCTACCTGATCAAAGGAGGAAGAATTGAATTCTTTGACAGCTATAGTCAACCTCAACATCTACAATTCTACGAAGGATTCCTGAGACGCAACGCTCGTCGCTACCTGTACAACGAGCATCGCCTTCAAAGTAACAACACTCTGGTCTGCGGCCAATACTGCCTTGTATACCTGTACTGCCACATCCACTACGGCATGAAGATTATGGACTTTGTTCAGCTCTTTGATGACTCTTCTACTGCACACAATGATGCACTGATCAGAAGACTCTTTGTACAAATGTATGCCAATTGAATTTTTTGAAATAATTACTGTTTCTCAGTAAACTGTGTACTCAGAATAAAATATTCTTTTTGTTTTCCACCTCCTTTACTTTAGTTACTTTAGTTTAAAGAATCATATTCAATGAAAAACTGAGTATTATTGATAGTGAGTCCGTCCACTATGTCTAACTTAAGACTAGTTTGGTAAAGAAATTGAACAAGAATACAAGTGACTAGATTTATTTATACAAATCAACATCAATGATGAAAAAATTCAAGATGCATTTTTTTAAGCACTTGTTACATGATTTATCTACAACACTTTACAAAATAATGACTAGAATAACATACAAATATATACATTCGAAAAAATATAAAAAAGTGACTAAAATACAACACATTAGAAACTAAAACCGCACTACTCACAAGTATCTCCCCGACATTTTGTCTTTACTCTCATGCGTCGCTACGTGCGCACTCACTACTGAACACTTAGTCAAGGTCGTCTTCAATCTCCATCAACACTGCTGGTGGTGACGATGTTGGTGGAATTACTGAAGACGGTAGTATTGGCGGCGGAACAAATGGTACAGGTTGTAATGGTGGTGCCGCTGGGGGTATAAGATCCTGTCCCCTGGGAAGGTTGTTGACACCATCCTCCGGGACAAAATAACGTTTTTCGTCGAATGGTTCCAACGAACGTTTTGTCACCACATAGGTATAAATAATGTGGTGACAGCTCTGGAAGTCATTTTTTCAGTGCTTTACTGTGTGCTGAAACAAACATTGTTCATAGTCAGCCACAGTCAACTTTTTCCACTATAGCACGATTAACACCTTTCGCCTTCTTCGTGGGTGGCGGTGCATCAATTTCAGTAACATCACCATTATAAATACTGCACGTTATTCCGCCATACGCTACGTAGTATAGCTTCGCCATCAGGCCTATGAATGTTCTAATGACCACCCCGCCGGCTTCGTCTTTGAACTTTCCAAGTTCCCTATCATTTTGACCGCTGTAGCAGATGTGATTCTGGTGATAGTTTCTGGCGTCGAATTCGTCCAGGTTCTGCAGCATGTCATGGTAGGCGACTCTGGTACGGATAGTGTAGATGATCCCATCAGTGTCCATGTAGGCCATTCTAATCCTATCTAATCCGTATCGTTCTACCATGTCACAGTGGAAGCCATACATCCACCGTTTACTGTGGTCCAAAATGCTCATGCCTAAATAAACTGGGTTGCTCAAGACCACCCGCACTTTCGCCATCTGAAGTAGGGACAAGTTCTCGTTGTACCAGATGTGGTCGCTGAAATTTGCCTTGGCCAGCACTTTTTGTAGATTTTGTGGGAGGTCGCCAGTTTAACATTCAGATGTTTTCGAACATTTTGGAGACTCATACCGTAGACAGCATTGACCATTAGCTTGAACAGCTGCACCTTAAACTTGTTTCTGGCCTGCTGTCTCAGTTCGATATTCATTGTCACGTATGGCTTCAACCATGTCGATTGCTTGAATTGCATTACCCGGTGGATTCGTTGAATACGTAATCCATTGGTAAACGCTTGTTGTAGATAGCGGTAGTGGATTACGTATCCTTCCTTATCCATCAGGGTGGCCATTAGTATTTTTTTTTTACTTTCCCGCGTCGCTCATCAGAAGTTCTTCTGGTGTGTATGGGAAACGGTCTGCCGGCGCTCTTCTAACCTCGGGACAAAACGGTAAGTCACGTTGTTTATCATGGAGCGTTGGATCTCTAGGGCACTCAAGATCCAACTCTAAAACATATCCGTACTCACCGTCCGCAGGCAGACTCTCAACGTTTAAGTCGTCGCATGCCGTCTGTGATAACCACTCGAATCCCCCATAAGGGATTCACAAGGTCGGCATTGCCCAACCGTAAAAATTATTGGCGTCATAATACATTAAATATGTATCGTCATCATTCTCGACATCATCTCTACTTGTAGATGCAACTTGACCATTTCGATCGCCACATGTTCCTCTTGTATATTTGTTATTGGCAGCGACGTGTCGGGCTACACACTGGACTAGTCCGCCTCGAATACCCTTCTTAATATTGATCTACATCCTGTAGGGTATCGAGGACCACACCGGTCTTGAACAGCATCACGTCCCACGCGTATGATGGTAGCGTCAGATAATGTGCAGGATCCAAGTTGTACCGTGTCATGCACATATCTCTAAAACCCTGGAAAACATCAGACAGCATCATGACGTCTGTTAGAAGATATATATCTGAATAATATCCAAGGGTTTGACAACCGAACATGGTCCAGACACGTTGAGGGTGTGCATAGTCTTCTTCTTTGACGTCATCTCCGAATATTCCAACTGGCGGTAACACATTTTTATATAGTACCTTTGCGACGATATGTGCTCGTAAGGAAATACTCCCTTAAGTTCTTTCAACTCAAACTCTTCCGGGTCTGTGAATCGAGCTCGGCATATTGTCTTCTTGTCGACTGGTAAGATTGATGTCAATTTCGCTAGTGACATTGGCAAGAATCTGATCGAGTCGACAAATTGGAGTTTGATGGATTTGCGCCGGCCCGCTCTGAGATATTTAAAACCTTTAGAGAATGTTATCTATTTCTCCTCGGTGTTTGCTAGCACATCAACGTCTCCTCTGTCAACTGCGAGTTCCCTGATAATGAAGTGCGCATCGTAGTTTGACAGATTGTGGAGGTACACATTGACAGTGTCCTGCTCTTTGAAGCGAAGGTTGCAGGAACTGTGTGCCGCTCCTCTGTACTTGTACGGGGGAAAGTGTTGATGGTCTCTCACCTTCAAATCATCCTCATCACCCCGGATAAACTCTTGTCTGCAGATGTGACAAGAGGTCTCCTGTTGGATCGCTGCCTCCTCTTGATCTGTAAGCTACGGGCGGTTTCCTGGTTGACATTTGCCATATAGTATGTCGCCAATCTTCTTGACATCGACCCGCAGCATATTAATGAAATTTTTTTTACCGTCCTCACCCCTGTACAAGCGCAATTTAGAAAATGTGTCACGCGTCGCTGGATCCTCGTTGTCGTCGTTGTCTCCCTCTTCTGCGCTTCGATAGTCGTCGCGAATGTAGTAAGCGAATTTGTACGGCATGTGGACATTTAATGTCCTATCATGCGTAGCGCATATGTCGATCCAATGTGTCCATCCTCGAATAAACGTGGCAGCATTGGAAGAATGGGAACCCTGAAAAGAGAGATATACCTTCGGTTACCTATGAGTACTGACAAATTGAAAGAGGTTTTAAATTGACATACATTGGTTTAGGGGTACATATGAGGCTAATCAATACTAATATAATGTTATATATATGAAAATGATGGAACCATGGAAAGAGAGATATAAATTCTGTTAGCTATGATTAATGACAACTTGAAAGAAGCTTTAAATGAAATACTATGTTGGATTGTATAAGAGGCTAATAAATATTAATATAATGTTAAATAGATGAAAATGAGAAAGTCGTGTTGTGAATTATTTGACTCTTACCTTTTCGGTTGGCGACAGGTTCCTGGGCAGGGATGACAGGGACATCTGCCGGTCTAGGCGACTCATCTGCGGGTATTGGTGCAGCGACATCTGAAATAACAAAGCTATAGTATCAATCTCCAGTAATACAAAAATAAAATAGGAAAACAATTTGAGGAAGGGGGTACGTAATAGGATAAACAATTGCGATACAATTTAAAGACTAAGCAATGATATTACTATTTAGAGTGTTATCTGACGTAGTGCAAAACTAAAATTATTGTACGTTACATTTGTGTCAATAATTGCATGCATGGTAGACTAAACATTGTTGTTACTATTTACAGTTTTTATATAATGTATTGCAAAAAAAATACATTGATATCACCTTGTATCATATTGATTAATTTGAGTAAATGAATAACCACGTAATATGATATAGTGCAAAAACTGAAATGAGTGTACGTTACATTTGTGGAAATGATTGATCTATTGCATTAGAGACTAAACAATGATGTTACTTCCTATTCAGAGACTGAATAATGTTGTCACTATTTACAGTTTTATATAATGTATTGTAAAAAAAACAAAAAAAAACTACATTGATATTACCTTGTATAATATTGATTAATCTGAGTAAATGAACAACCATATAATACTAACCAGGATGGAATGCGGGGTTGTCTGGCTGTTGTGGTATTGGGTTATGGATTGTCATGGTATGCCGCTGAAGCGCATCTGCCCTGCTGAAACGGATGTTGCATCCAGGCTCTGGGCAGACTAGCTGACCCCCACCCTGTGCCATACGGGCGTGTCGGATGACGTAGTCCTTCCTGCGAAAGGCAACGCCACATATGGCACAAGAGAAGGGGCGGTTGAAATTAATGATCTGTAAATAGAACAAAAATCTAATTATTGAAACTGTTTTTTTTTTTTAAACGGGGCTCATATGTGTCTAAACAATGATGTTGCTATTTAGAATATTATTAAATGATGTACAAAACTAATATTTTTTTAATTTATTGACAGTACGAAGCAATTCTACTTTTATATAATATAGTTCAAAAAATCTAAAATAATCTAATAACATTTCTACTTGTAGCAATGGCTGCTCTAGAGTATGTGAAACTATGTAATAGAAAATGTTTTAAAATTAGAAGGTGGTACATATGAGTCTAAACAATGATGTTAATACTTAGTGTATTATATAATTATGTTCAAAACAAATGTTTTTTAATTTTTTTATTTATTGACAGTGAAAAGTATTTCTACTTTTTATAACATAATTTAAAAATACTAAAATAATTTAATGAAATTTCTACTTGTAGCAATGGCTGCTCTAGGGTATTAGAAACTTTGTAATAGAAAATGTTTTAAAATGTATTCAAAATATTAAATTTATTTCTTAATTAGTGGTGGCATACATATGATGCTAAATAATTATGATACAATATACAGATTAATCAATGATGTTACTATATATATATATATATATATATACATATTTAAATAAATAAATAAATATATATATTATAACTAATATTGATAGTAATGAATAACACTTACGTTTAATAATTCAGGGAACAGAATTCAAGAAGTATAGTACACTAAACGACTGTACTCTCTGAACTCTAAACCAACTCTGACGCTTGACTCTGTGTGGTGCGGGGTAAACGCAGTGGTTGTAGTGTGGTGGGGGATGCAGCACATGTGATCTAGCGTCGCAGGTGATGTTAACTTGGGAAGCGCATATCAGTTTGTTTCTCACAGTCTGCAACGCAGGTGCGTTGTAAATCAACCCTACTATAATGGTTTTCTGACAATGGACCTTTGTTATCGAAATGACATGGCGATAAAAACAACCCCATGTCTGGGAATGTTGGGGTGGCTCCTTTGTCGGTATATCATTATCATCAATCAACCTGGCACCCTCACAGTCTGGCACCCTCATAGTCTGGCACAGCTGCAACGCAGGTGTGTATCATTAATCAACCCTCCTATAATGGAATTCTGACAAAGGTATTTTGTTAACGAAATAGTATGGCAATGAAAACAACCCCATGTCTGGGAATGTTGGGGTGGCTCCTTTGTCGGTATATCATTATCATCAATCACTGTCATGGTCAATGTGTGTCGTCAGGGTATGCATAATATGCGAAATTGCTCTAATTACAGTGATTTATGCATATTAAACGATGTAATTAGCATATAAATTACATAAATTATGTTGATTGACGGTAATTCGCATTAATTAACAATAACTAGTACCAAAAAAATGCGGGGGGGGCAAAAAAATTAGCCCCCCCACCACGCCTCACCACAAATGGTATCGGCCAAAATCCCCTACTAAGGTTGCCATCTTCAAGGACCACATGCTCTACATTTCCGGCCCAACATAGCTCTCCCTTGTTCTATTTATTGATTTTGGTTGGGGTGAGGTATTTATTTTTCTCTACAAATAACTTGTTCAGGTTCGTTTCATGTCATTTAAATACTTCAATTTTTAAAATTGAGTTTTTCTAGAGTAATCAAGTAATTTTGGACCAACCAGAATGAAACTTATAAGATTTGAAATCACATGTGAAATGTAAAGTAATTTTCTAATAAACACAGAGACACATAACCAAGAGATATTCACAAGTAAATGGTTTTTGACCTGGGTTTACTGAGCATGTGTTATTTCCATCGTTATACTTGATGGCATTATTTCCTTTTCTGTGATTGTTACTTGATACTTTTCACACTGGTTGATATTTAGAATCTCTCCTTAGCATTATTCATAAATTGGTCTTTTCCTTGTTAAGGACCCAACTATTTATGAGAACAAAGTGGCGCCTTCAATAACATTTCTTATGATCAGAAAACCATTCAATGAATTTGTGAGAATTTCATGAGAACCATTTACCCCGCCCTCTAGGCTGAGCAAATAAGGGCACTACACAATTTAAACTTGTTTTTCATAGTGAAATAACACAAGCTGCTGCTGTTTCAACACATGCATTGAGATGCTAGGTTGTTTTTTAATCTCTTGGGTAAAAAGGGATTGTTTTGATGATCTTTTTCGTCTAAGGACAAAAACATAATTTTTTGACACTTTAAGGTCGAGGTCATCAGCTGAGTTGAACGTATTATTCATCTTGAAAACAATGAAAACTTGGGTAACAGCTGTTTGTTTATAGTTAGCAAGAATAAGATAAAACAAACGTTTGAGGGCAAACGTTATATATTAAAAAAATAGTTGTCTGTAAAATAGTTATCTTAATATTGTTTGCAGTATGACGAAAAATTGAATTCATCCCTGGGACCAAAAGTGGCTTTTCGTTACGAGCTCAAGTTTAACAGCAAAAAAAAAAAAAAACACGAACACAGGAAATATTTAACAGAAAAATGAGCGGAAAACAGCAGTGGAACAAATTGTATCCACCAGAAGGCTTGCAACCGAATCATTCTCTTTTCTGAATTAAAATTTATGGAACTTTTTAAGCTTGTTTATTTTAAAACCCACACACACACACACACACACACACACACACACACACACACACACACACACACACACACACACACACACACACACAAACACACACACACACACACACACACACACACACAAACATATATATATATTTCCTGCTACAGCTAAGAAGAAAATATATATAGTCTTGGAAAACATGAAAACCAACGATCATAACCTTTCATGCAATATTTATTATTAACAATCCAATTACGCCTAGTTTTTAACCAAAATAAAACCAGCCATTAAATATAAGTAAATAATTGAAGATGATTTAAAAAAAGACATTCTTCGTGACATTTCACCAAAGTAAAAATAAAAATAGAAACATTTATTTTGTTCACGTAACGCTGCATGTTAAAAAGATGAAGGGAAAAACTGTTTTAATGCTGCAAAATGGTTTTAATATATATTTATAGATTTTTTTCTTAGTACGTTTGAAATTATTTTATGCTTAAGACGAATGTAGAAAGACCAAATTTAGTCTTTAATTTGATTTTTAAAATGAATTTGTCTTAAAAAATCGAATTCCAATATATTGTTAAAATACTGCATCGTACACTTCAGCGCAATAAAATACAATGTCATTTAAAAATAAAAACAAATTGATTGCAAAAACAATTATTGACTTGCTAAAAATTGCATGGGAGATATAAATAAAGTAAAATAATTGAATTTTGACTTTGGAAAGCTCGAGTAAAAACAGTTTGAGAATTATTTACATTACATCTACTTTTGGTGTGGTATATGTAAAACAGATACAAAAGTATGTAAATCTAGAATGCTTTAGCACCTAAAATTATAGTGGTAATGAAAATTAATATGTCATGTGTTACAAACTCTTACACTTACCATCGCACTATACAAATTGGCAAAAAATACCAGTTATATTTAGTTATAAATTAGAGCAAATTCAATTTTATCTGGCTTTTACGCATGTTATGATATATATAGAAAATAAAGTAATGGAACATGTACAGGCGTTAGAGCAATATACGGACTGTGAGGAGATGTTTTGCCACATATTACTAAGCGGTCGTCCCTTCTTGTTTAGTTAATGGCGGCTTTTCTTTATCTCTGGCCTTTTACATTAAACTAATAATTTTAACCGTGTAATCAAGAGTCCTTCCCAAATCTCTCTGCTCCTTTTTAATATTTTTTGCATCTACATTTAATTTTATTACTGAAAGTGTTACTTTATAAAAGAAACCGTACTAAGTAGTAGTCGGTGTCCCGTTCGTATACAAAACCTTGCAGCCATAAGAACGCTGATAAAAAATTACATACAATTATTTTTTTCATAGTAATCATTAAACACATCAACGTCCATGAGAACATTGAAACTATAAAAACCCATCGGGCGTAAGGAATTTTTGAAAAGGGAATATGCTTATTTGTAGGGCAATAGAAAATTTAAACTATCTTCATAAACAATTGCGTTACATAAAACAAAGGGGAAGAGTGGAGGGGGGTGATTTAGTGTTACTTATGGAAAGAGAAATTAAAAGTAATAGTTTACGCAACACGTTCATGATCTTGAAGGGTTAAAAACAAAGTTGTATTAATTAGCAAAGCACTTGTTAAAACAGTCGCTTAAACATTTCAATTCGACTAGCAATATAATTTTGTCTGCAGTTTTTACAGTAAAAATTCAATTTATTTTGATTAAATTTTTCCAAGCCTAGTTAAGTGAAAATAAATAAGGATGCACAATATAGCGGTTAATTTCTGTTCACAGGTATTTTGCCTATTTTACATTCGTGTGATTAATTTATATTGATGAATTTGCAAGTATGTTGACAGAGTTGTAAAGGCCGTCAGATTTCATGTGAGTAGTGAGATGCGTGAGTGAGGAGTATGAGCAACTGGAGAGGGGATAGGTGGGGGACTCGCTGCGCGGCGGTGGAGGGGAAGTGAGTAGCCGACAACTAACGCTATATGGAAGTTGCCATGGCCGTGGCTCGAAACACACTGGCCCGGATGGTTCCCCCACCACTATACTCTACCATCGCATCCGCCCACTGCGCATCCTTGACCTACCGCACACATGATTCCTGACAGCCTGTAAACTCCTTGTTTAGGATAAACAAGTTTGAACTTGAGTTTGAAGAACTGGTTATTTTTAGGAGCAGAGGTAATAACTAAGTGGTCTACCGATGACGGAGAGGTGCAGCTGCTGCGAGGAGGTCCTCCCTTGCTTGTTCTCCGCGGAGCACCGGTACTCTCCACTGTCGGGGTCCCTCTGGACGTTGTCCAACAGAAGAGTGCCGTTGGGGAAGACTCGCTGACGGCGGTTCAACGGGAGTCTCCTTCCCTCTGTTGGAAACAGAGTATACAAAACCATTTTTAAAGAGAAGACTCCAAAAGAAATAAGAAATAGAAAATATAGATATATTTAGTTCTTGTTATGATTTTCTTTCCAGCTTTGCTAGGATTGTTAGGCACATTTTATGTTCTATCCTTCTCACCTGAAGACGGGATAAGATTTCAGATCTCGAAATGTTTTGAAGCTAGATTTTCACTAATCGGCGAAGACAAATGTCCGCAATAATTTCTTAAATAACATAAACTAACTTCATCAACAATGAATTTAATACAAAGAATAATAATGAAATGGTTAAAATTACATTTTTCCATTAGTTATTTTATTCGTCCTCAATATAGGTGACCGGTTTCGAGTTGGTTTATAACCCCACCTTCAGGTTACAACCAGGTTTTGGTCTTCGGATATATGTTTTTAATACTCGACGATCTCTTGTGAGTACATACATGAATTGTAGCCTAAATATGAGGTTATATAAAAAACCTCGAAACCGGTCACCTATGTTGTGGACGAAAAGGATCACTGACGGGAAAAGGTAATTTAAACCATTTAAGTACTCAGAAAGTGATCCTGGGTCATACTAACACAACAATGAAAGCATAACACAATTACGTACAATCTGACAGACTATTTTCAAACGTTTCTAACAACTTTCAAACTCATATAGAGTTGTTGGTCTAAGGCTCATTGTGTTTAAATGGTCTCAGAGACATAACAAGTTTACTGGATGATTTGAAATTTGATTTAGGGTTACATTTGAAGAAGTATCTTGGGAAGATTCTCGCAGAGAGTTTTGAATGATTACAACACATAACAATTCTGTAATTAAACCTAATTAAAAAGTAATTGCACAGAGAAGAATATATGTTTCTTTGGTTTTAAAATACCACATGATAAAGTTAAAATATTCAACCATTGTACATCTTAATATTTTTTCAAGTTTTGCTTACTGCTTTCATTATCCGACAACGATCTACTTAACATTGAAATAGCATCGCTGTTGGTCCAATTATATTCGAGCGTTTTTACTGGTTGAACTATTTTAAATATTTATTCAGTTATTCAATAGTTATCAATGGGAAAAGTTAATGTTGACAAAGGACATTTATTTAGAGTGGTATTCAGGTGGTGTAATGATCCAACTCTCTTAAGACCTGGAAAAACACGGACTTACAAAATAAATTGCATGTTAAATTGGTCTTGAAGTGAAAATGAATAAATAGAACCTTTAATTAAATTGAATAGTATGTTTAGTTTACCTTTCTCCCAGATTATAGAGTCTATGGGGTAGCCGGCCACGGGACAGGCGATGAGCAGAGGCTCCCCCGCCACCGCGGATATGTTAGGCATGGGACGCACATAGGGTGGTCCTGGAATCCAAAAAAGTCAGTTCAGTGCATGAATGGAATCAGATGTTAAGAGGGGGCACCAGTCACGAGACTTGTTTTCTACCTGCTTCCCCCGTAAAGACATAATGTTAACTTTCAAGTTCCCTCCAGTAGTTAATAGTGAATATTATAGTTTTAACATTTGGTAGGAATGTTGTACTGGTGATTTAGGTGATCTAGCAATTTCAGTAAAAGCACTGTCGATATAGTTTTTAAAATTCAATAAAAAATGATTTAATTTTTAGTATTTTGAGGCAAAATTATTATTAAATAAAAAATCAATTCTAAACTTTGCTCAATGAAATCGTTTAGTTATTTTTCCCTATTTAAAACAAGCCATAAATCAACAATATCCGACCACCCGTTTAGGCTGGATGAAACTTGAAAGATAACATTGCTCTCATGTGTTTAGCATATGATCTACCTGGATTTACTGTTGCCCTATCTAAAATTGTTGAGATAATGATCATCTCATTAGGTTGGGTTTCCTACTCATACACATTTTCTAGTTCTAACAATCTCTTCATAAATTTAATATCGGTGTCTCGGTAAATTTTGGTAAAATAAGTACGTTTTCTCGGTGCGGATATAAAGAATGCCAAGTAAAGAGTAAAGAGTTAAGTGAGTAGTTCCCTTAATATAGTTTTTTATCGTAATTACATCAAGACCCTGGTGTTCCCCAAGTAGTAAACTACCACCGAATGTACATCGAGTTGTTTGCTGCCACTACCCCCTGGAGTTGGATGTAATTGTAGACCCTTTACCCCCTGTGGGTCTAATCGCAATGTAGTGATGAATGATCCTCGAAACTCATTTTATTCAACACCGCCGCCAGCAAAGAACCAATACACATTGTCGGCTTAGATAGTTCTCAGAATTTATTTGGTCTAAACGGCAATCTAACAAATACAATATTAATCTAAATTCACCTCGGTCTTATCTCTCTACCTTGGGTTATTAGGATAAACCGAAGACTACTCTTAAATGTTATTGTTACTATAAGGGAAATTTGAATTCAGATTGTTACTGTGAGTGGATAGTATTGCTACCGTAACTCAAAACCCATCAACTTTACCCGTTCACGCATCTGTTGTATTCTCAATTATTACTTTTGATGAGCAATTCGTTCTGCATGATTAAAAAAAACCCTTTTTGGAGTGATGAGAGGTGACAACTGTAAGTCGACGTTACTACAGAGTAAAAAAATTCCACATTATAAGGTGACTGGAAGCTTGGCTGATTTTCTGAGTAATCGTAAGCCACTTTCAATCCTACATGCACCTATACAAATATGAATATAATACAAGTCACATAATCCAACAAAATTACTGTATACACCCAGAAACGTGATTTATCTTGAAAGCATATACGAAATAATGAGTTTATTCCATTAAAAATACAAAAAACTACTTTCACACTCGGAATACAACTAACCACATTTCTATGGTGATCACAGCAATTGAAAAAAAGAAGGTACCGGTAATAACTTATTTAATTGTAAGTCGTTTCAAACATAAAATAAAAGTTGTGCGGTTGGTCTTTGCAAAGGTCTGCAGAGAAGGCAGCGCATTTGCTGGTGAGGTTTACTTATTCCCATAATAATCGAGATCGCCGATGTTGTTCTAAAACTTATGTTGTTCTACCGCTTGAGAGGTGATTTACGGCTGATGTTCAGTTGCTGCATACAGCCATGTGAGTCTTTTCCGGAAGCCTGAAAATTGTAAACAGCGAGACGCTGAATTCTGTATATACCTTGGGTCTTTAAATCGCAGGCACCAGCTGATACCGACCGTACACCCTCATGTCCGTACATCCTCATGTCCGTACATCCTCATGTCCGTACACCCTCATGTCCGTACACCATCATGTCTGTACACAATCATGTCTGTACTCCATCATATCTGTACACCCTTATGTCCGTACACCCTCATGACCGTACACCTGCTAATACTGACCGTACACCCTCATGTCTGCGGAGTGGGAGATCTCCCCTATCCTGTTGGTCGCCGTACACTGGTAGATGCCTCCATCCTCCACCTGCACGTTGCTGATGTTGACGTGGCTGATCACCTCCCCATGTAATGTCACGTACTGGCCGATCAGGAACCTGAAACAGTCAAACTACACTTTCAGCTAGTTTCCAAGTAAGCTACGAAGCGACGAGAGTAAATACGTTAAAGTTATTTTAAGAAGTCAGAAGAAAGATCTACAAAAAAGTTTGCTTTTCTACCTGAGTCTCCCGTAAGCCAAATCTCAACTATCGAGTCCCTTCCTCTCTAACGGATTATCTCTAAATTGTTGATTCATGTCTCATTTTAAAGAAAAAAATACTAACAAATTGGACATCATAATTAATAATCGTTCTACTAAACAAAAAATGTAAATTTTGTATGGGGTAAATATTGTAAAACTGTACTCACTTAACTAAACTGTACTCACTCAGGCAATTTAGGTTCTTTAAAATAAGTCTTAATTCAAAGATTTCATAAAATCCGTTAAACAGAGGTGGTACTTAATAGTTTTCATTGGTCTTATGGAAGAAGCAGGTGGAAACGCTCTTAACTCGGGTATTTGCCATCACTGATAGAGGAAACATGTTCCACGACGCCATGACGAATGATGTTTCGTGATATGGAATCAGTGTTCTGTTTTCTGTTCCTTTAGCACTTAAAAACGGGATTGTATATCAGACCTCGAAACGTCGTGAAACAAAGTTTCTTCTAATTAGAGATGGGAAATGTCCATACTAACTTCTCTATCAAATAACCCTTTAATATGAAGAAAGTGAAATGCCACTAATTTCTGTTTTAATATTTTGCTAGAACCCGAAATGTTACCAGTACAAAAAATAAGATCCTATTTAAATTTAATTTAAAAATTACGGTTAGTAGCTAAACTCACATGATTCTACGATAAATGATATCATAGACCATATCAAAAGTGATATGCTTTTTCAAAAGTATAATAACAAAATTAAAAAACAAAAAACAAAGTAGCATGTTGAAAATTAAAATTGTAATTATTAAAATTTACATGATGACATGATTAAATGATGATAGATTTTGACTTTTTAATCTCATTTAATCTCACATCCTCAAAAGTCTATTGTATATGAGTAAAAATTTCTAAATTTGTTTCCACTCATTATGTTGAAATATTTAGTTCATTCTATTGAAAAGGTTCGTAAACAAGTTAATAACGGCTTGTGATTCACAACCTTCTGCTTTATCTAGGGGCGTATTCAGGATCGTTGTGGCCCCCGGCGGCTTACTCCATTGAGGCCCCTCTATTATTTGTTTATTTGTTTTAAGATTAATTTGTTACAATTAATTTGATTACAATTGATTTTAGACTGTTTTTGTGGAGTTCCATAAAATCCTCAAGGAATCCAAATTTCTTTGCAACTTCTTTATACTTGTTAGCCCGTAGTTCTAGTTGTGCTTTCAAGAGATCAAGCACGGGGAAGAAATTATTCAATTTTTAGTTTTTCCATTCCTTTTAGAACTGAGTCTGATGTTTTGTCATCATGAAAAATGTGAGTCTGGTACTGCGCTTGGTGGTGCGAGTTTGCTGGCTCCTCTCTACTTAGATCCTCTCATTTCTTCCGCAGCTTTCATAAAGATGTCAAAGCTATCTCTTTTTTCTCAACGTAGCTTCCAAGAGAATCTAACACTTTAATGGACACTAATAGTGTTACGGAGGGTTTTTACAAAACTTTGTTGATTTCCAGTACTGTCACGTCGTCCGATCGGTGAATAAACCTAACGACTAGCTAATTTTTTGAATCGAGACGTGTATTGCCAATTACTCTTGAGTTTTGAGTATTTTCGAGTGAGTATTTACCATCAGCAATATACTGTTGTCGGATGGTAGTTTCAAATTGTGTAATGGGATTTTGATAACACATTCCAGATTTGATCATCTAAATAACGTAGTTTCTAACTAATATATGAGTAGCAAAATAAACATATTTTAGCCAGTACAATCAATCTGGAATATGTATTGACAAACTAAACATGGTTTGACCGTTGCTTACAGCCGATAAAACACAGTCCGGTTGCCATTTCCCAATATCACTTAGTCTGGACTTCGCTTAAAATCGCTTTTTGACCGACATTGTATTTTCCGCCGCAATTTAGGCCGATATTACGCGGTCCAGTTGCTATCTCTTGCCGGCACGTGTCGCGAAGTCAATTTCGGCCGGCATTAAGTGGCCCAGACGCAGTTTTTGGTCGATATTATCTTTAACGTCGTCATTTTCGGCCGTTATTACGTAGTCCAGTCTTCATTTTACCCGATATTAAGTTTTTCCGTCGTCATTTACAGCCGATATCACGCGGAACGGTCGTCATTTACACACGTTTGGTTGTGATTTATGACCGATTCATGCTTCTCGGTCGTCTTTTAAGGCCGTTACTACGCAATTTGGGAGGTCGCGATCGTTTGGAGATCGGCGGGAAATGCTCGAACTTTTTGATTATTTTTCAAAACTTTTAGAGTTTTTCAAACGAATTTTCGAGTTCTCGCACACCACTACTAAAATAAATAATTCCATCTTAATAATAATATTAAAATTGATTTATGAGGTAAAAATGGGAAGAAGAACAAATGTATGAATAACAACTATTTCATAAAATATTTTTTCAAGCGAAAAAATATCAAGGGAGGCCCCAAGTGAGGCCCCCCCGGGCCGAGGCCCCCGGCGGCCGCTGCGGTGCGGCACACGGGAGACATTTCAGGAGCCGTATGACGTCACCGATGAACACAAAAACAGAAGCCCTATGACATCACATGTACTGTAGCTAGAGTCTGCTACTCATCTGCCAGTTGAAGAGTCGTCCGCTCTGTTATGTTAACAATTTTACGCGTCTATAAATAGACTGAATGGAATGTTTATGTATTTATTGTATCATAAATTAACCTGAACAATATCCCAGTAACTGGCCTTACATACGAATTTACATACTAACAATAATTTTGTCCGTCAAATAAATGAGAACAAAAAGTGTTTGTTGCTTTGGGCTTTGAAAACAAATTAATATATTTAAAAACCTATATTTACCTATATTTAAAAAATGTAAGCTACTGTACATTTACATAATGTTTCAACCTACTCGGAAACAGTTATTTTTCTTCTTCTTACAATTAATTGGAAACATTATAATTCTATTTTTACTCAATGTGTGTTGTGTAGGTTCACACATTTTATTTGTTGTGTGTAATTACACAAATTGTAAAGCATTTTAAGTAGATAGGCCAAACATAGTGTAGCCTATGTGAATAAAGCATGTTCCTCTTCAGTTTGGCGTAATGAGTCAAAACATTTGGTTATTCTCTTAATAAGCTAATTGTTTGCTTGTAGCTGTAAATAAGAGATATCAATTTGGAAAATTTAAATTTTACTACTAAGAAGATTAAATAAACTTTCTCCTTAATTGGACACCAAAGTTGTCCTCGATTGGCTGACTTAATGAAAAAGACGAATAAATAGTGAAATATATCACGCAATATGTTAATATCCATGGAAAACCAGCCGAACATAATTTTACTAGGGCTATATTAATTAAGTTGATTATGGTTGCTGGCCAGGTTGGATTATTGCCCATTAGATTGGATAGCGATGAGGATGAAAGTAACGTGTTTAGCTCTGGAAACAGCAAAAGTGGTACCAAGTTAATCCGTTAATGATAAAGGGTTGATTTCAGTGATGAGTAGCAGTTGTTTTGATTGTAAAATCAGTGAAAAACAGTATCTAACTGCTGCCACGCAGAGCGCTGACAATCGGGTGAGGGAATACTTAGGACAGAAATAATAAGAATGTGGTTACAAGTACAAATATTGAACATATGATGAGATGATGATGATGATCCTGGATCTTGATTAACTTAGATGTCGGTAAAAACTGTTCTGGCGCTAGCGGCGGGCGATGAGGGATCCTCACCGATGACGCGTTTTAGTGACGTCACACGGCTCCTGAAATGTCTCCCGTGTGCCGCACCGGCGGCCGCTGTGTCCGCCGTTACGGAAATACGGCCCTGGCTTTATCGGTTTTTCAAACGGTTTAATTCTGTGAACTGAACTTTAATTAGTTTCCATATCTTGATCACAAACGAATCATACACGGATGGTACACTAATTAACTAAAACGAACAGACAGACTGACATGTGCATGCAAAAGTTTATAACTATTTTTATGATTACAAAAATAGATGCGAGATGCGAGATTAATTCAAGGAAGTGCTTCTATCGGAACTTGTTAATCTTGTGTAAATGTTCAACTGACGGAGTTGGATTGGCTTTCAGTGGAATTCTTATTAAATTGTAATATTCATTTAGTTATAAACAGTATTATGATTCGGATTTCTGGTTATAATTTAGCATATGTAATTTGGTTGGTTTTAGTTTAGTTTTAGTTTCAACTTTTATAATTGAAACGTCTAGTGCACATGTGACTTTAAAGATACTTTGATTTAGATTAAAACAAAATATAAATTCTTATTCAATTTAATCCTTAATGTATGTTAAAAGTATTTCTGCCTTGATTTAAGTCACGCACAATGTTAATTACACAGAGCTTGATTTAGATTTGTTTATAGACATAAGTACTGTAATATTTAAATTTGTATGAAGAATGCTACCAAACCCATTTAAAGACAATTTTCCGCACATTTTATTAGAATTTTTGGAAATGCATCATTTGCAATTTTGTAACTTAGGCATTAAATGCACATACAAAGATATATTTATTTATATAAAGCTAATACCGGATCCTATCGTCCATTGAGCAGCGAAACACAAGGCTCATTCCACTGACTGGTGAAGTTGTTCCATTCGATCTGACAGACCGATCCAAACCGATGACCTGAAGTACAATCTACCCCTCGGATTAAGATTTAATCCATACTGCACGTGAGACGAAGTCAAGGTGATTATAACTGTCCAATGGTTTTCAAGTAAGGTCATTCGGTAGTTCAAGTAAGGTATTGTTTTCAAGTAATTTGCTAATTATTACCTTTTTATGATATATATGACAAACCACCTTTAGTATATAGTGCGCAACAATAGGATGTAATCGCTATTTAAAAATCAAAAACTATAGTTGCGTGAATATCAGAAAGATAATATTTTCGTAGTATGATATAAGAAGTCATATTACTGTATCTACCTTACCAAAAAGATCCTAGGTTTTTATAAATTCCTTAACCACCATCTAAAGATTTATTTATCTGTGTACATATTACAACCTGGAGGAAAAGATACTGCATTTTAAAAATTCGTATATGTATTTTGTTCAGCCACAAAAAAGGCGTTGCTGAAGGAAAGGTAGACGGTCATATATCCGATGGTGTGAGGCTTTTGGGAATTTAACGCACACTTAAACTCAGTGTGATCAAGGAGAGCAAAACATTATCTGATAAAACTGTAATGATTAAAACTCCTCGTTGCCTCTATAATCTGGCAAATGTAACTGGTATCTGGTTTTGTTTTATTATGGTTTTTATCGTTGAAATAACTTTTGTAGGTGATAGAAATCTATAAAAACACAGTGCATCTTTGACACCTATGGTGTACTGTAGGTTGTACTGATGTCAGTATGTTAACAACACATTTTTCGTCATACTGTTTTTAAACCTCCTGTTTTCAACACAGAAGTTGAGGTGGTAAAGTTGTTTTGATATTCAAAATAGTTTTTCTGTCATAATAGAAATAACAATGTTTCAAATCGTACAAAAAACATAATTTGTTAAATCTTTACACGACTTAAAATGCTTTTACAAACGGTTTTTACCTTCTTAAGTACCTATATAGGTATTTTTAATTTGTATTTATTTTACCTGGCACGGTTGATCTTGGTCAAAGGAAGCTTCGTTCCAGCCTGTGATTTACTTAGGCTTCCTAAACCTACATACTTTCAGTTAAACAAACCCCACTTGAAATTTTCCCTCGACACTATTGACTCAGACTGTTTGCCCAACACCGTATCAAGGCTATGAAGGAGTATGGCTTGGCTCAATCTACGAACATCGTGACTTATTGTTAACGTTTAATCCTGGCGTACTATTGAAATGCTCATTTTGACAGGGTTGGATATACAAACCCACGGTAAACAAATGTTTCTTCACACTGTTTTAAAAACAGCTATTTTAAAAACATGCATTGAGATGCTAAAGTTGTAATTTTTATTCCTTGAATACAAATTTTGTTTTAACAATCCTTTTCGTTCTAGGATTAAAATAGTTATTTTTTTGTTAAAAGCGTAAAGTAAATCTTTGTTGCTTGAGAGAAAACGGTTGCCATGCTCCCCTACGTAATTTTCCGAAAACGACAAAGACACTATACACTCGAACTACATACAACATTTTCCTGCAACTAAAATTTTTAACACCACAAACATACACCAATTCACTTTCATCCATTTTGGCTAGATTCAAGAAATTGAGGTTATAAACAACGAGTCAGTTAGCTAGGTCAAAAGCAAATCAATCAGCTGTTTATAACTATTACAGCGAGTGGAAAAGCAAGGCTAAGCGAGCAAAAAAACATTTTTCGCTCGCCAAACAGAAGTTATACAGCTGTTTTACAATGTGTTTTTAAATCATAAAGAAACACTTTAGGCGCGGTTGTAGGAAAACATCATTTGATGACACAATTATTGTGTCGAGGTAATTAGATGATATTATGATATTGAAAGAATTGTTCAACTGGTATACAATGAAAACTTATGTAACAGCTGTAACTTGAGTAGCAAGATCAAGATGGAAGCAAACTTTTGAAGGTAAACAGGTAAACAAAATTTTTTTGTGAAATTCTTATTTTTTAATATTGTTTGCAGTATGATGAAAAACCTAGTTCATCACTAGGACTCAAAGTTTTTTTTCGATCCTTGCTCATCTTCCAGCCTTGGCTCCGCTTCGGCCACTCAAAGTGACTTTTCGATCCTTGCTCATCTTCCAGCCTTGGCTCCGCTTCGGCCACTCAAAGTGACTTTTCGATCCTTGCTCATCTTCCAGCCTTGGCTCCGCTTCGGCCACTCAAAGTGACTTTTCGATCCTTGCTCATCTTCCACCCTCGGCTCCGCTTCGGCCGTTAAACCTGACCTCGTATCAAAAAGCTCCACTTTTGATCCTAGGGATGAAATACACTATTTCGTCATACTGTTTTAAAGAAAGCTGCCTTAAACACATGCATTAAGATGCTAGAGTAGTTATTTGTATTCCTTGGATAAAAAGTATATTGTTTTGATAATCTTTTTCGTCCTTTTCAGAGAAAACTGTTCCCGAAAGCGACAAATAAACTTTACACACGAATTACACATACATATTTGATTACAACTGCAATTTCGGGTACCACAAACATACAACAATTCACTATCATCCATTTTGGCTAGATTTAAGAGATTGAAGTTATAAACATAGAGTAAGTTACCTAGGTCAAAAGCAACAATCAGTCAGCTGTTTATTACAGCAGCGAGTGGAAAAGTATGGCACAGAGTGTGAAAAATACTTTTTCGTTCGCTAATTAGGAAACAGCTGTTTTACACTGTATTTTTAGATCGTAAAGGCGTGGTTGTAGGAAAACATTGTAGGACAGTTTTTGGTCGAGGCCATCAGCTGTTAAATATGTATTGAACGAATTATTCAACTTGTAAACAATGACAACTTGTGTAACAGCTGTTTGTTTAGAATAGCAAGATCCAATATATAAGCAATCTTTTGAAGGTAAAAAGGTAAAAAAAAAGTTTTTTTGTGAAATTGTTATCTTAATATTGTTTGCAAAGTGACGAAAAATATAGTTCACCAATAAGACTAAAACTGGATTTTCGAAAAGCTTCGCTTTTGGTCTTAGTGATAAAATTTACTATTATTTATTTTTCACCTCTACTACTAGTTCACTTCTTACTACTACTATTATTACCTCTTACTACCTCTTACTTTACTATTTATGCGTGTACTTAATTTTTACTTCTAATATGTACCAAAAGCGATAACTTTCAACAGCATACCCGTTTAATTTTTACTAAACTTTTCAAACTTCCTTGTGTACAAAGCTGTCAAACATAGTTTTAAAAAGTCCTTTGAGTTATTCCACAACTAGCGTTATTTTCCCTAAACACTACAAATTGATTAACTTTAAACATATTTTATATTTGATTAGCATTTTTTATTTTATACAAAAAGTATAATGTGCCCACTCTCCCTATTTTCGGATTCTGTATTTATTCCACAAAAAAAGTCAAAAATGGTATGTATTATAAGCTCATTTTTGTTTCGGAGTGTCAAGTTGAGAATAATGTGAAAGTAAATACAAAAATCACAAACAAATGTTAAATTATCGATAATAACATTTGAACAATGACAAGATGAGGTAAAATAATAGAGTATGTATTTAATAAGAAACATTCATATATTTCTTTTAGAAAACAATGAATGTTAAATAACTAAAAAATATACTCTAAGTGAAAAATCCGCGCGCTAACTAACTGAGACTTTGCGGGATACTCTTTAAGTAATGGATTATAATAACTTAGTTACAGCTTGTAATTACCATCGAATTACAATTTAATGGCTATGCAAGAAGTTTTCGGCCAAAGGCGTTGATTATAAGGTCCCAATAATAGTCGTATTACTCGACTTAAGTAAAGTCCTTGTAAACAGTTTGATATTTTGCGTTTTCGCTAAAGCACAGCCTCGGGGGCCAGTAGGAAGTACCAATTCATGTGTCGATGGTTTGTGTTGTGATTATGTTTTAAGCCAGTCTTAGTTATGTTAAAGTTGTGTTTGAGGTTTTTTTTAGAAAATAACCACCTTCCTCTTGAGAGATTATAGAACTTGATGCGTAGATTGTATAATGGCATATAAGATGGAAGTTCGATTTCACTACCTTGTGAATACTTAGAATCAATGACACATTTAAACTAGAAACCTATATTTTAAATTTATATTTCAACAGGGGGCTTCAGTCCCGCAACAATTGGCGTTTCTGCCTGCTGCCCCCATATAGGACCAATTTTAACTTGCATAGCTCGTCCCTCCTCAACGGATTATCCAAAATTGTTGGTTTATGCTCATTTAAAAAATAATAAAAAATACCTAACAATTTCAGTCAGCAGAATTTTAATATCACAAATAGTTCACCCATAAAATCGTGAATACTGAATATTTTTGAATTTTATTGAACAGTTATTATGCATGAGATCGAAATGTTGCTCACTGAACTCGTTACGTGTATTTTTGATCTTTAAAATAACCTATAGAACAACGATATCGGATAATCAGTTGTGAAGGGACGGGCTTTGAAAGTTAACATTGGCCTTATGGGGGAGCAGGTAGAAACGGGAATCGTCTCAAGACTGGAGCCCCCTCCTAATCTTTTACGGAACCCACTTCTAACTTGTGTTTAAGGCTAATGGATGAAATATAAAATTACTTCCAAAGGTTTTAGTTTAGAGTATATTAAAGACTTTGTATATCAAAATAACTACCTGATGTAAAACGGTTATTCGATTATACACGCAAAAGTAGAATTAAACGAACGTAAACACGTATTACAAATGATTAAGTCCAGTTTTGAAAACACTTGTTCCGGTCTGGTGGCTCCAGGCTGTGCGGTAGGCTCATATTGATCACAGATTAGCCTGCTGCAAGTTGGCTGACAATGCGGTTACTGTGAGGACCTGACGGAACCACCTGAGGCCTAGGGGAACGCTGCTTTATAACTTCGCTCCAAACTTTCATTTTACCGAGTGAAAAGTTTCCAAAGTGTCTTCCGAGACAATATCTTTATATTAAATTCGATTTACACGCCTCATTTTCTAACATTGAAATACTGTCTTTTTTATAAGTTTTCGAAACAACTAAGTACCATTACTTGTTTGGTTGTGAATCTGTATTCGACGAAATAGCCCCTTAAAAATACAGGTTAGAAATGTACAAGATAAATAGTGATTGCCGATGAAGGAGCTTAACCGATAAAACAATTGGTGATGGCTCCATAAATAGATTGAAAATGTAATTAATCCAAAATGAAGTATAAATATATAAAGTATTATAATAAAATAAGCGTTTTTGTTTCTTTAACTTGAACATATTTCTAACTAGTTTAAATGATTAGTATCACACAAAGTGGTACCGTGGACAATTGTTTAAACGTTTTTATCAACGAAAATATTATTTTTAATTTGAATAATCGCATTATAAGATGGTGAAATCATCCCTCTGTATTAAACGTATTGTTAGTTGGTTATTCATTATAGTTAGTGCGGATTGAAGTATTGCATATTGAGGATAATGTTAAAATGGTTTAATATGCAAACTTCTACAAATAAAAACTTGAAGAAAACAAATAAAATAATCATACTTCAACTTAGGTATTTCCGTTAGTAATTCCTTACTAAAATATGTAAGTCAAATAACTTACCTTTATGAGTTCAACTCATGGATATTGGCACAATATGTTTTATATACAGTATATTTTTACGCCTATTAGGGCTATGGTTATAAAACTAGTGTTCAAAATATTATTTAATAAAACTTATTGGTTATATTTTATGTGTCTGGTGGAGTTTTAGATGAAACATTTTACTATTTAAAATAACTCAAATAAACGCAGGAAATAATAAATAAGAACTAACTAAATTATAAAATAGTAGTTTATTTACCTTATACAATAAATCGATAGTATTATTTAGGTTTGTTGACTAGGGAAACCAAAACTAGTACAGACATCTAAATATTTGGCACACGAATCCTTCCAAAACCGTATATATATTATCTGTATGACTTAAGCCTACTTGCCTACATATTTTTGACCACACTTTCCCAATTATCACTTATTTTATTATTTTGGTTTCATCTTAACACTTTCGCTGTCTTTGACGTGTTTAAACATGAAAATCTCATATACCAATCTTGAGCAATGTTCCGATCCCGGGACACCCGCAGCAAAAGTCTTAACACTTAAAATTCATTAGTAATACACGTTTTTTATTATAAATCAGTTATAATTTTATTAACAAGACGCAGTAATTAATTTGAAAACCAATAAGTAAATTTTATCCAATGATTTATGTTTGAGTTTAAACTTTTAACTGTAATAGTTTTCAAAGCAACCGTTAAAATATATTGGTTGAGCAACTATGTGGAATGCTCGCCTGGAATGTCGACAGGCAAATTGTACTGCTTCTTGTTTCAGCGTGTAATCACTCATTACTTACACAAACTATGGACTCAAACTTTCTGTTACATCATGTAGAAAATCTATTGTAGCAAACATAGCGGTGGCGTGGTAAATTATCTAGCAAATTGTTAATACAATAGCTGTCAATACAGTTTTAACTTTAACATGGTACATTTTAATTTAAGTTAAAAGGTTAACATTATTTTCCAAAATAGGTCCTGAACCAATTCTTGTCAGGACCAACTGTGCAACTAATCATTAATGTTTTTGGATGGGATAGACGATTTGATTATTAGACATTTGCATGGATCACAAAGATGGATATTTGAAACATATCCTATGCTAATAACTTAATAATCTCTTGGCTTTCTATCGAGGACGTCCGTTTAAGGATATTTTGAATACTATAGCGTTTTAATCGCTGATAAAACTCAATCAAATTTATGTAACAATTATATAACATAAAAATGATTTTGCAATATAATAGTTTTAGAACAAAAGGTTAGGTAAAGTTAGAAATGCTAGTGCAAGTTGGTTTTGTAAGTCGAACCCAAATCGATATTTTCATGTGTCGAGGGGTCGGAGTAAGCCTGGAGATGGTTACTATGGGCTGATAGTACAGTGAGATCGGTCATGAACCGGCCAGCGAGTCTGGGCCCTTGTTACGTCAGATCAGATAAGTCGGGGGCTGCGGCATTTCTCGGACTGCTATGTACCTACGTCAAGTGTCGAAAAATAAATTTCTTCAAGTTTTAAGGTACGAGTTCAGTTTTTAATTCATTGATTATTGATTACATCACTCCAGGTTTTTTTCAAATTTCAGAAGTGGAGAACCAGTCTGTAAACAACTATTTCTGTTACAGAGATACGAAGCACTTACCTGTGGTAGGGATAGGTATGCTGAAGAACTACAGACAGACTGATTTCACGTGTAGAGTTTTCAAACTAATTAAGAATTTTTTTAGTTAAAGTTTTATTCAAGGGAATACGAAGTTTCAGTGAGGTCGCTAAGGCATGCAAAACCAACGAATCGGAAAGTTTTATTTTATAAGGAATTTTAATTTAAATTTATTTCCCTGAGAAGAATTATTTAATTTAGTTTTAAATCACATTCAAGCAAGTTTATTTAGTTTTTCAATTTCACTTAAGGCCGCTTCTTTATCCTCAAGAAAAGGTTCTGCAGCGGAAATTACCCGTGGTGCAATACCCCACGGTAAACGTGTTATAAATGTCTTAACTTCCGTTGTACATTGCTGCACACCCGAATTTAAAAGGGTTATAAGGTTTGATACAAATACAAATATTTCATTTGTCTGTGTTACGTAATCAGGGTCTTGTAAAGTTTGCAAAACTTGTCGGTTAGGTTTTTTTAAATTCTTCTCGCAGACCATATTAATGGGATGAGACCACTCAAATTCTATCCTGCGTTTTAGGTCTTCGTGTTTGGTCAAACCAGGACAAACTGGTTCATTAGTAGTAAGATAATGAAGTGCATGCATTTACATATTTTACTGTGGAGGAACTGATATAAAGTATTACGAAAGATAACATTTTGTCTACGATCCAAAGTGGTTAAGGCAGGCACAAACAATTACTAATAAGCTACGTAGTTCGGTGGGTAGCTAACTGGTTAAAAAGATATTGAAAGTGCTAAACACAGTACGTTGCCCAATGTTATTCTTATAGAGAAAAAGAACAATGTTATATATCACTTATTTATTTATGAACGATTACTAATGAAACTTGTATGTAATTTCATCTGGCTGTCGTCTGTTGATTTTTGCCGGTGGTTCCCGTATCAGCAAATCTGCATACTCAGGCCCCATGTTTTATGGAGAGTAAGTAAAATGTTATGCCTCTCTTAATTATGAACATAAATTAATATAACTTGGTATGTAGCTTCAACTAGTTGAGTTATATTGATGTTTGTATAAAACACTATAATTTGTGTTCCTTGTTGCAGCAAACCTGCGTACTCAACCCCCATGTTATTCTAAAGGTTCGTTTCCACTATGCCTTTTTCATGCGTCTTGCGCCTTGCGCCTAGGCGCACTGGAGACGCACAATAGTGCATGCAACGCCTCATGCCCCATAAATAGTTGCAAGGGTGCTTCCCGCATGTGCTTCCCGGGACCGACAGGGAGCATCTTGCAAAACATGGGTATGGTTTGTGGAAACACATGCAAAGCGCATGGGGCAAGCCGCAAGACACACGTTGCAAGAGGCAAGAGGTATGCAACGTTGCACGCAATATTGCAAGCATAGTGGAAACGAACCTTATGGAGGATAATTATAGGGAGACGGATTTTGTGCCATGGATAAACCCAGGTAACCTATTCAATTAAGTGATAATGATGACTATTTTGTGGCCGACGGCCGCCTGGGAGCAATATGCCGTATGCCGAGGCCCTGGAGGGTTAGGGCGAGAGATAAAGGGGAAGGAAAGAGAGCCAGCCGTCGTCGTCGAAGGCGCGGGTAACTGGTGGATTCAAGTTTAACACAAGTTTCGTTGTTGTTGATGTAAATGTCAATATTAAATAGCATAATTGCATAAATGCTTTAACAACCACATTGGTACTGAATCTAGGATCAAGGATTTGAAACACAATATGAGTTCATAGACAAATTATAATACCAAATTTTAATTTGGCTGCAACATTTATTTGCTACAAAATGTTTTTATTTTGTTTGATAAATAAAATATTTTATGGACCAAGGTTGTATCTAAAACACTTTTAGGAATATACAGAGTGTCCCCGAACTCTCTGCGAAAACTTCTGGGACTTGTTTCTGGGGCAAAAAAACAAACGATTTTATATAAACGATATTATAAATAGGGCCTATCTCGCTCCACTAGCCATTTGTATGCCTGTGTTTTTTAATCAATACAGCACACCCTATATAATAGTTTGCTCGGCTCTCTCACCCCTCTCTCCCCCTTACCTCCCCGTCTGTGAGTCACCTCCTCCGCAGCTATGGCATGTTGCCCTCGCGAAGGTAGAAACCAATCAAACGTCACTAATTATATGCTCCATGGCATGTCACCCTACACCCGAATAATATATATATATATTAAACTTGGTAAGTGGCTTTATATGGTATTATAAAGCTGAGTATACAGGTTTGCTGTGACGGGGGTATTTATATTATTCATCTTTCCTTTATTTCTATATCTATGTGCTGCGGGGAGGCGCGGTAATGCAGGTGAGTGCACCCCAGGGAGCGCCAACCGCCAAGTTTGAACAGACCATAACTTTAGCTTAGTTCTGCAGTTTAATACAAAAGATAAGTACCTCCCCATTTTGTGCTTTATTACTTTTTTAACAGGTAAAAACTATGTTACTTTCAATACTATCTCTTTAACGTAACTGATCCACTTTCCCAGTTTTAACTCATATATTTATTTTTATACACTTCCTTATTTTTCTCCAATGAACGTATTACAAAAGAAAATACAAAAAGAAGATAAACTACGAGTTTTCAATATAAAAAAACACCTGAAATACATACATATATGATCTAAACCAAAAACAATAAAAAAAACAAGAATAAACTTAAGGCTACCTAGGATTGGAGTTCTTAAGAAAACTGTTTTAATTAATTTTCACCGGTTGCAATTTCGGACTAAGTTGTGAACTTCAGTTCGGATTTGTTACATTTCGTTCTAATTATACAGTATATATATATATATATATATATATATATATATATATATATATATATATATATATATATATATATATATATATATATGTCTCTAATGTAGTACTGATGTGATTAATGTTAATAGTGACCAGTAATGTAATTTATTTACAGTAACTGCATTGTTGTATTTCATCTGGGTTTATGCGTTGCCAAATTAGGACAAAAGCTTCAACATGAAATAATTTACCCTTCAACATGAAATATGTTAGTTGTTTAAGGTTAAAATTGGTTCTTTATAACAAAGCCACAACAGTAGTAAGACTTTTCGGACATCCGGTGTATTGATGACCTTCAATGGAATACTTAGCAGCGACTCATATTCCCTCACCTGTCCGTGTTGGAAGGCAACGGCAACCCGTCCAGTTTCCAGGTGATGTGAGGTGTGGGGTTCCCAGAGGCGATGCACTTGAGAGACACCGGGGGTCCGGGTTGAAGCGTCTGCTGGATAAACTTGTACACTAAAGTAGGGTGGGCCGCTGAAACCATTTGAGAATATGATAAACTCTTGTAAGTGTAAGTTAGGAGTACCAGAACAAACATTCGTCCCGTGTTGAGAGACTCTGCCCCATTGCCAATGCAAATTAGAAGGACTTTAAGTTGCTTTTTTAAGATGGATGTTAGATGTTGGTGGATTAGAAATCCCAGGCAGAGCCGCTAGGCACGTTTTCCTCGTGGGAATTTTGCACAGGTCACTGGAAGGAGAGGAACTATAGCAGGGATGGAAAAGGTGGGACTGGATGAGGTATCCATGTTCAGCTAGGACCACGATCTTGGGAAGACGTTCCATCCCCTGCTGCCTACAAACATGGTAGTAGAGGAGATGTAATGTTTAGGGTTGAACTAATTACCACAAAAATAGAATTTGGTTTATTAAGTTCTTTGATGGTGTCCGCTAGCAATACTAAAAGTCTAGAAAAATCTGACTATGCAAAATGTGCTTTTTGGCCGCCATATTGAAAAAACTTTAAAATAAAAAAATCTCAAAAAGTCATGTTTGATATCAAATTGAAGAGAATTTTTATGCTGAAAACGAATATTAAATTGGTTTTTTGGTGTGTGTGAATGTAGTCTTATATAAAGGAGGTAAAAAAACATCATCGTGACTGCGGAGAATAGATCAGCTGATCCGATCCAGCTGTTACAACAAAGGCTCTATTATATACAGGTTGAATCAACTGTTCACACTTAACCTCACTTCTGGATGACATCTAACAACACTTAACGAGTATTTTAAATCGAGTTTCTTAAATTCTTTCTTACAAAAATATCGTACGACACCGTGCGAGATGTATTTGTCATTTGTAAATTATCTATACTAATAAAGTTGTGCGTGTGTGTCTTTGGGTCCCAGGTGATTTCGATAACGGCACCTCTAAACTGCTCCCATTCCATACCACGTTGTAGAGGACCAAATAATTTTAGATTAGTTTTTCCTCTAACGTCAGGGCTGCGCCCCATTGGCGTCAAAAGTTGCCATGTTATTCTTATGTATAAAAGGTTTTTTATCGAAATGGCTCGAAAACGGCTCTTCAAACCTGCTCCCGTACCATACCACGTTGTTGGGGGGCTAACGGTCTTCGGATAACTTTGTCGCGACCTCAGGGCTCTGCCCCACTGGCTCCTCCTATCACTCTCCAACGTCCAATTTGGATGTGTGATGGTTCTTTGGATTTGTTTTATAAAGCCACATGTCTTCATCTTGAATGATTTCCCAGCGTTGTATACGACCTCTCCCCAACCTTATAGAGCTCCATCCCCCTGACAAAATTTCCATGTTATTTGTTCAGTTTTTCTGTGTGAATTCAGTCAATAGTCATTGATCTATTACTCTCGGTTAGCCTTAGGGCTCCACCCCAGTCGCTAAAATATTATCATGGTTATTCTTATGAAAAAATTAGTGCTCCAGGTTATTGCGAGTATTACTATGGATACGATTTCCCAAACTAAAAAGTTGTTATGTTATGGGGAAAAATATAACAGCAGCTAAAAATACATACGAGCCACTGGAAGAGGAGACATTTCCTACGTGAGCGCTGCCAGCTGTAAAACTTTGAAATAACACGCCGAGCGCTACCCTTGGCAAATTTTAAAATCACAGCGCCGTCTAATGCTTGATGAATTGTATCTTTTACTTAGTTTGATGCGCTATGGTAGTCTAAAGGATATGGCACTGGATTCACGATCATGCGGTCCCTGGTTCAATTCTACCTTTTTGTGTTTACTTTTTGAGGTACCAATTTTCGTTATATTTTACACAAACCCATTTTTGTAATATGTTACAAAGAAAAGAGCCGCCATACAGCGCTCTGCGGAGTTAGGTTTGGTTAGTTTACTATCATTTTGTCATAACCGTAGTGGGGTGTAAACTAGAAAGTTGAGATTACTACACTACTACTATGCTCCCCCCCCAGGAGAAACTCAACTCAACTCCTTGAGCAAAGCTCGGTCCCCCTCCCTGCCCGTCCTCCTTCCACTTCCAATCACTTTTTTCTAACCTATATTTCTGCAGTGTTACCAACTTTTTCTGCGTAGTGTTGTCAACCTTATTTGTTAAGATTACGTCACGCTACATTCGTTTGCTACGCTCAGCCCCCCTCACACTGTTTACATATATTTTAATTCCTTGTTTTTTTTCTGTTTAAATATATTAGTAAAATATGAAGTAGCACTACAGGTATACCACAGCAGACTAAAATAAAAACTATACATTTATAAAATAAAAATTTATATTGCTATGTAGTGATCCCCCTCCCCCACATAACGCAACATAACACTACGTCATATCCCCTCCCCCCATAAGTGCGTTACGTAATATGTGTATGGCAGCAACTGTCAAAATTACTGAGAGCTCTCCACTTCTTATTGGCAAAGGACCCTTCCTCTCTAATAATGTAAAAAAACAGCGTCTTATAACCATGCTTAGAAAACACCTAGAAGCGAATGGCCTCACTGTTATTCATGCTCCAGATGATGCTGACACTCTAATTGTAAAATCAGCACTGACCTTAGCAGAGGGAAATCATGTAACAGTTGTTGCTGATGACAGTTATTCATGCACTTTTGATGTACTATAACACAAGAAATATTTGTTAATATATAAGAAACGTGACATTAAAATTATGCAAAATGTGCTTGTCGAAAAGGGTTGCAAAACTATTCTCTTTTGACATGCTGCAATAGGATGTGATACCACTAGCTCCTTATATGGTAAAAGTAAATCAGCAGCATATAAACATTTTCTGACATGTGAGGAGCTTACCTATAGCGCTACTCTGTTTGGATCAGGAAATAAAATGCAACAAGAGATGAGCTCACAGGTATTGGCAATAAAGCATTGGTATCATTGTACGGTGGAAATCCAAAGACAGAGACTTGGAACTTGGAACCAACCACAACATAAACTCTACCTAAAAATTCTGCTAAAAGTTAATTTAATATTGCACGATTGCCACATACTGCTGCTGTTCATCATCTTCGACGCGTGTTTCCTAATTTAGACTGGAAAACTCTGAACACCAATGCTAATAATCCAGAGGAGTGGGGTTGGAAAAAATTAGGAAACCAACTGCAGCATGTACTAAGTGAAATGGGGCCTGCACTAGAGAAATTTTACACATGCAAAACTAAAACAAATGAGCCATATGGCACTGACAGGTCTACATGTCGGCGATATGGTGTTGGATAGTTTTATGTAGTCACTTCTCAGGTAGAGAGTGCACTAACAGAAATTGAAATAGAGGAAATGACAGAAGAGTACTAGATATTGATGTAAAATTGCAGAAATAAATATAATGAAATTGCGTTATAACATGCATTTTTATTGATAATCACCTAATTTCTAACACTGCTTTAATTATATTGTTTCAACCATTTTGTTTTTTGTTTTTATTAAAAAAAAAACAAATGCCATATCATTTTTCAGCATGAAATTACCTTTAACTTGATACCAAACATAACTTTTTACGATTTTTTAAAAAATGTTCATATTTTTCCAATATGGCGGCCAAAAAGAGCATTTTGCATAGTCAGATTTGTCTAGACTTTTAGTATGTTGAACAGACACCCTCAAGGAACTAAAAAAATCAAACTCCGCTTTTGTGGGAATTAGTTCCACCTAACACTTATTTTTTCCTATATCTCCTGTACTATGGTGGGACCAAGGTGAAATGGAAGCTTGTCATGATAGATAGCCAAATGACTATACCCAAATGCCATGACATCTTAATTTCCTGTACCCAGTGTTGTCCTTAAAACTGGCAAAGACCAGCCTGAAGTTCGACCTAAAACCTTTGTAAGATAATTGAACTAAACGGGTGATAATTATTCGAAATATGGCAACTAGTTCATAATTATGAAAGACACATACTGTAGAACATACATTAAGAGGCGAGCGAGCGTTACAAATTCCCACCCCATAAAAAAGGAGAGAAAAGCAGAAAATCAATTCTCCAATGCAATTTATATTACGAGTTCCATGTGTTTAGCTTGGTAATGAAATCTTGGAAATGAAATTAACACGTCTCACTTTATTATCCTTGAATATCTATAATATGTTACTTGTTATAAGAAGACAAACAAGTCTTTGTACTATAGAAGAATTTGACGCGAAAAGTACAATACTGCACCTACCAATATTTAAGTCAGTGTTTTTAAATAACACAATTCAATGTCACTATGCAAAAGTTAGTCATGTAACATGTAAATTATAACGGTGAAAACCGAACAAACTACTATCAACAATAAAAAAATGAGGAAAACAGATAAAATAAAATATAAATTTTAAGTTTTAACACTAAAAGGCATTTTCATTAGTGATACAAGAGATGGAGAGGGAGAGTGGGAGAAGGGGGGAGGTTAAGGATGATCTGAGTTTCCACCAAGATAAATGAGGACAAACTGCGGTGCCAATTAAAGGAATGTATAGCTCCCCAGCCCGACGAGCGAGCGTCGTTTGGGCTTAATAGACAGATTTCTCCTCCAACCTTTTGTCTTGCTTACTTTTATTTCATTATTTTCAGGCTCGGATTCATTCTACACATAACAAAACAGTAGCTGAACCACATAAATTAACAAATTTAATGCGTATGAAGACTTTAAAATCTGTTATTATAATTTTAGTAAAGCGTGTAAAGTGAGCTTGGTATTACAACGTATATATAATTAGTGAACAATTATTATGTATAGTTTTGAGAGTAAATAATATGTAGCATAATTAATCATTCTTATAGTAACAGTGGGGTTACTGAGATGACTTTGGAGACTTATTTACTCCCTGACGGACAGCATATTTTAAACTTAGTATATCAAGATTCTTTTCAAAACAAGTAATCTGTAAATGGTTGAAAGACGTACAAATAAAAGGTGTTTTCTTATGTAACATTAAGAAAACAATCCACCGTAATAGACTCTGATTACACGATTATTCGGTACTTACGTATTTGGCGGAGTACCTTTATAGAATGTTTTTGTTCGGTATTTTTCCCGATGTATCGATTTTATAAATATCCAATTGATATGAATCAATTATTAAAACAACTGATATTTGTTTTTAAAATACCAAAAAATCAATTAATCTTTGTCAACAAACCAATTGACGTCTGTTATAAATGTTTGTAAGCTTTTGCCGGACGCAGTAGCTTGCAAGATCGTTAGCCTCGCAAGCCAGCCTTGGTCAAGCGCATCGAACTATATAAACACAGTTCCTGCAATCTTCCTACAATAGAATTGGTCATATTTTGGATATTCATTCCAATGGGTGACAAAACTAACAACGAATACATAAATTAAAAATATTTTTCTGGAAAGCTAAAAATTCGTTTACAATACAAAGTACTGTAAAAATAATCTATGCACTACTTTACTGTCACAATTCACAGACCAACATTAATTATTGCTTACCCTTGAAATTATTGCAATAATATGCAATATAATGTCCACAACACTGAGCTGTTAAGTTTCACCCCACAAAGAAATACAAATTCGGGGAACTAAAACTGTAATAAATCAGTAGTAAAACTAATACTGTAAAACTAACTACAACTACATACCTGTAATAAACTACATTAAATCAAACCCTAGAATATTCAAACAAAATTATACCAATGTGTATTAGTATTTATTGGCTGAACTAACAAAACGGTATGGTATATTATTTAATTTTTTACTTTCCTGTAAAACGATAGTCCACTGCCTTTTATATCTATAAGTACAGTTATATGCAGAAAAGACCTCACCATACTAGTCTTAATAAGTAATAGTGCGGAACAAAATAAAAAATTTGTCAATAAAAGGACAATTTCAGTTGCTTTTCCTCACGTTAGCCTAGTGAGTACTAGGCTACTCGGCGTCTCTTGCCCCGCCACAATATGGCGGGCGCCTGGCGCGCCGGACCGTTCTCGAGTCTCGCCGCCCGCCTGAGCGCGCGTTCCAGTGTATATAGTTCGATGGTCAAGCGTAGCTTCGATTCCGGCTGACTGCTAAAATAACCTTTTCACGAATGGTCACCACTGGCTTGCCCATGTGACTATTTCCGTTAATGGTACCTCGTTGTCTTTAGATCGCCGCACATGCCTATTGACCTATGGCGACGGGCAGTTGAGGTTAGGTTCGGGCGCACGGATCACCTTACAACACTCATCGGAATCTAAGTTGTTTAGATATTTATATCAGGACGATCTGTTATCGCGTAAGAGTTTATTATGAGTGAATCCGTGAATCGATTACGTTGATGGATATACTAAAATCCGAAGAAGAAGCTATTAGTTTCCTGCAAACTAAAGGGATTATTTCATTTGAAAACACATGTGAAAACGGCCGTCCTAATTTCGGCAAGGAGCACCCTTTTTGCGGTTGCAAAGTTAAAGGGTGCCGTACAAGGTTTACGTAGTGGAACTTGGTTTAAACATACCAGGCAACACTTTGTTGTAGCATTGATTCTATGACAATAGGATGTTTATCCGAAGTTTCGATATTTACAATTGACATATGGTAAAAATATCTTAATATCGATAGCAAATACAGAATAAAATCATACTATAGAGTTATTCCGCCAACTACGTTGATACCGATTTAAAAAAATACATTGTCGGAGCAGAAAATATGACAGTTGGGCACCAGCCAATTAAACTTTCCACGCTGTGTCTGTTGCCATTTTGCCAGAGAAAAATATCACTCTAATGTCATGGCGCCCATTGGCGTTCAGTTTGGCAATGCAGCACGTCTAGGATTGGCTGTATCTTGGTTGGTAGCCCTATAAGCCACGCCCTCAACTGTCTTCTCTCCTGCTCGCGGGAATGAATGGGTACTTACATCCCAACACCAGCTGGACAGAAGCTTGGGCGCTGTCCACCTCGGCTCGCACAAGACATTGGTACATGCCGGCGTCGTCACGCTGCACCCGGGGGATGGGGAGGACGGGGTCCTGGCTGCTGTACACGTGGCCGACCACATGGCCATCCTTGAGCCACACCCTCTGCAGCCCGGAGCCCCCGGTACCCGCCGCCTGGCAGGTCAGGTTTACCGAGGATCCTATGTCCGCCGTGAACTGTCCGGACGGCTGCAGCGTCACCGTCAGCGGCGATAGCACCTGGGAACAAGTAGCTGTAGTACAGACAACTAAAACACTACAGAATGTCAACCACGATGTTAACGGCAGTTGCACTTACCTACGGTTAGTTCGGTTACCGACCGCTTCGAACGTTAGTAGTGCTAGGTCACTCAAAGGGGTGCATTTGGGTACACTCGCTGCCATCACCATCGGCGACTAGACTTCCCCACTACACCCGCTGCCACCACCATCGGCGACTAGACTTCCCCACTACACCCGCTGCCATCACCATCGGCGACTAGACTTCCCCACTACACCCGCTGCCACCCCTCACGGTGACCTGACTCGTTGCGCTCCTCTTCCAGTTAGCGTTCTGTAGTGTTTTAGTTTTCTGTGGCTGTAGAAAATAGCATTCGGGCATCGAAGCCCTAACATCTGCATTGGATATTATTTAATGAATATTAATCTTACTCGTAAGTTTACATATTCTATTTCTAAAGGTTTATTTAACTATCAATAAATTGTATCATACAATTTTTGTTAAAGTTAATTTCTAAAAATATTATTTCTTCAATCAACAATGACGTTTCCTTCAAATTAATTATTAGAAATTGGCCGATATTGAATAATTATCACGTAAACATAGAATAGTCCTAGGTACAGACTGCCACTGGAAAAAATGAACTAAAATGGATTAAGAAACAAATTTAATTAACAATTGTAATATAATAAATAAAGCAGTTGATACTTTTTTGTTTGACAGACGTGGAATTGTACGAACTACTGTCGGGTTCAAAATTATGGATACTCGAGTTTGCCTTGCCACCAAAAATTAACCGATTGAGCTACAACAACGGCGATTACATCAAAATTGTCCTTGTCTTATTCTTCGTGTTTCGGTGTGAACAACAATTTTAAATTTTGATTATAACTAATTTTTATTCCGGGTAGAATCTAAAAAGTACACGATTTTTGTCGTTTTTCTAGCAACTACGGACTTAAAAAAATTATATTTCCGAAAAGGGGCAACTTATCGATTTCAAATTTGTATACGTCATAGATAGACATGTTTTTAGTTTATTTGTATAATTTTAGATTTTTAAACTTAATTTTATGAAAGCTGTTATCCATTTCGTAAAGTGATATTTTCTCAGCACTCAAAAGAGCTAAAAACTTGTTTAATGGCTTGTTATGAAGCTCGTGATTTTTATAGTCTAATTTTGAAAGTACTTAAACAAAATCTACTTCGAAACGGTTTATTCAGAGTGATTATTAAGTAATAAATCAGTGCGCGCACGAGGCTGGCTACCGCTGCGGTGTGTTGAAAAGAACGGAGTGCGACGTTGCCGCGATAAGCGAGTTGGCGAGGGCTCCGCAATCTGCAACCAGTTTGTAAAGTGTTTGTCAAAATGTCTTTTTTGATTTCCATTTCATCATTTCCCATCAACGTTGTCACCTCAAGTCACCAGCTTCTCCCCTTCACACTTGAAAAACTAATAGCTCTTAAAATCATTCGCACTTCCTGCTCACCAAAATGTTCTCTGGGAGGCATCTCGTAGCTCGATGTGAACACAAGCTAAAACGCTCACCAAATGACTCAGGATAAAGCGAACATTGCTCTTCCGCACATTCCATTATAAATTCATAGACAACTTTTAATTTTATAATCCTTCCCGCCCAAACCCGAGGTGTTTGATTGTTTTCCTCAGAGTGCGGAGCGCCCGCCAACTCGCTTATCGCGGCAACGTCGCACTCCGTTCTTTTCAACACGCCGCAGCGGTAGCCAGCCTCGTGCGCGTACTTATTTATTACTAAATAATCACTCTGAATAAACTGTTTCGAAGTATATTTGGTTTAAGTACTTTCAAAACTAGACTATAACAATCACGAGCTTCAAAACAAGCCATTAAACAAGTGTTTAGCTCTTTTGAGTGCTGATAAAACATCACTTTACGAAATGGATAACAGCTTTCATAAAACTAAGTTTAAAAATCTAAAATTATACAAATAAACTAAAAACATGTCTATCTATGACGTATACAAATTTGAAATCGATAAGTTGCCCCTTTTCGGAAATATAAATTTTTTAAGTCCGTAGTTGCTAGAAAAACTACAAAAATCGTGTACTTTTTATATTCTACCCGCAATAAAAATTAGTTACAATCAAAATTTAAAATTGTTGTTTACACCAAAACACGAAGAATAAGACAAGGACAATTTTGATGTAACCGCCGTTGTTGTAGCTCAATCGGTTAATTTTTGGTGGTAAGTCAAACTCGAGTATCCATAATTTTGAATCCGACAGTAACTCTGCAACACAGTTATTGGACCATAGATGGTATAAAAACATCGATAGTTCACCATGGATGGTAAACAAATCGAAAATCGATCTCGTAATATCGATGTTTGATGACGAACACTAGTAGAAAGCGCCGCGAGGCAGGAGGAGGGAAAGGGATTTTAATTGTTTTTCGGCATTACATTTATTTATGTTCAATTTATTTTTGTTGAATAAAAGACACATTTACCTGCTACATACGTTAGGGTTTTTATTTTAAGTTTCTAAAACTAAGAAAGAAATGAACTTGTAACGATTGAAGTACTTAGAACGGTGCCTAGCGACCGACGCGCGGTCTTTATGAAAATCTGCGACCGTATCATTTGCCACTGCACACGAGCTCTCTTGCTTCATCTTGAAACCTTGATGTAACATCCTCATCCTAGCTGTAAGCTACTATTGTGGAGAGTCAACTGATTACTAAATAAATTGAACCGTTTATTAATAGCTAGGACAGTTATATCCTCCATACAATAAATTGAAGTTAAATTATTAACTTGTTATTATCTTGATTTATAAACACACGGAACTTAATATCAAAAAGTATTTATTATGAATTATTGTTTTTTTATATTTTTTACTGTCGAACAATTAGCTTAATACCAGTTTTCAGTCACTAAAGACTGCTTAGGATTTACTTTTAGTATAAAAAGCCATACATAAAGAGTTAACTTGTGCACCTTGTAGGTAAGAATGTAATACTTTTTATTCTGGCCGAGTTTTAAAACTTTCAATATTTGAGTGTACAGTGAAAAAATATAACATGCAAATCTATTATCATCTAGATACAAAAAAACTAATATTTAAAAAGTGCTATATTTAAAATGTTCACTGCACTATAGCTTTCATTAAGTAAATATAAGTTTTAGGGAGGCAAACTCTTACTGTAGGGGAAAGGAAGGACTCAAGAAAATAAACAACTCGTTTGAGGCACTCGTATAATTTTTGCGGGACAAGATTTCTGACTTTCCATTCATGACTTCACGAGTACACGCATATACGCTTAGACAAATAAGAGCATAACAGTTGTTTTATAACCGGAGGGGATACGCGGAGTAGGGCGAAGGGCGGGCGGCGCGGTAATGCAGGTGAGTGCACCCCAGGGAGCGCCAACCACCGTGTTTGAACAGACCATAACTTTAGCTTAGTTCTGCAGTTTAATACAAAAGATATGTACCTCCCCATTTTGTGCTTGTTCTTTATTACTTTCTAACAAGTATAAACTTTGTTACTGGAAATCCTTTCTCTTACCGTAACTGCTCCACTTACCGAGTTTTAACTCATACGCTGACAAACACGCACACACATTACAAGCGAGATGTGCACTGGACTTAGGTAAACAAATGAGTCGCATAAACAAGCGAACGCCATGGCCATGAATTATGAGGGCGTGCGAGAGACCTCGATAGCACCGCTATATAGCTTGCCGCAGGATATAAATCTGGCTGGAACCGCGTAAAAATAAACTCGCTACTGCGATCTTTAGAGTGTAAACTTTATAAGTTATGAAGACGAATTCAAATTCCTCGGTTTATTACTAAGTACGGCAGTAAAGAAGGAGTGAAATAACCCTTCGTATAACTCCGGCTACTCTGGGGAATTTTATAAACAAATTGAAGACTGTTTTGTTCTCAGTTTTACTCCTCTTTGTTAAACCTATTCAAATGTACATTCAGTGCCTTTGTCCCTAGTGAGCTACTCGGATCTTCTTTTTCATAATATTTTCCACTTCTAGATTCTCTTAACAATGGAGGGTACATGAGCTTTATTTCTCTTTTAAACAAAGACCAATTAAACTGCTTCACAACGAGGAAAACATTCTTTTAATGTGTGTGCTTACATGCTCGATTTATATGACAACAGTCATATGAGTTAATGAGACAGTTGTATGAAACAATATAAACATATTAAGGTGATATATTATGATTAATTTGAATTAATCGTAAAAGTCGAAATTATAATTCCTTACTGCTATAATGAATTACATCAGTATATATTATACAGGGTGGGTGAAAGTTTTAACTAGGTACCTATTAAAAAACTGTTGTAAATTCTTTAATAATGATCGTTGTTTATTAAAAAACCACGTACATGTGATGGCCGTTTGAGGAAGTTGGTTGACCAAACCAGTGCCTATGTTGAGATTTAACTGATTCCTATGTTTTCCTGACGAAGCACATATACTTGGTTGTTTTGATAAATAATGATCATCATTAGATAATTTACAACCGATTTTTAATACCTAAATACTTTTCACCCACCCGGTATGAAATCGTCGGCTTTTTAATAAATTACTCAATTAACCATGTAAATATTCAGTCTCCTCAAAAGAGTAAGAAATGAAATGAGTGTATATACTAAGATACAAGCTTAATTTTATACAAACAATTCTTGGGAGCTATAAAATATCCATATTGTTTCACACACCACACTATAGTGTTATTATAAATAACATAGTTAATATTTTCTATTTAAATTAAAATGTTGGGCAAAGAATGGGTTTTGTTATTACACCAACCATGAATCATAATGCAACAATTATTTAAAGCATGAACAATTTTAATAGGGGAGTTCATGTTCTGTTCGTTAGAAATCGGATTGTTCCTCCACAACTTTATTTTTTTATGGTATCTTAATTATCTATCATCATCATATGGAGGCGAAATATTGTAGTTCAAAATCTCCAGCAACCAATGTCATCGGTCGATCCCCGGTACCAAGGGAGCACGTGGAAAAAACAAACAAAAGTCGACTGACGCGATCAACAATATTGTTTCTTGTGTGAAGGCAGATATTAAAACGTTTCTAACCATGATATATTAGGGATGCATTGCTTTATGTTACGTCATAAGCTATAGGGTAAATCAATTTACTTACTCTTGGTACAATTACTAGCCATTTAATAATTTTCCATAAGTAGAACCTCGATAGTTCGACAGTCTGTATACTTCGACACAAGCCATGACGACATGACATGACAGTAGCGGCGACCGATAGTATCCTTGACAGGTTCGCCGGTCAGTGATGGGAACCCGCTTATTGTTTTCGCAAACGTGCGCTACCGCCTTTGGCGCCTTTTCTATAAATAACTTCCTCCCTACCCCCTACCCCGTCCCATCTATCCCCTTCCCCGCTCTTTCCAGTAAGTAGGTCAAGTCAGTTCGCTCGAGACGCTACGAGAGTGAAATACGATTTTGATACTTTTGTGATACTCTATTGTTTTCCTGATCATAACACTCCCTGTGTTAAAATGTTCCATATACTCCCTATATTTCGACATTTCGATAGTTCGACACCCCTTTAGTCCACAAAGTGTCGAACTATCGAGGTTCTACTGTACTAACTTATTTAATGGTAAGTCTACTAAATAATTCAGGTTAAACTAGAATCAAGAGAACTCATTCTTTCAGATTCCAAAACCTTTTAAAATAAAATTGTATTGTTTATGTTCCAGTTTAAATTAAAATGTTTTTGTAAAATTTGCATGCAAACAGATTAATTGCTTTGTAATTGAATACTAGAAGACTATTATCACTAGTTTCGGGTGGATCTATGTTGATGCTACCTTCAATGTGATCTCGATATGCTCGATGTCGACCGAGTTGTTGGCGACACACGTCCAAGAACCGCTGTCAGCCTCGTCGGCATGAAGCAACACCAGACACTCACTCACTCGGAACATCCTATCGTCTTCGATGACAGGGCGCCGTTGCTGCCCTTCCTGGCGGTACCATCTGCAACAAACACAACATCAGAAAACCTCCAGGAAAACTTCCAGGAACTAGTCCAACAACAACCCAAGGAAAAGCTCCGGAAGCATCTGTAAGAAAAACTTCAGAACACCCGAAGAAATAAACCCAGAAGCAACCCATGGAAAAACTACAGTTATAATCCCACGCATAGCTCTAGGAACAACCTCATAAACTCTTTCAGTGGCGATTAACACATCTGCCACTCCAGGAAACTTTTGACACCAAACACGAACCGTCAGTACCAGGTAGTGTTCCGAGCCTGTCCCCAACATATTTGCTTTAATTTAGAACTATTTCTCTATAACTTTACATGAAATAAACAAGAACCAAAATTTACGTATGAAGAAAGAAACATGTAACATATAAAAATATTGGTGCTGTATTTTTTATATTTGATTTCCAGCTTGGTTACCTAAACAACAACAACACTGATAGGAGCACTTAAAATTTCCATTTAGATTCACTCTACGCTTGGTTAATATTACTTTTTGACTCTTAATTATATAATGGGAAAAGGCAAGACAGATTTGAGGCTGTTTAATAATTAATGTTCTACGCTTTCGAGCGGGTCGTTGGCGTAGTGGTCAAAGCGACGGACTTTTGATTCACGAAAGCAGCCCTGACGTCACGTCGAAATAGTCAAAGTGACGGACCCTTGATTCTTGGAAGTAGCCCTAATGTCACTTCGGATTGGTCTAATCCACACACTCTTGATTCATTGAAGCAGCCCTGACGTCGTGACGTCGGATAGAAACCTTGGTTTTCCTTGGCAATGTTTGACAGTTCTGTTAAACTAGTACTTTAACGGCTCACCCGCATCACTTGCTACGTTCCACGTACAGGTCTGAGGCCCATGTTGACGGAAAAAGTAAGGCCGTCAATCCTTTTTTTCTAAAATCATAAAACTTTATGAGGGCAATATAGCGTATGTAGTGGTAGTTATTGCAACATTTGATTTTCACTTTAAAAGTTTGACGGTTAATATGGATTAGTAGAACTTCCCTGATTTCAATATTTAAAAAAAATCTCCATTCGTTTGGAGTAGTCCTCCAAGGGTTCAAGATAATTAGTTTGATTATTCACAGGATAGTTATTTTGATTCTTGGTGGACACCGGCAGCAAGTTCATCGTCACCGGGGACTTAAGTTGAATGGGGCAAGCCGGAAACTGACTTCAGGGGGAGAAGGTGCTTGAGCTTTCCACCAGAACCGGACCTCTTGATGCGAATATGAGCAACTCCCCCACATTTAGAAGACTGGGTATAGGGGAACTATCCCTGACATCACCTTCGCGTTAGAGATTATTCTTACTTCGATCACGGGCTGGATAGTCGTAGAGGACTACACGGGGAGCGACCATCAGCACATATTCTTCAAGTTGGAGGTTGGCCGTCGATTTGCCGCCCCAGAGTGACTTCCCCGTCCTGCTTGGTGGAATGTGAAAAGACTGGACACCACGGCCTTGGTGGTGGTGGTCGACGATCGGAAGAACGATGTATTGCTGCTTGAGGATCAGGCTCAAGTCGTGGTAAAGGCCACAATGCAGCTCATCAGCCGTGCCTGCGAGTCGTCCATGCCACGGAAGAGGTCCCGTCCAGGCCGCAAATCCATCCTATTGGTGGACAGAAGAGATAGCGGCTCTGAGAAGGTCGTGTCTGCGATGTCGGAGAAGGTTGGAAGGGCTAGAACATTGAGTCCTGAAGCCGCTGCCACTGCCTCTGCCGAGCATAGGAAGGCCAGGAACACACTGAAGAGAACCATTCGTCGCAGCAAGAGAGATAAGTGGGAAGAACTTAGGAGGGACATCAATCGCGATCCCTGGGGTCTCAGTTACTAGCTGGTCATGTGCAAGCTTGGAGCCGGGGTGGCAAACTCTGAGTATGACCCCATGACGATGGAGCACATCGTAGACATTCTCTTCACTGACCACTCGATCAGAGCGGTAGAGCGTGGAGACCCTTTGCGATGTTCCCCTGTTAACCGAAGTGGAGCTGAACGAGGCTGCTGGTTTGATGCGGAGTAGCAGTGCCCCCGGACCAGACAGTATTCCAACAGAGGTGCTGAAGGTTGTCACCGGTTCTTGTCCATCCCTCCTTCTAAACATGCATAATCGATGTGTGTGCGAGGGAGTGTTCTTTCGTTGATGGAAACTTCAGCGCCTGACATTGATTAGTAAGGGAAAGGGAAATGCCGCCGGAACATCTTCGGTGGCTGCTAAAGCCGCTCCTCCTGGCAGAAGTAGCTGAAGCAGCTGAAGCCGGTGGCCTTTCGGAGAGACAGAACGGTTTCATCAAAGGCTGCTCCACCATCGGGGTGATCCAGGAGGTCGTGGAAGCTGCCAAGAACGCACAGCGGGGAAATTACCGCTGTTTCACGTTACTTGTCACTATAGACGTGAAGAACGCGTTCAATACAATGAGCTGGAGCGTTATCCTCCGCTCCTTAGATAACGTTTTTCGTGTTCATGATTGTCTACTCCGGATCATCCGGAGCTATCTTAGGGACATGGAATTGATTTTTGAGACGTCAGAGTGTCCTCGTCGGAAGACTATCACGGCTGGTACCACTCAGGACTCCATACTAGGTCCAGATCTATGAAACATTTCATATGATGGACTCCTTAGACTGGCCTTATCCGAAGATACCTTCCTCGTGGACTACGCGGACGAAATCGCAGCGGTGATCGTAGCTCGCGATGTTCAGCAGGCCCAGTGGAGGTTGAATAAGGTGAAGAGACTCGTCTCTAGGTGGATGGAGGGCCACAGCTTGAGTCTGGCAACCAAGAAAACCGACATAGTTTTTCAACAGGGCGTCGCATTTCAACCATGATAGATTTCTGGGTCGAAACGGAATCTATCCGTTCTAAGCCCGCTGTGAAGTAACGGGGGTTGAGACTCGACACAAAACTCACTTTTAGAGAACAAATAAAGTTTACCACCAAAAAAGCGGCAAAGATGACTACAGCACTCAGTGACTAATGGCTAATGTCGGAAGCCCATCTGCTGACAAGCATAAACTCCTTCTGTTTGTCACAAACTCGATACTTCTGTATAGGTGCGAGGTGTGGGCAGATGCACTAAAGAGGGAATGCTATCGGAAGCAGATGGGAGTAGTCCAGAGGAGGGTGGCTCTAAAGATCGCGTCATCTTACCGGACGATTTCTTTCCCTACTGCTTTAGTTGTAGCAGGTGTCGTGCCAATTGACCTCCTGGCCCAGGAGAGGGAATTGGTGTTCTACTCCAAGACTGAACTTGGAGCTCAGGAGGCGATGCGCGTGGCCAGAGAGGCCTCTATGCGTCACTGGCAGGAGATATTGGACAGGGAGCCTAGAACGGTCTGGATGCGAAGGCTCATCCAGGACCTCTCTGTGTCGAGCGCGGATTTGGTGAGGTGAACTTGCTTACCACGCAGCTCCTCACCGGACATAGTTTTTTCCAGGCCTACCTCCACAAGATGAGAAAATTCGTCAGCCCATTTCGTCGATATGGAGACTCCGCCCACGACGATGCTCTACAAACGTTTTTCGAGTGTGAGCGGTGGGCGGTCCAAAGACGACAGTTAAAGCAAGAGGTAGGGGTATTCAGACCCGAAACTACTGTTCCTCTGATGACGTCTTCTCTGGAAAACTGCAACGCATTTCGGCATCCGCCGAGCGGGTTCTCAAGAGGGAAAAAACATGAAGACCCGTAACATCAGGTGAAAAAAGAAGGAAATAAACAGAAGTGGTAGCCAGATCGGCTTCAAGATACGAGGCACCACTTTAAAGTTATGTCTTCCCAAAGTGGACTTCAGCCTGAGGCGATGGGGTTTAGTTGGTGCAAGTCCCACACACCAGGGATTGTTCCGTTCCTTCCTTGATGGTGCATTAATAGCATTTCTCCAAAGAAAAATAACTTTTTTGGGGGTAAGACACTGAGCATATCAATATTTTTAGCTTCTATGTAGTTGCTTCTCAAACTTATATTTGCAGAGTCGTATTTTGGAATATGTTTTGAATTTTTAAGGTAGGATTACTGTTCCCTAATATTTTGGCATCAAACTTGCTAAAGAAAAATAATGTTTCAACATTATTAATACACTAGCTCTATTATTACAATAAAATACAATACAAGATTATTTTAAACTTTATTAATTAAAGGTTTAAATAAATGCACTATAAACAAGAGATTTGCATCTATTTATATCTAGAGATAAAATAATAAATACATCTTGATATGTGTAAGTGGAGGGTAAAATATTTGATCTTTCAATAAAAATAACAATTTTAAGCAGCTAATTTAGTTAAAATGTATATTTTTATTGTTATTTAATTATTTTTATAATTTTATATATTTTTAAATCGGATAATTCTCTTGGGTTTATGTTGTAGCCAAATTTAAGACGAGTATGATGGCTTAATAACCTTGCAAATAAAATTCACGAAAAATGCATTAACTGTTATCATGCAGTCACGTAAGGTTACGGCCCGCATGGAATTCTATAGAACACAGTAGAAGCCACCAGTAGGCCTAAAGGTAAGACATTATGACAATACCATTATGCCCCCTACGCATGCGCAGTCAGACACGTCGCCTGACCACCTTCGAGAATCGGAGAGACGCGAGACGCTAGCGGACCGTGGCAGTGGAAGGAGTGATCAGCAGTTGGCAGGTATACTTATTTCAGGCGCCAATCATACAGTATGAAGTATGTGGTTAGTTGCTTTTGGGGGGATGGGCAAATTATTTCCTTAGTTTAACTAAATTGAAATATCGTAGTCAAAATTAGTAACTGGATTTAATTAATTAATTGGAATAAGACCATTAGGAGTGAGATTGCGCAATACCATGTGAATGCTAGGGCGGGAGTCAAAAGGAAATCATTGTAATTATAAGCTTGGTTAAGCAATTTTCAATCCCATAATAATCTATTTGATGATATAATAAAAAATCATCAAAGCTGGCATCCTAAATTGTAGTAAATTCGGGCAGGAGTATTTGATAGACAATCCAGGACCTGTATGGCCGCAACACGCAGACTTAATATTTGCGAGGGATTCTTGCCTAAGGATTTATTCCAAGGGCTCGATCGCCTCAATCATATGCAGTTAAAATAATAAGGCTAACTTTTTTTTAAACTAATAGAGTATATATAAACTTCTACAAGAGCTGAAACTATTCCGATTGTCAGCTAGATCGGTTTCAAAAAAGTAAATTATCGACTTAAACATGATTACATACATTAAATTAGACTAATCCTGAAGTATTCAATTTCAGTTAGGAAATACATACTACAATTACAGTCAAATTTATTAGCTGGAATAGAATGAGCGCGGAGGTCATGAGATTGGGGTCGGTATGTGCTGGGGGGAACCATTCCCCATCCAGTGCCTTAAAATTACAATTCTTTAGTGTACTCCTTTGAATACAGACTATGAGAATATCATGATTTGTTAAAGATTCGTACTATGGTCATACTATATAAATAGAGGGTTTACATGAAGAAATATTAACCTTTAAAATGTGGTTTGCCCATTATATTTATTTATTGGTCAGCTTTAAATATATTGTATATCGACGAATTTGTCAAATATTTCCTTATACCCTAGTTAAAATTGTGACTTATTACACAACTTTTAACAAATGGTTTGCATTTTTCTTTAGTTTAATTTGTTGTTTAAAATTTCCAGCTTTTAGTTGCATCATAGCAGGTATAGAAACTCTAGGTTAAAACATATTTTCATTATAAAAATAGAACAGTATTGAATTTAAATCAATTTTAATTTAATTTTTAAAAATATACTAACATTTTTCTCATTGCGTATTAATAATTAACAAAAATAAATAACATCATTTTCAGCAAAGTCATGAGTTTCAAATAAAGAACTAAAATGCGCTGATGGTAAACAAATATTAATGAAATAGAAGTTTGAAAACTTATTTAATTTTACATATAATTTTTCATAATACGAGCTCAAGCCCCTTACGGCCATAACTCTTCCCCAGTTAAGTAACACAGTTGATAAATATTCCGATAAAGGAAAATTTATCAGTTCAAGTAATGCCGTCCTCCCATCTCAGGACTTTGCACCATCGGTCTTCAAGGTTGTAATATTAAACACTATATAATTTATGTATTAATTTTGCCATGTAAAACATAAATTCAGAACAAACGGCGAGCACAAAAAGCCTGCTGGAACAAGTTGGTTTTGAAAATCGAAACAAAATCGCGATTTTCATGTTCGAGGGAGGGGGGGGGGGTAAGCCTGTAGACGATGGTATGAATGATGAATGCTTCCTTGGGCTGAAGGTACAATGAATTCGTTAATGTAATATTTATTCGATAATCTTTTGGATACAAAATATTTCAAACAAATTTTCGATTTACTTTCATACTAACTGAATTTTGAAAACAACGAGAACTCGCTCTATATTGCTTATTTAAGATTTTATGTTCTACCTAATTTTTGTGGTTATGTCAAAAATACAAAATAAAATAAATACATATTTAAAGCATCTTAAAATAAACCAAATATAATAAAATTAAAAGGGAACATTGGGATTTTTCTATTTACTAGCTCGTTTTGTAAATTCAATACTTCGAATCCCATAGTATGACGAAATCAATACATTAAACTGAGATAAATATACTTTTAAAATGATAAAATCTAACTTAGTGATCATAAGCTTACAGAAAGCTGAGAGTCTAGTCAATAATAGCGCCCAGCCGGCATCATCGGATAAGCCAACCAGGGTTAATATCTGCTAAATGCCATTACTCCGCTGTTACCATTAGCGCGGCGTGCTTATTCATTATAACGCCTTGCCGCCAATTCTGCAATAACTCGGATTCAGAACATTACCTTGCTTATCGAGAGGAATATCAATTTGAAAAAATTTCGTCAACTTTAAAAGTTTTCTAAATTTCAGATATTTTTAAGCAATATAGATGACCGATTAGACTTGAGTTAACTTACAGATGAAGAGTATATGAATATTTATATTAAAAATTGTTTGTAAGACTTGGCAAGTAAAACAATGATCTATATTATTTAATTCTAAATAAAGATTGAAATAGTAGCCAAATTGAGTGTCAAATTATGTAAAGAATGTCATTTGAAATAATCAGTTGGCACATTAAAATTGTTATTTATGTTTTTAATTGCATCCTGAAATTTATATCAGCCTGTTAATACATCGGAAGTTACGCTTTCCTTCGTCGAATATGATAGTTCCTAATATCGGAGTTAGTTGTAAATCGATAAAATCATAGGTTTGTGAACAAGTTACTATCTACAATGGAAAATGGCAAAAAGGTAATTTTAGTGAAAAAGGATAGAAAATTTACTATCTTCAAATCATCTTGAACGTGGCGTTTTCTTAAATTGACTTTAAGAATTTAACTTACCATTTTCGGCTGGCAAGTGCGATAATCAAGCCAAGTAACGCGATGCCGTCGATGCATAGTTTAGATGTTTACAGTTTTAATATTCCAGCTCCGTTCCGTGTGGGTAAGTTTAGTTTACAATTCGGACAAGCAGACTGTAGATTTCCAGCTCCGTTCACTGTGTGGAGGTTTTTTCTATAACTCGGACAATCAGACTGTAGACTTCCGTGAGGAAGTTGTGTTTACAATTCGGACAAGTAGACTGTAGATTTCCAGCTCCTTTCACTGTGGGGAAGTTGTGTTTACAATTCGGATAAGTAGACTGTAGATTTCCAGCTCCTTTCACTGTGGGGAGGTTGTGTTTACAATTCGGACAAGTAGACTGTAGATTTCCAGCTCCTTTCACTGTGGGGAGGTTGTGTTTACAATTCGGACAAGTAGACTGTAGATTTCCAGCTCCTTTCACTGTGGGGAGGTTGTGTTTACAATTCGGACAAGTAGACTGTAGATTTCCAGCTCCTTTCACTGTGGGGAAGTTGTGTTTACAATTCGGATAAGGTGACTGTAGATTTCCAGCTCCGTTCACTGTGGGGAGGTTGTGTTTACAATTTGGACAAGTAGACTGTAGATTTCCAGCTCCTTTCACTGTGGGGAGGTTGTGTTTACAATTCGGACAAGTAGACTGTATATTTCCAGCTCCTTTTACTGTGGGGAGGTTGTGTTTACAATTCGGACAAGTAGACTGTAGATTTCCAGCTCCTTTCACTGTGGGGAAGTTGTGTTTACAATTCGGATAAGTTGACTGTAGATTTCCAGCTCCGTTCACTGTGGGGAGGTTTTTTCTATAACTCGGACAATAAGACTGTAGACTTCCGTTCCGTTCACTGTGGGGAAGTTGTGTTTACAATTCAGACAAGTAGATTGTCAAATTCAAGCTCCGTTCAATATGGGAAGAAGGTTGTGTCTGCAGTTTAGACAAGTAGACTGTAGATTTCTGGCTCAGTTCACTGATGGGAGATTTTGTCTACGATTTGGACAAGTGATGAGTCTTCTCTGTTGATATAGTCACTTCAGGAAAATATTCTCTCAGACATATGCTTAGACAAAGGTCTACGTTTCTAACTTTTTTGACACTTCTGATGCACATTTCTTCCCTTACCCCTCCAACTGAGTGTTGCAAAGAACGATGCCCCTGAACCGTGATTGTCGTGAATACCACGACCTGTATGCCACATTTAGACTCATTATCCTAATTTTTATACCATGTATTTATAGTATGGTCGGCTTGTAGTGTGGGGATAGTTCTCTTCGCCTGGGAGACCTATCCATTTTTGTTTGTTTGGTAGGTTGAGCTAAAGATTAAGGTTGATTCTGTACCACCGGACGACGGCATTATCCCATAGTCAATAAGGGGGATTAATGGAGATTAGTGAGGTTCGTACCTAGTGTTGCCAAATTTTCGTTTGGCCAAAACCGGACACGAGCACCACTGAGGGAAGACCCCCCAAACAGAGCGGGGAGACGGCCCCCCCAGAAAATTTCGTAGAATTGTATCCTAAAATAACCAACTAAGCCTCTTTGGCTGCTAACAACAACACCTTTCTACCCAGAAAATAAAGTAGGTTTTCTGACGAGCTGTTGTTTAAATTGGTAATGTTTATTAGATTAAAATTTGTATTAAATTTAATTTAATTTGTGATTTATAATAACAATTGTAAACTACTAGTATTAAAAGCATCGTCCTTAAATTGAAACGTTAACGGCAGGTGTATAAAATCTATAGCCATTTTGCTATTAACTATAACGGAAAATAAATGTTAATTTTAAGCTTTATAAACTAACATAAAATAGCAGATAAATAAATAGAATCTATACTTATTTAATACGCTAGGGGTTTTTTGTGACTGGAACTCCTAGAGTTTTCAACCGATTTTAATATTTTTGGTGTCGTTGGATAGATCTTGGTCTGAAGTTGTTTATGCCCAAATTTCATAAAGATTAGGGAAGGGTCTAGCCAGCCCTTAAAGTTCGTAATTTGTCCATCAGATTAAGATTGAGAAAGAATTGTTTTCAGCACAGTTTATCAGCAAGAACACTACTGGAAAGGTAACGCAATATGTACATAATTTTGAGTATAAATTTTGACATTTCTTATAGAGTGAGTTTATAACATTCATCCCAGAGTGAAACACATGCAATTTAATGTTAAATAAAATAAATATATTCTTAGTGAATTCTACCAACAAATCACATTTAATTTTTATTCATACGAAACATTTTAAAAACATTCTACTTTATAATGTTTAATCAAACTTAATAGCACAGTGTTAATTTTTAATAAAGTATTATTATTATTTTGATGTTAAAATAAATTACCCTAGCTGGTATCCGGTGCGACTTTGTTCACGTGACCTTTGATTATTAGGCCTACTGTTGAATTCCGTTTATTTTCTCGCTGGTACAAATCTTTTTTCATGGAAACTGAAATTAAATCATCGCCCCATAAAGTTAAAAATGACATATTTTAAGCATACACATGATGATGCCAGCAGGACGGAGCCCCAAAATATTTTCAGTATGGGTCTGTAGGTTATATTCTTATGTACCTATCTTCCTACTAAATTTCAGCACCATCATTCCAGAATTATACATTTGTTACTAAACATAACCATGTATAAATTCCAGAAGGGTAGAGAACTTTTGGAACGGGAGAAGGACATGGTTTGAGTGGAATTTTAGAATCATCAGTAATGTAGTTGGTTGTGATAGTTAACATGAAAATAATAAAGACCAGCGGGGTGGAGACCTAAATAATATTTTGATCAGGAATATAGTCCCATGTTTGCTTTGAGTATATTAGCTACCCTCCACCCTCCTACCTCTAGCCCCATAGCATTTTCGGAACGGGAGAAGGACATGGTTTGAGTGGAATTCCAGGACTGTAGATGGATCTGGTAGTTAACATAAGGGCTAGCGGGGTGGAATCCTAAATAATAATTAGATCAGGAGTAGGCCTATGTCAGCTTTGAGTATATTAGCTACCTTCCACTCGAAATTCAGATCCATAAGTCTAGTAGTAGGTGTGAGGTGATAACCTTGGGTTTACAAGCCAATGGGGTGGACCCCCATATAAGTTTTGGAACAGGAGTAGCACAACCATTTATTCTATGGTATGGAATATTTTCCAAACTTTATAGTTTTACCGGTTCAGTAGTTGGGTGTGCGATGGTTGACATGGGAATGATAAAGGTCCACTATGTGGACCCCTAAACAATATTTTGATCAGTCGTATGAGTAAATAGAATATAGCGTTTTAAAATATATTTCAGCACGTTTTCCCCATAAGAATAACATGGGTAGCCGTTTTTGCACACTTGCCGGCTCCCGGCCTACACAAATTTCCTTGTTGGCCTATACTAATGTCCAACCCTTGCCTATATTAAATACAATTTTCCAATCACAATCCGTCCCCTATATTTTTTAAAATTAATTGTCAAAGTCAGTCTAAAAAACTAACTTAGGTGTTTATGATCCGATTTGTTTAAAATTTGGATATGTTATTGTTCTAGGCTAGTGTACATATACACTACATTTCCCAAGTTCATTATAACGGTCAAAAAATATTTTGTTTAACATCACACGTTTTTCCTATAAGAATAACATGGGGATCAGTTTTTGCACACTTGCCGGCACTTGCCGCCCCTAAATCTATTTACGGGGCACGCTTTCCCGGACCCTTACATTTACAAAACCCAAATAATTAACCAAAAAACAATTTCCATTCTCACAAATGAAAGTGTTTACTGCTCAGACAACCACCACATGCTAGTGTCAACCGGCGCGTGCCAGTGTAAATTAGTAAAATTAGTAATTTGCAATTGAAAATAGTTGTTTTTGTGGCTATATATAGAGCCGCCCGACACCGAGCGCTCCGCGTCAATATCACCGCGCTCCGCACCACAACACTCCAGGACATCAGGACACCTTTAGGTAAGTATAAACACTTTAATTCTGGTCTTAGTATTTTACAAAAATTAGCATGTTTTTGGAATTGTAATATCTAAATTGAGAATTAAAAAAAAAAAATTAAAACACTTGCATTGATTTGTTACTCTTACAGCAAGGAGTAACCCGTTATTGTTTAATTCGTGATTTTGATAAGTTAATGTTTAATTCTACAAAATATGAGCACAAAAACACTACTGATACCATTGATTACAAAATTTCCACACAAGATAAGCTGGAACGTCACATAACATATTGTAGAAACTTTGATGCCCAACGAGTGCAAATGTCTAAAAAAGACACATTACAATTTACAAATTACAAATATAAACTTAAAGCCCTCTTTGTCATTTATGCAGATTTCAAATGTTTTATAAACTATAACAGTCACACCCCATCTGGATTTGCATTCGTCGTAGTGAGAGAATAGCAAATTATTTTCCGAAGAGTTATACAGTGGTAAACATGTAATAGATGTGTTTTTCGAAAAGTTATTTAAAACTTATAACTTTATTAAAAGACAAATGGCAGTATATATTCACCTTGTAATGACTCAAGAGCAAGAGGCATTTTTCCAATATTCTACACATCGCCACATCTGCCACCAGCTTTTACTGTGTGATAAAGTCCGTGACCACTGCCACTTAACAGGTAAGTTTAGAGGCCCCGCCCACAGCACATGCAATTTAAACTATAAACAAACTAAGAAAATTCCAGTATTCTTCCACAATCTTAAAAACTTTGATGGTCATTTAATAATGCAACATTTAGGAAAACTCAATCGCAAATTAAAATGCATAGCCAAAAATTTAGAAAAGTATATATCATTCTCGGTGAACAATTTAGTATTTTTAGATTCCTAAAATTTTCTGTCCCTTCCATTAAACGAATTAGCTTCCAATTTAAATACATTTAGATTTATAGACAATCCACTACTACAATGTAAAAGTGTATTTCCTTATGAATACATCACAGGACCAGAGAAATGCTTAGAGTCTCTCCCACCAATAGAGGCATTTTAAAGTAGTCTAACTAAATAATGTATACCTCCCAAAGATTATGAACATGCTAAAAACGTATGGACTCATTTTAATATAAAGAATTTAAAAGAATATCAAGATTTATATCTTAAAACAGATGTGCTGCTATTGGCTGATGTGTTTGAGACATTTAGAGATTTATGTTTACAGGATTATAAGCTTGACCCTGTCCATATGTACTCACTTCCTGGACTAACATGGGAGGCATGTCTTTAAATGACCAGCATAAAATTACAATTATTTCGTGATATTGACATGCAATTGTTGATAGAAAGTGCAATAGAGGAGGAGTAAGTATGATCCCCTCACGCTATGCAAGCCAATAATAAATTCATGGTTGAACATTATGACCCGAATCAAGAAAGTGTTTATTTAATATATTTATACTGTAATTCTTTATAATATACAGCAATGTGTGAGTCTTTGCCTGTAGGTGAATTTCGTTGGACGACTAAGAAATATTGTAAATACAATCAAAATGAAAACTTTGGATTTATTTTGGAAGTTGATATAAAATACGATAAAAGTTTACACGATTTCCACAATGACTATCCATTTTCCCCAGAAAAAATTAATGGAAAATGAATACCAAATTAAAATGACAAAACTAAATATATTTTATGTTATAAAACATTACAAAAATACGAAGAATTGGGATTGGTTGTTACAAAATACCACAGAATTTTAAAATTTAGACAATCGAAATGGCTTGCACCTTATATTAATTTTAAAATAGAAAAGCGTAAACAGTCTAAAAATGATCTTGAAAATGACTTTTACAAACTGTTAAATAATAATCTCTTTGGTCGAACAATTATGAACCAACGTAAATTTCGTGATATACATCTTGTAGATGAGTCTAAGTTAACAAAATACGTTACAAAGCCAAGGTTTGACTGTAGCAAAAAGTTCGATAGCAAATTGTATGCTGTACATTTAAATAAATTAATTGTTAAGTTTGATGAACCAATTTATTTTACTACTCATATCTAGAATGTCCTTTTTTATCAGGCAAGTAATAACGTATGATTTCCACTATAATTAGATGTCAAAATTTAAGAATAAAACGTTCCTACTGACAGATCCAGATTCTCTAATGTATTATATAGTTACAGAGGACTTTTACAAGGAAATTCAATCTGACTTGGACTGTTTCACACCTCTGCATATAGTAAAGACCATTTCCTTTACTCTGATAAAAATAAAAAGGTTACGGGCAAGATTAAAGACGAAATAGATGGTAAAATTATATATGAATATTGTGGTTTAAGGCCAAAATTATACGCTTTCATTCCTTTACAATGGTTATACGAGAAAGAAAAGCAAAATGAGCTAGAGGTTAAAAAAGAAAAGGGGGCTTACAATACTACGATTAAACATCTCTTAAGACACCAACATTACTTAAACTGTCTTGCAACCGGGGAAGATTACTATGAGAATGTTACAATAATTAAATAATTAAATACAAAAACCACCACCTTCAAACATTAACGATACATAAAAAGGTACTCTATTTTGATGATGACAAGAGGTTTATTCTGGATGGCATCAACACTCTTGCCCTTGGTAATTATAAAATTAGTCAAACATAAATCTGTATTTGCCATTATTCTTTGGCCTGTCCTTATCTATTACGAAAAAGCCATATTTAGACCTATCCCAGCATTGATGGCAGAGATTTCTAAATTGTTTAAATGAAAAGTCATTCCCCACGTGATCGTTATAAATATATTTTAAATTTAAATCGTCTTGTTTAAGTAATATTAGGAAATTAACATTGTCACGTAAATGTTTGTGTGCTTTACATTAAGATTGAGACAAGTAACAACTGTTAATATTTTTATGTCTGCCCATTGAGAAAAATGGTGTGATATTAAGACTATTTATGTCGTCAAATACGACAATCCAATGTTTTTCTACGTAATTTGGTGTGATTTCACAGTCTGAATATGTGTGTAATTTAACTTCATCATACAGACGACAATTTTCAATTATTTTCTTATATTTTTCTTGTTCTAAAGATTTAGATATTATATATAAATTCGTAAATTTTAATCCTTTTTTACAATTAAACTGTAAATTATAACGGTCTTGCCCGAACCGCTTGAACCAGCTATAACAAATCGAATATTATCTGGAAATAGACCCAACTTCTTTGGTGTATTTTCTTTATGTGCTATTTTAAACTTGTTCTTTTGTTGAATAAATGACATTTTTATATAATAAAAATGACAAAGAAAAAGAAATGTGCTAAAGGATTATTCTTAAAGCCATATAGGGCCGTGGTTTGTTAAATACCCTTATAAAAAACCTTCCGTCCCCACTCCACACACCTGGAAATTATAATTAGTGCGGGCCACGAACTAACGTACGTGCAAATTTAGCCAAAAATTTACCTTTAAAAATAAGCTAGACTCTTATTTTAAAGAGCATGACATATTTTACATGAATAATCCCGATACAGCCGCTCGAAACAAGGCAGATATGAGATTAGCGGGCCAGGCTTGGTCTAGGGTTTCGGCGAAAGACGCTAATTTGGCCGACAAAGCAACGGTTTACGCAGTGACAAATTTAATGAAAGCTAAAGCAAAAATGGGAATGGGATTAAAATTTAATAAAAAAGAAGACAAGTTTCAGCTGTTAGAGGCCGCAAGAGATGTGCCCCACTTTCGAGGAGTGTATCTAAAATACGAGCTAAAAAACCAAACACTAAATTTAAAAGAGTGAGGAATAATTAATTTAAACAGTGCTAAAGGCACATTGGACAGCATATCGTAAAAATAAAGATATTGTAATTTATTTTTACCCATTTGGAATACAACCTCCAAAATAAGTACATAATTGAATATTTTGTACTATCTAAAATTTACCATACGACTGATCAAATACAAGAATTAAATAGTTCTATTTGTGGAAATTTATGTTTATCATTTCTGAAAAATTTTAATTTATAAAAATGGATTCATTTACTATAACATTTACAGGGATGGAGCCAGAGTTGAAGTCGGCGTTCTTTCCTCCTATAGAATTAAATGGTGATTAAGTAATTGGGTTGGTAGATTTTCAAAGTTAAAATTTTATTTTTAATGTTAAAAAACTTAAATTACTTTAACTTATTACAAAGCTGCTCCCGGATACAAAATTATTGAGGTCCCAAGAATTATTATATACTTCCCTGTAAATAAGAGAAGTTTAGATGTTGTTAGCATTACATTTGCAGATCAATACGACAGGCTTTGACTTTAATGGAGAACTTAAATGGACTTTAATGGATCAACTTATCCTTGACTTTAATGGATCAACTTGACTTTAATGGAGAAGAAACTACAATTACTTGTCATATAAAAAATATATGAGAACTTAAAAGAACGGACTGAGTGTGCAAAATGCCAGGTATCTTCGATCAATTGGACGGAAGTTAAAATTTTCTATTAATAAAATGGGAGATTTTCTAGACGTTACAGGGAAATTCCAATTCAACGATAGTGTGGTTAAAATTGCAAATCACTCCTGTTTTCCCCACAACACTTTGGCAATAAATAATTCGGATGAAATTCGAATATGTATAAATAATCAAGAATTACTGACACTCCCAAGTAGGGGTTATCTGTATATTAAAGGAGAAATAGAAAATTACGACAAAGGAAATTTTATAAGTAATTTTGTTGCATTCTTATTTGACGAAATTAGATACGAAGTCGCTGGTAAAGAAATAGATATTGTAAAAAATCCAGGAATTTCCAGTCTTATGAAAATATTGTGCTCTTATAAATAAAACCACTAAATTGTCGAATGTAGCATTTAATTCTAACACAAATTTAAAAGAGTTCCATAAAAGTGGCAAGTTTAGTACGTGTGACCCATTAGAGCTGTTAATGGGTGTGTTTGAGGATTTTAATAAGGTTTTAGTAAATTTCAAACAAGAGTTGGTGTTGAAAAGATTAAAAACGACTTAAATTTTATATTAACAACAGCTAATGCTCCACCAACAGGTGGGGCTGATACTATTCCCAAAATTACACTTAAATCGTACACTTAAATTATACTTAAGTGGGTGATGCTACATGTAATGTCATATGCTGGGGGAGAGCTGCGATTACAAAAGATGTTATTGCAAAATTAAAATTTGCAAATTGCATTTAGCCAGAGCTACACGAACTCCCATCATACTCCGAAACCACGAGACACACCTGGTCAGCTAAGATGTCTTCGAGTTTGGAGAAGCCTAGGTATATTATATTTGGATTCCAAACAGAGAGGGACAATAGTGCGCGAAAAAGAACTGACGAATTTGATCACTATTAATTGAAAAATCTTATAGTGTTTTTAAACTCTGAGTATTACACTTACAGTGTTTAAACTCTCGACTTTGAAAATGGAGATTCCTCTAAAGCTTATGAGATGTTTTTGAGATTTAGGGAGAGTTACTACAGCACTGTCCCCGATCTTATGTTTAACAGAGCTGACTTTATAAATAAATATCCCATAATTGTAATAGACTGTTCTAGACAGAATGAATCTGTCAAAGAGGGGGTTGCAGATATTAAATTAGAAATTGAAACTGCAGAAAATGTCCCTTCAAACACATCTGCATATTGCATAATAATACACGATTAAGTATTTGAGTATAATCCTTTTACAAATGAGATAAATAAAGTGTAAATAAATGAAAACCAAAATTCAACAAGAATTAGTTGGCTCTGCAAAAAAATAAGAGAAAAATTTAGAGCATTAAAACGTGGTAAATGTTTAGAAGCTGAGGAGAGGTTTCAAACATTCCAACTTTTAATTGAGCCGTTACAAGAGTTAAAAAATTTAGCCACCAAACTAATACAGAGTGGCAAGTTCTCCCAATGATTTTATCAAAGACCCCGTCTAGATTACCAATATTAGCCCAGATGACACCGCTCAAATTAGATTTTGGTCTTTTGGCATCAGACTATTTAGGAAATTACCTTAGTAAAATTGGCATGACAGACACTACATATAGTATTAGGCGAGAAGCAAATAAATCTTTTATTGGGAATCAGGAAGTTGGAAATGCCAATGATGATGTTACAGTTGGAGATAAAACTCATAAAGGGACAACGGGTCTGTGGGAATTGTTAACTTTAAAAGAGCCTGTAAACTATAGTCAGGCTGATTTGCAAAATTATAAAGAGATTTTGGAAATTACAAATGCACATTTAAAGGGTTATAAAGTGGATGCGGCAGTGTCAAGCAATAAACACTCTAAATATGTAAACATAATTAAACCCTTGTTTAAGACTACCGGTGGAGGTTTGAGGCAGGTAACTGGAAATAAAATAGGCTATGTTTATTGGGACGATCCTAATGAGCTTGTAGATAGGTTAAAACTGCTTTGGCTAAGCCGCTTGCCGGGAATTCTGGAGTGGATAATGAGATAGATTCTATTATAGAAGTATTGAGAGAAAGTGGAATTATTTATTAAATAAAAAGATGTTTATAGATACAATTTATCGCGTGTATAATCCATATACTAAACCAGAAGCTAGAGTGTCTAAGGAAGCTACTTTAAAATAAAAATATAATATGAATGATGAAATACCTCTCCTAAAACCATGTCTTTCAAGAATAAAAGATAATAGTTGAAATGCTTTAAATTGTAAAATTATTAGTGTTAAAGATGGGGAGTTTATTGACGATGTTTCGACTTTGGGCCAGACGTTAACCAGAAAAGGTGGTACCTTTGTTCAAGGTAATACTAAATATGAGTTTTTAGAATCCCATAGTAATAAGTGGAACGCTAATAAGCACAAAATTACTAATTTGAAAAGGGGTAAAAGTTTAGACGATATACCCACATTAGAGCAGGCTTTAATAAGAAAAGATGGTGCCTTTGTACAGGGTGATAATAAATATCAATTTTTAAAATCGGAGAAAAATATTTGGAACGCCAAAAAGTGGAAGTATGGTATTGTTAAGAGTACTGAAAATTTAGACGAAGTCCCAATTTTGCGACAGGATTTAATAAGAAAAGATGGTGCCTTTGTACAGGTGATAGTAAATATCAATTTTTAGAACTAAAATAAAACAATTAGGATGCTAAACACCATGCTATTAGTAATCTGGGAGAAGGCAAAGAAAGTGGTGATGCTGTAAATGTTTCTCAAGTACCAAAAATGGATTTAAACTTTTGGGATTTTGGAAATAAAAGGCTAGTTCGTGTCAAACCCGGTGTTGGTAATAATGATTGTGTAACAAAACATCAAACTATAACATTAAATAATAATAAGTTTGATGGTAAAAAATAAGCAATTAACAAACATCTTACTTAAACTAATTACCTTTCTGGAACTTTATCAAATGACGTAGCAGTTGTCAATCGAATATTACAATATGAGGGTGGTGTGTTAAAACAGGGTGATAGTAAATACGAATTTTTAGACTCCAAAGAAAATAAGTGGGATGCTAAAAATAAATAAATTGGAAATTTACTTTGTGGTACGGATAATAATGATGCTGTATGTGTCTCATAAATACCTAAATCAAATTTAGGCGAATGGAATTTTAATTATAAAAGGTTGGTTAATGTTAAACATGCTATAAATGATAAAGGATGTGTTACAAAGGGTCAGACTATAACATTGAACTTTGAGAATAAAAAACTTGACGCTAAAGATTATCCTATAACTAATGTAAAAGCTGGTGAGAATGACAACGATTGGGTTATACAACGTCAGACTATTACATTAAATAATGAAATAATGAGGATAAGTTTAATGACAACCGTAAACAAATAAATACACAAGAAGGTGTATTGCCAACAGATGTAGCAGTGGTAGGTCAAATATTAACAAAGGGTGAGAAAAGCATAATTGAACAGGGGAATAAAGAATACAAGGTAATGATGTTTGATAAAGAAGAAAAATATTGGGATGTAGAACAACAATTCATAAGGAATCTACCAAAGGGGGTCTATGCTTATGACATTTGTTTAATGTCACAGACTGGGTGGTTTGATGTTACAGACAGAAAATTTAAATATGCGGATAAATTATTTAACTTGATGACTTACAATCGTGATTTGTTAGTTGGCGATCCAACATCTGTGAGCGGGTTTAAGTATATAGATAATAGACCATATACACCAAAAAACTACGTATATAAAAGAATGATCGACGAGACATTAATTGATGCTGATGGCAAAATCTTTACAACAGAAAGTTGTGATTATATTGTAAAAAATAAAGAATACAAATGAAAAAGATCGCTTTTGAATTGCATAAGACTGCGAGAAAGAATTTGGTCAGAAAGCCTTTTGAAGTATTGGGTATAAACGAAACTGTTCAAATTGATTTAATAGATATGCAGAATTATGCTAAAGAGAATTCTGGGAATAAATATATTTTAACTTTAATAGACACATTTTCTAAAAAAGCTTATGCCTCTCCGCTAAAGAATAAAACTGGATTAGTTGTCACAGAAGCTATAGAACTATTCTACCAAAGGGAGTTAAAAATATTCAATCTGATAACCGAAAAGAATTTTTAATGAAAATTTTAACTAATGAAAAAGCTAAATATTAATCACTATTATACTTACTCTACAACTTAGGCGGCTATTGTAGAAAGATTCCAGAAAAACTTTAAAGAATTGGTCATATAGTAAGTTCAGTGCACAGGGGGGTTATAAATGGTTGGATTTACTTCCAAAGTTAATAAAGATATATAATAATAAAGTACATAGGTCCAAAAGGATGAAACCCAACCAAGTAAAAGTAAGTGCTAAAAACTCTAATGACTTACACGAAAGGTTGGCATCTAAAGTAAAAGTTAAAAAGCCAAGATATAAGGTGGGGGATAGTGTAAGGATTTCCAAGTATAAACATGTATTTAGTAAAGGATATACCCCTAACTGGAGAGGGGAGCTTTTTACAATCGCAGAAGTTAAGAAAGCAAAGCCTGTGACTTATATTTTGAAAGATGAGAATGACAATATAATCAAAGGAGGATCTTATGAGCTAAAGTTGTTAAAGACTAAATATAAAGACATGTATTTAGTTGAGAAGGTAATTAGGAGGAAGGGTGATTTATTATATTTCAAGTGGCTTGGGTTCCCAAGTAGCCAGAACTCGAGGATTTCCGCAAAGGATGTATTAAAATAAATAGGGTACGGGAAAACGTAGGCAAATAGGGTTGGGTTCGGGCAAGTGTGCAAAAACTGATCCCCATGTTATTCTTATGGGAAAAACATGTGATGTTAAACACAATTTTGTTGATCGTTATAATGAATTTGGGAAATGTAGGTGGTGTGTATATGTACACTAGCCTAGAACAATAACATATCCAAATTTTAAACAAATCGGACCATAAACACCAAAGTTAGTATTTTAGACTGATTTTGACGATTAATTTTTAAAAATATAGGGGACGGATTGCGATTGGAAAATTGTATTTAATATAGGCAAGGGTCGGACATTATGTTGACATATGTTGACTTTGGCCTGTGTTGTAATGTAATGTTTGCATTAAGTTTGACTTTGTGTATTGCTTTTGTGAAGTTAAACGACAATAAAATTCTTATTTATTTATTTACATTAGTATAGGCCAACAAGGAAATTTGTGTAGGCCGGGAGCTGGCAAGTGTGCTAAAACAGCTCCCCATGTTATTCTTATGGAAAAAACGTGCCGAAATATATTTTAAAACGCTATATTCTATCTCCTCCTAGTCTATTCTGATTTGAGTAATTAGTAATCTTCCTACTGAACTTCAGCCCTATGATTCCAGTATTAGGAAAACATATCTTTAAATGCCAGTGGGGCGGGGACCCAAACAATTTTTGGATTGAGGGAACATCTACTTTGATTCTGGTGTATTATTTATTTCCCTATCAAATTTTAGCTCCATCATTGTTATCTGCCTTGAGCTATATTTCTACTTAATTTTAACTTCATCAGTCAAGTAGTAGGCGCAAGGTGGTTTGAATACATATTTTGAAGGTCAAGAGGGGGCAGAGCCCTAAAACATGTGCGTAACAGGGGAATGCAAATTGTTTTGGACTTCATAAGCCTATGGAACGGGGGATGGGGAAGCCATCGATCACGAAAACATTTATTTTAAAATGGGTAGAAAGAATACAAGAAATAAAAATTAATGATTCGTAATTCGCAGGTTTTTATTGTATTTTAGAATTAAGGGAATAATATTACATTATTAGAAAACCACCCAATCCAGCTTCAAGCAGATCTTTTTCAGAATGTATCAGTCAGATGTAACGAGTTGAGAATCAGAATTAATGTCTTGGAAGACAAAATTATTCCATATTTATTTTCAGAGTCTCCAAAAAATGTGAAGAAAAATTAGCATGCCATGAATTTTGTGCAAAATTGTATTAAACCTTCCTTATTCCCAATGGAATTTCACCCAAAATGTGTTAATATTGTTCAAAACCCAGAACTTAGAGAGTTGGCACATTGTAGACGTGAGAGTATTTACAGCAAATACAAATAGCCAATATCAAGTATACAAACTTTAAAAATCAGAATTAGAAAAGGATAAATTATCATATATTTAGAAAGATTCGGCACATTTATAACCAATCGGAATTCAAAAATCCTGAGTTACCACTCGCCCATCTATTTATAGTCTGAGACAAGAAGGACTGATTTAGCGTTACAGATGATATTGATAACATTTATGCTCATCAAAGCTAAATATTGCTCGATTTCGAGCAACGGGTTTACTAGTAAACATTATTGGTGGTTTTATGTTTACACTAAATTACCCTAAATATATCTAATCTCCGTCTGAATCGACTGGAATCTATTAATCTTTAACTGTAACCTATTTCTTATTAACAAAACCGGACATTTGCCGTCCGGTTAGATGATCCAACCGGGCACTGGACATGTACAGTAAAACCGAACTGTCCCGACGAAAACCGGACGGTTGGCAACACTAGTACCTAGGATCTTGCGGAGCAAAGTCACACGCTGTAACCGCTAAAGAGGCAGCTCTATATGTATTTAATAGATTGGTTTAGCCGCAAAAATAAAGCAAGTATTAACTTAGCACAATGAATCATAAACCTGGATTAACGTTAGAGGGAAAAGTCTGAAAAAGTTCAAATTCTTGAGTTTTCACTATCAAAATTCATATTGTCCTATTACATGTGTCTGTATAAGTAATCAACTTAATATATTAATATTCGGTGTTTTAATTTAACTACCGGTACCAGACAATTTTACCAAAAACACAGAATTTTACATTTTAGTTTATTTATTAAAATTATAATTTTTAAATTCCCTATTTACAGAAAATTGGTAAATGTATTTAGTTATTTAATTATGGTCTACAGAAATTGTCATAAATGAATCATCTGGTTGAAATTTGTGTATATATTTTAAAAAACCAACCGTTTAATAAACAAATATTCTTTATTTTCTTCGAACATTTTGGAAATGTTATTTGCCTGCCCTCATACAGACAAATAAGCTAAACTAAAGTACAGTACTCCAGTATTAAAATTTAAACGTTCCTTATCTAAATTTTGAATACCCAAGGTATGTAAATTTGCTAGAATGACAAAAGTATATCTGTGTTGTGACTAAATGGGTGAAAATTCCTAATAATAATTGTAGATTAGTGTAGCTGAACCTTATGGGCAGCGAAAAAGCCAATAAAAGAGGCTTACAATATGAGCATATAGAAATTTAAGGCAAATGATTTTCCTTCAAAACACTCTTCAGCTATGAGAGGTCTAAACAAAGGTACAATGGTTACAAGTGGAACACCGACTCGAGGGCCTTAATTAGCCTCAAGACTGCATATATCCGATCGATATTCCACAGAACACGCCAACATTTTAGAAGTTTTCAATAATTTTACTATTATTTTGATTTTTTCTGGCTTAAGCCATAAACTGGGTTGACTGTCAAACACACTTCGTTATAGTTCCAAATGGACTGACTGTCAAACACCCAAACGTTATCGTTCCAACTGGGTTGACTGTCAAACACCCTTCGTTATAGTTCCAACTGGACTGACTGTCAAACACCCAAACGTTATCGTTCCAACTGGGTTGACTGTCAAACACCCTTCGTTATAGTTCCAAATGGACTGACTGTCAAACACCCAAACGTTATCGTTCCAACTGTGTTGACTGTCAAACACCCTTCGTTATAGTTCCAACTGGACTGACTGTCAAACACCCAAACGTTATCGTTCCAACTGTGTTGACTGTCAAACATCCTTCGTTATTGTTCCTAACCCCAGTGAACACTGAATAATGACAGTAAAGAGTGAAATATTTGCACGTGCTGCATTCATAATTTAATCATATCCAATTTCTGTCGCAAACGGAACATCAGTTATGATGCATTTTCAGAAGTTAAATTCTAAACAACGTTTAGATTTTGGTATGATTACAAACATATATATCTGTTCTTGCTGTTGTGGTGTTGCGTGGTGAATTTATAATTACTGACAAACAAGTTTAAAGAAACCCGTTCTTATTAGAAAATCAAAATAATTGGCAAGGGCTTAGAATCTGATGGTAATTAATATCTTATATATCAAGATTAGAAAAAATTAAAACGAAGTCGTGTTATAAAATAATTAAATATAAAGCGTTTTTGGATAAATTTTAGGCCAATCAGAATTTGAAAATATTATAAAATGAAAACTATTGTTTAAAAAAAGGTGGAAAATAAAAGTCGTTAGTGAAGCTTTGTCAAAGCAATTCTTAGTCGAGAATATAAAATTACAACATTTTTGAGATTGGAGAAACAGTTAAACATAGTCTGTTTAATCGATATAAGTTTGTTAAAAAGAAGTGAATGTAAAAATCATTGAAGTAAAAAATCAAATTAAAGATTTTTAATGATATCGCTGCCTCCCTGTATATCTAAATTTGTGGTTAAAAGTGACATTTATTACATACATATTTTACCTTATTTATTATTTCAGATTTATTTTTTGTATTCGTTATTGACCACTTAGACCATTTGGTTGCCCCTTTTATACCGTAGAGTTATAAATGGCTGTTTTAAATATGAGAAACCCATGTATTAATGACCGTTCCTAATTGAATTATTTCTACAGTTGATATTATCTTGTGTTTGAATGTTTTTTTAATAAGTTTATTTAAAGTTTTTCCAACTCATCAGATTCCTCCCCACGAGTTATGGCAAAACGTGAGTTTTATTCACATTACATTTGTTTTTATTTTTGTTGAATAAATTGTACGCATGTACCTACTCATGGCCTACCTGGAACAATGCCTGTCTTCCAGTTGTTTAAGAAAAACAAGCAATATTCTGGGTAGGTTATCAATGACTGGAAAGCTTTTTATTTTGTTCTAAGATAACTGAGCATTCAGACACAATTGTATATGAGTTGGGCAAATTATGGTCACCTACTTTTGAAAATATATAAAATAAATGATAACGTGATATAAATCGGCTTCTTTTAAAGTTTGGCTAACTCGACTCGAAGCTATGCTAGTTTCTATTCAACACCGTCACATAGGAACCCCCTGGCGTGTTTTATTTTGTTTTTTTTAAGAGGTTGGCAGCCTCTTTTTGGCTTACTTTGCCCGTGCCTCAAACTGGTGCTCCACATGTAACCTTTGGTTAGACCTTTCACAGCTAAAGAGAATTTTAAGGGAAATCATTCGCACTTTCTACAACAGGTACCCAACAGTCGTACCTGAAAGACGGGGGCGGATTCCCCTCTGCGTAGCAAGGCATGACTACGGAGTGATCCTTCTTGACCGCAATCGTTACCACCTTATCCAGCGCTCGAGGTGCCGACATCGTAGGATGATCTACAACAAATATTAACCTAAAATATGTACGTTAATCACATTTAAAAATCTGAGATTATATTAAAACCCTTTTCTAGAAAATAAGAATACTTTAACGGGAACATTCATATCCCCGTCATCAAATCACGGTTTGTATTAAAACATAATTTAGAGCAGAATCTAACATTAGTTTCACCTTGATTGTTTTGTGAGCTAATGTTAGGGAAATGTTTGTTCCTCACCCCCCGCCGTACCAGGTGTGATTACGATTTAATGCTGGGGATTAAGATAGGCAAGGGGTTTCAGAAACGTGGCTAATCCCCTAAATGTAAGTAAGGTCACAACAAAAAGTTGGGCAACAGGCAATATTGTGTGTGTAGCCTACCTTTACCAACTATCTCAGTGAAAAAAAAAAATGTTATGATCCATCTAAAATGGATACATATTACAATAAATTATACCTATCAAAACAACAATTAAATTCGTAACTGTTACAGTTTATGTTATTAATAGCTATACGAAAATTCAAGAATATATGGTACTTGAATTTGTCTAGACAGATTTTAATGTCAACTACTAGGATAGTATTTTCATAAAGTAGATGATTTTCGATCACATTATACTCGTATTTCAACCGTAATTTGTGTAGATTGATTCAAGTAAAGTAAATTAAGTACGAGGGTGGGTCAAGATCACTAGTTATTGCTGAGGAATTGGCAATTAATATGAATAATGTCCTAAATAATCCTTTCATTAATGAGAAATATATCTCCTTACTATTTACTTCTTCGTATTTAATTTATAAGCGTGGGTGCTGACTGCTTTTAATTAATCTCTTTAACAATTTTATAAGTGTTAGATTTTAACTGATATTAGTATTAGTATGTTCAAATATCTTTAGCTTTAGAAAAGTACAAAGTGTTGAGTCATGTCAATCTCTGTAGCAACATTTGTTTTGGAAAATATTGTAAACCATAAAAAAACTGCACTATCGATCTTCTCTAGAGATTTATTTATTATTATTATTATTGTAACAGTCCGTGTTTCAATTAATAATCAATGTTCCAGTGATTCAGATTGGAAGATTTGAAGGCGACTGTTCCGAGGGGAGTAGGAAAAGTAAACGACTTCTTCAGTTGGAGTTTCCAATCAATTGCACCAATGAAGTTGAAAATAAAGGAGGGAATGATGGCTCTTTTCATGGAATCCGGTCCGCTATTAGTCACTGAGGCGGCTTTGTTCCAACGATCCGCAAGCGCGCTCCCATTTCCAAGGTGTTTCCCATTGCTCATTGTAACCTAATATATTTTACTACACTTCAAATCGATTATTAATGCATCAGCGCCTCTTGTAACCTCAGTTGATGCATGAAGAGAATCAATGTTACGCTTATTTGATATGGTGTGCCCAATAACAAATATTGGTTGCTATGTTATCGCTTTTTGATAGGGTCTGTACAATAACAAACATTGCTTGGTATGTTAACGCTTTTTGATAGGGTCTGTACAATAACAAACATTGCTTGGTATGTTAACGCTTTTTGATAGGGTCTGTACAATAACAAACATTGCTTGGTATGTTAACGCTTTTTGATAGGGTCTGTACAGTAACAAACATTGTTTGGTATGTTAACGCTTATTTGATAGGGTATTCACAGTAACAAACATTGCTTACCAAGCAATGATATAACTTAAGACTTTGTACACATATTAAATTCAAAAATTATATTTTAGTTTTTACCGTTATTTAATGTGTTGAAAACTACTGGTACTCCCAAAATATACTAGTTATTAATTAGGGTTTCAAAATTACCAAACCTATTACTTCAGCTGTACACTTAAACATGTAAATACCAAGATGATCGAGGTTCTGTTTATGACATTGCTGTAGAACTTCATACTCAAAACTGAAATCAAACATTTACTTTCAATACTTTTGGATCTGTCAAACACCTTAATGTTTTGAGGCAAATTTAACATTGTATATTTTTGCTAATAGTTAATTCTTTAACCCAAGTTCTAGCGAGGATAGGTAACTAACGGTTTTTTTTGTAGTTTCAGGTTTTAGAAATGGTGGGTTTCCCATGCTAATGAAAATTGCAAGTGCGGTTGTTTGACAGTGTTTAGCATACGCAGTGGGAGGAGGGGAAGCTGCTTATCTTTTGACACGAGAGGTGGAGGCTTTGTGTCCCTATCAGTGCAAGCCCCAAAGGGACCTTACACACTAGGGACACTATTCAAGCCACACCATATCACAGATTAAAATCTGCCACTATCACGGACACAATAGTCATTCTCTCGTCTTTGTTTTGAAGAATTCGCTAATTTTAATCATTGTTTAAAGATATAACAACTCCGTATTTTTCAGGCCATCGTTGAAAAGTAATTTTAGTAGTGGTGAACTAGCGGGGAGGGGCCACTTCCGGCGCTTTTTTCCCATGTTATTCTTATGGGGAGCCGTTTTTGGACCGACGCCAGCTCCCGCCTTACACAAGTTTCCTTGTTGGCCCATATTAATACCCAACCCCTGCCTATATTAAATATATTGTCCCCATCCCCCTCTATATTTTTTAAAATTTTCAAAAACTATCTCTGGTGTGTTTTGTGTCCTTGGATGTGTTATTGTCCTAGTGTTTTAATAAATTCCCCCAAATTAAAAAAAATACTACCACCAACTTCCTGATTTAAAACTTGGATGATTGTCGTAGTGTTTTAATAAATCCCAACTATTACGGTCGAACTGCCAATTTTGACCCTATTTTAAAATTCATTTTAATACATCCTTTGCAGAAATCCACGAGTTCTGGCTACTTGGGAACCCGAGCCATTTGACATATAATAAATCACCCTTCCTCCTAATTACCTTCTCTACCAAATACATGTCTTTATATTTAGTCTTTAACAATTCTTCTGTATAAAATCCTCCTTTGATTATATTGCCATTCTCATCTTTCAAAATATAAGTCACAGGCTTTGTTTTCTTAACTTCTGCTATTGTAAAAAGCTCTCCCGTCCAGTTAGGGGTATATCCTTTACTAAATACATGTTTATATTTAGATATCCTTACACTATCCCCCACCTTATATCTTGGCTTTTTAACTTGTACTTTAGATGCTAACCTTTCATGTACATCTTTAGAGTTCTTAGCACTTACTTGGTTAGGCTTCATCCCTATGGATCTATGTACTTTATTATTATATATCCTTATTAACTTTGGAAGTAAATCCAACCACTTGTAACTCCCTTGTGCACTAAACTCTCTATACAACCAATTCTTTAAAGTTCTCTGGAACCTTTCCACAATAGCCGCCTTAGTTGTAGAGTAAGTGTGGTAGTGATTAATATTTAGAATTTTCATTAGTTTGGTAAAATGTTCATTAAAAAATTCTTTTCCGTTATCAGATTGAATATTTTTAACTCCCTTTGGGAGAATAGTTTTTATAGCTTCTGTGACTACTAATCCAGTTTTATTCTTTAGTGGAGCAGCATAAGCTTTTTTAGAAAATGTGTCTATTAAAGTTAAAATATATTTATTCCCAGAATTCTCTCTAGCATAATTCCGCATATCTATTAAATCGATTTGAACAGTTTCGTTTATACCCAACACCTTAAAAGACCTTCTAACAAAGTTCTTTCTCGTGGGCTTATGCAATTCGTAAGCAATTTTTTCCATTTTTTATTCTTTATTTTTAATGTTAACGTATCTGCCAGTCTCTGTTGTTTCAAAAACACCTCCATTGCTACCAATTAACATACCATCACTCATTTTTTGATATACATAGTTTTTTGGCAAATATGCCCCTCCATCTAAAGTCTTAAATCCGCTTAAAGATGTAGGGTCTGCAACCAACAATTTAGGATTGTACATCATCAAATCGATTTCATTATTGTCTTGCATAAATTTATTAGTTTTATTGTTAAACCTTAATGCATGTGATTTTAAACAAATATCAAATTTAATATTGTCTTGTCTAAAAGTTTTAATATTATCGTCATACCTCAAAACCTGTGACATTAAACAAATATCACTCCTATCTTTGCCTTCAGGTACATTCTTTATTAATTTGTCCTCTGCATCCCACACATCTCTATCTAATGTTAATACATTATAATATTTATCCCCCTGTTTTATTATGCTTTTCTCACCTTTTGTTAATATTTGATTAACAACAGCCACATCATTTGGCAATGTTCCAGGTAAAATGTTTGTTAATTGCTTATTTTTACCATCAAATTTAAGACCGTCTAAAGTCACAGTCTGATGTTTTGTAACACAATCGTTCTCATCAACAGCGGGTTTAACACGAACTAGCCTTTTATTATTAAAATCCCAAAAGTTTAGATCCATTTTTGGTACTTGAGAGACGTTTACAACATCATCGCTTTCTTTACCAGCCAACAAATTACTTATTTTTCGCTTTTTGGCATTCCAAATACCATTCTCCGATTCCAAAAATTCATAATTATTTTTGTCTTGTACAAAGACACCACCTTTTCTTATTAAAGTTTGCTCTAATGTGGGTACATCGGTTGAGCTTTCACCTCGTTTAACATTAGTAATTTTGCGTTTATTAGCGTTCCAATTATTACTCTTGGATTCTAAAAACTTATATTTAGTATTACCTTGTACAAAAGCATCACCTTTTCTGGTTAACGTCTGCCCCAAAGTCGATACATCATCAGTAAACTCCCCACCTTTAACATTACTAATTTTATAATTTAAAGCATTCCAACCATCATCTTTTAGATTTAAAGTAGTTTCTTTAAAACTTCTTGCTTCTGGTTTACTATATGGGTTATATACGCGATAAAATTTATCTATCATCTTTTTATTTAATAAACAATTCCACTTTCCCTCAATTCTTCTATGATAGAATCTATCTCATTATCCACTCCAGAATTTCCCGCCAATCGGCTTAACCAAAGCAGTCTTAACCTATCTACAAGCTCATTAGGATCATCCCAATAAACATAGTCTATTTTATTACCAGTTACCTGCCTTAAACCTTCACCAACAGTCTTAAACAGGGGTTTAATTATATTAAGATATTTAGTGTGTTTATTACTTGACATCGCCGCACCTGTTTTATAACCCTTTAAATGTGCATTTGTAGCTTCCAAAATCTCTTTATAATTTTGCAAATCAACCTGACTATAGTTTACGGGTTCTTTTAAAGTTAACAATTCCCACAATCCCTTTGTCCCTTTATAGATTGTTTCTCCAACTGTAACATCATCATTGGCAATTTGAACTTCCTGATTCCCAATAAAAAATTTATGTCCTTCTCGCCTAATACCATATGTGGTGTCTGTCATACTACTTCTACTAAGGTAATTTCCTAAATAGTCTGATGCTAAAAGACCAAAATCTAATTTGTGCGGTGTTATCTGGGTTATTCTTGGTATTCTAGACGGGGTCTTTTCTAAAATCATTGGGAGAACTGGCCTCTCTGTTTTTGTGGCTAAATTTTTTAATTCTTGCAAAGGCTCTATTAACGGTTGGAATGTTTGGAACCTCTCTTCAGCCTCTAGAAATTTACCACGTTTTAACGCCCTATATTTTTCTCTTATTTGTTTTGCAGACTCTACCAATTCTTGTTGAATATTTGTTTTCATTTTATTTACATTTTATTTATCTCATTTGTCAAAGGATTATACTCAAACACCTTATCGTGTATTATTAGGCAATATGCAGATGTGTTTGAAGGGACATTTTCTGCAGTTTCAATTTCTAATTTAATATCTACAACCCCCTCTTTTATTGATTCATTCTGCCTAGAACAATCTATTACAATTAGAGGATATTTCTTTATAAAGTCAGCTCTGTTAAACATAGGATCGGGGACGGTGTTGTAGTAACTCTCCCTAAACCTCACAAACATCTCATAAGCTTTAGAGGCATCTCCATTTTCAAAGTTGAGATTTAAATCACTATAAGGATAATATTCAGAGTTTAAAAACACTTTGATATTTTTCAATTTACAGTGATCAAATTCATCAGTTCTTTTTCGTGCACTGTTGTCCCTACCAGTTTGGAAACCAAATATAATATACCTGGGCTTCTCCAAACTCGAAGACGTCTTAACTGACCATGTATGTCTCTTGGTTTCGGGGTATGATGGGAGTTCGTGTAGCTCCAAACTTCTAAATGCAATTTGCAAATTTTTATTTTGCAATAACATCTTTTGTAATTGAAGCCTCTCCCCATCAGATGGCACCACATGCGGCACCACCCACTGAATCGATTTAAGTGTAATTTTAGGAATAGGATCGACCCCAGTTGGAGCATTAGATGTTGTTAATATACAATTTAAGTCGTTTTTGGATCTTTTCAACACCAATTCTTGTTTAACATTTACTAAAACCTTATTAAAATCCTCAAACACACCCATTAACAGCTCTAACGGGACACAAGTACTAAACTTGCCGCTTTTATGGAACTCCTTTAAATTTTCATCAGAATCAAATGCTACATTTGACAATTTAGTTGTTTTATTGTAAGAGCACAATATTTTCATAAGACTGGAAATTCCCGGATTTCTTACAATATCTATTTCTTTACCAGCAACTTCGTATCTAATTTCGTCAAATAAGAATGCAAATGCATTATTTATAAAATGTCCTTTATCATGATTCTCTATTTCTCCTTTAATATACAGATAACTCCTACATGGGAGTGTTAGTAAATCTTGATTATTTATGCATATTCGAATTTCATCGGAATTATTTATTGCTAAAGTGTTGTGTGGAACATAGGAGTGATTTGTAATTTTAACCAAGCTATCATCGTATTGGAATTTTCCTGTAACGTCTAGAAAATCTTCCATTTTTATTAATAGAAAATTTTAACTTCAACCCAATTGATCGCAGAAACCTGGCATTTTGCACACTCAGTCCGTTCTTGTAAATTCTCATATCTTTTTTATATGACAAGTAATTGTAGTTTCTTCTTTATTAAAGTCAATTGGCTTGTCGTGTTGATCTGCAAATGTAATGCTAACAACATCTATACTTCCCTGTAAATAAGATCAACACGACAAGCCAATTGACTTTAATAAAGAAGAAACTACAATTACTTGTCATATAAAAAAGATATGAGAATTTACAAGAACGGACTGAGTGTGCAAAATGCCAGGTTTCTGCGATCAATTGGGTTGAAGTTAAAATTTTCTATTAATAAAAATGGAAGATTTTCTAGACGTTACAGGAAAATTCCAATACGATGATAGCTTGGTTAAAATTACAAATCACTCCTATGTTCCACACAACACTTTAGCAATAAATAATTCCGATGAAATTCGAATATGCATAAATAATCAAGATTTACTAACACTCCCATGTAGGAGTTATCTGTATATTAAAGGAGAAATAGAGAATCATGATAAAGGACATTTTATAAATAATGCATTTGCATTCTTATTTGACGAAATTAGATACGAAGTTGCTGGTAAAGAAATAGATATTGTAAGAAATCCGGGAATTTCCAGTCTTATGAAAATATTGTGCTCTTACAATAAAACAACTAAATTGTCAAATGTAGCATTTGATTCTGATGAAAATTTAAAGGAGTTCCATAAAAGCGGCAAGTTTAGTACTTGTGTCCCGTTAGAGCTGTTAATGGGTGTGTTTGAGGATTTTAATAAGGTTTTAGTAAATGTTAAACAAGAATTGGTGTTGAAAAGATCCAAAAACGACTTAAATTGTATATTAACAACATCTAATGCTCCAACTGGGGTCGATCCTATTCCTAAAATTACACTTAAATCGATTCAGTGGGTGGTGCCGCATGTGGTGCCATCTGATGGGGAGAGGCTTCAATTACAAAAGATGTTATTGCAAAATAAAAATTTGCAAATTGCATTTAGAAGTTTGGAGCTACACGAACTCCCATCATACCCCGAAACCAAGAGACATACATGGTCAGTTAAGACGTCTTCGAGTTTGGAGAAGCCCAGGTATATTATATTTGGTTTCCAAACTGGTAGGGACAACAGTGCACGAAAAAGAACTGATGAATTTGATCACTGTAAATTGAAAAATATCAAAGTGTTTTTAAACTCTGAATATTATCCTTATAGTGATTTAAATCTCAACTTTGAAAATGGAGATGCCTCTAAAGCTTATGAGATGTTTGTGAGGTTTAGGGAGAGTTACTACAACACCGTCCCCGATCCTATGTTTAACAGAGCTGACTTTATAAAGAAATATCCTCTAATTGTAATAGATTGTTCTAGGCAGAATGAATCAATAAAAGAGGGGGTTGTAGATATTAAATTAGAAATTGAAACTGCAGAAAATGTCCCTTCAAACACATCTGCATATTGCCTAATAATACACGATAAGGTGTTTGAGTATAATCCTTTGACAAATGAGATAAATAAAATGTAAATAAAATGAAAACAAATATTCAACAAGAATTGGTAGAGTCTGCAAAACAAATAAGAGAAAAATATAGGGCGTTAAAACGTGGTAAATTTCTAGAGGCTGAAGAGAGGTTCCAAACATTCCAACCGTTAATAGAGCCTTTGCAAGAATTAAAAAATTTAGCCACAAAAACAGAGAGGCCAGTTCTCCCAATGATTTTAGAAAAGACCCCGTCTAGAATACCAAGAATAACCCAGATAACACCGCACAAATTAGATTTTGGTCTTTTAGCATCAGACTATTTAGGAAATTACCTTAGTAGAAGTAGTATGACAGACACCACATATGGTATTAGGCGAGAAGGACATAAATTTTTTATTGGGAATCAGGAAGTTCAAATTGCCAATGATGATGTTACAGTTGGAGAAACAATCTATAAAGGGACAAAGGGATTGTGGGAATTGTTAACTTTAAAAGAACCCGTAAACTATAGTCAGGTTGATTTGCAAAATTATAAAGAGATTTTGGAAGCTACAAATGCACATTTAAAGGGTTATAAAACAGGTGCGGCGATGTCAAGTAATAAACACACTAAATATCTTAATATAATTAAACCCCTGTTTAAGACTGTTGGTGAAGGTTTAAGGCAGGTAACTGGTAATAAAATAGACTATGTTTATTGGGATGATCCTAATGAGCTTGTAGATAGGTTAAGACTGCTTTGGTTAAGCCGATTGGCGGGAAATTCTGGAGTGGATAATGAGATAGATTCTATCATAGAAGAATTGAGGGAAAGTGGAATTGTTTGTTAAATAAAAAGATGATAGATAAATTTTATCGCGTATATAACCCATATAGTAAACCAGAAGCAAGAAGTTTTAAAGAAACTACTTTAAATCTAAAAGATGATGGTTGGAATGCTTTAAATTATAAAATTAGTAATGTTAAAGGTGGGGAGTTTACTGATGATGTATCGACTTTGGGGCAGACGTTAACCAGAAAAGGTGATGCTTTTGTACAAGGTAATACTAAATATAAGTTTTTAGAATCCAAGAGTAATAATTGGAACGCTAATAAACGCAAAATTACTAATGTTAAACGAGGTGAAAGCTCAACCGATGTACCCACATTAGAGCAAACTTTAATAAGAAAAGATGGTGTCTTTGTACAAGACAAAAATAATTATGAATTTTTGGAATCGGAGAATGGTATTTGGAATGCCAAAAAGCGAAAAATAAGTAATTTGTTGGCTGGTAAAGAAAGCGATGATGTTGTAAACGTCTCTCAAGTACCAAAAATGGATCTAAACTTTTGGGATTTTAATAATAAAAGGCTAGTTCGTGTTAAACCCGCTGTTGATGAGAACGATTGTGTTACAAAACATCAGACTGTGACTTTAGACGGTCTTAAATTTGATGGTAAAAATAAGCAATTAACAAACATTTTACCTGGAACATTGCCAAATGATGTGGCTGTTGTTAATCAAATATTAACAAAAGGTGAGAAAAGCATAATAAAACAGGGGGATAAATATTATAATGTATTAACATTAGATAGAGATGTGTGGGATGCAGAGGACAAATTAATAAAGAATGTACCTGAAGGCAAAGATAGGAGTGATATTTGTTTAATGTCACAGGTTTTGAGGTATGACGATAATATTAAAACTTTTAGACAAGACAATATTAAATTTGATATTTGTTTAAAATCACATGCATTAAGGTTTAACAATAAAACTAATAAATTTATGCAAGACAATAATGAAATCGATTTGATGATGTACAATCCTAAATTGTTGGTTGCAGACCCTACATCTTTAAGCGGATTTAAGACTTTAGATGGAGGGGCATATTTGCCAAAAAACTATGTATATCAAAGAATGAGTGATGGTATGTTAATTGGTAGCAATGGAGGTGTTTTTGAAACAACAGAGACTGGCAGATACGTTAACATTAAAAATAAAGAATAAAAAATGGAAAAAATTGCTTACGAATTGCATAAGCCCACGAGAAAGAACTTTGTTAGAAGGTCTTTTAAGGTGTTGGGTATAAACGAAACTGTTCAAATCGATTTAATAGATATGCGGAATTATGCTAGAGAGAATTCTGGGAATAAATATATTTTAACTTTAATAGACACATTTTCTAAAAAAGCTTATGCTGCTCCACTAAAGAATAAAACTGGATTAGTAGTCACAGAAGCTATAAAAACTATTCTCCCAAAGGGAGTTAAAAATATTCAATCTGATAACGGAAAAGAATTTTTTAATGAACATTTTACCAAACTAATGAAAATTCTAAATATTAATCACTACCACACTTACTCTACAACTAAGGCGGCTATTGTGGAAAGGTTCCAGAGAACTTTAAAGAATTGGTTGTATAGAGAGTTTAGTGCACAAGGGAGTTACAAGTGGTTGGATTTACTTCCAAAGTTAATAAGGATATATAATAATAAAGTACATAGATCCATAGGGATGAAGCCTAACCAAGTAAGTGCTAAGAACTCTAAAGATGTACATGAAAGGTTAGCATCTAAAGTACAAGTTAAAAAGCCAAGATATAAGGTGGGGGATAGTGTAAGGATATCTAAATATAAACATGTATTTAGTAAAGGATATACCCCTAACTGGACGGGAGAGCTTTTTACAATAGCAGAAGTTAAGAAAACAAAGCCTGTGACTTATATTTTGAAAGATGAGAATGGCAATATAATCAAAGGAGGATTTTATACAGAAGAATTGTTAAAGACTAAATATAAAGACATGTATTTGGTAGAGAAGGTAATTAGGAGGAAGGGTGATTTATTATATGTCAAATGGCTCGGGTTCCCAAGTAGCCAGAACTCGTGGATTTCTGCAAAGGATGTATTAAAATGAATTTTAAAATAGGGTCAAAATTGGCAGTTCGACCGTAATAGTTGGGATTTATTAAAACACTACGACAATCATCCAAGTTTTAAATCAGGAAGTTGGTGGTAGTATTTTTTTTAATTTGGGGGAATTTATTAAAACACTAGGACAATAACACATCCAAGGACACAAAACACACCAGAGATAGTTTTTGAAAATTTTAAAAAATATAGAGGGGGATGGGGACAATATATTTAATATAGGCAGGGGTTGGGTATTAATATGGGCCAACAAGGAAACTTGTGTAAGGCGGGAGCTGGCGTCGGTCCAAAAACGGCTCCCCATAAGAATAACATGGGAAAAAAGTGCCGGAAGTGGCCCCTCCCCGCTAGTTCACCACTACTAATTTTCTCTTAGTATTGACCCCAGTTTAGTTTGAAATGATGTAAAAAATATTGTTGTAAAGAGGTTCATATTGAATTATAATAAACTATAAACGATATAGTTGTTCTACCTAGATTTTACCTTTCATGCTTACAACTGAAAAAAACCACACGTTAAAAATAAATGACATCGAAGAAGATGTACTCAATGGACCAAATAAATATAATTCATTGCTATTAATTGTTTCAGCCATTTTAAATATGCCATTTTATGCTAATTAGCAAATATGCTAATTTAAATTCTCCATAAAGTGGCGGATAAAAGTAAAAAAATAATACTAGAAGTAATCTGTACACCTTATTTACTGATTTTATAAACCATATAAGTAGTTTTCTAGTTAAGTAGTTACAATCTTAGTAAATAGTAAATTCATGAAAATTTACCCGATTGGACATGATTTTGTTCTAAATTATATTTTAAAACGATCTAAACAAACTTGTATGATAAAAATCACTCGCTCTTCACAGCTCTCTAAATTGACTTCTACTTCGAAATTCGAGATAATGCAACATATATTCAATAGGACGACTAATGATCAAATCAACAAGTATTTGGGGTGTAAAGTTTGCTAAACACATGATTTCTAACCAAAAGGATGCTATCCATAAACGTTACGTGCGTCACGACTAAATGGTTCTATTTATATGGTATTTCCCTTGCCATGACAGAGCACCTCGATGACAAGCACTAAGCTATTACCTTCACTGATAAGAGTTCAAGAGACAGACACAGAGTTATTGGTATTTAAAAGAAATAAGAACGAATCGTGACTATAAGACAAACGAAGTTCTGTATTGATGTCAAGTTCAACTGGTCATGAGACTGGATTATCAACAACCCAATAAACAAACCAAAACGATGATGATGACGAGATAATTGAAGCTACAAGCATAACCCATATTTAAACCGCAAAATATAACTCCAGTTTTATTTTCTTATGTGGCAATTCAATTACGTTACATTTTGACCAAGGCCTATGTCAAATCACATTGAATGTCGGACGCAAAGGAAGAAAACGAAGTCATGCTACTGACCTACTCACCTGATCAACCAATATGAGTAACGCAGGTAGAATAAAAGATACCGCCGCCACAACTTTAATAATGGTATGTTCAAACCATTCATACCTGTATGTCATAGTACTAACTAAATGTGATAGCCCCTTTCCAATAACAGAGAATCTCGCTCTCCCGACACTGAGCAGTGGAGTGGCAGTCAACCCATTCATACCTCTACGACATAGTGATAACCAAATATTATAGTCCCTTACCAGTAACAGAGAACCTCGCTCTCCCGACATTGAGCAGTGGAGTGGCAGTCAACCCATTCATACCTCTACGACATAGTGATAACCAAATATTATAGTCCCTTACCAGTAACAGAGAACCTCGCTCTCCCGACACTGAGCAGTGGAGTGGCAGTCTACCCATTCATACCTCTACGACATAGTGATAACCAAATATTATAGTCCCTTACCAGTAACAGAGAATCTCGCTCTCCCGAAACTGATCAGTGGAGTGGCAGTCAACGCAATCATACCTCTACATCATAATGCTAATTCAATTTAATAGCCTGTTATCAGTATCAGAGAAGCTCTCTCCCGAAACGAGCAGTGGAGGGGCAGTCAACCCATTCATACCTCTACTTCATAATGATAAAAAAATGTGATGGTTCCGTACCAGTAACAGAGAACCTCGCTCTCCCGACACTAAGCAGTATAGTGACAGTCAACCCATTCATACCTCTACTTCATAATAATAATTAAATTTCTAAGTCTCTTATCAGTATCAGAGAACCTCGCTCTAACGACACTGAGCAGTGATCGGCATCAAACCTACTCATACCTCTAAATCATAATGATAACTAGACGTAATAATCACTTACCAGTAACGGAGAATCTCGCTCTCCCGACATTTAGCAGTGAAGTGACAGTCAACCCAGTCATACCTCTACGTCATAGTGATAACTTTAAATGTGATAAGCCCTTACCAGTATCAGAGAACTTTGCTCTCCCGACACTGAGCAGTGAAGTGGAAGTAAACCCATTATTATCTTTCTGCCATAGTGATAAATAAATGTGATAGTACCTTACCAGTAACAAAGAATGTCGCTCTCCCGGCACTGAGCAGTGGAGTTGCAGTCAACCAATTCATACGTCTACATCATAATGATAACTAAATGGGATAGTCCCTTACCAGTAAAGCTGAGTTTTCCTAGGTGCAGAAATCTTTGGCAGCGGAGCGCGGAACGCGGAGATTTTCCGCTCGTAGTTTCAGCTTAGCGGAATCCTATCTTCTTAGACGCGGAGTTTTTTGGTGAACGATAGTGGTATATCCTAGCCCATTTTGGTTTTGACTGTTGAGGGGATAATACCAAGTGAAATAATATATAATAATATGTTCTAGAACTTAGTTCTATTTCGACGCGCAACGTACTATGTTTAGTATTTTCAATATCTTCTCAGGGAGCCAATTGTCGAATTACAATAACAAGTAAAAGATAAGAAAGAAAATGTTATAATTTGTTTTCAGTAAAAAAAATGAGATTTGACTTTTAAAACTGCCTATTATTTAAGCTAAAACAACAGTACATTACGTACAGTCCATAACAAATGTTATGTTATTTTAAAAGGACGTTTATTTTTGTAATGATTTAATTATCTGTCTGTTATTATACCTGTCGTACTATAGATAATTGAATGGCCTTGTATTCGTTTATCAAGATTCTCGTCATGTGATGCCCTAAATTCACCCGTACTCATTATGTAACAACACAAAATCACAGTACACCAGTGTAGTTAGTCTATGGTTCAACCTCATCACTATTCCGTGGCAGAGAGCGGCCTCCTCTGCTCCGGGAGCGGACAACGTTAATCCACGGCACGGAGCGGAACAATTTTGCTGTCTAGGAAAACAGCGCCATTTGATTACATGATGAATAGAGGCCAGCTTTCCGCGTTCTGCTGCCGAAAATTTCGCCGCCTAGGAAATCCCAGCTTAACAGAGAATCTCGCTCTCCCGACACTAAGCAGTGGAGTGGCAGTCAACCCATTCATACCTCTTCATCATAATGATAACTAGATGTGATAGTCCCTTTCCAGTAACAGAGAATTTCGCTCTCCCGACACTGAGCAGTGGAGTGGCAGTCAACCCATTCATACCTCTTCATTATAATAATAACTAGATGTGATAGTCCCTTACCAGTAACAGAGAACCTCGCTCTCCCGACACTGAGCAGTGGAGTGGCAGTCAACACATTCATACCTCTACGTCATAGAGATAACTAAATGTGATATAGTCCCTTACCAGTAACAGAGAATCTCGCTCTCCCGACACTGAGCAGTGGAGTGGCAGTCAACCCATTCATACCTCTACGTCATAGAGATAACTAAATGTGATATAGTCCCTTACCAGTAACAGAGAATCTCGCTCTCCCGACACTGAGCAGTGGAGTGGCAGTCAACCCATTCATGCCTCTACGTCATAGAGATAACTAAATGTCATAGTCCCTTACCAGTAACAGAGAATCTCGCTCTCCCGACACTGAGCAGTGGAGTGGCAGTCAACCCATTCATACCTCTACGTCATAGAGATAACTAAATGTGATATAGTCCCTTACCAGTAACAGAGAATCTCGCTCTCCCGACATTGAGCAGTGGAGTCGCAGTCAACGCATTCATACCTCTTCGTCATAGTGAAAACTAAATGTGATATAGTCCCTTACCAGTAACAGAGAATCTCGCTCTCCCGACATTGAGCAGTGGAGTCGCAGTCAACGCATTCATACCTCTTCGTCATAGTGATAACTAAATGTCAAAGTCCCTTAACAGTAACAGAGAACCTTCCTTTCCTGACACTGAGCAGTGGAGTGGTAGTCAACCTATTCATACTTCTTCCTCATAATGATAGTCTCATACCATTAACAGAGAACCTCGCTCTCCCGACACAGAGCAGTTGAGTGGCAGTCAACTTATTAATACCTTTACATCATAATTATAATTAAATGTGATAGTCCCTTACCAGTGACAGAGAATCTCGCTCTCCCGACATTGAGCAGTGGAGTCGCAGTCAACGCATTCATACCTCTTCGTCATAGTGATAACTAAATGTGATATAGTCCCTTACCAGTAACAGAGAATCTCGCTCTCCCGACAATGAGCAGTGGAGTCGCAGTCAACGCATTTATACCTCTTCGTCATAGTGGTAACTAAATGTCATAGTTCCTTAACAGTAACAGAGAACCTTGCTTTCCCGACACTGAGCAGTGGAGTGGCAGTCAACCTATTCATACTTCTTCCTCAGAATGACAGTCTCTTACCATTAACAGAGAACCTTGCTCTCCCGACACAGAGCAGTTGAGTGCAGTCAACTTATTAATACCTTTACATCATAATTATAATTAAATGTGATAGTCCCTTACCAGTGACAGAAAACCTCGCTCGCCCCACGCTGAGCAGTGGTGTGACAGTCAATCTGTTCATAGCTCTACACTGATAGCTACGGTATTTGTCTGCTTCATCTACCCTCTGAATGAGGAGTTCTCCTGTTGGTAACATGTGGTACTTTCCATCTGTAACAGGGAAAATTACAACATAACTTAAATTGCAACAAATTTATTTTGCATACAGAGTGTTATTGAATCATGAAGCATTGTCATCAAGATGTAAAACTAGTAAGTTTAATCCATTTTCATTTATTATACTTCGTCACATATACTTACATCATTACATTCCATAGACTACTATTGACTTTTAATAGCACAAAGACGAGCAAATTACACAATCGTTATCTCTAAAGGTCCCTTTTAAATACGTGACAGGATAAAGACTATATACAAGCCACTAATTGTGAAAGGATATTAATTTGGTTCAAATAATGTTCACTATCGGGTATGTTTTATGTAAACAAAAACGAATCCCTCTTAAACGTAGCTTCCTTAAAAACCGTTATTTTTTATGATACCGGGTCCACCAGGAAAATGTCTACTAAATTGCTCTTACTAGCAATGAAGAAACAGTTATGGGTGGTTCTCAGTGGACAAGCACCTGAGTAATGTTAAACTGTTATCTTCATTGATAATTTTTACTTTCCGCATTCTTCCTGAACGTTTCATTGTATTCCTAGCGAGTAATACCTCCTTTGTAAGTGTATTTTTCTTAGAAAATGTATGTCTCAGAAAAACATTAAGGAAAAAACCAACTTGGTCTTACAAATTTCTTAAATTTTGTTGCACGACTTTTTGGTTTGCATTGGCTATGGTACATTAAAGGGTTGCAGTCTTACCCTTTAATATATTTTTTATCATTGGGTTAAAAATCAGATACATTTTTATTTTACTGGCAAAAAATAAGGGTTGTTGATGTTGGATGCTTAGAGTTTTAATCTTTAAAAATGAATGTTTCTTCATTAAGGTTGACTCAATAACTAATACTACGTTAATTATTGTGCATTTAAACTGCCTAAACCTCCTGAGTCCTATAATTTTATTGTTTATTTAAAAGGTGTTCTGTAATTTAATACTGACATTTTTAAATACCGATGTTTTGAAATAAAATATCGTGCATAAAGACATTTTAGAGAAATCGATAATTTCATTACTAGGTCAAAAGTTGCACCGAGTTTCATTGTTTTGTCAAAGCCCTTTCCTAAGCTAATAATGGTCATCTTCGGGTTCACCTTGGAGAAGATAACAACCAAGTTATTAAAACTGTTAGGGACAGAATAAAAATGAAATTAAGACGAAAATTCCAATTAATTTTGTTATTTTACTATCTATAATGTCTTATTCAACTTATAGATCATATAAAACCTTATATATACAGCCTTTTACCTATGAGGGTATTTGATTTAATGAAAACAAGTTTTTAAAGTTAGATTTATTGTATTAAAGAACAAGGAGAATCTTTTTTTATTTAAATGACTGTGTTACGTTCTATATATCTCTAAAGTTGTAATGATTTAGTATACACACTATGGATATATACCACAAAACAATCCCACATATCGGTCATACATCATAAGTACATTTAAAAATTGAATATCAGAATCATTTTAAACTCTTAGCATTGCCTCATGGTTTCTCTTATTTAATGTCTTTCACTACAACTTAAAATCACTTAAGATTGTTAATTCTGAAGTAGACCAAGAACAATGACTGTTCTTGGCAGGATATATTTGTTAAAAGCATTTCTATTGTTTGTTCCAGAATATTGAAGTATTGTGCGTATATACATGGGGTGGAACGGACTGAGCCTTTATTGAGAGCGCTCAACAATACGCAGAGTAGGGCTTTAGGGCCACCCCCTTCAATGTCAACTTTTATACGACTTTTGCTAGTTAAACTTCTTGCCGAGAACATTATTGTCATAGTAAAATTTATAATTAAGTTGGGATTATTTTTTACCATGGTTAGGTTATTTTGAGCTATAAAGGTTTATGAAGAAATATTTTGTGTCTCATATAATGATCGGATTTTATATTTCCATAATAAAAACTAAATGTTCATTGGATTAGAAGACGATTTCTATAGTTCGGGAAACAGAATTGGGGATTTTAGGGGTGATAAAACAATAATATATGATTAAAAAATTATAATATCAATTAATTAATTTTTAAAAATACGAAGTAATGTGCACAACTCTTTGCTAAATGTTTTACCTGAAGGTCACTGTAATCACTGTGATAAGTAAAGCACCAAAGCGTTCAAACTTTTTAAATCCATATTTAAATGATACAGACCAATTCAAGCTTTGTTTACAAATATGTTATTAAACACAAACATGTGTTTGGTTGGGCCTATATATTAATGAAAATATTTTCTGTAATTAAAAGTCTGCAGAAGGTTCTACTGATAAAATAATAGGAACATATAATTTGAGACTACAAAATTATAGATTAAAGCGACAACAAGCAATCACATTGTTATTAGATTGTTTTTTTTATTTTTTTAAGTTACAGTATATCTTTATATTTAATTCAATAGTAATGTGTAATTTAAATACCTGACTCACAATTATCACTGAAATTGCAGTATTTCTTTCCATCGGCTAATTATTCGACTGTTTATTTAAAATACACTGAATGTAAATGGGTTGTTCTCTTATAGGCCCATTGATGTAAATATACCTTGATAATTGAGAGGGGCTGGGTAGGAAGAGGTTTACAGGGCTCTAATGGGGCTGGCAAGTTACCGGGCCCCTGGGATATACTCGTAATACGACCACATTTAGAACTTAAGTACAAATTGAGGTCTACTTTTTACCTCGAAATTCTCTCTCGCGCTTTACATAAATCGTCAAAATGCCACATTATTACTGTTTGTATTTTGCTTTTAAATTTACCAAGCAACCCACTTAATACTTTGAAAATATTTGTTTCCAGGGAAAAACAGTCTCCAAAGCCTATAATTTATAGTATTATTCCTTAAGAAGTCAAATAGTACTGATGTGTATTTAAACAGTCTATTTCAAATCCAATATGTGTTTAAATAAAGGTATGTATAGTTATTTGCATCTGCCAACTCATTCTCATGCAGTTTATATCAAACTTGATTGCAATTGTTAAAAGTTATTTATAGCCCGACTGTAACTGGTTAAGTACCTTCAACCATTGCAAACTTATCTTTTATACTATCTACATTTTAACCAGGTTAATAGGACTCTGCCACATAATAAACTATCTTTTGAAAAAGGTTGGCGGCCTTTTTGTTCTTACTTTGCCCGTCCACATAGACTATAGATCTGGATGTGGGACGTATCCAGCACCTGTTGAGCACCTCTGAAACATTTTTCCAAACTGCAAAATAATGTGTTATGTAATACTAATATATACATCTCTTCAAAAGTAACATTTTAAACAGTTATCGTACAGCATTTTTCAATTCATGAAACGTATACGATGAACATAAGTCAGCTCAAATACTGTTATTTCATAAATAACTTCCATGAAGCCTTTATGCCGCCATGTAGTTAAGAGGGGCACGTAGTTTAGATGACTTTTCTCGGTTGTTTTCTTCAACTACTTAGGACAACTTTGAATAAATGAGCAGCATTTAATGAGAACACGCTACGCTTGCGCTTCTCAACGCGAGCTTGGAATCCTACGTTTTAATGAGAAAGCTCAGCCTGTTAAATAAATGTAGTATTAGAAGACTTTAAATCCTCTCGTCAGCAAAGGCAGTAATTAAAAACGAGAACCTTTAAAGACGTGCATCTTAGACCCACGATGAAGTTAATCAGAGTTTTTGAGGGGGAATAATAATTCTTCTGGAATTTTAGTTTACATCTGAAACCTGGAATGATACGGCGAAACAATAAAAATACACATAGATATTTTCTAATTTGTATAATAGGTAAATACTATGTTTGCTAGTTTATCGATTTAAAAGACACAGCTTTCAATACCAAGTCATGTTTTTGGATTCTCTGAAAATACACAAATCAAGTGATATACAATAAACATAGAAATTCTCCATTAAACAAAAAAAAAATTAAAAAAACCTCTGTTATAGAGTAGGGATGAAATATAGATTAAAACAGGTATATAAAAATGTCAGCCAGGCTATAGCACACCAAACTTGTATGAGAAATGGAATAATATCGTTTCTCACTGGTGTCTAATTAACCTGTTGTTTTTTACTCTATGCCTGAAACCTTTATCGATTATATAATCAACACCGAAGATTACAATCATGTTTGTCAGCCAGACTTATTGAAATTGTCTCGTGGCGTTGTAAAGCATTTCTCTTGCAGTATAAGGGATGTTATTTCAATTTTATCACTCACTTATTACATACAAACTCGACTTAGTATATATATTGTCGCTGTATCTGATAAGATCAAAGACTACTAGAACCAAAAAAATAAAACTTTGTTATTTTAAAACTGTTTTTCGGTCAAATATATGTACTTTTCAATATGAAACTGTTGACTAATAGAGATGTAGGAGCAATATATGTATACTTTTGACATTCTAAAATGCATCCTACTGAAAATAAATTTTCTCCTCAACTAGTTTTGACAATTTTCTATGAAAAGGCATCACCATTTCAATTACATTAGAGCGTTTCTACTTTTGATCCATCAATCCTTTTATTTTTGTTGGTACATTAATACAAATTTGAATTCTGCAGCCATTTTGATTTCGTTCAGAAGAAACATTGGTGCTCTATGCGTAAAAGCAAAGAAAAATTGTTACAACTAATCTTGCCATTTATTGTCTCGTTATATCATCTAGATATTCTGTTTGTGCAAAATATCTATATTATAATGATTAATATTATCTGAAACTGGTAACTTAGAACAATTTTAATGACTGAACCACATTAAAAACGGATGGTTACAACATATTCTTAGAATTTTTAAATATAACTCTGACTTATTTTGTTAAAATATAGCCATCTTTACCTCCTTTAATGGACGGATATATATTGAAGGACGAGTCTTGCAGCCACGAGGTAACGGTGATGTAGTCTTTTACAAAACTAGGAATAGAGCACTTGAGAAGAGCAGTGTTGCCACGAATCACAGACTTGGTGTACTGAACGCTCAGCTCATAGTATTGCAGCACCACTGAAATGCATACAGCATATTATACACAGTACAACATATAGTAGTTACATACTTACCCAGCAGCACAAATCGTTGGGCCAACGCTGGGCCATCGTCGGCATTGAAGGATGTGGTAGGGAAATGGTCGGTTGGCATTAACGCGGTTGGGCCAACGAACCAATCGTTGGCTAGCCCACATTGGCAAATCCAACCATAGCCGACGTTGGGCCATCAAACGCTATTGTTGGCAAATCCTACCATTATATTATTATTAATTATATATTCATATATATATATAAATATTTATATATATATATGATATATATAATATAATATATATGCTATTATATATATATATATATATATATATATATATATGGTAGGGAACCGACCATTTCCCTACCATATCCTACAATCCCGATGATGGCCCAACGTTGGCCCATCGATTTGTGCTGATGGGCCAACCTCGCGCTAACCGTTGCCCTACCTTTTCCTAAGTTGGCCCAACGATTTGTGCTGATGAGGTATAAATTAACATTATATTTTTACTATTATAATTATATTAAATATATATATATATATATATATATATATATATATATATATTTATTTGCTCGTAGTTTTACATATCTCATAGATTCATAAATCAAATTAACTTGTTCCTACTATTATTACAGTGATTTTTGCACGAGTAGATTCATGTAGAAGAATAAAACGAGTACTATCCAATCTTAGGAAGAATAAATCATAATAGTATAAAGGCTAGTACAAGTTGTGCAGGTACAGACTATTGGTAATTTCTGTATCTCAGTCCATCCTTCAATTCTCATAAGTCAGATTGGCCATGGGGGTTAAGGGGAATGTTCTGTAACTCAAAGGTTGTAGGTTCAAGACCTGACCGTGACTCAATATTTTTGCAACTTAATTCCTTTTTTAAAAGTTCTATAATTGGTTTACCAATCAATTCAATTAGATAAATCATGATTAAAAAAAATAAAATAGCATTTAAATAAAGAATTATAAACTGTTGGCATTTGGTTGGATATTGGTTGGCATTGTTGGATAATGGTTGGTTAATCCATTGTTGGGCCAACCTCGCGCCTTGCGACATGCCCACCGTTGGCCAATCATTTCCGCTGACCTTTTGCCAACATTGGCCCAACAATCTGTGCTGATGGGGTTGGTGTACTGACAATCAGTTTGTAGTACTGGAGCAGCACTGAAATGCATAGAGTACATTATACACAGTACAACATATCGTAGTTGCAGACTTGGTGTACTTGACATTCAGCTCGTAGCATTGTAGCACCACATAAATATGTTTATAGCATATGACAAACAATAGAATATAAAATGTACTTGATACATGGTAACTAATGACATATGGTAGGCACAGGTTTGGCGAATGGGCGCTCAGCTCGGAGTACTGTAGTACCATTTGAAAGCGTATAGCATGACATATATACGCAGCATACAGAGTAATCCATGTAACACAGTTCATAGCGCCGAGACGGCTTAGCCTTGGCATGGTAGACACCTAATAGTGCATCTGCTACACATCAACTATACCTCAAAACTTGCAAGATTTGACACAGTGTAACCGCTCGGTATGTGTATGTGCCTAAGTAGTACTAGAAGTAGTAAATTTACCGAAAATTCAACTTAAGATTTATGTACAATCCATCGATGATTGCAGTTAAAGATGACCATCACCATGTTTGTTGGATCCATCTGGTGGATCTTTATAAAATTAAAGATCCACCTATATTTTAATTTGCTTTTTAAACTCATTTCATGAGGCAATAAGCGATATTTAATGTTCAAACAAATTTTAATAATGTGTATCTGAAATATTAGATATCGTGTAACTGATAACTGTTTTTATTTTTTTACAAAACCATATTGCACATTTTTAATTAGCTGTTTTCTAAATACTTTATTTTGTGGATTTTTAGAGAAATCGTATTGGTCTATATACTTGTAAAAATGCGTAAAAACTGTACACTATAAACCTGAGATACTGTATGACAATTAATTAGGTTTCTTATTAAAGACATTAGAGGTTTTCAACTGAGAAATTCTAGGTTGGAATTAAAATATACACAATTTTACTAGGTGTGATATTTTACTAGAAGATGTGTGAAACAGAAAACCGTCAAGAAACTCAACAATTTATCAGTTTAATATGTAGATTTCTTCACGGTATGCAAACGATGAAGATCTTCCCTTATTTATAAAACTAAAAACCAGTTTAATGTCCCATAATTATACATCGAAGGCGAAGCGTGACAAAGAATCAATATTAAACAAATTGTTTGTATCGATAGTAATGAACAAACATTTTTAACAAGGTTTGATGACATACCATGTATCCCTAAAGTCCCCCCCTATTATTTTTTTAACGACTGCATAATATAATGAGATTATCTTCCGGGGAAGTCTTAGTGACCCAAAAAAGGAACTTTTGATGAGCCAAAATTTTCAACCCCCTCCCCCAAAATAGGGGTTTTGGGGGGTAAGTCAAAAAACTTAAATGATACATAAAAAAATAAGAAGAATGGTGCAAGTTAGGGTTTCTAGCTCTGTTCTATCAAACACAGCGTTAAATTTAAGTTTTTAACTTTAAAACGTAATTTTGTATTATTTTTGCGTAGCAGTCATTTAAATTCACCAAAAAAGTTTTGAAATAATAAGATTTTTCCATGGGAAAGTTTAAGTAACCAAGCCATTTATTTATCTTTTAGTGAGTGAACAGGTTTGGCCCCATCCCTCAAAATAGGGGGGATAAGTGAAAAATGTTAAATAGCAACCCTAACTAAGTGATACCTCTTTTTAAAGGTCTTAATTAAAGAAGATGAATGGTGCAAATTAGAGGTCTCTACGATGATCCTCTAAATCATAGCAGCTTATTAATATCATTGTGAAATTTTATATTTAATAAGCTGCCATGTTTTAGGGGAGGATCATCGTTGAACCTCTATCAACGATGATCCTCCCCTAAAACATGGCAGCTTATTAAATATAAAATTTCACAATGATATTAATAAGCTGCTATGATTTAGAGGATCATCGTAGAGACCTCTAATTTGCACCATTCATCTTCTTTAATTAAAACCTATAAAAAGAGGTATCACTCAGTAAGGGTTATTTATGTTAAAATGCTATTTACCATTTTTGACCTAGCCCCAAAAACTTATTTACTTATTACTTATTACTAAAAACTTATTTTGGGGGATGGGGCCAAACCTGTTCACTCACTAAAAGGTAAATGGCTTGGTTACTTAAACGTTTCCATCGAAAATCTTATTATTTCAAAAGGTTTTTGTGAATTTAAATGACTGCAATGCAAAAATAATGCAAAATGACGTTATAAAATTCAAAAATTCAATTGACCGCTGTGTTTGATAGAACAGAGCTAGAAACTCCTAACTTGCACCATTATTCTTCTTTTTTTATACCCTTTAAAATTATACATCACTCAAGGGGGGTTACTATTTAAGTTTTTTGACTTATCCCCCAAATCCCCAATTTCGGGGGAGGGGGTTGAAAATTTGGACTCATCAACAGTTTCTTTTTTGGGTCACTAAGACTTCCCCGGTAGATAATCTCATTATATTCAGTCGTTAAAAAATAATAGGGGGGAGGGACTTTTGGGACACACGTTATAAGTTGGAAGTAATTTTATAACACTGGATCTCACAAAGATTTTATTTACGGTAGGGTAAATAAAATCTTTGTGAGATCACCGTGCGGTCAAACCGTATCAAAACCAAAACGCGCAAGGTTTAGCGCATTTAGCTTGTGTGGCAATACAGTGTTACTCAATCACTCGATGTGGATGTGTAGTATGTCATCATAATTCATATAGCACATGTCCTAGGCCACTTTAAGAAACAAAGAGAGCTTAGAAACGGATCCACTCACAAGATGGGATAAGCAAAAACAGCAAAGCCCCATACAATTTATGGCCATAAATTATATTTTTGTTTTTAATTACACTTGTTGGAAGGATATGCAGAAGCCCGTTTAGCTTTCGGCTCGTTTCAATGTATAAAGTAGGCACTTCCAAAGCGTTACTGATCAAACAATAATTGTCTGCGAAGGATGCAAGGAGATGAGCACGTGCTCAAAGGCTTAGACTTTCATCACCACCCGGAACTTCACACCAATTCAATGTCCTTCCGTTAACAAATACAAGGCAGCCCTTCTAGCCCTATTTCAGAAATATCCAAAACCAAAGGATCATTGTGCTACTTAAGACAAATCGGATAACTGAAAAGTTTGTATAGTGACATATAGAGAAATCATGTCGTGAAAATATTTTACTAATTTAACAAATTTAGGTGATCTTTAATTTTCTTTGGTAAGACACTTCAAAAGACCAAGAACACACAAAAAAAAATACTTTTGATAATTCAATATTTTTTGGGAACCTTATTTCTTCCTTAACACCAGTGTGTTATGTTTAAATCACCCATGTGCAATATTTTAGAAATACAAAAACCATTATAATCACTTTTATTGTTTGTACAAGCCGTTCACTACTACATTCAACATCGTGCAGAACTTGGCTAGGTTTACTGGCACAGTGAATAAAAGATCTTTATAATTTTATACTTACAGGACGTAAGTGTTATTATTATTATCTATAGCTGACGATAGCCGAAAATGTATAATTTATAATTAAAGTTAACTTAATTAATTTGTTTTTATATGGTGTTTCTAATCCTTAAAAATAAATCATTTCTTAAGTAGCATGGTACGTGTTGTTACAATTAAACAGGATAAAATAAACTACGTCACACAACACTGCAAAGTATATCTCCACCTTACACAGACGGTAAATATACATAAATTATGGTTCAAGGTGATATATTTCAACCAATTACATCGGCCATCATCTGGCCCAATCAGGAATGACAAACCTTGTACCATCCTTTATGTATATTTACAATCTTATATGAAAGTACAGCATACGTATGAATACATTTTGTAGTGTTGGAAGATGTACTTAATTTCATACTGTTCCTTAAAAATATGGTTACTTTGTTTTCTACACAAACGTAGGTTTGCGTTAATTGTTTAAGAAAAATGATTAAAAAGTGTTCGTGTAAGTTGTACAAAATTAGCACAGTACGCGGGAGTTTTCATGTTTCAGGATTATTTACCGTTTATTCTTTATAAAGATCAATTTATTCAACTCGAATACGTCAAGACTACACGGCATACATACGCAAGCATCTCAAATTTCATCAGACATTTCCGGGGACCGGCCCTGAGAGGAATGAGCTTCATGTATGTAATCTGTTTACGTTTGCGTGGCTAAATTACATTACAACAACTCCATGTCGGGCTAGTAAAGCTTTGCTGAAGACGCATTCTTAATAATAAATATATATAAATAAAAATTACCCATGTTGTCGTCCATATTTGTAGTACTAGTTTCATATAAAATGCAACAACAATAAATTAAAGCAACAAAGAAATTATCAAAGCGGCTTACACACCAACAAGCGCTGCCTTCGATCTAGAGACAATGGGACTAGTTGGTCCATTAGATAAATGACGTGAATAACAATTTAACAGTGGATCATCAGTCGAGGGTTTGTTAGCGTGTTCGACTCAAGCACTAACTGTTAACTTCATGTCCAATTATCCCACTGCGCACTCGGCTTCTCCTAATTTTCAGTCCATGAAACTCAACCATTAGTAATTGCCTCAACCGCTGGCAATTTATCAGATAAATAGTTTTCTATGTTGTAAGTCGACAGTTAGCGACTGTAGGATGAATTACACTAACGTCATTAACAGTAAAATTGTATTTAATAACCGTGATGGACTGTTTGGAACTATTTCTTGATAACAAATAGGGGTTATCAACCCATAGAGAATATTTAAACTAACTTGTTTTACATAAATTCAATACATTTAAACACCTAAACTAAATCTTGTAATTTTGTAATATTTTTTGTTAAAAAAATGTAACTACAAGGCCCATAGGAAGCTTGAACAATGTACTTGTAAAAATAAAATCAAAACACAAATAGTCATCCTACGTGTTGTGTTCGAGCTCAAAGTGTCTCTCTCAAATGACTCTGGTCCCATTTCAGGTAACAAGTTATTGATGTAAAGGGTTATGTTCAGTAGCGAAGGAATATTTCGTTTTGAAATAGCAGAGCAAATTCAAAGAGTTTTGTACTAAAATAGATCAACTAGATCTATAAATTAAGGATATATTTAATGGATTATTTTCAAATGGAGCAACTTCACATAATGAACAGTGTTTTTTATTTTTGTTCTTATGAGATTGAGCCCTCCCCCAGTTGGGATTGCCTATGTAAAGTGTTCGGATTTTCATTTGTAACTGATGGTCACTAGCTGAAATAGTTGTTCTTCGTTCCATTGAGAATTTTTGAACCAGTTTAGAAAAATATCTCTTCATTCCTATTTTTCTTATGACCCAAATTCAGAATAAGCACAGGTTTTTTTCTCAGGTTATCATAAAAGGTAACTAGCTCATTTTTTTGAATCGGGTTAATTTTCATTTGTAGTAATTCTCATAAATTAAGAGTAAATTTTTGTATAAAAACGTATATATACCTATATTATAGGCTAACCATCATGTGGCAAGGTTGTTTTAGTGTTACTGGATTACTATAAAACAAAATCGTTAAAATTAATGGCATAACATTTAAATAGTTAACAAAAAACGGAAAACACTGTTCTATAAACATTTCATAACATCATGCTTTTAGGATTTTGAAAAAGTAATTAGTCTTTAGATTTGCCAAAATTTTAGAGGCTGCATATTGAAGTGAGATGGGTAGATAAAGCCGATCATCTGACTGATTAGATTTGTTTAAGGGCATAACTTTGGAAAGGAGTCGAGATATTTGAAAATTGATATTAACTAAACGGTCATCTATATCGTATCAATGTTTTGCATGTATTTGATACACTAGTACTTTGGCTTCGTTTATTCTCCTCTAATTTGTTAATACTGGCTAGTAGTATGGTTAAGGCGTAGTAATAAGGAAAGTTAATTATTGATTAAGGTAAGCCCCTCATTTTTAAGTAAGGGGAGTGGGTTGGCACCCAACACACCAATCGATAAAAAATCTTTCCACGCCTATAATCCTTATTTAGGATCTAAAAACACATAATAAAACAGATGTTTTCTGTTTAGTGAGCAAAAATTGTCTTTTTCGCTCACTGGGACTTACTTTTCCGCTCACTGACGGTAATAAACAACTGCCCAGATAGCAAGAAAGTGTGTTACAAATATGAGTTTGGTCATTTTTCGTTCGCTCTTGAATACTTCCAGTATTATTTGCAACAAGTTTGCCACACATTTGCTGCCGCGGAACTTCGTCGTAGTTACTAAAGGTGCCGCGTTGTTGCCCGAGCGCGCTCCGAAGTTACTAAATCCGCCACTTAGCTAGCGCTAACTGACGCCCGTCGCCATCTTATTTTTCCTGGCTATTCTACGACCAAAAAAACACTGTTTCAACGGGTGAAGTTTTGAAATTAAAGTTTAGTTGAGTATTGTTGTTGTATTTTTTGTATAGTGGTTTCTTTAGTAACTTTCATCTTGTTTCAAGGTAAGTGTAATTCCCAGCTATGTTATTTTACTAACGCTTTTTGGTGTACTAAAAATTTGGTTTTCAACTTACTGCTGGGAAACTAGCCGGTCCAAATTCTAACGGACTGTAATGTCAAAACATCGTTTTGTGTTCACCGTGTGTGTTTGCAAATGAAATATTTATATTTAAAAAATGTTTAGTACCTATACTGTATTACTAAGTAATGAATGAATTGGAGGTTATGTTATGGCCATAGTAGTTAATTAACAAAGGATGATTTTAAGAACTAAACATTTATTTACTGAATAACTGAATATATTTTATAGGTTATTTAGAGTAAATCAGGACACGGGATTGCCGAAAATAAGTCACATATTTGCAAACTTTGTCAGGCTTGATTTGTTTTTAAACTATTTGAACACCCATATTTAATGAATAAATACCTAATGATTTTGATCATTAGTTAGAGTGTAGATTAACTTATAGCCTCATAAGTTAGGCCTATGGGCCTAATTTAGTTTTCTTAAAGCGAGGAATTATAATTTGTTTTTAGTACCTCAAGGCTAGAAAAATATTGCCCAAAATTCTGAAGTGTGTCTTGATTGGTAAGTTTTTTATCATTTATGTTTGCAGACATCTCAGAGATCGTACGAATATTGCTTCACTAGAATGATGTAACAATCACTTTTCAAAGACGAAAAGATTGCTTCACTATTGTTTAAAGACGAACGATTAGGTAGCCTATATAAAGGTAGGCCAGCAACGTGTATTAAAGTGTGAAAGTTAAAACTACCTAAGTTATTTTTTAAACTTATAATAGCGATGGATTTTAGTTTATTTTTTGATGTATTTGGACTTTACCTATCGCTTCTAGTGTTTAAAACTACACTACATTTCGGGAGGTAAGGAAACAAAACGGGAGGAGTTTCCTTACCTCCCGAAACGTAGGGAGCATTCCGAACCATGACAAAAACAGTGCTCTGTGGAGTTAGGTTAGTTTAGGTTATGTTAATTTAAGCTAACCTAACTCATCACTATTGGACTAGATTAAGTTAACACACTAAATAAAGTAAAATTAGTGTAAATTAAAACTAAATTAAGTGTAAAGTAAAACACTTCGTTATGGAGTATTAAAAATTATAGTAAAAATCGAATGGGAATATAGTTATTGGTGTATCAATCATATATGGTATAGTATATGTAATCATATATGGTAAGCGAATATTTTATATTCGATTGTTTTGGACGCTTATCGTACTGTAACTACGAGCTGCTCCCCCACAACATTTTCTTGATATAATCCTTGTAACAGCTGTTTATTGAATCAAGAAAAACACATGTGACATAAACCAAATAAAACTCTCCTCCATATGATTAACATGGGAATTTGGAAGTCCCGTGGGACAGAGCCCTGGGGCCTAAATCGAGATTCTGACTCGACAATAACTTAAAACTTGAAATTATCTTTTAAATCAAAAATAATCATCAAAATCGCTTAAGTATTAACTTTAGGAAGTGGGTGAACAAAAAGAAAGAATTTTTTAAAATACCTTTGTAGATAATAGTCATCAAAATGGTTCATAGCACCAGTTCTTTGTAATACACAGTTTGTATAGCTTGCCTTTGTTCATAGTGTATTATCTCACAATACAATAAATGTTAAAATCTTGAAATAGTTAAATTTGTACTAACAAATTATAACAAAATCACTAGCAATAAATTAAATGCAATTAATTCACTGGTAATATGAAGTTCGGAATTTGATTTTTTTTAAGTCTGTAAAATAAATTACCAATGGTGTACTATCAGAAAAAAAGTTGGAATGAAAATTTGTAAAAAAAAACATCTTTTTAACTTAGCCTATATTGTTTTCAAAATAGTCACTTTCCAGACATTTAAAACAGGCTTTTGCATTTGTATTTCTAGAACCAGTGATGAGGGTACCCAAGGACAACTGAGGAGGCTACCAAAAAACACGTGATGGGATTCCTTAATCAGGCCAAAACGAGAATTGTACAAAAGTAAGTTTATATAAATGTTTGTACTTAAATTCAATGTTCATAATTTGGGGCTGGTTTTTGTTGTGTTAGTATTATTCTGCCTCTTTTACACTGATAATTTTCCTACGAGGATTGAGGTAGGAAAGTATGATAGTGAACACCGATTTTGGGATTTTTTGGGGATTTCCTGCTACTGAGCAGGCAACAGTTCACTGGCCTAACCACCCTTTCCAAAAACTTGAAACGCTGGAGATAATTTGTATGGCACCCGCACCCTCCCACTGTTCTATGATTACGATGGAAAACAGATAACCTTTGTCTCTATTTAGCGGTCTATGCAAATGATTTAATGTCTTCCTTCTGTTTAAGCGCTAGAATAGCATAAAATCTGTTTTCCAGTAGTATAATTATTTATGGAGGTATTCCCCTCCCCCCCCTTTACTGGGGTATATTTCATGTACCCCAGACCTTCCTCGAGGGCTAGACCCCACCTGCCATCAGTAAAAAAATCCTGGCTTCGTCACTGTTCAGGACATTGTTAGCTGACTTACTTTTAATGTTTAAGCTCCAGTCACAAAACCTTTCATGTTTCTACCTGCTTCCCCCATAAGGCAAATATTACTAACTTTAAAAGCCCGTCCTTCCAAAATGGATAGTCCGATATCGTTGATTTAAAGCTCATTTTGAAGAACGAAAAATACCTAATAATTTCAGTGAGTAAAATTTCCATATCACAATCATTCAACAAAATTCTAAAATGTTAAATATTTACAATTTTGTATGAATGAACTAGGCCTATATGCAATTTTGTTGCTCTTTAAAATGAGCAATATACCATTGATTTAGGATAATCGGATGATGAGGGATGGGCTTTGAAAGTTAACATCGGTCTAATGGGAGAATAAGCAGGTAGAAGCAGAGGACTGGAGCCCCCTCTCAAGATTTTTTTTAACAGAATGTAAATTTGTTTGAACAAGTTTTTTTTATTTGTTTCAGTGAACAAGGTGTAATAAAACAGCAGTCACATGGTGCGGACTTCAGTAGGAAATAAAATGTTGTATAGCTTTCCTTTAGTTACCTATATTTTAAATAAACAATAATTTTCAAAATATTTATGTTTATTTTATTATTTCCTTTTTTTTTGATAAAGTTCCCTTACTTTGAATTATTGGATTTTTAATTTGCCGGAAAAGGCAATTTAATTATTAAGATTAAATCATGTAAAGTTAAGTAGGTGTGCGAACGCTTTAAAATGTATTTTTTTTACTTATTCTAGTTATAGAAAACACCACATCAATATTTTCAAATATTTTTGTAAATATAACAATCATATATGCTTACAAACAAATTGTGGAGTGTTTAAAAATGAATAGGAGGCAAAACTTCAGGGTTTTGGGTCACAGATAACTTTTGTCCTAAATCTATGATTCACAATAAATTTGTTTAATATGATAGTATGATAAACTATACCAACTGAATCTCAAATATATAATTTTGTTTGTGTTGAATAACCATCAAAATTGAAACAGTCAGTTCCAAAGAGGCTAGGACAATTGTATGAGGCTGTTGCTATAATTATTTATCATACAAAAATCAGTGTAAATGAATTTTAACTCAATCTTGCAGCATTATTGTTGGTTGGCAGCATCATTAATAATTTTGTAGTTACAAAGGAAACTTGCAAACCATCATATAAACATGTAAGTTCAATGAAAACATCCACTGAAAAATTGCTAGAGGTGTGAACAGTGTAGACTTGCATATTTGTAGAAAAGATTTTCCAAACAAACATTTTAGGAATGAATAGTAGCTGCACATATTGCACATATTTCCACTGCAAATGTGCCACAAACCTATTTTGCAAATCTGCAACAAACTATCATGAACACATTCTGCAAACTGTTTTTGCATAGTTGCTGCAAATATTCAGTGAAACTTTTCTGCAAACATTCAGTGAAAATGTTTCACAAACATTCTTGCATATTTGCTACAAATATTCAATGCAAATTTTCCGCAAACATTCAGTGAAAACTTTCTGCAAATATGACAAGTGTAGACTTCCATACTTGCGGAAAGTTTTCTTTGCAAACTAACATGTTTGCAATGCATATTTTCTGCAAACATTTTGGTTTGCGGTTGAAAATGTTTTGCAAATGTTCTGCAAAGTTTTCTTGCTATCTGGGTGAGTGATTGCGGTATGTACCAAGCTAACTGACTCTGTGTTTATTACCTCAATCTTGTGTATTCAATAACAATATGTATGGAAGTGAATTGTTTGTAATGTATGGTATCAACATTTCAGTTATAGGAAAGGCTGTGTATGTATTTATATATGTAAATTTATATAATTACGGAGAAATACCTACTTTACGCTTTAAATACATGAATACCAATTGCACTTTTCATATCGATATTATGATCTGTACCTATATTAATTTAATACTAGATTTAGAGGGAAAGTAGTATTAGGACTCTAGCCCCTTCAGTAAATAATAGTACAATAATTAATAGAGATTACCAAAGGAAAATAAGTATTTAAACGTATTGCTGTTCTGTAAATTTGTTCCGCAATCCGGAGACTAACTAATAAATTAAAGCACAAACCAACGAGTGGCGTTGATTTTTAAAATTCCTTATTTTAAATTATAAAGATTGGAATTTTCCCAAAAGGTGACAAATGACAAACATAAAGAAATACAGTAGCGTTTAAAGTTTATTTCATGGTTAGCTCTCCCTTTCATTCAACATTGTCGTGCCCATCTAATAATATTTATTTAGCAGGCAGCTGTCTGAATTATTTTATGAATGACATCCATAGGTAATTCATTTCCTATATATATTGTATTTCCCTGGATCATGATTTGGTGTAATAGCCACTTACTTTTTATTTTTATGTATAACGCTATTCATATGCTGGAAGTTAGTTAGCTTCTCAGAAGCTTATTTTCAGTTATAAGTTGAACTAATACATCACTATAATATCTAGTCTACATTTACGACAGATTCCAGAAAGATATGGTGTTTTATTGGTTTGTGCAGGGTCGGGGGGGGGGGTAGTGTAAAATGTGATTTTGCGACAAAACATTATGTATTTTAGTGAATCCGACTGCAGAGTTCAATTTCTCATTTACCACTGAAACACAACCACCATCTGTCAGGTGTTGCCTTACAAGAAACATATTAACACGGAACTCCATTGTGTGTGTGATGGGTACATGTATAATACTATCACCCTATACTAAAAGTAGCTATTTTGGTATCAGCTGTGAATACCGGAAGTGATACTTTCCCACTCTAGATCCGCAAAACACAGCTGGGGATTTTTTGCACTGAAATCAGCTGTTTTATTAATTTAATTTACAATTCAAGCGGATATCTAGAGGTTTCGTCTGGGGTAAAAAAGTGTAGCCTACATGGTTGACCCCAATTTTGCCCCTCTGCCAACTCTGCTTCCATGGTCTTACGTGTCATGAAGTTCCCCCATAGACCCCTCACTGGGCATGCTGGGTTCATCAGCCTCAAGCTGCCGAGGATAGGTATAGGGTTACGGGGTTAGGTTATGAGAGAAATTCCTCTTGCTGAACACAGAAAGTTTGATTTAGCTTAATAATCATTCCTTTAATTTTTGTTCAATTGGGTGAGAAATTCATCAAGTGAACCAATGAAACCAATGGTAACCAATGAAATCCTCTCTTCAAAAGTTATATGGCAGTCAGCTGACGAACATACTTGTGAACAGAGGATTTGATTGGTTACCTGAGGAAAATGGCAGTCAGCACGTAGGCTTAACATTTTTTACCCCAGACGAGACCTCTATATTTATTAACGTCGATGGTATGAACGGAATGCGTGCATTCGAAATCAGATGTTCTTATTAACCTAGTTAGCAGATGAATGTAAAAACAATGTAAACACCATTATGATGTGAAAAATATTACTCAGCAAACCTGAAAAGATGTTTCATTAGTTGTTATTTACAGGATGATGAAAGCTATCGTTCATAACACGTACCTAAAGTGTTATTCTGGTACTTGATAGAATTTCCGCGCAAGGCGATAGTCAATAAAAACGTGATCACGTACCGGAAAATACTACTTTTGGTACAGGGAATAAATTGTATGCAATTTCCAGTGTGTACATTCCATCCAGTGTGTGCATTTTGTGTGTGTGTTCCATTGCCGTACATAAAAAATTGTAATGCAACAGTTGCAAATCTTAAGCGTAACTCCAAATTACCTGCTTTGACTCGGATGTCCCTGCTGAGTATGCGGCCCACGGGGTTGGTGGCGGAGCAGCGGTAGGTGGCTGCGTGCACGTCATGGCGGTAGTTGCTGGGGTGGAACGGGTAGAACAGGAGAGACCCATTGTTGAGCAACTCGACCAGCTGGGGGATGCCCATGACGGGCTTGCCGTCGCCCGAGACCCAGGAGACGGAGGGGGGCGGAGTCCCGGATGCCAAGCAGTCAATTGTCATGCCCGTCTCGTTGGCGAAGTCCACCCGTGACGGTGGCTCCTTGACGAAGAAAGGGCCGGTGTAGGAAGCCTCCGTGCCTGTGGACATGTAGAATCAGTGTAATAGCAGCTGTGTAATAGTAGCATTGAAATAGTAGCAATGTAATGCGATGTAATAGTGTACATCAGGAAAATCGCTTGATGGCTGACCCCTAACTATCTTCGAGACCTTTGTATACAGGGTTATACTACAATGTGCAGTATTAAAGTATTATTTGATTAGATGAGAGAAGGGTGTTTTGTCCAACCTGGTATGTTTTAGATGTAGAAGCCTATTATGAAATCTTCTGTACTCCTTGTGAAGTACAGTACTACAGTACAGTACTCGTGAATGGCCAGGCATTCCTACTATGAGTTTTTTGGTTTATTTAAAATGTTGGATTCCTACACAGGTTTCATAATATCAGGGCTTTATTGCTCTAATGCTAACATGGTGTAGTTAAATTCATAGTAGAGTATCACTATTATTATCCTCATACAAAATTATAAATATACCCTATAGATTTAGATACGTATACTTTAATTTGCTCTATACTAACATACTCTTTTCACTTTGAAAATTTTATACTGTATTGTTAGTGAGTTGTAAAATGAGTCATAAAGAATTTCCGATTTAAATTTTACTGTTCAACTTAAAACCTACATTCATAGTATCGTAGAATATTGTTCACAGAAGCTTATATAAATTTGGTTCTATAATTACTGTTTAAGTGGGTTTTCATAATCCTTCAGCGTCTAGTCCCTCGTGAATTTTACCTTTAAGAGTTTCATAATATTTCTAATTACGAAACAAAAACAAATTATATAGTTGTGCTAAAGCAATAACCAATAATGCAGTGTAACAGATGACGCATAAATGCTGTATCAGTACCAAGTATGGTCAATGATGGACATTCGTTTAAGTTCTTTACTCCACAATTTGGCAGAATGCAGCTTTAAATTACCAAATATAATTCAACTATTTCTTTGACATCTGTATGCACAGGCTTTTAATGATACCTTTGTATCAATGATATTCCATTTTTTTTAAAAAACCCTTAACAAAGCTTATCTTAATCTTTATGGGAATCTTAAGATTGAGAATGGGCACTAAAATCTATAAGAAACATCCACATTTCACTTATTTTCCTTTTTTGGTCAGCTGATTTTAGTTAAGGAGCAACTATTCAATAAAAACCAACTTCTGATTATTACCGAATAGATTATCTAGAGCGTGATATTATATATTTTCCGTAAAATAGGAAATCATATTTTTGCATTACTAAAACTTAAGTAAAAGTAGTTAAAACGTTGAAAAAGATAGGTTGTATGCTAGATAACAGAATAACGATGGTAATGCTGATCTAGAGACACCTTGTGCCTACTTTATCTCCAGGAGCATCTGGTTTAATATGATTTTATCTGGATATTTTACAAACAACTATTTTAGGAATGGTTAAAATAAATGACATTGGGCAACTTATATATATATTATAGGGTGAACCTGAACCTTCTACTAAATCTTATGGAACTTGTTTCTGGGGTAAAAAAAGTTTATAAACATAGGGCCTATCTCACTCCGTTAGCCATTTGTGTGTATATATATATATATATATATATATATATATATATATATGTGCTTTTTAATCAATACATAGGCCTTTACATACATGCATACATACATACATACATACATACCTTAGGAACCGAAGATCAAAGATCTCTCAACCCACAGCAGGGCAATTGCAATTTTTATAAGTAAAACTGTGGTAATTTCTGGTCATTTATACAGAATTTACACGATTTTACTTATAAAAATTGCAATTGCTCTGCTATAGGTTGAGTGGTCTTTAAAGTCTTTATACCATTGTTTTTGGCCTGAAATTATAATTTTTAAATTATGTATATTAATTACTCCAACATTTCCGTTTTCAATAAATTAAGCTTTACAAACTTGAAATGGCTGTCATTTTGAAACGGTTTAAACTGTAAACGTAACAGTCAATACCAAATATTCCTAATGCATGTGTCGAGTTTCAAGTTAGTACTGTAGGCGGTACGCCTTTATTGATTAAAAAACACAAACAGACACACACTAATGGGTAACGGAGTGAGATAGTTCCTGTGTTTATATGACATGTTTTTATGTGTCGACCAAAGGAACAAGTTCAATAAGTTTTCGTAGAGAGTTTGGGGACACTCTGTATAACAATAGTATAGACTATATTATAAGACTGTAGTACCATTAGTGGATACATCTTTGTAAGAGGCTAGTCTACTATTGTCTAGTGGATTTGTATGGCGACTGTTTCTCCTTAAATAGCATTGATCAGATATACAGACAAGAACTGTAACATTTACATAAACCAGTACTAAGTTCCAAACGTGTAGTATACACATGAAAGTTCTGGATATGGAGATGTAAGGTCAAAGATAATTTCTAGGTAAATATTTCCTAGAAACTCACAAATTTATAGGCATTTTTCTTAAGAAGGGTAGTTTTAAGGGAAATATTTTCAAATTTGAGGACCAATTTTGAAGAGGTATGAGGTATAAGAGAGGTACAAGGGGATTAAATTCCATGAAGTCATGTTACATCGAATTGAAGGAAGAAGCGTGATTTATAAATGGCATAACCCCCGCTATGTCAAATTCCAGGAAGTAAGGCATTTTTTAGTGTGATGTTGAATTCCAGTGAAAATTGACTTATACAATATTCTATGGTATTTTTTACTTGCTCGTGTTTTAAATTTAATATGAATTAAAGTAGATTTAATTGCAACGACTATTACAATAGTTGTATTTTGTTTGCCCCTCAAACTTCCTATAGTCACATGAGAAATTATAATATGCGTCCATCAAGTCTGGCTGAATTTTTGTATGAGGCCAATCGTCAAATCGCATAAATTACATCGTGCGAAAATTTTCCCATCAAATAAGAATAAAGATAACATACATAATAAAAAGAAGGTGTCTAGAAACTTAAATACATCGGTAATGAGTCACAATTTTAGCAAACACTTGAAAATATATAAAGGAAATTATAACAATCCATTGAATGCTTCAACTAATTTATTAAGTTATTAAGTATTTATTAAATATTTTAATTGAAAACTAACAACATTTAGATTTACCCGAACCAAGTACCAGCGGAAGTAATAGATGATTAAAACAAAACTAAAGTAAATGTCAGTTATCCATAGAATATTCCTACTCTTTTTTCATTAAATAATTTAACTAAAAACTAAAAACCTTTAAACTTATCTAAAACCAAGTAAAAGCGTAGTCAACAAATTAAAAATACCCATAGCAGAGATTATTTTTCTCTTGGCAGCTACAACATATTATTCAAAATTAAGGTCCAACAATAGATTCTCCTTCCACCATAGTTTCACAAAAACATTTTATTTTAATTTTTGAATATATTTATTTGTATTTGCAAACCTGTCATTAATTCAAGCTAAAACCAGCTTTAAATATGAAAATTACTTTGTAACTTTCTTTTTTATGATTGTAAGGGTTATTTATCTAAAAAATCAAGTTTTGAAATATAATTTTCCCGATCTGTGTGCCAGGAAAAAAATATGCCCTGAAGTTTCCAACATTTTCAATTTTTGTCTATTTACTTTTTTTTGAAATTTAATTTAATTTAATCAAAGAACACTTTGACTACAAATGATTTGCGAAACATATTTTGCAGACACTAACGATTAAAAAAATTTTGTTAGTTAATATTGCTCTAAATGTTTGAAATGTGTCTTTGAATTTCAATTTTTGTGTAGAGATTTATATATTTTAAAACTGTAGACCTACTCACCGTCAATCACAGCAATCCAGTTCAGATTTATTTATATGTAAGCATTTCACAGCACACAATAGGCTGTATCATTAGCAGAGATGATAATAATTAAGCAATACTATAATAATTAATAACATAATTATAATTAGCAATTCCTGGTATTGGCTTTCATTCAATATTTTAAAACTTTTGCCAATACATTTTTAGGTTTAACATTAATTTTAAATAAAACTGTGATCAGTGAGGTTTTCCGCAAAATATGTGCTAAAAATTTGTGGAATTCTCAATATCCATTGGTTAATTGTGTTTTTTTTTGTAGAAAACATAATTTTAATTATATATTTTTACCTAAAAGTTCTCCGTTTTAAGAAAAACTAAGCAACAACTTTGATCAACAACTTAGACTTACAAATGTGGTAATCTTGCAAGTGATGTTACTATATATGCTGAAGAACTGTAAATGTATTGGTTTTTACCGTTGAAATAAATAAATAAATAAAGGAGGATTTTCCAAATTTTTTAATGTACCAAGTTTTTGATATTCAATTGTTAGTTTTGAATTTGATTGAGGTAAATTCTCAGGTTTAACACATACTAAGCATATTTCATAATTGTCTGCTGATTATAACCTCAAACTTACAAATATTCAATTTATAGAACTTTATACCCACAGATGCACAGATTCAACGTAATTTTCTTTTGTAGAACTTATGATTAAGGGGTTTTCATTAATTATACAAATGTGTGAAATTTTGACATTTGCATGCTGATTACAACTCTTTGTCATGTAAATCCAGCTGTAAGAACGTTTGACCTACAATTGCTCAGTTTTAACAAAGACATTTTGCAGAATTTCTGATCAAGAAGATTTTCCATCATTTATACAAATCCAAGCAATTTTTTAAATTCATTTGTTAGTTTGTACTTTTTTCTTAAAACTTTTTGATTGTAAGGAATTTTACTGAAACACATACTGTTTTAACATAAATTAAGGAAAGTTATAAACTATTATGATAAGCCATGTATTTAGCAAAGGCTATCATAACTGGGAAGGGGAGTTGTTAACAATAGCAGAGGTTTAGATTACGATGCCGGTGACTTACATCTTAAAAGATAAAAATGGCATTATATTCAAAAGAGAATTTTATGAGCAAGAAATATTTATATATTTCAACGGTACAGAGCCATTTATAGTAAATTAAAAACACTATAAACATATTAAATAACAAAATTATAAACAAAGAGATGATCACTTAGTGAACTAAAGTGCAAGCACATAGTAAAATAATGAGGTACGTGTACGCACTAATGAATACCAGAAATAATGATAATAAAATTAAATTATACTTTGTTAAAGACTAAATATAAGGATAAGAAATATGTATTTGATCGAGAAGGTGGAAAGGGGGAAATGTGACTAATTATATGTCAAATTATTTTTAAAGTAGCCAAAACTGCTTGATTTCTGTAAAAAATCAAAATCAAATAAAAAAGTTAGACATAGACCAATAGTAATATCACGAATCCAACCGTATATACACATGTGAATCTGTCCATAATCACCACAGTCATTATTCTGGCCTGGGTTTTTAAATTCTTATTTGATGGTTAGAGTTAGAAAATATATACTTAATATATCAAGTGGAGGGATATTTTCCATCACAACATTTCCCCTGCACATTTACCTTGATTTAGCTGTTTGTTATGTTTTTTTTATATTTTAAACTAAACTATTTTTAATCTAAATAAGTGATTGTTATAGGCTTAATTCGGGGTTGGTGCACAAACTGATCCTTCATTAGAGATTATTGGTTCATATGCATACCAACCAATGAATGTATCGTATTCAAATCGAGAAGAGTTTCAGAGTTTAGAATAACTTTTAGCGAATTTTCCCTATAGGGAAGAAGCTATTACCGTAGTAGGCATGGTAAGACCTAGGCCCGGGACCATGATAACTTTTTGTTTTGAGGTCCGCAGATGCCACAAATACCATTCGTTCAAAACTGTATATATATATATATATATATATATATATATATATATATATATATATATATGTATATATATATATAGAGAGAGAGAGAGGGAGAGAGTTTAGAATTACTTTTAGCGAATTTTCCCTATAGAGAAGAAGCTATTACCGTAGTAGGCATGGTAAGACCTAGGCCCAGGACCATGATAACTTTTTGTTTTGAGGTCCCCAGATGCCACAAACACCATTCGTTCATAACTGTATATATATATATATATATATATATGTGTGTGTGTGTGTGTGTCCAGTGGTGCGATAACTCTCGTAAAAATTATCCGATTTTGATGAAATTTGGTGAAAACATGTAAAGCAACATTTATGACTGTAAGCTCGAATACCAGCCAGATCATGTGAATCTGTCCATAATCACCACAGTCATTATTCTGGCCTGGGTTTTTAAATTCTTATTTGATGGTTAGAGTTAGAAAATATATACTTAATATATCAAGTGGAGGGATATTTTCCATCACAACATTTCCCCTGCACATTTACCTTGATTTAGCTGTTTGTTATGTTTTTTTTATATTTTAAACTAAACTATTTTTAATCTAAATAAGTGATTGTTATAGGCTTAATTCGGGGTTGGTGCAAAAACTGATCCTTCGGACTTATTTTCAGTTGGCACGAAATCAAAGGTTTTTCTCCATTATTGGTTTTTTTAAAGTGGGTTTTATAAGCACCTTTCTTCATTCTTTACTACAAACGTCAACTACAGGGATCGAGACGCACCTTTTCAGTAATTTCATGATCGTCATCTCTACGTGCCCAATGACGGAAACCCATGGCCATGTATATTCGCACAAGATGAGTCAAAATAAAAATAAATATGGACCTATATCACAATAAAAGTATAACAGTGTAAACAAATTATATAAAAAAACTAATTTACTTTTTAGTTTGGGATTCATATAACATTCAATGATAAAAGGAAAAATATTTTAGGTACAAGTTAATAGTTATAGTATTATATATGGGACAGTCTAGACAAATCAGCAAACCAAAACTGATCGAACATTAACATGATTTATATTATGTGTTAGATAATTTGCGTAATTACAATTGCAACTGCATATATACATCTAGTAAACATAAGCTCAATCACAAGTTCTACCTGGAGTATCCCACAATATGATTAACCAGCCAATGCCATGACTAGACATAGGTGTGTTCCTGACTATTCCAAATGTGGTACGCTCTGTGCATCCCTCGATGATTACATAATTTGTTTTGGTTGTACGTGTTTTTTGTTTTTAATGGGCTCTTAAGGCCATAACAAATCTTACCTCAAAGTACTGTAAGTAGTAGTGTGGTTGTTTCCGGGGTTCACAAATACGACACCAACCCTTGAATTTTATAAAAAAAAACACATTAATACGGCACCGAACCATTCACCGACCGCCATGCCACACACTTACCTGGCACCAACCACCCCTCTTACCCATTCCACTTACACCCCTCCTCCTTCACCCCCTCCCTCTCACTAACTACTCTCTCGACCACCTCGCTGGATTTGTAATAGACTAGGAGCGATGAGGGTGTTTTTTTATTCACGATAAATAATTTTTTATGGAAGGCAAAAATTTATTTCTCATCTAGACAAGATTGGAGGAAAAACTTGTTCCACAATTAATAGTGTGATATGCCCACTTTAAGAAACATCAAAAACATCATGTACTGTTAATTTGACAGATAATGTATTTCTCGAATTCATTATAACAATTATTATTTAAAACTCTAAAAGTCATGTAATCTTGCACATTTTTTAAGTTAAAAATTTTGTACTGGCAAGTTGATTTTATTTGGTGGTGGAACCCTTCATTGTAAATGTCCTCCTCGTAAGTCTGAATCTATAACTAACTCCCTTCATAAACTACTATACATTGCCATTCCAGAAGTAATTTATGTTATTTGTAATTGTAATAACTGGTCTTGCTAGAGTACTGTGCTTCGTTAGTAAATCAATAGCTGTTAAAATTCAGTTGATACTATTCTTCTATAAGTTTTACAACAAAGCATTGGCGACCTGAAGGACGGTGCCTTAGACGAATATAAGTTAAAGGAGATTTTGTCGCATTGTAGTGCCTACTATTAAAACCATACTTATATTACTACTTATATACCGGTATAGTCTCTATTCCAATTTTTAATATGTTACCTTGATCCTATAAGGTTGACATTCAATGTATTTTATGCGGAATTTTACGTTTTTCTTTTAAATTGAAACTATGGACTATGGATAAGTAAGCTTGTGGACCTATCGAAGTTGGAGTATGCAGGGATATTTTCGGTTTTGCTTTTTAAAAGGCGTGTTCGATTTATTATTATTCTGTGTTCGCAGGTTAAACAAGAGCTTTAATACACCGAGAGAGTTAGAGGCAGATGGGACTGAAATAGTTGGGGGGAGCAGAGAATGAGGGGAGTATATATGAGGTTGTGGAGGGGGAACCTCTCTACCCTACCTGCAAATTGCCTTGGTGCCATATTAAAGCGTGGAATTAATAACGCCTGGCTAAACTCTTAATGAGGGTCAGATTTGGTGCCGTATTTGAGTGCCGCCGTAGTTTCTGTACTAGTGGGATAATTTTTAATTAATCACAACCTTTAAAATAAGTGCCATTTGATTTACCCTCAAACATTATGTCACTAAAGATGCGGAATACCTTACATATGTTTAGTCGTAATAAACCATTCTGTCATGAAAATATTGCCAAACAATTGCAAAGACACCAACGCATTGCGCGTATGAGATTATTGGTTCATATGCATACCAACCAATGAATGTATCGTATTCAAATCGAGAAGAGTTTCAGAGTTTAGAATAACTTTTAGCGAATTTTCCCTATAGGGAAGAAGCTATTACCGTAGTAGGCATGGTAAGACCTAGGCCCGGGACTATGATAACTTTTTGTTTTGAGGTCCGCAGATGCCACAAATACCATTCGTTCAAAACTGTATATATATATATATATATATATATATATATATATATATATATATATATATATATGTATATATATAGAGAGAGAGAGAGAGAGGGAGAGAGTTTAGAATTACTTTTAGCGAATTTTCCCTATAGAGAAGAAGCTATTACCGTAGTAGGCATGGTAAGACCTAGGCCCAGGACCATGATAACTTTTTGTTTTGAGGTCCAGTGGTGCGATAACTCTCGTAAAAATTATCCGATTTTGATGAAATTTGGTGAAAACATGTAAAGCAACATTTATGACTGTAAGCTCGAATACCAGCCAGATCGCTCTATCCCAAGGGGTATTTTGGGTGGATTTTGTACTCCAAAAATGGGGTTTTCGAGTTTTTTATATATAATTTTAGTAAATTTATATATTTTTAATATTTTAGCAATTTATATATTTTATATATTTTTTAGTAAATCCAATTTTAGTTTTTACCATTAAATTTAGCTTAAAAATACAAACAATTTGGTGTTTTGATCATTGCTCTACGTCAATCGGTTAGCGAGATATTGAAAGTGCTAAACGCAGTACGTTGTCCAATGTTATCCTTATGGAGAATAAGAAATATTGTATATCTTGCTTATTTATCAACATATTCTGACAAAACTTGGTTTATTGCTTCATACTGTTGTGGTCTATTGATATTTGCATGAACAATTTTTTTTGCCAATAGTTCCCGTAGCAGTAAACCTGCATACTCAGCCCCCATGTTATGGAGAATAAGTCAAATATTATATACCTTAATTATGAACATAAATTAATAAAATTTGGTATGTGGCTTCACCTAGTTGAGTTATAAAAAGATTTGCATAAAAACCCATTTTGTGTGTACCTTGTTTCAGCAAACCTGCATCCTCAGACGCCATATGTTATTCTTATAGAAAATAATTAAAATGCCATAAATCATTTATTTATCTATGTATATTGTTGAAACTTGGTATTGATGGCTTTAAGTGGCATACATACACACACACACACACACACATATATATATATATATATATATATATATATATATATATATATATATATATATATATATATATATATATATATATATATATATACATACATAGTCATGTTACATCGAATTGAAGGAAGAAGCGTGATTTATAAATGGCATAACCCCCGCTATGTCAAATTCCAGGAAGTAAGGCATTTTTTAGTGTGATGTTGAATTCCAGTGAAAATTGACTTATACAATATTCTATGGTATTTTTTACTTGCTCGTGTTTTAAATTTAATATGAATTAAAGTAGATTTAATTGCAACGACTATTACAATAGTTGTATTTTGTTTGCCCCTCAAACTTCCTATAGTCACATGAGAAATTATAATATGCGTCCATCAAGTCTGGCTGAATTTTTGTATGAGGCCAATCGTCAAATCGCATAAATTACATCGTGCGAAAATTTTCCCATCAAATAAGAATAAAGATAACATACATAATAAAAAGAAGGTGTCTAGAAACTTAAATACATCGGTAATGAGTCACAATTTTAGCAAACACTTGAAAATATATAAAGGAAATTATAAATCCATTGAATGCTTCAACTAATTTATTAAGTTATTAAGTATTTATTAAATATTTTAATTGAAAACTAACAACATTTAGATTTACCCGAACCAAGTACCAGCGGAAGTAATAGATGATTAAAACAAAACTAAAGTAAATGTCAGTTATCCATAGAATATTCCTACTCTTTTTTCATTAAATAATTTAACTAAAAACTAAAAACCTTTAAACTTATCTAAAACCAAGTAAAAGCGTAGTCAACAAATTAAAAATACCCATAGCAGAGATTATTTTTCTCTTGGCAGCTACAACATATTATTCAAAATTAAGGTCCAACAATAGATTCTCCTTCCACCATAGTTTCACAAAAACATTTTATTTTAATTTTTGAATATATTTATTTGTATTTGCAAACCTGTCATTAATTCAAGCTAAAACCAGCTTTAAATATGAAAATTACTTTGTAACTTTCTTTTTTATGATTGTAAGGGTTATTTATCTAAAAAATCAAGTTTTGAAATATAATTTTCCCGATCTGTGTGCCAGGAAAAAATATGCCCTGAAGTTTCCAACATTTTCAATTTTTGTCTATTTACTTTTTTTTGAAATTTAATTTAATTCAATCAAAGAACACTTTGACTACAAATGATTTGCGAAACATATTTTGCAGACATGTTTTGAATATACATTCAAAATTCGCTGAGTACGCAGGTTTGCTGCTACGGGGGTGTTTTGTCTAAATAACGGCTTTGAATGTTGTGCAGTAACACACACATGTTCCGATTCCCCCTTTTAGTACTAGTGTTCCATTGTTTCTGTTAATTTCTGTACAATCTATCAGTGCAGCATTTCAAATCCGAGTAATTAAGAACGAGTTCGCACGCAGCAAGCTGACGTGAGGGAAGTGAATTTCCACATAAAAAATTTTAAAACTCAAAATCTGTGTAAAAACATACATGTATTCCAATTTTTATTTAAATCTGAAAACATTGATTTTTTGGCTGTTCTGATGCTCCTGGTTTCATTTACCTGCAAAGCTGGGAATACAATTTTGCGCATTTTAATGTTAGGAGAAGGTCCAGGCAGTCTTGAAAGTAGGCGTGAGTTGCTGGGGATGATAAAAGTACTCTAGCAAAGGAATAACAGGCTTTTCTAGTGGAAAACCCCCATAAGACAACGTACTGTGTTTAGTCGAAAGACATTTTCTTTAATAACTCGGTAAATAATTATGCTAGAATGACGAGAGAGGGCTTAAAACTTTCGCCTCACTAATTCCCATCTTTTAACATGCATTAATTTTGCATCCGGGGCTTTTCTGACCCTTTTTGGACCCAAAAACCCAAAACTTGAAAGATTAATCCCCAAAAAAGGGGTTTAGAGTTTTCCGATTGTTTTGCCCAATGAACTTGTCCAACTGATTACAGAAAGGAACGTTCCTACCAAATTCGAAGTAAATCGGACAAAAAATGCGACTGCTAGAGTGCAAACACACATATATATATATAAAATTTTGAACGACCCCCCAAAACGTGTTCAGGGGGTCACGTTAGGAACTTCTACGGTGGTCCCGGGCTTAAGTTTCACCGTGTGGGTCATGCTAATAGTTCACTTTCTAAAGGAAATTCGCTAATGAAAGATACAAATCTCATATTGTTCACTAAAATAAACAGAAGTAAAAACGTGCTAACGCGATAAGTGATCGGGTTCATATCGACTGAGACAGTTTCTGCTGACGGATCATTTCATCTTCTCTCTCAGTCTTATCTCATGCTCAAGTTTTTGCCTCGTCAGCAGGTAGACTGTCTGTTGGGGGGGGGAGGGGGTCATCGGGAAGGTAGCTGTATTCAGGTTCGGGCCTAAGAAGCCGGATGCTGATTTGCAGCGTTCCGTTAGCCTCGTCGTTCTGTCTCTAGGCAATTAAGCGCTAATGATGGAGCTTCTGCTTCGAATCAGCTTATTTAGTCAGTGAGTCCCTTGGGGTGGCCAGCCCCCCTCTCACCCTCTCCCAACTCACCTTACCCCCTCACCCGCCTCACCCCCAAACTAAACTCGTTACCGTCTAATTATACCATTTGCCTTCGTTCTATCGTCTCTACTCTTCTTTAAACGAATGATTTTACCCCGTAGGGTTAGAATTCAGTTTAATATTATGTATATAAGGAGGAAACAACCGTCTTGCAGTATAGAAGAGGGGTAGAGGGGTTATCTTGTAATGTAAATTTTACACCAAAATTATTCAAGTTCAAAGAGGAAACAAGAGATTTAGGTAAAAACAACCCAAGAAAACGTATTGATCCCGTGATAATTATTCTGTACCTTTAATACAAAAAGGGAAACATGTCCTAAAATAATTAATCTAGCAAAGTATATTGATTATCATTCATACAAATTATTATAATATCGCTTGATGGTTTCAAGCACTGATTGTGACTTAATAAGTTGAATGAGTAAGCAGGCTAATATTATCGTTCTGCAAATCAATCTAATTACAACCAATTTAGTTATAATTTAATTTATGATTTTGGGAATAAAGAAATATTATAAAGAAAATAAAGAAATAGTATTTTCCTTTTAGTCGAGTGATAGCAAACCAATGTTCCATTTCGATGCTCATCCTCAGAGAAAGTTGCCAATAGAAAGCTATTAAATTGTCCGTTTGCATAACAACTCAGAACCCTTTGTCGATTTTAAATTAAAACGAATTTCCATTAGTTTGTTTTCTCGCCTATAAATGGTTTCTCCGTCAGCTTCTTTTGATGAATTTTGTATAGCTATTCTGACAATTCTTTGCTACGCAATTAGTAAAATGTTACTTGTATTTTACTACAGTATTAGAGATAGTTCCAATCTATATATTTTTACACCGTGCTACAAAAACATTATTAAAAACGTAATTAATTTAAGCTTAGCATTTTAAATTCAAACAGATCTCCCCCGAAACACAAAGGTTGACGTAAAAAGCTTGAACGTCGACTAACATGTCAACATTTAATATAACTTACGTAACAAGTAATTGTATTTATTAAATCCACGTTTTATTTCATCTCACGGATGTATTCGTGTAACTGTAACTATTCGTAAAACATCTTGCTAGCTTAACGGTTATCGTAAATTTTAAGGGTTCGCACCGCTTTCTCTAAAAGCGTTTGTGTGTTCCCTTTCCGAAAATTCCATCATCGATTAAATAAAAAATTAGAAACAAGAAGTTGTAAATTTGTGAAATACGAACGCAAAGCTGAATACACGCGTCTATGCAAACACGCGGCAGCATCGAAGTAGTTGATTGTTTATTCGGAAGTAAGAAGAACTCGGCTGGCATACATAAGGAAAAGATCTACATAATAGATTAGCCAAATGCGGCCGTCGAATGCAGGGCTAGCAACGACGTGTGCGGCGCAAGCGCGCCACAACCACCTTTTTGCTTTATTTTCCTCCTGAGACGCCGGAGGAATGCTAATTGGGCAATTGACATTCTACCGCCTTCCGAAATTTCGGGACGCATTTGAGAAATACTATTTCTTATCTCAATCTCCCTAACCTATTACCAGATTCCTGTTTACATTACGTAGAGCTCTCAAAACGGAATAGCAAAATTTAATGTTTGGAGAAGTTACATCAATTTAAAATCCATGAAATGGATTTTATAATTTTACTAAGACAACAATTTCTTAATGCCGTTTTGATTTTTCGGCCAACACAATCCTTCATCGACAACAAAACTAAGCGATGACACGTGGGTTCACCTGAAGAAGATGTTAGTTGCCGACGTTTCGTAACCGAGATGAAGTGTCGCCTCTTTTCATTTTAAATAAACAAAACTTTTGCCTAAAACACAATATGTTTAACTTAGATACATAGTCAATATTTTATTCTAAAGGGCAATCCGCGGCATTGTGAAACACTGCCTTTATTTTCTGGGTTACGCCAAAATACATGACGAAGGCGAGTTGGGAGGAGTCTGGTGAGTTGGGCTATGCAGTATTGAGCTAATTACATGACTCATCAGATCGAATCATTGATTTTCCCGGTGGTAAAAATTATTGAAGAAACAAGTGACCGAGTGATCATCTAGGCAGGTGACTTTTAATGATGGGTTACAGATCGAAACGTCGCCCGTTGGCCTTTAACATCTTCGGCATGGTGTAATTCCGAAAAGGAAAAAGAAAAGTTAATCATCAAACCAGGAAACTCAGGACTTCGATCGAAGTGTCACAGGTTCAAGTTCTGGAGTGTTCACTAAATCAGGGTTTAAGACAATTTTCTCTAACAACGTTCAACTCATAACAAAAAAGCCAGTAATGTTGATCTACAAAAAAAAGGAGTTTACATTAGGGTTGATTCATAGAAAATGTATCAGAACCAATTTAATAAAGGGGCTGTCATATATTTTGCTGTGAATAATTACTATCACAACAGGCTGGTTGGCTGGTTAGTTGTTTATTTTGATATTTTATAATGGCGATTTCTGTTATCTTTCTCGTTGCATTAAATAATAAAAATATCATGCAGCTGAGTGGACAAGCCAAAGAGTTACCCTCAGGTTTTATTTTATTTTATTTTTTTACATAAGGTAACCACTTTTTGACATTTACATGCATGGATGGTTTTAGTAATTTTATTAAGAGAACTAATAAGAAAGGTTTCTGTAAGTTTGAGAATACTCTTGTACTTAAATAACCACTCATCTGTCTCCACAAAACCCATCTGTATCTGAATGTTAAGTTCTGTTCATACTAATAAGATACTTGTACTGGAAGAAAATTTAGCATTAAGGCACAAGCAATCTGTCTATAAGAATACTTGAACCCAGGTAAGCACTCTCTGTTATCCGAGGCAGAGGTACTTGTACTAAAAAAAACAACATAATGTGCACATTACGATACACCTAATTGTACTGAATTATTGTAATCAAAAATCTACCCTGGCGCTGCCCGGAGACATTACTTGCACTCAGACAAGTACTCTTCTATGCCTAATAAGGGCTTAATTATATTCAGTGGTGCTTCCTTCTGAACCTACTGTTAGGATTATTGCCTTTACATGCTATCGTTGTAAATTTATTTAACATAAAGTAAATTTATCAAATCAACAAAACTACAGTAAAGATACACCGTGGTTGGGCAGGATGGTTTCAGCTTGCAACTGACATCTGACTGCATCTGCATCTGACTGCCCCTTGTAACATAGCAACGACGCCACAACGCTTCTCACAACAAAACAAACAAAAACCCACGCAGACAACAACGACGCGATGTTGTTTTTTTGGCTTCCAGATGCCTGTTGCGTCTGGTTATTCATTTAAGGTATTATATATGTGTTTGATATCTGTTTCTTCGTAAATACTTTGCGCTCACACCATCAGCCCCTCAGCACCAGTAGAGAGACTGTGTGAAACCCACTTCAATTAACTATACTTTTATTTTATAATAACCGTAATATCGACCATAAAGGAGTACGTAAGTTTAATTGTTTGTTAAAACAAATCCCTTCCCCTTAACTTTAAAATGAGTAAAACCCCTTTAACAGTAAAATATGATTGAACAAAATAGCCCTCTAGCATTTCATTGAATGAAGTGCACTTTTTATATTGATACATAATGGGCAGTTAAATCAAATAGTTTTTCAACGTAAAAACAAACAATTAAGTTTAAATTGTTACTCTAATAATCATAAATTCAGCATAGATTAAGATCTGGATTAATCAAACCCTAGTTTAATATCTGTACAATGTTTTTCACATTTTACTTTAGGGCAAGGAACGTATAAATATAACAGACTGATTTTAATTAAACTAAGATAAACAAGAAAACAAAATTAAGGAGAAAGAGAGACTTATATAAAATAACAAGGGATGAGCTAGCAAAGGAGACAAAGATAACTATAGTTTAAGACGCCGTTGCTTTGGATACGTAACAACAGCTTTGGATTTATAAATGTAATTAATGAGCATCTCCTTGAACACAATTATTGTTCCTTTCTTCACAGCAAATTAAATTATAACTGCGCAAATCTAGATCCTGTGTGTCGTTGCAATTCGGAATTGTTTCTTTACTAAGGTTGTATTTATTGTAAGCATACTGTACACAAATGATCAAATGATTGAGATACTGCAATTCAATGTGTACATGGTTCTTATTTGCACTACTTAATTATCTTGTTATTGAACACTCACTAGATCAATTGCATTTTGGCAGGATTGAAAGGAATAATTTATAATTGCATAAAAAGTAATTAAGATTTATTATAGTTTATACAAATTTTGAATTTGCTATCGTTGTAAATTTACTTAACGTAAAGTAAATTTACCAAATCAACAAAACTACAGTAAAGATAGACCGTGGTTGGGCAGGATGGTTTCAGCTTGCACCCTAAACTGCATCTGACTGCCACTTGTAATTGTAATTCATGTAAGGTATTATAGATGTGGTTGATATTTATTATTAATCTATATTCACTGTACGAATAATATATCTCACATAAAAAATAAGAATATACAGGATGTAATAAAAACTTCTTACAAAACTAAAAAATGCATATCAATTTATACTGCACTCATATTTAGAACGACAAATATGAAAGATTGCACTCACGTGGAACACATTAACAACCTTGCATCATCTATTATATGTATACTAGTGGACCTGTAGCTCTAAATCGAGCAAAACAAATTGTTATGGTTTATATCAGTTATCAGCTGTTCTTACTGTTACCTGTATTTTACTGTATCATCGCCTGTTTTAGAATGTAGCTGAATTCAAACTACTCTCCATGTCATATTTATAGGAAAAAATTGGACTATGAGGGTGTCCTGTGCCCTTCAGCAAACAGTTTTGGAAATTAAAAACCACTTTGCACAACTACGAATCTGGACCACTTTTTTGACACCTTAATCATCGAAATTGGTTCAAAAATAACAGAGAAGTTCTGTTCACAAAAATCGGCTTACCGTATTATAGATATAGATAGATTTACCATTTTGTATATGTGTGCGCATAGGTGCAAATATATATTTCCAAGAGTTTGTAAGACGTTTTTATTACATCCCATAGTTACAACAATACTTAACGTGCTAATCAAATAGTTATTAAAACAATTTGAAAAAAGAAAAAAAACTATATTTGACTCTAAAGTTGGTAAAATGTTACCACTTAATATTACAGGAGATAAAGGAGTTCAATTCACTGTACAACTCAAAATTATATATAGTGATGTACTATATATAATTTTAGTACGTTAGTACTATATATATGTGGAGGCGTGAGAATTAAGTCATAACTGTAAAAAGGGGTTTTCAGGCTCAAAAATGTAACGCCCCAATGAAGAAGTATTATTATTTTTGAATTACCAGTGACAAACAGATAAAAAAATGAGCATAGTTTCCCAGTGATAAGTAAAATTCTATATCGCTATTAATTTTGCACACATAACCAATGCTACCAGAGTGCACACGCAGATATGCGCTGTTGGTAGGTGCAACCTCATCGGCTGAGATTTAGGCGGGAAGTGGGAGGGAAACAAGCCAGTTCTTTCTGCTTTCTGCTTCTGTGTTGTTTTGTATTTGTTTGTACTGTTTTAGCGAATTTCCCCTATAGGAAAGAAGCTATTACCGTAGTCGGCATGGTGATACCTAGGCCCGGGACCATGATAACTTTTTGTTTTGAGGTCCCCAGATGCCAAAAGCACCATACATATACATATATATATATATATCATTTTTACGAGAGTTATCGTGCTCACGGATACATATATGTAAATGTATATGTATATATATAGACGAAATTTGGTTTAAACGTGTAAAGCAGCATTTATGACTCTAAGTTCGAAAACCAGGCAGATGGACCTGTCCGAAGGGGTATTATGGAGAGGTTTTCTACCCCAAAAATGGGTTTTTGAGTTTTTTACATATCATTTTTTTAAAGTCAAATTTTAATTTTTTCCATTGGAATTAGCTTAAAAAGACGCACAATTTGGTGTTTTGATCATTGCTCTACATCAAATGGTTACATAGATATTGAAAGTGCTAAACACAGTATGTTGTCCAATGTTATTATTATGGAGAATAAGAAAAATTGTATATCTCGCTTATTTATCAACTTATCCTGATGAAACTTGGTATATTGCTTCATATTGTTGTGGTCTATTGATATTTGCACTAAAAAACATTTTGTGACCGATAGTTCCCATAGCAGTAAACCTGCGTACTCAGCTCCCATGATATTCTTATGGAGAATAAGTAAGTGTTATCTCCCTTAATTATGAACGTAAATTAATAAAATTTGGTATGTGGCTTTACCTACTTGAGTTATATTGATATTTGTATAAAACCCCATTTTTTGTCTTCCTTGCTTCAGCAAACCTGCATACTCAGCCGCCATGTTATTCTTATGGAGAATAATTAAAATGTCATAAATCGTTTATTTATGAATGTATATTGATGAAACTTGGTTTGTGGCTTTATGTGTTATTAAGATACATACATCTGCATTGGAAATTCACTGATTACGCAGGTTTGCTGCTACGGGGGTATTTTGTTAATACTTTCACAACTTTCAGGTTTATATTTGTAATTTCAACTGGTAAAGGCGTATACAATCTATGAAGTTAGGATTAAATTGTACAGATACAAACCTCATTACTTTTCGGTTGAAAATATTTTAGCTTCTCAAGAGGAAATATGACAATTTGCAGCTTCAACTTAGGACTCTGACTACAATATTTGTTTGGCCTTAGGCCTGGTTCTTTGCTCCTAGTAGGCTAACTGAATGACATTTATTAGGTGCTGTAAGCAAATGAATTAATGGTCAGCAAGTAATCAAAGGGTTGCAGGAGAAAGTTACCCACCACAGTTTATAACATTTTTATTGCCTAAGCTAACCAAGAATGCAATGTATATATATCAGACGATTGTCTTTGTTGTCAATAATAGGCTCATTGCAGTTAGGAATGAAGAAGTTCATGATTATTTCACTAGATCTAGGCTAGATGTTCATAAGATTCAAAGAAGAGCCAACATAACCTCAAACAGCCCTTATGTAAGAGGAGTTGTGTTCTACAATAAATTTCCTAATAGAATCAAATGCCCTAATGGAAACACGTGCGAGAAGGAGTTGAAAAACTGGTTGATTTTAAAATGCCCATATGACTTGGACTCTCCTTTTGAAAATTCAAGGTGAAAGTTATTTTACTTCTTCTCTTTTAACTTTTAGGCTAGTTGTAAATCAATCAAGGAAGTTGTACCTTTTGTTAAAATTGTAATTAATGTTTTGTTTGTATTGACCATGTTTATGCATTTGTTATAGATGTTGACAAACAATCAAGAATTTGAAGAAAGTATCAATTGAACTAATCCTTTTTGAAGATCAGCTGTAAAAAAAGTTCAATCAAAAATTAAACTACTTTGTCCAATGCCATAAATATGGAATGGTTGTGGTTGTGGTAGGTTGTGGTACCAAAAACGGCCTGGGAGGCCTTCAATTTGGTAACGTTTCAAACTAGTCCCATTTCATATTGGTAACGAAGACCGCCATCCTACCCCAAACTCACCAGAATTACCGCCCCCTCCTCTCCCTTCTGAGAAATGGGCGTGGCATCCCAGGGATGTACACTATCTGTAGCTACCAGAACAACCGTCTACCACAACCCGCCCCAAAAAATCCTTCGACCGATCCGAAATTACCCGTACGTGTTAAACAACTTCAAAAACGGATAGGACTAAGATTTTTCTCATTTGTTCTGGTTTTATAAAAATCCTGCAGTATATATTAATACGCTAGGGTTTTTTTATCCACAGACATAACACGATAATGGCGTAACGACGGTGTTTAACGTTTGAGGTGTAGAATTAAATGTATTTTTACGTAGATTTGAGAATACGTCTCAGAATTGTAAGAAAGGGCCTCACTTAAATACATTAAAGGGCTGAAATATCGGAACAGTGTCGCTGTCCCACGGCGGAAGTCTAAACCACGTGTTGATTGAAAGTACGTTATCCACACTATCATTGACTATATACATGAGTAGACTGGATATACAAGCATTGTTGTTCTTGAAGACACTACTACTGGCGCGCTCCCTCATAAAGGACACTGAACTAGGCCTCAATGATGTCATAGTCAGATCTGTCTGGTGGCGCGCGGGCGGCTATGATGTGAACTATCAGGCTGTTTCCCCAAGTGCGTCTGCGTCTCTCTCCACACTCCACGTTCACACGTTCACACCCGCACTCGCGCTACTCAAGGCCCGGTGCACGCATCGGTGGCGCTGCCAGCGTGCGGCGCACAGTGGCCACAGAGGTCGAAAAAGGCCTTTTTTGTGCAAAAACCTTCTTTCTTTACAAAGTGTTGTGAACGAACATTAAATCTGGATGCTTATTGAACTAAAGCCGTATCAGAACTCACACGGATGATAAAAGTTAAAAAATACCCCCGTCGCAGCAAACCTGCGTACTCAGCGAATTTCCAATGCATGCATATGTTTCTCAGTATCACATAAGGCCTCTTACCAAGTTTCATAAAAATACAAAAATAAATAAGTGATCTATAGCGTTTTATTTATTCTCCATGAGAATAACATTAGGGCTGAGTATGCAGGTTTTCTGCAAAAAGAAAGAGAAGAAATATTTGTTTGTGCAATTATCAATATAACTCAACCAGGAGAAGCTACATACTAAGGTGCCGTTGCCGCGTCGCCGCCGCAAACCGCTGATATGCACCGGGCCTTAGCAGTATCAACACGCGCGCGCAATCCACACGAGTTTCCATTTGAGAGATGTACTGTAACAAATGTAGTAAGATTGTGGACAGAAAAAATTGTGTTATTTGTCTAATTATAATTTGTACCCATTTTGGTCTCTGAACTATTTTTCATATGAAAATTTGTTTAAATACCTTTTTCGTCTACAGTTCAACGGAACCCTCTTCAGAATGCAGTAATCACCGTTGTCATAAAGTTATAATTTTAACTGGATGACAACGGTGATTACTGCATTCTGAAGCTGGTTCCGATGAACCGAAACATGTAAATAATTTGTTACATGTTCAAATTTTAACTGTAGACGAAAAAGGTATGTAACCAAATTTTCATATGTTTGTCTAATGTTGAATATATCTATTTTGTGTTGCCTCGAAGAGTCTTTCGTCAAGATTATTCTAAGGTAGGCCCTAACAAATGCATAATTTAAGAGCTATATTTAATTGTTACATTTGGTTTCATTCACGTAAATGAGGAGAGTTTTCTTGGGTCACAAATTCGCAGATGGCCAACGTTTGCTAAATTGAGATTTGTTTTATTGGAAAGAATATCGGAGGGTAAATAAACTGTGTAGAAATGTATTTATAAGAAAATTATATTATGGTATCATTTAACAATTTTCTGTTTCTATAAACACTCTCTGTAAAAAAGCATAGTCTGGTGTCCAGTGAACAATATCCTTCCAGTAAATAATAAATTTAAAAACAAATTACATCTAAACAAATTTAGTTTCTTCTGTCACCCAAGTGTTCAGAGCTGACTATTTTTATATTTATCTCTAACCACTATCATAAAAATGAAGTGGTGTCTGAATATCTGTCTGTCTGTCTTTTGTTCCATCCCGCCAAAACCACTTGACCAATTCTGCTGATGTTTGGCACAAACGTAGTCTATATATACCCAGGAGTGTCCATAGTAAAGTCCATAGTTTATAAAATAAGTCCATACAATATAAAATAATGTTACTAGCTGTGACTTCAATATAATTTTGATTACTTGATTCAAGTTAATCTTATAACTTATCTAGATTACTGTTATCATAGTAAAAGATATTATAAACTTACTATTTATTGGTAGAAGTAGCCTATAGGTGTAAAATTTCCCCACAAAATCCCCGTTGGGCTTCAGATACCCGAAAACCGGGTAATTTCTTGGAAGTTGCCAGATTATTACCCGAAAATGAACAACGATTACAGTTTTAGTACCCTCAGCGCTTAGTGTTAACCTAGACATCCATTTTGTAGGAGGGAGGGGGGTTTATAGTGTTCTCTTGGAGGAGCCCCACACACTACCCCTGCGGGAGCGGGTGTCTGCGTAAAGCATTCCCACCCTAAAAAAATCCTTAATTTGGTACACTGGTTACTGCTCAGAGTTTTATTAACTATAATGTCAAACCAAATAAGTCAAGGAGGTTTACTGTATAACTTGAAGCAACACTGCTTCACTATTTTTGTCGAAAAAGCAGGCCGGTGATTTTGTCAGCCGGTGACTGGTGAGTCAAATTTCTTGTTCTTTGATCCATCCTAGTTGGTTGTTTTATTCCTATAAGTGAATCTACTCATGAAAATCACTGGAATAAAAGTAATAAAAGCTGGAACAAATTTTTTTGTTTGATCCATGTATCTAATTTTGTCGTGAAAAATTATAAATTACGAGAAAATAAACAAGTACAAGATTATTATTGTTCAAATCATAAGTAGGTACTTTTTCGACTCGTTCGATTTCAGCGAGTAGCTCTTTGCCTCACCAAAATTTAGCAAAGAACGGCTCGCAATTTTGTTCATAATGTTCATCAGTGTTGTCTCCAGTATTACCAATAGATCTCCTTGGAGTAAGGGAACGAAAATAATATAGAATAAACTATTTTGTTGCAGTTAAGTGGCATTTGATTATTTGTTCATTCTTTATCATAGATTTATTTGTTCAAGTTGTTTTCACTATGTTTGTTTTCAAGTGGATGACGCCTAAAACTGAACAAAAGTTAACCGGATCAAATAGCCCGATCAACGACCCAGATAGCAAGAAAGTGTGCTGCAAATATGCGTTTGGTTCATTTTTCGTTCGCTGTTGAATACTTCCAGTATTATTTGCAGCAAGTTTGCCAGATATATGCTTGCAAGGAACTTCGTCGTAGTTACCAAAGGCGCCGCGTTGTTGCCTGAGCGCGCTGCTAATCTATGCGCGTAAACCTTACAATACGTTTTATGCAAACTTTCTGTTGAGAAGTTTGTGGCCCTAAGTTACTAAAACCGCCACTTCGCTAGCGCTAACGTCGCGCGTCGTCGTCGGCCGTCGCCATCTTATGTCTCCTCGCTATTCAGTGAGTACCGTTTCGCCGGGTAAAGAATTATTGAAGGTTAAAGTTGAGTTGAGTATCATTGTTTTTATAGTGGCTTCTTTTGTGACTTTCATGTTTAAGGTAAGTGCAATCCCAGCTCTGTTAATTTATTACCGCTTTTTGGTATAGGATACTCAAATTTTGTTTTCAACTTACCAATGGGAAACTAATACTGGCTGTCCAAATACTACGGACTGTAATAAGTTATCAAAACATCGTTTTGTGTTCACCGAGTGTTTTTGCTAATAAAATATTTTTAACTTTTACAATTTCCATACACTGTATTGCTAAGTAATTAATGAATTGGAGGTGTTTGTCATGGCCATAGCAGTTAAATAACAAGGTCGATTTGAAGAATTAAACATTTGTTTACTGAATATATTTAGATATTTACAAACTTTGCCAGGCTTTATTTGTTGTTAAACTATTTGAAAACCCATATTTAATTAATGATATAAATTCCTAATGATTTTAATCATTAGAGTGTACCGTACTAACTTATACTCTCATAAGTTAGCCCTATAGGCCTAATTTAGTTTTTTTAAGGCAAGGAATTATAATTTGTGTTTAAGTTAGTACCTCTAGAAAAATTCTGTCCAAAATTCTTAACAGTGTCTGATTAGTAAGTTTTTTTTATCATGTAACTGACGGTATGTTTGCATTTTGCATACTTCTCAAAGGTCGAACGAATATTGCTTCACTAGAATGTAAGTTAACGATTAAGTTACTTCGTCGTAATGAAGCTAGTACTTTTGTTCAAAGGCGGAACAAACGGACAGCATCGTGTATTAAAGTGTGAAAGTTAAAACTACCGGTAATTAATACATGGGTTGAAATTGGTACCAATTCAAGTGTTTCTCATAGTGTTGAGCCTTAAGAAATTCAGCCCGATAAAGTACGATTAACTAGGCCTAACTCATTTAACAACATTTACGATATTGTTCTTGAATAGGCCTTAATATTTCCGGGGAATATTTTTTTCTTATATAACAACTCGCAAACTTGCAAGTTATTTTCACATTATTATTTACATTTGTATCTTTTTATTTGGGTAGAATTGATAACCGTTTTAATAATTCAGTAGTTAGTTATATTTAAAAATTCACCGTTAAAGGTGTATCATGTTACTAACATTTGTAATATGGGTGCAGTACAATAAGCGTCCACCAGAAAAATCAAATAGTCTATAAAATATCAAACCACTATGATACGTCAATATTACAGATGAGAATATCTACACCTTTAAAAGAGAACATCACACATAAAATCTCCTACTTTCCATTTACTTAGAGAGTTGAAATTTTGTACACTAATTCTTTTGGCAGAAAGTAAATGGTTTTCATCCTGATCTGATCTTAAGTTAGTGCTCCGTCAGAGACCCCGACAAAAGTTCCCATGTCCTTCTTCCTTATGGATTTAGTTTTGTTTGAGCTGATGAAAATAGAAACAACAGCTGATCTTGATTACACTAGATCACGGGCTAACCCGAGAATGCAGCACACAACTGCATCAGGTTTTATAAAGCATTTGCAAGGCGAAGCCTGCGGGTAACCGCTGGTCAAAAACAAAATGAAAAATCCGAAACAAGGTAAAAACAGTGCTCTGCGGGGTTAGGTTTGGTTAGTTTATGTTAATTTAAGCTAACCTTTCACTATTGACTTAGATTAAGTTAATTTATTGTAAAGTAAAACACTTTGTGATCGAGTATTAAAAACTTTAACAATCGAATGGGAATATATGGTTATCGGTGTATCAATCATGGTAAACGAATATTTTATAATCGATTGTTTTGGGCGCTTATCGTACTGTACCCTTTAAAATAAATGTATCAGAGTATTAGAGTATTGTTAGATGTATCATAGTGTTAAAATGTATTTAACTTTCTGTTACAAGTTTATCATATTAGGTCTATTGACAGTAAAATTAAATCAACATAATTTATCCGTTTTAATGATTGAATATAATAATTTAACAGAACTAAGTTTTAAATAACAACATTTTTAAGTTGTTTATGAAATATATATAATCTTATCTTTGATAGCATGTAGGGCCTACTGAATTAGAATTCTTTATTCATTGCAATATCAGGGACCTATTGGTCATGAAATTTTACAACTGATGGTGGAATTAAGGCTCCGGTCTACCCTACAGGAAAATCTGCATCGCTGCATGAAAATACATGGTTAAGATAGGGAAGATAAGCGTTGCGGAGGTCTGCAGGATCCCTGTTCGTGGCTATGATAATTAAGTTATCAACATATTATAAACGGGATTTGACTGAGTAAAATGAGTAAATTTTACAGAATTTGCATGTCTGTCGTCAAAGTTTTAAAAAGCCACACAATACCGAACATAAACACACGACTACGGAAAACATTTAAAGTGCGCTATAAAGCGTACCGGTCGGTAGGTGAACGCCGACTGAAGTGGACATGGTAGAGCGGAAGATGAAACGGCAGTTGGATTTTGGACTGCCTTATCGTAGTTCCTGAACTTAAGTCCTGGTTAACTTAAAGCTGAAGACAGGTATATTAACCTGTATTTTTTAATTTAAGCTCGAGTCAGAAAAATTTGTACGTTTCTACCTGCTTCCCCCATAAGGCAAATATTACTAACTTTAAAAGCCCGTCCTTCCAAAATGGATAATCTGATATCGTTGATTTAAGGCTCATTTTGAAGAGCAAAAAATACCTAGTAATTTCAATGAGCAAAATTTCTATATCACAAATAATCATTCAACAAAATTCTAAAATGTTAAATATTTACGATGTTTTATGGATAAACTAGGCCTATATGTAATTTTGTTGCGGTTTAAATGAACAATTCATAATTGATTTAGGATAATCGGATGAGGAGGGATAGGCTTTGAAAGTTAACATCGGTCTAGTGGGAGAATAAGCAGGTAGAAGCAGAGGACTGGAGCACCCTCTCAAGATTTTTTAACAGTATGTAAATTTGTTTGAATAAGTTTTTTTTATTTGTTTCAGTGAACAAGGTGTAAGGAAACAGCAGTCACATGGTGCGGACTTCATTAGGAAATAAAATATTGTATAGCTTTCCTTTAGTTACCTATATCATATTTTAAATAAATAATAATTTTCAAAATACCAAATTATGTTTATTTTACCATTTCCTTTTTTGATAAAGTTCCCTTACTTTAAATTTTTCTATTTTTCATTTGCCGGAAAAGGCAATTTAATTATTAAGATTAAATCATGTAAAGTTAAATTGGTGTGCGAATGCTTTAAAATGTATTTTATTGACTTATTCTAGTTACAGAAAACACCACATCAATATTTTCAAATATTTTTGTAAATGTAACAATCATATATGCTTTCAAACAAATTGCGGAGTGTTTAAAAATGTATAGTAGGCAAAATTATAGGGTTTTTAGGTCACAGGTAACTTTTGTTCTAAATCTATGATTCACAATAAATTTGTTTAATATGATAGTATATGATAAACTATACTAACTGAATCTCAAAAATATAATTTTATTCGTATGTTGAATAACCATCAAAATTTAAACAGTCAGTTCCAATAGGCTAGGACAATTGTATGAGGCTGTTGCTATAACTATTTGTCATACAAAAATCAGTGTAAATGAATTTAACCTCAATCTTGCAGTATTATTATTGGTTGGCAGCATCATTAATAATTTTGTAGTTACAAAGGAAACTTGCAAACCATCATATAAACATGTAAGTTCAATGAAAACATCCACTGCAAAACAATTGCTAGAAGTGTGAACAGTGTAGACTTGCATATTTGCAGAAAATATTTTGCAATATGTTAGCAATGAATATTAGCTGCACATATTCCACTGCAAATGTGCCACAAACCTTTTTTGCAAATCTGCAGCAAACTATCATGAACACATTCTGCAAACAGTTTTTGCATTGTTGCTACAAATATTCAGTGAAAATTTTCTGCAAACATTCTGTGAAAACGTTTCACAAACAATCCTTGCATATTTGCTACAAATATTCAATGCAAGTTTTCCGCAAACATTCAGTGAAAACTTTCTGCAAATATGACAAGTGTAGACTTCCATACTTGCGGAAAGTTCTTCGCAAACAAACATGTTTGCAATGCATATTTTTTGCAAACATTTTGGTTTGCGGTTGAAAATGTTTTGCAAGTGTTCTGCAAATTTTCCTTGCTATCTGGGGAGGTAAAAATATCTAGAGGTATCGTCGGGGGAAGAAAGTGTACCCTACGTGCTGACCACCATTTTAATTAGGTAACTAGTCAAATCATCTTTTGACAAGTTAAAATGTTTTTTAGCGCATACATTGTGAAGATAGTATTTTATTGGTTGCCATGGGAGAAGAGTGGGCAGAGGGGAAAAATGGCGGTCGGCCATGTAGGCTACACCTTTTTACACGAGACGAGACCTCTAGATATATTAACTTGGTTGAGTCGGATAGATTGGGTCACAATGCAGGATGTAAGCATCGGCACATACCTAGGCCGGCACCACTGGTTGAGGCCCCAGCCTACAGCTAGTAAATCCAGCCCTGTTAGGTAATCTGATTTCACCCTATCCTCTCCCTCGTTTAGCAATGTTCCCAAATAGACGAGCATTTTAATACTCCATAATCAACGAGCTTAATAATAATATAGAGCATGGAACACATGTTTATTTCCCAAGACAAATTGAAGCCTATATGTAGGGGCGCCATTTCCCCCACTATTCACAAACAATACCCTACTTCTACATGTTAAAACAACTTGTTAAAACAATCCTTTAATTTAATAAAATTTAGCAGTCCCTGCATGATAGTCGTATAGCGATTATTGTGATGAAGCGCCTCATGGCATCATGTTACACTTTTTAACAGTAGCCTAATTTGGCTAGAAGCAAAAGTAAATAGATACATTGTCATATACGACTTTACGCACGACGTGCGTCGCACGTTACGTTGTTTATGTTTCAATTTGAGTTTAAATTGCTTGAATCTTAAATTATTTTACCGTTCAAATATACATTTTTACCAACTGTCACACGAAAATGTATAATACCCGATATTTCGGGTAAATCCCCGCATCTCGGATCCAAAATCCTCGGTTTTACCCGGTTTTTTCTTAATCCCCACAAAATCCCCGCATGACTTTCAAAATACCCGAAAACCGGGTAATTACCCGGTTTCTGGCAACACTGCGACTGAACGAGCTCGGAGCTACGAGCAGTGTTGCCACTCTGATATCAGCGAATTACTCCAACGCCGGACTAAAAATCCCCCATTTTACATCCATCCGGACATGAAAATCCGCCAAGAATCCGCCAATGCAGATTTATACAAAAAAATCCCCATTTAACTCCAGACATCCTGAAAATCCGCCGAAAATCCCCAAAGTTGATTGATCTATATTGCCTATTTTATCCTCTAGCGTCATTAAGAGCTGATTATAGCCAAAGTATGTTTATTATAGGTGACAAAATAATGTGCTTTTCAAACATTATCTGTCATTGTTTATAAAAAAAACTGTTTTAGCGATTCTATCATCATAAACACGCCACCAAGCCTGTGTGCCTAAACTCTATATGATCTACTGTATAAATAACTGAACATAAAATGATATAAACTGAGTGTGATGAAGTGAAAACTGGTGAAAGATAACACCAACGAAGCTACTACATCTATATAGAGCTCAAGTCTAGATTACAAAAGTAATACTAAATAAAAACGTAAAATGATCATCAAGAAATTGATTAAAAAAGTAAAGCCTACATGAGGACCACCATCTTGCCCCTCTGCTCCCATGGTAACCAATCAAAGCCTCCCTTCACTAGTTGTATTTTTGTCAGTTGACTAACACATAGCTTGTGAAGAGAGTATTTGATTGGTTACCTGAGGAAAATTGTGGTCAGCTTAAAGGCTTCACTTTTTCATCCCAGGCGAGAGCTCTAAATAGATTTACCTCGTTGGATAACACCCAACAATGCCACCAATTTTTGTATTATTGTGCTAATTTTTGAAACTACTGTATTGCTTCCATGAACATGATTGTTTAGCTTTTTAGCACGCCCTATTTTTAAAACAACGATCACATAAGACCAAAAAATGAGCAAATCATCAAAACAGCAAACGAACTAACTATTGCATAAACGAACAAAACAAACATACAAGCAATAAGTGAAACGCCACCCCGCGACGGCGACGACGACGGCCCAACGAACGGAACGGATTCCCATAGATAACAAATCTACACAGTGACTTATGGATATAATGTAATTGAACAAAAATATGTTTGTAGGATTTGTGGCCAATATATATTTGTTTTATTCGTTTAGCATAGATGCCACGAATGAAGGAGATGCCACGTTTAGTGCCCACAGAGTCCAAATCAGGCAGATATAGTTGAAAACGCAGTATAAATCACAAATTTTTGAAATACCCCAAAAAGATTAAAAGTCCCCATGTCTTTCGGTAAAATCCGCCAAGAATCCGCCAAAAAATACCCCAAGACCAAACAAATCTGCCAATTTGGCGTAATTATGCCAACAACGGCAACACTGGCTACGAGAGTCGAGTTAAAGTGGAATGCGAATGATGGGTGGGTAGTTGGGAAGATTGGGGGGGAGGGGGAGGTGTTTCGAGGCGCGCTAGAGCTCCTAGCGGCAAGGACACGAACTTGGTGTTGCCACCCGATACAGAACAACAATGGCCATGTCCAGTCTACTCACGTATATAGGCAATGGCATTATTCTCAGATATTATCATCCGTTTAAATATCAGATGTTTCGATATGTTTGTTTACAACTGAAATAACCTTTCGAGGTACAAACTTGCTCGGATTCGAGCAACAGGGCAACTAGGTTGTTATTATTGTCATTTTAATTTGTTTAACTTTATATACGGTTTAAAAAAAAATACCCTTCAGAATTTTGGGATATAATTCCTCACATAAAAAGAAAGAACAAAGTTCATATGAAGGTATGTCCTAAAACTCTTAGTTTTCCGCAATGAATACAGAGTATTATAAGAAAAATACGTCTTTTGGGTCAGAGTCTGTCAGTATTTGAAATTTTTTGTGCTAGTTTTGCACTCAGCCACGAGGCAGCGTGCTGTCTACCCAGCCACTCCTCCCCCCCGACCGTCGCTACAGCCAACCCCGCCCTACTACAAGAGCGAAGGGACCTAGGCCACGGCAACACCTCGTGTTTTCGGTACTGGTCTGCAGTGCTACACGGATACCAGAAGACGGTAAGGATCACGCGCAGGCGGCTCGGCGGCGGCAGGTCGCTGTGACGTCATCGGAACCTAGCGGCCGATCGCTCCCATTACAACAGCATTGCAAGCTCGACATGCGTTCAAATAATTGCTTGTACACATCGCACAACTAACGTAATGCTCTTATGGATTATATATTTGACATCGGAACAAATAAGCGAACACAGTAATATATAGTTTGTAATTATTTTACCAAAACAATATATAATACAAGGGTTTACTTGTCAAGTTTTTAGTATTAATTAATATTAGTATTAATTCTAGCTCAAAATATTAATTAATATAAGAGAACTGAATTATGATAGTGCATATTTAATTAAGTATGCCATTGATATATTCCGCTAATACTTTTAGATGATTCATTATTGATATTTAGGTAAGATAAAAAATAATTAACTGAAATAAAATGCCCAAACTAAAAACTGTTTTCTTCATGTAACAAAATATGGTCCATGATGAGATTTCAGATTGCGTTAACCATACAATTTATGATATTTAGCTTGTTCAACTAACTGCTTTGCAATTTAAAGGTACAAAATACTTTATGAGAGAACTATTTAAATCCTTTATTAATTAAAAAAAAAAAACTGGGGAAGATATTTTGTACAGAGCTGTACTTAAAACTGTACCTACTAAAAATAATATTAAATCTCAATGCACGTTTTCGATGGTTACTTTATATTTGTATGGCATAAATCTGACAGTGGACATACATGATTCCTTTTGCTTTCCTTTTTTATAATTTTAGAATAAACGTGAATCCTGGAAAAACAAGTTTCTGCATGGTCATTCATTTTGTAAATTTGATGTTCCATTATTGATAAAAGAAATATTTTTACTTGGAATTTCCCCAGGTTTAAACAACTATCTCTCTGTAGGTAATCATAATAATTCCGATTTAAAATCAATCTCAAAATCGTTTAAATCAAAATGAACGGAACATTCCCGAGCAGTCATCGTACAAAATTTGTCCTTCCGTTTGCAGCAATGGATCACCTTTTTAACACTTTATTCTTCGATAACCTATGAAATGAAATTTCTAAAATCTGGGCTTTGTCCTAATGCAGTATAACAGCAAATTCTGTTAATGCGCGCAAAATGTCCTGCGAAAATGACCAAGCGAAAATAAAAACACATTTCATTACAGCTGACGCTCATTTTTGTTTTGTGATACAAGTTCTTAGTAAAAGTGAAATTGATTATAATAAATACTAATATTACGTACACTAATACAATGAGCTTTTGTAAAATTGCATTACAACAGTTCTGAGACAACAAAGGGGAAAAATATCCCGCGTGAATATTAGGCTATTCCCTCAAGTTCGTTTACCGTTTATACACTATGATTTGTATAAAGTTAAACCAAAACTGAGTTAAATATTATAAAACTGTTAACACTTTAAAAAAATAACACATTTGTGTTTAATATTTTGAAAATAAATTGCAATGTAAACGTTTTCTTCCCTAAAAGTGCCTTCAAATGCTACCCGCGGCTCACTACAGTCGTGCAAACCTAAAGGCCCACGTTTTTTTAGCAGGCGCAACCAAATATTAGTAGTGTTTTTTAACGTCCTGAGTTGAAAATGTTATTTTTATCTTAATAAGAATCTCCTAATCTTCCGTGCACATTTCTAATATAAAATGTGCATTAAAATAATAGTTGCTTCACACTAGGTGGTAAATTATTTAGCTGCGAATTAAGCCTCTTATAAAAGATTAAAGCAACAAAAAATATTATGTGTTTCACGCGTTTTAAGGATGAAGGATTTTGGATTTTCTAACTTTCGGGTTTCCTCATGTAAATTAGACACCATTAGTCTTAATTATTTTGATAAAGCATCCATTTTTCCCTTATTTAAAATGTTATCCTCGTTAATGTCAAACTAAATTAAATATTTTCAGATAAATTTATAAGTTCCTCTTTAAATTATTACAATATATTATTATTTAAATTAAACATCGTAGTTTTACATGTAATAGTAACATAACAATTCTATGTACCACGATCTTAGTTAATTGAATTATAAAATATTAATTTGTCAACCGCCTGAAAAAGGTTTAGTGAATTAAACTCATTGTATAAATGTAGTTTCACAGTTAATTACGATAAAACCTATATCAGCCTAATTGGTGGTTTATCGAGAATACAAATATATATGATTCAATCGCATGGGGTTTGCAAGCTGCCCGTAAGGAGTAAATCATTGAAAGCGCGTCGGATTCACAATGCATTGGCAATGGGAGTGCCGGGCCGCTAGGTTCCGATGACGTCGACCGTTTGCTACTGCGCATCCACTTCGTGATCCCTATCGCCTTATTATAGTATCCGTGGTGCTAGAGGCGCTTCACAGCGGCGGGGCGCAAAACTCCGGATTTACAGCGCGCCAACTTCAAATAAGCGACAGAATTTTTAACACGGGACCTGCTCTTTTTATAAGACTCTGTATTCATTGGTTTTCTGTCTATCTGTCTGTATGTGTTTTTTACTTAATGCGTTATATCTTAAGAATATCTCAAGATATTAACTTTAAAATTGATACATGTATTACGTTTAATAAGAATCATTTTGATATGGAATATCAAGTTTCTACTTTGTAACATTTAAAAATGGCGGCCATATTTGTTTTTCAAAGCTAAATATCTTAACAACCGTAATATTTATAAAAACCTGTAGGGAATAAAAAGTTGTGTCTTTATGTCCTAAAAATAATGATATGAAAGTTTTAACAATATGGTTATAAATAACTGAGATATTATGATTTGTATAAATTAAAGAAAAGGATGGGGATTTAAAAATGTCTACTTTGTTTAAATTAATTGCTTTTATTACGTGTCTACTTTGTTTTTGACAAGAGTAAACAAATGAGATAAGCAAGAGTGTTGGAGAAAGGTTAGGTAGGGGCTACGGCTACTTCAAGCTACTAGTTTTAGCGAATTTCTCCTATAGGGAAGAAGCTATTACCGTAGGTCTCATGGTAATATTTAAGCCCGAAACCATGATAACTTTTCATTTGAGGTCCCCAGATGCCAAACACACCATATATATATATATATATATATATATATATATATATATATATATATATATATGTCCATATATATACATATATATAAAGCATCCAACTATTTAAATCCTTTATTAATTTTAACAAAAAACTGGTGAAGATATTTTGTACAGAGCTGTACTTAAAACTGTACCTACTAAATATAATATTAAATCTCAATGCACGTTTTCGATGGTAACTTTATATTTGTATGGCATAAATCTGACAGTGGACATATATGATTCCTTTTGCTTTCCTTTTTTATAATTTTAGAATAAACGTGAATCCTGGAAAACAAGTTTCTGCACGGTCATTCATTTTGTAAATTTGATATTCTGCCATCAATAGAGCTAATGCCACGCACCAGCTCCAAACCAAATATTAGTAGTGTTTTTTAACGTCCTCAGTTGAAAATGTTATTTTTATCTTAATAAGAATCCCCTAATCTTCCGTGCACTTTCTAATATAAAATGCGCATTAAAATAATAGTTGCTTCATACTAGGTGGTAAATTATTTGGTGAACCAGGGACTTGGTTCGAACACTAGGTCAATTGGCTCAAAGTGATATGTTTGAGATGTCCGTAAGCACGATAACTCCCCCAAAATTTGTTTTGATAGCGCTCTGAGCGCCATCTCCCCTCCACCCTTCTGGGCACCCCTGCACTGGTGAGTAAAATTTATCATTCTATGAACTATCCTAATTGGTTGTTTTGTGAATCTATTCATGCAAATCCACTGGAATAAAAGTAATCAAAGTTGGAACAAATTATTTTTTTCGTTTGATTTGTGTATTTACTCTTTATATATATATATATATATATATATATATATATATATATATATATATATATATATAGACATATATATATATGTGTTTGCACTCTAGCGGTTGCAATTTTTGTCCGATTTACTTCAAATTTGGTAGGGACGTTCTTTTCTGTAATCAGTTGGACAAGTTCGTTGGGCAAAACAATCGGAAAACTCTAAACTCCTTTTTTGGGGGAGTAATCTTTAAAATTTCGAGTTTTTGGGCCCAAAAATGGTCATAAAAGCCCCAGATGTAAAATAAATGCATGTAAAAAGATGGGAATTAGAGAGGCGAAAGTTTTAAGCCCTCTTTCGTCATTCTAGCATAATTATTTACCGAGTTGTTAAATAAAATGTGTATCGACTAAACACAGTACCTTGTCTTATGGGGTTTATACACTAGAAAAGCCTGTTATTCCTTTGTTAGAGTACTTTTATCATCCCCAGCAACCTCACGCCTACTTTCAAGCCTGTCTGGACCTTCTCCTAACCTTTTAATGCGCAAAATTGTATTCCCAGCTTTGCAAGTAAATTAAACCAGGAGTATCAGAACAGCCAAAAAATCAGTGTTTTCAGATTTCAATAAAGATTGGACAAATGTATATTTTTACACTTATTTTGAGTTTTATAAGTTTTTATGTGGAAATTCACTTCCCTCACGTCAGCGTGCTGCGTGCGAACTCGTTTACAAGTTATAGGCCCTAGATGCTGGTAATTATTGCCAGTCTAAAAATGCGGGTTCTATGGACCTTTACAGTGTAACTTTTAATTCATTAACAATATGAGGTCCAAATAACTTAATATTGTAGTCAATCTCTTTACTACAATAACCTTACATACCTAACAAAGTTAAAGCCCTTTTAGATTTTGTGTAAATTTCAGAACTATCAACTATTTAGGGACAAGCTTTCAATAATCCATTGTAGCCTACAATAGAGTAATAGTTAACCAGACTTTTAATATATTCTTAAGTTAGCTAGAAAGGTTTAGAACAGGTGTGTTTTAATATAATAGGTCTAACTGGTTCATTCCAATACAATTTCTAACCTAAGTGACAACTTTAGTAGGTCCCCTATACAAATGTTGATACTAGATGAATCTCATATGCTGGACTAAAATATTTCTTTATGTTACTGGCCTCAGTTAAAACATGAACTCAGGGCCTGATTTTAAGAGATGTGGCGCCCGTAGGCTTGAGTTGATTTGGCGCTCCCCCCCTGGCGACTCGCGACTATTAAAGGCGGATGCGTGTCGAAGAGACTCGATGAACAAGTGTCTGATCGCAGCCCAACGTAACTTTATTTTGTAGATGTGTTATGCGTTATACAGCGTCAAGTATCTTTGTCTCTATTTCAACGTAGAGCTCCATCTCTTTCCAACCAATGAGTGGTTGCCTGTTCTCAGGAGTACCGCTGGTATCCCCATGAAGCATATTGTCTGATCTAAAGGGTCCTACATCTCTCGATTTCAGTTCCATCTTAAATGACTGCCAGATCACATAACATCAGTCGTAAATGACAATCGCACCGTAGATGAAAGTTTTGATGATATAATCCCGCGGTTAAATAAATCCCGCCCAAAAATGGGATTGTATTTCCCCTAAAATTAAAATAATATATAATATATTAATAATATAATAACACCCAACCATTTATAATCACGAGCTTAGGAACAAGTAAACTAACCTTCTGTCAAGGTCAAAGTGTTAAACTGAGAATAAAGCAGGTGTGGCGACAGGAAAGGGCGCCCAGAACTAGAATTTCCTCTAGCCAATTGATCACCGCACTTCCAAGATTTAAAATAAATTGATCCCCCCTTGGTTGACTGGCGTCCTAGGCTGCAGACTGGTCAGCCTAATATGGTTAATCAGATCCTGCATGAACTGATGGTGCAAGACTTAGAAGAAAAATGAAGGATAATTTTATTGAAGTGTGTGTAAACTTCCTAATCTGGCACAATTCCTCTCGGTTGCTGATCCTATGTTTTCTAAGCCTAAGTTAAATCCTTGACTTCCCTTGGTACATGGACTACATTTGTGCAAAACATCAGCAGAATTGGTCCAGTGGTTTTGGCGTGATGGAACAATAGACAGACAGACACCACCTTATTTTTTTAATAGTAGTGATAAAGAAATATTTTTTAAAGCATTTTATTATGTTAAAAAAATTAAATTGCTAAGGTTTCGTTATTTCTAAAACCATTTTAGTTAGTTTGAAACAATCTCCAAAATAGCTCTAAAGGATTTAGAAGTTTTAAAACCTCTTATTAATACATCATGATCACTACATGGGTCCGTTTTCAAATTATAACTTATACAAATTCCTTTATGTATTTTTTTAGATATATGGAGTACTTGATATTAACAAATGTATTGTTTATTTTTTAAGGTGATGAAGGAGTTCTGAAGAGTCTTGTTCCTCAGTTGTAAAAACAGTTAGGTAACTTAAAAAAATTTATATCTGAATCTTGACAATTTCGAGAAATTTCCTATTTGAGTTTTCATTTAAAAATTTTCTTGTAGATTTTATTATAGTATTTTTGTTGTGTCGTCGATACATGTTATGTTCTTTACATAAATTGAATAAATGGATATCCAATTTGTGTGTGTTTAACTATTTATAATTTTTGTCTGGTCTTTATCTCAGTTTATAATCAACATAAATGAAGTTAAAATTTGTTCTTAAAGTGTACAAATTTGATATATTTTAAATTTTAATCTAAATTAGGTCTTTACTTAGAAAATAATTAATTTATAATTGAAATGCAAACAAATACCTACACATACTTTTGGAAATTCGTTGAGTACGCAGGTTTGCTGTGACGGGGTATTTAAAAATTGTTATTATTATTTAATATTTATACAATCGATATTACAACTGGATGTGGTTCAAGTATTTTATATTGGTGTTCGTTTCTATAAGTTTTGCATTGAGAGTGAAATGTGAAAGCAACCTCCAGTGGTAAAATCTTATTGCATTGTATATAATTCCAGCTACTGTCACTACACAACTGATGCATCGGGGCCATACATAAGTTTCAAAATCTGGAAATGGAGTAGGGGACAGATTCAACTTCATCTTTGCTTAACAAGTACTGAGATCTATATTGGGTCAGCTGATCGGAGCAGGCAAGGCGCTGCAGGCAATTCAGGAACTGTAATCATTTTGCATGCCGGAGATAGGAAGGCGCCACATATAAAGCAAAGCCCGCCAACGTCGCATCATGACATGTCTGCTGGAACCGAACAATAGTTTCCATACTGGCGTTTGGTAGGCTCATTGAACAGAGCACATTTGTAAGCTGGGTATAACACATAATATTTTTTCTCTTATGAAATGATATCATATAGTATTAGCTTAAATTGTAATTTAAAATTTGTCGGGGATTTTGTATAAAATACTGACAAGATAGAATTTGTAAGTATTAAATATTAAATCTTTGACTGACTAAATCAAATATAAATATTAAATCAGTATTAAATCTTTGACTGACTACATCTAAATTTTGAACAAATTCAAAATTTAAAAATAAACTTATAAATTGGCTTAATCAATTACATTTTTGTCTTATGCTTTTGAATAATCTACTTCTGGGACAGATACTTTTTAGAACCAAACACGCAAATATAAAAGGAAAAGTTTCAAAGCCCTTTAGTATAAGTTAAACCCGTCGGTTGGGATATTTGCATCGGTATGAGGGGGGGGGGGGAGGGTAGACGTGATACCGCGGGGGAGCAACTGGTGGGGGAAGGGGTATTGTGTATGGGCAAAGTTTTAAGCAACACTGCCGGAGTAATCTTTCTGGAACAAAAGGCAATTGTATCGACAGAGACACAATGCCTTGTGGATCTGACACCGAGCCTCGTCCCACACCGCCCGCCCTCCTCCTCTCCTGTGTATTTTATCATTCCGCTGTATGTCATCTTCTGACGAAAACATTGATAGGGCTCATTGAAGTTTAGTATGAGAATAGAAATTCGAAAAGGCCTGTCGCTATCTGAACGTTTAAAGAATAACTATAAATTTAATAAAAATACGTTTGATTTATACAAACACTGAATTGCCTCTTTCCTATCATTATCAAATGCGCAGTTAAACATGTGTTATTTCATATCAGTCATTCTTAAACGCTCAGGTAAACATTTTATCTTAGCTCAGGCTATAACTCACTAATCACCTTAACTTAATCACTAATCAACTTAACACGCCCTTCTTTTTAATTAGGTCAGTAGTAGATTAAGAACATTTATAATTGAAAAATATTAGATTAACCACTCTTCACTGATACTGACTTGAACAAACACATTCGTGTTTGACAACATGTTTATACTATAAAGTAAAATTAATAAAATAATTCAAGTTTTTCCACATGACATTTACTTTACTTCAACCATTGACTAAAGATACTGAAGTATCTATAGTATCAGATGTATAAGGAATTTGGTCTGATGTGGAAACTGGATAAAACGAAGTCTCCAACTCTCACTATGTGTTATTCTGCGCGTATTTGCTGCGATACTGCGTCCAACGACAACCATAACAATTCAGTAATACTAGCGTAGCGACGAGTTTAATAAAAGTTTAGTTTGAACTAAAACAGTTTGTGCTCGAATGTTTTAGTTTAAGTTGGTTTGTGAAGAAATGTAAAAAATGAAGAAATACATTTGGATGGTTGTTGAATGACCTGAATTGGTGAATCAGAACGGGATGAGGTATCAGTATCGACGAGCTAAACAAAGGCCGCCCTAAACACAATGACACCTGGCGTCACTGTACACTGCAGATGCGAACTATTACATTGCTTGACTGGGGAAACTTTGTTACTAATTAATGTAACAAAGTTGTATTTGAGTTTTCATTTTAAAATGTTCTTATTAATTTACAATTAGGTTTCATCAATATCGTACTTACAACTTTAAATTTTAAAATTTGAGCTCTGAGTCACACTTAACATATTTTGAGACAGAAAACAAAACAGTGAGTAAATATCTTAAAGTTTAAGCTGCGAAATATATGTAGTGCGAATGTTGCACGAATTCTTTTTGATTTATTTGAGAAGCATTTTTTAATTACGTTGATGGTTAGTACAGTGATTTATACAACAGATTGATAGACTTCGGTATTTAGAATTGTTAGGCTTTGGTGATTTTTGCAGGTTTGCTTTATATTTGTATACAATATTATATTTGTCTCAGATAAGGTAGCATTCTCGTTGGTCAGGAACAGAAGATCAGTTAAAGAGAAATTGTTATCCGACTCTTGGGAAACCAGATTGCTAAAGTTGTACTATAATATTCAAAATGGATAAAACAGACCTAATAGCATACCTATATAATATATGTGTACGATATAAACTATATATAATACCAAATCGTACTCTAAGGTTTTTGATCAGTATGTGGATAGAAATCAATGTACAATATTAAGAAGATATGTATCTTTTTAATTTTAAAATAATTTACATTTAATGTAGGTAATAAACATTGCATCAATTTTAACTTATTAAAAGTTAAAAATAAGTTAACTTTGTATAACTATAAAAATGAGTCATCTCAGTATAACTAAATGTCTGCAGCTCGGTTTCAAGTCAGTAACTCGAGTTAAGGGAACTAATTGTGGAAGGATGCCGCCGTCTGTTGGCAGCCGGGCTCTAGGCTGCCTGCCTTTACATTCAAGCTGCACCATTTTGCATAACAGATTAGGGGAAACGTCGCATATAAAGTGAGACTCTCGTCAAAATCTCCACTTTTAATGTCAACTTGCAACGTCTTGTATCAGTTTTGTATAACGCACTCTAATACGGTTTCAAACGTGATATATTTCTCTAATAATTTAGCTGACCAAAGACTACTAGACGAATAGACCAAACCTATACATCAATTTGCATATTACAAATTATTGATGCTAAACAATTTTTTTTTATCCTAAAAATCATTTGTACATTTTGGCCTGTTATACTTTTTCGGAATTTTTCAAAATCTTAAAGATAGAGGAATAGTATAACCTATTGCTCACCTCATAGTTATAGTCATCGTTTGACTGAGGAATTGTATTAATATCACAAAAACATGGCCTTTGTGGTATAATATAAAAATATGACAGTGTTAAAATTATTTTATTTTGTCTTTTGTAAAACTTATAAAAACATAAATACCCCGTTGCAGCAAACCTGCGTACTCAGCCAATTCCCAATGCATACATATGTATCTTAATACTACATAAAGCCACATACCAAGTTTCATCAATATATACATTCATAAATAAACGATTTATGACATTTTGAGTATTCTCCATAAGAATAACTTGGCGGCTGAGTATGCAGGTTTTCTGAAACAAGGAACACAAACAATGGAATATTATATAAATATTAACATAACTCAACTATGTAAAGCCACATAGACAAATTTTGTTAATTTATGTTCATTTTTAACAAAGGTAACATTTTACTTATTCTCCATAAGAATAAAATGGGGGCTGAGTACGGAGGTTTGCTGCTACGGGAACTATCTTAAAAAACTAGTTTTTTGTTTAAATATCAATAGACCAAAACAATATGAAGCAATATACCAAGTTTTGTCAGGATAAGTTGATAAATAAGCGAGATATACAATTTTTCTTATTCTCCATAAAAATAACATTGGACAACGTACTGTGTTTAGCACTTTCAATATCTCTGTAACCAATTGACGTAGAACAATGATCAAAACACCAAATTGATTATTTTTTGAACTGAATGCAATGGTGGAAAATAAAATTTGATCTACTAAAGTATTATATGTAAAAAGCTCAAAAAATGTTTGGGGTACATAACACCCCCAGAATAACCCTTTGAATGCAGCGATCTGGCTGGTTATCAAAATTAAAGTTATAAATGTTGCTTTAAATGTTTGTACCAAATTTCATCAAAATAATCTCATTTTTTACGAGAGTTATCGCACCCACCCACACACACACACACACACACACACACACACACACACACACACACACACACACACACACACACACACGCGCACAGATATATATATATATATATATATATATATATATATATATATATATAAGTATAAAAACATGAAAATAACCATGAGTACCCCTTATTAGTACTGTATGACGAATATTTATGCTTACCATACAGTGTTACTATGAACAAGGCCATTAGAAAAACGTTTGAAAAATCAAACTACAAATTGGCTTACAGAACCAGAAATAATTCATTTCACCTTATTAATAAGCTCTCTAATACAAATAATCAAAATATATCAGATCAGTATGAAAAAAGTGGCATATATAAAATCACCTGCAGTGACTGCCCAAAATACTATATTGGCCAAACTGGGAGAAACTTCAAACTTCGGTTCAGTGAACACATACAGGCAATAAAGTCAAATAATAAAACAACCCAAAAATCTGCCTTCGCTGACCACATCTTAAAAACAGACCATAGTTACAAGAACTGTAATGAAAACATGTAAATTCTAGAGATTATTAACAAGGGGCATAAAATGAACATAAAAGAAGAATTTCATATATACCAAAGCCAAAAGAATGACAAAGATAATATATTAAATACAATGCAAATTCAATCTAGCAACCCAATCTTCAATAAAATTATAAATATAAGAACAAACTCAAAACGCTTGCACCAAAAAGAAAAATAGATCAGCTGTTTATTATCATAAGCCTGTATATTTATGATTTGTTGATAACACCAGAGTTAGGTTAACAAAATAAATATTAGCACTGTGATCATGACTAAGTCGAAACATATTAGTGAAAATATAATTAAAAAATGTTTTTAACAGGGTACTCATAGGTATTTTCATGTTTTTCTACTTATCTTATAGTAGCCCTATTCTGTGAATTGTATTATCTAATATATATATATATATATATATATATATATATATATATATATATATATATATATATATATATATATATGTATATATATATATACAGTTTTGAACGGATTGTGTCTTTGGCATCTGGGGACCTCAAAACGAAAAGTTATCATGGTCCCGGGCCTAGGTCTTACCATGCCAACTACTTTAATAGCTTCTTCCCTACAGAGGAAATTCGCTAAAAAAGGGAAAATTTCCATTTTACAAAAGAATTGTAGTATGGCAAAAAATAAACTTATCCCTCAAATGTATTGTTGATTTTCACTTTTTTAATAAAAAATTCTATATAAAACACAGTATTTTAGACATTAAACTTAATTTGGGCTGGTTCACTTTGAGCGTATCTATTTTTTGTATCTTTATGCAACTCAATAAATATTTATTTATTATTTTTTTAGCTAACAAAAAAGTAATCTGCTGTCAAAAACAAATGTTAGTTCAAAATAAACTGCAAATCAACAGTAAAAATATGTGTCAGAGGTCACTGCCACGTGTCTTTTAGTAAATGCGTACTTGTAGAGATTTTAATGGAAATATACCGAGATCATATTTGACGATAGGATAAATAACAGTTGAATCTGGTAATTTTTATTTTACATCATGTAGATTAAATATGTGTTTTCCTTCTTTTAATTTTAATCAATTCTGTCAACCAAATGTTATATCATGATGGTTGTTATTACTTTTGTTATTTAATCAATATCTAAATATTGATGTTTCTTAAATAAATAATAAATTAAGTAAACAAAACAATGAAATTGGGATAAATCTCGTATTTATAAAGTTTGTCCATAGACATATTTGATTTTCGTACGGACAAACTTGTAAATTAAATACTAAACGTGATTATTCTTCTGGTTGATAGGTGTTCATTTACAATTTTTAAATAACAAATTTGGTATTAGTTTCAACTCTTTCATTACTTAAGATATATTGGTATATTTGTTTGCTTTACTGTAGTATTTCCAAACAATTGATCTTAACAATACCCATCTAAATAAGTAGAAAAGCTATAACTTAAAATCAATTATATATATATATATATATATATATATATATATCATAGAGCATAAAAAGACAAGACATATTATAGTTTAAACTGTTCGTATTACAACTTACCTGATATTGATTGAAAGATTACCTCGCATCAGAAGTTCCACGAATCTCTATTTCCTTATGGGTGACCTACAATACGTTGCTCGATGGTGCAGCATACGGCACTTGATTATTCCAATATATGTTACACACTAATAAATTGTACAGTGTACTAAATACGAATCAGACATTATTGTTATCCTAATCTCCTCAGAATTAAAGCTTGTAAACGCCTTCATTTGATAAATTATAAATACTAGTGGTACCTTCCCTGTCATCAATCTTAAAATTAACTCAATAGATTACCATGGTTTTGACACCTTTAGTGACATGGTCATACCTTTCTCTTTCATCCTACGTTCTCTACTAAAGGTGTGACCATGACATAAAAGGTTTTGAAACTATGGTAACCTATTGAATTACTTTTAGAATTGATATCAGGAAAGGTACGTAAACCACAAGTATTCTATTCAATAATGGGGCATTCACAAAAAAATGAATACTTATAAATGAAATTTACCATTTCGTAATATCTTATACATTTCTCAATATTTAAAAAGATTAATCAAAGTATGCGAAAGGAAAATCCCAAAACTCTAAGTAAAATGTACTGGATTACAGGGCAAATTGTAAAGTGTGGCTTTAAGAAATTAACTGCAGAGAAAGTTGTTGTTTCGCCCTCGCTGCAATGGAAGGCAAAGGCAACATAAACTGTTCTTTACCTAGAGTAAAACTCGACTCGGTTATTTTGGATTTGCATAGAGATAAGCATATTACGAAGCGTATTACTCAAGTTTACAAAATGTAGTTGTACTTAATTTAATTCGATGTCCTGTGGGTTACTTTGCTCCTGATTCAGTTGTGTGCCGACAGTCGGCATTGTATAGTTGAATATCGTAATGAGTAATCCTATCAAAAAGGTAGTTTGTGTAATATCTTAAACAGGCAGGGTTAGCGTATTATCCTGTATTGTAAAACACACATCATACTTGGGGAATAACATAAATAAGTTTATTATTTGGTACTTAAATTAAAAAATACCTATTAAATGGATTAATATTCTTTTAAAAATATAATTTCATACTACATAAGGCTCTAATATCCGATATAAAATGACAATTTCCTATTTTAAAACTAGGTATGGTGTTAGCTATAGTGTTCTTACTCACTCTATTCTGACTTGTTTTGTAATCTAAAAGTATTCACAAATCAAAATTTACCACTTCAGTATGCAGTTCAATGCGAGTTTGCGTCTTAAACCCAAATACGGGATTAAATCTTGTTACAATACCCATTATTAGCCAACAAACTTAGACTCCGATTTTGGCCGACCGATCAATACAATTCCACCAATAATTTGGGAGCAAAGAATTGTTTGAAATAAGTAAAACATTAAAATAAACGTGCACTCGTTGATGACTTGTTAGTGTTGGAGTAACCTTGTATCATTCAACTACTCCATCATTGTATTATGAGTTGTACCTATTAAGTATCTAGTATAATAAACTTGCAAATGTAAATAACGAGTCGACCGAAATGCTATACTGTTATATAATCAGTATCATGCCTGTTTCTTGGTTGTTTTGGGTGTGTAACCCGGCTTTGACGAGTCAGTCTGTTCAGTAGTCCAGATTAATTGTCCCCTTGGTCACAATCACCCCACCCCCCAGCACACATCCCTATAGCAGTGGCGGATTTAGGGGGGGGGGCTTTAGTGGCTGTAGCCCAGGGCGGAAAATTTACTGAAAATTAATAAGTTGTTTACAAAAAAAGGTTGAAACGGGGAACATTTTGACGAAAGCGGATGACAATGACGGTGTGCCGCCCTTTTAAAGGTAAAGATAGTAATCAGAGACTTACGCTTGCAGTCCCTCACACTGCAGTTCCTCAAAACAGTCATAATGCATTTTTCATTCATCTGTACTAGCGACAAAACGATTACGCTACAGAGAGAGGGCGGCAAGCCACGAACTACAGTTAATTCAACTTCTCCCCTCCGCTGAGAAATGCTGCAACAATCGAGTTTGAGATGACAATAACAAAATTTAGGCTAGAAAGATATTGTCGATTCATTTTCAAACTCAAGGTAACAAAGAAAGTTATTTCAGCCAACGTATATTTACCATCAAAGACTACCACACACAATCGTTCATTCTGGAGTATATTTTAGCGAATTTCCCCTACAGGGAAGAAGCTATTACCGTAGGTCTCATGGTAAAACTTAAGCCCGAGACCATGATAACTTTTTGTTTTGAGGTCCCCATATGCCAAAAACACTATTCGTTCAAATTTATATATATATGTATATATGTTATATATATATATTTTTTTTGTTATATATATATGTGTCCGTAACCACGATAACTTTTGAAAGAAATGCCCGATTTTGATTAAATTTGGCAAAAATGTGGAGAGTAATGTTTATGACTTTAAGTTCGAAAACCAGATCGATCGGTTTATGGGAAGGGGGTTTTATGGGGGTTTAAAATTTTCCAAAAATCAGTTTTTTGAAATTTTTACCCTAAAATAAAAAAAAACGCTAGATTTTTGTTATAGCAATTTTATAAAGCTTCAAAAACAAACAATTTAGTTTTTCGAATCATTAAGCTAGGTTTAGTGGTTGTGGAGAAAAGTAAAAATATGTGTCCATAAAATTTCCCATGTTAATCTTATGGGAATACGGTTTTTAGATTTTATTCAGATAATTTCACTAAAAACTCCACATTTCTTTCTACCAATCAGTTTCGCTCTACAAAACAATAATTTTGGCGTTTTAATTTTTGTTTTACGTCCAACCGTTGCAGTGATATTCAAAGTGCTAAACAAAGTACGTTGTCCAATGTTATCCTTTAAAGAATGAATAAAATGTTATATTTTGATTATTTATGAATGTATATTGATGAAACTTGATATGTGGCTTCAACTAGTTGTGGTATATTGATATTAGTACAAAAAAATGGTTTTTGTTGATTTTTCCCGGTAGCAGCAAACCTGCATACTCGGCCCCCATGTTATTCATATGGAGAATAAGTAAAGTTTAATATCTCCCTTAGTTATGAACCTAAATTAATAAAACTTGGTACGTAGCTTCACCTGGTTGAGTTACATTGATAAATGCAAAAAAACACATATCTTATCTTCCTTGTTGCAGCAAACCTGTGTACTCAATTATAATGTTATTCTTATGGAGAATAAATCAAATGCTATATATCACTTATTAATGAATGTATTTTTTGTGAAACTTGGTAAGTGACTTTAGGTAGTAGTGATACCCATATATGTGCATTGGAAATTCGCTGAGTACGCAGGTTTGCTGCGACGGGGTATTTTTAACAAAACATCTGACCAAAGGCAAATAAATACTAATATAATTTGTGAAGAGAGGATTTGATTGGTTGTTGCCATAGGAACATAGTTGACAGAGGGTCAAAATGGTGGTCAGCATGTAGGCTGCAGTTTTTTACTCCAGGTGAGACCACTGGGTGGGACGGTGACAAAATCTCCATATTTCATTAAATGAAAAACTGTGATCTTCGAAATCTTTAAATTGATATCTTGTCATATTTCAGGCGAATCATGATGTTAAACTTAACTTTATAATCTTGAGACATAGTTTAGATATAATTTTATTATTTATCTCGAAGCAAAGATATTTTTTGAGTTAAATGAAATCACCGTTGTAATATGGCTTTGGAAATAGTGTCGAAAACAAGCCGCCTTGCACGTCGATTGACACCGTCCCACCAACAAGTTGACACCACAACAGGACAAAATACCAAATATGACGGCACGCTTTTTGAAGGTTATTTGACAAAGATTAGTGACTCCTGTAGGTATTATATTTTAATGCATTGGATCTACAACATCATGGAGGTGAAACTAGAAGAATGTTTGAAAATGTGTAGAGTTTTATGAAGATTAGGCCTACATCAATTAATTTTATATTTTGATCGTCTAAAACATATAACAAACCCTTTGCATACAAGTATAAATTACAAAATGACTGAAAACATGTATGGAAAAGCACTAATTCAGGATTAAAATAGTCAGAGTTTTGGGGCTAATGGTCCGAATTACGAATTTTAAGGTTGCAGTGTCATCATATCTTATTTATAGGTTATTTATTATTATTTTCAGTAGTCAATGCGTTGGTGTAAAAATTAATGTTTGATGAAGTATAAGGTCTTTCCTGAAGGATTTTCTTGTTATTAAAAGTATCACTGCTTCACTCCTTTTAACACCAACATTCGTCTCTAGGGTTGATGTCATTAGGTATATTGAATATTGAACTGTGTGTATGTGAATCGAGTCAATTAGCCCGTAGGCGGCAATTGCTTGAATCCGCCACTGCCCTATAGGCTTTTAGGACAAACGTATTCGCTTTAACTGTTGTATCTGTTTAAGAGAGACAACTTTACTTCACCATTTTTGTATGCCATTACAGTGAGACAGCTCAGTAGAGACAAACCCACAAAGAGAAGCCACAATGGCGCTTTTTTCCCATGTTATTCTTATGGGGAGCCGTTTTTGCACCGACACCAGCTCCCGCCTTACACAAGTTTCCTGTACTAGTACCCTTGCCTTAAATACATTTTCCCCATCCTCTATATTTAAAAATTAACTTTGGATTTGTCTGAAATTTATCTAATGCATTAATAAATCCCAAATTAACTATTACAGTCGAATTAAAACTGCCAACTTACTGATTTTTGTAATTAAAACACACACCAACGATCCACACTGACCATGACGCCAAGGTCCTGGTCACGCGTGCCTACACACGCAACGATCCACACCGCTGCCCACTGACACACTGACCATGACGACAAGGCCGGTCACGCATGTGTGTCAGTGGGCGACCAGCCTTGGCCAGAATTAGCTATGAGGTAATTTCCTGGTTAAATTGAAAATCCAGCCTCTCGACGTGTATATAAGAAGCTACCGACAACATTATCTCTATTGTTCAACATCCCAGGACCCAGGACCTCTCAACAGCGACACGACCTCGAGGCGGCGAGCAGCACTGGATGACGTCACCACGCCGAGCACTGCACGCGTCACCTCTCCCGTCACTGGGCCCGACGTCTTCGCACCTAGGACTCCGACTATGTTAGCTGATAATGAGGGAGTGTTAGCGACGGTAGTTAGTTGTAGCTAAAGTGTAGATGATGTCTTCAGCGGAGGACAATCACAACTGACTGTTAATCCATCATTTTTTTATAATCGCTCCGAAAATTGTGAAATAGCTTTCCTAATATTTGTAAATCATATTTCGAATGTAACAGCCACATTTCCAAATTAAATTTTACAATAGATTTCCATATTTAAATATCCATTTGTAAATCGTATTTCGAATGTGACAACTGCATTTCCAAATTAAATTTTAAAATAGATTTCCATATTTAAATATCCATTTGTAAATCATATTTCGAATGTGACAACTGCATTTTCCAAATTAAATTTTAAAATAGATTTTCATATTTAAATTCTCATTTGTAAATCATACTTCCAATTCACCATTTCCAAATTAAATTTTAAAATAGATTTTCATATTTAAATATCCATTTGTAAATCATATTTCGAATGTGACAACTGCATTTCCAAATTAAATTTGAAAATAGATTTCCATATTTAAATATCCATTTATAAATCATATTTCAAATGTAACAGCTGCATTTCCAAATTAAATTTTAAAATAGATTTTCATATTTAAATTCTCATTTGTAAATCATACTTCCAATTCACCATTTACTAATTTAATTCTCCATTTCAAAACTGTAATCGTAAAACATAACTATTGAATTGGGAGATACAAAATTACTAGTGATCTAATAGTCACTCCCATCACCAAATCTCTTAGGATGCTTTAAGGATATTAATTTAGGGTGCAACAATTATCTTACACTTCAAAGTTAAATGTGTTTTGAAAATTATTTGTACTTTGATCAAACTAAATATTAAAGTAAAATATGTTTTGAATTTTAGACTTTAAATATTAAATTATCTGTTCTAATTGAATATGTAGATTGATAGTTTCAAAATGGCAGTTTTATTTATAAAATGATATGTACAGTGTGAAGACGTATCCAGTCCAAACAAACAGTTCAGCCGCACTGACGCTGGTTTCACACATCTTTAACTTCATGTTTTAAATTAAACTTGTTAAAGTAAATATAATTTAAAACCAATGTTAAATGATTTTGTCTAATTTAAAATTAAAATGGTAATTTTTTGAACTCTCATATTCGTAAATTAAACTTGTTAAAGTATATAATTTAAAACTAATGTTAAATGATTTTGTCTAATTTAACATTAAAAATGGTAATTTTTGAACTCTCATATTCGTAAATTAAACTTGTTAAAGTAAAATATAATTTAAAACCGCTGTTAAATAATTTTTGTCTAATTTAACATTAAAAATGGTAATTTTTGTTTATAAAAAACAGAGTAATGTCATCTCAAAATTTATTTACATCGAACATGTTGTCCTGTGCAATCTGCTCTGTGCCCTGCTCCAAAAGAAGTAATTTAATCAGACACTATCGTAACATCCACAAAGTTATTCCTAAAATTTGTAAAATATGTCATCAAATATTTGACAATTGCAATTTTAAAATGCATATGCTAGAGAACCACAATACTTGTAATGTGTGTAAGAGAGTCATCACTCGGAACAAACCCCGCCACCACCTACGATGTGACAAGCGACCCTATAATGTGTTTAAGTTTCAAGGTGAGTCCGTGGATATATTAAACACCCTTCAATCATGTCCTTTACCAATAAAATGGATTCTTATTAGGAGAGTGAAATTTATCAAACACACAGTTAGTAAGAATGGTGAATTATTAATTGATAAAGAAACTATTGCTAACTTTCGAAGTTTAACTAATTTATCAATTGAGAAAGCACAATTAAAGACACAAATTGAAAATTCACTTTTAAAAATCGACACATCTTTACACAAATTTCAATCAGAAGGCAGTGGATGGATATATGACCATACTAAATACTGGCAGCTGCATGTTTACAAGTATAAACCCCTAACTCCCAAGTCATACATCCCCACACCAGAAAATATAAAATCAAAACACGCTGTTTTAAATATTAAAAATAGTGATAATAAATGTTTTTTGTGGAGTATTTTAGCAAGCTTAAAACCAAGGAATTGTATAAATGAACATGCAAATCGAGTATTTTACTACGAACCCCATGAAGGTCAGTTAAATATGACAAATATAAAATATCCCGTAAAAATATCCGACATTGAAAAATTTGAAAAACAAAATAATATAAGTGTTAATGTATATGGAATTGAAGGACAATTAATATATCCATTGAGAATAACTAAACTAAATAGTAATACGCACGCAAACCTGCTGCTTTTACAACAAGGCCGCAAATCACATTACTGTTTAATTCGTGATTTTGATAAGTTAATGCTACGGTCTACAAAAGATGACCATAACAAATATTTTTGCAAGTTCTGTGTGCAACATTTTTACACTAAAGATATATTGGAACGTCACACAACATATTGTAAAACCTTTGTTGCCCAAAGAGTACAAATGTCTAAAAAAGATACATTACAATTTACGAATTACAAATATCAACTTAAAGCTCCCTTTGTGATTTATGCAGATTTCGAATGCTTTATAAACTCTAACAAACACACTCCTTCTGGATTTGCTTATGTTGTAGTGAGAGATTCTAAAATTATTTACGAAGAGTTGTACAGTGGTGAAAATGTAATGGATGTGTTTTTCGAAAAGTTATTTAAAACTTATGACTTTATTAAAAGTCAGATGGGAGTATATGTTCCCCTTGTAATGACTCCAGAGCAAGAGACGTTATTCCAAGACTCTACACGCTGCCACATATGCCGCCAGCCGTTAATGTGTGATAAAGTGCGCGACCATTGTCACTTAACAGGTGAGTTCAGAGGACCCGCCCATAACTCTTGTAATTTAAACTATAAAGTAACCAAGAAAATTCCAGTATTCTTCCACAATCTTAAAAACTATGATGGTCATTTAATAATGCAACACTTAGGAAAATTTAATCGCAAATTGAATTGCATAGCCAAAGATATGGAAAAGTATATTTCATTCTCTGTTGATGATTTAGTATTTTTGGATTCCTACAACTTTCTGTCCCTTCCCTTAAGCAAATTAGCTTCCAATTTAAATACATTTAGATTTATAGACAATCCACTACTACAACGTAAGGGCGAATTTCCGTACGAATACATGACAGGACCAGAAAAGTTTTTAGAGCCTCTTTCACCCATAGAGGCATTTTACAGTAGTCTAACTAAAGAATGTATATCTCCTGCACAATATGAACATGCTAAAAACGTATGGAATCATTTTAATATAAAGAATTTAAAAGAATATCACGATTTATACCTTAAAACAGATGTGTTGTTATTGGCTGATGTGTTTGAGACATTTAGGGACTTATGTTTAAAGGATTATAAACTCGACCCTGTTCATATGTACTCATTGCCCGGACTAACATGGGAGGCATGTCTTAGAATGACCGGCATAAAATTACAATTATTTCGTGACATTGACATGCATTTGTTTATAGAACATGCCATTAGAGGCGGTGTAAGTATGATTTCCACGCGCTATGCTAAAGCCAATAATAAGTACATGGGCGAATATTATGACCCAAATCAAGAAAGCACCTATCTTGTATACTTAGACTGTAACTCGCTATACTCTACAGCAATGTGCGAGTCGTTGCCCATCGATTGCTTTAGATGGACAAATGAGAAAGATTATAAATACAGTCAAAATGAAAACTTTGGATTTATTTTGGAAGTTGATTTAAAATACGATAAAAGTTTACACGATTTGCATAATGACTACCCGCTCGCACCAGAAAAAATGAATGGAAAATTAATACCAAATTTAAATGACAAAACTAAATATATTTTACATTATAAAGCACTAAAAAAAATACGAAGAACTGGGTTTGGTAGTTACAAAATACCACAGAATTTTAAAATTTAGACAGTCGAAATGGCTTGCACCCTATATTAATTTTAATATTGAAAAGCGACAAAAAGCTAAACACGATTTTGAAAAAGACTTTTACAAACTGTTAAATAACAGTCTCTTTGGTCGAACAATTATGAACCAACGTAAGTTTCGTGATATACATCTTGTAGACGAGTCTAAGTTAACAAAGTACGTTACAAAGCCAAGGTTTGACTGTAGCAAAATGTTCGATAACAATTTGCATGCTGTACATTTAAATAAATTAATTGTAAAGTTTGATAAACCAATATATTTAGGAATGGCCATTTTGGATATCAGTAAAGTAATAATGTATGATTTCCACTATAATTATATGTCAAAATTTAAGAATAAAAAGTTCCTAATGACAGACACAGACAGTCTTGTTTATTCTATAGTAACAGAGGACTTTTACAAGGAAATACAATGTGACTTGGACTGTTTCGACACCTCTGCATATAGTAAAGACCATTTCTTATACTCTGATAAAAATAAAAAAGTTACGGGCAAGTTTAAAGACGAATTAAATGGTCAAATTATGTATGAATATTGTGGTTTAAGGCCAAAATTATACTCTTTCATTCCTTTACAATGGTTATACGAAAAAGAAAAGCAAAATGAGCTAGAGGTTAAAAAGGCAAAGGCGGCTGACAATGCTACAGTTAAACATCTCTTAAGACACCAACATTACTTAAACTGTCTTGCAACCGGGGAAGATTACTATGAGAATGTTACAAGAATTAAATCCACAAACCACCATCTTCAAACATTAACGATGAACAAAAAGGTACTCTCTTTTGATGACGACAAGAGGTTTATTCTGGATGGCATTAACACTCTTGCCCTTGGTCATTATAAAATTGGTCAAACATAAATCTATATTTCCCATTATTCTTTGGCCTTTCCTTGTCTATTACAAAAAAGCCATATTTAGACCTATCCCAACATTGGTAGCAGAGATTTCTAAATTGGTTAAATGAAAAATCATTTCCCACATGATTGTTATACACATGTTTTAAATTTAAATCATCTTGTTTAAATAATATTAGAAAATTAACATTGTCACGTAAATGTTTGTTTACTTTACTGTAAGATTGACACAAGTAAAAACTGTTAATATTTTTGTGTCTGCCCATTGAGAAAAATTGTGTGATATTTGGACTATTTATGTCGTCAAATACAACTATTGAGTGTGATTCTACATCATTTGGTGTGATTTGAATATCACAGTTTGAATATGTGTGTAATTTAACTTCATCACACAGACGGAATATTTCAATTATTTTTTTATATTTTTCTTGTTCTAAAGATTTGGATATTATATATAAATTTGTAAACTTTAATCCTTGCTTTTTTACAATTAAGTTATAAATTACAACGGTCTTCCCCGAACCGCTAGGCCCTATTATAAGACAGCGAATATTATTAGGAAATAGACCCAACTTCTTTGGTGTATTTTCTTTATGTGCTATTTTAAATTTGTTCTTTTGTTGAATAAATGACATTTTTTATATAATAAAAATGGCAAAGAGAAAGTGTAAAAAGGTCCAAGGTAAGGGATTATTCTTAAAGCCATATAGAGGCCGTGGCTTGTTAAATACCCTTATAAACAACCTTCCTTTCCCCCTCCACATCCCGTCATATTCATATTGTGGTCCTGCAACTAAGATACGTGAAAACTTAGCCAAAAATGTACCTCCAAAAAATAAGCTAGACTCTTATTGTAAAGAGCACGACATATTCTACATGAATAATTCTGATACAGCCGCCCGGAACAAGGCAGATATGAGATTAGCGGACCAGGCTTGGACTAGGGTTTCGGCAAAGGACGCCAATCTAGCTGAAAAAGCAGCAGCTTATGCAGTGACAAATTTGATGAAGGCCAAGGCAAAAATGGGAATGGGATTAAAATTTAATAAAAAAGATGGACAACTTTCAGCTGTTAGAGGCCGCAAGAGACGTGCCTCACTTTCGAGGAGTGTACCTAAAAAACGAGCTAAGAAAACAGAGACCAAAAGTAAGAGAATGTGGAATTATTAATTTAGACAGTGACAGGGGCACACATTGGACAGCATATCTTAAAAATAAAGATATTGTAATATATTTTGACCCATTCGGAATACAGCCTCCAAAAGAGGTAATTGAATATTTTGTACCATCTAAAATTTACTATACAACTGATCAAATACAAGATTTAAACAGTTCCATTTGTGGAATTTTATGTTTATCATTTCTGAAAAATTTTAGTTTATAAAAATGGATTCATTTACTATAACATTTACGGGCACAGAGCCAGAGTTGAAGTCGGTGTTCTTTCCTCCTATAGAATTAAATGGTGATTATGTAATTGGACTGGTAGATTTTCAAAGTTATAATTCTATATTTAATGTTAAAAAACCTATAAATACTTTGACATATTACAAAATGCACAAAATTACAACCCCAAAAGGGGAGGTCACAATTGACGAATTAAACCAGGCATTAGCTGGTAAAGTTGAAGTTATTATTCAAAATAAAGTAGCATTAATTAATACAAAAGTCAAACTTATATTTTACAAAGGGCTAGTTCCAAAATTAAATAAACTTAAAGACACAAAATTAACTATAGACGAGGGTGAGGATGTGTATTATTACGATCACAAAGCTCCAAATGTAATTGAAATTGCTGAAGGTACATACGAAGTGTTTGAGCTTTCGAAGGAAATTCAAAAGCAACTCCCAGATTTTGTACTTATAGCCGATAATAAAACTATGAAAGCCACATTACATTCTGGCCATGTGTTTGATTTTACAAAACCATGTTTAGGGTCTGAATTATTGGGATTTAAAGGATTTTCTACTCCAGATATTGCGTTTAAATCCGTAAATAAAATCAACATAAATAATGTAAATGTGATTAGAGTAAAATGTAATATTGCGAATGGGTCTTATTTAAATGGTGACAAATCACACACCATACACAGTTTTTACCCAGAAGCTCCTCCCGGCTACAAAATTATTGAGGTCCCCATAAATATTATATACTTCCCTGTAAATAAGAGAAGTTTAGATGTTGTTAGCATTACATTTGCAGATCAACACGACAAGCCAATTGACTTTAATAAAGAAGAAACTACAATTACTTGTCATATAAAAAAGATATGAGAATTTACAAGAACGGACTGAGTGTGCAAAATTCCAGGTTTCTGCGATCAATTGGGTTGAAGTTAAAATTTTCTATTAATAAAAATGGAAGATTTTCTAGACGTTACAGGAAAATTCCAATACGACGATAGCGTGGTTAAAATTACAAATCACTCCTATGTTCCACATAACACTTTAGCAATAAATAATTCCGATGAAATTCGAATATGTATAAATAATCAAGATTTACTAACACTCCCATGTAGGAGTTATCTGTATATTAAAGGAGAAATAGAGAATCATGATAAAGGACATTTTATAAATAATGCATTTGCGTTCTTATTTGACGAAGTTAAATATGAAGTTGCTGGTAAGGAAATAGATATTGTAAGAAATCCGGGAATTTCCAGTCTTATGAAAATATTGTGCTCTTACAATAAAACAACGAAATTGTCAAATGTAGCATTTGATTCTGATGAAAATTTAAAGGAGTTCCATAAAAGCGGCAAGTTTAGTACTTGTGTCCCGTTAGAGCTGTTAATGGGTGTGTTTGAGGATTTTAATAAGGTTTTAGTAAATGTCAAACAAGAATTGGTGTTGAAAAGATCCAAAAACGACTTAAATTGTATATTAACAACATCTAATGCTCCAACTGGGGTCGATCCTATTCCTAAAATTACACTTAAATCGATTCAGTGGGTGATGCCGCATGTGGTGCCATCTGATGGGGAGAAGCTTCAATTACAAAAGATGTTATTGCAAAATAAAAATTTGCAAATTGCATTTAGAAGTTTGGAGCTACACGAACTCCCATCATACCCCGAAACCAAGAGACATACATGGTCAGTTAAGACGTCTTCGAGTTTGGAGAAGCCCAGGTATATTATATTTGGTTTCCAAACTGGTAGGGACAACAGTGCACGAAAAAGAACTGATGAATTTGATCACTGTAAATTGAAAAATCTCAAAGTGTTTTTAAACTCTGAATATTATCCTTATAGTGATTTAAATCTAGACTTTGAAAATGGAGATGCCTCTAAAGCTCATGAGATGTTTGTGAGGTTTAGGGAGAGTTACTACAACACCGTCCCCGATCCTATGTTTAACAGAGCTGACTTTATAAAGAAATATCCTCTAATTGTAATAGATTGTTCTAGGCAGAATGAATCAATAAAAGAGGGGGTTGTAGATATTAAATTAGAAATTGAAACTGCAGAAAATGTCCCTTCTAACACATCTGCATATTGCCTAATAATACACGATAAAGTGTTTGAGTATAATCCTTTGACAAATGAGATAAATAAAATGTAAATAAAATGAAAACAAATATTCAACAAGAATTGGTAGAGTCTGCAAAACAAATAAGAGAAAAATATAGGGCGTTAAAACGTGGTAAATTTCTAGAGGCTGAAGAGAGGTTCCAAACATTCCAACCGTTAATAGAGCCTTTGCAAGAATTAAAAAATTTAGCCACAAAAACAGAGAGGCCAGTTCTCCCAATGATTTTAGAAAAGACCCCGTCTAGAATACCAAGAATAACCCAGATAACACCGCACAAATTAGATTTTGGTCTTTTAGCATCAGACTATTTAGGAAATTACCTTAGTAGAAGTAGTATGACATACACCACATATGGTATTAGGCGAGAAGGAAATAAATTTTTTATTGGGAATCAGGAAGTTCAAATTTCCAATGATGATGTTACAGTTGGAGAAACAATTTATAAAGGGACAAAGGGATTGTGGGAATTGTTAACTTTAAAAGAACCCGTAAACTATAGTCAGGCTGATTTGCAAAATTATAAAGAGATTTTGGAAGCTACAAATGCACATTTAAAGGGTTATAAACCAGGTTCGGCGATGTCAAGTAATAAACACACTAAATATCTTAATATAATTAAACCCCTGTTTAAGACTGTTGGTGAAGGTTTAAGGCAGGTAACTGGTAATAAAATAGACTATGTTTATTGGGACGATCCTAATGAGCTTGTAGATAGGTTAAGACTGCTTTGGTTAAGCCGATTGGCGGGAAATTCTGGAGTGGATAATGAGATAGATTCTATCATAGAAGAATTGAGGGAAAGTGGAATTGTTTATTAAATAAAAAGATGATAGATAAATTTTATCGCGTATATAACCCGTATAGTAAACCAGAAGCTAGAAGTTTTAAAGAAACTACTTTAAATCTAAAAGATGATGGTTGGAATGCTTTAAATTATAAAATTAGTAGTGTTAAAGGTGGGGAGTTTACTGATGATGTATCGACTTTGGGGCAGACGTTAACTAGAAAAGGTGATGCTTTTGTACAAGGTAATACTAAATATAAGTTTTTAGAATCCAAGAGTAATAATTGGAACGCGAATAAACGCAAAATTACTAATGTTAAACGAGGTGAAAGCTCAACCGATGTACCCACATTAGAGCAAACTTTAATAAGAAAAGATGGTGTCTTTGTACAAGACAAAAATAATTATGAATTTTTGGAATCGGAGAATGGTATTTGGAATGCCAAAAAGCGAAAAATAAGTAATTTGTTGGCTGGTAAAGAAAGCGATGATGTTGTAAACGTCTCTCAAGTACCAAAAATGGATCTAAACTTTTGGGATTTTAATAATAAAAGGCTAGTTCGTGTTAAACCCGCTGTTGATGAGAACGATTGTGTTACAAAACATCAGACTGTGATTTTAGACGGTCTTAAATTTGATGGTAAAAATAAGCAATTAACAAACATTTTACCTGGAACATTGCCAAATGATGTGGCTGTTGTTAATCAAATATTAACAAAAGGTGAGAAAAGCATAATAAAACAGGGGGATAAATATTATAATGTATTAACATTAGATAGCGATATGTGGGATGCAGAGGACAAATTAATAAAGAATGTACCTGAAGGCAAAGATAGGAGTGATATTTGTTTAATGTCACAGGTTTTGAGGTATGACGATAATATTAAAACTTTTAGACAAGACAATATTAAATTTGATATTTGTTTAAAATCACATGCATTAAGGTTTAACAATAAAACTAATAAATTTATGCAAGACAATAATCAAATCGATTTGATGATGTACAATCCTAAATTGTTGGTTGCAGACCCTACATCTTTAAGCGGATTTAAGACTTTAGATGGAGAGGCATATTTGCCAAAAAACTATGTATATCAAAGAATGAGTGATGGTATGTTAATTGGTAGCAATGGAGGTGTTTTTGAAACGACAGAGACTGGCAGATACGTTAACATTAAAAATAAAGAATAAAAAATGGAAAAAATTGCTTACGAATTGCATAAGCCCGCGAGAAAGAATTTTGTTAGAAGATCTTTTAAGGTGTTGGGTATAAACGAAACTGTTCAAATAGATTTAATAGATATGCGGAATTATGCTAGAGAGAATTCTGGGAATAAATATATTTTAACTTTAATAGACACATTTTCTAAAAAAGCTTATGCTGCTCCACTAAAGAATAAAACTGGATTAGTAGTCACAGAAGCTATAAAAACTATTCTCCCAAAGGGAGTTAAAAATATTCAATCTGATAACGGAAAAGAATTTTTTAATGAACATTTTACCAAACTAATGAAAATTCTAAATATTAATCACTACCACACTTACTCTACAACTAAGGCGGCTATTGTGGAAAGGTTCCAGAGAACTTTAAAGAATTGGTTGTATAGAGAGTTTAGTGCACAAGGGAGTTACAAGTGGTTGGATTTACTTCCAAAGTTAATAAGGATATATAATAATAAAGTACATAGATCCATAGGGATGAAGCCTAACCAAGTAAGTGCTAAGAACTCTAAAGATGTACATGAAAGGTTAGCATCTAAAGTACAAGTTAAAAAGCCAAGATATAAGGTGGGGGATAGTGTAAGGATATCTAAATATAAACATGTATTTAGTAAAGGATATACCCCTAACTGGACGGGAGAGCTTTTTACAATAGCAGAAGTTAAGAAAACAAAGCCTGTGACTTATATTTTGAAAGATGAAAATGGCAATATAATGAAAGGAGGATTTTATACAGAAGAATTGTTAAAGACTAAATATAAAGACATGTATTTGGTAGAGAAGGTAATTAGGAGGAAGGGTGATTTATTATATGTCAAATGGCTCGGGTTCCCAAGTAGCCAGAACTCGTGGATTTCTGCAAAGGATGTATTAAAATGAATTTAGAGCAAAATTTAAAAATATATGGGGAAAAGTATGGCAAGGGTCAAAGCGGAAATTAGGGCGGGTGCAAAAATCAGTAAGTTGGCAGTTTTTAATTCGACCGTAATAGTTAATTTGGGATTTATTAATGCATTAGATAAATTTCAGACAAATCCAAAGTTAATTTTTAAATATAGAGGATGGGGAAAATAAATTTAAGGCAAGGGGACTAGTACAGGAAACTTGTGTAAGGCGGGAGCTGGTGTCGGTGCAAAAACAGCTCCCCATAAGAATAACATGGGAAAAAAGCGCCGATTGTGGCTTCTCTTTGTGGGTTTGTCTCTACTCAGCTCTTAGGAGTAACATTAGTTATCATGTTTTGGAACTGTACAATCAGCTGGTAATATAAAGAGTACCAAATTGTTTTATTATAAAACATAGATATTATTAGTTTATAATTTTCATTATTTTAACAATAGTATATTGTACATTTATATTGGAAACTTAATTTAAGAACTGATCTTTCAGAAATTTTGAGGGGAACTTTATAATATTATTTATTTGATGATTTTTAATATTTATTTCTTAACCTTAATCGTTAGTTGAGAATATAATTTTAACCTTTTATATTTTCAATGGAAATTCGTAGGTGATTGTCTTAGAATAAGTGAGTTAATTCGTTATTAATATTATATTTAGTGCTCGACAGCGCTAAGCACCATATTGAAAGGAGGCTAAATATACTATACTATTGTACCAAATGATATATCATTAACTAAATACCTATTATAAATCATTTCGCTTAGAATACATACTCCGGAAAAACTTTGACTATACCAAAAAGAATTATAAAGACAAAGTAGTTAATAAATTATTATAACTACAAAACAAATTAAATTGTTACTGTAGTTAAAGTTCCTGTTGTAAACAAGTTGTAGTTGTGTAGTTAGGTTGCCCTAAAATATAAATTATGTCCGATGAATAATTGTTTTAATTTCTTCCGCGAGTGAAATTCGAGGGAACTAGAGCAGAGAGTTGTCGATGCCCTGATATACGAATAATACCTACCTTTACCACTAGTTGAGCCCAATAATGTGGACAAATGAGCCCGATCGGGTGGTAGAGTCCAGACAGCGTTCTACCTCCTTAAACAACCTTCCAAGATTTATCGGTTCCACGGAATATTTAGAATTGAAATACTGAAGAGGCTTTATCTTTGTAAATCCTAGGTAAGATCTTCTCAAGACAAAAGCAAAAGTCGATGGTATATTATTAATGCGCCATTTTTATCAAATACCAACCATCAAGTGCAAACTTTTAAATGCATACTGTCAGCTTTGGATGATTCCTCAGTTAACTTTTTTACCTTTTACTATTTTATTTAAACTAATATCAAGCTAATTTAAAATTAAAACATTCACCAATATTTTTAAAAATGTGTATATTTTGTGTGGTTTTTCGCCAGCAACGCTGGCTGGCATCGTCAGACGATCTCACAAACTGACATAGGTACATATAGTATATGTATAACCTATTTTCAGTTTGTGCACGAGTTCGTCTGACGAAGCGCAGCGTTGCAGGCGAAAAGCCTCACAAATATACACCTTTTTAAAAATATTGGTGAATGTTTTATTTTAAAATTAATTTATAACCAATATTATGGCTCCTTATTGAAGATAATATAAAGCTATAATATAATTATTTAAACAAAGAGTATACGTATAGGCTATGCTAAATATTTAAGGTTAAACAATACAGATTAAACTTAAAGATTGGTCTAGACAGTCGCAAGGCTAAAGTTGAATGGAGATAAAGTATTAGTGTTCAAATAGAAAATTGAGATCTAAAGTGGATGGTTATGATTTAGAGTTGAAATTAATAAATTTATGAGAATTATGTTAATTGTTAGGGCTCAACTATGTACCAATAAATATTAAAATATGGAATTAGAAAACAAAATATTAAATTAATGATTATTGTGGCTCAGTGTTTTAACTCAGGAAACATGTATGAGTTATATATATATATATATTTATTTATTTATTTATTTATGGATTTGTTCACATGTAAGGGCTGCTATTATTAATATAGGTAGTAAATAAGTAACTTAGTTCTTTTTTTCTAAAGATTTTATTAGCGACATGTTTCAATCTAAGGTCATTGTCAAGCTAAATACCTAACCTAATACAAACAAAACAACATTTAAAATTTTCGATATGATTCAAATAAATACTAAATTATTTCTGTCTGTTTCCTTCGTTTTAAGCCAGTCTGTGGTAAAATCAATATACATATATATATATACATTTTTTGTTTACTCAAATTCTTTTAATAGTTTAGTGACATTTGCCTTACTATTTCAAATACCCAAATAGCAGCAAACCTGCGTACTCAGTGAATTTCCAATGCATATACATGTATCTTAATACCACATAAAGCCACATACCAAGTTTCATCAATATAGGCTACGTTCATAAATAAACGATTTATGACATTTTAATTATTCTCCATAAGAATAACATGGGGGCTGAGTACGCAGGTTTGCGCTACGGGAACCATCGGCCAAAAACTTTTTTTGCAAATATTAATACACTACAACGATATGAAGCAATATACCAAGTTTCATCTGGATAAGTTGATAAATAAGCGATATATACAATTTTTCTTATTCTCCATAAGAATAACATTGGACAACGTACTGTGTTTAGCACTTTCAATAGCTCTGTGACCATTTGACGTAGAGCAATGATCAAAACACCAAATTGTGCGTCTTTTTAAGCTGAGTCCAATGGAAAAAACGTAAAATTTGAATTTTTCAAAAATTATATGTAAAAAACTCAAAAACCCATTTTTGGGCTACAAAACTCCCCCAAAATACCCCTTTGGATAAGTCGATCTGTCTGGTTTCTGAACTTAAGTCATAAATGCTGCTTTACAGGTTTATACCAAATTTGGTCAAAATCGGATTATTTTTACGAGAGTTATCGTGCTCACGGACACACACACACACACACACACACACACACACACATATATATATATATATATATATATATATATGAAGTTTTGAACGAATGGTGTTTTTGGAATCTGGGGACCTCAAAACGAAAAGTTATCATGGTCTCGGGCCTAGGTTTTACCATGCCGACTACGGTAATAGCTTCTTCCCTATAAGGGTAATTGGCTAAAATAGGATTGTTTGATGTTAAATGGCTGTTCAGTATATTTTGAGGGTTCTCTTTGTATCCTGAGTAAATGTGAAACTCCTCTTATGAATCCATTTTCGTACCTTTATTTGAAAACTCAATAACTTCAAGATTTTCTTCTTTACTTTTGTAATTATGATTAAGACTAAGTAAATGCTCTGCAAAGTTTTATTTCACTGTAGTCACGTTGTTACTTGAATCTTGATCTAAATGATCTCCCTGTTTGCCCAATGTAATATCTTTTGCAGTTGGAGCATTTCAATTTGTAGATACTTGTTTGGTCATATTTATCTTGAGTTTTTGACAGACTTGATTTTTTACTTATGAGGTTAAAGGCATTATTTGGTGTTCTGTAGCTGACTTCATATTTTGAATTTTGAAATAAGAAGTCAGCTACAGAATACAAAATAATGCCTTTAACCTCGTAAATAAAAAAGAAAGTTGTGAAAAAGAAAGAAAAATTATTAAATATCTAGCTACCAATAATGGATACAATAATAAATTTATTGATAAGATAATCAAAAACATCAAGAAGAGGAAAAATAAACCAGTAAGATAACAAAAAATTGAAAAGAAATATATTAGTGTACCTTACAACTCAACACTAAATAAAGCAATTAGAAAAACATTTCAAAATTCAAAATATGAAGTCAGCTACAGAACACCAAATAATGCCTTTAACCTCATAAGTAAAAAATCAAGTCTGTCAAAAACTCAAGATAAATATGACCAAGCAGGTATCTACAAATTTAAATGCTCCAACTGCATTACATTGGACAAACAGGGAGATCATTTAGATAAAGATTCCGGGAACATGTACAAGATCTAAGAAGTAACAACGCGACTACAATGAAATCAAAATTTGCAGAGCATTTACTTAGTCTTAATCATAATTACAATTACAGTCTGACTCACCCTGTATATATATATATATATATATAAATAAACAAATATAAATATAATTTAAATATAATTTTAAAACTTGAACATAATCTAAGAATTTATTTTAGGTTTTAAGGCTTATTTTAGGTTCGATTAAAATAAATTATTAAACGAAAAAGAGAACAGAATAGTTTTAACAATGTTGACAAAAGTAATTATAAAATTTGTAATTAGACATTTATCTTAAAAGGAAGTATTTAATTTGTGGTCTAAATACAGTTAGGGCGTTCAGGGAGTAAATTACTGTGCTCCTGCATAAAGTGGAACTATATTTTCCTACTTTGGTTTACCCAAATATTGACGTCTACGGTAGAAATAAAGGTTTGCCGTCTGGCGGGCTAGCAGTTAGGTTGTGCTAGAGGGGCGGAAATTGAGTCCATCCCTCTTTGAGAGTTTGATTGGGTCTTTGCGTCTCAAGCTCTTTCTCTTATATCTTACATTTCATTTAGTTTCTTATTACTTAAAAAAGGTTATTTGCCATAAGTTCTTCCAAATAAATATTCAGACCAGTAAAATAGTTATGTATCTTCTAAATTAAAAGTCAAAGTACTGAATAATAAATTAAAGAAATCCTAATTAAAATCACTTACAGAGTAGAATTCGCCAAGAGGCTGAATAAATCTTAAGTAGGGAAAATCTACTTATCAATTTGATACAAGTGGTGGATTTAATTGTTAAAAGATATAACTGGTTAGGTCTACTAAACGTTGTGTTCGCCGTTCAACTTATTGACAGTCACATTCAGTTTGAATTTGTGTAATATGTTAGTAACACGTCAATGAAAGAGGAAACATTACATTGAAGTGCATTACACAAATACTATGCATTAAATATAGACAATTTGATTTTTGACTGATGATTAAAAATCCAAAAAACAAACCAGGGAGTTGAAGAGTATAAAGTTTCTATAGGGGTTTCAGTATCATTAAAACTTGTAATCTTTATAGGATTTGCTATTTTTGAATTTAAACAAATTAATTTTATATACGTTTATAAACACATTTTAGTTTTATATAGTTATTAAACTAATTTTCCGTATATACTAATTTTCCTCAAAACTATAGTCTTTTGGAATAAAAGAATTAAATAATTTAGTAGGTAATTGATATAACAAATATAAATGAATAGTGGTTTAAAATACAAGGTATTTCGTAAATGCCAATATCTTTGACAAATACAGCATCCGTTTTGAAACAGATCCATACCAAAAGGATCACGTCTTTATAGGGTTTAAACAAAAATTAAAACGATGTAACATGCCATTCGTTAATATTTGAAAACCTTCAGTTCCTCACAAGTGAGCCTACGTTTTTATAGTACCATATATTTAAAGAAAATGTTAAAGCAATTTTATGTTATTCCTTGGATTAAATTTACGGAGAAATAATTCTGTTTAATAATTCAAGAAGTCAAGAAGTTTGTCTGTAATTTGTCGGAGACACCTTACGTGAGAAATCTGAAGAGGGATTTTAGATTTTAAATTAAATTAGACGGAGAGTGACAATGGTTATGTCGAGGTGTTTTTAAAGACTTGCGTTAAAATACAAGTGGTTCCAAGTTGAAGAGAGCAAGATTCAGCTTTAATACCTAATTCATACTGTCTCTAATCGGACTGTAAACAGCTGACTTAGTAAGGAAACGATGAAAGTATTAGTTCTATTGAACTAATATTTATTGTATTTTATTTAATTGTTTATACCCGAGTTCACGTGAAATCGGGCAATGAAAGTGACAGGACCTTGTGTAGGGGAAGTAAAAAAGTATATTGCACAAGTATATCCCATATTATATATACATGAATCTATCAATAGTTAGTAAAATTCCAAAGTTTAATCAGGTTGTTTATTACTATTTTCTCCAATACGTTATTATATTCTTCCTCATATTTAATGAGGATACCCAATGGTTATTACGTCATTTTTAGGGTTGTAGGCTTGTTAATTAAATTTATATGAGTGGGGAAAATATTACATAAAACCATTCGGAGTTGTGACGAAACCCATGGGCGTGTTCAATGAGACAGCGGCGGCGGTTAGACATGAAGCCTAGGGCAGCGGCGCTGTTCCACTCCGTCGAAATCCATGATAATTGTGAGAGCGTGGTCAGTGAGACAGCGTCGGCGGTTAGAGACATAAAGTCTAGGGCGGCGGCGCTGTTCCACTCCGTCGAAATCCATGATAATTGTATGAGCGTGTCCAGTGAGACAGCGGCGACGGTTAGAGACATAAAGCCTAGGGCGGCGGCGCTGTTCCACTCCGTCGAAATCCATGATAATTATAAGAGCGTGTCCAGTAAGACAGCGGCGACGGTTAGAGACATAAAGTCTAGGGCGGCGGCGCTGTTCCACTCCGTCGAAATCCATGATAATTGTAAGAGCGTGTCCAGTGAGACAGCGGCGGCGGTTAGAGACATAAAGCCTAGGGCGGTGGCGCTGTTCCACTCCGTCGAAATCCATGATAATTATAAGAGCGTGTCCAGTAAGACAGCGGCGGCGGTTAGAGACATAAAGTCTAGGGCGGCGGCGCTGTTCCACTCCGTCGAAATCCATGATAATTGTAAGAGCGTGTCCAGTGAGACAACGGCGGCGGTTAGAGACATAAAGCCTAGGGCGGCGGCGCTGTTCCACTCCGTCGAAATCCATGATAATTGTGAGAGCGTGTCCAGTGAGACAGCGTCGGCGGTTAGAGACATAAAGCCTAGGGTGGCGGCGCTGTTCCACTCCGTCGAAATCCATGATAATTGTAAGAGCGTGTCCAGTGAGACAGCGGCGGTGGTTAGAGACATAAAGCCTAGGGCGGCGGCGCTGTTCCACTCCGTCGAAATCCATGATAATTGTAAGAGCGTGTCCAGTGAGACAGCGGCGACGGTTAGAGACATAAGCCAAGGGCGGCGGCGCTGTTCCACTCCGTTGAAATCCATGATAATTAAAGAGCGTGTCCAGTGAGACAGCGGCGACGGTTAGAGACATAAAGCCTAGGGCGGCGGCGCTGTTCCACTCCGTCGAAATCCATGATAATTATAAGAGCGTGTCCAGTGAGACAGCGGCGACGGTTAGAGACATAAAGCCTAGGGCGGCGGCGCTGTTCCACTCCGTTGAAATCCATGATAATTGTGAGAGCGTAGTCAGTGAGACAGCGTCGGCGGTTAGAGTCATAAAGCCTAGGGCGGCGGCGCTGTTCCACTCCGTCGAAATCCACGGTAATTGTAAGAGCGTGTCCAGTGAGACAGCGGCGGCGGTTAGAGACATAAAGCCTAGGGCGGCGGCGCTGTTTCACTCCGTCGAAATCCATAATAATTGTAAGAGCGTGTCCAGTGAGACAGCGGCGGCGGTTAGAGACATAAAGCCTAGGGCGGCGGCGCTGTTCCACTCCGTCGAAATCCATAATAATTATAAGAGTGTGTCCAGTGAGACAGCGGCGACGGTTAGAGACATAAAGCCTAGGGCCACGGCGCTGTTCCACTCCGTCGAAATCCATGATAATTGTAAGAGCGTGGTCAGTGAGACAGCGGCGGCGGTTAGAGACATAAAGCCTAGGGCGGCGGCGCTGTTCCACTCCGTCGAAACTTCGCAGGCAGTTCAAAATTACTTGGGTCTGGGGAAAACTGAAGCAGGAAATTGAGACCATCCTTCTTAGAGGGTTTGATCAGTTCAAAGTTTGGCTCTGAAATAACGATGAATTAATGCCATCACTCCTATCACTACCATCACACTCCTTTCTCAACATGTCGGGACGTAGCTGAACTTCGTAAGTTTATTGTTGGTCCTACAGGATAACGTTACACGCTATATTTTATTTTTAAATGTTGTATTGTACAGAAAATCTTCTACAACAATTTGATTGACAGTTTGAAGCATGGTTAATACGATAATATTTGTCCTCGATAAGAATATCATTGTATGACGAATAACATTTTGGGTTTATGGCCAGAAGGTAATGATTACTATTCAAAATTAAGGATACCTATTACTTAATTTGTAATTAAAGGAGAAAATGATAAATTGCGATATCGAATTTGAGTTAACGGGATGGGAAATGTTTATTTAACGTATTAAGGATGTGGTTGTTCTTGCCCAAACAGAGTTTAATAAAAACTTGTTCGTAATACATTTTACTAATATTTTAAACAGTTATTCAAACCGTTCTCTGTACATAAATAGTAACCCAACAAACCTCTACTGGACACCTTTTTACAGGGACACCTTTACAGCGCAATCTGTTGACGTAGAACAGGGAGACGAAATATTCAATTGTTCATTTTTTAATGATTAATAATTTCCCACATATGCCTTTTACGAAAAGTAATTTTAGATGCCTACCTACACCTTAAATATTTAGTTTTGTTGAGCTTTAAACTTAGTTCTAGAAACTAGTTTAAATGGATATGGATTTAAAGGTTTCACAGAAATTGACTTTAAGATTTGCGCTGCCCATGTACTTCTTAATATAGAATTTTCATTTCAGAAATTGTGTTTGTATTTAATTCAAGCCAAGCGTCATTAGCGATGTTTAACAGCTTCTCATGATCCACGAGTCACATGAAGTTTCTTATCAATCTATTGAATGAGGAGATCATAAACTATTAGTAGCAAATAGTTGTCTTTCCGATGTAATATATAATTCGTCAAACTCGTCATCGAGAGGTTCGCCGTAAAATCTCGTAGTTTTGTTCAAATACACTTCCCCTTCAGGTCACGTTTACATAGCTATGTCATTTATCTCTAAGGGGGTATGAAGAAGGTGGTATGACGGGGTAATTGGAAGTTGAGATTGATGAAGCAACACTGCCCTATTGGAAATTAATTATTACATGTGTAATGTAGTTAGCACTGTCTGGGCATTATATACGAAGCAATATTCACACATACGTATAGGATTTAGGGGTGGGTTAATCTTATATGCGTTTAAAATATCGGTGAGTTAAATTTGTTTATACATCAATGCGCAGGATGCAGACTTGCATCAATATTTTAAATTACCAAATGAGCAGTTAAATGCAGTTTAAATATGAAAACTACTTAATACTGGAACTACGAACCTAAACGCAAAATCACTTCGCGTTCATAACCTAGCGGTAAATATTCCTTCATTTGGGACACATTCGGAAATACATTTCATTTAGGATAACGTTGTTAAAGTTCACCTCCTGCAGATATAAAGTGTTGAGCGGAGGGCCAAAACACGTTTCGTGCGAACGCAGTGGCAACAACGGGTTTTGCATAGTTGTAGACTGCGGAGTCCATGCGTGCCTTACGCTCTAAGCGGAACCGAAGCTTGAGAAGCAAACCTGCATGGGAATTGAAACTATTACTTTAGTTAACTACTGAATCAAAATCTTGGAAATCCCCGTCTATAATATGGGGTTTTATTCGATGATAAAATTGCATGTTTACATGCTAGATGTGTTTTGCAGTAAATAGTTATAGTTAATCTGATGTTTGATTTCATGCGTTAGTTTAATGTCAATTTGAATACAGTTTTGCAATTTCGTCTATGTATATTTCATATGAATCTATATATTAATTAATAAAGTTGTGTTTGGGCGGGTAGGGCTAAGCCCTTTTGGCTTTCAAAGTTTAAATGTTATCCTTATGGAAACATGCGTTCTGCTTTTTGTATTTGATCCTACTTTTCATTTAATTAATAAACAGCTGCATTATTAAAATACCTATATTGGACAACAGCAAGAACATATGATTCATAAATAAAACATTTACCGTTTTAACTCAACAACAGCAAGAAAGCTAATTCAGGACTAATGTAAATAAAACAACTTTACTGAATACTGGAATGGTAACACCATCCTCTTATCCGTTTTAACTCCACTTAAAAAAAATGGAACCTGTTTGTGAGGGGGGATGATGAGGGACGGGAAGAGGATGAGGTGGAGAGGTTTCAGGCATAAATAAAAAGGATAGGCCTTCTGATCACTGGAATGGTAACACTACCCTTCTCTTATCCGTTTTAACTTCACAAGAGCAAGAACAGATAGTTCATGACTAATGTAAATACAAAATATTAGGTACTGAATACTGGAATGGTAATACCCTTCTCTTATCAGTTTTAACTCCACGTTAAAAATAATTAAACCAGTTTGTGAGGGGGATGATTAGGGACGGGGAAAGGATGAGGTGGAGAGGCTTCGGGCACAAATAAAAAGGCTACTGACAACTGGAATGGTGGCACCCCTCTACTATCCGTTTTAACTCCACGTTAAAAAAAATACCTGATGGTGAGGGAGGGGGGAGGGAATGGGGGGGAGAGAGAAAGAGAGAGAGAGAGAGAGAGAGAGAGAGAGAGAGAGAGAGAGAGAGAGAGAGAGAGAGAGAGAGAGAGAGAGAGAGAGAGAGAGAGAGAGAGAGAGAGTACAATCTAACAAAACCATAATAGTCAATTCACGATTTCCATTGCTCTTCTGATATCGTCAGTAATAGATACTAAGGCAGTTCGAGTACTATAATTATATCTATAACCAGATTGGTATTTATAAAGCAAATTGTTATTACAAATAAACTTTGAAAGTTGTTGAAAAACAAGCTTATCACAAATTTTCCCAATCACACATAAAGTATTAATAGGTCTATAATGTTTAACATCACTTGGGCTTGACACCTTAGGCAGCGGCAAAATCAAAGCTTGTTTACATTGACTTTGATACACAGAATTACATAGGGAAAAATTTAAAATATGACACAGTACTTGTTTTATTTCGTCAAAAACAATTCTTATTAATTTAATATGCACACCGAGAGTTATATTTAATATCATTAACAGCCTCAAAAATCGAGTCAGCAGTAATCTCATTAAAATTAAAGAAATTACGTTCTTCATTACCATCAGCTCTTAGAGAAGAGAATTATAATACAGAATAAGATTACGATTAACATTATTTTCAATCCCACAGAAATAGCTATTTAATTACTCTAAATTTACAACAGGATCTAAAATATCTTTAGATGTTTTACCTGCTCCCTGATCTTGAACGACTTTCCATAAATCTTTGCTATTCAAATTTGTATCAAATTTATTTTCAAAATATCTATTTCTAATGTCCCTCATTTGACGCTTTATTCTATTGCGCAAAACCCTATATTCTTCCCAAACTCTTCGATCCTTAGTTCTTACATAACGTGTATACAGATTATTTCTTTGTTTCATTAAACCGCTTATCTCTTCAGTTATCCAGGTACAAGGATTCTTATTAGTAATAATATTAGCCTTTCCGGAATATAGTTACTAAACAAATAAAGCACACACCTAACCGTTTATAATATAGAGTTACATGTTCATGTAATCGTAATTTAAAGATATACCTAACACAATCATTCTGAGCTCTTTGAAGTTTACTTAACAGTGTATTATTGATATCACAAAAAGCTGCACTGGCGTAATCAAACAAAGGCAACACTAAGGTTAATATTAACATTTTCCTAACTTTTTCAGGAGGATTGAAACACAAACGTCTCAATTGATATATACATTGGTACACTTTTTTGTGAATATAACTAACCTGCTCTAACCATGATAAATTGTTCATAATTCTTAAACCAAATTCTTGAAAGAAGTCTCATATTCTAAGTTTAAGTTATCAATTATCACTTTAGGTACATTTTCAGCGTTTACAAAATTCAAAAGTCGACTAGTGCCTAAAATCATTGGTTTGCACTTGGTTATATTTAATTTCAGACCATGATCATTGCACCACTCCAGTAGTGTACTCAAATCAGCGTTTAAGCGATATACAGCATTATTAATATCTTTTACAGATGCATGCATATACAATTGAAAGTCGTCTGCATAAAGCATTGATTTAGTAAAACTAATGAATCACAAGTTTTGTTTATGTATAATGAAAATAACATAGCAGATAAGGTAGAACCTTGTGGAACCCCTACTAAATTACATTTCCAGTTAGATAATAAACCTCTTCTGGGCTTAACCCTTTGCCGTCTATCCACCAAATACGAATCAAACCAATGTACCACGCTATCACTAAATGAAAACGATCTAAAGATTGACAGCAAAAGTTCATGATGGACACTTTATGGACAGATTGTTTCTTTGTTTCATTGAACCCCTTATCTCTTCAGTTATCCAGGAGAGAGAGAGAGAGAGAGAGAGAGAGAGAGAGAGAGAGAGAGAGAGAGAGAGAGAGAGAGAGAGAGAGAGAGAGAGAGAGAGAGAGAGAGAGAGAGAGAGAGAGAGAGAGAGAGAGAGAGAGAGAGAGAGAGAGAGAGAGAGAGAGAGAGAGAGAGAGAGAGAGAGAGAGAGAGAGAGAGAGAGAGAGAGAGAGGCAGGGAGGGAGGGAGGGAGAGAGAGTGAGAGAGGGAGAGAGAGAGAGGAGCGTAACAGAACCCACTAGAAATGAAACTAATTTTTTCAATTATTTGGTCGAATTTTGACCATTGGGCGGTCTCTAGTTTAAATTATGCAACGATCAACTTTAGTCAGTGTTTTAACGTGAACGTCACAGACTATTACGGTTTTATTGTTGACAAGGAGCCATGGACCGGTTATCTTAGAATAACTAAACTCATTTTGTCAGTTTTACTTTAATTAAAAATACGAAATTGTGTTTGTGTGTGTAAATCCTTAGAAAAATGTAAGCGACTGGAATACAATAAATGCAACAACAGTAAAGTTAATACCCTACACATCCCAAAGTATTTTCATCTTGTAAATATATGATGGAGAATATGAATAAAACTGTCATGATATTAGTTTACCACGTTATTTATAATCCGTTTTTAATTAATCGTGTCTTGGAAATTGTTTCTTTACCATATGTCATCACTGTTAAATGTTATAATTTTAAAAGGTTGAGATTCTAAGCAATTCGTTACAAATTAGACCATTGACGATCTTAATTCGTATATTTTTGTATAATACAATAGAATACACACTGCAATCATACTTGACTTTTTGACCATCCACGAGCCCAAACAAACGTATAATTTATATGACAATTCTGACCAACTTTATTTTAGAGCTCCACGATTATGTGTATACAATTTTATAAACAATTAAGATCTTACAAAAAGTGAAACACATATTAGGTTTTTAACATGAAATATATATTTATCATGGAAAACGTAATTTAATATATATAAAGGAGCTATAGTTGTAATTAATTAGTGTCATACAAATGTGTGGAGTTAAAAGTGAAGTTTTTGCTTTGCTGTGATTTATACTAGTTTCTTTGTTATTTTAAAGGTTTTCCACAAATTTAAAAATAGTTTTAGATTCGACACCCCCAAACGTCATGAAACCTGTTTTGCTTTTACCAGTGATGACATATGCTTGCTCTAATTTCTTAGATAATATGTAAGATAAGTTAAATATTTAAAATTTTGTTTTTATTAAAATGTTGTTTAAATATTGATACATTTATGGTCCACATCTCTTCAGACTGCTTGGTAAATATATTCCACGTATAACCTAATTTTAAATGCCAGTCTGTGTAGTTGTTGTACCACTCTCTCAGCTTTGAATTTATTGCCGAGACTAAATTATGAATTTAAAACGTACATTTAAACATCAAATCCGATCTTTTCTTTCTAGAAACCTCGCAGCAACCGTAAAGACTTACAATTAATTGGCAATTATAATGTTATAAGTTTTGGTCCTAGAAGTTTGAACACTGCAACTCAATTTACAGTCGCAAAAATATATTAGATGTACTGTATAATAAGCTTTGACATTTTAACTATTGGAACCGCAACAAAAATACAACATCCAACTTTTGACAACCAAAATAGCTGAAAAAACTCGTTAAAATTTTATTATTTTGTCGATTGGCAGCCGAAAAATTAAATCTGGTAAATATATAGTACGCTGTCTAATAATTTAACATGTAGAATAGAATAAAATGTAATATCTTGCTTAGTTGTAATGTTACCTAATTTGATGACAATTTGATGAAGTTAATAACTTATACAGTAGAAACTAATATTTTAAATATCATAAAACTAATATTGGTCAGATTTATTAAGTCTTATAATTTTATCTTAGCTCCAAAAGTATTGTATAAGTTATAATTTCCCACGAGCAGGTCGGAGCAGGCAAGGCGCTGCAGGCAGTGCAGGAGCTGTGCTCATTTTGCATACCGGAGATAGGAAGGCACCTGATATAAAGCATAGCCCGCCAACGTCGCATCAACGTCTGCGTCTGCTGGAACCAGCGAGCACATAATAGAATAGAGAAGACAAGTGCTTATACCCCGTGCATTAAAAGTGCTGCAAGATCCGCCATGTTGGACTGGCTTACAGCCTGAAATCTATGATCCGCGAGCTCAATGCGCGGTAAAACTTCGCGACCGATACACGGCCATTATCAACAGTAATAGTTGAAGAATATCGTTGAAATTGTGCTTGCTTATAGTATAGAGTCTGTGGATAGCGATGGTGATAATTTAAAGTTAATAATAATGTCATTAAATGGTATATAAATCATTTAAAACACTCTTGTAGCTCTGTTTTTCAAAACCAGACATGAAAAAGTTGTTCTGTGGGGAAGTTTTTTTTTATTTTTTGGTCAGAGTCATTTTGTCAGCGGGAAAGTTGTAGATAAATAAACAAATTTCATTTTTTATACCAACTTTTTCTTTCTAAAGTGTTTGGTTTCCTCAGAAATCGAGGTATAAGAAAACGGCAAAACTGTCTTTCGCGCAGCCCGCTGCCGCGCCGCACCCGACCATAGGCAGTGCAGTGTGTTTGTTTTCCGGCTACGTTGTTGTTTTTCTTTGTATTTGTAATTTTATTGTAGCTATGATTAGTAATGATATTGTATTAATTTAAGGACTAGTAAATTAAAAATAATTTGGGTAATAACTAGTTTTATCTACTTATTTATATGTTTGTAATATCTTCGAAGTTTCACTCGCTATAGCTGATTATGGGTATTAAATAACTTAGACCAAATAGTTTTAAGACATTAATCAATGTTCATTTACCCAAAGAAATTACAGTATTATTCAGTTGTTGTCTCACCTTATATGTGTGCATACCTTCATTAATAATATTACTGTAATGATGGATTATTATACAGAAAAGTACTTACGAGCTATTACTTCGATCATTAAACAACAATTATTATCGTCCTACTCATTATCAGAAAAATTTAAAACGTTGGGGAATAAATCCATACCATACCTACAGATTGACCAAGTACATGGTTTTAAATTTTACTGAGAATATTGTTTTCACTTAGACTATTATAGTTAGGTACTTCTAAAACATCTTTCGCAAAGTCGGCACACTTTTAGAAGGTTGTACAAAACCTTAATTTACGAATGGAAAAGTAATGATTTTAAAATGTAAACGATAGTACAAATGTGTATTTTATTATATTATTTATTCCAAGTGTCTTCTAGTCCACAAATAAAAATACTGTTTATTATATATAAGATAAATGTTGCTTTAATTTTCGTTTTTTTGTGGCCAACACAAAAAGAATCATTAATAGATGTAGAGCGACTAGATTTCATGGAGAAATTACAGGAATATTCAATACAATTTATGACTAAGCAAGCATATTTTTTAACCACTTAATATTAATATTAAATTAAAACAATGTCCTCTTGTGAAATGTAATCCCAGCGGGTGATTGATACCCCGTTTTAAATAGATGTCAGGTTATTGCAATCAATTTACCATCTCGTGAAATTCGACATCTCAGGTATACAACAAAAGCCGTATCCCCCCTCACTGCGACTAATTGAAATAGTGTGTAGCGGTGTGTGGTAGACGCTCGGACTAGGGCGGCGCCGCCATCTTGGACTGTCTCATCCGTCCGCCAGGCTGGCGCACTCTCCCCTCCGAGTAGCTTCTCTATTATATTATGTGCTCGCTGGCTGGAACCAAACAATAGTTTCTATACTGGCGTTCGAAAGGCTCATTGATTAGAGCACATTTTAACCTGGGTATAATAATACTAACTAGTTTTAAACTTGTGAAATGTTGCTATGGTGTTGTTGAAAACATTTCATCTCAGTGTGCCTTGTTATTATTAATGATAAGTTGATATGTCCAACTTGTTGGTTTGCTTAACTATCTGGTGGACAGTATGGTTCTGAGCCTACATAGGCGTAGGACTTAGGGACTTAGATTATAGGCAAATCATTTTGTTTACTTCGTAAACAAATTTATTTCAACAATCAGGTATATTTTAAAGTGAAATTAATTATGTAATGCTTAGTTGTAAATCAATAGATGCAATATCAGGATGCTTAACTAGTACTGTATTTCAGGGTTGGGATGTTAAAGTTAGTTTGCTAGAGTTATTTCAATGTATAAGACACACATCCATGACCAACACAATATCACAGTTGATAAGAACCAATTATTATAGTAGAGCAATATTGATTTAAATAACACTTTGAATGCAACTTTGGAGGTAAATTACGGCTAGTCAGTATGTTGTATTGCTACATTGGTCTTTTTAGCGTTTAGGTTATGTCGTAATTTTATGTTTGGTTTTATTGCAATTGTACATAACATATTAATTTATATTATTGTTGTAATTTACTTGGGATATATAACGTTAATCAACTTAAACTGTTCGTTTTCCCTTTGAAGTTAAGGTTTTATGTGAAAATATGTTTTACGCATTATGTTCAAAGATTCATATCAAATTGGTAATAGCATAGAGGTAAACGCATGTTACTGCTTTGTAAAGGAAAATTATGTGCATGTGAGACATTAACTATATGAATATTTACTAGTTAGAACATCTGATAGTTCACCAATATCAACAAATATTTTAAGGTAAGTTTACCACGTGCTAGGTAGTCCGACACACAAAGGTAGTCCGACTAGTGATGAAAGGAAAAGTTTCAAAGCCCTTTAGTATAAGTTAAACCCGTCGGTTGGGATATTTGCATCGGTATGAGGGGGGGGGAGGGTAGACGTGATACCGCGGGGGAGCAACTGGTGGGGGAAGGGGTATTGTGTATGGGCAAAATTTTAAGCAACACTGCCGGAGTAATCTTTCTGGAACAAAAGGCAATTGTATCGGCAGAGACACAATGCCTTGTGGATCTGACACCGAGCCTCGTCCCACACCGCCCGCCCTCCTCCTCTCCTGTGTATTTTATCATTCGGCTGTATGTCATCTTCTGACGAAAACACTGACAGGGCTCATTGAAGTTTAGTATGAGAATAGAAATTCGAACACTTGTGTTGTATAAAAGGTCTAGGGACGGCATAATATTTTTTAACATTACAGAGTGAGCTTTGGCACAAAGTTATTTGAAACATTTTAGGGTTAAAGTGTGCTGACTAATTAATCTAGCACAGAAGACAATAATTGCAGGAATACTGTTCTCAACAATAGCTTGAAGTGACCGCCGTTGCGTCAGTTGTTTGACAGTGAGCCAGTCGATGAATACAGCTATTGCTTAATTTAGTCGACAACTATCGCGTTGGTTACAAAGAGTATTTTACACTCTATCCCCCAATTATTTTACATTTTATAGTTTTATTTGATAAATTTCGTCTTAAGGGCAGCCTAAAATAGCTAGAAATAGGATAAGTCGGAATTTGAGCGGACCATTCATTCAACTACACCTCTTTTTTTAATCCACTGTTAAACCAGAAGTTAGCTAAGTTTTACACAAGGGAATTTTGAAAAGGTGGTGTTATATGATTTTGGAGGAAGACAAACTAAAAGCCACCGTCTAAATTGCCATCAACAAAATAAGTTCCACATTTTGCCCTCTTACGATGACGGCATAGACATTCAAAATTTGTGGGGTTTGAGTATAGCTTCCATCGTGCTTTTCAGTGAGGATGACTATCACTCAAGTACTGGCAATTGGATTTCTTTACATTCCCATTCAACATGAATATTTTCAGCCTATCCTGAAGACAACCCAATGTTTGTAATGATTTTGTTTGTACCTAACGTTGTAAGCTCTTCGTTGTTTTCTTCGTTGCGTTCTTGATTTAATGCCAATTCGTATGGATTGAAGCCACCAAAATATTTTGCCCATGCGTAAGAGACAAATCATGTTTTTCTGCAGCTGACCTCGTGAGAATTCTCAACAAATTACTGAAGACTTCCACCTTGATCCTTTAGTTTGTAATTTGTGGACGACCACTCCTGAGAAGATGGTAAGTTCTCTTAACGGTTGATATCGATATTAGGTTTCGGTTATTAACTTAATCATTGGATAGGTTTCAAACTTATCGTTGTGAGAGCTGATAAGTCTTCCCAACCATCCATATGGTAATTATTTCTAATTCATTAAATGCCATGACAAATCCGAGCATAGAGTAAGAGAAAATAATTAACAAACACAAAATAAATCTCCAACTCAGGCTTCATGTTATGTTGCGCGTATTCGCTGCAACACTAACACGTCCTAACGACTACCACGGCCGTTCAAAATATATAATACTGTTTAAAACTTTAAATATTAAGAATATCTAGCCTCTACAACCCCCAATTTATTTTCATGCTTCATATGCCCCTTGGATGAGGTCGCATTCTTAGTAGTTAGGAAATAAAGGTCAAACAGCATGACTACTGAGGGTCGTAATAATTGATATATTGTTAAAAATATTATAAAATACTGAAAATTCATTTGAATTACAATATAGTATAAAGTGCATTATTTACCAAACAGATAGGATCAAAGCTTGGGAGTTGGTCAAAGCGTTCAAGATATTGGTCAGTTAAAATTGAGATGGATGAAAAATGGTTTGTGTGGCAAAGGGTGCGAGGCTAGCGAAAAGAGTCGCACAAATGAAGCGTCAATCGCTACAAAAAATATTACTAAAAATATTTTCATCTGACCCTTGTAAAACTGTATTACTATCTAGATTTTTGAGTTATTGTTGACCTTGATATTTTGTTTTGTTTTACTATAATATTATTTAATACTGTTATCATACTACTATTATTGAATTTTGTTATTTGAATACTTTAATATTATGCATTAAGTATAACTTTGCAGTTGGCCCTTCCTATTGGAAAATTTCTAAATTAGGTTTTACAATTGTAAGAAATATTATTTATAAATACACCTATAAATTTAAATATAATTTCCATTGTCTTAACCCTCTTTTATCAGTTCTACTTTTGACACGACTAAACGTTAACTAAAACGTCTTACATTCAAACTTTTGTACCTGTATCATTGTACCTTCAACGTTGTTAGTAATTGCATGCTTATGAATGAAACATGATCACTAATTAAATAAACCATTTTATAATAGCAAAAAATAAATAAATTAACCTCTAATTTAAACAAACTTATGTTCAAATTGCTTGCTCAGGGATGTAATAATGGGAATGTTTTCTGTTAAGCGATGTATTTGTTAACAAGGAAAAGTAATCTTATAAAAAATATCCTGATGGCAATATTTTACATAAACATATACTAAACAAAAAAAAACATTACTACAACAAGTTAAATGGTCACATATTGCGCTTACATATAAGACGGTAAAAATGCATATAATAATATTTATTAAAATATGCTTCTATCTGTCACATCGATTAGAAGGCCTGGTTTAGTAAGTGATTATATTTACACAGGTTACAACTGATCGGTTATTAGTTCAACCAATCAAAATCGATTGCCTTGCATCAAAATATGTTCACAACTTTATGACACATAACATTTGATACATTCTTTAAGCTGACTACACAGGTTTGCTGGAACAGAAACTTCAAAGAAGTGGGATTTTTATTCAAAATTCAATGGGCTTACAACCAAATAAAGTATGCTAAAAGTTAATTAATTAGTACTAACAATCAAAGTAACAGGATGTTTTATAATTAATACCAAAGAGCCAAAATAAATGTTATTTAAGAATGTTATTAAAGTAATTTAGAATACTAAGAAAATAAAATTAGTGGCACAATCATGGCAAAGCTGGAAAAATCACAAAAAGCTAAAAGAGAGCTAAAATTTGTAAAAGCAGTCCAAATATGAAACTTAATTACTTCAGAAATAAAACTCAACTAGCCTATATAAAAATGTCCCTACGCTGTTAGGTTACAAGTTTACATAATACATGTACATTTTAAACAACTCAGCTAGTAAATAAACTGTAAAGATGCAGTAACAATGCATAACAAATAAGCTGGACCATAAAATTTAACATGGAAATCAAATGCCCAATAGCTATAACTGATATCTAATAATATCATTATTGTATATTTAAACCATATCGATTATTTAAAATATAATACTGTATTGTATGTTTTCTGCTAAATCAATGCCTGATTAGGAGTTTACTTTTAAAAGTCAATTTGTTATCTGTGGAATAAGTAGTTTTATTTCGATTCCTTCACTTACATTTGTTTGCACTTGATATAAGTATAAACAAAAATAATAGTAATATCGTATCAAAAGTCCTTATCTTTATAAAGAGTCATCTCAGTATAACTAAATGTCTGCAGCTCGGTTTCAAGTCAGTAACTCGAGTTAAGGGAACTAATTGTGGAAGGATGCCGCCGTCTGTTGGCAGCCGGGCTCTAGGCTGCCTGCCTTTACATTCAAGCTGCACCATTTTGCATAACAGATATGGGAAAGCGCCCACGTTTTGTATATCAATTTGTTAAGGCTACAGTAGAATATTTTGAGCACGGTCTTATTGCAAGGGGTCACACAGGACCTAAAGGGTCATCTACCTGCTAATAGTAGACTCATCAATCTTTAAGTTGTAGAAGTTAAAAAAGAAATGGAAAAAAAAAATTGTCGTTATTTGTAACTTCAAGAATATGTTAGGTCTAAAATTGAAATTATTAATTTTAAATTGTTGATCAGCCTAAATTGTTGATATGCCATATTTAAATAATTCCATATTAGATATGGAAAAGTACTAGTATATTAGTAAGGAAAAATTACAGACACTGATTTTATTTCATTGTTGAGTAACTGGATGAAATTAAATTATGAGAACACCGTTTTATGTGCCTGTGCAGTCCACCTTGTGATACGTAGATATATCTCAACTGGATTAATGGTTCCGGTTGGACAACGCCATCTTCATCCGTTATTACACTATTTTGTAATTTATAAGGTGCGTCGAAAGTTTACAAAATTTACAAAACACATGGAAATGAACATGAGCACGAATGCAAATATTACACTGGAAAGCTTACAAAGAACAAGATGTGTCGAGTGTTCTGTAACAACCAAATGTATGCCCCAAGTTAATAAAAAACCTGTTTAAATTGTATTGATATGTTCTATTTCGTTCTATTTGATCCTCATTATGTAACTGATTCTGTTAATCAAGGATTATATCGCGACAGTAGTTATTGTTTTCTTTAATTGCTGTATTACTCATTTCTTACATAATAAGCAAGGAAAAGAAGCTGAGCTTAATTTTAAATCCCGGAGCATTAAAGTGGATTTCCTATAGAAAAGTGAGCTATTAGCATGACCCGCACAGTGAAACTTTAGCCCGGGACCACCATAGAAGTTCCTAACGTGACCCCCTGAACACGTTTGGGGGTCGTTTAAAATGATATACAGAGCTTTAGTGGTCGCATTTGTTGTCCGATTTACTTCAAATTTGTTCTTTTCTGTGTTCAGTTGGACAAGTTCGTTGGACAAAACAATTAGAAAACTCTAACCCCCTTTTTTGGGATTATTCTTTCAAATTTAGAGTTTTTGGGCCCAAAAAGGGTAAGAAAAGTCCCAGATGGAGGATAAATGCATGTAGAAAGATTGAAATTATTGAGGAGAAAAGTTTAAACCCTCTCTCGGAAATCTAGCATAAACATTTGCCGATTTATTAAATAAAATGTATATCAACTAAACACAGTACTTATGGGGAATTTACATTAGAAAAACCTGTTATTCATTTGTTGGTGTGTTTTTATCATCCCCAGCAACCTCACGCCTACTTTCAAGCCTGACTGGACCTAATAATGCGCAAAATTGTATTCCCAGCATTGCAGGTAAATGGAACCAAGAGCAACAGAACAGCCAACAAAATCAATGTTTTCAGATTTCGATTAAATTTGGAATAAATGTATGTGTGTATGTGAATTTTTAAACTTTTTATGTGGAAATTCACTTCCCTTACGTCAGCGTGCTGTGCAAACTCATTTTTTACCTTCCGGTTATTCAAATAAGGATTATTAGTTTCCTTACTGGATAGATATTCATGGAACATATATAAACTACGTATTTTGCGTGAGTTTTAAGTTTCTGTATTACAAAATATATATTAGTTAGTACGCTGGGAAGTTTAGATTGTTCACTTTGCTGTAGTGTTTTCCTACAATATGTAACAATACACATCCGATTACACGTTAAAGCTAGAATTCATTGTATTTTATTAACTTGTTATTTTATTTATGCCTTTATTAAAAGCAGTAATCACAGTGCACTAAATGACATTTAGTGTAACATTTTAAACCCTTCCTATTACAACTTAAATAATCAAACAAATAAAATATCAGTAACCATAAAAATTCCACGTATCCAAAAAATACCCTTATTTATCTTGTACCTTGTACGATAGTGATAAGGCAATTGCTTATGTCTACATATTCTTCCTAATATTCATCTAAGTAAGAAAATCATCCTGTTCAAATATCCTAATATTAAAGGGTAAGATTTTTTTTACAAAGTTGCCAATATTTATAAGATTAATAAAAGTATTCAAAAGAAAATTTCCGGATCTCTAAGTACTGGAATACAAAAGAGTTAAATTACAACATGTATTGGAAGTTAACTGCAGAAAATGTTTGTGCACAGCTCTCGCTTCAAAGAAAGGCACCAACGTAAACTGTGCGCTTTACCTGCATGAAAACTCCGTTTGGTTATTTCGGATTTGCATGGAAATAAGGATATTACCTATGAACTACTTATAAATTCTATATTATTTATGCATACTCTTATTATGACATAATTAATTATAAGTGCAATACTCTTTTTTATAGTTAACTTATAAATACAATATGCTACCATAAATGGTAACGAATGTCTCGTCATCATTCTAGGTTTCTTTCCTATATCTTAATAGTAGGTTTATCATTTTTAAGTCTATTATTTTATAATTGGGTAACAAGTACAAAACAGTATTCTCTCCCTTTAGAGTGCAATGTTTAGTGACTTTGCAGCTATTAACCATACGAAAAAAACAAGTTATGCATCATTTAAATTTCAGTTGCATTGATAATTTACCATTCATTAAATTAAATTTTAGTAAAAACTGTGAATGTAAGTACAGAATTGAAGCGAAGTAAGTATCATGACCGTTTCTTGGTTGTTTTGCGTGTTTATAGCCCGGCTTTGACCAGTATGGTCACTCGGTCTGTGCAGTAGTCCAGATTAATTGCCCCTTGGTCACAACCGCCCCTTCCCCCAGCCCACCTTCCTATAGGTTTCTAGGACAAACGTATTCGCTTTGACCGTACTCTCGGTATACGAGGGAACTTTCTGTTGGATTTCGTACCAGTTTATTGGCAATGATGGGTAATCGTGGTAGCATTCATTTTACATGTATCAGAAAAATGCAGGAACTGCTAAATCTTAATCGACTCTTGGCATCTGACATGATATATATTTTTTTATTTTTGCGCCAGGAGTAATATCTCTAATCTCTGAATGTTCCACAAGTTAATGTTAAAAGTACAGAGAAAATTTTCATAATTAGGTATCAAAACTATATGTGCCCCTTGGTATTTCGTGAAATTTATAATTCGATTGCTTGTGAACAAATAACAACGAAATCTATACTAAAAAGGAATTATAACCAAATTTAATATTTGATTATTGACTAACAAGCAATTTGAAAATGACTAACCCCGACCTAAGATACAAATAATATTCCACAGATGATGGTTTTAATTTTTTCCACGAGTGAAATTCGAGGGAACTAGAGCAGAGAGTTGTCGATGCCCTGATATACGAATATGGTTACCTTTACCACTAGTTGAGCCCAATAATGTGGACAGATGAGCCCGATCGGGTGGTAGAGTCCAGACAGCGTTCTACCTCCTTAAACAACCTTCCAAGATTTATCGGTTCCACGGAATATTTAGAACTGAAATACTGAATGATATTTTTATCACTCTTATATATCCTAGAATATAGGTTCAATTTTAGGAACAAGTTAATGTAAAATATCCAGTGTACCCTACTGTCAAAATAGAATTTGAACCATTAAACAAAATATTTTAATTTTTAAAGCCGATAATTTTAATGTTTAATGTCGATAAATTCCTCATTTGGCTTTAGGGTTGAAAATAAAAGCTAAATTACTATGAGGATCATATTAAGGTTAAGTTAAAGTTCAAGGAACGTATTCAATATAAATTATAGAGGTAGTATAAAGGTAATTTAATATAAATTATAGTGTTTAGTGTTAAAATTCAAAATATTTAAATGGAATCGCCCACGCGCAGCTTGTGCATTTAAACTCCTGTTTTAAGTTCGTAAACTTGTCGCTATAAGATGGTGCCACGAGTAAGATGACAAATAAATAAGTATAATAACCCATTACATTTATGGCTCAGTCATTGCATTCATGATCAACTAAGGGAGATATGGCTCCAAAATTCTCCCTTGGTAAATTATATACAAATTATTTTAACCCTTAAATTTTATATTTCATAAAAATGCATTTAATATTTGATATTTGAAGTGTAGTAAGTAGTTTACTAAGCGATAAGATTCCTTACTTCTGTGTTCTTTCAAAAAGTGTAACTATATTTATGAGTCTTAGTTCAAGACAATATTGAAGTATACACTAGAAATAAAGGTATGCCGTCTGGCGGGCTAGCAGTTAGGTTGTGCTAGAGGGAAGAAAATTGAGTCCATCCCTCTTTGAGAGTTTGATTGGGTCTTTGTGTCTCAAGCTCTTTCTCTTATATCTTACATTTCATTGTGCTTCTTATTACTTTTTCAGAAAGTTGTTTGCTGTAAGTCTAATTAACAATAAGTATTAAAATAGCTTGAATAGTTGTAGATCTTTAGTAGCAAAATTAGTACTTAAAAGGAGGTAAAATCAACGAACACTATGGTAACACTTTTAGCAGTAGGGAAACTATATCTTAAGTTAAAAGAAATAAATTAACAAATGCAATTAACAAATTAATTAACTTTTTCCCCTCAGCAATACTACCTATATTTGATCTTATAAGTTAGTTAACACTGTGTAATCTGTTCATTTACAAATTTTAGTGTTTTAAAAACTGATCGTTTACAAAAGTCAATCAATAACCATATTGTTTCAAAGGTTTAATAATATCTGAACTCATTTTCATACTGCTGGATATTGACGTTTAAATCAGTAACGAAATACAATTGTAACGAAATTCAATATCCTGTTGCGTTGCTCTAGGCTACATGTTTCGTGGCAACAACCACATCTTCAGGCAGCATAAATTTTAAATTTATGTGTCAATTCTTAAAGATGCTTGGAACATGTAACCTAGTGCAACATAACAGGATATTGAAAGGTTAAAAGTTTATTTTATTAATGGTTTAATAATATTGAATAAATAATAATATTTCAATAAATTGTAGATTTAAATAAAAATAATGTTGTTCAAAACATCCCGATTCAAGTTATGTGTAATTTATTCATTAACATATCAAACTGGTCTATAAACCGCATACATAACCTAAAATAAAAATAGGAAAACTATGGATTCATTAGAGGCTAAAAACTGTTTGTTCATTAGCCTAGAATTCTCATCCAAGATTACTCATCAGGAAAATGAATGATGTAGGACCATAAACAAGGGCTAGTTAACAAACATTAGGATTTTATATTGGGAAGGGAATGAAGTTGCAATATGAAAAGGTACAGTAATTCAAATTTTAAGTTTGAATTAGAAATGTTTACATATCTAAGGACATATCTTACGTAGGTAAGAACATATCTAAGGTCTGTCTTATTTGGGTCAGTATTTATTATCATTTAATTCTCTTAGCCAGAGAGAAGGTTTTGGATCAAATTACATTGTGATAACATAATTTTTTTTAATATAATTTACTCTTTTAGGAACATTTTTATTAAAAATAATTACAACTTCTGTATGTCTTAAATTGCTTTTAAGTTGTAACGAAACCCATGATAATTGTAAGAGCGTGTTCAGTGAGACAGCGGCGACGGTTAGAGACATAAAGCCTAGGGCGGCGGCGCTGTTCCACTCCGTCGAAACTTCGCAGGCAGTTCAAGATTACTTGGGTCTGGGGAAAACTGAAGCAGGAAATTGAGACCATCCTTCTTAGAGGGTTTGATCAGTTCAAAGTTGGGCTCTGAAATAACGATGAATTAATGCCATCGCTCTTCTCACTACCATCACTACCATCTCAACATGTCGGGACGTAGCTGAACTTCGTAAGTTGATTGTTGGTCCTACACCATAACGTCAAACGCCATTCTTTTTACTATCTTATTTATTTAAATCATGTCATATGACACTGAAATACGCCATACAGTATTCAATGTTAAAAATAATTTAATAGATTTACTACTAATGATGATTAAAGAACTCCAACACGTAGGATGTATTTAACTTTTTCTTTCCATCTCACTATATTAAAAGTAGCAGTTTTTTGTATCAGCTGTGAGTACCGAAAGTGATATTTTTATATAGTGCCGTAAAGGCAACTGGTGTTTTTTCCGCACTGTAATTAGTTATTCTGACACCAGTAGAGCTAGTAGCCTATTTTGCACCAATTGTAGTGATGCATTCTAAATCAGTTGTTCTTATTAATCTAATTATTAGATTAGCATAAACACAAAGTAATTATTGTGATTGGTATTATGTTGTAAAAAATATTACTCAGCAACCCTGATATAAATATCAAAAAATGTGTTTCATTATTATTATTTACAGTCTGATGGAATATATCGTTAATAACTCTTTCCGAGAGTTATAATAATTACTTGATCGAATTTCCACGCTCGGTCATCGCCTCGCACGGAAAACACAATCGTGGAAAAGACCAATTTTGTCACGAGTCACGAGTAATGAAATATACTATAATTTTACAGATGAGGTACATTTTTCCATCGAAAAGAATACTATTAGACAACGTTCTGGTTATAACACTTTAGTTTCCTTGCATTCACTTAATGTAGGATTATAATTTAAATTATAAAATTATTGTTACTAAAATTAATAGAAATATAAACAAACAATTTAGCTGTTAACCAAGAGAAGTAGGATTTTTTTGGAGTTTTAAGAAAACTCATTTTAGCGAATTTCCCCTATGGGGAAGAAGCTATTACCGTAGGTCTCATGGTAAGACTTAAGCCCAAGACCATGATAACTTTTCATTCTGAGGTCCCCAGATGCCAAAAATACCATTCGTTCAAATTTTTATATATGTGTGTGTGTGTGTGTGTCCGGAAGCACGATAACTCTCGTAAAAAAGGTCCGATATTAATGAAATTTGGTATAAATGTGTAAAGCACCATTTATTTGAACGAGTTCGAAAACCAGACGAATCGCACAATCCGAAGGGGGTTATTGGGGGTTTGTACCCCAAAAATGGGTTTTTTGGGGTTTCTACATGTAATTTTTATTTAAATCAAATTTTAATTTTTACCATTGAATTCAGCATAAAAAAACAAATAATTTGGTATTTTGATCATTGCTCTACGTCAATTGGTTACTGAGATATTGAAAGTGCTAAACACAGTACGTTGTCTAATGTTATTCTTATGGAGAAAAAGAAAAATTGTATATCTCGCTTATTTATGAACATAAACTGACGAAATTTGGTTGTGGTTCATGGTTGTTTGCACAAAAAAACAATTTTTCGCCTATGGTTCCCGTATCAGCAAACCTAGGTACTTGGTCCCCATGTTATTCTTATGGAAAATAATTAAAATGTTATATATTGCTTATTTATGAATGTATATGGATGAAACTTGGTATGTGACTTCACTAAGATAAGTTCTATTGATATATGCATCAAAACCCATTATTTTCTGTTCCTTGTTGCAGCAAACCTGCATACTCATCCCCAATGTTATTCTTATGGAGAATAATTAATATTTTAAATATCGCTTGTTTGTGAATATATTTCTTATGAATCCTGTTAAGTTTTTTAATGTGTTATTTTATATATTCATTGGAAATTTGCTGAGTATGCAGGTTTGCTGCGACGGGGGTATTTTATCATGGGATAAACTTAAAATGTAAGAAAATAACCATCCTCAAATACCCCTTGTTTTATACAATTATGTGCGTTTATAGTTCATAAATAAAACACTGTTTTCATTCACAAGAATAGCATTGGGTAACGTATTCCACTGACCTTTATTTATTCCGCAACTAAATTATGTAACTATATATACTAAATATTTACGTAATCGTTTTCTAAACTGATTAGAGTGAATGTATGGTATAATTGAACCTTCTTTTAGCAACGTTCAATATATAACGCAACAAACGGAGTGATTTAAGATGGGCCATAAGTCCCACCACTTTATGGTGTTCGTTGCTCCAGAACAGCTATTGGGGACAGTCTTACACCCACCGGTAGTTAGATATCTCGCGCAAGTTATGTAAGAAGCTGACTTATTCAACAACCTAGTACGTGTAAACAAATGCAAAAATATGAATCACGCTTATGAGTTGAACTTTTACCAAATCCCCTCTTTCGAAAAGTAAACTTAGATATTCATCAATTTTGAAGACTTAAGAAAACCATACCTAAAAAAATGTATTTCCCTTTGCCCCCCTCATTTATATTATTGGGTGACAATTAAGTCTTAGGAAGACTGTATAATATTTAAACGAAAAGAGATATCAAAACCAAATTTGGCAGACGATTACTGGTAATAGTAAGCTACTTTTCTGTGTACATGGTGATCGGATGTCACCTTTGGGGCACGGCCCGTTGGGAGTAAGAAGAAAATCTTTAATGTAAGCATACGTTGATATGCACATCAAATTAAAGGTCTAGTTGAACTAAAAACAATGCTGCAAACCGGACCTCAAAAGGTTGATTCAGTCGGAAGTAATTGCTATTCAAAGTACTGTTGAGTGAAAGTAGTGGGCCTGTTGGGGTTTTCCATCCACTGGACTTCCCCACAATGGCTATTTTCTCCCTTCATCAGTTACACTCAAGCCACCATAATAGTTGTTGCAGTCATATCCTGTCACTGTAAGTTACAAGTTTTAACAGATAATTTTCTAGGTTCTTTATTCAGATATGTCGCTTAGTGAGCGTGAAAGAATTACACTGTTAATGATGCGCGGGTGGGGTGATAATGTAAGACCGTATTCAGAAGTTATACATTTATTCGACGACACTTTCCCTGATAGGAATCCTGTTTCAAAATCCACAGCACAATACACAGTTACCAGCTTTTTAGAAACTGTTAGTATTAAGGATCGAGTCAGATCTGGACGACCAACTGTTGTGACAGACGAAGACGGCTCATTAGACATTCTGCAGTCTTTCATTGAAAATCCAAATACATCAGTTGGATCTGTATCACAAACTCATGGAATATCTCGTGAATCAGTTCGCAAAGTTTTAAAGAAGTCTGGTTTCAAGGCATACCGTGTTATCCTGTTGCAGGAACTGAGCGAAGACGATTTTGATATTCGGGTGGAATTCTGTGACATTGTTATGAATAGAATTGACAAACGCCACATACTTTTGTACAATATTGTGTTCTCAGATGAGTCGACTTTCATGTTGAATGACCATGTTAACAGGCATAACTGCCGGTATTGGAATGATGTTAAACCGCACTGGATGTTACAGTGTCACACACAACGTCCTCAAAAAGTTAACGTGTGGGCAGGTATAGTATGTAATACAATTATAGGACCATTTTTCATTGATGGAAATTTAAATGCCATCAAGTATCAAGCTATGCCCCAAAATGAGATAGTTCCTGCTCTACAAGCTAGTTTTGGCGCTAACTTCCAAAAATTTTTTTCCAACAAGGCGGAGCACCACCACACTATGTTTACAGTATTCCCTCACCGGTGGATTGGAAGACGTGGAGCGATTGAGTGGCCAGCTGTTCCCCTGACTTAACTCCGCTGGACTACTTTTTATGGGGCTACCTCAAAGACAAAGTTTATGAAACTCAGCCTACAGATCTGAATGATCTGAATGACATAGGATAGCACAGGAAGTTCAAGCTATTCCATGAGAATACATACAAAATGCAGTAGGCAGCTTTTATAACCGGTTAGGATATGGCCAGGAGACCAACGGAGAACATTTTGAACACCTACTTTGAATGGAGTTAAGTAAGTATTGCCTTCAATTTGTAACTTTCTGTTGTTATTCATAAGTACAATATATTAAACATTTTTAAAACTTTGAACAGCAATTACTTCCGACTGAATCAACCTTTTGAGGTCCAACTTGCGGCATTGTTTTTAGTTCAACTAAACCTTTAATTTGATGTATTTATCAACGTATGCTTACATTAAAGATTTTCTTCTTACTCCCAACGGGCCGTGCCCCAAAGATCACCGATCACCATGTACACAGAAAAGTAGCTTACTATTACCAGTAACGGTCTGCCAAATTTTATCGTGATATCTCTTTTCGTTTAATGTTATAAAGTCGTCCTAAGACTTAATTAGTTGTCACCCGTATACTAGCTTTATTGCCACTAAATTTACGCCAAGAATCATTAGCGATGTTTCGCAGTTTCTCATGCCAAAGGTTTGTTACTAATCTATTGAATTGGGAGTTTATGAAATATAACTGCAATATTAATAGCAAACGGTTGTCTTTCCGATGTCATTCGTCAAATTCGTCACCGAGAGGTTTACCGCAAATCTCCCAAGTTTTGTTCAAATACACTTCCACCCTTCAGGACGCTTTTACATCGCTATGCCATTTATCTCTCAGCTAAGGGGGTAAAAAGAAGGTGGTCTGTCGGGGAAATTGGAAGTTGAGATTGATAAAGCAACACTGTCCTAATGAAAAATAATTATTACATGTGTAATGTATTTGACACTGTTTGGGCTTTACATTTATAGGATTTAGAGGCGGGTTAATAGTTTGTTTGAAATATATAATGGTGTACTAAATTTGCTCATATATAAGATTTAATTTCATATACTTACGGCAAAGGCCAGTTTACATAAGGATGCAGGATTACATAAATATTTTAAATTACCAAATGAACGTTACTACATGTCATCAAAACTAAAACGTATTAGAAACAGACTAATAAATATACTTTCATGTTCATTTTCCTTGATCAGCAGGCATACCAGACCATTTAGATCCTGGATTGATTAAAGAGAGAAGACATTTTCGTAAAAGAAAAACTTCGGGGTTAAAATTTATTTCACACATGACTTAAAGATGTTTCTCACTTGCAAGTCTTTAAAGGTAAATAAAAAATGAAGCAGAAGTAATATTTCTGGAGACGTCGCGTCGCCGTGTGACGAATATCCGATGTGATCGCAGGTGACACACCCCACTCCCAACTCCAACCCAGCTATGAATTTTTACAATGTTGTTCTTTACATAAAGTTAACATCAATATTTCTTTCCAACAACAACTCAGAGTTTTACATTCCCCACTTGAAGAATTGTCGAGCTCCAGTCGTGTTTCGCGAGTTTATTTCTTTCGGGGTACGTTTAAAATACATGAGTTTGGAAACTTGTGCAATTTCTTACTATTATAAATCAAATATATTTCCGTGAGTATTGAGTTTCTTATCTTTTAACTTGACATGGCTGAGAAGAATTTAACCCCACAAATACTGTCGGCATACTCAAAGGAGTTTCATCTCAAGTCTAGTAAGGGGACAAATAAAGCTATAAAACTAAATGAAACAAAAATACAATTATATTTTTAAATATTCCGAGTCCCTCCTATTTATTAGATGGTGCAAACGAAACTTACTCACAAACCCTCCAACAATAAAACTAACTAATAAACTTACTTATAACTTCTAGGCTTACTAATATTGTGTTAAAACATTTTTGTTGGAAGATCAAGGATAATCTTTTTCAGGCCAAAGGAAAAGGTGTGAGAAATCAAGAAGACGCAGTGTGCGACGCGCGTAGTTGACGCAGGGTGTGACGTGCGTGGTTGACGCAGGGTGTGACGCACGTGGTTGACGCAGGGTGTGATGCGCGTGGTTGACGCAGGGTGTGACGCGCGTGGTTGACTCAGGGTATGATGCGCGTGGTTGACGCAGGGTGTGACGCGCGTGGTTGACGCAGGGTGTGACGCGCGTGGTTGACGCAGGGTGTGATGCGCGTGGTTGACGCAGGGTGTGACGCACGTGGTTGACGCAGGGTGTGACGCACGTGGTTGACGCAGTGTGCGACGCGCGTAGTTGACGCAGGGTGTGACGCGCGTAGTTGACGCAGAGTGTGACGCGAGTAGTTGACACAGGGTGTGACGCGCGTGGTTGACGCAGGGTGTGACGCGCGTGGTTGACGCAGGGTGTGACGCGCGTGGTTGACGCAGGGTGTGACGCGCGCGGTTGACGCAGTGTGTGACGCGCGTAGTTGACGCAGAGTGTGACGCGGGTGGTTGACGCAGGGTGTGACGCGCGTGGTTGACGCAGGGTGTGCCGCGTGGTTGATGCAAGGTTGACATTCGTAGTTGATGCAAAAGATACTACATCAATTTGCATATATAGCCTATTTGTTTGTTCTCTCTGGCCGTTTAACGAACTGAGTGATGAAGTCCTCTCAGTAAAATAATTGTCAGTATTAAATTGTTGTGTAGACAAGTTCTTATCGTTTTCAATTAACACTTTGCACAGGACATTTAAACAACATGTAAATTGTTTATTAATTGATTTGTTATGATAGTGTATAAATCGTAGTTTACCAAAAGTATTATTTCATTTCCTTCATCTAGGAATTTAACAAAAACAACAAACAACATAAAAGCAAAAGTTGAAGGCTTAAATATGGATTTGCCGGTAAATATACTCTGAGGTCCTCTGGCTCAAATATTAACTTTTCTACAATGGGTGAAGGGACCTTTCAACACAAAATTGGAACCTCCAATTATTTGTTATGGAAATTTACGTCATCTGTTTGTAAAATAGTTTTAGTTTAACGTCACTCGCCCCTATTTTTTATATTGATTAATACAATTAGACGACGCATATCCATAATGTACCTTAAACACGTATAACTTTTATCTTCTTGAGTACTCACTGACTCTTCACCCCCGAAAGCGAATGCCCTCAAGGAGTCAATAATAATTCTTAAACGTAAGAAAAGGTTGAGTTGTATATCAAATTAAAGGTCTTAATAAATCAAACGGAACACTGAGTCAGAATGGTAGCCGGTCGAACTTTACATTCAAGTTAGTTCAGCAAAACTTAAACATAAGATTATTTCGATACGATGGTCCTTTCCAGGTCTGGTTTGTGGCCACGTGCAATACTATGTAAGTCCTTTAAATCTATAGCGTACACAGATTTTTAACCTCAAAACTGAATAATCTGAATGCGTATGTTTTCTTAAATTTTACGAATTAAATGTATTTAAATTTATTTGTTCATATGGTGAATTTTGTCTTACTGTATTAAAAATGTTATAGATAAATCTACAATAGTAATCCACAATGTACTTGGAGCTAATTATTGGAAATCAATTTAAATTTTAAACTGTGAAATGAAATCATCAAAATTCCAATAATAATACATTTTAATTGACTAGGCCTTTCGATATCAAAGATACCGAAATTGGTTAGATACTGACGATGGTATCTTTGATATCGAAAGGCCTAGTCAATTAAAATTTATTATTATTGGAATTTTGATGATTTAATTTCACAGTTTAAAATTTAAACTAAAATAGTAAGTTAGAAGTAACAAAAAATCGGAAGCTTAATTTGAAGTTTTTTAAATCGTTATTGTAATAAAAAATCGTATAAGCAATTAAATATGTTTACAATTCATGTTAGCCTCTGGATTGCTTAAATTTATATATTTATACTGTCTTACCTTAGCAATCCGTTTTCTGTTTCATTCTAATACAGATTTTGGATCCAGAGATCCGTCCTCAGTTAGAAACCCAGGAGACCAAGTTTATCGGAAATATTCATACAGGGAATTTCGTCGATAATGTAGGTATATCAAATTGGCGTACGTGAAACTAAAAACACTTAACACAAGTTTGTTAAGTTACTTAAACGGATTGCTAAGGTAAGACCGTCTAAATATACAGGGTGAGTTTTACAGGGTGAGTCCCCCTCTTGTTTTTTCTTTCTCCCCTTATACATAGTATATGGAAAAAGTATTGTTTTCGTCAAAATTTTCGAATTTGAGTTGTTAGTGGAAATATTAGTTTTGGTGCCCCCTGAACCCAAACAAGTGATTTTTACGTTATGTCTGTGTGTCTGTTTGTCTGTCTGTCTGTATGGACAGAGCTAGAGCCCGCAATGGACCGATTTTTATGAAATTTGGTATGAAGGTACTAATCCACGATATCTCCAGACGTTTTTTAAATTTTTTGAATTTTTTCTTTTTAAGGGTAATTATCCCCCCAAAACCGCCAAAAAACATGAAAAATCAAGATTTGTCAAAAACGGCTCTAACGATTTTGATTAAACTTTAGTCGTTTTTAGAAATTTAGTTTTCCAACAAAATGACACTACCCGCATTTCTGTAAAAAATTCGGATTCAGAAATTAAAAGACTTAAAATATCAAAAATTCAGTTTTTTGGATTTTTCATTAAAATAACATAAATATAAAAAATATTACTATTCACCATTAAAAAGAGCTCAAAAATCTAAATAATTTAGTATCTTGAAATACTATTCTACGATTACTGTTTACGGAGAAAATTTAAATTTTCATTTTGCGGTAAACGCAGTATGTTGTCCAATGTTATTCTTATGGGGAATACAAAAATTACTATTTCTCTCTTATTTATTGATCACTTTCGTTCAAACTTGATTTGCTTGTCAAGTTAGCTTTGACCAACAGAGGAAATTCAAAATATATTGCCCCTTAATAACTCTGAGGGGGGGAATAGGGGGCATTTCCCCTCTTAAAACCACTTGTGTAGCGATGGATTCTGAAGTGCCTCCTAAACGTACATTCGACCGTGCTTTGCATTCTATCCTTAGTAAATAAAAAGTAATTTATTCATTAAAGTTGGGCTAAAAGGGAGAAAGTATGTGTCAGTTTCCAGATACAGTTTAATCCTATATCTCTCGAGATATCGACTAAGGACTACCGCCAATCATTGTTGATCAACTTATACTTCATTTTGACTTAGTCAATATTTATGGCCGCTATCTTGGATCCGCCATATTGGATTCAACTATTTATTTTCAAATGTAAAGGTAGGGTTGGGTCCCATCATATAGAAGTACTTTTTTACGGTGAACACAATACCGGAATCCGTTTTTGAAAATCATTATTCGATCTCAAGATATTGATGATTTAATAACGATAATTTTTGAGAGAATTTTAAATGTACCAACCATAAAACATGCCCATATTCTCATCATTACATTAAATAATGACCATGAATTACTACCAATAATTTTTGAGTGGCATTTGCTTCATTTTGACAAAATTAAAATTTTAGGCCACCATCTTGGATCCGCCATTTTGGAATAAGATATGTTTTTCAAATGTAAAGGTGGGGTTGTGACATCATTTCCAACTGTTCTTCCACGCTGAAACCAATGCGGCAAAAATTTTCTTAAATATCACTTTTCGTTTTATGATATAGACAGATTCACTTTTACATTTTCAAAAAGGGTTAATATCATGAGAACAAAAGATGATAATTAAAATCGAATTGCAATCAATTTCCCATGTTAATCTTATGGGAATGGTTTTTAGATTTTCCTCAGATAATTTCGCGAAAAACTCCACATTTCTTTTTACCAATCAGTTTAGCTCTAGAAAACAATCATTTTGGCGTTTTAATTGCTTTTTTTACGTCCAACCGTTGCAGTGATATTCAAAGTGCTAAACACAGTACGTTTTCCAATGTTATCCTTATGGAGAATAAATAAAATGTTATATTTCGATTGTTTATGTATGTATATTGATGAAACTTGGTATGTAGCTTCAAATAGCTGTGGTATATTGATACTAGCACAAAAAAAGTTTTTGTTGATTTTTCCCGGTAGCAGCAAAGCTGCACACTCGGCCCCCATGTTATTCATATGGATATTATGTAAAGTTTTATATCTCCCTCAGTTATGAACCTAAATTAATAAAACTTGGTATGCAGGTTCACCTGGTTGAGTTATATTGATAATTGCAAAAAAAACACATATCTTATCTTCCTTGTTGCAGCAGACCTGCGTACTCAATTATAATGTTATTCTTATAGAGAATAAATAAAATGCTATATATCACTTATTAATGAATGTATTTTTGTGAAACTTGGTAAGTGGCTCTAGGTAGTAGTGATACCCATATATATGCATTTGAAATTCGCTGAGTACACAGGTTTGCTGCGACGCTGTGACGGGGGTATTTTTAGATACTACAAATTACAAATTTGGAAGACTTAATTAATGAAAATACTGTAGATCATAGACGATTTGGTTTATAATTATGTTGGTATTTGTATACGTTTTTTTACAATTCATTAGCTTTTGTACATTTTAGTTATATTTAAACTATACTTATAATACTATACTATCCTAAATTTTGTAAATTATTTTACCAAAATGAGAAATTTTAAATAATGTCGATTTGTTCTGATAATTACGGTTATTTATGGTTATTAACTATTTATAACTTTATAATTGTTGAAAGACATTTTTTTTCTGTGGGTATCCGAAGTGGCCTAAAAGTGACATTTTCCTCGGTTATGGGCATGCATTATTAATACCTTCTACATGGGTTTAGGTATGTATCAGACTTAATTCAAATTTTAGCTGGCTGAAGTAAAATTATATAAATTCCATTAAATAATTATGATGATAGTGTATTGAATAGGACACACGTTTTCTAAATATTTCACCAGAACTAGTAAAAATAAAAATCAGTACATAATATTTTATCCTAATTTTTAATTTAAAGCTTTTTTACATTATTGCAATTACCTGTAAAAATGAAAACTACCTAATAAATATATAACATTGTATAAGTAGACTAGCTAAACGAAAAACTACAAATAATATTTACTCAATAATACATATTTTATATTTAATACTCGATGCCGTTAAAAATAATTAAATTTGTCAAGAAAGAAAAAAAATCGCAAGAAAACCATATAATTGTAACTGTGTGTGTGTGTTGTAATAGTTAGTTATGTAATAAGCTGATAACAACTGGTTAAGCTTAATACCACATCAACAATAGGCTCCTTTAATTAAAAGTAGTAGGCCGTCCGTTTTTAGGCTGAGAGATCAGTTGTAGCCCCCACCACTGTCATTAGCTATGAGACAAATACCCCAATATAGCTGATGGAGCATCCATGTTTTAGACCACCACTAGCCCCTCCACCACCACCATCGGCGCGTGAACAATTTGATAGCACTACCTCGTTTATTAAATTTTTTGTGATAACAACTGAGCCGACTTAATATATAGGAAGTTGCTAATTTTCAATCTTTCGACGGTTTAATGCTCCACAAGGTTCTTTTGCTCTTCACTTCATACTTTATGATGGTAGGATGTGAATAATACATATGTTTCAACAGCATTTTAGAATTTAAGCTATCAGCAGAAATATTTGTTTCCATAAAAACTCCTCCATAGGCACATTAGTAACCTATAAGCATAATATTTAGTTTATTTTAAGCCATGAAAATATAAACTTTGACTTAAGTATCTTCAAGACACATATTTACTATATGCATTCCTAAAACTTAAAACAAATAAAACCACATGGTTTTTAATAATTAGTTGACATTAGTTAATTATACATAAAAACATTTTTTCCAAATAAAATAAAACATGTTACCTAGATTTAAACAACATTGGTCTTCAAAGAATTCTGCCAACAAGTAATCAAATCAAATGATTTTTTTAGGGAATTCATGTCGAACACGTTTTAAACATTTTTAGTATGGAGGAGTAACTCCAACATAGATGCTTTTACCGCTCTGGATGGTTTTAAAATCAGCTTCATACCTCGTTACTTGTTAGGGTTCCTTAACAGAAAAGCATTTGTAAATAGCTACCTTGTGCAGTGGTTTGAGAGTGAAAAATATATTCTCCAGATCCCGGGTTCGAGTCCCAACTAGGGCTGTTAAGTACGTGTATGACGACAAACAATACAACAAACAAGTGATTCAGAGTTTTTTTGAACTGTAGGTCCACCTATATAGAAAACACGTTGAAAGTGAAACCTTTTAATCCATGACAATTTTCGCCCACAAGTCCGCAATACTTTACTAACTTAGAGGGGCTCCAGCCACCTGATTATCCCATAATACCGATGCCAACTTTCAAATCCTGCCCCTCCTCAGCGGATCATTTTACAGAGCAGACATATGCCATAAGCCTAGCGATTTCAGTGAGCATGATTGTATTTCTTTGTTTAAAATTCATTGTTGGTGATGGTGAGCTTATGTTATTTAAGAAATTATTGCGGACATTTTCCATCACTGATTAGTAAAACATGCTTCACGACGTTTCGGGACCTGGAATCTGATCCCGTCTTCAAGTGGGAAAAGTACATCAAACATAAAAAAGTACAAGAAATATTAGTGGCACAATCCAGACAAAACTGAAATAACACAAAAAAGCAGAAACCGACTATGCTTTAATCTTGTGATAACAAGATTTGACAATCCACATCCTATTTTCATTGTTTAGGCTTTTTCATCCTATTGTTATCATGTATCATTGTACATGTTCAGGTGGAACGTACAACCTGAATCACCTCACCTTCAGTTGTAGGCAACAAGAACAATGTTTTATCCATGAAAGGTATTAAATTTCCATGGTTTGGAGAATTACCGTCCTTAGATCCACGCCCTATTCCAGCAAAGTATGAAAAAAACAGACACAATGAAAAAAAAGACAATTAAATTAAATACAAAATCTAGGCACAGGACGGCACAGCGCAACCTCACGAGCGAGACTGAAAATAAATGCCACAAATACCTGTAAAAATTCACAAATATACAGGGTGTCCCGGAACTCTCTGGAAAATTTCATAACAAATTGTTCCTTAGGTCGAGACAAACATATTCCACAATATAAACATGGGTCTCCGGTGGCTAGTTTTCCGTCTGTCGGTGTATGTGTTTTTTACTTAATACGTCATATCTTAGGAACATCTGAAGATATTGACTTCAAACTTGGTACATGTATTACAACTAATAAGTCAAAGTCAAAGTCAAAGTCAAAATTCTTTATTGCTGTAAGCAAAATGAAATGCGATGACAAAAGTCGGTAATATGTACATGGAATTATAAAAATGTTTGACGATATGTACAATACTAAACTTACAACACAAACATATAACTAACAACATCACTAACTAACAACATTAAACAATTGAGTCATCGTTTAAAAATAAATGTACACTGTAATATTCTTTAACAACTAAAAATTCTTTCACGCTTTTCCTGAATATTTTTAAATCATTTAACAATCTAAACTTATTTGGAAGGCAAATCTACATCTTTATTGCTGAATACAAAACTTGCTTCTGAAAAAATGTGGTGGAATGTGGTAGGATTGCCAGGCGGTTGATAGGGCGAAAATTGTATGAGGAGGACCTTTTTTGAAAATATTCTCGATTTTTCATAATTAAACAGGTTGATTCCAAAATATATAGACAAGGGAAGGTCAGAATTTTATTCTTTCTAAAAATTCCTCGACATGACCTAGACGATCTCAGCCCGAATATGACTCTCAGTGCCTTCTTTTGCAATTTGAATATGCTTGCAGTAGCCGTTCTTTCATATCCCCAGATAGGAACAGCATATGCAAGGTGTGGATAAAAACACCCATAATATGCTGCCATTAAAATATCAAGATTAGAGAAAGTAGATAACCTACGCAGTATAAAAATACCACAGCTCAGTTTCTTAGACACTTTATCAATATGGGATGAAAATTTCAGATTTGAGTCAATTATTAAACCTAGAAATTAGTTTCGCAGCAAGAATTAAGTTCAATATCACCTATTAAGACTAACTGATTAGAAGATTTAGATCTTATACAAAAATCAATGTACTTAGTTTTATCACCGTTAACAAGAAGATTATTTGAGTCCAACCACTGCAATAAGGAACTACCCTGAATAAACATCTCAATTTCAAGTTGATTTCTGCTTTTGTTTGATACACAAAATGATGTATCATCTGCAAAGAGGCAAATATTACCTTTACCAACTGAATCAGTTATATCATTCATAAAAAGCAAGAAGAGCATCGGACCAAGAACCGAACCTTGAGAAACACCAGAACTTATCAAAGTTTGAGTTTATTCATGGTAACGAAGACATCCAGAAGGGTCAATGTATGACATTGTTACAGACTGAATCCTTCCCTTTAAATAAGACGATATCCAGTCCTGTGCGACTCCTCTTAAACCGATACGCTCTAGTTTTGAAAGCAATAGATTATGGTTGACAACATCAAATGCCTTTTTTAGGTAAAAAAAAATTCCCATTACATGTTCGTGACTATCCAAGGACGAGACAATATTCAAAATAAAATCAAACATAGCATCAAGGGTAGACTTACCCTTCTGAAAACCAAACTGCTTGTCAGACAGAACATTATTTGCATTCAAAAAATTGTTTAAGCGGATTAGAAAGATTTTTTCCAATAATTTAGAAAACGTGGATTGGATTGCTATTGGTCTATAATTTTCTGCCTCGTCAGTGAGCCCTTTTTTAAATACAGGCTTAACCAATGACATTTTAAAGGAGCCGGGAACTCACCACATTGGAAGGATGCATTAATCAAATGACACAAAGGAGGGGCGAGTACCTCCACACACTCTTTCAGGACCTTAGAAGATATGCCATCTTTACCCGCAGAACAACTTGAACGGAGAGAACGTACAACCTGAATCACCTCACCTTCAGTTGTAGGCAACAAGAACAATGTTTTATCCATGAAAGGTATTAAAGTTCCATGGTTTGGAGAATTACCGTCCTTAGATCCACGCCCTATTCCAGCAAAGTATGAATTAAAGAGCTCCGAAACAGACTTTGCATCTGTAAGCAAAACTCCATTTTCATCCTTCAAAGATACTTGTTTAAAAGGCTTAGGTACTTTACTAGGATTGAAATCATTAATCACTTTCCATATGGTTTTAGGGAAGAACTTAATTGGTCAAGCACACTTTGCGCCTTGAATGACTGAACACTATGTCTGAATTCCTTTTTCAAATCCAAGTATTCTCTCCTGAGGTAATGAGTTGATCGAAGGTTCCTAGTCAAAGAGTACATCAGTAACATCCTATTGCGCAATTTTAGCACTGAAGAATCGAGTTGAACTTTTCTAGGAACCTGGTTGCTCTTGCACTTTACTGTGCGTTCAGGAAAGGATATTTCAAAGTAATAATCAATACAACTTAAAAAACATTGCCATTTCTGAGAAACGTTATCTGAAGAGAATATGTCATTCCAGCTTTCTTTATGCAGTAAGTATTTGAAAATATGTATATTCGCTTGAGATAATTTTCTCCTGAGGCTATAAAGAGGAAAACACCGTTCCTCAACACCTAACTTAACATCAGCTACCTGTCCATGATGATCCGAGACCGCTGTAATAATTACTGACGAATCAAACATATGCGATTCAATATTAGTGAAAATGTTATCAATAAGACTCTTAGAACTCCCAAATTCTCGCGTGTCTGTGACAATAGTATTCCTCATTCCAAAAGAGAGCATCAAATTTATGAACCTCTCTGAATGTTGACTATCAAGCAAGTCGATGTTAAAATCTCCTACTACAGAAATTAAACCACTAGGTTTGACAACACTCTCAAGGCAAGCAGTCAACGTATCAAAAAATATATCAATCTCCTGGAGTTTAGATATCGGAGGTCTATACACTACAATTAAAACAAGTTTTGAAGGCAAGTTTTGAAGATCAAGTTTGATCCCTGCTATTTCACATAATAATAATAACATCCATTTTGGTATGAAATATCAAGTTTCTACGTTGTACCATTTCAAAATGGCGGTCATTTTTGTTTTTCAAAGCTAAATATGTTAAAAACCGTAAAATTTATGAAAAACCTGAAAGAACCAAAAACGTTGTGGAATTTTATTCTAAAAGTAATGATATGAATATTTTAACTGTGGGATAGTAAATAACTGAGTTTTTGTGATTTTTATAAAATAAAACGTGAGGGTTCAACCCAGAAATGACAAAAAAAACATGTTTTAACTTGTAAAAATCACAACAACTTAGTTATTTATTATCCTATAGTTAATATCTTCATATCATTACTTTTAGGACAAAATTCCACAACTTTTTTAATTCCTACAGTTCTTTCAAAAATTCTACGGTTTTTAACATATTTAATTTTGAAAAACAAAAAATTGCCGCCATTTTGAAATGGTATAAAGTATAAACTTGATATTTCGTACCAAAATGGGTCTTATTAGCTGTAATTCATGTATCAAGTTTGAAGTAGATATCTTCAGATTTTTCTAAGTAAAAATATTAAGTAAAAGTATTAAGTAAAAATACATACAGACCGACAGACGGAAAACTAGTCACCGGAGACCCATGTTTGTGAAATATGTTTATATCGACCTAAGGAAACATTTTTTATGAAATGTTCCAGAGAGTTCCGGGACACCTACATAATATTTTGGACTGGAACTGACCAATTATTATCAGAAATCAGAAATCAGATCTTTATTGCCATTCGACTTTTACAAGCATTGACAAACGTCATTTACAAAAATAATGTGACATAGAAAATATAACTAATTTATAGCACAATGTTCAAAACATTCAAAATTATATATGTCAACGGTAAAAAACAATAATTACTTCTTGTCAATAAAATACTCAGACACACTGTAGTATTCCTTAGCAACCAAAAAGGATCTCAGCCTCCTCCTAAACTTACCCACATCAGTTACTGCCATGAGATTGGATGGGAGGGAATTGTAAATATCTTCGTGTGTGCCTTATGTGCCTTGTTTAATGTACTATCAAATGCCTAGTATAAAAATGAACGTTGTTTAATCGACTGTTTTAATTCGATTTCAATCGATTGTTTTAATTTAATGGGTTGTTTGTTAATTGTTTTATCGATTCATAAGAAACTCGTGTCGAACAAGAGAGCGATTGTAATGCAAACATCACTAGAACAACCCAGAGTGACTAAGAGATTTGGGGGAAGGCTTAGCTCCCCCTGGATGTGAGGGCACGGGAGGAATTTTCAATCACCGCCGCGCGCCGCCAGCCAGCTTCTCGGGATGCGGTACTAGGTTAATCACCGCAGCCACAAATCATGTTACGCTCAAGTCATATCTTCCCGTTGGAATCTAATTTTACAAATGACTAGTCCTACATTAATGTTATTGGTGAACGCGAATGTGCTAGTTTATGAGGTGTATTGCCAAGCCTTGCATCGCACAACTTATTGTGGGTGATCGTAACACCGTTCTTTGTTTATTTTGATTAAAATATGTAAGTTTTAAACTAAAGAGAAGTAGTTAAATAAATAAGATTAGTTGTTTTCATAATATTAAGCAGGGGAGTATCGTGATTCAACTTGATTAAAAAAATGATGGAATAGAGTTTTGGCAAAATAAAAAATTCGATAAATATTACAATTTAATTTAAAAATGTCGGACTGATTATATTATTAACGTTTCATACGTATAATGTAATCTAGAAGCCTTTTATGTACACACTTCTTAAAATTAAATTAATTTTGACAAAGAGATATAACATTAAATCATGTGCATATTGCTTTTAAACACCAAACGTAAGAATAATAAGTATGGTTAACGTCAAAGACTAATATTTTGGTTGATTAAAATTATTTTAAGCACGATTACTAATTTGCATAATAAAGTCGAATTTATGGCACACATAATCTATTTGTGGACCCACCATTTCAGATAGGTAAACTCTTACCTAAATCTTAGTAAACCTTAACTACACAAATCTTTAAAATATCGTTTAATATTTTAATAACTATTTAGCCCCTTATTTTAACGTATGTTTATCTGAATTTTTAATGAAAAGCTCGAACGATCGCAGTTTCGATCCATCCTAGAAGAATGTTTGTAGAACTGCGATACTACTATATTATATACTATATACTAAATAAAATATACTATATACTATATACTAAATAATATATACTATATACTATAGTATGTACTATTCAATATACAGGGGGAGTTTTAAATGAGTCCCCCCCTACTTTGTTCTATATTTCTTAAGATATCGACTCCGGACCACCCCCGGTCATTGTTGACCAACTTATTCTTCATTTTGGCTTAGTTAATATTTTTGGCCGCCATCTTGGATCCGCCATATTGGACTCAACTATTTATTTTCAGATGTGAAGGTGGGGTTGTGACCCATCATATAGAAGTACATTTTTGCGGTAAACACAATACCACAATCCGTTTTTGAAAATTTACAAAATAACAATTTTCGGCCGCCATCTTGGATCCGCCATTTTAAAATAAGATAATTCTTTTCAAATGTAAAGTTGCAGTTGAGACATATCATTTCCAAATATTTTTCCGCACTGAAACCAATGTTGCAATTAGATTTTAATTATCATCTTTTGTTCTCATGATATTAACCCTTTTTGAAAATGTAAAAGTAAATCTGTCAATATCATAAAACGAAAAGTGATATTTAAGAAAATTTTTGCCGCATTGGTTTCAGCGTGGAAGGACAGTTGGAAATGATGTCACAACCCCACCTTTACATTTGAAAAACATATCTTATTCATATTGGATTCAACTATTTATTTTCAAATATAAAGGTGGGGTTGTGTCCCATCATATAGAAGTAATTTTGTACGGTGAACACAATGCCGCAATCCGTTTTTGAAAATCACCATCCTTTCTCAAGATATCGGCCAATTAAATAAATGAATTTTGGAGAGAGTTTTAAAGGGTCCAACCTTAAAACATGCCCATATTCTCATCATTACATAAAAAAATGACCATTAACTACTACCAATGATTGTTGAGTGGCATTTGCTTCATTTTGACAAAATTAAAATTTTTGGCCACCATCTTGGATCCGCTATCTTATTTTTGAATAAGATAATTTTTTCAAATGTAGAAGTAGGGCTGTGACCCATCATTTCCTACTGTTCTTCCACGCTGAAATCAATGCTGCAATCTGTTTTCAAATATCACCTTTCTATTTCATGATATTGTCACTTTTTGAAATGTTAAACATAAATATTTCTATATCATGAAAATGAAAGGTGATATTTAAAAACAAATTGCAGCATTGATTACAGTGTGGAAAAACAGTTGGAAATCATGGGTCACAACACTAATTTTACATTTGAAAAAAATATCTTATTCAAAAATAAGATAGCGGATCCAAGATGGTGGCCGAAAATTTTAATTTGGTCAAAATGAAGCAAATGCAACTCAACAATGATTGGTAATAGTTCATGATCATTATTTGATGTAATGATGAGAATATAGGCATGTTTTAAGGTTGGGCCCTTTAAAACTCTCTCCAAAATTAATTAATTTAATTGGCCAATATCTTGAGAACGTATATTGATTTTTAAAAACTGATTGCAGCATTGTGTTCACCGGAAAAAAGTACTTCTATATGATGGGTCACTACCCCACCTTTACATTTAAAAATAAATAGTTGAATCCAATATGGCGGATCCAAGATGGCGGCCAAAAATATTAACTAAGTCAAAATGAAGTATAAGTTGGTCAACAATGATCGGGGGTGGTCCGGAGTCCATATCCTAAAAAATGTATAAAAAAGTGGGGGACTCATTTAAAACTCAGCCTGTATATTCGTCAACCTACATTTTCAGTAAGAATATGCAGAAAGTTCCAATAATTAAAACTATCGAAAATAGTTTAGATTGATGTTACTTGTTTGTATAACAACTAAAAGTAATTTATAACTTATGAATTGCGTATGTAAAGCAAACGAATAAACTTCAGTTTCACCATCTACTACATATATCAAAATACTAATGAATATTAAACAAATTTTTCTCCGATTGTGAAATTATATTAAATAGAAACATTACTTCAGTTTTAAAAAACATTACATTAATTACAGTTATGTACTTCAGTTTGCAAAATATTTATTACAAAAATATAAATTAATACAAAGTTAAAGCACACGTTTAACATTAGCAATAAGGAAAAAACACATTTATTCTTTTACCTCTATTTATACGGATTATTTATTTCTATTAAGATAATTAAATACCTTTAGATTTATAAACAATAAAAATTAAAATATTTGAGTAGTCTATCGTGGCTTCGCTCGCGATTGAAGTATAATGTTTGTAAAATATAGACTAACTACGTTAGAAGAATGTATTTCAAATTGCTTGGTTATACAATAATAACTTAATTGGTTTATGGTGTATAATCTACCCTCCTACCAAGTTTCAGCTCATTCTGTCCAGGAAATACTTAGTAAAACTGATAGTATTAACTGTCTATCAATAAGACTATTGGTATGGAAGCTATTATGGCTAGTAGGGACAGAGATCGAAAGTATTCTAGCAATAGGCTAAGATCTATGTCAAATTGTAAAGTACCGTTACTCCAAAACATTTCAGCTTCTTTAGTCAATCAGTTCGTGTGATAGTTAACAAAGAAATATTGTCAAGTTTGTTAATATTTTATCTGATTTTTTTATTAAATGCAATGTGCTGGAAAACAAATCTGAATAAAATAGATGCTTTTTCACAGCAAGACACGAGGATTACATTTGTTCTGACAAACATTAAGCCAAATGATTAATTATTTTACCTTTGTCAGAGGCAGAATACCGGTGCCACATATACACACAGCCGGGTCTATGCGTTTGTGTGTGTGTGTGTGTGTGTGTGTGTGTGTGTGTGTGTGTGTGTGTGTGTGTGTGTGTGTGTGTGTGTGTGTGTGTGTGTGTGTGTGTGTGTGTGTGTGTGTGTGTTGGTTTTATATTCGGTCTCGCCGCAGGCGTTGGCTTTAACATACGGTGTAGCCCTTTTGTAGCATATTGAATATTGATTCGAGCAACCTTCCAGGGGTCACAAAATATATACAATAACCTCTCCTAAACTATTTGTTAAATAAGTTTATCAGATTCACAATAAATGTATTCATTGTAAACGTATTTATATGTTAAAGACGAGTTTGCTGTTTTAATAATTACCACGTCTAGTGAGATAAACAAATTATAGTTTTTATTTTATAGAATAATAATGCTATCTTATTTTTCCTCCTCGTTATTTTTTCTTTTTAATTAAACAACTTTGTTATACAATATATTTATTTCTATATGTCCGGTACGTTAAAGCTGCATTTGAAACCAACACCCAAATAAGTATTTGTATGAGCCATATCTACTAAGGTATAATTCAGTTACAACATTAATAAAAGCAGTTTTATTATGTTGAAAACTAGAAAGAAGGCATAATTTACTCACCGTTTAAATTTTTTTAGATAATAAGTTTGGCTTTTCCCCTAGATTTTGCCCGTCCACATGAACACTCTCTTACTGTCTTATTAGGCCTGTGCATGGAACGTATCAAGCAAAGCGAGGAGTGAGCCGCTAAGTATTAGATAGTTCTGATAAATTCGACTTGGCAGGACTAGGATTCGAACCTATGATATAGTAGTCATGGTTCCGAAGTCCGTCATCTTTACCACTACGCTAGGACTCACAGAAAATTCACAAAATTAATTTAGTTAAGGAAACAATTCATAAACATGGTTGTCTTAACACTATAGTTGTGTACCAGAGCTTTGTGCACGTCTGATAAAGACAGGCTTTGTCAAACTCTATATGAAACTCGATGGCTCCATATATTATATAATATGTTCCAATATACAATGCCTCGTTAACGCGCTTCGAGAGAATATTGGCAATTTCGTCTTCATTTAGCTTCGCTCCAATGATTTGACACGAGCTCGGGTTGGACATTTTAATATGAGTTACACTCAAACAACAAATTCGGACAGTGGCAGAAATTTTAACCCGATTCATTGTGGGCATAGTAAAATACCCACGTTGTAATGTTCGGTTTTAGCGAATTTCCCCTATAGGGAAGAAGCTATTACCATAGGTGACATGGTAAGACTTAAGCCCGAGTCCATGATAACTTTTCGTTTTGAGGTCCCCAGATGCCAAAAACACTATTTGTTCAAATTTATATATATATATATATATATATATATATATATATATATATATATATATATATATATATATATATATATACAAATGTGTCCGTTACCGCGATAACTTTTGAAAGAAACACCCGATTTTGATGAAATTTGGCACAAATGTGGGGAGTAGCATTTATGACTTTAAGTTCGAAAACCAGATCGATCGCACTATGGGAAGGGGGTTTTATGGGGGTTTACAATTTTCCAAAAATCGGTTTTTTGCAAATTTGACCCCAAAATGTTAAAAATACTCAATTTTGGTTATAGCCATTTTATATAGCTTAAAAAAACAAATAGTTTAGTATTTTGAATCATTAACCTAGGTTAAGTGGTTGCGGAGAAAATCCAAAAAACGTGTCCCATGTTAATCTTATGGGAGAAAGGTTTTTAGATTTTTCTCAGATAGTTTTACTAAAAACTTCACATTCTGTTTATTAATGTGTTTAGCTCAACAAAACAAACATTTTGGTGTTTTAATCGTTGTTCTACGTCCAACCGTTGCAGAGATATTCAAAGTACTAAACACAGTACGTTGTCCAATGTTATCCTTATGGAGAATAAATAAAATTCTATATCTCGATTATTTTTGAATGTATATTGATGAAACTTGGTATGTGGCTTCAACTAGTTGTGGTATATTGATATTAGCAGAAAAAACAAGTTTTTTCTTGATAATCCCCGTAGCAGCAAACCTGCATACTCGGCCCCCATGTTATTCATATGGAGAATAAGTAAAGTTGTATATCTCCCTTAATTATGAACCTAAATTAATAAAACTTGGTATATAACTTCACCTTGTTCAGTGATAATTGCAAAAAAAACATATTACTTATCTTCCTCGTTGCAGCAAACCTGAGTCCTCAACCCTAATGTTATTCTTATAGAGGATAAATAAAGTGCTATACAATATATCACTTATTTATGGATGTATTTTTGTGAAACTTGGTAAGTAGCTCTATGTAGTAGTGAGTCACATATATATGCATTGGAAATTCGCTGAGTACGCAGGTTTGCTGCGACGGGGGTTTTTACTCAGACATCGGCTGGATTAAAATACTACATCGCGACGTTGGCAATCGCTTCTGCCCACATGCCGATCTTTTGTTTGTCAAAGCAAAACGCGTGCCCGTACATACTACCCCAAATTCCACACCTCAAATGCACTCCAACACTTCGCCGCAAAGTCCGTGACCACGAAAATATTAAATAAATATCAACACGAAACATCAGTGCCTTTGGCACTGTCGATGGTCCTGCAACCAGATCCATGAAGATTTGTGCCATTCATCAGTGAAAATAGGAATAACTCTTTGTAAATTGAAAACTGGAAAACATACAGTTACGTTGTATGGGTTTTCGATAGCGAAATTGAAATGGTGTAGGCAATTTCTAATATCATATGCTAAGTGTGCATGTTAAGGTTATTAAAAAAATATAGATTGTTTTATAGTATAAAATTTGTATAAAACTATTATTTGAGTATTATTTAATTTTAACTATTGAGAGCCGACTCAGTTTGGACCCTATTGAGAAGCCTCCCGTAGATCTATCAAAGAGGTCAAGCATATTTTTTCAATGATTGCGTTCACATTGGAACTCTTGTCGTGAAAACTCTATCCGATAAAAATCCACATTGAGGTGTGCTGGAAAGAGGTGATTGTCCACGACTCGACGAGGAAATTACAATTTTCTCAATCGCCAAAAAACTATTTTACATTAGGCAGTTAAGTAAATAGGTTTACCCACAACGCGACGCGACGAGGTTATTTTTATTTAGCCAAAGCCCAAATAAAATAATGTACGCACAACGCGATGATGTGGATATTTTTCCACGCCTACAACTTGAGATGGATAAAAATTCCGGCCATTTTCAGAATTTGGAGTTTAATTGTAACAAATTTATAATAAAACAAGAATATCAACCAAATCAAAATTAGCTTTATAACACAATTAGTCAAAAACAGAAACATCTCAAATTCCTAAAACAAATCTCCATGTCCACACATATTTAATCTAAGAGTAACACAGTTTCAAAATCAAATCTTAGCTGGTTAAAAGAATTAACTCAGAACCAATACCAAAAAGTACGCAGTGATAGAAATATTACTTTTTGTATAGTCTTTAACAAAACAAAACCTATACAACAAATTGGTACTATATAAACAAATTTAAGTTATTTGTTAATTTTACAAATGCGTGTTTGAAAGGCTCGGAAATATTTAGTCTAATAATATTTGTAGATATATTAAGTAGGATAAAGAAAGTTTGATTAATCCTTACACTCGAATAAAGAAATACTTCAAGGTTCATTATAGATATGTTCTTGACCCCCAACGGGTTTTTTCAAATAAAGTATAGAAAACGTTAAAATGTCAGTGAATTAAAAAAGGTAATAACAACTTTAGCATCGGATTATAGATGAATTATAAAACATATAAACCTGTTAACTTTAAACCTGCAAACTCGTTTTTATATGTCGTTTTTAGCGCAAAATCTGGGGTAACAGTACTCAATTAATACATAGATTGACTTGCCTAGAATACAAATTTCAATTAGCACACATTTTATAGTAACACTAGGTAATATTGATATACGTAATAATGTATTACAGAGTTAATTAATTCCATGTGTAATGGTTTTGAAAAGAAGAGGCGGATAAAATGCACTGTCAAAATCCTTTGATATATCGGAATCGATCCAGCATATTGTTTGTGTTCTGTTTACGCCGCTGCCGCTGACCGATATCAGATACGTCACTCGTGTCCTTGTGTTTTTGATAGTTTTATCCAAATTGTTGGTTTGAAAAGACTGTTTGTTTATCCAAACAAGATTTATATTTATTATTGATGTATTTGGACTTTACCTATCGCTTCTAGTGTTTAAAACTACACACTAAGCTTTAACAATAGAATCGATAGGTAAAGTCCAAATAAATCAATAATAAATTCAAATCCATCGCTATTATGAGTTTCAAAAATACAGGAGATTTTTACATTACGATATTTGACCATTTTCAAGAAACAAAACCAAGTCATGGTATTTGTTACTTAAGATCAAATTTGTAACATATTTGATCTTATTTGACATCGGTAAAAATTTTTTCTCAATTGGGGATGATTGAAAAATAAGGATTATTAGCCAGCTTTATTGAAAAGGAAGGCTTCACTGAGTACTATAAACAAACTTAATTGTAAAATTGGAATCTACTATTCAAACTATAGATAATAAATCGATCAGATATAGGCGTAAATCCTTTTTACACAGTTATTTTTAGCATTTTTCAACAATTGTGTAAAGATTGTGTAAGTTCCTAGCACTTGATAAAAGAAATAATGCTATTTACCTAACACAGAATAAATAATTAAACTAAACTCCAAAAAGTATCATATTCTAGATAGGCAGCTAGTAGTCTGACATGTGTAACTGCATTAAAATAGAAGTAGGTCCTTGTTTAGTACATAACAGATTAACAATATGAAAGCAAATAACGAAATGTATATACATATTCTACTCATATTTGATTTACACTAAAATAGTATATTAGGTCTACAAAAATATGATTTAATTCTTACCGTCCTCCAGTACTTTCTTAACACCGGACACTTACCTGAAAACAATAGGAGAATTTTATGACATTGAGGAATCATCATAAAAGGACATTTTGTTTTTCATTCGTTAGCATCGAATTGCCGGTAGGAGGGGTGGGAGGCTTAGCACCCCAACCATGTTTCAAATGGTGATGGTGATGGGGGTAGTTATTTCTGACTTAAACTCATGAAAGTTAACATTATTTTGGTATGAGTACTAAACGGCATTACTACTAGTGAATACATTATTGAAACATATAAATATGCTTATCAGAACATACTGAAAGTTCGCCTTGAAATTCTCCATTGACTAATTAAAAAGTAGTAATAATTATAATCATAATGTTTATCTTTAGAGCAAGTTGAAAGCCTGATAAGACTTATAATTGTAAAAGTTCAATGTAAATTAATTTCTTGAGTCAAAATTCATCGAAATAATGTTTTTGATTAATAACTCTTTTCTACAAATAATGCTAATAAGTCACAAAGTACCAAAGCTTCTTCTATAGTTTTTGGAAAGCCGATAAAAATAAAACAAGTTACATAACTTCTAGGGTCAGGTCTTAAGAGATAATTTGTCTCATGGTTGAAGTTAAGAAGTATCAAGACCCGAATGTAAGATCACAATAATATACTTGAGTTAAACTACAGTTCGAAATAATCACGTGATTGACCTGGTTTTAAATTTTATAAAATTGTTTGGGAAAACACTGCTTTGTTGATAGAGAGCAACTCTATTAAGGCGGAAATTTAAAAAAAGTTGTATATGCAGATGGAAAGTGACTGTAAATAAACTGGAAAGCTACTTCGATCATTACATAATGCAGAGGGGAAAAGGGCTCATAGAACATTTGTTATTAAGGAGTAACGTTTAGTACTCTGGTTACTAAACTTACCATAGTATATCATATTTAGTCAATGGTAAGTTTGGTATTTAGTATAGAGTAAAAACTGACAGAAATGGGGATAAAAATACACCATATGAACTTTAGAGCGAGATAAATGTTCATGACTGATATGTGAGCTATAAAGTATATTTCACGAACTGTCCGTAGGCGGCACGGCATCATGGCCACTACTGGTTTATTGAGAGTGAACATTTTGCGTCTGGAAAAATAAAACTCCTCATTTTATATATGGAATAACATGTTTTCGAACTATTCTGAACTAAAAATCTATATTTCAATCATTGCGGTGCTATACATTTCCCAGGCGATAAAAATGTTTACTGAGTTTGTACAAAATAAATTATCCTTTCAATTTTGAAATTACAACTCCACGGATGTTTACTGAGTACAATAATAGTCAAATTATACACGGACAAATCAATACGACATAGACAATTCAGTACAAACTGTCACTACCGTATAGCTAAATCAACTACAATAACTAATTAATATCATTTAGCAAATTGAGTCACAAGTTGAGTCAAACTATTACACCATTTGTACAATAAGCTTAAATGAATTGCAAAGAATTGTAGAAACTGTAGAAAAACTGCCAAATTGGGGAGGTTAAATAACTTAAATACCCCCGTAGCAGCAAACCTGCGTACTTAGCGAATTTCCAATGCATATTTATGTATCTTAATACCACATAAAGCCACATGCCAAGTTTCATCAATATACATTCATAAATAAACAATTAATGACATTTTAATTATTCTATATAAGAATAAAATGGCGGCTGAGTATGCAGGTTTGCTGAAACAAGAAAGAAAAAAAGGGTATTTATACAAATATCAATATAACTCAACTAGGTAAAGCCACATACCAAGTTTTATTAATTTATGTTTATAATTAATGGAGATAACATTTTACTTATTCTCCATAAGAATAACATGGAGGCTGAGTATGCAGGTTTGCTGCTATGGGAACTATCGCCAAAAACATTGCTTTTTGTGCAAATATCAATATACAACAACTATATGAAGCAATATACCAAGTTTCTTCAGAATAAGTTGATAAATAAGCATGATATACAATTTTTCTTATTCTCCATAAGAAAACATAGGACAACGTACTGTGTTTAGCACTTTCAATATCTATGTAACCAATTAAGGTAGAGCAATGATAAAAATTCCAAATTGTTCGTTTTTTTAAGTTGAATTCAATGGTAAAAATGAAAATTTGATTTACTAAAATATGATATGTAAGAAACTCAAAAAACCCATTTTTGGGGTACAAAACCCCCCCAAAATACCCTTTTGGATGAAGCGATCTGGCTGGTTTTCGAACTTAAAGTCATGTTGCTTTACAGATTTCAACGAAATTTAATTAAAATCGGACCATTTTTACGAGAGTTATCGCACCCACGGACACATATATATCACAGTTATGCAGTTTTGAACGGTTGGTGTTTTTGGCATCTGGGGACCTCAAAACGAAAAGTTGTCATGGCCCCAGGCCTAGGTCTTACTATGCCGACTACAGTAATAGCTTCTTCCCTATAGGAGAAATTCGCTGAAAGCAGTTTGTTTGGATTGTAAGGTAAATAAGTTATGAATGCATTAAAGCATTATTAACATTACATTAGCATTATTAGCATTATTATCATTACATTTGAATGCTTTAACAAAACAGTCAGTAGTCGAAAAATTTCAAACTCATACACATCCCATATAATTTAAAAAGGAAAAGGCGAAATGCAAAACGTATGTTCTTGGATAAAAGTGGAAACACAGCAAGCACTTTGCAGTAGAATTTGCAAAGGAATGTATAAATTTGCTCCAAGCACAATAATACCCTCGTGATATGCTGTGAGATATGTTTCTTATGATGCGAAGTCCTTCAATAAATAACTTGGTTTCTTATCAGCAGTTCGTTTAGAAAGTTTTCAATGGAAAGTCGATATTACTTCAACCGCATAATAGATCAAGTCCTTAAGACATTGTAACTTTTCAGCTCCATTTTGGGAAAAATTCAGTTCGTATTTTGTGCCCTCCAAGTATCAGTAAAAACCCTCCGACGTATTAAAAAAACTGGTACCTTAGAAAATAATTGGTAATTTAAAACATATGTATTGAATAAATATAAGCTATCGTATCTGAGAATATTATAACTGACTAGAGAACAAAAAAAATTCACATGTCATTTGTAGAGATTAAATAAATTAGGCAAAACAAAATATTGGGCAAGACAAACCTAGAAATTGTTATATGCATGTTTTTGTATTTATTCAATTTATAGGGTTAATGCTAAGAGACAAGCTATATAGACGTTGATTTTATTTAGTTGTTTGATGCAAAGAATCATACAAGGTGGCGGGTGATTGTGTTATATAAGGTGGAGAGAACTCACTAAAAACAGTGCTGGAAGAATGGCTTCTGGACCGACCTTTCTACACGTTCATTCAATGTATAGAGATTATGTATATTAGACTAAAATGTCCTAAACTGGAAACTTTAATGAAAAACTATTTGAAACTTGGATGGTTAAAAATAAAGATGATTTTGATTCTGATCAAAATCGGACTGTGAGTAAATAATTTGCTTATTGTTCCTAGAAGTTTTAACATAATTTTAAAACTATCTTTATTATATAAATGTTAACTATACGTGTACTACCAGTACAGAAGTGGTAGAACATACCCGAAGCCAAATCAGAATCTGATGATAGATAAAGAAGTTGATAATTGCGAAAATAAATCAACATAATCTATTTTTCAATTTAATACAAGGTAGACATAGCTATTTTTATCGAAAACAAAATCGACCAATAAACATCAAAGTTAGTATTTTAAGATAACAAATTTGAGAATGATTAATATATTTTACAAAGTATCAAATTGTATTTTAATAGAAGGTATTTGATGAGAGGGTGAACTTGAAAAACAAGTTTAATTATTAATCTTTACTATGACACATAATAAAATATCCCCATTGCAGCAAATCTGCATACTCAGCGAATTTCAAATAAATATATAACATAATACATTAAGACACTTAACGGGATTTATAAGAAATATATTCATAAACATGTGATACTTAAAATAATGATTATTCTCCATAAGAATAACATTGGGGATGATTACACAGGTTTGCTGCAACAAGGAACACAAAATAATAGGTTTTTATGCAAATATCAATATAAATCATATAAGTGAAGTCACATACCAAGTTTCATCCATATACATTCATAAATAAGCGATATATAACATTTTAATTATTTTCCATAAGAATAACATGGGGGTTTGCTGCTATACAAAAACCAATAAACTACAACCAGATGAAGCCATATCCCAAATTTCGTCAGTTTATGTTCATAAATAAGCGAGATATAAAATTTGTATTTTCTCCATAAGAATGACATTAGACAACGTACTGTGTTTAGCACTTTCAATATCTCAGTAACCAATTGACGTAGAGCAATGGTCAAAATACCAAATTGTTTTTTTTTAAGCTGAATTCAATGGTGAAAATTAAAATTTGATTAAAATAAAAATCACATGTGAAAACCCCAAAAAATCCATTTTTGGGGTACAAAACCCCCTAAAAAACCCCCTTTGGATCGTACGATTCGTCTGGTTTTCGAACTCGTTCAAATAAATAGTACTTTACACATTTGTGCCAAATTTAATTAAGATCGGACCTTTTTTTCGAGAGTTATCGTGCTTACGGACACACACACACACACACACACACACACACACACACACACACACACACACACACACACACACATATATATATATATATCGGGTATATATATATATATATATAAATTTGAACAAATGGTGTTTTTGACATCTGGGACCTCAAAATGAAAAGTTATCATGGTCTCGGGCTTAAGTCTTACCATAAGACCTATGGTAATAGCTATAGTTATTAACCCCAAAATAGGTAACTATAGGGGTTACGGTTTTTATAGGGAATGGTAGGGTATTTCCCTATAGGGGAAATTCGCTAAAAACATGTGGTTAGGTGTTAAAATCTTTGTAGGTGTATCCTTAAACACTCCCTATATGAAAAATATGAGAAAAATACAGGTTACATACCTTGCGTCGTCCAGTTCAAATTTATCGTTAAAACGACATGTTTCGCCGTTAAAACGGCGTCCTCAGGTTGCAATACAAATAATTCATCCAAAAAGGACTCGTCAGGTAGTAAAATTGACTTCTACAAACACATTACACTCACACATGACACAAATAACTAAAATTCTGGGTAGGCCTACCACGCACAAGGACATCGCGCTATGACCGGGAACGAGAGCAGACTGGAGAACATCAGGTTATCGCCCCCACTATACTTCTGTTATCAGCTGATGGGCAGTGGTCAACTTGCTTTCTTACAGTCCTATTGTGGGCTAATATAGTATTGAAAATCGAGTTAAATTTAAAATTCAACTGCTCATTCAAAATAAGATCTTTTTCGTCTTTGTTATTGTAGCTTTTGTAAATTTCAAATTGTTCTATTGAGTTCAGCCTCCTCGCTTTGCGACAATCATGCATTATTTCGAGTCCGTTATTTATATCATCCATGGCGTTATTTTTGTCAACAAGGTGTTGGGCGAATGTTGATCTTTGTTTGTCTGCTCTGGGGTCGGGAAAAATATGGGAAAATATGTATATTTTCTGTATGAAATCACTATTTAGACTAGAGTATAAAGTTCATAGGAGCGGCATAAAATTGATAAGTATAGTCAGAACCATACTTTGTCAGGAAAATCTCTGCAGCATTACTTTAAAGATATATTCTGATAGGTTGACACATCTGAGGCACATTTTAATGCATGTTTTGTATTATAAAATCATTGACTTCATATTCAGCTTTACAGCCACGTGACTTAAATTCTAGACTCTTTTCTTTTCATATTCCTCCCACAGCGTGAAGGGTGGTAACAGCGTTATACCGTATGGAGGCGTAAAAGATTGCATTTTATTTCGGTAAACAGGAAGGGGGAGCTTGGGAGAGAAGAACTTGCCTGTAAGATGGAAAACACGATACATTTACTTGTTCTATTTATCATAAAATATTCATTTTGGGAGAATATTGGAGGAATTATTTAAAGTTGAATAAGTATAAAGTAATTAAGTATTGTAAATATATTCAAAAGTGTTAGATTCACGTGCTTCATTCTTTATATTTAGTTTTTATTCAACCGTAGTAAAAAAATAAACGTCGATCCGTCAATTTTAAATCATCTGTAAAATTTTAAGCTGTAATGCGGAACAATTTTGGAGATGTATTTAGTTAAACTGTTCCTTTACTCTCAGTTTAGGATTTTTAATTAAAATGTTAGTGAGTTGCACGTATAATGATGTCGCATTTAAGTATTCTTCCCTGAGAACAAAATATATCACAGGGTAGATACAACTCACTAAATAATGTATTCAAGTTTTTTTCTGAAAACTACAAAAGTGTAAAATATGTTTTAAAGTTCCAATTTACCATACGAAAGAACCTGCATCCTCACGGAAAATAAATTGCTATAAGGTCTGAACTGTATACACGGCTGTAATAGCTAAGTTACCAACAAATTCCGTACTCTTGAATTTTAGAATTTCAAAGTAATGTATACATCTGACTTATTGTTTGAAAATGCTCCATTTCATGCCTTTAAGTGGACGTTATTTATAGCTTGCTAAAAAACTTAAAAACAAAAACACGAGAAGAGTAGATAAGTTATCCCTCTATAACACAATGTTAACACCAATTGTAAGGGATATGTGGCCGATGTAAAGTTGAATCCTGCAAACTCTTGTGTCGTGCGGTGCTGCAGGGGGAGGCCGGAGTCTAAAAACCGTTACTTTGTTCTCCTCTTTGAGCAATCTTCTGAGTTATAAAAACGATATTGCCACAATAGCACTCTTTCGCGTACATATTCACACGCAAAAGTCCTACTTTCTCCGCTTTTTCTTGAAAGCTTTTACAAAATATAAAGCAAATTTAGTGTAATTGGCTTAGGAACCCAAATAAACATACATTTTCTAATAGAAAATTAAGCACGATCAGACACAAAACTATGTCAAATGTACAGAAGACTTAACAAATGTTTCTAGATTTTCTAACTAGCGTCCCTTTAAGTAAGGGTAACATAATATTCAAATAATACCCCCGTCGCAGCAAACCTACGTACTCAGAGAATTTCCAATGTGAACCACACATTCTGATCCCCTGCCCTGGTAGAATATAGTAGAATGCACACACACACACACACACACACACACACACACACACACACACACACACACACACACACACACACACACACACACACACACACACACACACACACACACACACACACACACACACACACACACACACACACACACACACACACACACACACACACACATATATATATATAAATTTGAACAAATAGTGTTTTTGGCATCTGGGGACCTCAAAACAAAATGTTATCATGGTCTTGGGCTTAAGTCTTACCATGCCACCTACGGTAATTATGATGATTTTATTTAGTTGAGTAAGTCTTGATAGCTATAGCAATTAACTATTGTTTTTTTAATATGGGCATCACTACTACCTAGAACCACTTACCAAGTTTCACAAAAATACATTCATTAATAAATGATATATAGCATTTTATTTATTCTCCATAAGAATAACATTATAATTGAGTACGCAGGTTTGCTCAACGAGGCAGATAAGAAATGTGTTTTTTTTTGCAATTATCATATAACTCAACCAGGTGAAGCTACATACCAAGTTTTAAGGGAGATATAAAACTTTACTTGTTCTCCTTATGAATAACATGGGGGCTGAGTATGCAGGTTTGCTGCTACCGGGAAAAGTCAACAACAAACCTTTTTGCTAATATCAATATACCACAACTAGTTGAAGCCACATACCAAGTTTCATCAACATACATACATAAATAATCGAAATATAACATTTTATTTATTCTCCATAAGGATAACATTGGACAACGTACTGTGTTTAGCACTTTGAATATCACTGCAACGATTGGACGTAAAACAACAATTAAAACGCCAAAATATTTGTTTTGTAGAGCTAAACGCATTGGTAGTAAGAAATGTGGAGTTTTTAGTGAAATTATCTGAGGAAAATCTAAAAACCGTGTTCCCATAAGATTAACATGGGAAATTTTATGTACACATTTCTTACTTTTCTCCACAACCACTAAACCTAGCTTAATGGTTCAAAAACTAAATTGTTTGTTTTTTAAGCTCTATAAAATGGCTATAACCAAAATCTAGTGTTTTTAAAATTTTAGGGTAAAAAGTTCAAAAAACTGAGTTTTGGAAAACTTTAAACCCCTATAAAACCCCCTTCCCATAAACCGATCGATCTGGTTTTCGAACTTAAAGTCATAAATGTTACTCTCCACATTTGTGCCAAATTTCATCAAAATCGGGAGCTTCTTTCAAAAGTTATCGCGGTAACGGACACACACACACACACACACACACACACACATATATATATATATATAAATTTGAACAAATAGTGTTTTTGGCATCTGGGGACCTCAAAACAAAATGTTATCATGGTCTTGGGCTTAAGCCTTACCATGATAACTTAGCTTCTTCCCTACAGGGGAAATTCGCTAAAAACTAAATATTATAGCATTAAGTATATTCAAATTAATTGAAAATAAAAGATCCGATTATTTACCAGTCTATAATACTTGTGTCTGAAAATGTGGGATCAGGAAACGAAGAAAGACATCGAAACATGAATAAGCATCTACAGGAGACTTTTGTTCAGTCCATTAACCCCCGCTGGCACCGGGTATAAACAGATTAGAAGACGAATGGATTACTTTCACAGCGAAATGTGGTTCGGCGGTATATAAAGAAAGTAAATTGCACAATACATATTTAAGGGGTGAGCTGTATTTTATTTAGACGCATTGATTCTGACGCGGCGTGATCTGATTTATAAAACGCGGCTTATCAGCGAGTGTTGAGGCGGCTGAGGTGACATAGTAAATAATGCACGTATAGCCAACTTCCTAGTGCGGATTTTATTTTACGAGTTATACTTCAAGCCGCCTTTCTCGTGTTAATATGCCACTTCGTTCGTTATATTCGTTGTAATAAAAAATCACTAACATTAGAACTGCCGTGTTTACTTATAAGTCAATTGTTATTATATTAATTTGATTATTCATTTCCTCTGTAACACCATTTTTACAAAACTATTACAACAAATTTACTTCACAGTATAATATGTGTAGATACTCATGAATACAATAACTCTAATAAGACCAATATGGTTAACCAACTGTCACGGTTGGCTATTCAACAACAATGGTTAGAAAAATAAAAATATTCGGAAACGAGAATATGAGTTTGAACATGTGGAGTGGTGTGAGAGTAACAAAAGGCAGTGTAAGACACGTCAATAACAATGAGAATTATGATGGATGCTACCTGAGTGCAGGCAACAGTAGAAAAGTCAACACAAACTGACAACGGACACCAGGTTCTTGAGGCAAAGGAAGTAATTCAACACAACTAACAACGGTTACAAAGCAGTATCATTGGATAAACTTAACACAAACTGACAACGGACACCAGGTTGCCTGAGGCAGTGGGAGGAATTCAACACAACTAAAAACGGGTGCAATGAATTACCAGTGGAGAAACTCAACACAAACTGACAACCGGCACAAGGTTTCCTGAGGCAGTATAAGTGGAGAAAATCAACACAAACTGACAACAGGCACCATTTTTCCTAAGGCAGTATCAGTAGAGAAACTCAACAAAAACTGACAACGGACACCAAGTTGCCTGAGGCAGTGGGAGAGAATTCAACACGACTAACAACGGGTGCGAGGCATTATCAGTGAAAAACCCCAACACAAACTGACAAAAGGAACCAGGTTTCCTGAGGCAGTATCAGTGGAGAACTCAACACAAACTGACAACGGGCACCAGGTTGCCTGAGGGAAAGGGAGAAATTTAGCACAACTAACAACGGATGCGGGGCATTATTAGTGGAGAAACTAAACAAATACTGACAACGCACACCACGTTGCCTAAAGCAATGGAAGGAATTCAACACAACTAACAACGGGTGCAAAGCATTATCAGTGGAGAAACTAACCACAAATTGACAACGTACACCAGGTTGCCTGAGGAAATGGGAAGAATTCAACACAACTAACAAAACAACGGGTGCGAGGCATTATCAGTGGAGAAACTCAACACAAACTGACAACGGACACCAGGTTGCCTGAGGCAGTTTTAGTCGGTGAAATTCAACACTACTGTCAATTGACACTCTGCCTTAAGCGATGTCTCTTATTCTGTTTGTTTGCAGACAACTTCTAACCTTATCATACGAGGAGATTAGAGATGTCGGTATAGTTACCTATTTCTTATTCTTCTTTAGCTACGGGTTTTTAAATAAAAATATCAATAAACATTAGAAGTAAGTTTAGAAATAATATCCTTGTCGTGGTAACTTAGTAGATGACCATATGACAAACGGCAAAGAATCCGAGGTAATATTTGAAGACGTTTAGTTCATATTTGATATTGTCTGATCCTTTGTCGTACAGGAAATTTCACTTAGTCGTTAAAAATATTTTATCAAGGTTACCGTTATTTTTAAAAATACTCTAATTAAAAATATAACAAATGGTAGAGTTCTGCCTCACCATCAGGCAACGACTTATCTTTTAAATTTCTCTTAAATCTTTGAAAAAGAGGAAGAAACGTAAGAAAAATGTAAATTAATAACTGAAGGGGGAAAATTAAACAGTGGATAGTTCGAATCCACATGAATTCGTATAATACGGAATAGTATAACATGCTTCTGGGACAAGCTTGAAGGTGGTTCTGTTGACGAAGCAAGTGTAGTTATATTATATTATATAATTTAATCGCTTGATACGTACCAGCACAGAACCGGATGAAGTTTATATTTTATTCAGAGAAAGAAGAATAGAATGGAAGTAAAGCGTGCTTGGTTTAAAGCACAGACTTGCGATATGTAATTTGAGAGATGTAGTCGTTTCTGATGGGATATTTCGAATAGTTTTTGTTCTTCAGAATGAAAACAGAATTGCTTTGCCGGAGTGGTTGGTTTTCTAAAAGAAACTTTATGTATTACACATACATTACTTTAAGTATTTTAATTATAGATTGTATACATTAAACCGATAAATAAAGTCTATGAGGAATCACCTTATTAATGTTTTGCAAATAATAGTTAAATTGATGATAAGCCTGAATCTTTATCTTAAAATTTGATGAAGGATATTTCTATTGTATCGTGAAAGTAACGTTTAAAAACCAACGACCATCGAATATGATTGGATTTTTGTTAAGGGGGAGGGGGAAAGTAGCGTGTCAAACAATATGTTAAAATGGTATAGCAATGAGTTTCTAATGTCAGATAGAACATGAATGAGGGGACACCGTAATAGTAGTAGAATGACAAAGTAGTAGATATACTGTATATGTAATTTGCAAAGTATTGTGAATGATACTTTAAATTTCAATGTATTTATTTTGTATTTGTGTTCATGTATAATGCCAATTTTATATTAATTAGTTCGTGTATTTATACTTTTAAACGTGTCACGTAATTAATATATATATATATATATATATGTGTATGTATATATATATATATATATATATATATATATATATATATATATATATATATATATAAACATTTCATGAACTACTATTTATAATGTTTACACAACGTTGTACAAATCCTTCCTGTATTTTTCTACAGTCTCAATAAATTACTTTATTACAGTTCGTAGTGATCGACGTTAATCGTTATTTAATCTTTTTTTAAAGCAAAACATATACGTAATACTGCTTTACATTTACCGAGAATCAATACTTAAAATACTCTTTATGAGTTAATTATAATAATGGGGTTTACTTATCCTTACGGAAGATTAAATCGTTAACATCTTTGCTTAATTCATTATCTGTAACAACAACAAAAAAGCATAGACATGTAATTTTATGAGAAAATAAAAAGGAAAAAGATTATTTATTTATTACATCAATTACGTATTGAATTATACTATGAAAGAATAAGATAAATATAGTTGTTAAAATTGGATAGCTTATGATCACTCTCTCCATAAAAAAAACTTTTCAATAAAAACTTTTCTTAAAAAAACCCATTTCAATTCAGTAACCTACGAATGTGTACATACATATTACTTTAAAATGGAGCACCGCCATACATTTTTTTGGGGAAAGCCAGAGCTTGTAAAAAAGGGGAAAAAATTAAAATGATAATATTACTCATTCTGTTTGTACCCGAGAAACGTTGGGGGGGGCAGTAGCATAAAGAGAATGAAAGGCATATTTGTTGGGTGAGGGTAGAGATTCGTCGAGTTGTCACAACCTGGGGCTGCTGTGATGTGACCTGACAACCTCCTGTTTAAAATCTCTGGCTGTTGACGTCTCTACCACTAAAACTCGAGGCGTCTGAATAAAATACCTCCCACTCTCTGCTTTAGTGCCATTTCATTTTGATTTTGCTGATCCCTCACTGTTCTTAGTAAATGTAAACTGTACGTGCGTTTGATGGTGAATACAGTGTTTAGAGATACGAAAATATGTAATCATCTTTATAGGTTAGTTTGTGTAGAGTAAAAAGCCCAAGTATTAGTCACTCTATAAGTTTTCGTTTTCCCTTATTTCTCCACAACATAAATATCATATACATTAGCCACATGTATTCAGATAAAACGTGGTTTAACCGTTTTAAGTTGAGCTAAACCTATTCATTATTCCAAGCTACTTTATCAACGTTATTGTCTTGGAACGATGAAAAGGTTTAACTCAAGTCTTGGTAGCGAAAAGAAACGCTTTTAGACTTTTACTAACCCAAAGGAACAATCTATCGAGAAACTAATGAACAACTAACTGGGTAATGGGTACAGGGGTTCATGGTACCAGATCATATGTCAAACTGTTTATGCAAAATGTTGCACAAAGGTTACTTAATAAGCTACTTATCAACTACTTTATCAACGTTATTGTCTTGGAACGATGAAAAGGTTTAACTCAAGTCTTGGTAGCGAAAAGAAACGCTTTTAGACTTTTACTAACCCAAAGGAACAATCTATCGAGAAACTAATGAACAACTAACTGGGTAATGGGTACAGGGGTTCATGGTACCAGATCATATGTCAAACTGTTTATGCAAAATGTTGCACAAAGGTTACTTTTTATGTTATTAAAATTAATTAATCTTTAGCCTCCAGAGTAAATAATCCAAATGGTATTTTGTATGCTCCTCTGCTTTTTCTCTCTTATATAATTTTGATTCTCTTCCCCACTAATTTATTTATTTTTAAAACTATTTATCCCGTACGTGTCAAAATAATCGTATCAAATCAAATATGCGACACAACATACAGTTTTATTAGTTGCATTACATTATTTAATGATAGTCATTTTATTTTAAAACTCACGACCTTTACTGTGGTAGACCCTCGAAAGGTATCGTAGATAATAATTTGAAAATACTTTTGATAAATTGTAAAAAAAGATTTACAATTCTAAATTTTAATCTTTTACGAAGTAATTAAAAGTAAAGTGTAAATTAATCAATATCCAATGCGTGATTGAACCAAGTTTGGCGCAGAAGCGACAGAGAATGGCACGTCATAGGCACGTCATATGCAGGGGCAGGAACGATATTAACCCGTGCCGAATGTACAGCTATTCGCGACATCGTTAAGGAAATGTGTCACTTTAAAGGTAGGGGTTGGGGGAGGGCGGGATAAGGTAAGAAGCAAGAAAAGAAAGACACGAAGAGGGTGGATATTGATCGCTGCCCCTTCTTGTGTTGCCTTAGAATTAGTCAGATTTCTCAGCATTCTCTGGAGAATTGAATAACAATTCGCATCTCTTTTTCTTACAGTCCACTGCAGGGGGTCTTGACTTGATATTCGATCGACGGTGTGAAAACTTATTTCAAGGGCTGAGTTATTCTTGCAAATTTTTCACGCTATCAGCGAGAAATATGTGATGTATAAACTTCATATGTAAATTCCAAGTATAAACTTACAATAATATCTTTAGTTTAATTTTGTATTTTTCGGGGGAAAATGGTCCAGTGCTACAGGTCAGAGGCTGGATATCCGTAGTTTTGACGTTGTCCATTTCTGATCACATACCGCTGCTCAGTCCAACACGGGTGGTCCACGAACGCTTTCTGATCACATACCGCTGCTCAGTCCAACACGGGTGGTCCACGAACGCTTTCTGATCACATACCGCTGCTCAGTCCAACACGGGTGGTCCACGAACGCTTTCTGATCACATACCGCTGCTCAGTCCAACACGGGTGGTCCACGAACGCTTTCTGATCACATACCGCTGCTCAGTCCAACACGGGTGGTCCACGAACGCTTTCTGATCACATACCGCTGCTCAGTCCAACACGGGTGGTCCACAAACGCTTTCTGATCACATACCGCTGCTCAGTCCAACACGGGTGGTCCACGAACGCTTTCTGATCACATACCGCTGCTCAGTCCAACACGGGTGGTCCACGAACGCTTTCTGATCACATACCGCTGCTCAGTCCAACACGGGTGGTCCACGAACGCTTTTTGATCACATACCGCTGCTCAGTCCAACACGGGTGGTCCACGAACGCTTTCTGATCACATACCGCTGCTCAGTCCAACACGGGTGGTCCACGAACGCTTTCTGATCACATACCGCTGCTCAGTCCAACACGGGTGGTCCACGAACGCTTTCTGATCACATACCGCTGCTCAGTCCAACACGGGTGGTCCACGAACGCTTTCTGATCACATACCGCTGCTCAGTCCAACACGGGTGGTCCACGAACGCTTTCTGATCACATACCGCTGCTCAGTCCAACACGGGTGGTCCACGAACGCTTTCTGATCACATACCGCTGCTCAGTCCAACACGGGTGGTCCACGAACGCTTTCTGATCACATACCGCTGCTCAGTCCAACACGGGTGGTCCACGAACGCTTTCTGATCACATACCGCTGCTCAGTCCAACACGGGTGGTCCACGAACGCTTTCTGATCACATACCGCTGCTCAGTCCAACACGGGTGGTCCACGAACGCTTTCTGATCACATACCGCTGCTCAGTCCAACACGGGTGGTCCACGAACGCTTTCTGATCACATACCGCTGCTCAGTCCAACACGGGTGGTCCACGAACGCTTTCTGATCACATACCGCTGCTCAGTCCAACACGGGTGGTCCACGAACGCTTTCTGATCACATACCGCTGCTCAGTCCAACACGGGTGGTCCACGAACGCTTTCTGATCACATACCGCTGCTCAGTCCAACACGGGTGGTCCACGAACGCTTTCTGATCACATACCGCTGCTCAGTCCAACACGGGTGGTCCACGAACGCTTTCTGATCACATACCGCTGCTCAGTCCAACACGGGTGGTCCACGAACGCTGGTTGTCTTCGCATACAGTAGCCATTTTAAGCGATATCATCTGATAAAACAAATACAATAATCTGCATGGGTCAAAATGAAATTGTACGCATGTGTTTACAATTATATTCATCAAAAAATTAATACGAGTTATTCAAGTTTGAAATTTGTTGATTCATTAAGTACAAATACAGTTAGTCTTATTTAAAAAGTAAGAAGATAATATGCAAATGCCATTACGTATAAGGTAAATCAAAGCCGTCTTTGCATACAAGAATCTATTTGACCGCAAGTCCAAAAGCCTGATAGATTTAGATGAATGATGCTTCAAGCCATTCACCCCCCTGTGGTCAAGTTGACTAGTTTTTTAGTAAATATATTTATAAGAATGTTATAATATGTCATAATACGTTATTATTATTATTTATAGTCCCCTAATAAATAGTTACAGGGTTATGTTAAATAAATAAAGGTTAATAAGTATATAGAAGCATAAATTAAATAAATATGTAGACAATTATTAAAAAAGAAAAAAGAAAACATATATATTTGGTGTAATAAATAAATATAACCTTTTATACTACCTCCTATTTCCTTTTATAGATTGGTTAATTTTTCAATACGTTTAACTTATTAAAAACACGAAAAATCTGCATTCACAACACAAAAGTAAGAGAACAAAAACAGTAAGGCGGATAAATTATATGGGTGCCTGTCATACGAACTGGTACAGTTTGAATGCATACTTGCATTGCAAATTGTGGTACTTGCAACTCTGTTACTATGTAGTTTCAACTATCACAATATACATTGCAGGTGCAACTGCAACAGCAACTAGTAATTGACATCACGATAAAGAAATAAAATACACGGAAAATATTATTTTCATCACAGAATCTTATATCATGCATCTTATCTTCTGTTTTATTGCATGGGGTCTTTGTTTATTTGGTGCACTGTTTGCCACCTATAGGTTAATTTACGTAAGTAAATATATTTTGGAAAACACCAGATTATCTCAGGTGGTCAAGGTTTTAATTCTTAAGTTCACAAAAAGGTAATGCTTTTTTATTTCTATTTCTATATATTTCCATTTCACATTGCAAGAGTTATTACAATAAGAAGGAGAAACATTCTCATAGACGACTAAATAAAAACAAAACTCCAACGTAAAGCAATTTATAAAAATTAAAAAAATATTTCTTAGAATTAATTAGTGAGAAACGCACAGTATTTTCTTTTGTTATTAAAATATTTAAATTAGGGTTGAACGTTTAAAAGCTAAAATTACAGTAGAAATATCCATACCATTGAAAACAAGATAACAGGCAATAAACTAAATTACGCCATATTTTGAAGAATTAATTTAATTTTGAAATATTAGCACTCAAAAATGACGGGATATTCGCTCATTTTAATTGCCTTTATCTTAATGTCAGACGACCACGCTCCGTTGCTGTTTGATGATGCTTCACTCCATTTAAGAAATCATACAAATATTTAATCTAGACCACATTTAGTAAATACACAGTACGATGACATTCAAATACAATATACTTATATATATATATATATATATATATAATTATACAATTAAAACTATTACTTACTGAAGAACCTGTACTCTTTAGTATTATTATGATACCATGTATTATAATGAATGTATCTATCTACAATGCTCTAAAATCTGATCCTAACCGATGTATTAATGGGTTCTCCATTTGTTTAGTTGATCCAAAGCTTAATTAGTCAGTAGTGTAGTCTTATATAACTGCCTTATAATTTTAGGTCCGCGAGATCAATCCTGAGCCAAATCCTTAAAAATGTTGCAAAGTTTCGGGACTGGGCACAGCTCCTTTTGGCATTGCCTTTTAGTTAATAATAAACTAATCGTCCAAAGATATAATTAATTTATCATAAGGGCGACCTTAGATAGCTCAAATCCTGATTAACGATCCCCAAACGCTAAGAAATATCAATGACTTGGAAAAAAAACATTAAATCGAAAAGGAAACCACAAGGGGCTTAAAAAAACTTGCTTTGGTAAACCTTCCTAACCATGTAAATACACAAAAAGATAAAGTTTTCTCGTTAATCAAATATTTTCGATTTAGTTTATAGGAAATTGTAATTATTATTTGTAAAAAATATTTTATGTGTAAACTTCTCAGTTGGAATTTAGTGAATACACAAACATAACTGAATTTATTATTCACAAAGTGCCTGTTTGATCGAACACTTACAGATAAATTAAATTAATTACAAATCTGAGAATCATAGAAATTGTAACTTATAATACAGCTACGTAAAAGCATATGCGAATTTTAAGTTGAATTAGATAAAGGTCGTTCTTCGTGTTAACTCTGCACAGCTCAACCCGCAATGAAACATTCTTTTTGGGTTACTTGTAAAAGTTATTATCCAAACCGGTTCCTATTTGTTAGATAACTATCTCTTAAAGTTCGTATACTTTAAATTGCGTCAATTCTACCTATACTTAGCTAACCAAGTCAAAAAACCTTTTTCGGAGTGCAACGCTGATAGGGTAAGTATAACGGAAGTAATTCGTTTAAAGTTATATTGCACCAATTTTATAAACGTAATTTCAGTTCACAACCTACAATAGCTTGTTTATTTAAATCTAGACTAACCACCTTTTGGATGGAAGGTAATCTAAAACGCATTTAAGAATTAATTTTTTCACTCATCCCTCTCGAAGTGCATGAATTTTAAAAGCTATACAATAAATGTTGATGGTTGTATGTTAAGGCCAACTTTTCTGTTCGTATTTAAAACATAACGTTGTTGTCTGTTTTAGAATAAATACTTGGTCCGAAGTTGATCTACCGCTGATAAATCCCACCTGTTGATCTTTGATAATTTCTTCAGCATAAATTTCAAGTTGGTTTGATAGCGTTTTCGAGAAAACTTTAAATGTTGTGTATCCCTCCGCAATTTTTGCAATCATGTTTATCACCCTTTTTATGAATTGGAACTATCACAGCCTTTTTCCAGACATTTGGTTTTCAAGACATGGAGACATGTTCTCTCCATATTTGTTGCACACGTTTATGTATTCTTTGGTGTAGAATATCACCTCCAGCTTTTAGCAATTCTGCTTCAATTCCGTCGTAACCAGCAGCTTTTCCATTCTTAAGACTCTTAATAATATCTTTCGTCTCTTGAAGGGTGGGTTCCTCTAAGAGTGGTTCTACACTATAATGAACTTCCTCTTCCTCATTTTATAACATAGGTTCTTCTATATTTACATTGAGTAGCTCACTAAAGTAATTTTTCCATATTCCTAAGACTTCTTGTTTATCACAGGGTATATCACCGTTGGTATTTTTAATGCCTGTTGGCCTAGGGCCAAAATTTTTCCCTTCTGGAAAAAATCTAACAGTTCTGTAAAAATCTTTGGCATTATCTATTGTCCTATCACTCTCAGCTTTGGCCATTAGATCAGTAACATACTTACGTTTTGTCCTTCTTAAGGTTCTAGTTGTTTCTCTAGATATATCATTAAATCTCTGTGTATTCTGTTCGGACGGATCATTTAGAAGTCTTAATTTAGTTTATTTTCTCTTCTTAATAAGGTTTACGCAATCTTCTGTTATCCAAGTTTTTTTTTGGCTTTCTTCTTCCTTCTACGTCCAATAATTTCTTCTCCCGTTTTCTTAAGGGATTCATTGATGCAGTTCCAGCTGCCTTTCACTTTTTGGGTCTATTCATATCTTGTAAGGGCTTCAAATCTATTTTTCAGGGCCAGTTTAAATGTCCTTTGAAACTTTTTGTCCTTGAGTTTTCTAGTCTCTATTTTTTCTTCAACTTTGTTTACTTCTCTTTTTAAGATTGAGATTTTTTGTCGTACTTTCATTGGTACCAAATGAAAGAGTCAGAGTGGTCTGACCCACACTCCGCACCTCTAAGGCTTCTTACATCTGTGATGCAGTTTTTGCTTCTTTTATCTATCAGTATGTGGTCAATCTGATTTTTTACTCTTCCTCCTGGTGATGCCCAAGTTTCTTATACACAGTTTCGAACGAATGGTTTTTTCGGCATCTGGACCTCAAAACGAAAAGTTATCATGGTCCCGGGCCTAGATCTTACCATGCCGACTACGGTAATAGCTTCTTCCCTATAGGGGAAATTCGCTAAAATAAACTTCGATAAAAATAATGTATAAAGAATTTAATCAAAATAATAAATAGCATTAAATTAATCAAAATAATAAATAGCATTAAGAAATCATACTTTTGATTAAATTTGAAACAAAATTAAACTAAAACAAATAATTAAAATAAATCCTAGTCTCATATCAGTATACTTTGGGGGAGGTAAATCTATCTGGGTTTGTTAATACTAATGAGTTAATTTAAATCCCTTTAAATCCCTAATTTAAATCTTAAGAGCTCTCATGCCGTTGATCAGGCCAGTATATCGGTTGACAGAAATTATTGTGACCATACAAGTGCATTAAAACTCGATATATTAATTACTATAATGGTTTATATTGTGGACCTATCTTTCTCAGCAGCCAATAAATCAAAATATAAAAAAACCTTGTTTCAAAAAGGAACACTTTTCTTCTTAATGAATATTTTTGTATAACACAGCAAGGACACCTCCATGGCGTTTTCAGTTACATTACCCAGTGCAGCAAGATGATAGATTGCTTCCAGTTTGCCAAGGGATTTAAGACACCGTGCTCCCAGTAGCTATAAGGCGTTACAATATAATTTTTATAGTAAGGCCCCTGTTTTTAAATATTGTTTCATTATCCTAAAAGGTCCTTAAACGAAAGGTTTTCATATTTCATGACGCCATGACACCTTTTATAAGACATTAAAACTTACCATTTATTGGGAGCAGTAGCCTTTATGGAATAAAATAAATATTACCTTAACTTAAAATTACGTAATCATACCGGCCGGTAAAGATTTAGTAGATCTACAGGTATCGTACGGTTCGGGCATTGCGAAAGTTAAATGTGCGTACAGGACTGCCGATATGGTGTTAACGAACAGTAATAGTAAATGTAATTGTGTATGCATTTTTTAGTTTGTTTAGTATTTTTGTTTACATCGAGACAATCACGAAATAGTCATTTAGTTTTTAGAATGTGCTAGGTTAGGAGTGTGATGACAAAAGTTGGATTGTAAATAACCTGAAACCATAATCAGAATCATAATCAATCATCTTTATTGTGACGGTTCATAAAGACTATAATAGCGTCATAGCACTAATACAAGTGGAACTTCTTTAAACTAAATCACCTTCTTAATTGTCAACAAAGTCCTTAACTCATAAAAACATGTCTCAATTTGACCATTTTTCTGAAGCTATTTCTGTCATTAATTCTACTCTTAATAGTATTTGGTAGAGAATTTAAATTATTTATACAGTTATTTAGAGTATGATTAAAAAAAGGACGTCTTATGACAAGGAATGTTCATACATTTGTTTCTGCTAAAATTGTAACGAGGGTTGAAATTGCTGTGATGGAGAAAGACTGACACCTACAGAATACTGCCTCCAATAAACAGTAAGTTGTAATGTAAGATTTTTTCAATTTACAAAAGGGCGTTTTAGTTATGGCTGATTCAATTTAGGGAATAAAAGCATCTATTTCATAAGACAGCTATCTAAAAGAGAGATCGGTACCATCGCATAAGACGAGTGTAAACAGTTTCCATACAGGATATATTTTACCATAACAAACACACAGAACAATTTTAAAAGCACAAACAACACAGTGAAAAATTGCCGTGCCTCTACATCCTATATGTTGAGGCTTCGCTGTGCTACAAAAACTTGCCGTTTATGCTCACAAACACCATCATGCCTAACCTCTACTCTATGTTTTTTTCTCTTAAAAAATAATATAAACAGATTGATTATACTGTATTATATGCAATCTGTACCCGAATCGAAAACAACTTGTGCCTTAAGATTCGTCAGATAGAAAAGGTTAAATACAAATTTTATCAGAATATTTGAACTATTATAGGCCAACCTTTTATCTACACTCGTTCACATATTGATGATTAAGTGTGGAAAATATCAGGTAAATGAATGCGCAAGAAGCAACCTGTGCCTGGTTTACATATCGACCAGGTTAATGTGTATGTAACCATTCAAGTATTATTTAAGGTCACACTATGTTTGTGTTAGTTTCCCCCCGAATTTCACCTTGAATGACATTGGCAGTGCCAGAGTTATCTTCGTTGCCACCTTATTAGCTTCGACTTCTCGCTATACTGCCCTTCATTATATTATAGTGAAAAATTGTATTTGTAAACAACAAATCACTGATCTTACAATCAATTTTAAATAATACCTACTAAGCAATATTGCATTTGGTTTTGTTGTTTAGCATTATTTATTAGATGATTATCTACTCCCGATCCTCTGATTGTTGATACCTTACTGAATAAAGAAGTTAAAAATATAACCTAGTTTAAAAACTAATATTTCAGTATTTTGTAGTTATATAAATTAGTTGCAGCAAGTGCCAAAATCAGTAAAACATATTTTAGTCATGTTAAAATATTTGTGTTTTTTACTTCTAGACCTTGGGTTGAGTTTTAATGACACACTGTGTAAGGATTAGTTCTGTTGCACCTGGTTCTGTTATGTAGCACAGTTTGGCCGCAGAAGTTGGCCAGCGCAATAGGTAGATCGGGTAACGTGTATACCAGTTTGTACGGGTATTTGCGTGAGTGATCGGATGATCAAAATAAAATATATTTTTATACATATTTTTTAGTTTATTTCATAAATTTGAATTTTAGATATATTAATAGCATTTTGTGTATTTGTAATGAATTTTTAATTTGTAATACATGCATTTATATCTTTATACAAGCAGTTAAATATGAAATTAAAATGCCATATTCATCCAATAGATACAACATTCTTAAATTTTTGATTTCCGTACTTTTAAGAACTTAACAAAACAACATAATGTAAATTAATGTTTATATTTTTTAAAGCACAAAACATTAAACAACAGGATATATGATATCTCACTAATATTTTGTATTTATTAAAATTGAAATACAAAACAAATGAAGGACTCTGAGAGATGGCAGTAAAGCCTTTCGTTTGTGTGGGTCTCCTTCACAGTGGAAGTCTCCACAATTAAAAACTCTTGGAGAAAGAGGACGGTTTCAAGGCACGCTTAATTGTCATGCATGGCTGCCTGGGGCCTCGTTTTGTCATCTGCCTCTCCACTCCACCTCACCGAATAACTTTTTCTCGTTTTCCGAGGAGTTCTTTCCCGTAAACAATTTGTTTATGAAAACCCTCCTGAACTGATTAACGCTATGCAACAGAACATTATTTGTATTTACTTTTTTATCTCGTCTAAACAGTTCTTGGGGAGTATTATATTTGGTGGGTTACTTTTAAAATAAATAAACAGTGAGCTCAAAATTGGAAATGGCAAAATTTAGATAAACTAAGATTAAGATTCAAGATTTGTTACTGCCACATAATTTCCATATTAAAAAATCTTATATATTCAAATAAAACTTTGTCGAGTCGGTCAGGCCGTTCTTCCGGGACGATTTTGATGACTATTTTTTTAACTGATAGGTAATTATATCTAGATATGTCACCGCCCATCCATACTAACATATCTTCAATGGGCTTTGCCCCAGTGGCTCTTAAAGTTCCCAAGTTATAGAGAAAGTCTGATTACGACGATTACTTAAAACATGTATTTATTAAACAACTCCATTTGTTAAAATTGTTATATATAGTTTATCGTGTATGGTACAAAGGATGAGCTTACATACAAACGCCATTATGAAGGAAGTATGACTCTTCTTGAATACACAGAGTGGCTAGGAAGGAATACTTAGTCAATCAGCATTGGTAGAGAAATCCTAAAAATATTATTCGAGAAGTAATAAAAACTAATTTAAGTGTTAATCTCCAGCCAAGGGAATATGCCAGCCACACAGTTGGGTTCGGAGCATGCCGCGTTTTTAGGCTTGCCCTGGAAAAGGCTAAAAATTAAGAAAGGCGACTGCCAAAAGCAGTGCCATCGATGGAAAGGAAGTGGTAGTTCCTTTCTCTCAGAACTGCGGACCTCAGCACGACGGATCAGCAGCACGGGGATCTCTCCCCGAAGTAATGTGACAAAAAAACCCGGGGAGAGAAAAGCCTGGCATGGGGCGAGTCTTCGTCCGTAAACGGATCCCACCTCCTTGGGGAATAAAATAAAAAAAACACACAATTTATAAATATTTACCTACACAACATAATAATGTTATCAATTGTCATTTAACCTTAAAGAAATTACAAATGAACGAAACTAACCTATATAAACCAAATAATAAAAAAAAATAATAACAAAAAATATATTAATACAAAAATAAATAAATAATTAAAATTCAAACAATTTGGAAAAAGGTAGCGGATAAACTTTGTTTAGTCAATAGTCGTATATACCACTAGTGCCGCTAGTACCACTAGTTGTATGATGTAGTGCCGTCAGTAATTTTACGTTTACAATAACTACATTTTGCAATAACAGCACATACATTCACTATACAAAGTTGTTTTTTTAGTTACAAAGGTTTTTATCAAAATGCTATATTTTAAATATATACCTCAAAATTCACATCTAAACCTAAAACATAAAAAATAAGTATAAGAAATTAAAATGATAAAGAAAAAATTTTAAAAATAGTTGTTCAATATTTATAAGTCAAAAAAATTTAAAAACCACGAAAAATATGATTAAGTAGACGGCGGGGCGGTGACAGCGATGGCTAGGGCCTCCGGAAACCGGAAGTTTTAGGGCGGCATTAATCTAGCGGCGAAAAATGGGACGAGGAAGCAGGGCCATCCATTATCTTTTGAATGTTCGTAGTCGTCATTAAATTACAGTAATTTGTAATTATTGTGATGTGAGATTTATAGCTTAATACATAACTACCATACTGAATATTCAAATCTATATTTATATCGAATTAAATACTTTATGAAAAATATATTCACAACGCCCCATGATCGAAAGCAAGCTTTAGATCGAAAGGTAAGATATAGGGAAGTTTACATAATACTTGTATTTGGTCAAAATCTTCTATTGAATTAACGTATACGCATATAACTATTTAAAATAAAACCCTCCTTTAAAGACCCTAATTACTATTTACAAAAATGTAAGTGGACGCATAGTTACTTTTCGAAGAGCATTAGCAGCCCGATTTCCAAATTTTAAAGATGAATTTAATACGTGATGTAATAAAATATATAATCAAGTCGGACCACACTTAAAAATGTGTTCACACTTAATTGCCCACATTCTTAGCGGTTAATATGATAAGTAATGAGCAAGATAATAGACTTCATAAGTCATAATGACTTACATCAGGCACAACGACCACCAACAGGCATAATTACCACCAACGGGCATAATAACCTCCAACAGGCACAATGACCCCCAACAGGCACACTGACCACCAACAGGCTCAATTGCCAAAACAGGCAAAGTTAGGGCCACGGCTTTTTCTTACACTTAATCTGCATACAAATTAGATGGATATATATATATATATATATATATATATATATCTAGAGCACAATCAATTTATAAATCTTAAAACTACGTTTTTAACAGGAAAAAGTCAATAATTTGACTCATTCTCTCTAACACACACCCATCAGTGATCCCACCCACGACAACCCCCTAGAACACACCGGCCAAGGACGCTCAAAGTATGACTTTTCATTGCCGCCACAAACCGGGGATGGCTATCTAGGGATTTGATCAAACTGGGCAAGTCATTCCACAGGCGGCAAGCAGTAACCGCACAGAAGTCCTATCGTAGACTGCGGTCCTATATTGAGGCATTCACAATGTGGACAAAGAGCTTCTTAAACTTCCTTGAGACTAAAAAATTATATAAGTTATGTCTGTTTTGATAAGTGAGTGTGATTAGTTTTTAAAATAATAAATATTTGGACATTAAAACCTAAATCTCAACATGTTGGAGATATTATGCAAAAATAAAAAGTGCTACATTTTAAATGTTAAATGTTTTAAATTTTTTAATCTTTGATGTTCTATAAATCAGCAATAAATACTTTCCCCAATTTGATTGGTATAATGTCTACAATAATCATGGAACTATTAGGTTAGTTCATCAACTATGTTTCGATACTACAGTTGACCACATTAGTAGTGGGCATTTGGGGCTGCTAGACCGGAAGTGACGTCATCCGGTCACGTGACCGGATGCGCTGAGTCATGAAAGACGTCATCTGAGGCTGAGCCAGTGACGTAGGCGGTTTTGTGACGTAATGAGGGAAAGTTTAAAGGTCAAGGTCACGGGGAGGTAATTTTAAAAAAGTACTACCTCGCACGCGTAAAATCCGATTGTGATTCGATAGTTTTCATTCGATAAAAATATCGAATGAAAACAATCGAATGGAGCAATCGAATGATACGAGTGCGAGGTAGTACTATTTCATTTAACTTTATTTTTACTTTTCTTTTTATTTACAATAAGTTATGTTTACAATAATTTATGTTTACAATAGTTCCCCGTTGTTTGTCATCATCGATGTTGTTGATCCGGAGTCGCGACCATCACTTCGCTTTCTGATGAAAGACGGTAGATACTTCGATTCCTGCGCAGAGTCCATGTTGTTTTTTGATGCGTAAAGTTCCAAAGATAAATCGTAACCGGACGCAATGAGAAGTCTTAACTCTTCATTAAAAACCTCGAGGTCTTGGAAAGTCGCCAGATGAATAGAGTCATAATGAATACACCTAATTTTGATGGACATTTTAACAGAGAGCTCGATGTACACTGGTCAAGAGCCGGAGGTGTACTGACTATTCGCTAGCTAGCGTTTTGGTATCAAACAAAATGGTGGGGGTAAAAGTGTGGTGGGGCGGAGCAGATGGCGGACGGCAGATGGCAGGCGGCAGGTGGCAGCTGGTGCGAGGCAGATGGTTGCTACTACATTCGCCGCCACAGTAATGCAATCCTTCGGCGTAATTCTTGTATTTTATCTTGTCGGTTCATTTGATACGTTTTACATCTACATATGCAATAGCTGAAACACTTGCACTTACGACAAGCTTTCCCGTCAACTTGATCACCTGGTATTTTAAAACATTGTAACTCGCAACAATATGTCTTCAAATTGTTATCGAAAAATAAATTGTTCATAGGTGGCACCGACATGTTAGCTGCAGCGTGTGTTAGACAAGACTGAGACTAACTTCACTGCTCCCTCTCTTTTATACCTCTTCATAAGTTAACCCTGAATGAAAGTTCAAGGTCATCCATTTGAATTTAAAAAAAAAGCAACACAGCAGTATATAAAATAATATACTGCTGTGTTGCTGTTTTTATTTTTTTAATATTTTTTTTTATATTAAATTTTTTATTTTTTCTTTATTAAACAAACATCTTACAATACAATAAGCTTAAGTCTAACATTGATGACTAGAAATACAAACAGAAAAAATACAAACAAAGACATTATGTACAAGGATGCGTGATGTGCAGAGTGAGTTCCGTCGAGTTGTTGCCGCTTACACCGTGTGATACCAAATACAACGTCCCCGGTTGAATATCTCGCAAATCTTCATTTTGTAGCAGTTGAACAAATCGTTTTGGAAGAAATACTTGAAACTTCGGCTCATCTCCTGGAGTGAAAGGTCCTTCGCTCAATGAAACTAGAATTGCTTCTCCATGTGTGGTTTCCACTTTCTTGATGTTATGAATAATGTAGTGTTTTTGTTCTTTTAGTTCTGAACACTTTTTAGTTAGCAGAAGGTCGGATTTTGAATGAGTGTTGAATTGATCAACCAGTGTTTGTAGAAACTGTTGTGATGCCATCTTCGTCAGTGGTGGTTGTGGTGTCTTCTGTGATGTTGCCTCTTCGGAGTCTCGAATAATACTCGTGCTGAAGCGGTGTTGTCTCCTCGTATTTATAGGCCCCGCTACCCCCACCACATCTCTGTTCTCCGCTACCCCCACCACATTCCTGCGTTTGTTTCAAGTAAGCAGCCAAACGATATGCGTTGTACAATGCACAGTTTGTTTGACCGTGTTTAAGATCTTTTGCAGCGACACAAATATTACCGAGATTAATGTTAAAGTCCTTACTGATAGTTATATCGAAAACATTACCGTGCGTATACTTTTGTATCCAGTTCTTTTTTTCTAATCCTCTTGTGTATATATGTGAATATTGTTTGCAAAAGTTAAACATAATACTGTGCAGATTACTGTAGCTTATAAATCCTTCATACCAATGTATGTGATGAAAGTAGTTTGTTATCCATTTGTTTGTACTTTTTGCTTTGGTGTTAAGTTTTTTAAAAGAAAAAGGAGCTTCAAACGTGAATGGGTAGGCTACAAATGTAAGCAAGTCTAAAATTACTAATTCCTTGATAATAAACCTATCGTCATTATTTCGAAATGCTTGAAATTCTATTACACAAGGCTTTACACTCACTTCTTCATCCCCTCCGCTCATCATGGCACCTAGCGATCAACTAAACTGTATTCCACACCACGGTAGGTTAAATACCAGGCCGTACAGTTGCAGGCGCGTTGGTGTATATTTAACGTGGGCACCGTCCCCAATAGGCCTACCCCACGTGTGTTCTTCTTTACTAAGTCAAACTTTAGTCTTTTTTAACTTCTTCTTCTTGTGTTTCGTTTTCTTCTTCTTCTTGTTTCTCCGTTTCTTCTTCTTCCTGTGTTGTTTCTTCTGTAGCTTCTGTAGCGATTTCTACAAGTGGTTCAAAATCCTTTAACTTTCTCCACATGCAAACTTCATGAGGTATTCTATTAAAAATAGATGTATCCACAGGTCCGTACACGATGGTGCTATCAGGTTGTTTTTCCAAAGTATCGACCAAATATTCTTTAATAATAGCGCTTGCAAATACCAACTGTCTCATGTACCTTGTAATAGGTTCTGTTGCGTAGTTTAAAACGTAGAATTCTTCACGTGACAGTAGAATCTTATTTTCATGTTGAGTCAAGTCTCTAATTCGCACTTGTAGTTGTCCGCGATGTTTAACAATATCGATTTCATTGTCACAATCCAAAAGTCGAATATGTGTTTTCCTTCCACACAAACTGTTAGTTAAATAACATTCTATTAAATGTACATGTTTCAAAAATGACTCCCAAGCATTTTGCGAAAATAAAACCTTTTTTGTTCCATGGTGTAGTATTACTGTAGGGGAATAATCCAATGATTTCATCAATCCAACTGATACACTTTTACTGATGCATGCTGAGATGGGGTAAAATATTCGCAGAAAAACTTCAGTTAAAATGTGAGGAGGAATATTTTCATCAACTTTCTTCTTCCTCTTTGGTACTACCTTTGATGGGTCTGCATTAATTTCCTCCTCTCTAGCTCTTTTACCAAACTTTAAAAATGCAGTTATTTCCTTGATGATTTCTGCTTCACTAGTATTATCACGTTCCAATAACGGTGCTACCTCTGCATCACCTTGTACAACAGATGGAGAACTCATTTTGTAGAAGATGTTACCCATGCGCCGATAGACGATCAACTGAAGACCTGCATTGCTGCTCCGCTATTTATAGGTTAGCGACAGTGGCGGTGCCGGTGGTGGTACAACGTTTTACAATACTGTCTTTACAATACCGGTCAACGGTGTGTATGTAACAATTTTATCGTGCAAAATTAAACAATACGCAGATGTATTTGCAGGTACGTTTTCTTGAAATTCCATTTCTATTTTTATATCAACACTAGACGATTTTACAGATTCATTTTGTTTGGAACAATCAATTACAACAATCGGAGCTTTCGATTCAAACTGAACGGGAGATAGTAGAGGTGTATTTGTTTTGCCGTAATATGAATTTTGGAACCTAGCGTACATGTCGTATAAAACACTGTATCTTTTCTTATCAAAAGAAATATTAAAGTTGTCGTAGGGAAAGAATTGTGAATTCAGGAACACTTTACAGTTTGTTAATTTACAATGGTCAAATTCACCAGCATTTTCAGTTATTATACTTTTCTTCTTCGTTTGTAATCCAAATATTACATATCTCGCTTTTTCCAAATGAGTAGAAGTTTTTACAGTCCATGTATGTCGTTGTGTTGTAGGTAAAACGGGGTATTCATGAAACTCCCAGCTTCTGAATGGCATTACAATGTCTCGATCTGATTTTAACTTTCTTAATAATGTAATCCTGTGTTCATCATTTAGTCGCACATGTGGTACTCTCCAAACAATCTTGTCTAATGTTAATTTCCAGTCTAAATTGGCATCAGTTGTTCCAGTAGCTGCTTTAATAATATCTTTATCGTTTGATGATCTTAATAAAACTAGTTCTTGTTTTACATTTATTATTATTCTTCTGTAGTCTTCAGCAAATCCTAGGAGTAATCTTAAAGGTACGTAGAAATCAAAGTTTCCCGAAGATTCAGGAGCGATTGTACTTTTGTCTGGTGCAACCCATCCTGCAACAGCTAACAGATTCTTCTCATTTGGTGTTAAAGACACTAATCCTTTCAATGTACTGGAAATTCCAACCTTTTTTGTTGAATCGACTGTAACTCCTGAAATTTCATATCTAATCTCGTCAAACAAAAATGCCATAGGATTATTTATGAACGGAACAGTGGTTCCAGCAGTACCATCATTTTTTGTTACTTTTCCTTCAATATATAAATAACTTTCGCATGGAAGAGTATAAATGTCTTGTTGTTGTATAGGAATCCTAATTTCATCGTTATTGTTTAATTTGGACGAAGCGTAAGGGTTGTGCGTGTGATATTCCTTTTCCCATAAGGTCTCGTCGAATGTTGGACCCTGCGCTATATCCAGTATATCCATTGTTAATGACTTTTAATCCAATTTCTTCTAGAAAACGAATGTTGTCACTTGTTAACCCTTCTACAGCTGATAAGCTACTGACCTCTTTGCTTGTTGGCTCTCTCTTTTTAAATGATAACCCCATTGTCTAAGCGGATGATTTTATATGTATTCTTACAGTAATAGCTTCTCCTCTAAAGTCAATAAGGTTTCCGTCTTGATCCACTATGTTCAGCACGATGTCTGAAATGAAACTGGTGTTTAACGGTAGGTACACAAGGTTTTGAGGCTTTTCTACTATCTTGAAACCCGGTGCAACTGATGGGTAGAATGTGTGTAATATATGACGATTCTCTCCATCTCTGTAGGATCCTTGTATAATGTTACATGTAATGTCTATGCTATTAACTTTGATGATCGTCACAGTTTTATTCCCAGAATGAGTTTTATTAGGTTCTAATACTTTTGTTTCCTTAGAAAACCCCAATAAACTACCAATTGAATGTTCTTGACTAAAATCAATATAATACTTAGACGTAATTTCGGCTTTCATTGTATTGTTATTGCCTTTTATCGTTATATTTTCTTTTCCCATATGTTTTTGTATAACTTCATTTATATTATCAATTTCATAAGCTCCTGTTGGTAAACTGAATTCTTCCAAAGCTGAATACTTTCCTTTATCATCTTTTGTCTTGTAATAATGTATTTTGTTATTAATTCCTTCACTAACGTTTGGAATAGAGTTATATGTTGTTAAATCCAATAATGCGGCTTCCCATAGTCTTCCTTTTTGCAAACGTAGCGCTGGAAACAGAATACTGCGCAAAGTACATGAGTTACCGGTTAATGACACTGTATACGAGGACATCTTAAAGTTGACTAACACTTTTAGCTAAAAAGTCTAAACATAAATGACCGCAAATGGATGTATCATCAGGTTGTTTTCTTGTGTGATTGTAAAAAACATTTTCTGCCGCACGAAAGTATTGTTGAAGTTCTTTCGGTGGTGGAAGGTCTCCAAAACTGTCGAAATAATAAATGGTTTTACCAAGTTTCTTGTAACACACCCAATGAGTGCCTAATCCTTCACTATTATCCAAATTTACAATACCAGTCTCATTTTTCCACATTTTAACCGGTAACTCATCTTTCATAAATACTCCTCTAAAAAATGGGATTTTCAAACAAGAAGCATATGTAATCAGTTCTTCATTGGTCAATTCTTTGTTTTTAATTATTAATTGCTCTTTCTTATTTAATACACACGATACGGTCTTAGGTATAATCCTCCTCCCTTTTTATCATTGACCATATTGTTGGTTTCTTTTTAGCTTTACCACTGGTAGATCGACGTTTTCTTCTGATATTACCTCCTTGTTTCTTAGCGGGTTTTTTCCCACGCCTTCTTCTCTTTCCTCCTCCAAACGTAGTTTTTGCTTTCATTGCTGCTGTTACTGCTAAAGACGCTGCTTTTTCACCAATACTTGCGTCACTAGATTTTACTCTTTGCCAAGCTTTCTCAGCAAGTGCTCTATCTGCTATTGATCTATTTTTAGTATCACCAAATTTGGAATACGCTATATCGTGCTGTTTACAAGCCTGATCGAGCTTATTTATTCCAGGATCTCCTCTAGCAAGACGTTTCTCTAATTTGGTTCCAGGACCGCAATATTGATATCCTCCAGGTAAATGTAATTCCACAGGTAATAAATCAATCGCCTTGTTAACTATAGCTCCAACCGGTTTACTTAATAGAGAAAATGCTGTTGATGCTATTCCCCTTCCTCTCTGTAATCTCTCTCGATTATGACTGATGCGTTTAACCCTCGACATGGCTATTTATAGTAAAACCTACAATCAGTAGGTGCACTCTATAAATGTTTTACAATGAATGTAATATCAGTTTTGGTTTCTTGTATTATATACTGTTTAAAATCCATTTATTATATAGAAATGGATTTATTAATTAAATGTAGACATATGAAATAGAAGTAGTAAAAATTGAAATAAGGTGTAATTGAAGATGTTCCAGATGTTTCTCCGCTGGTGATGGTATTGTTGTCTTCGGTAAAATGAATAAACTTTAAATAGTTGTCATGTTTCCTTAGAAACTTGCCACTAAATCGTTGGTAATTGAATAACACATCCCAGTCTAGTTTATCTTTAAAATTGTCAATGTAATTCTCAGAGAGATTTTGACATTTACTTATTACTTCCCAACAGTTATTAAAATTTGATGTCATCTCTACGAGGAAGTCTTCTGAAAACTGTTGTCTTTGTAAAATATGGATCCAGTTAACTCTGTGAAAATAAATTCTTAACATAGTCATTGTGAAGAGGTAATGTATGGAAAGTTGTTCCCAATCCATATATCTATCAAACCGTTGAACAAAACCATCTGTCAACACTCCTTGGGGAAATCTCGGCTCTTGAGATATTAAACTCCACGCAGTAATATTGGATTCCATCATCCTCTCTGTATCGTCTCTCGAATATAACTGATGCTTTATCCCTTATCATGGGTGTATTTTAAATTCTTTTTTCTCTTATGTAATCTTCATTGTTTTCTGTTGGTTCATTAATCACATTCACTTTATCCCCCTTTCCTAATGTCTTGACTTTAGAAGGCTCAGACGGTTTATCTCGTTGATTAAGTTTCTCTGGATTGTGTATATTTTTCCAGTCTAAATAATTGTGACTGTCAACATCTGAAGCTGCATCTCTTCCTGAAGCCCGATGGATATAATGGAATAGAGCTGCACCAAACCTTTCCAAATGTTTTTCATATTCCGTAGTCCATTTCTTGTGTACAATATCAAACATTTTCTTATTTACAGCGTCTCCATCCTGCTCACAATCACCTACATTTGATAATTTTAATTTTTTTACATCATAGCTTGTGTCAGTTTCATTCCTTTTGTAAATCGTTAACAATTTTAGAGTAGCGAAATTTACTGCTTCCCCATCATAAACGGGATGTTGTATATTGCTTAACCTTTTACCGGAAAACCCCCAATGATCTTCGTGTACAGTTGGGGTTCTTTTATCCATGTATTTTACCGTAACCGCATCAGAAGACAAAAGCGGATCACCAACATTTTGAATTACTTTTCCTTCAAAATTATAGTTACCATCAGGTGTTAACGGAAACCCAGCTCTTTTTTCACTATATTCAGATTTTACTCCAAACTCGGAATACCGTCCAAACTTGTCCACACTCATGATGTAACTGAATCGCTATCGTTTAGGTTCTTATTATATATGTACGTCTACTGAACAATTATTCCTTGTTTTCGCAGTTCATCAACCAAAGCTACCCATTCGTTTTCTAAACCAGTGTGCCCGGCTTCCATAGCTTCATGTAATAACCTCATTCGATCAACTAACTTATTTATATCGTTGTAATATATTATATTAGTTTTATACAAGTTTTTCAATAATCCCCTTCCAGATGTGGTAGGGTCAGTGGTTTTTCTCTTTTTATGCAAAACATTTAATTCAGCAGAAGATAAAGCTCTTCTTTTAATTTGAGCTTTTTTTGATTTTGAGGGGAAAAGACTAGATATAATACTTGTATATTTTATTGACCGATTTCTATGAATAGGTAGGTCTTTGGAATACTTTTTTCTATGTGCATTTGTATATTCTAATATATGTTTAAACAATTGTAAATCCCTTTTAGTATATTTACCAGGATTATTTTTAAAGATAAGTTCAAACAAACCTTTTGTACCTTTATATTTCTTATCTCCAATAACTATATCATCATTTTCGTTTATATCTAACTTGCTATCTCCAATCATTAATCCTTTATCCTCTATTCTAGCTCCATAGGTATGATAATTTCGATTAGCATGTGCGGCGTGTAACATTTTTAACGTATATGTTCTTCCAAGTGTTCCTTTAAACATAATATCCGTGCCTAATTTGCTTAAGTTGGATGGGTTAATATCCTCTTCTTCTGCTCTTGTATCTTCTACACTTGTATCTTCTGTACTTGTATCTTCTGCGATGTCCTTTTCCTTTAAATCCTCTATATCTCCGCTTTCTTCATACTCGTCGCTTTCTTCAGATGTTTGTAACTGGCCAAAACTTTCATCATTGGGAAATTCTTCTTCATATTTGGAAATTGGTAGCATTTTGTCTCCTTCGAAGCGAATTGAAGGTTTTTCCATATTTTGTGCTAATCACTTTAAAGGTTCAGTAACAGGTTTGAATGTTGTTTCTAAAAATTGCTCTCTTTCATTTATACCTGATTTTAAAGCTCGGTTTTTTGTCTAATAGAATCACTAAGTGATTTTATTTCCTTTAATAGCTTTTCCTGGTTAACCATCTTCACACCTTGACGACTTGTACAGTAATACCGCTAATCAGTGTATTAAAACGAATTTATCAAAACCTATTCTATAACGACCATCTTTTATAGCATGATCTTTCATAATAACCAAAAATCCATACTTTTCCGCCCATGCTTTTCCGCAAAGCTCTTTAAACTTTTCAAATGACATATCCGCATTCACATGATCGTTATATATATGTTTTAGGTTAGTATCATCTTGTTTGAATACAATTAGAATATTTGCATTATCTCTGATAAGTTGTTTTGGGATTTTGCTATAAGTTTGTCCTATATATATGCTGTCTATGTTATTATGTCTTCCCATGGCAAAGTAGTTTCTAATAGTATCCTGATTTTCACAAGATACATCGTCAAATATAAATACAGAATACGGTTTGGCTTCGTTTGGTTGCATAATGCTATCACTAGCGTTAAATTTGTAAAAATTAACATCAGACACATCAGATAGGATTTTATCCAGCAATTTATACTTTGGTTGATGTAGAGACTTTGAAAAAATATATAGGTTATTAAACCTTAATCCCTGTGGATTAGTGATCAAATTAAAGACGACATTGGTCTTTCCACAGTTTGAGGGGCCACTTACTATACATCGAACAGTGTTTGGAAGTAAACTACCGTGTTTACCATTGTTGATTTTAACGTTATCCACAGTTAAATCATCTATGTTATTAATATTGAATCGATCTTTATGGTGAATAATCTCCATCCTGCTCAAAGGTTAACGATGAAATGAGCTGCTTGCATTACACCAAGTCCTTTATAGGTATCCATGAATCCTCAGTTTTGTTAAACCCTAACCACCGCACTTTAACTGCGTCCTTTTTTCTTTGTAACACTTTTTCAACAAGATATACATCACCTACTGTTGACTTTAACATTTCATGTCCATAAAATGCACCTTGCAACAAATCTCCTTTGTTATCTTTTAAGATATACGTTTCAGGTACAGTCGGTTGCACTTTATACACTGTAAAAACTTCATTCGTCCAATTGGGAAGGTATTTCTTGGTAAACACTCCCTTATATTTACTAATCCGTACTTTATCACTTACATTAAATTTTCTTGGCTGCATTTTTTCTACTTTAGGCTTTGTATTTTTCTTTATGCGTTTTAATACATCCTTTGCATTTCTTCTATTTACTTTGTTAGGTTTCATACCAATAGTTCGATGAAACCTGTTGTTATAATCATTTATTAATTGTGGTAAAACATCATACCATACGTAAGAACCTCTTTTTGAAAATTGTTTATACAGTGCTCCTTTTAAGGTTCTATTGAATCTTTCTACAATAGCTGCTTTTTTCTCTGAATTTGTAGAATAATGATTTATTTTATATTTATTCATTAACTGTGCAAAGTTTGTATTAAAGTATTCTGTTCCATCATCAGTTTGTAAATGTTTAATTTTGTTTTTATCTCTTTTTATGGCTATTTCCATGGCTTCTGTTACGCTTTTACCAGTCTTGTCCTTTAGAGGCAAAGCGTCTGCAACTTTTGTAAAACAATTAATAATTGTGAGTATATATTTAAATCCTTTGTTTATTCTGCTATGCGGTCGCATTTCAATTAAATCCGCTTGATATAGATCATTTATCCCTTTTATAACAGTATTTCTTCTTGGAAACATTATTCTTGCAGGTTTGTGTAGTTCATTAATAATCTTCTTCTTCAGGTCTGACATGATGGTTTCACGAAGACAGCTGATATGGTATTAAATATTCTTTTGTATAAATCTGCTTATATAGGTCAAGGTCATTCTAAACTAATGTATAAAAGGGGGAACACAGCAAATACTGCTGTGTTCCCCCTTTTATACGGAAAGGAAAAGGAAAAGGGATGTAGGACGATGAAAGGGTTACTCGTCAATAGGGTTGAGGGAATAGTGGCCGAATGGTAGAGTGTGGATGTTGTCTGCAAGGATGTGTCGTTTATCATCATTTGAAGAGAGAGCTTTTTTTACTTCCGTCACGCTGTACAGCTTATGGTTGAAACTTCTGATTGTGTTGAATTTTGCTGTTATATCTTGATCTTCAAATAAACATTTCTTATAGTGATTAAAATGCACATTCTTCTTTAAATACAAACTTTTTACTCCTTTAGCTTTCTTAATGACTTGGTTTTCATTTAGTTGTAAAGAATATAATTTTGACATTAGTGCAACAATTTCTTGAAGTATAACACCATTGGCTTCATCTTTAAATTTGCCAAGCACTTTTTTGTTTCTGTCATTGTCGTAGTTTGGATGATCTTTTGGATAGTCGGAAAAGTCAATGTCGTTTTTGTAATCAAATGTCCGAAGATCTTCATACATATCGTTAGTAATTATCCAATATATAAAAGCGTCTGTATCCATGTAGGAGATGCCGATGTTTTCCCGTCCATAAAAGGTGACCATCTTTTTGTAATGAAAATCGTACATATGAGTCTTGGAGATATCCAGGATTGACATTCCTATATACAAAGGACGATCCATCTTCACACTTGTTTTCTTCATAGATACAGCTACAAGATTTTCATTAATAATTATAGATGTATTAAAGTTCGGCTGTTGTACGAGTTTCTGTAGTTTGTTCGGATCTGTAACAAGTTTAACGTTTTTATGTCTTCTTTTGTTTTCTAACGTTTTACCGAATATCGCATTGTTCATTAATTTAAAAAAGTCTTTTTGAAAGGCTGATGTAGCAGCTGCTCTTCTGGTAGTATTCGAGTCTATGTACGGTTTCAACCAGCACGATTGGGAAAATTCCACAGCTCTATTAATTTTAGTAAGACGTAAACCTAATTCGATAGCTTGTTGAACAACCCAATAATGAGCTACGTATCGTTGTTTATTGTTAAGGGTCATCATTAATTTGGGGTGTTTTCCAGTTGGTGAAATTTCTGTTCTTGCAAGGAGTGGAAGGTCATAATGAAGATCGTGTAAATGTTCTGGATATTCAAAGTCGCAATCCAAAATATATCCGGTATCTCCATGTTTTGGAATTTGTGAAATATCGCCAATACAGTCGGGATCAACCCATTTAAAGTTGTCAAATGGAAGTGGGTTCGACATGGCCCATCCATACAGATTATTTGCGTCGAAATATCCCAAGTACGTTGAAGGTTTCTCTTGATCATGGTCAGGTAGATATTTGTTGTTGGCTTTAACATGTCTCGTCACGCTTTGAGTTAATCCACCTCTAACACCCGACTCAACCATTAAAACCATATCTATATCTGTTAACAGCTGGAGTTTACATTTTGTTTCTTTTAGCATTGCTTGCCAAGCTAGTCCTGGAGATGTATACGAATGTAGAGGGTCCAAACCGTATGCTGCAAAACAGGTTCTTCGGAATTCTTCCATAACATCGCAGAGAAGAGTCACGTCAAGTTTTACATAAAAGTCTGAGTATTCTCCCAAAGTCTTCATATCCAACTCGTTCCATACTCGACATGCATGTTGATAGTCTTCAAGTGAAATTTCCGATTCATTGAGTTTGTTGTTAAATTGTTCTGGTGGAGGAAGTGATGTTTCATTAAATCTATGCAGTCCATCGATGTAATCGTAGGGGAATACTCCTTTTCTAAGAACCAGATCCATTTTACTACTGGCTACAATTTTGCTTGTTTCTATCAGATCTTCTCTTTTTAAATTCTCAGTTAATTTCATTAGGCTAGAAGGCATAAATCTAAACGAATCAATAAACCTAAGTTTTATTTTGCCAACCTTTTTAGAGAAGCTTATAAATTTTTCCATTGTTGTTGCCAAAACATCTATTGCTCCATCATCTCTTCCTAACTCCGGGATGATGAAATGAGAGTCATATCCACTAAGGTTATGTAGAACAACGGGTACAAAAGATGGTACTTTGTAATTTAAGTTGCAAGCGTTACAGGCTGCACCTCTGTAGGCTCCTGTAAGATGGTCGTGATCACGCACTTTAACGTTATCTGGTGTAAATAGGTTATTACACAGATAACATGTTGTTGCCAAATTGTGATGTTGAAGTTGGTGTTCATCCATAGGCTGCATCGGTATTTTAATTTTGTAGATTTCTTCCACCTTGGAGGCAATGTAATACAACTCATCTACAAAGTGTTTCGCTGCTTGTTCACCACGATATATCTTCGGAGCAGATGATAGTCCATATTCTTGAAGATGTTCTTCAGACAACGTGGATTTTGTTAGTATACAATAACTGTTTGGTGCATGTTTTTGATATTTGCTTCTTTTTGTGATATCCTCTTCTTGTTGTTCAATTGGAAGTAAGGATGCTTCGAAATCCGCGTACACAACAAATGGAACAGGGTATTGGTGATTTACTTTATCAAATTTTATCTGCGCTCTGCTGGGATGTGGCAATTTAATTCTTACCTCATAGTTTCCACTACATAACCTTTGATGTTCTACTAACCATTCTGTACCTCCTCTTCTTAATGGTTTTCTCACGTGGCAAAAGCATCTCTTACATGTTGTGATTTTACTTTTATGTTTTGTTAACTGTTTACATACGAGCCCTTCAAAATCTTTTATATACACGTAATGTGATATCTCTCCTTTATTGATTAATAACAAGTCAGTATGATTGTTGCGCTCTTTCGATGTTATGCGCAAGGGATACACATTATTTGATGAATCCAAACCAAATATGTTGACTGAAGCTGACGGATTTTGCTTTTCAAATTTAGATTTATCAGTAATTGCAACAGGGTAAGTCATTCCTTGGAAATTATACTTATGTTGAACTTCTTCATATTCTCTATTAGGTCTACACACATGATGTTTTACATATTTGGCCAACATAGCATATTTAAAACATTCATTATCTTCATTTTGCACATTAATACAGGATTTGGTATCACTTACTTTTTTCGGAAGAGGAATGTAACTACTTCCTCTCATTCCGTAACCGTGTTTATGAACTCTAACATCCAGACTTGTTATACTTAATAAAGTCCATCCAGATCCTCTTCCTTCATGCTCTTGTATTTTCGTCAAAAGTTCCTCAAAACATTCTGTTACGATCTTTTCAATATCTGACGCAGCTATGATGGTTCGGTTTTTTGTCATAAAACCTCTTGGCGATGTTTCGTTTTGAATGTTAGTAAATATGGCATCTAGCAACAGTCCAAATTTGATAAAATTCAATCTTTTTTGTTCATTCTTTAGTGTTTTGGTTACTAATTCTTTGGCGTTATGTAAAAAGTTTTCAAGTTGTAATTTTACGTTGTCAATTTTAAAATGTGTTACTACCTTACCAGGTAGTGCTTGAGCGTGTAGTTCCACATCTACTGCTGTTGATGTTGAGGGTCGGTGAAGTGTAGACATAGCAGCTGTTGATATTGAAGGACGGTGAAGTGTAGACATAGCAGGCGTTGAAGTCGATGTTGATGGTGTTGATGTTGAAGGATGGTGAAGTGTAGACATAGCAGGCGTAGAAGTCGATGTTGATGGCGTTGATTGTGCATAATGAATGACACTTGGTCTTGAAACTTCATTTTCTTCTTTTTCTTCATTTTCTTCTTTTTCTTCGTTGTTTTCTTCTTCATTTTGTTCTTCTTGATGTTTTGCTAGTTGTTGGTCGATTGAATCTAATTCTTCTTCATTTGGTTCTTCTGTATTTGTATTGGTGTTATGTTTCAATTCTTTATGAATGGTTAAAAGCCATTCATCTCTGAAAGAAGCTTTACAAATATCGCAGCGATTCATAATGTAGACGTGCTCTTCACAAGGGTCAACGCAATAATGAAAAACACTGCAAATGCACCTCTATTTATACCCTAGAAAAAGTGGTGGGGGTACGTTTTAGGTTAAGTTTAAGTTTGTAGATGGAGGCTACAAAATTCTGTATTTGGGTCAAGGACAAAACGGGGAATAGAGCAGTAAATGATTTCATTATAAACCATAAACTGATCTATTCCCCGCTTTGTATTTAACAAGGACAATTTTCTCCAACAGGAAAATTTAATATATTTTAAACTCGGATGTGAAATCGGATTGTACACATTGCATCTCGATCAACTAAAAATTTCATAAAACAATAGGGATCTTCAGTTGTAGATTCATCTTTAACATATTCGATGGTCAACATTGCCGAACGAAGATCTTGTGGAATTACGTCGACTTTTATTAGTCGCCTTTCCATTTCAAACCGTTTTGTTATTAATGTAAGTTTTATCACATCATCGATATCGATGAGGGGAAAGCTGTAACAAACGGAGTTTGCTGGTGGGTTCATAATGCCGATATGATAAATATACACTGTTGCATCGACATTAAATAGACGTTCCCCCACCATTAAATGTATAAGTTACCCCCACTTTTTCAAAACAAACAAAAAAAAATTGAAAGCTAGTCAGCCAAACCAGTTGAGCCCCCACCCAAATGGTTCTGACCTTAAGTGGGGGGGGGGTTTGTTGTAAGAAATAAATACATCTTCCAATATCTTACCAAACAAAGATTTTCTAAGTCCCGAAGTGGGTCAAGGTCATCTGAACATGTTGCCAAAACGGGGAATAGAGCAGTAAGTGATTCCCACTTGGACCACAAACTGCTCTATTCCCCGCTCTGTATTAGGGAAGTGAATTTTGAAGAAAGGTCACAGTTATAGGCAATAAACCTGATAACTGAACCTTTTATTAATTTATCCAAACAAAAGGAAGTTACAAATGGTTTGCAGGGAGTATTTTCAAAAGTTTCTCGAGGGTAAGATGGGTAATGTCAATCGGTTTTCGTGCCATATTGACAAAGGTCGGTTTTCGTGCCATACCTTTTTGTAAAGGGTTAGGAAAAGGATGAGAAACATACTGATCAGTTAAAGTTAATTTTACAAAGACCAACCAAGGTCGGTTTTACAAAGGTCAACAGCATCCTGAAACCCAGTCGGACGTTGGTCAGTAACGGGCGCCAGGCAACTGTGAACCAAAGTTTTGACCAAGGTTAGTTATAGCGTGTAAGAAAAGGACATACCAACCAAGGTCGGTTTTACAAAGGTCTACAACATCCTGAAACCCAGTCGGACGTTGGTCAGTAACGGGCGCCAGGCAACTGCGAACCAAAGTTTTGACCAAGATCAGTTTTAAAGCGTGAAAGAAAAGTACATATTTCATTAGTAAATAAAAACACTTCAAAGACACTTTAAAACCAACACCAAACTAACTACAGTTAAACTAACTACATTTACTAGCAGCAAACTACAAGCGTTATTCTAACATGCTTAATAATAAACAGACATGCCTTAAGCTAAGGTAGCATCTCTAATATACAGTGGTACCAACTCTATACTAGAGATACTATTGCGGACAGCGCGGGCAAACAGCTAGCTAGGCTGTCGGCCTGCGACTGCGAACCCTCTGCGGGCTGCTCCCGCTTTTATATGAATATATCATGGGGGGGGGCAAGGACTTCGACAGTAGTTTGTTCCAACACTGTATCGCATACTCTGAATTGCTCCAAGTCCGGTAACTGGGTCAAGGACACGTTAAAATATTTTGTAAAATAGCAAAGGTGTTACCTTTGCCATTTTACTTTGGAAGCAAGCTGTACTACGTTTAAACAAGGGAGACTATTATCCGTTTTACATAAAACTCCTTGCACGATCTTTTGATAAAATGGAAAAGATTAATGCCGGAGGGCGATTCCCATTCCATCAAAATACAATGCATATCATTTCTATGCAACGGTCTCAGCTCTACCTTTACTTTTAATTTAATGCCTCGGAACTCATAAGTTGAAAACTGCGTTGATGACCTCCAGCCTATGTGACCCTAGTTTTATTGTAGGAAATAAATATATCTTCCAATATCTTACCAAACATAAATTTTCTAAGTCCCGAAGTGGGTCAAGGTCATCTGAACATGTTGCCAAAACGGGGAATAGAGCAGTAAGTGATTCTCACTTGGACCACAAACTGCTCTATTCCCCGCTCTGTATTAGGAGAAGAGGACTAGTTTAAAGCTCGCAATTATAGGCAATAAACCTGATAACGGAACACTAACCTCTCCCCCGAAATATTATTCACCCAACAAACAAACGATATGGTCAGTTAACAACAGTCGCGCACTCTGAAACCGCAAGGACGTTCATCACTGTCTAGGCGTCAGAGTACTACGAACCGAAGTACAATAATACCTGACCAAGGTCCCCTTAAGTTTATTTCCCCGAAGATGTATCCCCCCAAGATAAGCAAAATGGTCAGTTAACAACAGTCGCGCACTCTGAAACCGCAAGGACGTTCATCACTGTGTAGGCGTCAGAGTTTTACGAACCGAAGTACAATAATACCTGACCAAGGTCCCCTTAAGTTTATTTCCCGAAGATGTATCCCCCAAGATAAGCAATATGGCCAGTTTACAACAGTCGCGTACTCTGAAACCGCAAGGACGTTCATCACTGTGTAGGCGCCAGAGTACTACGAACCGAAGTACAATAATCACCTGACCAAGATCCCCTTAAATTTTACAGATATTTAAACAAGATTCCCTTAAATTTTACAAATATTTAACCAAGATCCCTTTAGATTTAACCAAGATAAGCAAACTAACTGAATCTGTTTCTCGTGAGTGAGGGCTAAGATAGGTAAAAAAGTCATCCGGTTTTCATGCCGTAATGACTCAAGGTCGGTTTTCGTGCCGTACCTTTTTGTAAGGGGTTAGGAAAGGTGTTTATTTGAGAAACATAATCCCCCCTGAGATATTTAAAGACATAAGGTCGGTTTTCGTGCCATACCTTTTTGAATGGGAGCTTGAAAGAAAAGTACATATTTCATTAGTAAATAAAAACACTTCAAAGACACTTTAAAACCAACACCAAACTAACTACAGTTAAACTAACTACATTTACTAGCAGCAAACTACAAGCGTTATTCTAACATGCTCAATAATAAACAGACATGCCTTAAGCTAAGGTAGCATCTCTAATATACAGTGGTACCAACTCTATACTAGAGATACTATTGCGGACAGCGCGGGCAAACAGCTAGCTAGGCTGTCGGCCTGCGACTGCGAACCCTCTGCGGGCTGCTCCCGCTTTTATAGGAATATATCATGGGGGGGGCAAGGACTTCGACAGTAGTTTGTTCCAACACTGTATCACATACTCTGAATTGCTCCAAGTCCGGTAACTGGGTCAAGGACACGTTAAAATATTTTGTAAAATAGCAAAGGTGTTACCTTTGCTATTTTACTTTGGAAGCAAGCTGTACTACGTTTAAACAAGGGAGACTATTATCCGTTTTACATAAAACTCCTTGCACGATCTTTTGATAAAATGGAAAAGATTAATGCCGGAGGGCGATTCACATTCCACCAAAATACAGTGCATATCATTTCTATGCAACGGTCTCAGCTCTATTTTTACTTTTAATTTAATGCCTCGGAACTCATAAGTAAGGATGGACAGAAAGGCTTCTGAAATAGCAAGCTCGGAAGGAACAAGCCAAGTGTTTACACCTACAGCTTCCATAGCGATATGATGATTTTTACCACGCTGTTGCAGTATATAAAACATTTCCCCCTCCAGTTTTTATTTTTAATACAACATTTTTGTGTCAACCTTGTCCGCATGAAATATCTCTAAGTCCACATTTCTTCCAATATTTGATCAAACGACGGTTTTTCTAAGTCCCGTCAGTAGGTCAAGGTCATCTGACATAATGCCAAAGCGGGGAATAGAGCATAACATACTGCTCTATTCCCCGCTCTGTATTGGGGAAGGGGACAAAAGACAACAAACAAGAGACTGATTTGAAACAAGAGACTGATTTTAACGTTTCTCATGGGTGAGATAGGTGGTGTCAACCGGTTTGCATGGCCGTATTGATCTTATTGACAAGGCCGGTTTTCAGGGCCGAACCTTATTGTCAGGGGGTTAGGAAAAGGATGAGAAACAAGATACATTACTTTGAAAATAAAGACTTTACCAGCAACTATGTAAAAGAAACAAATTAATCAGTTAACGTTATTTTTACAAAAACAGCCGAGGTCGGTTTTGCAAAGGTCAACAGTATCACTGAAACCCGGTGGGACGTAGACCCAAACACCCGACGTCAGGCTGCTGCGAACCCAAGTTTTGACCAAGGTTGTTGAGGGACCTGTAGGGCCGGGAGTACATATGTTATTAGTAAATAAAACACTTCAAACCAATACCAAACACTAACATATATATTAGACTAACTACATTACCTAGCAGCAAACTACAAGCGTTATCTAACATGCTTAAACAAACTAACTAAACATGCAAGGGCGCGGATCTCTTAATTGCGCGTCGGGCCCAACGCACACTTAACAGACCTACGCTGCAGCAGGCACTGCAACCCAGTGGGACGTTCATCGCAACGGGTGGCAGGCTACTGCGAAGAGACGCTCGAAATCTCGGGTTATATAGACGGAGAATGGGAAATCGGGATATTAAGGGGAAAGCGGGATAAGGGATAACCCTGCTTCGTTGCGGGATTTTATCCCGCACTTCCAAGAAAATTTGTCCCTCGACCTTGACCTTGACCTTGAACATGACCCAAATGGGGGGGGGTCGAGGTCGGGGGAGGGGGGGTGCTGCTCGAGGGGGGGGGGTGCTCGGGGGGGGGGGTGCTCATGCTCGGGGAAGGGGGGGGGGGATTGACGTAACCGGTTCTAAACCAGTCCTCAGCTTTCTACCCATGTATGGATAGGGCAAGGTTTCACTTTACGACCTGCTTCACTCTGTCTGCCACCTCATTCCAGCTTTGGTTTGCAACCAGTACACACGTGCTCTATCCAACTCTATCTTATCCATTTTCTCTTCCATCCTATTTACACCATGTCTTCTCCTCTGACTCCCGAAAAACTCCAGCACTTAAAGGAATCTTTGAAGAGGTCGACGGAAAGAAGGAGCGGGTTTAAGAGACCTTCAACTTTGAAGTCTCTCAAACGGAATCTCCGTGGCCATCCGCTGTATTTTGAACAACGACCCTCGACTCAGCCTCGGCCTTCTACATCGGCGGCTCAACCTTCGTCTCCAACACCGACTGTCGATGAGGTGATGCAAAGGACAAGGGTGATGGGGCTGAACGACTTGGTGACGCCGTTTGAAGTCTCCAAGGTCGAGTTTCGAAATCTGAAGCGGATGACGGAGTATAAATATGTGGCAACCAACGGGGACCACGTGTTCCTGTTTCAACTGCTCTATTCCCCGCTCTGTATTAGGAGAAGAGGACTAGTTTAAAGCCACTTTGTGAAAATTTCTAAGTCCCAAAGTCCTTGGACTTGACCTTGACCTTGAACATGACCCATGTTGGGGGGGGGTTACAAAGTTTTTCCAAAGTATGTCATGTGGGTACTCAAATTACGCGAATTGATCAGTCGAACAAGGAGGTGCAAACAGAATTTTGATCCGGCCAAGGGTATAGTAGCAGAAGCGAAAAAACTACAAAGTTCGTCCAAAGTATGTCATGTGGGTACTCAAATTACGCGAATTGATCAGACGAACAAGATGGTGCAAACAGAATTCAGATCCGACCAACGGTATAGCAGAAATAGCGAAAAAACCAATGTTTTCAAGGTTACATACTAATAGCTTCTTTATTATTGGGTTAAAGTATAGCGAGTGGGTACTCAAATTACGCGGGTTAATCAGACGAACAAGATGGTGCAAACAGAATTCAGATCTGACTGAGAGTAGGGAAGAAATAGCGCGAAAACAACACTTTCAAGGCCTGATATAAATAAATACTTTGTTTATGGGTTAAACTACGACAAGTTATTTATAGTTTAAAGTATACCGAGGTAACGTTGTGGTGCGGGTAGGTCAGGTGGGTATCATAAACGCTAGCGCTATATCATTATACTTTCAGCTCTTGCAGGATTAACATCTACATATAGAGTTTATGTTATTCTAAAGATGTCACAGTTTTACAGAAATATGACGAAGGTGTCCTTCAACAGTCCGCCTGCCACCACCTTCTACTTCTCCGACTGTGAAGATAGAAGGTCTACGCTGTTAGTGGATTGTGAGCGTAGAATACTCCAGGCAGAAACATTCTTAGCAAGTTGTCTGCTACGCAAGATGCATCATATGAGTACATGCAATAAACTAGATCACAGTGACTGTTATGATTGCGTAACAACAGTGTCGAGCAAGAATTGTTAATGTTTTCAGTTACGGAGCTCCGATCCTCACAGAGTCAGAGCTAGACCCTAACTAATGCATGTCCCGTAGTTATTGTGCGATGTGAAAACTTGGTGGGGGAAACTGGTGTGGTGGGGGGTAAAGGCGAGTGTCTATCCTACATGCTTGTATCACTTCAGTATACCTGTGGCTCTTGCATAGTTCACATGGATTCGTAAATACAAGGCACTACTGTTTCTTCCACATGTTCTTCTTTTAATATTGAGCAAGCTGACAATACAAATGATGAAATACAAGTACATGAAGTTTCTAGCACAATATCTTCTGATGCAGAAGCAATAATGGCATCCCTAATAGGGTTTGACTAATGATGGTGGATGTAGTAGCAACCATCTGCCTCGCACCAGCTGCCACCTGCCGCCTGCCATCTGCCGTCCGCCATCTGCTCCGCCCCACCACACTTTTACCCCCACCATTTTGTTTGATACCAAAACGCTAGCTAGCGAATAGTCAGTACACCTCCGGCTCTTGACCAGTGTACATCGAGCTCTCTGTTAAAATGTCCATCAAAATTAGGTGTATTCATTATGACTCTATTCATCTGGCGACTTTCCAAGACCTCGAGGTTTTTAATGAAGAGTTAAGACTTCTCATTGCGTCCGGTTACGATTTATCTTTGGAACTTTACGCATCAAAAAACAACATGGACTCTGCGCAGGAATCGAAGTATCTACCGTCTTTCATCAGAAAGCGAAGTGATGGTCGCGACTCCGGATCAACAACATCGATGATGACAAACAACGGGGAACTATTGTAAACATAAATTATTGTAAACATAACTTATTGTAAATAAAAAGAAAAGTAAAAATAAAGTTAAATGAAATAGTACTACCTCGCACTCGTATCATTCGATTGCTCCATTCGATTGTTTTCATTCGATATTTTTATCGAATGAAAACTATCGAATCACAATCGGATTTTACGCGTGCGAGGTAGTACTTTTTTAAAATTACCTCCCCGTGACCTTGACCTTTAAACTTTCCCTCATTACGTCACAAAACCGCCTACGTCACTGGCTCAGCCTCAGATGACGTCTTTCATGACTCAGCGCATCCGGTCACGTGACCGGATGACGTCACTTCCGGTCTAGCAGCCCCAAATGCCCACTACTCACATTTATGCCTTAGTCAAAATCAGTTGTGTTTAACCAGCACTGTAGAGTATTCATGGTATAAATATTGTGGGTATTCTAAATGATTTATTATTTATTATTCATTCTGGGAATTCAGATCTTATCACTGAGAATAATCCAAAATCCAAATTACTTATTCTAAAAAGTTGGTGTAAATGATCCAAAATAATTAATCTAATTCAGTTTCGTAATGAGCCAATACAAATAAATAATAAATAGTTTAAAAACAATAGTTGTGGAGATTAAAATTAATCACTATAAGAAGTCTGATCATATTTCATACTATTTTGCTGACAATGAAATCATACCCTGTTCCGTTACAAATTTTCTGGGTCTCCAAATTGACGACTATTTAAAGTTCAGCTCTCACATTGATTCAGTTTGCAAAAAATCTGTTCAGGTTTGTTTTAAAGACTCTAAAAATTGACGGACAGTGAAGGTTTATTGGCTGCATACTACGGATTTTATTCCCTTTCCTACCTAAGCAGTTGCCATCGGGGGTATCTAATCAGTAAAAAGAAATGTAGTACTTAAATTTCAGAAGTGGGCAGTAAAAACTGTTTAAATAAAACATCACAGATTCTCTTCTATATCCCTTTTAAAAAAGAATTACGTTTTATCATTTCCCTCAATCTTTAATTCGGACCTTTTACAGCAATAAACTCAACTACCATCACAGCCATCACAACCCTCGATACAATCTCGGGAGAGATGTGAACATTGCTTGTCATAAGACCTTTTTTTAAATTATACTCTATACATCGGTATAAAACATTTCAAAGCTTATGTCACTAATTTAGAGTTAATGACAGAAGTAGCTTCGGAATTATTGTCAAACACCTCTTAATTGAAATTTTTTTATAGTTAGGGACTTCGCTGGTAATTTATTTTCAGAAGTTCCTCTAATATTAATTTTATAACGCTACTGTACAGTTCATGAATCGTCACAATAAAGATTACCGGTATTGATTCAGATTCTGAAGGAATAGGTCCAATATGGCCACTATATAACACCTTAAAATAATAGTTATAAAGTCGTGGGGCGGGAGGTAGGTGGTGCTGGTGGAAGGAAGTTCTTTCACTTGTTGGATTATAAGTTATAAATAATTTCTTGAGTAGTACGATACGTGTTGTTACAATTAAACAGGATAAAAATCAACTACGTCTCACCACATTACAAAATATGTTTACACTTAGACTGTACTTATATACAATACGGTAAGTATACACAAAAGATGGTACGAGGCACTGATTTCAACCGTTATGCCGGTCATCATCAGGTCAAATCAGTGAATTACATAATCAACATGTTATACAAATAACCAATAGTATATAAGCTGCTCGCCATTTTGATTCAGTCATCCCCTGATTAGGCCTGATAAAGACCGATGTATCTCGTTGAAATCTGTCACCTCGTACTATCTTTAAAGTGTATTTAGTCTTGTAAGTAAGTGCAGTATATGTGTAAATATATTTTGTAGTGTTGTGAGACGTAGTTTGTTTTTATCCTGTTTATGAACTATAGCAGAGATATATAGAATTTGAACTATCATGAGGAAATACTTTGGCGTACAAAAAAAAACACCAGCTATACGATTATGTGAATGGGTTGAACAATGATCTAACAAATGTGACCGGGAGACACTCTTTCACTTCGAGGACAAAGTAAATGTAGCAATGACAGTATATTAGATGTTGAACAATGATGGTAAAAATGTGGCCAGAGATCAAAGCCACGCGCCAGACAATCCCGCCGCTTGGAAACCGCTTAAGCCAAAACTCTTGACTAACACCAAGAAGACTACTGAAATGAAATGCCTGTATTGCAATAATGTCAAGAAAATTGTTAATTTGTAACTTTTAGCAATAAAGTGAAAGATTATTCGTTGATCCTAATATTCGCAAAGCTACTACTCAGTATACTTTTAAGTTTGTATTGTTTTGTACCTTATTATAATATGAGTTTACACCTAAAACAATTAAAATTTAATGTCGAATATGATAACACACAATATATACAAAATATGTCAAATATTACAAACATATTACATGACTAAAGACTGGTGATACTACTTAACAATTCAATATTTGTTTAGTGGGTTTGGATTCTGACTACTTATGTTGGTACCAAACATTTGCAGAAAAATAGGGAATCATGCATATCCATTTGGCTTAATCTGAATATAATAAAATATAAAGATGTACATAGAAGAAACACAAGATGTATTTATAAAATGTTAGGTAATTATTATAACAAGATCCATCCTTCCCCTAGCTATTACACGAGGAAAATGAGGAGTGAGAGTTTTATCGTGTTGGTGTGAGTTAACATAGAAAGACAGTGTAAAAAACACATCATGTTTTATATCCTTTTTTCGAAGATGAAATGAAGTCTTTAGGAAATGAAGGTAAAAACCTACGTGTCCATACGCCCCAACCGCATAACCTTCCACTGCATGGGATGGGACAGATTTGAGTAGGTGATAAATATGTAGGTGAACCTTTCAGGAATCTTTGAGCACGTCAACCATAGTCAGTCTCAGGTAAAAGAGGTGTGTGTGGTTCATTTATTTGTGGCAAATTTCACAGGAATAGCAACAGTTAGACTTTAATTTAACTATCGACGTTATAATTAAAACCCTTTAATTGTGTCAGCATTTTGTTTGTTTGATTTAAAACATAATATATTTGAAACAATGAGAAATACTCATTAAGACTCAAATAATGAGATATAATAAAATGTGTGTCCCAACAGCCCCTTTTCCATATTTGAACTGGGCCAGAAGACAATTTTTGTAAACTCTTAAGATATAAAATAAATGTATAAGTAAATTTTAAGACAAATAATGTTGACTTCTGATAACAATTTCAATATCGACTTCTAGAAAATTTCCAAAAATAAAAAAGCTCAAACCGCTAGCTAGAATTTAGCCAAGAGAGATTTATTATTTTTCATTTTAAATGAATAGAACAGGTTTATAGGTAAATTCAAGTTATAAAATATTAATTTATCCACGAAAACAACTAACTTACTTGCTTACTTGCTTACCTGCTTGTTTATTTTATTAAGTAATAAACAATTCAAATGTAAAAGTTACTTCATAAGCCCCACGTACAACACAACTAATAACGAGTTCGCACGCAGCACGCTGACGTGAGGGAAGTGAATTTCCACATAAAAACTTTTAAAACTCAAAATCAATATAATAACATACATTTAGTCCAATTTTTATTACAATCTGAAAACAGTATTTTTGGCTGTTCTGATGCTCCTGGTTTCATTTACCTGCAAAGCTGGGAATACATTTTTGCGCATTATAATGTTAGGAGAAGGTCCAGACAGGCTTGAATGTAGGTGTGAGGTTGCTGGGGATGATAAAAGTACTCTAACAAAGGAATTGAATCTTTTCTAGAGTAAAACCCCCATAAGACAACGTACTGTGTTTAGTCGAAACACATTTTCTTTAATTACTCGGTAAATATGCTAGAATGACGAGAGAGGGCTTAAGACTTTCGCCTCACTAATTCCCATCTTAATATATGCATTAATTTTACATACGGGGTTTTTCTGACCCTTTTTGGGCTCAAAAACTCGAAATTTGAAAGATTAATCACAAAAAAGGGGTTTATAGTTTTCCGATTGTTTTGCCCAACGAACTTGTCCAACTGATTACAGAAAGGAACGTATCTACCAAATTTGAAGTAAATCGGACAAAAAATGCGACTGCTAGAGTGCAAACACACACACACACACACACACACACACACACACACACACACACACACACACACACACACACACACACACCACACACACACACATATATATATATAATTTTGAATGACCCCCAAAACGTGTTCAGGGGTCACGTTAGGATCTTCTATGGTGGTCCCAGGCTTAAGTTTCACCGTGCGGGTCATGCTAATAGTTCACTTTCCCAAGGAAATTCACTAACAAGTTCTAAAGCTATCACTACACACTCACGCACACATGTTGTCATGGTTCAGGCTATAAAAGGTGAGTATTAAATTACGTAAATTAAGAACTTTCCTTCCCCATACTATGGCACACAAACTTACGCCCGACATCTATGACACAATAACAAGAATGTCACCCTTTTCTATGATACAAGATGGCATTTTCGGTTCTTACGCCTTTTTATTTCTGCTTATGACCCGAAATAACTATTCTCTCATTGTCATGAACATAAGTGCGAACTTGCAAGACTAGGCTGTCTACGGAGCAGGAAAATGTTTACAAATTTACAGGAAAACTAAGACCATGAGATTGATTGACAGAAATAAATGAAACTTAGGGATTGGAGAAAAGAGATAGAAAACAACGGTGCGTTTTTCATACTGAGGAAGGAGGCGCTGGTCAATGTTTTTTTTTTGAGTAGGTTGGTGGCCTCTTTTTCCGTATTCTTTGTCCTGTCACATAGGCCTCGTGCCTGTGCGTGGAAGGCAAAACAAAGCAAGGGTTGAATCGTTACAGTACAAGCTAGTTAGTACAGATAAAATGTACTTGCCATAATTAGGATTCCAACCCACAACAGAGTCACTACTACGGTTCCAAAGTCCGCTGCATTGACGACAGCTACGCCAGTCACTTACCTAGATGTCAGGATTCACCTGGATGTGATAATTTAGATACGTAAAGTGAAAGCTGCTTTCGTTCTGTTTCAACCTATGCGGAGAGCACTAGAAATATAAAGGAAGACTAAGTCAAGAATCTTCAACAGCAATGTAAAATTAGTGCTCTTCTATGGCGGTAACCGAGGAAAGTGACACGGTCAATAGCAACTAGATTGCATACATTTTCAAATAGCTGTTTGAGAAATATTCTGAATATTAATTGAACCGAACTTGTGTTAAATGAACTTTTATCACGAGAGCTAATTTATAATACATAAGAAAACCTTCTGAAACTTTATTGGCCTGAAATTGGTGTTAAATGAAGTTTTATGGCAGAGACCTAATGAAACAAATACATAGGAAACATAAAATGATCGAATGGATGACATGAAATTGGATTGGGCACACATTACGAAATGGACCAGGATGGAAATAAATTCACTGGAATTCATAGGGAATCAAGAGAAGAGGTTGACTGAGAGTGGCATGGGGGTGTGGTGAGATTTAGTGCTTTGGCAGTCAACGAGTCCATCGGCTTGCCCTTTAGGAACTCTTTGCTCCAGATGGGAGTGAGTTAAGTGAAGTTGTGGCTCAAAAAGAAAATTGAAAATATTGATATATAAAATTATTCAACAAATGTATAGGGCTGCAAACAACGTCAGTAGCTAAACTTTGTTAAACAATTGCTTGTACGCACCTTTCCTTTTCCTTAAGACCTTCAATTATTTTAAGTGTACTCCAATGAGGATCGATGACTTTTTTTAGGAAACAAAGAAATCTGTCTTTGAATAAAAGAGAAATTATCTGACGCTAAACTCTGGTTGAATAATAAATCGAAAGTTAGTTCACTTTCTACTCCTTTTCTACAAGGGAGGATATTCCGGAAATGCAGCAGGTTGATCAAACTTTTAGCTGGTAAGGGGTAGGTGGGAATATCGCTAGCCTAACTATTAGGTCTTGGGGTCACGGGTTAAAATCCTGGGGTGTCCACAATAAATTAAGGGGTTTGGACCGCTTATTAGTGTCTGTAATGTTTTATGTTAATATTTACACCGGCATTGAAATCTAAATCCAAAATACAGAAAGATCCTGACCGTGGATGCCCATAGAGAGGTCAACCACAGGTTGTATTTATCCTGCATAGAGAGGTCCAAAGAGAGAGGTCATTTAACCTCTAAATTATCAATTCATCCCGCCTAATTCGGTCTGAATAAAACGGATACTAAATAGATTCATCCCTTTTTCTGTTTTAATAGAAGAGACGGATTAAACATGTCCTGTATTTGATACACTTCCTGATTATTGATGAGTGTGGCCTCAAGCCGCATTCAACATTTCCATCATGCTCCCTGGTGCTCATCAGACACATCACGTATCTCCCTAATCCTTCCAACGGGAGCGGATTATATCTCCTGATACAAAGTGGAAGAACCCATCGCATTGAGTACAGTAATCGACTCGTAATTTCTAAATATGATACCTGCTGCTACCATACATGATTTTGGTGCTGTAACAGTGAGATTAAATAGGAAAGCAGATGGTTTTGAAGAGCAACATGATTCATAGGAGGGAATAAAATAGTAGATTTATAAATGTATCCAGAGCTTTTTTTATATGTCTCTAAAGCTAATATGTTGTCTGTTCATAAGAATGGCTACAGTGTGGCAGGAAACCGCTTACATAATCTACTGTTTAGGAATCTTTTAACTCAACTCCTAAAAAGGGAAAACTATAAATAAATTATCTGTTTTATGAAAAAACTTACTTTTTAACCCCTTAAAATTATTGACTTTTTTTAAATCAAAGTTTAATTTCTTAAGAAAATGTCATTACATTAAACAATAAAACAAAAGAGAAAGATAAATCACGAGCTGCTGTTTTATAACGTGATGTGCCGCGTATTCATCGACTCGTATTTCAAGTGAGAGTATTGGCAACATGTTTCTACTCTCCTAAATCAAACAACAAGTGTGGTTTACAATTAAATTAAAACGTATGTTTCACACATACTGCACTCCACGTTATTAAAATTGCGATAAAAGATTAAAAGTTAAACACAAAGCCGGCAACGAATGTTTTGAACGTTTTTATCACTTTTGCAACACGTTTACTGTACAGGGCGGTTGTTACTGAGTTTATTGCTTGGGGCATATGTTGAATAATATTGGAAATCCTACCTCCGGTATTGATTTATAAGGTGAACCGATATTCATTTGAAAATAACAGTGTGACTGGTAAACAATGAGAAATACTTGGTACTATAACAGCTTTTTCCTTACAGGAATTTTTTGGACTTACTGTAGAACATAATTACAATAGAACATAATAATTGATATCTATTTCTAAATATCCATAACCCTAGATTCCGTTGGCAAATGGTATTATATCATAAGTTTATATTTGCAATTGACCGAATTACTCAAAAAATCTACACGGGACGAGTTTAAAGACCCTTCTCGTATTTTGTATACTCATAAATGAAATGCATAAATTATCTTATCATAGTTGTAGTGGTACATTTTTAATTTTCTATATATTTACTCTAAAGCTTCTAGATTTTTACTCCAATATTTATGATTCAAGCTTCAAGATGTTGTGAATCATTAAACAAATACATGCAATATGTCTTGTCACTCTCATTATAATGATTAGATAAGATCTAAATCCTACATTTAAATAACAAAATAAGACTAGGCTAACTAACTCAAATGTATGCTCCAAGGATGCATAGCAGTCAGAGTACCTTTCCATTACATTACCTTTAAATTAATTTGTTGACCATAAAATAAACACAGGAATATTACTAATTAAATTGTATGATAAAGCCGCTTTAAATCAATAAAATACTGATTTACGGCAATAACAGGAGTAAAAACAATATAATAAATAAAACAAACTGAAATGGCAACATACAAGGCAATACAAGACTCGATGTTGTAAAGGAGCGAAGAGAGTTTACTTGGTCTATTAACAAGGACGAAGGACGAGGTGATCGTGGAACCGGAAGCTAAGTCCCAAGACAGGCATGAATAGTGACTATGATGACAAACATTTTTGTGATGGGCAATCAAGTTGTGAGTTAGGTTTTACAGCCTTGGAATTATTTCGGTTTTTGAGCATGAAACTTTCATAATATTAAAACCGTTACTAATATATTATCAGGAATAAATTGTGATACAACGTATGATAAAAAGTATTCAACAAAATAATATTTTCAATTTTATTTGTATGTCTCCTTAAAAGAGCCTCAAATCGGTGTAATTATATGTGAAAGGATACTTTTAATTATAATCGTCATTTGAGTAGCTCTACTCATCTACTAGTTGTATTAAATAAAATTTTAAACACATAATTGCATTATCTTCAGCGTTCAGGTTCAGCAAAATTCATAGTAATGAATTTGATCGATTTTAACTGTAAAATAATCATAACTACCCAACAACATTAAACCTTCAAAAGATTTAAAGTCACAAAGAATAAGAATAAGCTTTACCAGATAACAAATGGATTGGCATTTGCAAGATAACTTTTTATAATTACATGAGTCTGTTAAAGCGGAAGGATTTCTAATTGAAATATTCTGAAGTCGAGTACCATATCAAGAAAATATAAGATTTAAGATTGAATAGATGGAGTGAGGACATATTGATCGCAGTCTCCTCCTTGCGTTCGCTCAGAATTAGTCGGATTCCACCCCCACCCATTCCCACCCCCTCCAAAAACAAATATACACAGAATTTGCATTCCTTAGTAACCTTTGTCGCTAACTTCTGTTTCACAGATCGCAGTCTCCTTCTTACGTTCCTCGAAATTAGTCAAACTTCAACGCGTAACCTCGACCCCTCAACAAACAAATATGCACTCAATTTGGACTCGTTAATAACCTTTGTCGCTAACTTCTGTTGTACAGAATCCAGTCTCCTCTTTACGTTCGCTCAGAAGTAGCTCCCCTATAAACGTATACTTTTCTTTTAAATGATTATGCATTAAGTTTGCAATCCTAAGCGGTCTATGTCGGAAACTTCAGTCCAGAAATATTCCCGACAGTCAAAAATCCCTGCCACTCTCGCTGGACAAACAGTGACCTACATACGGGTAGTAAATGAACTGGCCTGTGTAATGTGTGAGGTACACGGACACTGCCCTGCTAAATGACGCTAAATGACACTTTGTGCCAGTGAGTACTAACAATCCTATATAAAAAGCAAAACAAAATCTTGTTTTACTTCAAATACTGTTTTGATAGTCACAAAGCTGTGTACTCTAGGTGCTATAATTTTATTTTCAAAAATGGATAATCAACCGCAGTTGCATTCCAAACAAGTTTTCTCTGGGGTAACTAAGTATCCAAAAAAATACAAAGCTTTAAAATGGAAACGCATTATAAAACCCCTGAATAAAAGTAAAAGTAAGTGCATTACTTTTTGAGGGTCAAGTATAACAAACAAAATTATCTTGAGATTTTATTAATTTATTTTGGTAATTGAGGATAAACATTACACGTTCCATTCAAACAAACTGTTCAAGGTTTTAATTTGTTTTTGTAAGAGGAATCTTGACTCTTTTGCGACAATATCGTAATTATGAATAATAAAAAGCAAGAAAATCGTTAATGCGTTTAACTTCACAATTACAACTAACACAACTTAAAAACTCTGAATCAAATTAAAATATTCTAGTAAAAATTTGTATTCAGATTTAAAAGAAGAGGATTTAAAAAATAACAAATTTACATTGGACTTTAGCAAGATAAATCTGTTTAACAAATACCAGTAAACTATATAAACGCAGGTACAATACTAATACGATTTTCTACCTAATTGAATCTTCCATATCACACAAATTTGAAAATCTTTGAAATACCATGGATCAAAAAACTGCAGCGTTTGTAGAGAGAAAACTATAGTGACAATTTTAGTAGCTTATAAGTAGTAATACCCCCCGTCACAGCAAACCTGCGTACTCAGCGAATTTCCAATGCATTGATATGTTTCTCACTAGTACATAAAGCCACTCACCAATTTTGACAAAAATACATTCATAAATAAGTGATTTATTACATTTTATTTATTCCCCATAAGAATAACATTAGGACTGAGTACGCAGGTTTGCTGCAACGAGGAAGATAAGAAATGAGTTGTTATGCAATTATCAATATAACTGAACCAGGTGAAGCTACTTACCATGTTTTATTAATTTATGTTCATAATTAAGGGAGATATAAAACTTTACTTATTCTCCATAAGAATAACATTAGGGCTGAGTATGCAGGTTAGCTGCTACGGGGACAATCAACAAAACATTTATTTTTTGTGCAATTATCAATATACCAGTACAACATGAAGCCACATACCAAATTTCATCAATATACATTCATAAATAATCAAGATATCAAATTTTATTTATTCTCCATAAGGATAACATTGGACAACGTACTGTGTTTAGCACTTTGAATATCTCTGCAACGGTTTGACGTAGAATCACAATTTAAACACCAAAATGATTGTTTTGTGGAGCTGAAGTGATTGGTAAAAGAAAATGTGAAGTTTAAAGTAAAATTAACTGAGGAAAAGCCAAAAACCTTTTTCCCATAAGATTAACATGGGAGATTTTATGAGCATATTTTTTGGATTTTTTCCGCAACCACTTAACCTAGGTTAATAATTCAAAATACCATATTATTTGTTTTTTTAAGCTCTATAACATGGTCTAAACCAAAATTAAGTGTTTTAAAAATTTTAGGGTAAAAAATGCAAAAAACTGATTTTTGGAAAATTTAAAACCCCCATAAACCCCCCTTCCCATGGTCCGATTTTTCTGGTTTTCGAACTTAAAGTCATAAATGTCAGTTTACACATTTGAGCCAAATTTCATCGAAATCGGACGTTTTTTACTCAAGTTATCGCATTCAGGACACACATATATATATATATATATATATATATATATATATATATATATATATATATAGATAGATATATATATATATATATATATATATAGATAGATAGATATATATATATATATATATATAGATATATATATACATATATATAAATTTGAACGAATAGTGTTTTGGACATCTGGGGACATCAAAACAAAAAGTTATCATGGTCTCGGGCTTAAGTCTTACCATGAGACCTACGGTAATAGCTTCTTCCCTATAGGGGAAATTCGCTAAAAATGAGAAAATAGTTAAAAAGAAGCATGGCGAATTCGGACCTTACGTTAATGGGAAAGGCTGAAAATGGTAAAGCGCCTTCAATGTAGAAAACCTATTGAATAAATACAAGGACAACTTAAAAGGACCTTCTCTAAATGAAGCTTGACCAGCAAGCTTGAAGTAAGAATTTTAAAAACAATAAAATGCGCATATACTGATTTAAACACACAGTGTTCAAAGTTTGATGAATATTCTCCAGAATCAATAACAATACTTTGTGAATATTCGAGGAAATGCTGCAGTGGCGCGGCGTTGTATTTGTGCAGAATTCACAAAATTCTGTACAAAGCAGTCAAACACATGACATTAAATCGTGCTTGGCACAGCTATATACCAAGCACCTGGCCGACACTCTGTCCTCAGTACACATTCTCACTTGCATAATACATGACATAACATCACTCTAGCACCGCTGTATACCGAGCACCTAGAAGACATTCTGTCCTCAGTACACATTCTCACTTGCATATCAATAACATTTCATCGCGCTTGGCACAGCTATATACCGAGGACCTGGCCGACACTCTGTCCTCAGTACACATTCTCACTTGCATAATACATGACATAACATCGCTCTAGCACCGCTGTATACCGAGCACCTAGAAGACATTCTGTCCTCAGTACACATTCTCACTTGCATATCAAAAACATTTCATCGCGTTTGGCACAGCTATATACCGAGGACCTGGCCGACACTCTGTCCTCAGTACACATTCTCACTTGCATAATACATGACATAACATCGCTCTAGCACCGCTGTATACCGAGCACCTAGAAGACATTCTGTCCTCAGTACACATTCTCACTTGCATATCAATAACATTTCATCGCGCTTGGCACAGCTATATACCGAAGTAGATGTGAACTAGCAAAGAGGCGCCACTTCCGGCGCTTTTTCCCCATGTTATTCTTATGGGGAGCCGTTTTTGCGCCGACGCCAGCTCCCGCCTATACTAATAAGCCACAAGTTTCCGCGCTGGCCTGTACTAATGTCCAACCCTTGCCTATATTAAATATATTGTCCCCATCCCTCCTCTATATTTTTTAAAATTAATTTTCAAATTCTAAAAAACTATCTTTAATGTTTATAGTCCGATTTGTCTGCAATTTGGATATGATATTGTCCTAGGCAGGTGTTTTAATAAATTACACTTACATTTCCCAAATTCACTATTACAGTCAAATTAAAAATTATTTTTTGAAAAATACTGCCAATTGCCAACTTCTTTATTAAATGTCCGATTTGTCTGCAATTTGGATATGTTATTGTCCTAGGCAAGTGTTTTAATAAATTTCACTTACATATCCCAAATTCACTATTACGGTCAAATTAAAAAAATATTTTTGAAAAATACTGCCAATTGCCAACTTCTTTATTTACTGTCCGATTTATTTAAAATTTGGATATGTTATTGTCCTAGGCAAGTGTTTTAATAAATTACACTTACATATCCCAAATTCACTATTACGGTCAAATTAAAAAATATTTTTGAAAAATACTGCCAATTGCCAACATCTTTATTTACTGTCCGATTTATTTAAAATTTAGATATGTTATTGTCCTAGGCAAGTGTTTTAATAAATTCCACTTACATATCCCAAATTCACCATTACGGTTAAATTAAAAAATATTTTTGAAAAATACTGCCAATTGCCAACTTCTTTATTTACTGTCTGATTTATTTAAAATTTGGATATGCTATTGTCCTAGGCAAGTGTTTTAATAAATTCCACTTACATTTCCCAAATATTACGGTCAAATAAAAAAATATTTTTGAAAAATACTGCCAATTGCCAACTTCTTTATTTACTGTCCGATTTGTTTAAAATTTAGATATGTTATTGTTATAGGCTAGTGTATATGCACCATCCACATTTTACAAATATTGCGGTTAAATTTTAAAAAATTTTGAAAAATACTGCCAATTGCCAACTTCTTTATTTACTGTCCGATTTGTTTAAAATTTGGATATGTTATTGTTGTAGGCTAATGTATATGCACCATCCACATTTTACAAATATTGCGGTTAAATTTTTAAAAATTTGGAAAAATACTGCCAATTGGCAACTTCTTTATTTATGGTCTGATTTGTTTAAAATTTATATATGTCATTATTCTACCACACGTTCCACTACCCCCTATAATACAGTATTTTGTCTTTTTTGTTTGTTTATTTTGCTGTAATCCCAAAACTGACTTTGCTGTTTATTGTCCGATTTGCCTACACTTTGGATATTGCCCTAAGCATTTATTGTCTGATTTATTTTTGGACATGTTATAGCCCCCAACTATTATATCTAAAATTAAAATATTATTTCCACCCATAATACAGTTGTTTGTTTTGCCGCAACCTAAAAACTAACATTGGTATTTGTTTTTTTACAAAACTATATTTTGTAAATTACTACCAATAGCTCCTTTATTTACTTTTCGACTTGTTATATCCCCTTATATCTAAATTTACCATACATTTTTTCCCTTTTAGTGTTGTTTTGTCATAACCAAACTTTGGATATGACTGCAATATATTACTGGCCATTGCATAAGTAAATACCCCATTTCCAAATTCACTATTACGGTTGGATTAAAAAAAATAAATACAAGCTTATTATATACATCCAGTAATATATATCCACAATTATGGTCAGAACAAATTTTGGATATTAAGCCAATGCGATAGCAAAAAATAAATTTTTAAAACCCAAAACAACTACACACAAAACACTAACCTTTCTTTGTGCTTATCCAACTTAATTTTAATTTTGTAGTTAAAATCAAACTTCCCACATTCTAGCTCCCTTTCCAGCCAGTGGTTGGAGACATAAAGGTTACGAATATTTTTAAACTGTACAATATATCTTTTTCTACCCCTATGTTGGACTTGTTTAATAGCGCACCATATTCCAAATCCTCCAGCCCATTCTTTAAATTTAACATTGCCTTTAATATCTTGCATCTCTATGTCTTCTTGTCCATTGTTACGGAAACTTTCTATTTTTGGAAAGGAATTGCCATAAAATGTTGCGGTTCCGTTAGTGTTAAAGCTTGCAAGTGGCTCGTTGGTAGGTAGGTAAATAATGTCCAAATCACCAGTATATGGCAACACGCCTTGCCTATTCTTATTTATCTCTATAAATACAGTTTTACAGACACCTTTAACATAGTATACACCCCTCCGTCCTTTTCTGCCAACACTCCCACAAACTTGTTGTTTACTACAAACGCATACACTATATAATGTCCATAATGCTCTAGATCCTCGTCGCAGGAAGTAATCTTTTAATTTATTCTCTCTTTCCCTTCTTTAGCCAACTGTGCTTTGTATTCCTCTGCAACAGTATTTTCCACATATTCCAATGTCTTCTAATTCCAATTTCCTCTTTTTGGAACAACTCTCTAAGAAAGGCTTGGCTCTATTTCTTTAATAGTGTATGGGTACAGTTTATTGGTCCGGCTTCTTAAAACGTAGGGAGTAAGGTTAGGACTTTCCACTAAGCCTAATTCTTCTAAATTGATGTGTTTAGGTATAGTGGAGAAAGGTGTATTTGATTTTGTAAAACATGTGCCCCCAGATTTGATGTAACACTTATGCTTTACACTTATGGCATCCTCCTCTATTACCTCTACATAGTTAGTTGGTAAACAGTTAAAGCTAAATGCAGATAGAGCATACTTTATTAACTTTTCCCTTTGTGTACTATCTTTTGGCAGTTTTAGTTGTACTCCAGTTATCTTCTTCGTATTACTATTACCCCAATATGCGTATTGTAATAAATCATTAAACACTAAACAACAACTGTTTTGTAATTGATTGGCAACTTTCACCCACATCTTATGCAGAGGTACAGCATAGAATGGAGCATTTTGAAAGTACCGCTTGTTGTCTTCTATTAGACTTAAACAATCTCTTAAAGGTTCAAACCCTTTACCAAAACCTCTACAATAGTTATAGATTGTTGCCTCTAACCTTGTTATTCCATTCTCTCTAGCTAGTTTAGACGAGAACGTTTCTTTTAGTCTCGCATCTGGACAGTTTACAAAGTTTATTATATGGTTTCCTATACTTTTAATTACTCCAGGGCTTGTAATCTGGCATATAAATTTATTATATATTTTTACCCTGCTATTTACATTAAACCATGTTAAACAGTCTTTACTAACATTATCTACAACAACATTATATCCATTCGCCCCTTGGTAGCAAAAGTTAAAGTTTTCTGTAAGATATTGGCACATTTCCTCTTTATTAAATATTCCAGCCAAATCTAGTGTTATATCGAAATCCATAAGATAGTACATTTCTTTTTCCAGATCTTGCAGTATCTTTGGAAGATCTTCCAACAAATCCTTAATTTTAACATTTGCAAGCTCTATTTTATAGGGAATTGCTATAGGATCATCATACTTTTGTTTAATTTGGTCAATATCTTTCTTTATTATTTGTAACACACCCTCGCTTTGGGAGAATGGCAGTTTGGCCACAACACCATGTCGAGCTAAAGAGAACTTTTTAAATATTCCTCGTAAGTAGCTATTAAACGAGCCACATATTTCCTTCTTAACTTTAAATTTATTCCGAACGTCCCCATCACAATCCGTAACATTGGTTATCTTAACTAACATTATGTTATCACAAAACGCATCCATTATAGATGTTAAGTTATTTAATTTTGGTTCGCCCTCGCAATAGTTTATATTACCTATGTCTGTAAGAAGGTTATTATTACGTAGATTTTCTAATAAAAACCATATACCGAATCTTTCGTTAGTAGGTTTAATAAATGGCTAACAGAGTACATTTCTTTTATACAAAAAAGTAGCGGAAACATGTAAACAGGACAGATTACACTATAGACATATAGAGGTTGTAAATATATGGATATTGTATATAAACATAGGCGAGCGGTAAGTGTAACATGTAAGTGGACACCCATATGCAAATATGGAATACCCACAAATTCGACTAAATAAGTTTATAGTCTCAATATAATTAACACATTAACTAACGGTGCCATCCCGCATTAGTACCCAAATTGTCGAAATTCTATAATTCTATTCTTAGTCCTTGTATTAGGTTTTGTACTATTAAACCCAACATCCTGTGCAGTAGAGTAATATATGTATTTAATACAGATACGCACATTCTACAAGACCTATGCATCTGTTGTATAAGCAGCAGAATAGACGTCTCATTGTGTTGTTGTAAAATAAAACATAAATGTAAATTGTTCTGGATACAACCGCCAGACATTAGACAGGAAATGTGTTGGAAGTGTATTGCCAAACAGTAAGACAAACACCACACAGCGCAGCACGTAATCAATCCATTACCATTTAGACAAAGGTCAGTATTGGTACAACATCCGATATATTAGCGAAACCCACAATCAAACTTGGAAAACAAACAGTAAAAAATTAATATTATAGTAACAGAAATAGTAAGAGTATAAGGACATACTAATATTTAAAGTTTATAAAACAACACAAATGCAGAGACACAACAAATAACACACTCTAACACATTAAAACACAGGCACAGATACTGGTTTACAACCATTTTACACAACTTTACACGTTCTGTCAACTGAAACAAAAATAGTTTGTAAATTGTGTAAGAAATACATGTAATATAAACAAATTTAACACAATCATAACATTGTCCACAATGTTATGATTGTGTTAAATTTGTTTATATTACATGTATTTCTTACACAATTTACAAACTATTTTTGTTTCAGTTGACAGAACGTGTAAAGTTGTGTAAAATGGTTGTAAACCAGTATCTGTGCCTGTGTTTTAATGTGTTAGAGTGTGTTATTTGTTGTGTCTCTGCATTTGTGTTGTTTTATAAACTTTAAATATTAGTATGTCCTTATACTCTTACTATTTCTGTTACTATAATATTAATTTTTTACTGTTTGTTTTCCAAGTTTGATTGTGGGTTTCGCTAATATATCGGATGTTGTACCAATACTGACCTTTGTCTAAATGGTAATGGATTGATTACGTGCTGCGCTGTGTGGTGTTTGTCTTACTGTTTGGCAATACACTTCCAACACATTTCCTGTCTAATGTCTGGCGGTTGTATCCAGAACAATTTACATTTATGTTTTATTTTACAACAACACAATGAGACGTCTATTCTGCTGCTTATACAACAGATGCATAGGTCTTGTAGAATGTGCGTATCTGTATTAAATACATATATTACTCTACTGCACAGGATGTTGGGTTTAATAGTACAAAACCTAATACAAGGACTAAGAATAGAATTATAGAATTTCGACAATTTGGGTACTAATGCGGGATGGCACCGTTAGTTAATGTGTTAATTATATTGAGACTATAAACTTATTTAGTCGAATTTGTGGGTATTCCATATTTGCATATGGGTGTCCACTTACATGTTACACTTACCGCTCGCCTATGTTTATATACAATATCCATATATTTACAACCTCTATATGTCTATAGTGTAATCTGTCCTGTTTACATGTTTCCGCTACTTTTTTGTATAAAAGAAATGTACTCTGTTAGCCATTTATTAAACCTACTAACGAAAGATTCGGTATATGGTTTTTATTAGAAAATCTACGTAATAATAACCTTCTTACAGACATAGGTAATATAAACTATTGCGAGGGCGAACCAAAATTAAATAACTTAACATCTATAATGGATGCGTTTTGTGATAACATAATGTTAGTTAAGATAACCAATGTTACGGATTGTGATGGGGACGTTCGGAATAAATTTAAAGTTAAGAAGGAAATATGTGGCTCGTTTAATAGCTACTTACGAGGAATATTTAAAAAGTTCTCTTTAGCTCGACATGGTGTTGTGGCCAAACTGCCATTCTCCCAAAGCGAGGGTGTGTTACAAATAATAAAGAAAGATATTGACCAAATTAAACAAAAGTATGATGATCCTATAGCAATTCCCTATAAAATAGAGCTTGCAAATGTTAAAATTAAGGATTTGTTGGAAGATCTTCCAAAGATACTGCAAGATCTGGAAAAAGAAATGTACTATCTTATGGATTTCGATATAACACTAGATTTGGCTGGAATATTTAATAAAGAGGAAATGTGCCAATATCTTACAGAAAACTTTAACTTTTGCTACCAAGGGGCGAATGGATATAATGTTGTTGTAGATAATGTTAGTAAAGACTGTTTAACATGGTTTAATGTAAATAGCAGGGTAAAAATATATAATAAATTTATATGCCAGATTACAAGCCCTGGAGTAATTAAAAGTATAGGAAACCATATAATAAACTTTGTAAACTGTCCAGATGCGAGACTAAAAGAAACGTTCTCGTCTAAACTAGCTAGAGAGAATGGAATAACAAGGTTAGAGGCAACAATCTATAACTATTGTAGAGGTTTTGGTAAAGGGTTTGAACCTTTAAGAGATTGTTTAAGTCTAATAGAAGACAACAAGCGGTACTTTCAAAATGCTCCATTCTATGCTGTACCTCTGCATAAGATGTGGGTGAAAGTTGCCAATCAATTACAAAACAGTTGTTGTTTAGTGTTTAATGATTTATTACAATACGCATATTGGGGTAATAGTAATACGAAGAAGATAACTGGAGTACAACTAAAACTGCCAAAAGATAGTACACAAAGGGAAAAGTTAATAAAGTATGCTCTATCTGCATTTAGCTTTAACTGTTTACCAACTAACTATGTAGAGGTAATAGAGGAGGATGCCATAAGTGTAAAGCATAAGTGTTACATCAAATCTGGGGGCACATGTTTTACAAAATCAAATACACCTTTCTCCACTATACCTAAACACATCAATTTAGAAGAATTAGGCTTAGTGGAAAGTCCTAACCTTACTCCCTACGTTTTAAGAAGCCGGACCAATAAACTGTACCCATACACTATTAAAGAAATAGAGCCAAGCCTTTCTTAGAGAGTTGTTCCAAAAAGAGGAAATTGGAATTAGAAGACATTGGAATATGTGGAAAATACTGTTGCAGAGGAATACAAAGCACAGTTGGCTAAAGAAGGGAAAGAGAGAATAAATTAAAAGATTACTTCCTGCGACGAGGATCTAGAGCATTATGGACATTATATAGTGTATGCGTTTGTAGTAAACAACAAGTTTGTGGGAGTGTTGGCAGAAAAGGACGGAGGGGTGTATACTATGTTAAAGGTGTCTGTAAAACTGTATTTATAGAGATAAATAAGAATAGGCAAGGCGTGTTGCCATATACTGGTGATTTGGACATTATTTACCTACCTACCAACGAGCCACTTGCAAGCTTTAACACTAACGGAACCGCAACATTTTATGGCAATTCCTTTCCAAAAATAGAAAGTTTCCGTAACAATGGACAAGAAGACATAGAGATGCAAGATATTAAAGGCAATGTTAAATTTAAAGAATGGGCTGGAGGATTTGGAATATGGTGCGCTATTAAACAAGTCCAACATAGGGGTAGAAAAAGATATATTGTACAGTTTAAAAATATTCGTAACCTTTATGTCTCCAACCACTGGCTGGAAAGGGAGCTAGAATGTGGGAAGTTTGATTTTAACTACAAAATTAAAATTAAGTTGGATAAGCACAAAGAAAGGTTAGTGTTTTGTGTGTAGTTGTTTTGGGTTTTAAAAATTTATTTTTTGCTATCGCATTGGCTTAATATCCAAAATTTGTTCTGACCATAATTGTGGATATATATTACTGGATGTATATAATAAGCTTGTATTTATTTTTTTTAATCCAACCGTAATAGTGAATTTGGAAATGGGGTATTTACTTATGCAATGGCCAGTAATATATTGCAGTCATATCCAAAGTTTGGTTATGACAAAACAACACTAAAAGGGAAAAAATGTATGGTAAATTTAGATATAAGGGGATATAACAAGTCGAAAAGTAAATAAAGGAGCTATTGGTAGTAATTTACAAAATATAGTTTTGTAAAAACACAAATACCAATGTTAGTTTTTAGGTTGCGGCAAAACAAACAACTGTATTATGGGTGGAAATAATATTTTAATTTTAGATATAATAGTTGGGGGCTATAACATGTCCAAAAATAAATCAGACAATAAATGCTTAGGGCAATATCCAAAGTGTAGGCAAATCGGACAATAAACAGCAAAGTCAGTTTTGGGATTACAGCAAAATAAACAAACAAAAAAGACAAAATACTGTATTATAGGGGGTAGTGGAACGTGTGGTAGAATAATGACATATATAAATTTTAAACAAATCAGACCATAAATAAAGAAGTTGCCAATTGGCAGTATTTTTCCAAATTTTTAAAAATTTAACCGCAATATTTGTAAAATGTGGATGGTGCATATACATTAGCCTACAACAATAACATATCCAAATTTTAAACAAATCGGACAGTAAATAAAGAAGTTGGCAATTGGCAGTATTTTTCAAAATTTTTTAAAATTTAACCGCAATATTTGTAAAATGTGGATGGTGCATATACACTAGCCTATAACAATAACATATCTAAATTTTAAACAAATCGGACAGTAAATAAAGAAGTTGGCAATTGGCAGTATTTTTCAAAAATATTTTTTTATTTGACCGTAATATTTGGGAAATGTAAGTGGAATTTATTAAAACACTTGCCTAGGACAATAGCATATCCAAATTTTAAATAAATCAGACAGTAAATAAAGAAGTTGGCAATTGGCAGTATTTTTCAAAAATATTTTTTAATTTAACCGTAATGGTGAATTTGGGATATGTAAGTGGAATTTATTAAAACACTTGCCTAGGACAATAACATATCTAAATTTTAAATAAATCGGACAGTAAATAAAGATGTTGGCAATTGGCAGTATTTTTCAAAAATATTTTTTAATTTGACCGTAATAGTGAATTTGGGATATGTAAGTGTAATTTATTAAAACACTTGCCTAGGACAATAACATATCCAAATTTTAAATAAATCGGACAGTAAATAAAGAAGTTGGCAATTGGCAGTATTTTTCAAAAATATTTTTTAATTTGACCGTAATAGTGAATTTGGGATATGTAAGTGAAATTTATTAAAACACTTGCCTAGGACAATAACATATCCAAATTGCAGACAAATCGGACATTTAATAAAGAAGTTGGCAATTGGCAGTATTTTTCAAAAAATAATTTTTAATTTGACTGTAATAGTGAATTTGGGAAATGTAAGTGTAATTTATTAAAACACCTGCCTAGGACAATATCATATCCAAATTGCAGACAAATCGGACTATAAACATTAAAGATAGTTTTTTAGAATTTGAAAATTAATTTTAAAAAATATAGAGGAGGGATGGGGACAATATATTTAATATAGGCAAGGGTTGGACATTAGTACAGGCCAGCGCGGAAACTTGTGGCTTATTAGTATAGGCGGGAGCTGGCGTCGGCGCAAAAACGGCTCCCCATAAGAATAACATGGGGAAAAAGCGCCGGAAGTGGCGCCTCTTTGCTAGTTCACATCTACTTACCGAGGACCTGGCCGACACTCTGTCCTCAGTACACATTCTCACTTGCATAATACATGACATAACATCGCTCTAGCACCGCTGTATACCGAGCACCTAGAAGACATTCTGTCCTCAGTACACATTCTCACTTGCATATCAATAACATTTCATCGCGCTTGGCACAGCTATATACCGAGGACCTGGCCGACACTCTGTCCTCAGTACACATTCTCACTTGCATAATACATGACATAACATCGCTCTAGCACCGCTGTATACCGAGCACCTAGACGACATTCTGTCCTAAGTACACATTCTCACTTGCATATCAATAACATTTCATCGCGCTTGGCACAGCTATATACCGAGGACCTGGCCGACACTCTGTCCTCAGTACACATTCTCACTTGCATATCAATAACATTTCATCGCGCTTGGCACAGCTATATACCGAGCACCTAGAAGACACTCTGTCCTCAGTACACATTCTCACTTGCATATCAATAACATTTCATTGCGCTTTTGAGCTATATACCGAGCACCTGGCCGACACTCTGCCCTCGGTAAACATCCTCACTTGCATAATACATGACATAACATCACGATCGTCCCACCTATATACCGAGCACCTGGTCGACACTCTGTCCTCAGTACACATTTATAGTTGCATGACACATTTCATTACATCGCGCTACATACTGAGCACCTAGCCGACACTGTGATCTCAGTACACATTATCACTTGCATATCACATGACATTACATCGCGCCTGGCACAGCTATATACCGAGCACCGAACCGACACTCTGTCCTCAGTACACATTATCACTTGCATATCACATGACATTACATCGCGCTTGGCACAGCTATATACCGAGCACCGAATTGACACTCTGTCCTCAGTACACATTATTACTTGCATAAAACATGTCATTAAATCGTTATTGGCACAGCTATATACCGAGCACCTAGCCGACACTCTGTCCTCAGCACACATTCTCACTTGCATAACACATGTCAATACATCGCGCTTGGCCCAGCTATTTACCGAGGACCTGGCCTCAGTACATTTTTTCACTTACATAACGAATGTCATTACATCGCGCTTGACAGAGATATATACTGAGCACCTGTCCAACACTCTGTCCTCAGTACACATTTTTACTTACATAACACATGACATTAAATCGCGCTTGGAACAGCTATATACAGGGCACCCGGCCGACACTCTGTCTTCGTTATGCATTCTCATTTGCATTTTACATGACATTACATCGCGCTTGGCATAGCTATATACCTAGCTCCTAGCCGACACTATTTCCTCAGTACACGGTTTTGCTTGTTTAACACATGACATTACATCGCGGTTGGCACAGCTATATACCGGCCACCTGGCAGACACTCTGTCCTCAATACACCTTCCCACTTGCATATCACATGGCATTTCATCGCGCTTGGCCCAGCTATATGCCGAGCACATAGCTGACACTCTGTCTTCAGTACACATTCTCACTTGCATATCAATGGCATTAAATCGCGTTTGGCACAGCTATATACCGAGAACCTAGCCGACACTCTGTCCTCAGTACACATTCTCTTTTGCATATCAGTGGCATTACATCGTGCTTGGTACAGCTATATACCGAGCACCTAGCCGACACTCTGTCCTCAGTTCACAATCTCACTTGAGTAACACATGACATTACATCTCGCTTGGCACAGCTATATACCCAGCACCTGGCCGACACTTTGTCCTCAGTACACATTCTCTTTTGCATATCAGTGGCATTACATCGTGCTTGGCACAGCTATATACCGAGCACCTAGCCGACACTCTGTCCTCAGTTCACAATCTCACTTGAGTAACACATGACATTACATCTCGCTTGGCACAGCTATATACCCAGCACCTGGCCGACACTTTGTCCTCAGTACACATTCTCTTTTGCATATCAGTGGCATTACATCGTGCTTGGCACAGCTATATACCGAGCACCTAGCCGACACTCTGTCCTCAGTTCACAATCTCACTTGAGTAACACATGACATTACATCTCGCTTGGCACAGCTATATACCCAGCACCTGGCCGACATATTGTCCTCAGTACACATTCTCTTTTGCATATCAGTGGCATTACATCGTGCTTGGCACAGCTATATACCGAGCACCTAGCCGACACTCTGTCCTCAGTTCACAATCTCACTTGAGTAACACATGACATTACATCTCGCTTGGCACAGCTATATACCCAGCACCTGGCCGACACTTTGTCCTCAGTACACATTCTCTTTTGCATATCAGTGGCATTACATCGTGCTTGGCACAGCTATATACCGAGCACCTAGCCGACACTCTGTCCTCAGTTCACAATCTCACTTGAGTAACACATGACATTACATCTCGCTTGGCACAGCTATATACCCAGCACCTGGCCGACATTTTGTCCTCAGTACACATTCTCTTTTGCATATCAGTGGCATTACATCGTGCTTGGCACAGCTATATACCGAGCACCTAGCCGACACTCTGTCCTCAGTTCACAATCTCACTTGAGTAACACATGACATTACATCTCGCTTGGCACAGCTATATACCCAGCACCTGGCCGACACTTTGTCCTCAGTACACATTCTCTTTTGCATATCAGTGGCATTACATCGTGCTTGGCACAGCTATATACCGAGCACCTAGCCGACACTCTGTCCTCAGTTCACAATCTCACTTGAGTAACACATGACATTACATCTCGCTTGGCACAGCTATATACCCAGCACCTGGCCGACACTTTGTCCTCAGTACACATTCTCACTTGCATAAAACATATCATTACATTTATAGCGTCTCAATTGACATTGAAACACTATATATTTAATATACTATTTATGATATGTAAAAAAGAAATAATGTTTATAATATAAGAGAAGATTTGTGAATAATTGCTGACAGTTGCAAATAAGAATTGCTGGTGCTACTTGGTTTTGCATGTCTGGGCAAGCTCGCGATTTTCTTGTTCGGGGATGTCGGAAAGAGTTGGAGACAATGATTTAAATTATTGCTTGGCCTGAAGGAACTGGAGCCGGATCACGTGACGGCCGGCGTACTCGGGTTCGAGAACTTTCTGAGCAAAGCTTATATATTCATGGTCGCTGGGGGGCTGCGGCATTCTACGTATATCTCTGGTGTCGTGAGTGTGTCGCTAGTCTACCCAGTGAGACGTGAATTTCTTCAGATTGGAAGGTACAAAAGTTGTTTTAAAATTTAGAGTCTTAATTTTAATCATTGCTCCATTTCTCATTTTGTTGTTTTTCAAAAAGGGGAACAGTCTGTAAAACAATTATTTATTTTTCAAGATTCGAAGCGTTTCTTTTTTGATAATTGGGTTGAATATAAACTAAAAACCAGACTGTTAAAGTACAGAAAGAATAATTATAATTAAAGTTCAGTAATATCAATAATCGAACCAGGGTTTAAGCTGCGGTCGCATTTGTCGCAAAATGCGGCATGCACCACGAAAATGAGAATAATATTTGGGCAGTCTATCGCTTTTTTGCTACAAAGAAAAGTATAAGACATTTTTAATTTTATTGCAGAAAATCTGGTTTTAACAATACAAATTGTATTAAAATTCCGTGATCACGATCCACAACCAAAAAGATTAGAAGAGTAGTTGGGATGTTGTAGAGGCTTAACGTTGCGTTGGTTGCACTACGTCACTTTGCCGATCGCCTCTGAGCGAGTGGTAGAGGAGACGAGCCTACATTACGTAAACAGTTGCTGTCGATTTCAACTGTGTACCGTGTAAACGGAACGGGCGAGTTACTGATATGACAGTTGTAGTGACAGTAGCTAACCCCCTAGCAGATGTCATACGCTGTGACTCGGTTTGGCGCGCACTCCGTAGTAGCCGAGTCTAGTCGAGCGAATTGGCGAATGCGAGAATGTCGAGGGCTAGTTCGCCACCGAAGGGATGACTGCGCTTTCCTCGCAATCGCACCGATTCTTGTGTTTTTTTTTTGACCGAGTCAAAGGAGACGAGCGGCAGGTCCTCCATACATAGTGCCGCCCGCGGTCTCGACTCGCTGCAGAGTGTGGACGGTTACACGAAATCGCAACGATCGGGCGAAAGTGTAGAGGTACCTTAACGAAAACAGACAACTCGAAATCGGTGATGTGCAAATACGAAATGCTTTGAGGTTATGTTTCAGAGTGTGTAATGTTTGGGGTGTGTGAGTATTAGTTGTTCTGGTGCCATATTAGGCCTATTCTACTAGAATGTTTAGTATATTTCCATTACAGACATTAATGGTTAAAATGGATAAGTTACCAAGAAAATTAAACTCTGCTGAATTATATATTATTTAAATGTTAAACCTTAAAAACAAATACAAGCAAAAAACAACTTAAGACCAAAAAAATAGTATAATGACACGCGATAAAAATGCGAAAAGGAAAATATTTTTGCTACAAGTCTCTAAGAGCTTGTAACATTTTTGCTCAAAGAATTTTTTTCCCAGCTGAATCCCTGCATGAATCCCTCTTTTTTAATTAAATAGTTTATGAGTGTTATAATTAAGGTGTACTCAGGTTTCAAGTGCAGTTTACATTCATATGTATGTTACTATACTATAATTATTATAGCTGGAATTTCTACGCTTACAGATAATCTAGGAAGCTATTTATATTTATTGTACACTTTGAAACTGCATCGAAATGCACTTCTTTGTAATCCTCTGTAATTAATTTACTAAAGCAATATGACGAATTGCTGATTTTATATCGTAGACTGCTTTTTATTTGGATTTATTCTGAACGGTTTGGTTCCGCAATGCTTTAGATTTTATCGTTTGGAAGGCGGCTCAATCCCACAAATGGACTGTTAAATGGTGAAGCAGGTCTGTGAATAGTGTAAATACTTTATCGCATTTTCGCAGCGATCTAAATAAACAACCACATATAATTGCATTCAAATATTTCTGTAACTTTAAGGGTTTCGATTCATGCTTTAAAAGATTCTTTAATTGTTAATTAAACATGTTTTTATCGTTAGGACATCCATTGTTGCATTATAATGCAACTATCCAGGTAATTTACAGAGAACATGTATCATAGAGTAAAGTAACATTTGTTTATAAAATTGTACTATTTTGATTGCGTAGTTAACACAATCAGGGTGTAGATTCTAAAGATAACACTAGGTATAATTTATACCTAAATGTTAACAAAGGACATTAATTATTTACAGATTCCCTCGCTTAATTAGTTATGCGATGTAAACGATTCATTATAATTACATCTCTGCAAATCATAGCGATACTGTGAACCCGAGAGCTGTATTAGAAGTAAAGGAGATGCCACCGGTTTAGAGATGAGCCAGTTATTACTGGAGACAGAGATTGAATATTAGTTTGTACACCTGTAAGAGATTCATGTCTCTGGATCCAATTAAGGTACACAAACAGTCTCAATGATGTTAATTAATGGATGGAGCGGAGCAAGGGCTGGGCATGGCGCACAGCACAGCAGCACAGAAATGCCGCACTGTGTCCTTGCTGCTACTCTTGTCAACCGGTATTGTGCACTTATTAGTGAATTTCTTATGGAAAGTGAACTATTAGCATGACCCGCACGGTGAAACTTAAGCCCGGGACCACCCTAGAAGTTCCTAACGTGACCCCCTGAACACGTTTTGGGGGGGGGTTGTTCAAAATTGTATATGTGTGTGTGTGTGTGTGTGTGTGTGTGTGTGTGTGTGTGTGTGTGTGTGTGTGTTTGGACTCTAGCGGTCACATTTTTTCCCCAATTTACTTCACATGTGATAGGGACGTTCCTTTCTATAATCACTTGGACAAGTTCGTTGGGCAAAACAATCGAAAAACTCTAAACAGTAGTAATGCCGCGCGCTTGAGCCCCAACATGGGCTCTTATGGGGGAATAGAATAACATAGGCTCTTGTGAGGAATAACATATCAGGCGGCTCATCACTTCTGTCTGTGGCTAACTATCTCGCCTTCCGTGGTTAATTATCTAACATTGCTTCCTTCTGCGTATCTAATCTCACGTCTTTCTGCGTATCTGACCACACCCTCCGGTTTTCAGTCTACTGTAGCTGACGAGTTGATTAATACTGCTCTGTGATTGGTTACAATAAAGATGTACTTTATTGGCTGTAATTAGGCGCCCTGAGCTCTGATTGGTCGAGACGTTTTCCCCTCCTTCGTATTGGCACGCCTTTTCTCTCTCTCTTTGCTCCCAGCTTTCGTTGCTATCGGACGTGTCCCTTCGTTGCTTATGCACTTGGCAAAGATAAACTTACTTTCGTGTAACATAACTTCAATCTTGCGTTCTCACACGGGTGTTTTGTTCATGTTTGACTTGCCTGTGTTAAGTGTGTTGTTTTTAACTGTATGAATTGCTAGCATTCAGTAACTTCACCGTCTTCTTTTACTTGGTAGTGTTGTGTTTGTATGTGATGGCTAACATAAATTCAATCTTGAGCGTTTGCTTACCATAACCTTACTTCATTGTGTCAAGAGTTGTGTAGTACTAGTATTTGTTGACTAACATAACCTTACACCAGTAATATCACTTTCTGTCCTTGCTCTTTTTTAAGTAACTTCACCATTTCGTTTTACTTGGTAGTGATGTGTTTGTATGTGTTGACTAACATAACCTTATCCCCAGTAACCTTTGAGAGTTACCATAGCCTCACTTCCTTGTGTCAAGAGTAGTGTAGTGGAGTTTTCAGCCGTATGACTTGCTAACGTAAAATAACCTCCGTTTCTTGTCTGAATTGGCAAGAGTAGTGTTGTGCGTTGTATTTCATTGTTTGACTTGGCTATAGCAGTGTTATGCGTTGTTTGTGTTTACTAACATAACCTCACACTCAGTAACCTCAGTTTCGAGAGATGACTTAACCTCACTTCCTTGTTTCAAGAGCCTTCCTTGAAGAGTCTTCCTTGTTGTTGAGTGATTTTTAGCTTTATCTGAATTGTTAATGTAAAGTAATCTTACTTGTTACCGTCAAGTTTCCTAACCTCGCTCTTTACACTCCAGAATGTATAAACTTACTTTTCCTTGTATTATATTAGTTTTATTTTCCGTGCTTGGTGTACTTTATTAAATTTTTGTGTTGTATTCGTGTTTATTGTCTTGGCTAGAGTAGTGCTGTGTGGTGTATTTATCGAATCTGACTTGGTATTTTACAGTAAAGGAAGTTAACATAACCTCACTTCCTCGTTGCTAGAGTAGTATTGTGTTGACTAACGTAACATCACCCTCAGTAACCTCATTTTCTGCCCTTGTTCTTTTATGCAGTAATCTCACCATATTGTCTTACTTGGTCAGAGCAGTTCTTGGTTAAGGTAGTGTTTGCTACCTTTATTAGAGTGTTTTCTGACTTTTGGTAACCTCATAACTTCCATGTGTTTGCTTTGACTTACGTAGTTTATGCGTTGGTGTTTTCTGACTTGTGTAGTTATACAGGACTACTGTGCTTTCTTGTAGATCACCTGTACCTGTTCTTTTCAGAGAACTGGATCAGTGACTTTAAAGTATCAGTTCCGGAAGTAACAGTTCCCAATGTAACAGTTGCATTCCCTATTTTGTTCATTTTATATCAGTGAAAACTGCTACAAAGTAACGTTTCCAAAAGTAACAGTTCCAGTAGACAAAACAGTGAAAAAGTAACAGTTCCGTTCTCTATATATCTCTTACAAAAAGCTCTAGTACTTTAGTCTGATTTCAGTCGTGACGCTGATCAGACGTGGTTTGCGCTGCTCTTTGCGTAATCGTTAAGTGTTCTCTTGTACAGATTATTATTATCTTTTTGATTCTGCTCTTTTTATTCTTAATTCAGTAATATCCGTATGAGCTTGACTCTGGTCGGTGTATTTTCTTGTTTTAAACATTAGAGCGTTGTGTATATCAGTTCAGCTTGTTTTCGGTATTTAATCCTATGTTAAGGATGGATATTTCGTTCGTATTACGTTGTAAATGAGTGTCGAGAGGGAGGCCTTGAAGTAGAGGGTTAGTTGAAATGTAAGATTCTACCTCCTTACAACTTGTATCATCCCGTACTCCCTGCTAAAATGAATAATAAATTGATGTTTCTGTTGTATATAACTTGCGGGGAACATTAAACTAAGGGGAATGTTTTCATGAGAGTGAGGAAATAGCGTTGGTAGGAACTTGGACAATGGATGAAATTAGAAAAGCTGTAGAAAAGGGCTATGTGATTTTGGACATGTATGAGTTGTGGGAGTACGAATTTGCCACATACGAGAATGGAGGATTCTTTACAGATTTCATCAATAAATTCTTGAAAGTAAAGCAGCAAGCCCCAGGCTATCCTAGCTGGTGTAAGACAGAAGCGAATAGAGAAAAGTATGTTTCTGATTTCTTTGAACGTGAGGGTATTCAAATGGAGAAAGATAAAATTGCTAAAAATGGGGGACTTAGATTAGTACCCAAACTAATGTTAAATTCACTCTGGGAAAAATTCGGTCGAAGAGATAATATGACAAAAACCTCAATCTTTAGAAACTCTAAAGAATTATTCAGATTGGTAACTCAACCAGAGGTAAAGCAACGTTTGTTAAGTAATTAACCAAGAAGTTTTATTAGTTAATTGGCAGAATTTTGGTGATGCCAGTGAGGCTCTAAGACTGTAAATGTTGTAAATGTTGCTATAACTGCGGCCTACACCACTACTCACGCGAGATTTAAACTTTATGAACATCTAGATGCTTTGGGTGGTCAAGTATTGTATTATGACACGGGTTCATGTATTTATTTATACCTTGGTGGATTGTACAAAGTAACTAACGGAGACTATCTCGATGAATTGACCAATGATTTGGCAGAGTACGGCCCCGGCTCTTATATTGTTAAATTTGTTCTGGAGGTTCAAAGACTTACACGTATCATGTCTGATCAACCAACAAACAATCTCTTTTTTCAGTTTGCAAAATCAATGGTCTACAATTAAACTTGAAAACCTCCAAATCATTAAACTATAAAGCTCTGAAAGAGATGGTCCTTAACGAAGCTGCTGAAATACTATACAATGAAGAGAGTAGAATCAGGAAAACAAAGACACGAGAAGTCGTTACGGTAAGTGAAATTAAAAAGTTTAGAATTACAGGACCCAAGAGAAATTTTAATGATGATCACGACACCCTGCCTTTCGGTTTTAAAAAAACAAAAACTAACAGAACTGTCACACGTGTAGGTACTGAGTGCATATACCTCTCACCGGCTGATATCCAATTGCACCGGCGGTCAAAGGAATTTGCAAGGGTCAAAATATTCCTCCGTCCGAAAAGTGTCTAATTGCACCGGTGGTCAAAATCTACCCACCCCACTTATCCCCGCTGCAAATTCCTTCGACCGCAGGAGCCGGTGCAATTGGAAGGCTTTCTCCCTTCCCCACCCCACTACATTTATCTTCAAACATAGTGGCATGCTTTCTTATGTATTTGTAACTAGGTTTATAAGTGTTTAACAATTTCGTAATGGAATATTTTATCAAACACTTGCCGATGGTTCCTTGCCACATACTAATGGTAGACCACAGCAAGTTCTAGCTAATAAATATGGTAACTATGTAATTAATGTTTAATTTTGTGTTTGTCCGTGGCAACACTAACATCTTTACATTGCAAAATAAATTTTACCAGGAATGAGGCTATACCTTTACTCTAACCTAACCTAACCTAACCTAACCTAACCTAACCTAACCTAACCTAATCTACTGTACTGGGCATCCGGTCTGGTTGGCACTTTCTTTTATGTAATAGTTATTTCTACAATCTCTATATTTTAACCTTTATTCTTATACTTAGTTGAATAAAAAAAATCGTCTTAATTTAGATTGACAGCCGGTGCAATTGGAACACCCCCCAAAAGGCGCTCCGGTGCAACTGGACACATCAGTTTGGGGCTGATCCCTGACCACCGGTGCAATTGGACATCTCCCCCTCTCACCACCAGATCAATTAACTCATTCTGTTCTGAGACGTGGTACTGAACGGACGTGTCTGTGTTGTTACTGTTTTATCTTGTTTGTTCTCTTCTTGTAAGATGTCTGTTGAACATAATACATCCTTTATTCAAGAGGTGTTGTTAAAGTTTATATCCAAAAAGAGGTTAAATATAATTTCAAAATTTCCTATTACACGCTCAGAGTATGATTTCTTTCTTACTGAACCAATAGCCTACACGCGCGAATCCCAGAACACAAACCTTTTGTGTGGTTTATGGAGGTTGTGGTGTGTTTGGAATGGCCTTTGATGTTCTCGGAGTACATAGTAGATAAAATAACGGAGAACCCCCCATCATCTGCCTACATCGGAGTATCAATAAAGCATGGGGATGTTTCAGGAAACATACCATTTTTACCTTTTGTGAATTTAACACCGTCAGTGTTTGATGATCACTTTGAAAAAATATGTTGTAATGTTGAGAAACTGCCCGGTGTTTTAATTCTTGACGTATCACCTGTCTATATTCCAAGCTGCTACCGTCGATGAATGTAGCATATTTCCCTTACGGAGCAGTGTTACTCTTGTATATATCTCCTGTCACTAGTACTGTTACATAATTCTACTCCAAGTCGTGGTACTGATGAGACGTATCTCTGCACTGCTTTTGTCTGGTAAAAAACGTAATAATTGTGACATGGCTTCTAAATACTATACATTTAATAACAAACCGGTATTGGTTCTGTCTGATAGTGAAAAACAGCCATGGTTTAAAGCTAAAGACATGAAACATCATGACATGAATTATCATGGTGTAAAGCATGATAATTGCTGGAGTGCAGTTCGTAAACATGTAGATAACAGTTATAAATTAACTGTTGTGAGTTTTTCTAACGCTCAAAAACAGGGTTTTTGACCGATTGAGAAGACAACAGTTTTCATAAACGAAACCAGATTATGTTCTTTATGTTAAAATCAACTACTCCTGAAGCAAGACTGTTAGTAAGAAGTCTGTTGCCGGTGAAGTTTTACCTTACTTACACAAATATAAAAGATGAACCTTCTAGTTTACTTTTCTTTAAAATCACAAATTCCCACTGTGTGTGTGTGTGTGTGTGTGTGTGTGTGTGTGTGTGTGTGTGTGTGTGTGTGTGTGTGTGTGTGTGTGTGTGTGTGTGTGAATGAAGGTCACTGGCACGGGTGACGAAAAGCCCCGTAAACCTGAATGAAGGTCACTGGCGTGGGTGACAAGAAGCCCCGTAAACCTGAATGTGTGATGAAGGGTTTAGTATATTGAGGCACCTGGCTAACACCTAGGCTACTCTTTCGAACGGCCCGCTGTAAATGATGGACTTTGTAGATTGAGGCGCCTAGCTAACATCTAGACTACTCCTTGGAACAGTCCGAAGGTGGGATTTGTAAAAAAACTATAAAAAACAAATAAAAATAAAATGAAAGAAATATAAAAACTAAGAAAAAGTAAAAAGTAAAAGATTCTCTGTTTATGTTAGTAAATGTAGAGTTGTAGGAAGAACAAATGAACAGATTTTGTCTTAGTAAATGACCTCCTTCCTCATACACAATGAACGGATTGACAGATAATACAAAACATTTATAAAAAGGAGGTAGCATTTTGTTATAGTGTGGCTACCACAGTGAGAGGCGATGGTTGGGGCCTTTCACCCCAGAGATTTAGGGCTCCTGACGATGCTCTGGGTAATCAAAAAGAACGCGCCAACGCTCCTACGGCCTAGCCTAACGGCTTACTGTGTTGTGAAAATGTGAGCGTTCAAAATTATTTCACCGGAGTTAGAAATGCTTGGCTGAAAAATTAAAAACATTACGGTCAAGTTAAATGGTCCCCCGGTAAACAGTTTTCACCGGCCTCTAAAATAAATGACTGAACAATTTTAAAGGTATCCGTTAAAGTAAAATGTAACACCTTATAAATAAACTTCAGTGGATTTTAAAGTATTTGACCGAGGAATTTAAGAAGTTTCGGCCAAGTACTTTCGGTTAACTGCATCAGTTTCAAAATGGCGTCCATTTAAAGTTTTTAATGTCAAATTTAATGAAAACTGTTAGTTTTATCTAAACTTTTTCACAGTAATAGAAAATGTAGAATTGTAAGACAAACAAAACTACACCTTGTTTGCTTCAATCAGACAAGATATAACTGAGTTATTAGCTATTTACCCAATTATTTGTCATCTTCATAATGTAAAAAAAATGTATACTGTAGGTATAATGCAAAAATGTGATATTTATTTTAGTAAATAGCTAATAACTTAGTTGCTTCTTATCCGATTGCAGCAAAAAAGATATCGTTTTGTTCATCTTAAATTCGAAATATTTTATTACAGGAAACAAATTTTGATAAAACTTACGATTTTCATGAAATTTGACATTGAAATCTTTAAATAGACGCCATTTTGAAACTGATGCAGTTAAATTAATCAAACTGTACACACTTTTTTGGGTCTTAAGATTCACATTGGAGCCGAATTTAAACTTTCTATCTTAAAAGAAGCTGAGTTATATGGACACTTTTAAAAATCACAAACATACAGACAGACTGAAAACTAGGAATTTTAGACCCATATATATGGTGTTTTATTATTGTCTCGACCTAAGGAACAAGTACACAAAGTGTGTCCAGGGAGTTTGAATACACCCTGTATTTAAATTATCTATGTAAATTGATAATATTTGCGTCATGTAAATTATTTGGCTGCATTTTCCTTTCCACAAAACTTTAAGTTTTTGCACAATTGAGGTATCCGATTAATTAATATAAAATAATGCTGATGTTTAAGAGCGGACCATAAACTTTCCGTTGGTGTAATAGTTAAATTGCTACTAATATCTTGCCATAAACAAAGTAAATGTTGTCCGATTTAGGCGAAGTTTGGTATCAAAATTATCAGTTTTTTAAAACGATGCAAAATATAATATCAGTTTTCCTTATGTTTTAAAACTAAGTGATATAATATAATCCAACTGGTATTGTGAAAGTAGTGGCATGCGTCCAGCCAAGCGGCGCGGCGATAATTTAGGGCCGGTTTCGGGGAAGCGGGTGAATAGAGTTGCGGGCCGACAACTCTGCGCCCAGCGTTGTGACGAGCACTCTGGGGGCAGTTTTCCGGGGTTAGATTTCCGGGGGTAGATTTCTGGGGTCAGTTTTCTGGGGATAGATTTCCGGCAGCTGAATTGTACAGCTGTTGTACCAATGGACCGATTTCATGCTGAAGCCTGAAGGTAGTGCAATTATGCACTGAAACCTAGGTCGCAAATTCGACCTGATAAGAACTGGACGACGAAAAGTTAAATTGAAACCACTGTTTTATTTTCTCATTCGTTCTTTAAAAAAAGTGTAGTGACAATTTGTTTTTGTTTCTTTGTTCAGTGTACGCGGTGTTTTTTCAGCCAAGAGGCTGAAACAACTCTGAAGGCTGAAGAGGCTGAACAACCAAGAAGCAGTTGTGAGTAAAGGACGATTCAAAGAAAACTTCAAACCTATGCATATGTTAATGTTCAATGTTTATCTTTGAATTGTTTTTTAGCAAATTTCCCGTATAGGGAAGAAGGTCTCATGGTAAGACTTAAGCCCGAGACCATTACCATTGCCAAAACACCATTCGTTCAAATTCATTGATATGTATATATAGGTATATATAGGTATGTATGTGTCCGTAGGCACGATAACTTTCGTAAAAATGGTCCGATCTTGATGAAATTTGGTACTTGGTGTACTTGGTGGTACTTGGTGTAAGGCAGGATCTATTTTCATGAGTTCGAGAACCAGACAGGTCGCTCTATTTTAAAGGGGGTTTTGTGCCCCAATTTTTTTTTAACTTTTTACAGGAAATTCTCTTTAAACCCAAACTTTTGTTTAGACCATTAAATTTAGCTTAAAAACTAAACAGTTTGGTATTTTGATCATCGCTTTACGTCAATTGGCTACCGAGATATTAAAGTGCTAAACAAAGTACGTTGTCCTATATTAATCTTATGGAGAATAAGTAAAATTTCATATCTTGCTTATTAATGAACAAATATTAATGAGACTTGGTATGTGGCTTTATCTGGTTGTGGTCTATTCTTATTTGCACAAAAAACTTTTTACCCATACCTCCTGTAGTAGCAAACCTGCGTACTCAGCCCCCATGTTTATCTTATGGAGAATAAGTCAAATCTTTTGTCTCCCTTAATTATGTTATGTATTAATAAAATTTGTTATGTAGTTTCACCTCTTATTGAGTTATACTGATACTTGCATAAAAACCCATTTGTTATCCTCCTTTTTGCAGCAAACCTGCGTACTGATCCCCCATGTTATTCTTATGGAGAATAATTAAAATATGGTACACATTACTTATTTATGAATGTAGATTGATGAAACTTGGTATGTGGCTTCACCTAGTTGAGTTATATTGATATTTGAATGAAAACCCATATTTTGCGTTCCTTTTGCAGCAAACCTGCTTACTCAGCCCCCATGTTATTCTTATGGAGAATGATTCAAATGTTATATAACGCTTATTCATGAATGAATGTTGATAAAACTTGGTATGTGGCTTCACCTAGTTGAATTGTATTGATATTTGCATCAAAATTGTGTCAGCAAACCTATATACTCATCCCCAATGTTATTCTTATGTAGAATAATAAAAATATCGCTTATGTGTTAATAGATTGTTATGAAACTTGGTAAGCGGGTTTATATAGTATTAAGACAAAAATGTGCATCATAAATTCGCTGACTACGCAGGTTTGCTGCGACGGGGTATGTTTTACTTGAGAAAAAGTACATATTGATATTTTTCCTGAATATATAAAGAAGAACTCGGTTGCGTGTGCGTGAAGGAAAAAGATCGAAAAACATTCTGGCAAATAAATCGTGAATTTACAGTTGGTTGTATTCACTTAATATTATTGCTAAGAATTATTTGTTTAAATTTCATGTATTTAATTAAAATCATAGTTACGTAATTTGTTACAAATGTATATTATTAAATCCCACATTCTCAGTTGGTAATTTCCCAACTATTTGTTTGTTTGATCTGTGGATGTAGCCTACAGTTTACCTTTTGTAATAAGTTTTAGTATTTTACCGTCTCATTTGTTTACTATACACATTGTTTCCCAAAAGTCCCGGAACGGTTTAATAACTTTTAAACCAAACCAGATGGACGAAATATATTTTGCACACGTATTTTGGCAACAAAAACTACTTTTTGCTGTATAAGCCATATATGCTTCTGTCTCCAAAATCGCATTTTGGGAGGGTTGCTCAAAATATACAAAAACCTATCATTTTAAAGTGATTTTCAACACAATGTTTGAAACCGGAGGTTGGTATTACAAAATCACCGGCATTTACAAATCACAAATTTTGTTCGTTTTCCAACAAAAGAAATTCTCAAGGCAGTTGAATAGGGGCTGGGCCGATTACACATCAAATAGATGGTTCATCGACCCTTGAATAAAATAAATGAAATAACAGATACTATCGATGGACCATCAGTCGTTTAGGAAATTTAATTTAATTTAAAATACACACCATCAGACCGTTTTATAAATTAAGATAAAATATTATATTTTGGTCTGATGGACCATCAACCCTCTATCCATAAAATAACACATTATATAAATCAGTTACACATCAAATAGATGGACTATCAACCCCCAAAACTAACATATTTAGAATAAAGTTTTAATGGGTCGATGGACCATCTATTTGATGTGTAATCGACCCTACACTTTATATTATTAGATTTTTGAACGCATGGTTCATAGCTTGTAAATCGACCCCCAAATGAAACATATATTTAGAATAAAGTTTTAAAGAGTCGATGGACCATCTATTTAATGTGTAATCGACCCTTTGCTTATTTCTTTAATATAATCTTCATATTTTTAATTTTGGGGCCGATGGTACATCGAGCCTTATTTTATTTTATTAGAGAAATACACAAACTGGGTCGATGGTCCATTGACCCCTTTTATAAATAAAACTAAATTTGTACAAATGGTTCGATGGGCCATAGACCCTTCCTTAGATATTTAATATTTATTTCAATATATCAGAGGGTCGATAGACCATCTATCTATATGATGTGTAATCGAGCTTCCCCCGTTGAATAACTTATAAACTAAAGAGACATGATCACAGACATTTTTTACAAAATAGCTGAAATTTGAAAAAATCCATTTGGTTGCATACGTCATTACTGTCCCTGCCCCCAAAATCATAGTTTCGGGAAAGTTTTACATTTAAACTTCATGACCATTCATTTGAAAGGGATAATTGAGTAAAGCACAACCATACATACCTGAGGTCAACCTTACTCATTTAAAAAAATGTCGGCATTCTGAAAATTATTATTTTAATATTTAAATAATAAGCCATACTTTTATAACAAGGCATGGCAAAATGTTGAAAATTAAATCAAATATTTCAATTTCTATTAATACAAATAAATATTAATTATAAAAGTTGTATACAGTATAATTTGTTTGCTTGCATTCTAGTGGTCGCATTTTTATTTATTTCAAATTTGATAGGTTCTTTCCTTTATGAAAATGGCTGGACGTGATTGGGGACTAAAATAAGGAAGAAACCCCCTTTTTACTGTAAATAATCAAAATTTTGAGTTTAGGACCCGAACAGCGTTAAATATTTCCCGTATGTAAAAGTGTCTTATGTAAATTAACAGATTGTAGGGACCAAACATTGTAAGCCATCTCTCAGCACAATTATCCCCTGAGATATTCAAGTAGTATGATAAACCGATTTAAACTCTCTTAGTTGCAGCATAACACGATTGATTCTCAGTAGTTACCAATTTCCTTCTTAAGTGCGATATCACAGGAATTTAAAATATCAAATGTCCATAGTGCCATTTGTACCTGATACTCATCCTAGTGGACATCTTCAACAAGAAATAGCCGGATAAGAAACCTGACCTTCCTTCACGTGGCTTGATTAGTTTTTTTATCAATTTGATTTTCTCATTCCAGCCAAGAAGCAGTCTTTCTTACTTTCATCAATTGGCAATTTAATATCCAGTAAAATATCCTATTATATAACGGTGACCCTCGATTGGAGAAAATAACATCCCTTTTTCTGCGAACATACCCGAACATAATTTGCCGAGATTCATTTACAAATATCGTGCAATACCTATTCCGGATTCGAACATTGCTTCTAAGGATACTTAATCGATTAAAATTGTACTAATAATAAACATGATCATAATAGATGGAAAAGGAACAAACATTAACTGTTTAAAACCGTATTTTCACTTACCTAAACTGGTCACGAAGTTACACATTTTGCATAATTAAGTCATAACATACCTGAAACAAAAAAGATCGTTGATATAAAATACAGTTATGTATAGTTAATTGGTGAATACTGTAATTTAAAAGTTATAATGGGTATATGTAATTTTAAGTTGCATAAACTACACCCGAACTAGAAATTTTATCTTACATCGAACCTAAACCTCTCGAATTCTCGTTCCATCGCATCGGTAAGTTATAGTTAATTTTATAGCAACAATTAAAACAAAGTTAAATTCTAACATCATTATTCAGAGAAACTTGCGGCAAGTTAAGACTAATAAACTAAAGCGTATATAAAGCTTCGATATTTTTCTGTTTAACATTACTATTGCTGTAGTCAACCTTAGTATAAAGATCTGCACAAAGTGAATATGAAAAAAATTAATGTTATCTTGTTTTTATGTCGAACATTGAACTATATTGTTATTTTGACGAGGATTCGTCCTTTTTAAGGCAAATGAGCGTAGTGAAATCGCTCTTCGTGAAAAAGAGGCGAATGAATGCAGCCAATTAGATCTCCTTTGTAATCAACTACCATTCCCCAGGGGGGGTCCGGGTTCTTCAAGCTAGTAATTACTAAGTTCTGTACCGTCTAATGGGGATATAACCCACACAGATATGTACCGAATAGTGGGGGTATTGCGCATATAGATTTGTACCTATAGTGGGGGTATAACCCACGCAGATATGTACCTATAGTGGGGGTATAACCCACGCAGATATGTACCTATAGTGGGGGTATTGCACGTATAGATTTGTACATATAGTGGGGGTATAACCCACGCAGATATGTACCTATAGTGGGGGTATTGCACGTATAGATTTGTACATATAGTGGGGGTATAACCCACACAGATATATGTACCTATATTGGAGGTATAACCCTGTGTGGGTTAATATAGGTACATATCTGTACCATCTAGTGGGGGTATTACACATATAGATATGTACCGGTCCTAATTCGATTTTCCTAGGGAATCCGGCGTCAGGATAATGAGGGAAACAAACTTGACAACAGGAGTAAAATAGCTAACGAGCTAATAGGCGCTTGTCAGCAGTGCCAAAGTAAATTAGCGGGAATTGACCCTGTAATAGGCCTTTGAAGTACACGGATGATATATGAACTAGAGTTTTTAATAATATGAAACGATTAAGTTTTGAATTATATTTAAAACTAAAGTCGTTAGAAATTCGCTGAGTCTTGTAGATTTCCACATTATTCCCTGCCTGTGTATCAGACAACAACAAAACGTTAATCACCATTATATAAGAAAAGGGGCAAATCCCAATTTAAATCCGTGCCATGTCTCCTACGATGCAGCAACAATAGGATTACCGCGCAAACACGGACACACTGTTGTGTCACATGGAGGGGAAACTAATACACTGGTCAAATAGGGAAGTTTATCTTTAAAAATTACGTTCCCTAATATTTTATAACAGTTTGCAAATGAAACGCTCACAGAATTGGGAATGATAGAGTTGTCAAGACGGCAAGAAATGCCGGAGTGCAATTTCGGTTAAGCTCCTTCTCAGTCTGTTTACCGTCCTCTTACGTAAGCTCGCTCCAAGATTCGAGTTTCTCTATCTTAATTTAAGGCACTCATAAAGGGTGAAATATATTTTCCTTCGTACCTTTCCTTTCAAGTGAATTGTGTTTCTCATAACTGTAATGATTGCTATTCCCTGTTTTCCACCTTCTGCCTATACAATCTCCATAGATTTACATTAGCTAGCGTACCTAATTTACCATAGCCTAATTCCAAGATAAGACCTTTCAACGGGCTGCGTACACAGTAGCCAACAGGGTTAACAACGTTACAGTTTCAAGCACAAACTAATTACCTAATAATTAACAAGATATATTTGAAGTGTGGAAACTGTTATGTGAAGGAAGATAAAGGAAGGAAATAATAATGCTTACTAGGCACTAATCACACGCACACTGCAGTGTATGATAAATAAGCAGGTCCTAAGATTTAAAACGTGAATAAACCTAGATATTCAATATATTAATCATAAGATCATGCCGTAATATTTAGTTATTTTTAAACTTGTATAATATGTATTTTAAAGTATTTTATAATGTAGTTGTTTATTTGACATTTATTAATTTTTATTTTTTGCTATCATGTTACATGAGTTTTCCATCATCTTATCATCTAATTTTTTAATGGTTACCAGGAAAATAAACAGCGTCTGTATCGAGTTGTAGCTTATGAGTAAAAATAATAAATCAAAAGTATTTCAACATTAATCGTTAAAACGTGGTGTTTTTGTAAAAATATAAATTATTTTATTATTATTGGTTTACTTTTTATTTTTACCTCTGTGTACATATACTGTATATATATAATTTAAACTCGTTCCGATTGTCATTGCTTGCGGTATTTATTTGAATAGTATTTACTTTAAGACCTACTCTGTATAACAAAATAACTACAGTAATTTTTAACCAAACTAAATGGGTACAAGAGTTACTTAGTAACTGGCCTAAAATGCTCAGTTTTCCCGTTTGTTGTCTGTATGTCATTTTTAATTTACATTTTTTACTCTAGAACCGCTTAAAATACAAATATGAAACTTTGCACATAAGACGGTAAGACGGTACCGTATTCATATGGTACCCAAAGGTTAAACAGATAAAAAAGTCCACACGTTTCAAAATGGCGGACGTTAAAAATCTTGAAATATAAATTACATAAATACTGCTTATTTCAGTAAAATTACGAAGGATAACTTATTGTATTCTCAAGTAGTGCAGATTTTATCCGACATTAACGATGGTGTTGCTCCATTATTTTTAACATAACTTCTTAAATTAAACGTCACTGGACGCGTAATAAAAACACAACAAACTATTTTTCATTGTGTTTTTTGTAACAATACCAGTTTTTATGCAATTTTAATTTTAATAATTTTAACGTACGCCATTTTGAAACGAGTCACGATATTTGTTCCACTTTTTCACCCATATACTGACTTAGCAAGGATTAAATATGTGCGAGGTTTCATCTTTGTGTCCTCAGAGGTTTCGGAATAATATCATTTAAATTAAAAATTACATATAGGAAGATAATTGGAAAATTAATAATTTTAAGACACACCTTTAGGGAAACTTTTCTCTTTATTTTTGCATAAATAATCACGTAATCAGTTATTGAAGGGGACATATGTATAGCTGCGTTTGTTCTGACCATAATGCGTTATTCCTTTTACCGTCAGACAACATATTTAAATGCTATACATTCGAAAATGGTATTTCTGTCTATACAGAAGTTATAAAGAAAAGAAACACATCTACACATGTGATGTAATTATTTGAGTATAATACGCAATTTAGGATAAAAACATTTTCGAAATAAGTAAAATGTTTTACGTTTAGGGGAGATAAAAGGTTTATAAGTCGACATCGATCGTTGGACCACTTATGGCCGGTTTATGCCGTCACACGACACTGACGGTGCTGACGCGCGAGATGGGTCTGGGCATAATGACTCGACTAGCTGATACTCACTCATTAAACCAGGGTAGGTATCAGCATTTGTGTACGTCAGATACACAATATTTCAAACAAACCCGACATAATATAAATGTGGGACACTATATGTCTCTGAAATAGGACAGAAGCGTGAAATTAATTTGTCAGGTTGCTTAGCATTCAGCATGTTTTCTTGCCCCAACTTGGATATACTGTTTCGCACTAGCACTTCCAACAACCGAATATTCAGGTTACTTTTCCTGGTTTGTGAGGAGACATAGTCCAAACTAGTTTTACGTAGGAAGAAAGTAAGAATAATACGACGCGTAAAACGACTTTAAAAAACCCGGATCACAATAATATTCCTGAACTAACACATCATCTAATTATGTAGCTTTTACCTGACTGAAAATAAAATTATATCAGGATTAGAAAGTGTTATTTTTATTAGGTTGTAATTGGAAATAATTTGGTCTTCGTAAACTACCTTTAGGATAATAAAGTAAAATATTTGAAACAATTTTAAAATTAATTTATATATAGAGGGAATCGCGTGAATAAAGGGATAGAGCCGCCCCTACGGGCACCACCACCATGCGGGTAGCAATACATTATAGCGGCTTAACCATGTCGATTAACCTGACCTATTAATCTCTTTAATTTACATTTCCTTTCGGAGAGGTTTTTTGTATTTTAAGAATTACATATTACATGCATTGCTAAATAACAGTTACAATATCACAAGAGAATATAATTTAAGTACAATTTAGACTTGTAATAATCATGCTGATAACTTGATTTATTTTAATTTCACAAACATAGATTAATGAGTTTTAAAATCCTTTTATGTGTGTAATTTACGTAAACCGGTACAATTATATTATACAGGACGGTGGTTTGGGTAAGATAGCATGAAGTGTGACCGTTAAAACGGTTCGGAGCCGGAAAAACTGAAGCAGGAAATTGAATCCATTCTTCTTGTGGTGCTTTGAGTCGTTTACGTCCTATGTCTGTACCTCAACAGTGAGCGCGCAGCTTCTTCGGTCGTTATATTAATAAAAAAAAATGTTATTTAAGGTATTTGCGCGGATATTTTCTATAACTTATAAGAAAATAAAAACAAATTCTACGACGTTTTAGAATCTGGACTCTGATCCTGACTTCAATTTTTCTGTTTACTGCTTTTACAGCTCTTTGTTTTAGCTTATCTGTGATTTTTTCCAGCTTTGCCTGAATTGTGTCAATAATTTTGTTCTGTCAATAACATCGCAAAATTAAATTGTTGATCATAGAGTTTTGCTGAATTAATTGAAAATAGTATTATTAATTCACCTATTTATTTTAGCTTCACGATTGGCTGTAAACCTACGCCCGGATCAAGTTGAACAAACGAGACAATTTCACTGAAGCACCTAACTTTAAAAATTACTTTTTAACAAATCTTTATACAGAATCTAATAAACGTGTACCATACAAATTTGTAATAGGGTATTGTTTGTATTACTTCCTCTGAAAATGACGAAAGACAGGGTGGTAATCATATCAAGGATGGTACAAGTGTCAATATATTTTGAAGTGCTGTGATACGTAGTTTATTTTACCCTGTTTAATTTAATTTTTTCTAATAGTTGTTTAATGTAAATAATGTCTTGAGTAATTTCTTCGTAGTAAACTAATAATTTTACATTTAATCTCAGCTTTAAAAGAAGTTCTATTTCTATGGTCTTCTAAAAATGATTCCATGTTTTATTATAAAATAATAAACCATAAAACTATTTAATTATGAAAATATATTCACTGAATGCAAGCACAGGCACACTCAAGGAGTAAGCACTAACTCTGATGAAAGAGGTCAATGCAATTTTACTCAAGATTCCTTTTAGTTTGGTATCAAATGCTTACACAAGACTCCTCTGAAGATGCAAGACGTCGATCTACTTTCCAACGAGGGAAGCCAACCTACCTTTCTCACTTTAACCAAACCCTTACGTCTCTCTTCAAGAAAGTTGAAAGCTTCTTACAAGTCGAGGCCTTATCTGCACTACTTCATCGCGTCAATGAAAACACTGTCATAAGCTGTAAAGTAGGGAGGCATCTCCACTGCGAATGGCCGTGTTTTAAACTTAATCACATTCTTTCTTAAGCAGTGCTTAGTTACTTTTCAAAGGAAACTTAAACATCTCGGTGTAGAGTTTTTACGTTGTATATTAATGAAATCAGCGATCATCTTTTTCAGACGAACTTATACTACTGCAAAGATACGAGTTTCAGAAAACGGAAATCTTGATCAAAATGTCACAACATTTAATTTTTGAATATCAGTTGCTTATCCAATGAAAATATTACCCGAAGTTATAATTATTTATTATTACTCATTATAGTGCGATTATTGAAAGAAAGTGACTGGCGGATCGGCCTCTCTTGTTTCATAACGTCGTGGAAACGTAAACACGTGGTTAGAAATGTCCAATAAAAGTTATTTAAAACGTCAGTTTAAACGTTTCAAATTTAGTTCAACCTATCCCGATGAGTTTATATTGATAGTTATGTTAAAAAAAACACGAATTACAATTTAAAATATACATGGACGTGATAAGGAGTGAAATGAGCCAAAGGTTTTTGGAGTTCGAATCAACCATTTCTAAATCAAGTCTGTTTTATAACATTTAATCGTTATCAAAGGCTTGCTTACTACAAAATACCTAGTTATTTGGAAGAAAAATTCAAACAGTTCACAAAAATAATACGTCATCAACAGAAAATTACAATATATTTTAGCAGAAAACTAAGCGCGTTTCAGAACAACGCCGGTAAACAATTTTGTTTGTTTTTGCAAGTAGAATGAGCTAGTGAAATATTTACATTTGCTAGTTGAAAAAGCACTTTTATTATTCATCATTATGGTGCTATAAAGTTGTATAAATACATACTAATTTATCTAGCCATCAGTTTTTAAGTGGTGCAGAACAAACTAGTAACAAACTAGAGAAAATAACTTAGTTTTCCTTGTTTTAAAAAAATACCAGCTACTGTTCACCTATGTTTAAGGCATATTTCTTCTTATTTTCCACCATATTGGAAGAGCTGCTAATGGATCTGAACTTGATTACAGATAAACCCATTTATGTAAATATTGTGTCAAAACGGCTGAAGAAATCGATATATTAGTGAATCAATGGAAAAATAGAAAGAAAAAAAAACAGTTTTTATGAAGTTATATCCTAAAACACTCAGGTTTCTGTTTGTAGGTTTATTTTGTATTCTTTCAGAACCTTAAGCCTGGAGTAGGATACAAACTACATAAAACCTCAACCCGGATCAAAATGGCAGGTAATAATAACCGTTAAAGTGAAATTATACCACAAATTGTGTTTTTCTATTAATTACTGGGAACAAATCTCTTTTTATTTTTATTCTTGATGTCTTTTGAACGATGTCTGGATAAAGCAATCGGGAATAATTTTCTACGGTTACTATCTCAAGTTTTTCCTCAAGAAAAAACCTTGTGGACCTTGTCCCACTAAAGTGTGCTTGATCGCAGGAAACCCCCCAAAAAGTTGGTTATAAACTATAACAGGTGGATACAGTATTGAAAACACGAAGTTAGATTCTCTAAGAGTGATGCGTAACTGCGTTTGTTATCTAAACCTTAGTGACGAACTTACGAAAAACTATCAGAAAACATAAATGTATTGTTTGGTGTAGTCAGCTAGTTTAGAATATACGATATTTATTTTTCACATCGAATATCAATATTTACAGTGTAATGGTTAGGTTAGGTTATGGTGGTTTAGTTCAGTATTTTATCTTAACCTAATGTACCCGTACGTAATACCTAACCTACGTTATTGATATACATCAAAACTATCATAAAATAGCCACCGAACTGAGTTGTATAAATTGGTACCCCACATAAAGAATAAGCATCAACACAAGGGTTTTTCGTCGGATTTTTAGTTTTGACTGGTCAACCTAACCTAACACGAACTAATCTAGTCTAACTTAAATAACATGTTTTGTTCAATATACCAATATAATACGAATGTTATACTCGTGTAAAATTTCCCCACCCAACAACCCGAGAATCCCATTGGTGACGAAACATCCACTCAAGGAAAGGAGGGAGAAATGTAACCTTAATGTGGTTATACATAAGCTGGTATTATTTTAGACAATTCCGACTAAAAATGTATCTGGTATTTTCCAAAATATATTTACTTACGTAAATAGCCTATAGGTGTCAAAACAGTAAACCTTGTCAGTGGGTCTTCATGCTGAGCATGTTTCAGATGAATTACCGTGTCCATCAGCAAAGTCAATATATTTTGGAAATTACCAGATTATCTCAGGTGTCAAGATTATTTATATTATCAAATTCTATACACTAGATTAATAAGATATTAAAGTTTATTAAGAAATAATTGATACAGTTATACGAGGTAGGTACCGAAATCGAATGATAAATATCGGAGCTGCACTACCATCAATAATGTCAAGTCTGATACACGCCTGTGATCTCGGTTACAGTGATATAACACAGATTCTCAGCTGTCAAAATTGTGGATCTGCACCGTTCGAACACAGACGCCAGACACGTCATTGCTCAGAGCGGTACTACGAGATTATTCATCCGATTCCTTTCAATCAGAAATTGTTGCATTCATAACACATGTAGTAAAATGAGTCATTCTAAGTACTATCTGATGAAACAGAACTTACATTGTATTTGTACAAAATTTGTATTGCAAGTATAGATTTTTTATGTCTGCTATTGTGTAAAAAGTAAATATATTTTTGCTACAACCGCACCTAAAGTAAAGCGCTTCTTTACGATCTAAAAACTCACGGTAAAACAGTTGTTTCTGATTAGCGATCGGGAAAAGTATTTTTTGCTCACTGAAGTAATAGAAACAGCTGATTGGTTTTTGCCTTAGACCAAGCTAACGGACTCGTTATTTATAACTTTAATATCGTAAATTCAGCCAAAATGGATTAAAGTGATTTTTTGAATGTTGTGTGGTATCCACAATTGCAGTTGTAGGAAGAGTTGTGTACGAAATTTCTAATGTAAAGTGTCTTTACACTCTTAATAGATAAGTAACAATTTAATTTTTATCACATAAAAATAGATATACGCGAATGTCACTGTATTCTAAAAGGATCAAAGTAATGCATGTTTAGTAAACAAAATTTTAACCAGATGGAAAGAAAACTACGCGTCTTAGGACGAATATTTAGAGTATTTTTCCTCATTTTTATGCCAACAGTCATGTTTAGGTTTCTTGATGGATTTTTTGAACACCCCGTACGTACTCTGGCCAATACGCGTGCACAGCGTGCCAGCGTGCTCATTAGGGGGCGATGTCACGCGAAGATGAGACAATGTGGGGACGCTTCATTGTGGCCACGTTATAATATCGCAAACCATCGCTGCCGTTGTTGCTCCTCCCTTTTGTCTCGAGATGACTTTTTTCACCCCCGCAATCATTGATAGCATAGGCTATTGTTTTCCCCCTCCCTGTGATCGCAAAGTACTCCACGCACCATAATCCAAAAAAATTGAAGTGCATTGATCTTGAGATTTTGTAAAAGGTTTAAATAGATAATTACACTTTCGGTTGTGCAAAAATACTTTTAATATTTATCATTTACTATTTATATATTTGTTGCTACTTTTTATCTGACTGATTCCATCCATTTGTAACTTGCTTGTATTCGTTTGTATGACGATTGTACATACCCAGGAAAGCAAGAGAACCATTCAGTACATACTTAGACATTACAGAAGCATTTTACTTGCCAGGACAAGAAGATTAATCCCGCCAGGAACACTGCCATGAAATATTTGTATATACATTCAAACATTTAAACGTCCTTTTAATCGGTCCCTACAAAAAAGTTGTTTGTGGTCTACAAAAAAATCTTCTAACGCATATCCACATACGGTGAGAAGGAGTATCTTTATAATTTTAAAGGCAAACCCAACATACAATAAATACATTGTAATTATTAACATTGACATTGGACATTTCTACTGTGACTGATTTATTCAATGGCAATTGTATAAGATTACAAAAAGGTAATGATATAAAGACTTATAATAAGGAGTGTACAATTTAACAATAATTAACATTCAATATAATACAACAAAATAAAATAAATAATGCATAACATACAACAATAAATAAGAACCAACTGGCCGATTCTCCGCACCTAAATCTTGCAATCATAAAGCCAGATGCTAAAACCTTTTCATTTTACCTACTTTTACCATGGGGATAAACTAAATAATTTCCTGTAAGGAAAGCATTGCAGGTATGGCGGACTATTGAGCATAACGGATTCATTTAAACTCTTTTATTTTGTGAAGTTTCATGGTCAGTAAAACTTTTTTGTGTTCATACCAAACAAGTCAGTATAAAACATAAAAATATGTTTATTACGTAATCGTAGTTTAACATCGTTAAACATGTTTTAAACTAAACATTTAAGTTTTTTAGTCTATGATTACTCTGTGAATAGTTACTTTCAGGTATTATTAATACATCGCGTGATATCCTATGGAAACAAAAACTCTCATGTGACAAATATATTAAGAACAAGTGGACGCCGCGCCGAGGTGAACAAGTGATTCCGGTAACAAACTATTAATTTGTTTCATTCTGTTTGTTAAATACTGATACATTAGCACAGCCTAGATCTATTATAACCGAATCTTAAAGTTCAACGTCGTCACTAAACTTTTTATTCACTCCTACGCGCAGTTTATTGCCAGTTTTACAATTGTGTGTAAATCAAATACGGTGTAGTTTTTGCCTATGGATATTATTTGCTCTGAAATATTTATTAAAATTTCAAATGTGAACTCGATTAAATTAAAGTATTTAAGAAATAAAACATTAAAAAGTCCTCTATAGTTTAATTTTAAAGGATTTAAGTAAAATAGGTTATTCCTTTTAACACCTCGAAAATTACAGATAAAAAATGCAAGAGATTAAAGGAAAATACCCCCGTCGTAGCAAACCTGCGTACTCAGCGAATTTCCAATGCATAATATTTGTCTGAATTCCACATAAAGCCGCGTACCAAGTTTCATAAAATATATTCACATATAAGCGATTTTAATTATTCTCCATAATAATAACATTGGTAATGAGTACGTAGGTTTGCTGAAACAAGGAACACAAACAATTGTTTTTTATGCTAGTATAAATACAATTTAACTAGGCGAAGCCACATACCAAGTTGCATCAATATTCAACCATAAATAAGCGCTACATAACATTTTAGTTATTCTCCACAAGAATAACATGGGGCTGAGTACGCAGGTATGCTGCTACAGGAATAACCAACAAAAAATCAATTTGTTGTGCAAATATCAATATACCAGTACTATTTGAAGCCACATACCAAGTTTCATCAACATACATTCATAAATAATCGAGATATCAAATTTTATTTATTCTCCGTAAGGATAACATTGGACAACGTACTGTGTTTAGCACTTTGAATATCTAAGCAACGGTTGGGCGTAGAATCACAATTTAAACACCAAAATGATTTTTTTGTGGAACTGAACAGATTTCTAAAAGCAAATGTGAAGTTTAAATTAAAATAAACTGAGGAAATGCCAAAAACCTATTTCCCATAAGATTAACATGGGAGATTTTATGAGTAGGTTTTTTTGGATTTTCTCCGCAACCACTTAACCTAGGTTAATAATCCAAAATACTATGTTATTTGTTCTTTTAAGCTCTATAACATGGGTACAACCAAAATTAAGTTTTAAAAAAATTGTAGGGTGAAAAATGCAAAAAACTGATTTTTGGAAAATTTAAAACCCCCATAAACCCCCCTTCCCATGGTCCGATTTTTCTGGTTTTCAAACTTAAAGTCATGATTGTCATTTTACACATTTGAGCCAAATTTCATCGAAATCGGACGATTTTTACTCAAGTTATCGCATTCACGGACATATATATATATATACATATATATCAATTTGAACGAATAGTGTTTTTGTCATCTGGGGACCTCAAAACAAAAAATTATCATGGTCTCGGACTTAAGTCTTACCATGAGACCTGCGGTAATAGCTTCTTCCCTACGGGGGAAATTCGCTAAAATGAACTTTTTCAGCACGAATTAAGGTAAACATGACGATTAAAAGGCTGTAATCAAATTGCCATTCAGTGTTAAGTGGAGTAGGGCAAATGAGCTGCTCTCAATACGCGCTGAGTGTGCGTCCGTGTAGGTGTGTGTGTAATGACCTTGGTGCTGGTGGCTCACCCCCCTCCCTACTCCCGAATGCGGGACGTACCGTATATCACAGTGGCTCAGTCGATAAATATTACAAACACACTTTTAATTCGTATTAAAAAGTATTGCCCTCTCGTAAAAAAATGGAATTCCTACCTTGCGAGAATTCACAATATAAAATATTCGTAAGTAAATGTTTGGTGGAGAGAATTTTTATAATTTATTAAAGTACCAAATAAACACGAAGGGTTTAGCAGGTAAGTATTTATGAGGGAAATATAGAAATTAAAAATATATACATATATATGATATATATTTGGAATTTATACACCAGAGTAACTAAGATCTTTAAAAGAGTGTACAACTTGTTGAACTATAAAGGCGTTGAGCTTTACGTGGAAGGATTGTTTTCACATTGCGTAAGTTGCTTACCCAAGGTTTTCCATTTTTATTTAGCCCAACACGCACCGGGTGCTTGTTTTGAACATTTTTTAAATTTCAAGCAAAAGAAAAACTTATTTGGCTTATATAGCTACCTTTTTAATTTAGTTAAACTTTTTTTATTTTAGTATATAAAAACAGCACAATTTAGCGAAAAATTTTCTTTTAAGGAAATAAATCATTATTCAGGAAGGAAATTTTAAAATGTTCCACATCTTCAGGAAACTGAAAATGAAGTTTATCAATAGTCAAGAGCCAAAACTAAAAAACAAATTATAATTTTCATTAACCGTGATTAATTTCTTAACCTTGTCAGGTCCATCTAGTTAAGGGTTGAGAAAGTTGGTATGTTCCTAAAGCAACCTACAATTTGAAGGTGTACAGATCCATCTCGTGTTACTCATAGTCAAGAGGATCAAATACTGCAAAGCTAATGGCCATCTAATTGTCGAGTTTGTCATTAAATTCAATATGGTAGTTAAAATCAGGCCTATTATGTCGCTCAGTATACTAATATTTGTGTTTTTTTAGCTCTCCAAGAGCTCTTAACGACAGGTACAACATTTACATATTTTCACGAACAATTTTCATCCCACAAGGAAAACACAAGAATTTGTTCTACACAAAAAAACGTTAAGATTGAATTTAAAGCTGTATAACATTATTTTACGGCTGTCAATTTTCACAGAACTTCAAATTAAAAAGGTAGAAAATCTTGGATAACATTTTCAAATACAATATTTTTGGCACTTGTTCATTTATTTACTTTGAAGTTCTTCAGAATTTGACTTAAAGTATAAAATGGTTTTATTTGTAATTTTCGGACATCATTTTATAATATTTTCTTTACAAACATTAATCAAGATTTCCTCCCCCCCCCTTAAGTGCGTTACGTACTAAGTGTAACCTAAATAAGAAGGTTAGTGTGTTACCTTCAACGAATCTGCATATTTAACTCAACGACATGAATGTTTTAAACAAGTGATTGCAGTAAAAGTCTGGAAGATTTCCACGACTCTTCTATAATAATAATAAGTACTCAGTTAACTTGTGAACGGTTAAATCTGTAAGGCATTAAGTTAATTTTAGGTACGATTTTTAATAAAACATGTATAATTTAGTATCTCAAAATATAATTATACAAGTTCATTGGGTGTTGTGTGCGTCAGCTTGGCAACAAAGCAGCTCATATTATTAAAATATTAAGATAAATTCTCAAACCTTGAATCATAGAGATAATACTCGCAAAGCGTTGTCATAGAAACTGCAGAACGGAACAGAGGCAACCAACTACCTGTTCTCGGTCTCTGTTGTTATATAGATTTGTTGTGCAGCGCCCGTCAACAATATCCTGAGAGGCACTGATATTTAGAGATAGACAAAGCCGCAGAAAATACACTAAAGAGAACTTGTAAATGAAAAACATAACGATTTCATCTATCGAGTATTCATGATTTTTATACAATAGTATCGAGATAAAAAATTGTGATAATTACCAAAGAGCATTTTGAAAGAAACTGAGGAGTTGAAAAATAAAATACAGTACCGAACTATCTTGATTCATGGTAAATTAATTAGATTTGAAAATAAAAGCAATATGTTATGTTTTAACTTTCAACTAAAATTAACGAACAAATATTTCCCGGAAAACAAATAAACAATCAGGGACAACATTTTATTTTGCCTAAAGAAATTATTTTTAGCTATACGACCTAGAGCATCGGACAAAATAGTTTAAAACGTAAATACCCCCGTCGCAACAAACCTGCATACTCAGCGAATTTTCAATGAATATATAACATAACACATTAAAACACTTAACAGGATTCATAAGAAATATATTCACAAACAAGCGATATTTAAAATATTAATTATTCTCCATAAGAATAACATTGGGGACGAGTACGCAGGTTTGCTACAACAAGGAACACAAAATAATGGGTTTTATGAAAATATCAAAACAACTCATCTTAGTGACGTCATATTCCAAGTTTCATACATATACATTCATGAATAAGCAATATATGACATTTTAATTATTTTCCATAAAAATAACATGGGGACCAAGTAACTAGGTTTGCTACTACGGGAACCATAGGCGAAAAATGTTTTTTTTGTGTGTGCAAACAACAATAAACCACAACCAGATGAAGCCATATACCAAATTTCGTTAGTTTATGTTCATAAATAAGCGAGATATACAATTTTTATTTTTCTCTATAAGAATAACATTATACAACGCACTGTATTTAGAACTTTCAATATCTCTGTAACCAATTGACTTAGTGCAATGATAAAAATACCAAATTGTTCGTTTTTATGCTGAATTCAATGCTAAAAATTAAAATTTGATTTAAATCAAAATTACAAGTGGAAACCCCAAACAACCCATTTTTAAGGTACAAAATCCCCCCAAAAACCCCCTTCAGGTGATGTGATTCGTCTGGTTTTCGAACTCGTTCAAATAATTGGTACTTTACACATTTGTACCAAATTTAATTAAGATCGGACCTTTTTTACGAGAGTTATCGTGCTTACGGACATATATATATATGTATATAGACTATATATATATATATATATATATATATTCATACATAAAAATTTGAACTAATGGTGTTTTTGGCAACTGGGGACCTCAAAATGAAAAGTTATCATGGTCTTACCATGAGACCTACGGTAATAGCTTCTTCCCTATAGGGGAAATTCGCTAAAAATGTCAATAAAACGTTGAAATGTAATTGTTGAACAATTAAACATATTTATAAAATTGTCCTTAGGGAAATATATAAATAATAGCATACATGATATTACTATTTCCAAATCATCATCATATCATACAAATTACTTATTGTTGTTGATTCCTTTAATACTTTCTATATTTTTGGTTTCAGTCAGTTGTTATAATCGTGGAATTCATTTAAAAAAACTCCTCCTGGTTTTAGGTTGTTATATTTGTCAATACTTGAACAAAAAATGAGTAAAATTACCAGTTTAACAGTTTGAATTTAAATGAATCCCATATTGTCGGTTTTAAAATTATTCAATAGCCTGAACATATCATTTTGCATTACGAGTGACGAAAGTTCACTTTATTTTTTATGACTAGACGTTTTTCCAATTTAATTAACATTTCCATGTGCAAAATACTAAACCGACAAACATTTATTTTAGTTATTAACGTTAATACAAGAATCATCAAACAAGGGACATAAATAAGGTAATAAATAAGTCGTTTTGGAAAATTTGATGTGAATAAGCAAAAATCGGCAATGTACGTTGAATATAATGAGGGCGATGGAGCGAGAGCAGTAAGGGTCGCATCCCTTGCTAGCCAACGTGTGTAGGCATAAACAGAATATAAAAGTGCCGGCCGCACCGCCCCGACCCGTCTAATCAATGCCTCCTCGTCGCTTCAGCCTCTACGTTATATTATATGCTATATACTTTATGAAATATGTAAGTTTTACTATAAAAGCTCTAAATTAAACACTTTATACAACTTGTTTTATGTTATATACAATAAACATGTGTGTTCTTTTTTATACTGTTTAAAGGATTCTTTTTGCAAATCTTTACTTTGAAAATACTTCAGAATTAGCTAAGACTCTTTATACTCTTGAAACGCATTACAAAAAGGTTCATAAAGCGGTTTATCGTAACATTTTCGAAGCAACCTATTGTGAGGATATAGGTAATTTACTTATATAGTTTTATATGTTTCTGCCCTTTACGATTAATCCGATTTAAGTATAAAGCTACCATTAGCTTACATTGTGGTTCAGTTTTAAGTCTGTAAGTAAGTGATTTATAAAGGTTTTATGTCTTTGTATTGTAGAGGCAGTACTCTTTGCTGGTAAAAGAATCCTCAACAAATCTACATGTAGTTTAAAAAGTTGAAGGATAAGTACATGTATTAACTCATGCCAAAGTGATACGACTGAAAACCTGAAGAAACGACTCCGTTCTAAAACGCACATCATGTAATTTCACACTACATTTTATTACGTTGTAAATTATCACATTCTACATTATAAACTACAAAATAAAAATGAAATAACAAAATGGTCTGCTTAGTTTGGGTTCAGTGGCCGGGAAGACGGTGAGAGGAAAATTCTGAAGGGTGAATATCCTTTTCGAATTGTTTATGAATATATTTTAATAAAACTTGGTAGTTTAGCTTAAATTTTTTAAATCCATCAGTAATACAAAATGTCTTAGGTATAATAATTTGTCTGGGAACATGATAGTTGCTTCTGGATATATATGAAAATGGTCAACAGAACACTGCAGTAAAAATAGGTATTATCTTCTTATAAATATCATTTGACATTTTTGCTAGGAAGACTTGCTTTATTTATCGTATTTCCTATGAGAAATACGTTATCGCCATAGATGGTAATGGTGGCATGTATTATGGTGATGCACCATATAATATCGCTTCAAAGCCTCTTATGAAAAAATACCTTTGTTTAAATTATACATTTTTATTCGTCTATCTAAAATAGTTTTATAAATTATAATTTATTAAAAAAAGGTTTAACCTAGCTTAAATAGTTGTGGGGCACCTCCACAAACACATCTGTAGCGGCATAGGTTTAAAGTGTGTGTTTGAATTAAATGAAATATTTAGTGGGTCCATATCCAGTGTCATTTCATTATCTTAAATACAAAAGTATTCGGACAAAAACAGAGTATTTTCTGTTTCCATACGATGTCAAGTGGTTGGATATTGGTAGTGTTGATTTGATTTAGAGTTGCCGTTTATTGCAGTCTGTTGGAAATAAGTTGGATATAATTTGGGACTGCATGGTTCTCTCTAGAGGAATAATGTAAATATTTCGCTTATTTTTCCTCCAGTTGACATAGAATATTTTAAAGTCATACATATATAGTAGCATTTCTGCTTATATGTTATTTATACAGCGTAAATTAAGGATGTTAAAAAAATATAACGATTTAGAACAAAATCACATTTTGATTATTTTTAAACATATTTATTCCAGTGAAAATGATAATAAACTGAAACGAGATATGGAAATGTTCCCCATATAACTCACCTTCTTCGCTATATTTTTATTTGGTGGTGGGACTGCTTGACATAATCACAAACAAATAGTGAACATTCTTTTTGGTGCCATAAGATTGCGTATGGTTGTAGAAAACACAGTATTTTTTACATTAGAGCAATATACGGTAATATAAAAATAACTATAATTTTGATGGTTCTTGATATTTTTAACAATTATTTTAGATTGAAGGCCACCGTAATTTAATACTCTAAAATCTCTAAATTGTTATTTTGCTAATCTCCAAATTTGATCAAAAATAATGATTATTTTTTTAATTGTTGTACTCACATAAAGGAAAAGCAAACGGGTTATATAAAACAATCATCGGATTTTTAAGTTTTAAAAATATTTTTGTGTTGTAGAAAATACAAAATTGTCTATGTCTATTCGCTACAAGTTGATCATAAGGAAGTACACGTTGTCTGAAGAGACTATTAAAGATGAAACTCGAAAATTCTCTTTATCAAGTAGGCCTACCGGTAGTTGCTCAGGATTATTGTATACGTTTATGTTCTTCTAATTCCAACATTTTTATTTACATACATATTTACTTTTGTTGAATTGAACTATTTGATAAAATTCTAAAACATTATAACGTATATTTAAGCAAATTTTTCAATAAAAAATTCCCCCATTTAACTTATTATTTAATTTAAGTAGGCCTATAATATAATCTTATTGGAATTTCGGTAAACACATATATTTGCTGAGTCGCGTGTGTTTAATATTCCGGCCCTAATGAAATGCGCAAAAAGAAGAAATAATTATATCCTCTTTTTGCATCTGGGTGCTTTGTTATAAATCAAAATAAAGAAATCGTGATTATTTAAATTTTTAACAGTTGTTTTATCAATGTTTTCGGAAAATAAAAATAACCAAGGTTATACAATATTAAACGATAACGGTTGAGTAAAATCAAAATAATTTTCCGAGTATCAATGAGGAAGTCACACGTTGAAAAGTATCTTGAAGAAATTTCTTCGATCCGAGAGACAATCTCTACAATGTGTCAGAACGAGAATTTACTTTGCTTCTCGGGAATGTTATTAGTTTAAGAGTTGAAGGCAGCAGCAGATAACGAAGTTGACAACCACCTACAAGGTTGTTCGTTTCAGGCATCCGACAAGAAGATAAATACAAGGATTCCTTCATCCTCGTGTGGAACAAATTATTCCAAGAATGGTTATATTGGATACAGGATAATCTGATCCTAAGAACCTACGATTATAAGTTTATTTTTAACACACTGCACTGGAAGCTATTCTCGGTATCAGCTGTCACTCTAGATAAACAGCTGGAGTTTTTCTCCGCGCTGTTATTAGTTCTGCATTCTGACACCAGTAACACGAGTAACGAGTAACTTGTGTCACCCAACGAGTGGTTTTGTGTACTTGTCATATAAAAAAGATATGAGAATTTACAAGAACGGACTGAGTGTACAAAATAAAAGATTTCTACAATCAATTGGACTAAAATTAAGATTTGCTATTAATAAAAATGGAAGATTTTCTAGACGTCACAGGTTAATCCCAATTCGACGATAGTATGGTTAAAATTACAAATCACTCCTATGTTCCCCACAACACTTTGGCAATAAATAATTCCGATGAAATTCGAATAAGTATAATTAATCAAGATTTACTGACACTCCCATCTATAAGCTATCTGTGTATTAAAGGAGAAATAGAAAATCACGACAAATGACATTTTATAAATAATGCGTTTGCATTCTCATTTGACGAAATTACATACGAAGTCGCTGGGAAAGAAATATATATTGAAATAAATCCAGGAATTTCCAGTCTTATGAAAATATTGTGTTCTTACAGTAAAATAGCTAAAAATAATTCCACAAAGATGGCAAGTTTAGTACTTGTGTCCCATTACAGTTGTTATTGGGCGTGTTTGAGAATTTTAATAAGGTTTTAGTAAATGTTAAACAAGAATTGGCGTTGAAAAGATCCAAAACGACTTAAATTGTATGTTGACAACAGCTAATGCTCAAACAAGTGGGGCTGATACAGTTCCTAAAATTACACTTAAATTAATCCAATGGGTGATGCCACATATTATCCCGTCTGACGGGGAGAAGCTACAATTATAAAAAGATGTTATTGCAAAATCAAAACTTGCAGATCACATTTAGGAGTTTGGAATTGTACGAACTCCCATCATATCCCAAAACTAAGAGACATACGTAGTCGGTTAAAACTTCTTCAAATTTAAAGAAGTATAGATATAGTATATTTGGTTTCCAAATAGTAGGGACAACAGTGCACGAAAAAGAAGTGGCGAATTTGAATTTGTAAATTGAAAAATCTCAAAGTGTTTTAAACTGTGAGTATTACCCTTATAGTGATTTAAATATCGACTTTGAAAATGGAGAAGCCTCTAAAGCTTACGAAATGTATATAATATTTAGAGAGAGTTACTACAATACCACCCCAGATCCTATTATTAGTAGAGTTAACTTTATAAATAAATATCCCTTAATTGTAATAGACTGTTCTAGACAGAATGAATCGGTCAAAGAGGGGGTTGTAGATATTAAATTGGAAATTGAAAATGCAGAAAATGTGCCTACAAATACGTCTGCATATTGCTTAATCAAACATGATAAAATGTTTGAGTATAAACCTTTGACTAACGAAATAAATAAAATGTAAATAAAATTTAAAACAAATATCCAACAGGAATTGGTTGATTCTGCAAAACAGATAGAAGATAAATACAGAGTTTTAAAGCGTGGTAAATTTCTAGAAGCCGAGGAAAGATTAGAAACGTTCCAATCTTTAATTGAGCAATTACAAGAGTTAAAAATGTAGCCACCAAAACTAATACAGATAGGCAAGTTCTCCCAATGGCTTTATCAAAGACCCCGTCTAGATTACCAAGATTAGCCCAGATGACACCGCACAAATTATGTTTTGGTCTTTTAGCATCAGACTGTTTAGGAAATTACCTTAGTAAAAGTGGCATAACAGACACCACATATGGTAGTAGACGAGACGCAAATAGATTTGTTATTGGAAATCAGCAAGTTGAAATTGCTAATGATGATGGAAATAAAACCTCCAAGGGTACGAAATATCTGTGGGAATTGTTAACTTCAAAAGAACATAAGAATTTTAGTCAGGCTAATTTGAAAACTTATAAAAAGATTTTGAAAGCTAAAAATGCACATTTAAAAGGTTATAAAACATATGCAGCAATTTAAAGTAATAAACACGCTAAGTATGTAAACATAATTAAACCTCTGTTTAAGACTGTTGGTGAAGGTTTGAGGCAGGCAACAGGTAATAAAATAGACTACATTTATTGGGAAAATCCTAATGAGCTTGTAGATAGGTTAAGACTGATTTACCTTAGTCAACAGGCATGAAATTTGGGGGTGGGAAATGAGATAGATTCTATTATAGAAGAAATAAGAGAAATTGGAATTATTTATTAAATAAAAAGATGTTTATAGATAAATGTTATCGCGTGTATAACCCATATAGTAAACCTCCTAATCCTCGAATTTTTAAATAAACTACTTTAAATCTAAAAATGAAAGTTGGAATGCTTTCAATTATAAAATTGGTAGTGTTAAAGATGGGGAGTTTAGTGATGATGTATCGACTTTGGGCCAGACGTTAACCAGAAAAGATTATGCCTTTGTACAAGGTAATACTAAATATGAATTTTAGAATCCCAGAGTAATAACGATAGCTATGAACGCTAACAAGCACAAAATTACTAATGGAAAATAGGTGAAAGTTTAGACGACGTACCCACGTTAGAACAGATTTTATTAATAAAAGATGGTATTTTTGTGCAAGACAATCATAATTATGAATTTTTAGAATCGGAGAATAATGTTTGGAATGCCAAAAAGCGAAAAATTAGTAGTTTGTCAGCAGGTAAAGATATTGGTGATGCTGTAAACGTCTCTCAGGTACAAAAAATGGATTTAAATATTTGGGAATCTAACGATATAAGAGTAGTTCGTGTTAAACCTGCTGTTGACGAGAACGATTGTGTTACAAAACATCAGACTATAACTTTAGATGGTCTTAAATTCGATGACAAAAATGAGCAATTAACAAACATTTTACCTGGAACATTGTCAAGTGATGTGGAAGTTGTCGATCAAATATTAACAAAAGATGATAAAAGCATAGTAAAACAGGGGGATAAAATTTATAATGTATTGACATTAGATAATGATGAGTGGGATGCAGAAGGCAAATTCATACAGAATGTACCCAAAGGCAAAGATAGGACTGATATTTGTTTAATATAACAGGCTTTGAGGTTTGACAATACAAATAAAAAATTTAGACAAGACAATTGTATATTTAATATTTGTTTAACATCACAGGCTTTGATGTTTGACAATAAAAGTAAGACATTTATGCAGTACAATAATGAAATAGATTTAATGGTGTACAATCCTAAATTTTTAGTTGCAGACTCTACATCTTTAAGGGGATTTAAGACTTTAGATGGAGAGGCATATTCACCTAAAAACTATGTATATAAAAGAATGAGTGATGGTATGGTAGTTGCTAGCAATGGTGGTGTTTTTGAAACGACGGAGACTGGTAAATACGTTAACATTAAAAATAAAGAATAAAAAATGGAAAAAATTGCTTACGAATTACATAAGGCTGCGAGAAAGAATTTTGTTAGAAGGTCTTTTAAAGTATTGGGTATCAGCGAAACTGTACAAATAGATTTAATAGATATGTAGAATTATGCTAGAGAAAATTCTTTGAATAAATAAATTTTAACTTTAATAGACACATTTTCTAAAACATCTTATGCTTCTCCGCTAAATAATAAAACCAGATTAGTAGTCACAGAAGCTATAACAACTATTCTACCAAAGGGAGTTAAAAATATTCAATCTGATAACGGAAAATAATTTTTTAATGAACATTTTACTAAATTAATGGATAATTTAAATATTAATCACTATCACACATATTGTACAACTAACAACTAAGGCGGCTATTGTGGAAAGGTTCCAGAGAAATTTTAAGAATTGGTTATATAAAGAGTTTAGTGCACAGGGGAGTTATAAATGGTTGGATTTACTTCCGAAGTTAATCAGAAAATATAATAATAAAGTACAAAGATCAATATGGATGAAGCCAACCAAGTGAATGCTAAAAACTCTAAAGATGTACACGAAAGGTTAGCATCTAAAGTACAAGTTAAAAAACCGAGATATAAATTGGGGGATAGTGTAAAGATTTCCAAGTATAAACACATATTTAGTAAAGGCTATATCCCCAACTGGACAGGGGAGCTTTTTACAATAGCAGAAGTTAAGAAAACAAAGCCGGTGACTTATATTTTTAAAGATGAGGATGGCAATATAATTAAAGGGGGATTTCATATTGTTAAAGTCTAAATATAAAGTTATGTATTTAGTTGAGAAGGTAATTAGGAGGGAGGGTGATTTATTATATGTCAAATGGCTCGGGTTCCCAAGTAGCCAGAACTCGTGGATTTCTGCAACGGATGTATTAAAATTAAGTTTTGGTTATTGGAACACATCTGGAAATTTTTTTTATTAATTTACACATTTTGGCTATTAATACACATACACACTAAAAATATAAAAGGGTATCACAAATTGGAAAGTGCCGAAAGGGGTGCGGGATTCACTCACCCGGTAGACTGGAAGGGGTGAGTGAGTTGGACCACCCTTATATACACATTTTGGGTAATAATACACACTAAAGATATAAAAAAGTGCCGATCCTCCGCCGCCTCCATAACAATGTCGGATTTATACTGCTATACTTTTAATGTAATAAGGACATGTTAAGGACATTTATTATTGTTTATTATGGTACTTTTGACTATGTAACATGTAATTTAAGCAAATAAACTGCATGAATTTGGTGTTGGTAAAAAACAAAAAAAATGTCTTCGGACTTGGTTTTTTAGTTGACGGAAATCGATGGGTTTTTTTGGCCATTAATTTTGCCGATGTGGGTTTTGTAATAAGATCAGGCGTTGGCACAAAAACTGATCATTCGGACTTGATTTTCGGTTGACGGGAAATCGATGGGTTTTCTCGGCCATTTTTTCCAGATGTGGGTTTTCTGGCCCAAAACCATTTTACTACCACTACTCTCAATCTCTTGAATTCAGGGAAAATGGGTGAAATTGAACTCTTACCACTCTATGTTGTGTGGTATCCAAAATGTGTACGATTTGTTGTGTACTGTATGTAATTCGAGTGTAAAGTGTCTTTATTGGTTTCGGAAAATTACCGTGTGACGCCTAACGGTAAAGGGTAAACGGTAACAGTTTTATCTGTAGCAAATCTGCTTTACGCTCTTAGCACGCTCTTTATAGTCTAGTAGACTAGCGTGTTGTCCACAGTGATCATGCCTTTTGAACTGAAGAACGTTTAAATGTTCCATTTCTAAAATACTACATATAATTTTGTCAGCATAATATTTCATTCATTCATTCAATTCTCAACGGATTACACCATTTTACAATACTGGTATTTGTAATACAACTAAATAACATGTTAACAACTTATAACAGGTGACAATAGTGAAAAACCGCAATAACAGGAATAAATAGTATGAGATGATTTACTTAACAACTGATAACAATAATATTAAGCAAATTAAATAGCTTAAAATAATAAATAACAGAAAGTTACCAAATGGTAAACGCAGACTATCAACAAAATGGAATAGTTCAGAAAACAAAATAAGTTATAAAAATAACAAGATAGGACTTTATATAACTGTACAAAACACTCAACTCTTTGCCTGCAGATCTTAAGGTGGAGCACCCATTTTAAAATATTCCTCAAAAGCCTAAAAGAGTTCCTTGCTGATAAATGTACATTATTTGCTCAACCAAATGTCCTAGTTTTATTTCTAAGTAATAAACATTTGTTATAAGAATTCTCTCACATGAAGAAGTTAAAAATCTGTTTTGTGTTTCAGCAGGACACTCCAGTTATAATCTGTCTAATATTAATGTGCGGTTGAAAGTCAACAATTGATTTCCCACCACGGGAACTTACTGTCAAAAATTCCCCTAATTTGCTCTACATTACCCACGTCAGCCAGCTGTCTTGGCTAGCAGACATTCCTTCTTATAAGCTTTTTAGGGGTTTTAATACAAATATTGTGTTAATTTGCAAGTAAAAATACGTACATTTTATGCTTATTTTATACTAACTTATTTTTGTAATTCAACTAATTGTAAAATAGCAAAAAAACAAACAACGTAAACATAAAAAGGACGAATCCAAATCTATAATGGCGATTCACACGCCATAGCTTTATTTGCATCTACTATGATGTAAACAAAGCACCATCGAATAAACCATAAATCAGCTGTTAGTGGTAATAATTGGTTGCCAACGGGAGAAACCGGGGAATTTAAATTCGTCTTTTGACCGCTCATTAATATCAGACGGATTATATTGACATATGTACTGTATGTTGACGTTGTCCATGCAATGTATTTGTTTATGGCAAATACAAATCTTGAATCTTAAATCATACAGCCGAGAATCCAAATTCCTGTGGCATTGACGGGACATATTTCACAATTACTAAATGAGTGTTCAATATCTTCGCTTCCACGTTGAATTTATATTGATCGAGTTAACAAATCTCGTTGTTATTTAAGAGTCCAAAAGAAACTATCTCAAAAGTAATTTCCAGACCATTAGTTAAGTTCACCTATGATGAACATTTTATCATGACTTGTTATTGTTCCATCATATAGCAAAATTAATAATAAATTACGAACGTGAAAACTATTTGCTCCACCTCAGCTGTCATATCCAGCATTATTTTGCCACAACCGAATTCACCAATACAAGAATTCCGCCTAAAGCAGAAGCTTAGTTTCCGAGGGCCACAAAGACAGCTACTTTGACAAAGCTGTGAGTGAACGCGATTTATTTGTAGATAATAGCCCTCCAAGGCTTCATTAAAAGCTGCTTAGACCTTTACAATCTCTGTCTATATGTCAATACGTGGATCCCGGTGTCGTGGTGACTGCTCATTAGATTTTTTGTTGGTTACTAACAACTATTTTAGTAAAACAAATTACATTAAAATGTTTTTCTATGTTTTATTTAGTTGTGTTATGGGTTTTAGAATACAAACTTTATGGATTGCAGTAATTATTTATGACAGTAAAAATTATGAGTCCTGTAGAAAAATAATTGGCCTAAATACTATAGTTAATTAATAACCGTTCATTACACGGTCACTTACAGAATAGGGAAATACTTATGCCTATACTAATTTGGTAGGATCACTTTTTGCATGACATAAGCCATACCAAAGTTAAAATTCATACGGGTTTGAAAGGTTTCATACATATCGCTCGACTAGCTACACATACAATTTAGGGTTCACTCACATGACCCTCTAGCTTACAGTAAATTTCATGAAGCGTTATCATATTTTTACACGTTCATTTATTAGCTTTATTTTTCCCCTCTCTTCTCCCATTACAGATGGTGATTTAATAGTATTTTCAACTTATTTTTGGGCACCACCCACCTTCAGGTTTATATGGTGCCCAGTATGGTGCCATATAAACCTGAAGGTGGATGGAACCTAAAAATAAGCTGAAAATACTATTACTTAAAATACCCCACATAAAACATGTCTTTTAAAGAAAGATGGTGATTTTTATGACACGTTATGATTTTGTATTTCAATACCAACGGCATTTTTGTTAACAGAACACGCTAACACTTTTAGAGAAAGCTGTTTAAACCCCTCAAATTTTTGTTATTTTCTGGACATCTTCAACTTCAAGGAAACTTTTAGTGATTTTATAAGCTGTTATGTAAAGAAAATTGCTTTGTTCTCAACTGATGCTGTAATGTTGTTTTACCGCCCTCTACTTAGTTCATACATATATTTACTGTACTGATTTATCCCCTTCTTATATACATGTAAAAATATATAAAACATGATGTTTAATTGTTTGACATACGCTATTTTAGTTTTAAAATTGGTATCTAATATATGTATATTTAACGAGATGTTTGATCACTTTGACATAAATCACAATGTTACTACTGTTACTACCACTGCTCAGTCACGAGACGTCACTGTAGACCAGAGACTAGAACATGTCAGAATATTATATTAGGTGAAGAGCAATTTAACTGTAATTAGAACAAACGGTGGAACGGTGGCTTTAAACGGTGACTGAAATGGCTCCTCCAAATGCATTGCGAAAAGACGCATCTTGCAATAGTCTTTATGTAAACTTTTAAAGTGGCTAAATAATTTGTTATGATTATTATTAAAGAAAAGGTTTCTGCATTCAAAATCATGAAACGTTCATATGTGAACAACATAAACGACATACAACAGAACAATTGAAGTATAAAAGTAGTTTTAGAGACAAACTGCAAAAACATAATACCCTTGAATAATCGTGGAACCATATGAAGAATCGCATGGGAATTATTCAAAGAAAAATTAATATAAAAAATCATGACCCAAATTGGTGATGAACAGTTTATAAATGAAATCATCGCTAACCTCGCCGGCTCAAAGCGTGTCTGTCAAGTTGCCAGCCTGTAAAGCCCCTAAATTCATTTATACGCCTCTCTTTCTTTTAGTTGCAAATTTTCTTCAACGCTCTTGCAAACGAGCTTTTCTCTTTTTGGCCTTTATAGATAGATCCCCCAGTACAATAGTGCGTCAAAGGAGTTTCGTTCACACCTTCATTGGATCCTAATTAATCAGAGGCAATGGCGCTTTCTCGCTGAGGCTTAGCAAAATTTAATTTTGAAAATATATTACAGGGTCTTTTCTTAACGCAACCTAGGATTTGGAAGTAAAAATTAAAAATGTTTGGCTTGGCTAAAATATGGTTGATTTATTTTAGTGATTGCTACAACTAAATCCTATAATTTCATATTTTAAAAAATATATTTAGACTAAGATCTTAAGCAAACTACCTTAAGTAAACTACCATGATGCACCAGTTGGCCCAGCTCTGACATTTTTGCTAATTTGAAAACCATATTTGGAATTTTATTGTAATAGCATCAACCAACGAGGTTAATATTCCTAGAGGTCTCGTTCCCTGGAAAAAAGTGTAGTATACATGGTTGACCGCCATTTTGCCCCTCTGCCAACTCTGCTCCAATGACAGCCAACATGGTAACCCCATCGAATCATCTCTTCACTAGATCAGCTGTCACACATTTAACTTGTGAAGATAGTTGTTTGGTTACCTGGATTTGTTTGGTTGTTAGGGAGGAAAATGGTGGTCAGCATGTAGGCTACACTTTTTTATCCCAGACGAGACCTCCAGAAATATTACCCTCGTTGGCCTTAACAGAATAGCGAGTTAACTCTGCAACATTTAAAATCAACTGATAGAGAATGAAGTAAAGGTAAACGAAGTATTGTTGCAAACTTACTGTATTTATCTTAAATGGTTACGTTTGGTACTTACAAGTTGTGTTACGTACAAAACACCTTGAATTTCAACAATATGAATCATATTATTTAGGTAATTTTTAAACTCTTTTAAATATTTATTATATTATATTTTATTATTGTTTAAATCTCTGCTAAGTCATCATAATTGACAACATAGTACATGCGGATTTTATATTAATTAATAAATTAACAATTTTTTCATGAGACATTACGTAATTGTTAACTTACGTTAGTAGTGGTGAAATGGCGGTTTAACATCACTTCCGGCGCTTTTTTCCCATGTTATTCTTATGGGGATCAGTTTTTGCACCGACGCCCGATCCTACCCTACACAAATTTTCTTTTTGGCCCCTGCCTTATTTTCCCCCATTTAAAATTTGCATTAATTTTAATACATCCTTTGCAGAAATCCACGAGTTCAAAAATAACTCCACACTAAATAAACAACACATGTAAACAACTTAGAAGTTATTGTGTAGTAGTGGGTAAACAGGAAAGAGGCATCACTTCCGGCGCTTTTTCCCCATGTTATTCTTATGGGGAGCCGTTTTTGGACCGACGCCAGCTCCCGCCCTACACAAGTTTCCTTGTTAGCCTATACTATTGTCCAACCCTTGCCTATATTAAATATATTGTCCCCATCCCCATCCCTCCTCTATATTTTTAAAAATTAATTTTCAAATTCAGGCTAAAAAACTATCTTTGGTGTTTACTGTCCGATTTGTCTGCAATTTGGATATGTTATTGTCCTAGGCAAGTGTTTTAATAAATTTCACTTACATTTCCCAAATTCACTATAACGGTCAAATTAAAATATATTTTTTGAAAAATACTATAGTGCCAATTGCCACCTTCTTTATTAACTGTCCGATTTGTCTGCAATTTGGATATGATATTGTCCTAGGCAAGTGGTTTAATAAATTACACTTACATTTCCCAAATTCACTATTACGGTCAAATTAGAAAATATTTTTTGAAAAATAGTGCCAATTGCCACCTTCTTTATTAACTGTCCGATTTGTCTTCAATTTGGATATGTTATTGTCCTAGGCAAGTGTTTTATTAAATTCCACCTACATATCCCAAATTCACTATTACGGTCAAATTAGAAAATATTTTTTGAAAAATAGTGCCAATTGCCAACTTCTTTATTAACTGTCCGATTTGTCTTCAATTTGGATATGTTATTGTCCTAGGCAAGTGTTTTAATAAATTCCACCTACATATCCCAAATTCACTATTACGGTCAAATTAGAAAATATTTTTGAAAAATAGTGCCAATTGCCAACTTCTTTATTAACTGTCCGATTTGTCTTCAATTTGGATATGTTATTGTCCTAGGCAAGTGTTTTAATAAATTCCACCCACATATCCCAAATTCACTATTACGGTCAAATTAGAAAATATTTTTTGAAAAATAGTGCCAATTGCCAACTTCTTTATTAACTGTCCGATTTGTCTTCAATTTGGATATGTTATTGTCCTAGGCAAGTGTTTTAATAAATTTCACTTACATATCCCAAATTCACTATTACGGTCAAATTAAAAAATATTTTTGAAAAATACTGCCAATTGCCAACTTCTTTATTTACTGTCTGATTTGTCTTCAATTTGGATATGTTATTGTCCTAGGCAAGTCTTTTAATAAATTCCACTTACATATCCCAAAATTCACTATTACGGTCAAATTAAAAAATATTTTTGAAAAATACTGCCAATTGCCAACTTCTTTATTTACTGTCCGATTTATCTCTTGACTAATGAAATTAATCTTTCATAGAATCCCCCCATCCAAGGAGCAAATTCCAGATTTGCAGACTTTTTGGATTTAGCAGAAGCATCATATACAATTCTTACTTTGGTAGTAGTTTTTGATTCGTTGATGACGGGGTGATGGGGAATATAATGACAGACCGCTGAGTTGTCGTTAAGAGGGACTTTTTCAATAACACCAATAAAAGCCTGATCTTTAATGATGTTGTTGTACTCTTGAAGTACATGTAGTTGGCTTTCAAAACGATGTAAAAGTGATTTAAGCCGCCCAACGGGCAAACCATAGTTATTGGGTAAGTTGGGAGGGTACTCTTTCCAAGGCCAACTGACAGAATACCTACCATTTACTAGTTTGATCGTCTCATTAAATTGATTTAAAGCGACGTCGTCATCATTTTGAAAAGGACAGTCACGAATCCCTAAGCTCTCCAGACTCCACAAGTCCTTAACATTTACTTCTTCTATTAGTTGTGAATCAGGTATTTCAAAGTGATTTTTCAATCCAAAGAGGTTTGTAGGTTGAATTGTAGTGAGAAAAGAAGTAGAATATACATTTTCTGCATAATTTTTAGACCTTTCTCTGCCACTTACAATCCAACCTATTTTAGACCCTACAAGATATAAACCAGTGTGTACTTCAATCTTTTCGTTTGTGACTATATCGAAGTAGTAGTCGTTACCTATTAAGAGTTCAATTTCAGAATCTTCGTTTTGGCTCTCTGCAAAGATTAAAGATGGATAAAGCGACTTTATAGATGTTATGTCAACTGCGGAGCTAGCGCTTAGTTTTCCGGTAATTTGCGGTACAACATTACAATTAATACTGAGTACAGTTCCGTCAATAAGTTTAAGCCCGGTAGTAACAGTCTGAGTTTCAATTGTCTTGGCTTCTTGATTACCAAAGGTAAAAACTGATAAAATTTGTGTATTTGTACACTGAAGTTTAAGTTTGGAAGCAAGACTTTTTGAGATATAAGATCTCTGACTCCCGGTGTCAAATAATATTCGAGCAGGCTCTGTAAAGCCGTCTTTTGTAATATGAACCTTTGCAGTTTGTAAAATTACAGTTTCATTTGCAGAAACAAGAGAAGTTTCATTAGAAAAGTTGGAATTTACGGCAGACGTTTCACTATACCTAGTACTCTGAGAGAATTGCTTAGAACAGAGACTTCGATGATGATTGTTTCTCTGTTTACCTGATTCACAACTAATAGAAGAAGTAAATGTTAAGGACTTGTGGAGTCTGGAGAGCTTAGGGATTCGTGACTGTCCTTTTCAAAATGATGACGACGTCGCTTTAAATCAATTTAATGAGACGATCAAACTAGTAAATGGTAGGTATTCTGTCAGTTGGCCTTGGAAAGAGTACCCTCCCAAGTTACCCAATAACTATGGTTTGCCCGTTGGGCGGCTTAAATCACTTTTACATCGTTTTGAAAGCCAACTACATGTACTTCAAGAGTACAACAACATCATTAAAGATCAGGCTTTTATTGGTGTTATTGAAAAAGTCCCTCTTAACGACAACTCAGCGGTCTGTCATTATATTCCCCATCACCCCGTCATCAACGAATCAAAAACTACTACCAAAGTAAGAATTGTATATGATGCTTCTGCTAAATCCAAAAAGTCTGCAAATCTGGAATTTGCTCCTTGGATGGGGGGATTCTATGAAAGATTAATTTCATTAGTCAAGAGATGTTTGAGAAAAACTATAGGACCACTGAAACTTAACTACACGCAATTGGAAACTGTTCTCATTGAGACGGAATCAGTTATAAATTCAAGACCTCTAGTTTACACTTCTTCCAATGAGCTTAGCATCACAGATGACATCATAACCCCAGGTCATTTTTTAAACTTCCACGGGAAAAATGGTATTATAAATGGCAGTGAAGAAAATAAAACAAATGTAAATACCTTTGAAGTACAAAATCCTACAAGAAAGGATATTCTGGAACTTTGGAAAAAAGGAGGAAAGTTGCTGGATTCATTTTGGAAAATATGGCTTACTGACTACTTAATAAGTCTACGTGAAAGAAGAACAAATTAAATAAAACAGAACAAGTGTACTTCAAAAGTCATACCAAAGATTGGTGAAGTTGTACTGATTCACGATGAATTGCCCCGAGGAAGATGGAAGATAGGAAAGATTTTGGAACTCCATACTAGCAGAGACAAGAAGATAAGAAGTGTCACTGTAATCCTCAGCAGCAACAAAAAGATAGTCCGCCCAATAAGTTTACTCTACCCACTAGAAGTGAACAACCAGAACTAGAATCAGTTCTGTTTGCAAATCGAGGAATTTTAAGTCCTGTGGGAGTGTGGCTAAGCCATAAGTGTGAAAATTGTAAACTGAAATTTAACATTTGGACATGGTTTAAGTTTACATATGATATAAAAAACAGATGTTTGTTATTATCATCAAGAATATTATTCTTTGGTGAACATTACTTAAGAATGAATCACAATTTTTGGCTTATTTAAAACTAACTTTAACTTTACAATTGTTTACTTTATTATTTGTTGGAAATGTAAAAATACAACTATAAAATGTTTTATTTGACTATTTATTTAACTTAATTCCTGCCAAACAATCCTCTAAAACTTATATTAACTTAAAATAATCACACGCTTCCACAATCTAAATTCCGTTTAACTTCTCCATCTTTCTGCACAACCTGTCTGGTTCTCGAACTCATGAAAATAGATGCTGCCTTACACGTTTATTCCAAATTCATCAAGATCGGACCATTATTACGAAAGTTATCGTGTCTACGGACACACACACACACATATATACCTATATATATACCTATATATATATATATATATATATATATATATATATATATATATATATATATATATATATATATATATATATATATATATATTTATTTATTTATTTATTTATATTTATACATATATATGAATTTGAACGAATGGTATTTTGGCATCTGGGGGCCTCAAAACGAAAAGTTATCATGGTCCCGGGCCTAGGTCTTACCATGCCACCTACGGTAATAGCTTCAAGCCTATAGGGGAATTCGCTAAATCTAACAATTCTACTAAAATTTAAAGTACTGAACGCATTTCTAGGTATATGAACTTGTGAAAAATCACCTTCTCACGACTTCACCATTGGAATGGACTCGATGTTTTATTATTAATTATTATCAAAAATTAACTTACATACTTACAAACATAGTTTTTGACGAAATTGGTTACAGGAGAACATATATGGTATGTAATACAAGTTTTGTTTTGTTTTAAAACTAATTTAATAAGTGAGTATAGCATGTTTCAATTTAATTTAATTCGAAGTAAACACAAATAAGTTATACAAAAGTGCTGTTTTCTATATCTGTATTTAAAACAAAAACATTATTATTAACATGCACCATTTAGCTTAACTTTTAAAAGTAGGGGGCATTAGATGGCCCCAACCCAGCAGCAATGTGGAGCGCTCCACTGTGGAGCAAGCCCCCCCCCCCGATAAACCTAACTTAAACCTGCGTTGCCCCCCCCCAGAGCCAACCCCCCAGCCCCCCCCCCCACGAGCCCCCCCCGATAAACCTAACTTAAACCTGCGTTGCCCCCCCCGAGCCCCCCCCCAAGACACCCCCCCGATAAACCTAACTTAAACCTGCGTTGCCCCCCCCCTCCCCCCTCCCCCCCGGTCGTCTGCAGCACTTTTCATGATGACCTTGAACATGAGGAAAAAACTTTTGAAAATTAATAATTAGCTTATTTACCCACCGATTCCCACGGGACTTTTTCCAGAGTGTAGGCCTATCCCAGAGGAAGCGAATGACGAAAGAACCCCATAGATCCGCCATCAAACAAGGCCGCTATTAATTTATAACCGTGTTTTCCTTATGGGATCTCAGCTGTTTACCAACCGATTTTGATGAAACTTCACCACATGTCGGGCGGCGGCCTAAGTAAACCATCCCTTAAAGAAAATTGAAAATCCACCGTTAAACGGGTCCGCTATTAATTTATAACCGCGTTTTCCTTATGGGATCTCGGCTGTTTACCGACCGATTTTGATGAAACTTCACCACATGTCGGGTGGTGGCCTAAGTAAACCATCCCTTAAAGAAAATTGAAAATCCACCGTTAAACGGGCTCGCTATTAATTTGTAAAACGCGTCTTCCTCATGGGACCTCGGCTGTTTGCCAACCGAATTTGATGTGACTTCGTTACACGTTGTATGCCGGCTTGACTAAACCAAACTGCGAGCGGCTTCGCGGTGTCACGTGTCGAGGCGCGTGCTAGGGCCTACGTGACTGTCCCAGCCTGTTTACTCATCAGCGGTTCCGGGAATTGGTTACCGCTTACATTACACTGCGAAGCATCTAGAAGCTTCTAGAACGTCGTGGACCGCGGCGGTGACATCACCTCCATGCCTACGTGACCGTCCGGGCCTGTTTACTCATTAGCGGTTCCGAGAACTGTTTACCGCTTTCACCGCCTACTGTATGGTACGTAGCTATGTTACTTCAGTGATTGTCATCGCTTCCTTCATTCAGTTTGTGTTTGGAGCCCAGTGTATGTAGACGTTCTACTTCAGTGCTGTGCTAGTCCTTACCGCACCATATTCCGAGATCTGTTAAACGTAAGTATATGTAGTCTTATAAGTTGTAGTGTGGACCGCCTCAGACTGTTTTACTCATTAGCGATAATTGCTGCGATTTCGAGAATTGTTCACCGCCTTCTACTGTACGGTACGTAGCTATGTTACTTAAGTGATTGTCATCGCTTCCTTCATTCAGTTTGTGTTTGGAGCTCAGTATGTGTAGACGTTCTACTTCAGTGCTGTGCTAGTCTTTACTACACCATATTCCAAGATTGTTAAACGTAAGTATATGTAGCTCTTATAAGTTGTAGTGTGGAAGACTATTACATTCCCCTTTATAGTAAGATTCTCATTTAAGGTATGATCGTTCAGCAACTTTCAATTCATAATGTGCAAAGAGAGGTCTGGCTTGTTAATAGAAGTTGAATAATTTTCATTATGTTTTAGGGAAAACGATTCGTTATTGCTATAGAACAACTTACACGTCATTCTCAATTTCTTGGAGGAAACCGGTGTACTAACATAAAACGAGGAAACCTGTATACTAACATAAAACGAGGAAACCTGTGCACTAACATTAAATTTGCCATGGCCTTGACTCTTGTCTACCACGCATAAAGTATGTGTTAGGTTACTAACGAAGTGTTCTCGTTGCGATTAATTTGTAAATGCAAGAGACTTATCATATTCTTTGTTGCAGATGAACAGCCAACACCTGTGCGAGGTCTGCGGCCGAGCCTTCAGCCTGCTTAGAAACCTGAGGCGACACGCGGAGTCCACCCACAACGCTAGACGTCACGACTGCCACGTCTGCAGTAGGCGCTTCACAAGAGGCGACAGCCTCCGCCGCAACGTCGCCACGGTTCACATGCAAGCGGCTCACTCCGCGATGCCAGCAGCAGCTCCTTCCTCCTCCTCGAGCCCCGATCGTCACGTGGAGTGCGAGCGATGCGATAGACGCTTCAACCGAGACCTGGAACTGAGACGACACGTCCGGACCGTCCATCCTCCCACGTTCCGTTGCGCCTACTGCGACCGCGGGTTTACCCGTCGCTTCAACCGCGACCAGCACGAGTCTCACAACTGCCCTGTTGTGAGGAACCTGGCTCATGAACCATCCGAGTTCCGCTGCGCGTACTGCGACAAGGGGTTTTCTCGCCGCTTCAACCGCGACCATCACCAGTCTCACAACTGTCCTGTTGTGAGGGACCTGGCCCTAGACCAACTGCCTACGGTGTCCTCACCTCCTCCTCTTCCTCACAGCAACCAGTTGTCACGCAAAGGAGCCGACGTCGAGCCCCGATCGCACCAAGTGCCTAGCGCCGAGCCACGACCAGGACCGAGCACCGAGCCACAGCCAGGGCCCAGCACCGAGCCTCAGCCCCACCCAGGACCTAGCGCCGAGCCTCGGACCATCGACGACGAGATGGAGGGTGGCGGCCGCCCCGTGTTCCAGCTCGTACATCGGGCCTTTCGGAATCGCCTCCTCACCTACCGCCTGGCCCGGCCGTTAGACGCCTTTCTGACCGTCGAGGATGCGCTGACCTTGTTGTTTGACGAGGTTCTGGACCTGATGGAGAACGTCATGACCCAACATCCGAGCATCAAGGTGAACATGGTCCTGGAATGTGAGTTCTCCAACATTCACGGGGCCACCTGCCTGCGCTCCTTTAACACAAAGAACGTCCCACTGACCGAGGCCTCCGACTTGGAGGCTTTCCTCTCCGCGACGTTCGAGACGATCGTGAAGAAGAAGGAGCAGTGCGAACTGGTAGGCAACGGCTGGGCATACCTGCGTATACGGGACCTGGAGATCCGTGTGAACGAGTACACGCCGCTCGGGGGCAGAGCGTATCTCCAGCTGCCAAGGGCTATTGTAGACAGGCGCGCTGTTGTCAATGTGCTAAACGCTGACGACATGTGCTTCATGTACGCTATCCTGACCAAGTTCGTTGCGCAACACGCAGAGAGACCTGCAGCGTATACACCAGATATCATCGCCCGCTACGACTGGACCGGCCTGCGTTTCCCCGTGACGCTCAAGGACATCAAGACCTTTGAGGGCAAGAACAACATCAGTGTAAACGTCTACGGGATCGAGCGGGCGATGGTGGGAAGACGCTCCGACGGGACGCCAGAGTTCAAGGACCGCGTGTTCCCGCTGAAGATATGCAAGCGGGAGTTGGAGGATCACAGGGACCTGCTGTACGTGACTACCGGCGCACAGTGGGGTATTTGATTAATCTAGCTGGCCAAAATTATTACTTATTACAAACAAGCTAAAAACAAACAGATATTTTTATGTTTGCATTTTAAAATCATAGTTATACTATACTTAATGAAATTTACCTTGTTTTAGGGTCCGTATGAAAAAATTAATATACTGTACTTATAAACTTGAAATACTGAAGTAGTAACAATTTTTTAAACAGCATGGAGCTCTTTAAAATTTACAGGGTGTTTTATAACTCTCTGGAGAAAGCTATCTGGTTATTCCTTGGGTCAATATAAACACATTTTACCATACGAACATGGGTCTCTAGTGCATAGTTTACCGTTTGTCTGTCTGTATGTGTTTTTAACTTTAAAGTTCATATTTTTAAAACCATGCAACCGAATTCAACCAAACTTGAGTCAACTGTTTATGGTGATAGGATCTAACAACGCAAAAGCTATGGAGAAATTAGCTCCAATAATTTTAAAATGGCGGCCATTTTAGGCTTTTTATGTGAAATGGCTCGAAAACAACTTTAACTTACTAACCTGGTTTCTTATTTATCTTGTTTTTATCTAAAGTTCATCGTCCGTGAAATCTTCATCAGAACTTTATTGATGGTGATTTTACTTGGGACTCTGAAAACGAGGTTGAACAGGAAGAAACTATGGTTACTTTCGTAAACGGAGTAGTTTTTTTTTACGTAGAGGTCTCTTTCCGGTTATGACAAGATCCGAACTTATACGTAACCTGTTAAGCACATCTCTGTCGCAGTCAACTCTAGAGAACTTTCGAGCATAGCTTTCCCGATATTGTCTTATATGCTTATTGCGAGCTTCAGTACGTAATTCTTTTTATTCTTGCATTAAATCGAATAGCTACTGTCTAGTAAAAATACTGACATTTGCCGTTCCTGTAATTAAAAAAAGTTTCTGAGTCAGTAAGTGGATGGTTTCTTGGATTTAGCATGTTATTGTTTTAAGGCATGTAAAATACGGAGTAGCAAATAGTAGCAGAAATTATTATCAGGATTTTCAAAATAACACTTGTAACAGTCTGTTAAAAATAAAATTAGTGCCGGGAAACCTTGGGAAACCCAACTTTGGGATTTTTTTGTACAGTTTACTCTATAAAAATCGATGTTATCACAGCATTTTCTTTTATTAACATTATTAATTTAATATAAATTTGTTGTTACATAAAACCCATATTAAAGTAGACGTACTTACCTGCCGAATCACAATCCATAGTTAAAAATATAAAAAACAACCAATTTATTAAAAATGTCACCGTTAACAAGGACAGTTTTTCCCAATCTAGGTTAACACAGCGATCTTACTTTGTTTCTTATCTGTACTTCCAACAATAATACTTTGATAATAGGGTTTCCCTGTGTCGAGAGAAAGTTAAGGATGTACTTGGAATGTGTCTAACTGTAAAAAGAAACCTTTGAAATCTACCTGGGTGAACCTTTATTTTTTCGGTTTTTGGCCGGCTAGATTAGTCAAATACCCGACTGTGCGGCGGGGACAGCCACTACACGTACATCACGGACCTGGGTCGACTGGTCCGGCCCCAGCTCACCAAACGTGAAAATAGGATCTACATCTGTAAGCGGTGCTTCGCTTACTTCGACAATCAACCCAACAAGCTAGGGTTGACGGGTACCCAGCGCCTCGAGGAGCACAGGCGTTACTGCTACGCCAAGGCTCCCCTTCGTCTGGACTTGCCGAAGAAGCAGCAGATCCGCTTCACCCATCCAGAGTACACTAGGCGGGAGAGGTTCTGCATCTACGCGGACTTCGAGTGTGCTCTGCAGCCTGTCGCTGTTGACCCGGTGGAAGCGCCGCCGCCCGGCACGACGCCCCTGCAAATGCACGTCCTGTACGCCTTCGCCTACCAGATCGTGGATTCGCTCGACCTCGAGGAGTTTGAGCCGCGGGTATACTTCGGAGCTGACGCGTCCAAGGTCTTTATGGAACGGCTCAAGATGGACATGCTGAGCCTGTGGGAGTTCCTGTTCAGCACGAGAGCTCTGCACCCTTCTCTGACCCGGCAGGAAATGAACGAGTATCTCGGAGCGACCCGCTGCTACCTCTGCGGCAAGGAGTTCACCGAGCTGGACGTCAAGGTGCGGGACCACAACCACGCCCCGCCTTACGAGTTCCGAGGAGCGGCGCACCGCTCGTGCAATCTGCGGTACAGGGAGCAGCGGGTCATCAACTGCTATTTCCACAACCTGTCCAACTACGACGCTCACTTCGTAGTGCGGGAGCTGGCCATCGACCCCGGTGATGTGGACGTGCTGGCGCACACCGAAGAGCGCTACATCGCCTTCACCAAGCGGTTTCATTTTGGCCAGCCCGGGGACAACCAACGACAGAGCAGTTTCGCGGTGCGGTTCCTCGACACCTACAGGTTCTTGTCCATGAGCCTGGCCAGCCTGGCAGCGGGACTGCCCACCGACAAGATGCGCGAGACCAGGAAGCGGTTCCCCGACGAACGGCTGTTCGACCTGGTGCGCAGGAAGGGCGTGTTCCCCTACGACTTTGTCACATCGTACGAAACGCTGTACAGGACCAGGGAGCTGCCGCCCAAGGAGGCGTTTAGGAACACCATGACCCTGGAGGACGTCAAGGACGAGGACTACCAACACGCCCTCAACGTGTGGTGAGCCTTCGAGTGTCGCCACCTCAAGGACTACGCCGACACGTCCCTGCGCTGCGACATCGCCCTCCTCACCGACGTCTTCGAGCAGTTCCGTGACACCTCTTTGGCCGAGTACGGACTGGACCCCGCCCACTACTACACCCTGCCATCCTACGCTTGGGACGTCATGTTGAAGACCTGCGACGTGGAGCTGGACACGCTGCAGGATTTCGACATGTACCTCTTCGTGGAGCAAGGCATCCGAGGAGGCATCTCTCAGGCCGTCACCCGCTACGCCAAGGCCAACCACGATCGGTGCCCGGACTACCGCCCCGACGAGCCGACACGCCACCTCCTGTACCTGGACGCCAACAACCTCTACGGCTGGGCCATGTCCCAGTACCTGCCCACCGGAGACTTCCAGTGGCTCAGCCGTGAGGAGATCGACTCCTTGGACATTGGCGTGCTTAATGCCGAAGCGGAACGGGGTTACATCCTCGAAGTGGACCTCCGCTACCCCGCCCACCTCCACGACCTGCACAAGGACCTCCCTTACTGCTGCGAGACCAAGCGTCCGCCGACAGGGAAATACCCCAAACTGGTGACCACCCTGGACGACAAGATGCATTACGTCTGCCATTACAGGGTCTTGCAGCAGGCGCTGAACAACGGACTGGTGCTTGCGGCTGTGCACAGGGCGATCTCGTTTCGCCAGTCTCGGTGGCTAGAGCCCTACATCCGCATGAACACCGAGCTGCGGAAGAAGGCCAAGACCAAGTTCGAGCAAGACTTTTTCAAGTTAATGAATAACGCGGTCTTTGGCAAAACCATCGAGAACGTCCGCAAGCGCCTGAACGTCAAGCTGGTTTGCACTCCAGAGAAGTTCTCCAAGTACGTGGCCAAGTCCAATTTCCTGGACCGCACGTATTACACGGAGGACGTAGCTCTCGTGCACCTCGCCAGGGTCAACATCGTCCTGGAAAAGCCCATCTACATCGGCATGTCTGTCCTGGAGCTGAGCAAGTGGCTCATGTACGAGTTTCTGCGGAAGATGAAGGACCGCTACGGTGACCGCTTAAACGTAGACTACATGGACACTGACAGCTTCGTGTTCGACATCCTATCCCGGGACGTCTACAGGGAGATGATGGAGCACTTGGACGACTTCGATACCAGCGCCTACCCGAGGTCCCACCCCTGCTACAGCCCCGCCAACACCAAGGTGATTGGCAAGTTCAAGGACGAGTGTAACGGCCGATCCTTGTTCGAGTACCTCGACCTGCGCTCAAAACTCTACTTCATGGATGTTGAGGACGAAGACAACGGATCCAAGGCGATCAAGCGAGCCAAGGGAGTCGCTAAGGGGGTTGTTAAAAACGTCCTAACCCCCGACGACTACAGGGAATGTCTGTTCGACGGGGTGTTGAAAACCACCGTCAACACCCGTTTCCAGTCGTACCTGCACCGTGTCTTCACCGTACAAGTAGAAAAGCTATCCTTGAGCCCGGCCGATGATAAACGCTACATCTTGGCCGATGGTATCAACACCTTACCTTGGGGGCATAAGGACATCCCACCACTGTCCGCAGCAAGAAGGCGAGGCAATCCCGAGGAGGAGGAGCAGCAAGGCTATGGAGGTGGACGAGGAGGAGGACATGGACGAAGAGTTCCCGGTGTAGATTTAGGTGTAAATAGAACTAGGTTAACTTTGTAAATATTTTGTAAATAGTATTCGTAAGCAAAATATAGGCAAACAGTTTAGTTTACAGCATACATCTGTGTTGTTACTACCCCTTGCATTTCCCTGACATTTACTTTCAAAAGACTCTTCTAATGCAAACCAAATTTGTCAAAACTACTTTCAAAATTAACCTTTTATGAAATTGTAAAACTATCATGTTTTTTAAAAAAAAACAAAACTTTCAAAATTGTTAAAAATTCAATATTCTTTCTTAAATACTAAAGAGAAGGACTAGTGAAAACAACAGTTAACGAGAAACAAAACATTTATTGAAACACAATAAGAATATACACTCAAACATATTACAATCAAGAACTCAAAAGGTATTTACACAAAAACAGTCTTAAGCGAAGATGGAGTCGAAGAGCTGCACGTAGTCGCTGAGTGGTATACCGAGGACCGCCCGACAGTACAGGTAGGTGAGGCAGTAGTGGTCATAAACAGAAGTACCGTAGCCCTGGAGTCGATACCTGTTGTAGAGACCTCCATGTAGCTCAGTCCGGGGATTGCCACCAGGCGCTTCTCAATCTGGGTGGTGTTCATCGCGGGCGGAAGCAGTCCCCGCCGATTGTGTGATACCCTCATTACTACCAGTTGCACACTTTATCACCACCGGCTTCACTGTATGTGTCAAACCAGTGACTCTGGGGACTCCTGAATAACGGTCCACCCAAAGATTTTCCAATCGCGTTATGATGTTCATAATCATAATGTAGATTTCATAGTCTTTATTTTCATCCAAATATAAGTTGCAACCATGTGTATACTGACCTCAATGATGTAACTGGATGTTCAAGAACACATTACCCTGATTGGCGGGATTATGCACTGTATGTTGATAACGGAATCGACCCAACTGACAGTCGGTGGTGAATCGTTGGAATCTTTTTCCACAAGCTCCAAGTCTCCAGGTAGTTCCGGGGGATTGACACTTCTACTGTTGTCGTTTATGCAACTGCTATCGGCAAATATGCTGGCGTTCTGGGAACCTCCCCCTTCGGTTATTTGGTTGGATGATGGTGATGCGAAGTCTCCAGATATCTCCGGAGCATTGTCACTTTCAATGTCGTTTATGCAACTGCTTTCAATACATGTGTTGACTTTCTGCAGACCTCTTCCTGCCGAGGTTTGTATGAACGATCTCGGTTGTGAGGAACGATTGTTTCTTCGCTTCTTTCTAACACAGAGGTGGTGCTGACGATGATGGCGACGAAGTCTATCTCGCGACGTGAATGACTCCGCGCAGTATGGACATTTCCAGGTCACCAGCTTCGATGGTGTGGCGACTGACCGTTTCAGTGATAGTGCTGGCGGTGGTTGTTCAGGACTTCGTGGAGAAAAGTGCATGGTGCTGTAGCCTTCCATCGCTTCCAACTCCTTCAACAACGTCTGGACTGATTCATCCACTTCGATTGCACTAGCCATGTTTGTGTTTACTCTACAACATCACTAGACAAACTGAAGGACAGGTTTAAGTTAGGTTTGAGGATGCATGAACGTCGCGCGAAGCGATCACAATCACTGAAGTAATAAAGCTACGTACCGTACAGTAGCAGGCGGTGGACAATTCTCGAAATCGCGGCAATTATCGCTAATGAGTAAACAGCCTGGGGCGTTAATGTAGACACGGGGAGATGACGTCACCGCGGTCCACGACTACACTATTTAAGGTAGGTCAATGCGTGCGTGCGTGCGTGCGTGCAGGTTTAGGTTTAGAGACGCAGGTTTAAGTTAGGTTTGATCCCGCACCTTGAAACACAATGTAATGAGCATGCGACCTTCTAGAAGCTTCTAGAACGTCGTGGACTGCGGTGACGTCATCCCCATGCCTACGTGACCGGCCGGAGCTGTTTACTCATCAGCGGTTAGGTTTAACAATGCGTGTGCGTGCGCGTGCGTGTACGTGCGTGAGCGTGCGTGCGTGTGCATGAGCATAAGTGCGTGTGCGTGTGCGTGCGCGTACGTGTGCGTGTGTGTCAGGTGCAAGCCTGGAGTCTGCAGACAAGTGCACGCAGGTCTAAGTTAGGTTTACAGACGCAGGTTTAAGTTAGGTTTGAGGATGCATAAACGTCGCGCGCGCGCAATTGCGTCTGTAAACCTAACTTAGACCTCGCGCGCGCGACGTTTATGCATCCTTAAACCTAACTTAAACCTGCGTCTGTAAACCTAACTTAGACCTGCGTGCACTTGTCTGCAGACTCCAGGCTTGCACCTGACACACACGCACACGCACGCGCACGCACACGCACACGCACTTATGCTCATGCACACGCACGCACGCTCACGCACGTACACGCACGCGCACGCACACGCATTGTTAAACCTAACCGCTGATGAGTAAACAGCTCCGGCCGGTCACGTAGGCATGGGGATGACGTCACCGCAGTCCACGACGTTCTAGAAGCTTCTAGAAGGTCGCATGCTCATTACATTGTGTTTCAAGGTGCGGGATCAAACCTAACTTAAACCTGCGTCTCTAAACCTAAACCTGCACGCACGTACGCACGCACGCATTGACCTACCTTAAATAGTGTAGTCGTGGACCGCGGTGACGTCATCTCCCCGTGTCTACATGACCGCCCCAGGCTGTTTACTCATTAGCGATAATTGCCGCGATTTCGAGAATTGTCCACCGCCTGCTACTGTACGGTACGTAGCTTTATTACTTCAGTGATTGTGATCGCTTCGCGCGACGTTCATGCATCCTCAAACCTAACTTAAACCTGTCCTTCAGTTTGTCTAGTGATGTTGTAGAGTAAACACAAACATGGCTAGTGCAATCGAAGTGGATGAATCAGTCCAGACGTTGTTGAAGGAGTTGGACGCGATGGAAGGCTACAGCACCATGTACTTTTCTCCACGAAGTCCTGAACAACCACCGCCAGCACTATCACTGAAACGGTCAGTCGCCACACCATCGAAGCTGGTGACCTGGAAATGTCCATACTGCGCGGAGTCATTCACGTCGCGAGATAGACTTCGTCGCCATCATCGTCAGCACCACCTCTGTGTTAGAAAGAAGCGAAGAAACAATCGTTCCTCACAACCGAGATCGTTCATACAAACCTCGGCAGGAAGAGGTCTGCAGAAAGTCAACACATGTATTGAAAGTAGTTGCATAAACGACATTGAAAGTGACAATGCTCCGGAGATATCTGGAGACTTCGCATCACCATCATCCAACCAAATAACCGAAGGGGGAGGTTCCCAGAACGGCAGCATATGTGCCGATAGCAGTTGCATAAACGACAACAGTAGAAGTGTCAATCCCCCGGAACTACCTGGAGACTTGGAGCTTGTGGAAAAAGATTCCAACGATTCACCACCGACTGTCAGTTGGGTCGATTCCGGTTATCAACCTACAGTGCATAATCCCGCCAATCAGGGTAATGTGTTCTTGAACATCCAGTTACATCATAGAGGTCAGTATACACATGGTTGCAACTTATATTTGGATGAAAATAAAGACTATGAAATCTACATTATGATTATGAACATCATAACGCGATTGGAAAACCTTTGGGTGGACCGTTATTCAGGAGTCCCCAGAGTCACTGGTTTGACACATACAGTGAAGCCGGTGGTGATAAAGTGTGCAACTGGTAGTAATGAGGGTATCACACAATCGGCGGGGACTGCTTCCACCCGCGATGAACACCACCCAGATTGAGAAGCGCCTGGTGGCAATCCCCGGACTGAGCTACATGGAGGTCTCTACAACAGGTATCGACTCCAGGGCTACGGTACTTCTGTTTATGACCACTACTGCCTCACCTACCTGTACTGTCGGGCGGTCCTCGGTATACCACTCAGCGACTACGTGCAGCTCTTCGACTCCATCTTCGCTTAAGACTGTTTTTGTGTAAATACCTTTTGAGTTCTTGATTGTAATATGTTTGAGTGTATATTCTTATTGTGTTTCAATAAATGTTTTGTTTCTCGTTAACTGTTGTTTTCACTTGTCCTTCTCTTTAGTATTTAAGAAAGAATATTGAATTTTTAACAATTTTGTAAGTTTTTTTTTTTTAAAAACATGATAGTTTTACAATTTCATAAAAGGTTAATTTTGAAAGTAGTTTTGACAAATTTGGTTTGCATTAGAAGAGTCTTTTGAAAGTAAATGTCAGGGAAATGCAAGGGGTAGTAACAACACAGATGTATGCTGTAAACTAAACTGTTTGCCTATATTTTGCTTACGAATACTATTTACAAAATATTTACAAAGTTAACCTAGTTCTATTTACACTTAAATCTACACCGGGAACTCTTCGTCCATGTCCTCCTCCTCGTCCACCTCCATAGGCCCGCCTTGCTGCTCCTCCTCCTCGGGATTGCCTCGCCTTCTTGCTGCGGACAGTGGTGGGATGTCCTTATGCCCCCAAGGTAAGGTGTTGATACCATCGGCCAAGATGTAGCGTTTATCATCGGCCGGGCTCAAGGATAGCTTTTCTACTTGTACGGTGAAGACACGGTGCAGGTACGACTGGAAACGGGTGTTGACGGTGGTTTTCAACACCCCGTCGAACAGACATTCCCTGTAGTCGTCGGGGGTTAGGACGTTTTTAACAACCCCCTTAGCGACTCCCTTGGCTCGCTTGATCGCCTTGGATCCGTTGTCTTCGTCCTCAACATCCATGAAGTAGAGTTTTGAGCGCAGGCCGAGGTACTCGAACAAGGATCGGCCGTTACACTCGTCCTTGAACTTGCCAATCACCTTGGTGTTGGCGGGGCTGTAGCAGGGGTGGGACCTCGGGTAGGCGCTGGTATCGAAGTCGTCCAAGTGCTCCATCATCTCCCTGTAGACGTCCCGGGATAGGATGTCGAACACGAAGCTGTCAGTGTCCATGTAGTCTACGTTTAAGCGGTCACCGTAGCGGTCCTTCATCTTCCGCAGAAACTCGTACATGAGCCACTTGCTCAGCTCCAGGACAGACATGCCGATGTAGATGGGCTTTTCCAGGACGATGTTGACCCTGGCGAGGTGCACGAGAGCTACGTCCTCCGTGTAATACGTGCGGTCCAGGAAATTGGACTTGGCCACGTACTTGGAGAACTTCTCTGGAGTGCAAACCAGCTTGACGTTCAGGCGCTTGCGGACGTTCTCGATGGTTTTGCCAAAGACCGCGTTATTCATTAACTTGAAAAAGTCTTGCTCGAACTTGGTCTTGGCCTTCTTCCGCAGCTCGGTGTTCATGCGGATGTAGGGCTCTAGCCACCGAGACTGGCGAAACGAGATCGCCCTGTGCACAGCCGCAAGCACCAGTCCGTTGTTCAGCGCCTGCTGCAAGACCCTGTAATGGCAGACGTAATGCATCTTGTCGTCCAGGGTGGTCACCAGTTTGGGGTATTTCCCTGTTGGCGGACGCTTGGTCTCGCAGCAGTAAGGGAGGTCCTTGTGCAGGTCGTGGAGGTGGGCGGGGTAGCGGAGGTCCACTTCGAGGATGTAACCCCGTTCCGCTTCGGCATCCAGCACGCCAATGTCCAAGGAGTCGATCTCCTCAAGGCTGAGCCACTGGAAGTCTCCGGTGGGCAGGTACTGGGACATGGCCCAGCCGTAGAGGTTGTTGGCGTCCAGGTACAGGAGGTGGCGTGTCGGCTCGTCGGGGCGGTAGTCCGGGCACCGATCGTGGTTGGCCTTGGCGTAGCGGGTGACGGCCTGAGAGATGCCTCCTCGGATGCCTTGCTCCACGAAGAGGTACATGTCGAAATCCTGCAGCGTGTCCAGCTCCACGTCGCAGGTCTTCAACATGACGTCCCAAGCGTAGGATGGCAGGGTGTAGTAGTGGGCGGGGTCCAGTCCGTACTTGGCCAAAGAGGTGTCACGGAACTGCTCGAAGACGTCGGTGAGGAGGGCGATGTCGCAGCGCAGGTACGTGTCGGCGTAGTCCTTGAGGTGGCGACACTCGAAGGCTCGCCACACGTTGAGGGCGTGTTGGTAGTCCTCGTCCTTGACGTCCTCCAGGGTCATGGTGTTCCTAAACGCCTTCTTGGGTGGCAGCTCCCTGGTCCTGTACAGCGTTTCGTACGATGTGACAAAGTCGTAGGGGAACACGCCCTTCCTGCGCACCAGGTCGAACAGCCGGTCGTCGGGGAACCGCTTCCTGGTCTCGCGCATCTTGTCGGTGGGCAGTCCCGCTGCCAGGCTGGCCAGGCTCATTGACAAGAACCTGTAGGTGTCGAGGAACCGCACCGCGAAACTGCTCTGTCGTTGGTTGTCCCCGGGCTGGCCAAAATGAAACCGCTTGGTGAAGGCGATGTAGCGCTCTTCGGTGTGCGCCAGCACGTCCACATCACCGGGGTCGATGGCCAGCTCCCGCACTACGAAGTGAGCGTCGTAGTTGGACAGGTTGTGGAAATAGCAGTTGATGACCCGCTGCTCCCTGTACCGCAGATTGCACGAGCGGTGCGCCGCTCCTCGGAACTCGTAAGGCGGGGCGTGGTTGTGGTCCCGCACCTTGACGTCCGGCTCGGTGAACTCCTTGCCGCAGAGGTAGCAGCGGGTCACTGCGAGATACTCGTTCATTTCCTGCCGGGTCAGAGAAGGGTGCAGAGCTCTCGTGCTGAACAGGAACTCCCACAGGCTCAGCACGTCCATCTTGAGCCGTTCCATAAAGACCTTGGACGCGTCAGCTCCGAAGTATACCCGCGGCTCAAACTCCTCGAGGTCGAGCGAATCCACGATCTGGTAGGCGAAGGCGTACAGGACGTGCATTTGCAGGGGCGTCGTGCCGGGCGGCGGCGCTTCCACCGGGTCAACAGCGACAGGCTGCAGAGCACACTCGAAGTCCGCGTAGATGCAGAACCTCTCCCGCCTAGTGTACTCTGGATGGGTGAAGCGGATCTGCTGCTTCTTCGGCAAGTCCAGACGAAGGGGAGCCTTGGCGTAGCAGTAACGCCTGTGCTCCCCGAGGCGCTGGGTACCCGTCAACCCTAGCTTGTTGGGTTGATTGTCGAAGTAAGCGAAGCACCGCTTACAGATGTAGATCCTATTTTCACGTTTGGTGAGCTGGGGCCGGACCAGTCGACCCAGGTCCGTGATGTACGCGTAAAGGCTGTCCCCGCCGGTAGTCACGTACAGCAGGTCCCTGTGATCCTCCAACTCCCGCTTGCATATCTTCAGCGGGAACACGCGGTCCTTGAACTCTGGCGTCCCGTCGGAGCGTCTTCCCACCATCGCCCGCTCGATCCCGTAGACGTTTACACTGATGTTGTTCTTGCCCTCAAAGGTCTTGATGTCCTTGAGCGTCACGGGGAAACGCAGGCCGGTCCAGTCGTAGCGGGCGATGATATCCGGTGTATACGCTGCAGGTCTCTCTGCGTGTTGCGCAACGAACTTGGTCAGGATAGCGTACATGAAGCACATGTCGTCAGCGTTTAGCACATTGACAACAGCGCGCCTGTCTACAATAGCCCTTGGCAGCTGGAGATACGCTCTGCCCCCGAGCGGCGTGTACTCGTTCACACGGATCTCCAGGTCCCGTATACGCAGGTATGCCCAGCCGCTGCCTACCAGTTCGCACTGCTCCTTCTTCTTCACGATCGTCTCGAACGTCGCGGAGAGGAAAGCCTCCAAGTCGGAGGCCTCGGTCAGTGGGACGTTCTTTGTGTTAAAGGAGCGCAGGCAGGTGGCCCCGTGAATGTTGGAGAACTCACATTCCAGGACCATGTTCACCTTGATGCTTGGATGTTGGGTCATGACGTTCTCCATCAGGTCCAGAACCTCGTCAAACAACAAGGTCAGCGCATCCTCGACGGTCAGAAAGGCGTCTAACGGCCGGGCCAGGCGGTAGGTGAGGAGGCGACTCCGAAAGGCCCGATGTACGAGCTGGAACACGGGGCGGCCGCCACCCTCCATCTCGTCGTCGATGGTCCGAGGCTCGGCGCTAGGTCCTGGGTGGGGCTGAGGCTTGGTGCTGGGCCCTGGCTGTGGCTCGGTGCTCGGTCCTGGTCGTGGCTCGGCGCTAGGCACTTGGTGCGATCGGGGCTCGACGTCGGCTCCTTGGCGTGACAACTGGTTGCTGTGAGGAAGAGGAGGAGGTGAGGACACCGTAGGCAGTTGGTCTAGGGCCAGGTCCCTCACAACAGGACAGTTGTGAGACTGGTGATGGTCGCGGTTGAAGCGGCGAGAAAACCCCTTGTCGCAGTACGCGCAGCGGAACTCGGATGGTTCATGAGCCAGGTTCCTCACAACAGGGCAGTTGTGAGACTCGTGCTGGTCGCGGTTGAATCGACGGGTAAACCCGCGGTCGCAGTAGGCGCAACGGAACGTGGGAGGATGGACGGTCCGGACGTGTCGTCTCAGTTCCAGGTCTCGGTTGAAGCGTCTATCGCATCGCTCGCACTCCACGTGACGATCGGGGCTCGAGGAGGAGGAAGTAGCTGCTGCTGGCATCGCGGAGTGAGCCGCTTGCATGTGAACCGTGGCGACGTGGCGGCGGAGGCTGTCGCCTCTTGCGAAGCGCCTACTGCAGACGTGGCAGTCGTGACGTCTAGCGTTGTGGGTGGACTCCGCGTGTCGCCTCAGGTTTCTAAGTAGGCTGAAGGCTCGGCCGCAGACCTCGCACAGGTGTTGGCTGTTCATCTGCAACAAAGAATATGATAAGTCTCTTGCATTTACAAATTAATCGCAAAAAGAACACTTCGTTAGTAACATAACACATACTTTATGCGTGGTGGACAAGAGTCAAGGCCATGGCAAATTTAATGTTAGTGCACAGGTTTCCTCGTTTTATGTTAGTATACAGGTTTCCTCGTTTTATGTTAGTACACCGGTTTCCTCCAAGAAATTGAGAATGACGTGTAAGTTGTTCTATAGCAATAACGAATCGTTTTCCCTAAAACATAATGAAAATTATTCAACTTCTATTAACAAGCCAGACCTCTCTTTGCACATTATGAATTGAAAGTTGCTGAACGATCATACCTTAAATGAGAATCTTACTATAAAGGGGAATGTAATAGTCTTCCACACTACAACTTATAAGAGCTACATATACTTACGTTTAACAATCTTGGAATATGGTGTAGTAAAGACTAGCACAGCACTGAAGTAGAACGTCTACACATACTGAGCTCCAAACACAAACTGAATGAAGGAAGCGATGACAATCACTTAAGTAACATAGCTACGTACCGTACAGTAGAAGGCGGTGAACAATTCTCGAAATCGCAGCAATTATCGCTAATGAGTAAAACAGTCTGAGGCGGTCCACACTACAACTTATAAGACTACATATACTTACGTTTAACAGATCTCGGAATATGGTGCGGTAAGGACTAGCACAGCACTGAAGTAGAACGTCTACATACACTGGGCTCCAAACACAAACTGAATGAAGGAAGCGATGACAATCACTGAAGTAACATAGCTACGTACCATACAGTAGGCGGTGAAAGCGGTAAACAGTTCTCGGAACCGCTAATGAGTAAACAGGCCCGGACGGTCACGTAGGCATGGAGGTGATGTCACCGCCGCGGTCCACGACGTTCTAGAAGCTTCTAGATGCTTCGCAGTGTAATGTAAGCGGTAACCAATTCCCGGAACCGCTGATGAGTAAACAGGCTGGGACAGTCACGTAGGCCCTAGCACGCGCCTCGACACGTGACACCGCGGAGCCGCTCGCAGTTTGGTTTAGTCAAGCCGGCATACAACGTGTAACGAAGTCACATCAAATTCGGTTGGCAAACAGCCGAGGTCCCATGAGGAAGACGCGTTTTACAAATTAATAGCGAGCCCGTTTAACGGTGGATTTTCAATTTTCTTTAAGGGATGGTTTACTTAGGCCACCATCCGACATGTGGTGAAGTTTCATCAAAATCGGTCGGTAAACAGCCGAGATCCCATAAGGAAAACGCGGTTATAAATTAATAGCGGACCCGTTTAACGGTGGATTTTCAATTTTCTTTAAGGGATGGTTTACTTAGGCCGCCGCCCGACATGTGGTGAAGTTTCATCAAAATCGGTCGGTAAACAGCTGAGATCCCATAAGGAAAACACGGTTATAAATTAATAGCGGCCTTGTTTGATGGCGGATCTATGGGGTTCTTTCGTCATTCGCTAGTAGTGGGGGTTTGCGGGTGCTGGCTCACTTGATTTATGGCTTCCGGTCACGTGACCGGAAGCGCTGAGTGATAAAATACGTTATCTGAGGCTGAGCCAGTGACGTAGGCGGTTTTGTGACGAAATGAGTTAAAGTTCAAAGTTCAAGGTTACGGGGAGGTAATTTTAAAAAAGTACTACCTCGCACGCGTAAAATCCGATTGTGATTCGATAGTTTTAATTCGATAAAATATCGAATGAAAATTATCGAATGAAGCAATCGAATGATACGAGTGCGAGGTAGAACAATTACAAATATTACTTTATTTTATTTACAATAATTCATATTACAAATATTACTTTATTTACAATAATTCATGTTTACAATAGTTCCCCGTTGTTGGTTGTCATCGATGTTGTTGATCCGGACGAGTTGCGGCCATCACTTTGTTTTCTGAAGAAAGACGGTAGATACTTCGATCCCTGCGCAGAGTCCATGTTGTGTTTTTGACACCTATCTGTTCTGTTAGGTGTTTGCATTTCATTGCTGTCAGGAGGAAATAATACGTGACGGCAATGAAATAGAAACATCTATCAGACCTTGAGTGAAATGATATTGTTATTTTGTGAAGAGCGTCTCGGAGAGCTCGATGTTCACCGGTCGAGAGCCGGAGGTGTACTGACTATTCGCTAGCTAGCGTTCTGGTATCAAACAAAATGGTGGGGGTAAAAGTGTAGTAGAACGAAGCAGATGGCTGGTGGCAGGTGGCAGGCGGCAGGTGGCAAGTGTGCGGTAGATGGTAGTCCTCCCACTACACCAGTCCCCCACTACACCAGTCTCCCCACCGAGTTTTACATCGCACAATAACTAGTTTACATGTGTTAGTTAGGGTTTAGCTCTTAGACTGTCAAGACCTTAGCTCCGTAACTAAAAACTTCAATAATGTTTGCGCTTCAACTCTGTATAAGTATAACAGCTACTATGATCTAAACCGGTGCATGTATTCATATGGTTCTTTTTGCGAAGCAAACAACTAGCTAAAAGTGTTTCAACCTCGATTATTCTTCGACGAAACCGCTCATTGTCCACTAAAAGTGTAGACCTTCTGTCTTCATTGTCAGGGAAGTAGAAAGTAGTGTCAAGGGGACTACTGAAGGTCACCTTCCTCATGTTCCTGTAAAACTGCGACATTTTTCAGACCCTCTAGGTAGATGTTCATCCGTCAAGAGCTGGAAGAATAATAATGGAGCGTTATCATGTATGATAGACACCTAACCCCCACCACAACGTTACCTTGTCCTTCAAACCATCGTTTTTACGCTACAGATGCTATACTGTTGGTTAGATTTAAATTTAAATTGCACCTTCTTGTTTGTCTTGGCAAGCCGCGTAATTGAAGTATCCACATGTTATACTTTGAACCAAAAACAAAGAAGTTATTTAGGTTTGTCCTTGAAAATAGGTGTTTTTTCGCTGTTGCTGCTATACCCGTTGTCGGATCTGAATTCTGTTTGCACCAACTTGTTCGTCTGATCAATCCGCGTAATTTGAGTACCCACTTAATATACTTTAAACCGTAAATAAAGAAGTTATTTAGGTTTATCCTTGAAAATAGTAGTTTTTTTCGCTGTTGCTTCTATATCCTTTGTCGGATCTGAATTCTGTTTGCACCAACTTGTTCGTCCGATCAATCCGCGTAATTTGAGTACCCACATGACATACTTTGCACAAACTTTATACCCCCCCCCCCCCTTGGGTCATGGTCATGGTCAAGGTCAAGGACCTTGGGACTTCGAAATTTTTACAAAGTGGGCTGCACACAAACATAAGACTAACAGTCTCCTGCCTATGTACAGGCCAAGTCCCTAACTTGAAATGCTTAGGGTGGTCCTGAAAAGGACCGTTTTTGATGCCATGAAGAGGAGTCCTGAAGGAGTTGCGGTTAGTCGAGGTGGAGGAAATGGACAAGGGCTGTGACAATTTATTTAATTAACCAATGCGCCTTGCCCTCTTGTCTGACGAAAAACAGTTCCTTTTTGGATGGGATTCTAGGCGGTTGCGGCAGGGAATGAGGCAGTTGGACCTTGAAGTGAAAATCTTCATGTTGTAAAATATAGCTGTTTCCGCTGAGCCTTGCCACAAACTTGTATTTGATATTTGTTTTTAGTTTTCTAAATTTAAGTGATTTGAAGTTTAGAGGAGTGACTAATTCTTCTTCCTTCAACACCCTCGTCCGCTCCATCACCTCATCCACGGTGAGAGGTGGAGTTGAAGGTCGAGGCTGACTTGTAGTCGAAGTCGAAGGTCGATGCTCAGATGACGGATGTTGGTTGAAGTAGAGCGGATGGTTCTTAAAATTTCTTCTTATTGTGGCCTTGAAAGAAGTTGGTCTCTTAAAACCACTTCTTCTCTCAACCGTCTCCTTCAGGGATTCCTTCAGACGTCGCAGTTTCTCAAGGTTCACAGGGGAAGTCATCGTAGCGCTGCTGATCGGCACGTAGTTTTAGTTCGAGAGACAAAGCTGGAATGAGTCCTAATGTCTTGACTTTTGAAGGGTCAGACGGTTTATCTCGTTGATTAGGTTTTTGGCGGCTTGCCAAGTGTAACCTTGACACTTCCATATACGGGTAGAAAGCTAAGAACCGGTCCCCCGTCCCTTCATGTCCCCCCCCCCCATTTGGGTCATGTCCCCCCCCCCAATTTGGGTCATGCCCCCCCCCCCATTTGGGTCATGTCCCCCCCCCATTTGGGTCATCCCCCCCCCCTGACGTCACGGGGCGGAGTCACCTCCCACCACTGACCGCCGCCTTTATAAGCGGGAGCAGTCCGCAGTCTCTTCGCAGTAGGCTGCCGCCCGTTCGTGATCTACGTCCGTCCGGGTTGCATTCTGCTGCAGCGTAGGTCTTTTAAGTGTGCGTTGGGCCCGACGCGCAATTAAGAGATCCGCGCCTTTGCATGTGCATGGTAGTTTGTTAAGCATGGTAGTTTGTTTGTTAGATTATTGCTTGTAGATTGCTGCTAATTAATGTAGTTAGTTTAATGAATGTTGGTGTTGGTTTTAAGTGTTTTATTTAATGATGAAATATGTACCTTTCTTACAGATCCTTATCCCTGGGTAAAGTCTTTATATCCGTGGGGTTTGTTATCAAAGTAATTTAAATGCCGGTCTTTGTAAATATTTAATGATGAAATATGTACCTTTCTTACAGATCCTTATCCTTGGGTAAAGTCTTTATATCCGTGGGGTTTGTTATCAAAGTAATTTAAATGCCGGTCTTTGTAAATATTTAATGATGAAATATGTACCTTTCTTACAGATCCTTATCCTTGGGTAAAGTCTTTATATCCGTGGGGTTTGTTATCAAAGTAATTTAAATGCCGGTCTTTGTAAACTACCTTGGTCAAAACATTGGTTCGCAGTAGCCTGACGCCCGTTCGTTGATCTACGTCCGTCCGGGTTTCAGTGATACTGATTGTTCTTTGTAAAATTAACGTTAACTCTAACTGACCAGTTTGTTTCAAAGTAATGTAATTTGTTTCTCATCCCTTTCCTAACCCCCTGACAATAAGTTTCGGCCCTGAAAACCGGACTTGTCAATACGGCCATGTAAACCGGTTGACATTACCTTTCTTAGCCTGAGAAACTGTTGTGATTTTCCTTTTTTTTTGGGGTTTTTTTTCTTTATTTTTTGTTATTAAAATCATTGCTTGTAATTCCCTGTCCCCTAATACAGAGCGGGGAATAGAGCACCAATTTGTGCTCTACCGGACTTGTCAATACGGCCATGTAAACCGGTTGACATTACCTTTCTTAGCCTGAGAAACTGTTGTGATTTTCCTTTTTTTTTGGGTTTTTTTTTTCTTTATTTTTTGTTATTAAAATCATTGCTTGTAATTCCCTGTCCCCTAATACAGAGCGGGGAATAGAGCACCAATTTGTGCTCTATTCCCCGCTTTGGCAACAAGTTCAGATGACCTTGACCCACTGACAGGACTTATAAAACCTCTGTCTGGTTACATATAGGAAAATTAATATTTTAAACCATAGCCTATCCCCCTTCCCCTTTCCCCTTTCCCCTTCCACTTATATTGGGTATAAAAGAGGCTTCCCATTACTGGTAAGATCATTCTGCTGCTTGTGCTTGCTCAACTCAGAACTATGGAGTCACACCCGATATCACTACCGACTTCTGCATCACCCTCTACTTCTACATCACCCTCGACTTCTGCATCACCCTCGACTTCTGCATCACCCTCGACTTCTGCATCACCCTTGACTTCGGCTGCTGGTTCAATTCTTCGTCAGGCTCTTTTAATGTATCTTATCATCCCTGAGAAGACAACTTCACCACCCATTATGGATCGACCAACTTCTCCTTCACCATCATCCTCGAGATCAAGGTTTTCGTCGAGCTCCTCCTCCTCATCATCTACCTCGAGATCAAGGTCTTCTTCGAGCTCCTCATCATCCACCTCAAGATCAAGCTCCACCTCGAGATCAAGCTCTAAAATATCTACAAAACCCCCAATTGAAATTTCACCTTCCACTAGTTCAACCAGACCTTCAGTAATTTGCACAAATATTCAATCTCCTTCAGAGAAATTTAATCAATTAAAGTCATTGCATAGAAGGTGCATACGTCCTGCACAACTATGTAATTATATCTTCAAAAAAGGTGCAAAGAAAGGCGAACGCTGTGCAAAACAGTGTACTTTAAATGAAGAACTGTGCAATCTTCATTTAAAAAATACCGCTTCTCCTTCTTCACCACATCCAACAGTGAAACCGGCTAAGACTCGGATTAATAGGCTAGCTAAAAACAAACAATACGTCTTTGTAAAAATAATGGGATTCCTGAAGGTCATGTTAAAATGTGAAGACCGCCTTTACATTTTAAGATTACCTAAAGGCATGCGTCATCCCAAAAACCCTACAAAAAAGCACTATCTAATCCGAGCCGATTCAGGAACCACTGTGTGGAATAAATTGTAAAAAAAAAAAAAAAAAAAAAAACATTCTTTCCAAATTAAATAAAGTTTTTCCAAATTAAAAAAAAAAAAAAGTGTGGACAACCTATTTACAAATTGTAGCATATGCTGCAAAGTGTAAATAGGTTGTCCACACTTTTTTTTACAATGTTACAACGACCTTGACCTAGATAACGGACTTAGATATTTTACACTAAGACAAAGATAAACGTAAAAGGAAAAAGGAGAAATATTATACTAAAGATATTATTCAACAGTGAAGAAGGGAGGGGGTAAGCGGGTATTTAAGCAAGCGATTCGGAATATAATTATTAGTTGTATCATCATGAGCGTCAACAGCAACACATGGGGAAAGGAAATTAGCGAAGAGGAGTTGTACGCGATTGCTGAGGCTGCTGAAATTACCGAGGTTTCTAAGATTGATAAGGTTGCGGAGAATGATGCCCAGTCACAACCGCAACAAACTACATCATCGATGGGGTCTACAACGCAGCAACCAAGACCCTATCATGTTATCCTGGAGGAGTATAATGAGGCAATGAGGTACGCCTTTACAAAGTGGTGTGGACAACCGCGTTCTCCTGAACAATGGGAGGAGCACGATGCAGACTTTCGACTGGTTGCAGACTTAGAACTTGAGCTTCAAAGAGCAAAGGCTGCTCAATAGTGTGAAGATTTATTGTTTACTTTAAGAAATACAGAGCGGGGAATAGATCAGTTTGAGGTCCAAGTGAGAACCACTTACTGCTCTATTCCCCGTTTTGGCAATTTGTTCAGATGACCTTGGGACTTAGAAAATTTTGTTTGGTAAAAAACAAAAAAACAATATTGAAATATATATTTCTTACAAAAACATCCCCTCCCTAAAACTTGCACTCCCACCACTTCCATTGGGTATAAAAGAGACACCTTATCGATGGTAAAATTAGTCTGCTGCTTGTATTCGCCCACCTCAGACACCATGGAGCACATCAGAAAACCAACTTCTGACGCCTCTTCTTGTACTGTTTCATCTTCTGCTGCCCCATCGATACTTGTCCAGGCTATGATTCTATCCAACATTTTTCCAGAGACTAGTAATACTTCGCCAAACTTAAACTCGAGATCTCTCAAAACCGAGAGAAACAATGCTAGTTCTCGAAAAATGAGAACAAGGATCGCTGATTGTTATAAAGTATTAAGACGCATATTACCATCTTCCAATCCGTATGATTCTAAATTAACCACTATACAAAAGTCAATAAAATACATTTCAAACCTTCAGTCGCAGCTTCAAGAACCGTCCTTAATTCACAAAGAAGATTTACACAACCCTCCACCTTTTGAAGCTGTTTTTCTTAAAGAGGATGAGTTAGCGGACCAACATTTCTTCGCTGAAGAACCTTCAGCTTACAAACAAATCTTCCTCATGGATGAAGATCAGGACGAGTAACTATCTTAAAAAAACTAAAGTCCTTTGAAATACAAAGCGGGGAATAGATCAGTTTGAGGTCAAAGTGAGAACCTCTTATTGCTCTATTCCCCGTTTTGGCAACTGGTGTAAATGACCTTGGGACTTAGAAAATATTCGTTTGATAAAAAATAATGAAAGATCTTCTTATTTCTCACAACAACAATATCTTTTCCTAACCCCCACCACTACCTAAACTAAGTATAAAGGAGGTTCTCCATCGCTGGTAAAAATTAGTACTCTGCTGAAAATGAATGCATCCACTACTTCTATCTCTGCAGCAACTATAATAGTTAGCAGACGGGTCGAAAACATTGATCAGTTGCTTGCTGTAAGGAGATTACTGCTACGGTATCTTGATATAGAGGTTAGTTGTCAATTGTGCATGTGGAGACCAACAGGTGAAGTTTATAGTAGTGAAAATGAAGCATTTGAAATAAACTACAGTAGAAAGTTATATAAAATCTTTGGTAATATGGTAAGGTTAGTCAATAATGGATGGAACATTAATATAACATTTTATATTGTTCCAAACCTGTAATTAAAGCAAAAAACAAAAAAAACGATGGGTATATAAGCCCGATGTTACAGAGACAATTATCACTTTGGTTCTGAATTGCGTCAAGAGAGCACCTACCATGGTATACCTCCACTATATTGACTCTACTGCTAAAGCGGATACTTTTATCCAGCGTGTTTACCAACTGTTAACGGAGTACCATCATGTTCAGGTCAAAGGATTGGGTATTCGTGGAACAGAAGAAGTAAAAATAGATGTAAAACCAATCCCTTTGAAGAAAAAAATTGACCAATTATTACAAGAAGGCTACACACTGTGCCTTTATTACACAACCTCATAAACTAAATAAAACGCCAAAGGGGGGAGGGGGGGGGAATACAGAACGGGGAATAGATCAGTTTGAGGTTTGAATAAGAATCTCTTACTGCTCTATTCCCCGTTCTGGTAATAGGATAAGGTGACCTTGACCCACTTACAGGACTTAATCATTTGTGTTACAATAATACCTCTTCCCTATCACTTTTCCCTACCACTTGCACTTTCAACACTTACCCCCACCACCACCGAAATCAGGTATAAAAGGTGGTTTCGTATTAGTAGTAAATCAGTCTGCTACTTGGAATCATGTCGCCCAGAGATAACATTTTCCCTTCTAAGAAGACTATACTAGAATTGATTAAAAATATTCCATTAAATTTAAACGAAGATGAAGACGAAGACGATTCAGAGATGGAAGGTGAACTATTTAGTGAAGGTGAACTATTTAGTGATCTTGAACTACTGAGTGAGTTTGCTAGCAGTGAACCATATCTTGGAGAGATGGAGCTGTTGACTGACGACGACGATGTCGATAATAATGAACCGGAATTTTATCATCAGTTGCTTTGCTTGGAGGAAATGGACCTTGTTGATAGTGAAACCCCTCCAAGCAGTATTAATATCGATGATGTAGTTCTAGATCCAGTCACAGGGAACTTTTGTGTTCGTCGTCGCTTATTTAGTGATACGAGCTCATCATCATCATTATCATCGGAAGAATCTGAATAAGTTTTTGTTGTCTTCAAATAGTTTACTTTAAATACAAAGCGGGGAATAGATCAGTTTGTGGTTATAGTGAGAATCACTTACTGCTCTATTCCCCGTTTTGATAATATCGTTGTATAACCTTGACCCATTTACATGATTAAAAAAGTGGGGTAACTTATACATTTAATGGTGGGGGAACGTCTATTTAAAGACGATGCAACAGTGTATATTTATCATATAGGCATGATGAACCCACCAGGAAACTCCGTTTGCTACAGCTTTCCCCTCATCGATATCGATGATGTGATAAAACTTACATCAATAACAAAACGGTTTGAACTCGAAAGGCGACTCATAAAAGTCGACGTAATTCCACAAGATCTTCGTTCGGCAATGTTGACTATTGAATATGTTAAAGATGAATCTACAACTGAAGATCCCTATTGTTTTATGAAATTTTTAGTTGATCAAGATGCAATGTGTACAATCCAACTTCACATCCGAGTTTAAAATTTATCAAATGTTTTTGTTGGAGAAAATTGTCTTAGTTAAATACAGAGCGGGGAATAGATCAGTTTATGGTTTAAAATGAAATCATTTACTGCTCTATTCCCCGTTTTGGCAAATATGCTCAATGTCCTTGACCCAAATACAGAATTTTGTAGCCTCCAGCTACAAACTTAAACTTAACCTAAAACGTACCCCCACCACTTTTTCTAGGGTATAAATAGAGGTGCATTTGCAGTGTTTTTTCATTATTGCGTTGACCCTTGTGAAGAGCACGCCTACATTATGAATCGCTGCGATATTTGTAAAGCTTCTTTCAGAGATGAATGGCTTTTAACCATTCATAAAGAATTGAAACATAACACCAATACAAATACTGAAGAACCAAATGAAGAAGAATTAGATTCAATCAACCAACAATTAGCAAAACATCAAGAAGAACAAAATGAAGAAAAACACAACGAAGAAAAAGAAGAAAATGAAGAAAAAGAAGTTTCAAGACCAAGTGTCATTCATTATGCGCCTGGACCATCAGTAAATGTGGAACTACACGCCCGAGCACTTCCGGGTAATGTTGTAACCCACTTTAAAATTGACAATACAAAATTGAAACTTGAAGAATTTTTAAACAACGCAAAAGGATTGGTTAGCAAAACTCTGAAAAATGAATTAAAAAGATTAAATTTTATTAAATTTGGACTATTACTGGATGCTTTATTTACAAACATTCAAAATGAAACCTCACCGAGAGGTTTCTTAACAAAAAACCGAACTATTATGTTTTCCTCAGATATTGATTCAATCGTATCTGAATGTTTCGAAGAGCTAATGACAAAAATACAAGAACACGAAGGAAGAGGATCTGGATGGAGTTTGTTAAGCATCACAGGGCTAGACTTAAGAGTACACAAACACGGTTATGGAATTCGTGGCAGTAGCTATATCCCTTTACCAAAAAAGATTAGTGATACCAAATCCTGCATCAATGTGCAAAATCAAGATACTGAATGTTTTAAATATGCTATGTTGGTCAAATATGTAACAGACAATCCGATAAGACCAAGTCACAAATATGAAGAAGTACAACATAGATATAATTTTCAAAGGATGACTTACCCTGTTGCTATAACAGACGTTTTGAAATTTGAAAAACAAAATCCTTCAGCTTCTGTCAACCTATTCGGATTGGATTCGTCAAACAATGTGTACCCCTTGCGTATAACACCAAATGAGCGCAGAGATCATACCGATTTGTTATTAATTACTAAAGGTGATATTTCACACTTTGTGTATATCAAAAAATTTGAAAGTCTTGTTTCTAATCAATTATCTAAGCATAAAAGAAAGATGACAATTTGCAAAAGATGTTTTTGTCACGTGAACAAAGAACTAAGAAGGGGAGGGTCAGATTGGCTAGTAGAACACCAACGGCTATGTAATGGAAACTATGAAGTAAGAATTAAATTGCCGCATCCTAGCAGAGCACAGATAAAATTTGATAAAGTAATACAACAATATCGTTTACCTGTTGTTGTGTATGCTGATTTTGAGGCGTCTTTACTTCCGCTCGAACATCAAGAAGAAAACGTAACAAGAAGAAGCAAATACCAGCAGCACACACCAAACAGCTACTGTTTGATGATAAAATCAACACTGTCTGAAGAACATTTGCGAAGATATGAATTAACCACAACACCGAAGATATATCGCGGTGAAGAAGCAGCTCGAAACTTCGTCGATGACTTATATACCATAGCTGCGAAAGTTGAAGAAATGTACAGAAATGTGGTACCGATGATTCCTATGAATGAAAATGAAATTCAACGACACGACTCAGCAACAACATGTTATTTGTGTATTAACACTTTTACACTGACCAACAGTAAAGTGCGAGACCATGACCATCTAACAGGAGCTTACAGAGGTGCAGCCTGTAACTCTTGCAATCTAAACTACAAACTTCCAAACTTTATCCCCGTTGTTTTACATAATCTTAGTGGATACGACTCCCACTTTATAATCCCAGAATTGGGCAGAGATAATGGAGAAATAGATGTATTGGCAACAACCATGGAAAAATTTATAAGCTTCTCTAAAAAAGTTGGTAAAATAAAACTAAGATTTGTTGATTCATTCAGATTTATGCCTTTTAGCCTTGCAAAATTAACTAAAAATTTAAGAAGACAAGATTTGATTGAAACAAGCAAAATTGTGCCTAATGATAAAATGGATTTAGCTCTTCGAAAAGGAGTCTTCCCCTATGATTACATTGACGGACTGCATAGATTTGATGAAACATCACTTCCTACACCAGATAAATTCAAAAACAAACTTAATGATGAAGAAATAAAACCTGAAGATTATCAACATGCACTTCGAGTATGGAACGAGATGAATATGGAGACCTTAGGGGATTACTCAGACTTTTATGTCAAACTAGATGTGACCCTTCTTTGTGATGTGATTGAAGAATTTCGAAACACCTGTTTTGTCGCATATGGATTGGACCCTTTACATTCGTATACTTCTCCAGGATTAGCTTGGCAAGCCATGTTAAAAGAAACAAAATGCAAACTCCAACTTTTAACAGATATTGACATGGTTTTAATGATTGAAGCAGGTGTAAGAGGTGGATTGGTTCAAAGTGTTACCAGGCATGTTAAAGCCAACAACAAATACCTTCCTAATTACGACGAAACTAAACCAACAACCTATTTGGGATATTTCGATGCAAACAACTTATACGGATGGGCTATGTCAAACCCACTTCCATATGATAATTTCAAATGGATTAACCCCGACTCTATTGACGATATTTCACAAATTCCAAAACATGGTGACACTGGATATATTTTAGATTGCGATTTTGAATACCCGGAGCATTTACACGATCTCCATTACGACCTCCCACTCCTCGCTAAAACAGAAGTTTCTCCAACTGGAAAACACCCTAAATTAATGATGACTCTAAATAATAAACAACGCTACGTGGCTCACTTTTGGGTAGTCCAACAAGCCATCGAATTAGGACTACGTATTACAAAAATTAATAGAGTTTTGGAATTTTCTCAGTCATGTTGGTTAAAACCTTACATTGATTCAAACACCACCAGAAGAGCAGCCGCTACATCAGAATTTCAAAAAGACTTTTTTAAATTAATGAATAATGCGATATTTGGAAAAACATTGGAAAACAAAAGAAGACACAAAAATGTTAAACTTGTTACTGACGCAAAAAAGCTACAGAAACTCGTACAGCAGCCAAACTTTGGATCATCTATAATTATTAATGAAAGACTTGTAGCAGTGTCTATGAAGAAGACGAGTGTGAAGATGGATCGTCCTTTATATATAGGCATGTCAATCTTGGACATCTCAAAAACACACATGTACGATTTTCATTATAACAAAATGGTTGCCTTCTATGGAAGAGAGAACATCGGCATTAGCTACATGGATACAGACGCTTTTGTGTATTGGATTATTACAAATGATATGTATCAAGATCTTCGTACATTTGTTCACAAAAATGAATTCGATTTTTCTGACTACCCAAAAACCCATCCTAACTACGATCAAGACAAAAACAAAAAAGTACTGGGCAAATTTAAAGATGAAGCAAATGGAGTTCTACTTGAAGAGATTGTTGCACTTATGTCAAAACTGTATTCTTTGAAACTATATGATGAAAAAGAAGACGAGAAGAATAGCTATATTAAAAAAGCTAAAGGTGTAAAGAAATTATATTTAGAAAAGAAAGTTATTTTTGATCAATACAAGCAATGTTTATTTGAAGATAAAGTCATTACAGCTAAATTCAATACAATTAGAAGTTTTAACCATCAGATATACAGCCTAACAGAAGTTAAAAAAGCACTTTCTTCCAATGACGATAAACGACACATTCTTCCAGACAACATCCACACTTTACCATTCGGCCACTACTCCCTCAACCCTATTGACGAGTAACCTTTTCATCGTCCTAGATCCTTTATCCTTTTCCTTTCCGTAAAAAAGGGGAAACACGGCAATGTTAAGCTGTGTTTCCCCTTTTTTACACAAGGTTTGAATGACCTTGAACTATATGTGTGTATATATATATATATATAAGGAGATTTATACCAAAGAATATTTAATACCATATCAGCTGCCTTCGTGAAACCATCATGTCAGACCTGAAGGAGAAGATTATTAATGAACTACACAAACCTGCAAGAATAAAGTTTCCAAGAAGAAATACTGTTATAAAAGGGATAAATGATCTATATCAAGCGGATTTAATTGAAATGCGACCGCATAGCAGAATAAACAAAGGATTTAAATATATACTCACTATTATTAATTGTTTTACAAAAGTTGCAGACGCTTTACCTCTAAAGGACAAGACTGGTAAAAGCGTAACAGAAGCCATGGAAATAGCCATAAAAAGAGATAAAAACAAAATTAAACATTTACAAACTGATGATGGAACAGAATACTTTAATACAAACTTTGCACAGTTAATGAATAAATATAAAATAAATCATTATTCTACAAATTCAGAGAAAAAAGCAGCTATTGTAGAAAGATTCAATAGAACCTTAAAAGGAGCACTATATAAACAATTTTCAAAAAGAGGTTCTTACGTATGGTATGATGTTTTACCACAATTAATAAATGAATATAATAACAGGTTTCATAGAACTATTGGTATGAAACCTAACAAAGTAAATAGAAGAAATGCAAAAGATGTATTAAAACGCATAAAGAAAAATACAAAGCCAAAAGTAGAAAAAATGCAGCCAAGAAAATTTAATGTAAGTGATAAAGTACGGATTAGTAAATATAAGGGAGTGTTTACCAAGAAATACCTTCCCAATTGGACGAATGAAGTTTTTACAGTGTATAAAGTGCAACCGACTGTACCTGAAACGTATATCTTAAAAGATAACAAAGGAGATTTGTTGCAAGGTGCATTTTATGGACATGAAATGTTAAAGTCAACAGTAGGTGATGTATATCTTGTTGAAAAAGTGTTACAAAGAAAAAAGGACGCAGTTAAAGTGCGGTGGTTAGGGTTTAACAAAACTGAGGATTCATGGATACCTATAAAAGATTTGATTTAATGCAAGCAACTCATTTCATCGTTAACCTTTGAGCAGGATGGAGATTATTCACCATAAAGATCGATTCAATATTAATAACATAGATGATTTAACTGTGGATAACGTTAAAATCAACAATGGTAAACACGGTAGTTTACTTCCAAACACTGTTCGATGTATAGTAAGTGGACCCTCAAACTGTGGAAAAACCAATGTTGTCTTTAATTTGATCACTAATCCGCAGGGATTAAGGTTTAATAACCTATATATTTTTTCAAAGTCCCTACAACAACCAAAGTATCAATTGCTAGATAAAATCCTATCTGATGTGCCCGATGTTAATTTTTACAAATTTAACGCTAGTGATAGCATTATACAACCAAACGAAGCGATACCGTATTCTGTATTTATATTTGACGATGTATCTTGTGAAAATCAGGATACTATTAGAAACTACTTTGCCATGGGAAGACATAATAACATCGATAGCATATATATAGGACAAACTTATAGCAAAATCCCGAAACAACTTATCAGAGATAATGCAAATGTTTTAATTGTATTTAAACAAGATGATACTAACCTAAAACATATATATAACGATCATGTGAATGCTGATATGGCATTTGAAAAGTTTAAAGAGCTTTGCGGAAAAGCATGGGCGGAAAAGTATGGATTTCTGGTTATTATGAAAGATCAAGCTATAAAAGACGGCCGTTATAGAATAGGTTTTGATAAATTTGTTTTACTACACTGATTAGCAGTATTACTATACAAGTCGTCAAGGTGTGAAGATGGTTAACCAGGAAAAGCTACTAAAAGAAATAAAATCACTTAGTGATTCTATTAGACAAAAAAACCGAGCTTTAAAATCAGGTATAAATGAAAGAGAGCAATTTTTAGAAACAACATTCAAACCTGTTACTGAACCTTTAAAGCGATTAGCACAAAATATGGAAAAACCTTCAATTCGCTTCGAAGGAGACAAAATGCTACCAATTTCCAAATATGAAGAAGAATTTCAGAATGATGAAAGTTTTGACCAGTTACAAACATCTGAAGAAAGCGACGAGTATGAAGAAAGTGGAGATATAGGAGATTTAAGGGAAAAGAACATTGCAGGAGATACAAGTACAGAAGATACAAGTGCGGAAGATACAAGAGCAGAAGAAGAGGATATCAACCCATCCAACTTAAGCAAATTAGGCACAGATATTATGTTTAAAGGAACACTTGGAAGAAAATATACATTAAAAATGTTACATGGCACACATGCTAATCGAAATTATCATACATATGGAGCTAGAATAGAGGATAAAGGATTAATGATTGGAGATAGAAAGTTAGATATAAACGAAAATGATGATATAGTTATTGGTGATAAGAAATATAAAGGTACAACAGGTTTGTTTGAACTCATCTTTAAAAATAATCCTGGTAAATATACTAAAAAGGATTTACAATTGTTTAAAAATATACTAGAGTATACAAATGCACATAGAAAAAAATATTCCAAAGAAAAACCTATTCATAGAAACAGGTCAATAAAATACACAAACATTATATCTAGTCTTTTCCCCTCGAAATCAAATAAAGCTTCAATTAAAAGAAGAGCTTTATCTTCTGCTGAATTAAATGTTTTGCATAAAAAAAGAAAAACAACTGATCCTACTACATCTGGAAGGGGATTATTAAAAAATTTGTATAAAACCAATATAATATATTACAACGATATAAATAAGTTAGTTGATCGAATGAGGTTATTACATGAAGCTATGGAAGCCGGGCACACTGGTTTAGAAAACGAATGGGTAGCTTTGGTTGATGAACTGCGAAAACGAGAAATAATTGTTCAGTAGACGTATATATATATATATATATATATATATATATATATATATATATATATATATAGTAAGAACCTAAACGATAGCGATTCAGTTACATCATGAGTGTGGACAAGTTCGGACGGTATTCCGAGTTTGGAGTAAAATCTGGATATAGTGAAAAAAGAGCTGGGTTTCCATTAACACCTGATGGTAATTATAATTTTGAAGGAAAAGTAATTCAAAATGTTGGTGATCCGCTTTTGTCTTCTGATGCGGTTACGGTACAATACATGGATAAAAGAACCCCAACTGTACACGAAGATCATTGGAGGTTTTCCGGTAAAAGGTTAAGTAATATACAACATCCCGTTTATGATGGCGAAGCAGTAAATTTAGGTACTCTAAAATTGTTAACGATTTACCAAAGGAATGAAACTGACACAAGCTATGATGTAAAAAAATTAAAATTATCAAATGTAGGTGATTGTGAGCAGGATGGAGACGCTGTAAATAAGAAAATGTTTGATATTGTACACAAGAAATGGACTACGGAATATGAAAAACATTTGGAAAGGTTTGGTGCAGCTCTATTTCATTATATCCATCGGGCTTCAGGAAGAGCTGCAGCTTCAGATGTTGACAGCTACAATTATTTAGACTGGAAAAATATACACAATCCAGAGAAACCTAATCAACGAGATAAACCGTCTGAGCCTTCTAAAGTCAAGACATTAGGAAAGGATAATAAAGTGAATGTGATTAATGAACCAACAGAAAACAATGAAGATTACATAAGAGAAAAAAGAATTTAAAATACCCATGATAAGGGACAAAGCATCAGTCATATTCGAGAGATGATACAGAGAGGATGATGGAATCCAATATTACTGCGTGGAGTTTAATATCTCAAGAGCCGAGATTTCCCCAAGGAGTGTTGACAGATGGTTTTGTTCAACGGTTTGATAGATATATGGATTGGGAACAACTTTCCATACACTACCTCTTTACAATGACTATGTTAAGAATTTATTTTCACAGAGTTAACTGGATCCATATTTTACAAAGACAACAGTTTTCAGAAGACTTCCTCGTAGAGATGACATCAAATTTTAATAACTGTTGGGAAGTAATAAGTAAATATCAAAATCTCTCTGAGAATTACATTGACAATTTTAAAGATAAACTAGACTGGGATGTGTTATTCAATTACCAACGATTAAGCGGCAAGTTTCTAAGGGAACATGACAACTATTTAAAGTTTATTCATTTTACCGAAGACAACGATACCATCACCAGCGGAGAAACATCTGGAACATCTTCATTTACACCTTATTTCCATTTTTACTACTTTTATTTAATATGTATACATTTAATTAATAAATCCATTTCTATATAATAAATGGATTTTAAACAGTATATAATACAAGAAACCAAAACTGATATTACATTCATTGTGAAATATTTATAGAGTGCACCTACTGATTGTAGGTTTTGCTATAAATAGTCATGTCGAGGGTTAAACGCATCAGTCATAATCGAGAGAGATTACGGAGAGGAAGGGGAATAGCATCAACAGCATTTTCTCTATTGAGTAAACCGGTTGGAGCTATAGTTAACAAGGCGATTGATTTATTACCTGTGGAATTACATTTACCTGGAGGATATCAATATTGTGGTCCTGGAACCAAATTAAAGAAACGACTTGCTAGAGGAGATCCTGGAATAAATAAGCTCGATCAGGCTTGTAAACAGCACGATATAGCGTATTCCAAATTTGGTGATACTAAAAATAGATCAATAGCGGATAAAGCACTTGCTGAGAAAGCTTGGCAAAGAGTAAAATCTAGTGACGCAGGTATTGGTGAAAAAGCAGCGTCTTTAGCAGTAACAGCAGCAATGAAAGCAAAAACTACGTTTGGAGGAGGAAAGAGAAGAAGGCGTGGGAAAAAACCCGCTAAGAAACAAGGAGGTAATATCAGAAGAAAACGTCGATCTACCAGTAATAAAGCTAAAAAGAAACCAACAATATGGTCAATGATAAAAAAGGGAGGAGGATTATACCTAAGGCCGTATCGTGTGTATTAAATAAAAAAGAGCAATTAATAATTAAAAACAAAGAATTGACCAATGAAGAACTGATTACATATGCTTCTTGTTTGAAAATCCCATTTTTTAGAGGAGTATTTATGAAAGATGAATTACCGGTTAAAATGTGGAAAAATGAGACTGGTATTGTAAATTTGGATAATAGTGAAGGATTAGGCACTCATTGGGTGTGTTACAAGAAACTTGGTAAAACCATTTATTATTTCGACAGTTTTGGAGACCTTCCACCACCGAAAGAACTTCAACAATACTTTCGTGCGGCAGAAAACGTTTTTTACAATCATACAAGAAAACAACCTGATGATACATCCATTTGCGGTCATTTATGTTTAGACTTTTTAGCTAAAAGTGTTAGTCAACTTTAAGATGTCTTCGTATACAGTGTCATTAACCGGTAACTCATGTACTTTGCGCAGTATTCTGTTTCCAGCGCTACGTTTGCAAAAAGGAAGACTATGGGAAGCCGCATTATTGGATTTAACAACATATAACTCTATTCCAAACGTTAGTGAAGGAATTAATAACAAAATACATTATTACAAGACAAAAGATGATAAAGGAAAGTATTCAGCTTTGGAAGAATTCAGTTTACCAACAGGAGCTTATGAAATTGATAATATAAATGAAGTTATACAAAAACATATGGGAAAAGAAAATATAACGATAAAAGGCAATAACAATACAATGAAAGCCGAAATTACGTCTAAGTATTATATTGATTTTAGTCAAGAACATTCAATTGGTAGTTTATTGGGGTTTTCTAAGGAAACAAAAGTTTTAGAACCTAATAAAACTCATTCTGGGAATAAAACTGTGACGATCATCAAAGTTAATAGCATAGACATTACATGTAACATTATACAAGGATCCTACAGAGATGGAGAAAATCGTCATATATTACACACATTCTACCCATCAGTTGCACCAGGTTTCAAGATAGTAGAAAAGCCTCAAAACCTTGTGTACCTACCGTTAAACACCAGTTTCATTTCAGACATCGTGCTGAACATAGTGGATCAAGACGGAAACCTTATTGACTTTAGAGGAGAAGCTATTACTGTAAGAATACATATAAAATCATCCGCTTAGACAATGGGGTTATCATTTAAAAAGAGAGAGCCATCCAGCAAAGAGGTCAGTAGCTCATCAGCTGTAGAAGGATTAACAAGTGACAACATTCGTTTTCTAGAAGAAATTGGATTAAAGGTCATTAACAATGGATATACTGGATATAGCGCAGGGTCCAACATTCGACGAGACCTTATGGGAAAAGGAATATCACACGCACAACCCTTACGCTTCGTCCAAATTAAACAATAACGATGAAATTAGGATTCCTATACAACAACAAGACATTTATACTCTTCCATGCGAAAGTTATTTATATATTGAAGGAAAAGTAACAAAAACTGATGGTACTGCTGGAACCACTGTTCCGTTCATAAATAATCCTATGGCATTTTTGTTTGACGAGATTAGATATGAAATTTCGGGAGTTACAGTCGATTCAACAAAAAAGGTTGGAATTTCCAGTACATTGAAAGGATTAGCGTCTTTAACACCAAATGAGAAGAATCTGTTAGCTGTTGCAGGATGGGTTGCACCAGACAAAAGTACATTCGCTCCTGACTCTTCGGGAAACTTTGATTTCTACGTACCTTTAAGATTACTCCTAGGATTTGCTGAAGACTACAGAAGAATAATAATAAATGTAAAACAAGAACTAGTTTTATTAAGATCATCAAACGATAATGATATTATTAAAGCAGCTGCTGGAACAACTGATGCTAATTTAGACTGGAAATTAACATTAGACAAGATTGTTTGGAGAGTACCACATGTGCGACTAAATGATGAACACAGGATTACATTATTAAGAAAGTTAAAATCAGATCGAGACATTGTAATGCCATTCAGAAGCTGGGAGTTTCATGAATACCCCGTTTTACCTACAACACAACGGCATACATGGACTGTAAAAACTTCTACTCATTTGGAAAAAGCGAGATATGTAATATTTGGATTACAAACGAAGAAGAAAAGTATAATAACTGAAAATGCTGGTGAATTTGACCATTGTAAATTAACAAACTGTAAAGTGTTCCTGAATTCACAATTCTTTCCCTACGACAACTTTAATATTTCTTTTGATAAAAAAAGATACAGTGTTTTATACGACATGTACGCTAGGTTCCAAAATTCATATTACGGCAAAACAAATACACCTCTACTATCTCCCGTACAGTTTGAATCGAAAGCTCCGATTGTTGTAATTGATTGTTCCAAACAAAATGAATCTGTAAAATCGTCTAGTGTTGATATAAAAATAGAAATGGAATTTCAAGAAAACGTACCTGCAAATACATCTGCGTATTGTTTAATTTTGCACGATAAAATTGTTACATACACACCGTTGACCGGTATTGTAAAGACAGTATTGTAAAACGTTGTACCACCACCGGCACCGCCACTGTCGCTAACCTATAAACAGCGGAGCAACAATGCAGGTCTTCAGTTGATCGTCTATCGTCGCATGGGTAACATCTTCTACAAAATGAGTTCTCCATCTGTTGTACAAGGTGATGCAGAGGTAGCACCGTTATTGGAACGTGATAATACTAGTGAAACAGAAATCATCAAGGAAATAACTGCATTTTTAAAGTTTGGTAAAAGAGATAGAGAGGAGGAAATTAATGCAGACCCATCAAAGGTAGTACCAAAGAGCATGTATCTCAGCATGCATCAGTAAAAGTGTATCAGTTGGATTGATGAAATCATTGGATTATTCCCCTACAGTAATACTACACCATGGAACAAAAAAGGTTTTATTTTCGCAAAATGCTTGGGAGTCATTTTTGAAACATGTACATTTAATAGAATGTTATTTAACTAACAGTTTGTGTGGAAGGAAAACACATATTCGACTTTTGGATTGTGACAATGAAATCGATATTGTTAAACATCGTGGACAACTACAAGTGCGAATTAGAGACTTGACTCAACATGAAAATAAGATTCTACTGTCACGTGAAGAATTCTACGTTTTAAACTACGCAACAGAACCTATTACAAGGTACATGAGACAGTTGGTATTTGCAAGCGCTATTATTAAAGAATATTTGGTCGATACTTTGGAAAAACAACCTGATAGCACCATCGTGTACGGACCTGTGGATACATCTATTTTTAATAGAATACCTCATGAAGTTTGCATGTGGAGAAAGTTAAAGGATTTTGAACCACTTGTAGAAATCGCTACAGAAGCTACAGAAGAAACAACACAGGAAGAAGAAACGGAGAAACAAGAAGAAGAAGAAAACGAAACACAAGAAGAAGAAGAAGTTAAAAAAGACTAAAGTTTGACTTTGTAAAGAAGAACACACGTGGGGTAGGCCTATTGGGGACGGTGCCCACGTTAAATATACACCAACGCGCCTGCAACTGTACGGCCTGGTATTTAACCTACCGTGGTGTGGAAAACAGTTTAGTTGATCGCTAGGTGCCATGATGAGCGGAGGGGATGAAGAAGTGAGTGTAAAGCCTTGTGTAATAGAATTTCAAGCATTTCGAAATAATGATGATAGGTTTATTATCAAGGAATTAGTAATTTTAGACTTGCTTACATTTGTAGCCTACCCATTCACGTTTGAAGCTCCTTTTTCTTTTAACAAACTTAACACCAAAGCGAAAAGTACAAACAAATGGATAACAAACTACTTTCATCACATACATTGGTATGAAGGATTTATAAGCTACAGTAATCTGCACAGTATTATGTTTAACTTTTGCAAACAATATTCACATATATACACAAGAGGATTAGAAAAAAAGAACTGGATACAAAAGTACACGCACGGTGATGTTTTCGATATAACTATCAGTAAGGACTTTAACATTAATCTCGGTAATATTTGTGTCGCTGCAAAAGATCTTAAACACGGTCAAACAAACTGTGCATTGTACAACGCATATCGTTTGGCTGCTTATTTGAAACAAACGCAGGAATGTGGTGGGGGTAGCGGAGAACAGAAATGTGGTGGGGGTAGTGGGGCCTATAAATACGAGGAGGCAGCACCGCTCCAGCACGAGTATTATTCGAGACTCCGAAGAGGCAACACCACAACCACCACTGACGAAGATGACATCACAACAGTTTCTACAAACACTGGTTGATCAATTCAACACTCATTCAAAATCCGACCTTCTGCTAACTAAAAAGTGTTCAGAACTAAAAGAACAAAAACACTACATTATTCATAACATCAAGAAAGTGGAAACCACACATGGAGAAGCAATTCTAGTTTCATTGAGCGAAGGACCTTTCACTCCAGGAGATGAGCCGAAGTTTCAAGTATTTCTTCCAAAACGATTTGTTCAACTGCTACAAAATGAAGATTTGCGAGATATTCAACCGGGGACGTTGTATTTGGTATCACACGGTGTAAGCGACAACAACTCGACGGAACTCACTCTGCACATCACGCATCCTTGTACATAATGTCTTTGTTTGTATTTTTCTGTTTGTATTTCTAGGCATCAATGTTAGACTTAAGCTTATTGTATTGTAAGATGTTTGTTTAATAAAGAAAATATAAAAAAAAATAAAAAAAAATAAAAACAGCAACACAGCAGTATATTATTTTATATACTGCTGTGTTGCTTTTTTTTAAAATTCAAATGGATGACCTTGAACTTTCATTCAGGGTTAACTTATGAAGAGGTATAAAAGAGAGGGAGCAGTGAAGTTAGTCTCAGTCTTGTCTAACACACGCTGCAGCTAACATGTCGGTGTCACCTATGAAAAATTTATTTTTCGATAACAATTTGAAGACATATTGTTGCGAGTTACAATGTTTTAAAATACCAGGCGATCAAGTTGACGGGAAAGCTTGTCGTAAGTGCAAGTGTTTCAGCTATTGCATATGTAGATGTAAAACGTATCAAATGAACCGACAAGATAAACTACAAGAATTACGCCGAAGGATTGCATTACTGTGGCGGCGAATGTAGTAGCAACCAGCTGCCACCTGCCGCCTGCCATCTGCTGTCCGCCATCTTCTCCGCCCCACCACACTTTTACCCCCACCATTTTGTTTGATACCAGAACGCTAGCTAGCGAATAGTCAGTACACCTCCGGCTCTCGACTGGTGAACATCGAGTGCTCTTCACAAACGTAAAACATTGTATTAAAATGTCCATTAAAATTAGGTGTATTCATTATGACTCTATTCATCTGGCGACTTTCCAAGACCTCGAGGTTTTTAATGAAGAGTTAAGACTTCTCATTGCGTCCGGTTACGATTTATCTTTGAAACTTTACGCATCAAAAAACAACATGGACTCTGCGCAGGGATCGAAGTATCTACCGTCTTTCTTCAGAAAACAAAGTGATGGCCGCAACTCGTCCGGATCAACAACATCGATGACAACCAACAACGGGGAACTATTGTAAACATGAATTATTGTAAATAAAGTAATATTTGTAATATGAATTATTGTAAATAAAATAAAGTAATATTTGTAATTGTTCTACCTCGCACTCGTATCATTCGATTGCTTCATTCGATAATTTTCATTCGATATTTTATCGAATTAAAACTATCGAATCACAATCGGATTTTACGCGTGCGAGGTAGTACTTTTTTAAAATTACCTCCCCGTAACCTTGAACTTTGAACTTTAACTCATTTCGTCACAAAACCGCCTACGTCACTGGCTCAGCCTCAGATAACGTATTTTATCACTCAGCGCTTCCGGTCACGTGACCGGAAGCCATAAATCAAGTGAGCCAGCACCCGCAAACCCCCACTACTTTCGCTTCCTCTGGGATAGGCCTACACTCTGGAAAAAGTCCCGTGGGAATCGGTGGGTAAATAAGCTAATTATTAATTTTCAAAAGTTTTTTCCTCATGTTCAAGGTCATCATGAAAAGTGTTGCAGACGACCGGGGGGGAGGGGGGGAGGGGGGGAGGGGGGGAGGGGGGGAGGGGGGGCAACGCAGGTTTAAGTTAGGTTTATCGGGGGGGGTCTCGGGGGGGGCTCGGGGGGGGCAACGCAGGTTTAAGTTAGGTTTATCGGGGGGGGCTCGTGGGGGGGCTGGGGGGGGTGGCTCGGGGGGGGGGCAACGCAGGTTTAAGTTAGGTTTATCGGGGGGGGCTTGCTCCACAGTGGAGCGCTCCACATTGCTGCTGGGTTGGGGCCATCTAATGCCCCCTACTTTTAAACCATTTATTATTATTGATTTCTGTCCAGTGTTAAACACCTTTGCAAAAACAGGGTGTTTACAAACGCTTTACACAAACGTAAAAATGTGTACCTTTTGAATTGGGCCAAAAAAACAGTTTTCTATCTTTGTGTCCGTATGTGCTTTTAATGAATACATTATATCTTACGAACCAATCGTGGGACTGGCTTGAAATTTGGTAGGTGTGTCTGGTAAGGGTAGGTCATGGTAAGGGTGTTTGGTATTTAATTTTCCATTTCTAGCTTTTACCTTTCTAAGATGGTGGCTACTTCAGTTCGCCGTATATGAAGTACCAACATATTTTAGGATATGATTATTTATGCAAAAATTAAGAAAAACATTTCTATAAAGGTCCCGTGGTTTCAATTTTTTATTTATCTCTCTGTATGCAATTTTGTATTGAATTTTTATTATTCCGGGACCAATTCAAATCCAAAGATGAAGATTTGCACGGATGTTATTATTGTTATGAATGTGTTTTGGCAAAGCAAATAATAAAATTATCTTGGTTCATTTTAAAATGGTGGACATATAATATATCTTAAAACTAAATTACATAGAAACTACTTATTTTAAGAAAAAATACGAATTATAACTTTTGTTTTGTGTTTTGTTACGTTTTCAACTATGTCTAATTAAAACGAGTTCGCACGCAGCACGCTGACGTGAGGGAAGTGAATTTCCAAATAAAACTTTTAAAACTCAAAATCAGTGTAAAAACATACATTTGTCCAATTTTTATTGAAATCTGAAAACATTGATTTTTTGGCTGTTCTGATACTCCTGGTTTCATTTACTTGCAAAGCTGGGAATACAATTTTGCCCAATATAAGGTTAGGAGAAGGTCCAGACAGGCTTGAAAGTAGGTGTGAGGTTGCTGGGGATGATAAAAGTACTCTAACAAAGGAATAACAGGTTTTTCTAGTGTAAAACCCCCATAAGACAACGTACTGTATTTAGTCAATACAAATTTTCTTTAATAGCTCGGTAAATATTTATGCTAGAATGACGAGGGAGGGCTTAAAACTTTTGCCTCTCTAATTCCCATCTTTTTACATGCATTTATTTTACATCTGGGGCTTGTATGACCATTTTTGGGCCCAAAAACTCGAAATTTGAAAGATTAATCCCCCAAAAAAGGGGTTTAGAGTTTTCCGATTGTTTTGCCCAACGAACTTGTCCAACTGATTACAGAAAGGAACGTCCCTACCAAATTTGAAGTAAATCGGACAAAAATTGCGACCGCTAGAGTGCAAACACACATATATATATATGTCTACATATATATATGAACGACCCCCCAAAACGTGTTCAGGGGGTCACGTTAGGAACCTCTATGGTGGTCCCGGGCTTAAGTTTCACCGTGCGGGTCATGCTAATAGTTCACTTTCCATAGGAAATTCACTAAAAAGCATATGAAAATTAACGAATAAATTAACGTTATAAATGATGACATATCTGATAACAGTACTCAAATACTGCAGATGTTACTAGCATTTTGTCATTGAAGATTATGATGATTCGTTTTTATCAAATCTCTTTAAATTACACATTTTTGAATCCTCAACATCAACAAAACACAACAGAAAGACATTTTTTGGATTTGTTTGTAAAGTTTTGTGCTACTTAAACTTTAAACTAATGTAACGTCCGCCATTTTAAAACAAGTAAAGATATTTGTTTCATTTGTTATCCAAACACCGTCTTAACAAAAGCAAGGGACTGTATACGGTATAGAAAGTTTTGTTTTAAGCGGTTCTGAATTAATACGTTTAAATAAAGATTAGATAGAGACGTATAACTAGACAACCAAGCATTTTGAGACATACATTTATAGGACCTTTTCCCTATCTATGCTAGAATAATCGTACATTAAATGTCTAAATCATTTACGAGATTTTTCCTAACACCCTTACCCTTATAAAATGTTGTATGTTTGCTTGTACATTTGGCGTCTAGCACACTTTATAATGAATCCAGTTTACTTGTCACATTCCATAATTATATTGTATTTTTTATAACTTTTATTCATCCTGCTCTCCTGAGTGCTAGAAGCTTAAAAGGAAAATAGTGGAATGAATTGGTTTTAAGATTTAATATGGTGAACTCTACATGAGAAAAGTCTTTCATTTGAATTATAACTGATAAAATCTGAATGATTTTAGGATCATAAACGGAACGCTTACACTACGTTTCTATAGTTACAAATGTTAAAATCATTAATTTTCAGAGATAAAAAATATGTTTGGATCTCCTGGGTACATTCTAATATTATTTTACCTAACAAACATTTTATCATGAGAGAACTGTTATTGATCACCAACAAATTATTTAACGTTGTATCGTTTACATAACACACTATTATAAATTAAAAAAATCAGGAGCACACGATAATTTAATCGTAAAATATGATTAGTTATTTGTAATAAACTAATATTTTCCATAATAAAACTGGTTTCGCGAAACAGAGCCAATTTACGAGAGGTATGACGGTTTGATCTGTCTTTACTTGTTTTGGAATCGATTGGTTATAGACCAAAGCGTTATTTTGATTTCTTTACAAAGCTGGATAAATAACATCGGTTGGTTTAAAACACAGGACTGGGGTTTTACACATACACACATTTTTTTACACTGTCTAAAGGTGAAATCTTTTTCACCCCTGCTACCCCTAAACTTCTTACTTGTCGCAATGAACTCCTTACCAGGTTTATAAGAACAGTAAAATTACAAGTTTTGTAAGTAAATGCTTTATGGAAAAAATACACACACTACAGAATATATACTACTAACTACGTCGCTTTACTTAAAGAACAATAATCCTTAAAATACAAATACAAAACTGGTCCTTAAATGGAGAAATTTCATAATACAAAATACTTGAAATTATTTTTTAACTAGAAAAAACCTGTGTTAAGATAAAGAATAAATACTTTGAAAACAACTGACTAATAAAAACGATGGTTTCACGTAAACAAACTATGTCTACCGTGTGATGTACCTAGGTACATACTCTATGGAGCTATTAAAAAAAGTTCTATATTGCCTACTGAGCAGAAGCTACTACAGTAACTATTTAAAACAAAAGTAAATGACGAATATTTGCCAAGTTGCTTTCATAAAGGCATCATGTGTTAACCTATGCATGTGTAAAAACATCATGTAATATATTTCGGAAAGAAGAGAGAGGGAGTCGACGGCATTATGGGAGGAGGATGCCATAAAAAAATATTTTAATTATTACTGACTAATGTTATATTTAATTTGTTGTTGTAACAATAAATAACCTGAATATAATTTACAAATTAACACTATTAATAGAGTTACAAAATGGTCATGTTAAATATAAGTGGAGAGGGTTAGGGCGGCTTTAGGGGAGGAGGAGGCTGCAAAACAATTCAATAAAGAATCACATTGTTACAAAACATTAATGCATCTTCACGATAATAAGTGGTTGTTAAATTAATCTTAAGATACAGTTTCCTGACATGCACACACAGGCCTATTGAATGCAACATAAATTGGAAAAAAGTGGTTCCATATACCTATACAAAATTTATAAGTCACTCAATAAAAGTTATCAGATTAAATATATCGACAAATCGTTAGTGTTCCGTCAAAAGGTATGTTTTTTATTAATGCACAACTAAAATAAATAGTATATATAATCATATTTTTAAAATTTAAAACACAGACACCAAAAATATTTTGTGCAATATTAGGGGAGAGGAAGAGAGCGGCTTTAGGGGAGGAGGAGGCAGCAAACAATTAATTTATTTAAACTCTGTACTTATGCATTTAAAGTATAATATGTAAGCACCGGTCATAGCCTAGACTGATGGTGAAAAATCTTTGAAATTGCACAAGTTGAGAATACAATTACTTATACTTTTAGTCACCATGACAATATCTCATAGTGATCATCTTGTAGATAGACTAATTAGCTTTAATTACATACCATACAAATATATGTTTTTACGAAGAGTTTATGAGTTACCAGTTATTGCTGAGATGTCAACACCGGGTTGGCGATCGTTTTCTAAGTACTGTAAGTCTTTATTAATCGAATGGAGATATGACACTATTAAATAGTCAACATGTGTTAGTTAAACTGTCAGACATTATATATTGTAAGTAAAAACTATTATTATTATTTTAAACTGGGTTTAAAACAGATTTAGTACCCAAACATAGCCTAGACTGATGGTGAAAAATCTTTGAAAATGCACAAATTGAGATTACAATTGCTTATATTTTCAATTATCGTGATAAGCTTGTAGATAGACTCATTAGCTTTAATTACATACCAAAAACAATATGTTGTAACGGAGGGTTTAGGAGTTATGAGTTATTGCTGAGATGTCAACACCGGGTTTATGGATGTCTTAAAAACGAGTTTTTATTAATTTAACAGTATCGTGACGATGTCACATAGAAATTAGGATTTAGATAAACTAAACAGCTTTAGGTCCTAAATAAAATAAAATAGGTTTTTCAAATTTATAGAATTTATGTCTTGTGGACAAAATGTTGTACCAGGTCTGTAAACAATTTTGTTGTTTGTTTTTATTTATTAAAATGTTTGGCATGTTTGTTATACATATAATGGGTAAATTAATCCCAGTAGGATAATTTTTTATAATTTATTCACATCATCTCTTTTTTGAGGTTAGATTTTCATATTGGAGGGAATCTGATGTCTGCAAAAAGGCGGTAATAGTCGGTTTTGAGGTTATGTTGCATACTGATGTGGCTGCCATCTTGTTTGTGTCTGTCAGCTGGTCATGTGACGTCATTGTTTAAATACCCTGAACTAACCTTGTATCCCCATACCTTGTACCTTGTATCTGGAGTTATGGATGTTTTCTTGCCAGTTTCACACACATCAAATATCGAAGATATTAAGCACATTTACTATTGTATTTCACATATATTAAGGTTAATATATTTAATATATTTAGGTTGAATAGTTCCCTTTCATATTTCGTCCTGGATTCTGTACTGCTAATTGTCGCATCCTGCAGCCTATTTTATAGTTAGAAACCGGTGTGAGGGATGGGTGGAGGACTAGGGGGAGTCGGGGGAGGCGGGGGGCGGTCCAATCGAGGTGTTGAGAGAACCCAATTACCCCGCAAAAACTGCGTGTTATTGTTTACTTGAAGTACACTTCACGCTGACAAACTAATTTTGGTTTTTACCTCCCTTTTAAGAGAAGGTTACTTGTTATTACGTTTTCCAGTCGCTTTGTTTCAGTGTCGTTTTCATGTTAGGCTGGGTGAAACAAAAGGCCGCTTTGAATTTGTAACGATGTACATTTGCATCTGAATGTCGGTGTGAAAATAATAGCAACTGAAATTAAATATTACCAGAGTAGGAGCTATTCTATATATTTTTAGGAGATGATTTTTTTAACTTAAACTAATCACGTTTTCTGACATTTATATGATACAACAATATAACGTGTTAAAATTGAACGTTACTATACGATAAGCCTAAGGAAATTCACATGTTACAATATTTCAACACTTTTAAGAAGCCACATATTATGCTAAATGCTAATAAATGCTTCTTAAATGCTGGTTGAAGATATAAATGTATTATTACTAAATAAGTAATAACGGATTGATTCATTTTGTTTCTAAATTAGTTTTAAAGTTTACAAATAGTTTTAATATTTCATTCTTTTGGAAGAATAAACTATGAAAAGCTATTTATAAACTTTATTTATTTCATATTTAGAAATATAAAAAACGTTTGTGTTTACATTAATTTGTTTTTGTAACTGAAGTTTTAGTTGTTCCTTTCAAATAAAATGCTATTGAAAATTCACTTATAAAGTCAGGAGAACTCCCCTTGTAGGACCTACTCCATTAAAGTGCAACTGAGTAATTGTGATTAAAGTTACTGTTGCTATTTTTATTATTAGTTGTAATAAAGTTGGAAATTATTACATAAGAATAAAACAGCCGAATTTATATTTTAAAATAGCGACAAATTTGTTATTGATTAAATTGAGGTTTGTGCTAAAATAGTTAACATCTCAATATAATATCCTATTTAAGATAATATGGCACCTAATGCCAATGATATATATACTCACGGATTAGTAAGAAATAATTTCATACAATATATTGTTTGTGGATAAAACAACAATATGAACGAATAAAACCAAGTCAATAAAAATGGATCTCAGGTCCACTTAAAGTTAAATTGAATCCTCGAATAAAGTCATGTTTAAGAGCTCCTGATATTTTAATCGCTAAATGATTCAAAGCACAACATTAGTTCGTTTGACAAGTCACAGGATAAGCTTGAAATTAATTCATTGTAATTAATTACGTCCATCGATAAGCATAAAACGAGAATTATTATGATTTAGTATTCAATCGTCGCCAGTCATTCATCACAGTTATCGCTTTATCTAAACAAATAACAAGTTATTTCATAAACTTTAATCCTATATTGTAACACATATAAATAGTGTATGTTACGGAAACTGTTACTTTTACGATAAAGTACTAAACAATTGGTCTTATTTTGTTAGTAAAACGTTTACGGGTTTATGGCTCTAGTATTATACAATTTTTAAGCTAGACAATAACAATTGTTATCTATTACAATTTCTTATCTGAATGGATATGTACAGTAAAATATAGATTTCCGGTTACAGCAAGCTACCGCTTATTGAATTTATAAACTCGGTAACTGAAAAATTTAAATGAAAATTCACCAATAGAGCCTCAATCACAGAAAAGGGGTTAGGGGTTGTCATCACCTTAGTAACCCCTAACAATTTACATTCTAGCTTACGTTCAAGTTCGTATAGACCTGGGGATTTGGTAAAGATAACAAAAATTTTGACAGTTGTTAACAATATTTTCTGTGTTTTTTATGTTAATACCTAGATATGGGTCTTGCTTCACTATAATTAGCGATATATATAATCTATCGTCACAGACAGGGTTGCGGGTTTACTAACTTTTAATGGAAACAATAATCATATTGTCATGTTAGTAAGACAATGCAGCTTTTATAACATATACATGCACCGGGCGTTGACAAATCCGGTACATATATACGATCAAATTGTTGCGAAAGGCTAATACCACTTATTTACTAACTGCAATACAAATACAGGATAACATTTTGTAAAAACTTATTTCTGATATTTTTCCTTAAAGACATATACTAAGAAAAAAATAGTTAGCACATTTCAAAGCATTTCTAACTAATGAAAACTGCCGAAGATATAACGTGTAAGATTTGTATTGAAATGCAAAATATGTAATATTGTAATGATTAGTTTGAAGATACGATGTACAGTTTTTTTAGTAAAAACAATTTTACTTTAAAAACGACACTTTCACAGATGACGTTTCGAAAGAGTTGATTTTCAGGTAAATAATTCATTTGGTTAAAGTGGTAACGAAATAAATTATGTTTGAAAACCAAAGCGAAAACCTTTATTATTACATCCTTTCTTAAACAGTTTTGTTATTAATGATGTTTTATCTTATAATAATAGTAGGTTAAACAATTACATTGTTTACATTAAACTATAAAATGTATAACTGACCTAAATTGAAAATCCAAATCTCTTCACTAAATTAGGTCCCATTATATCTTAAAACCCGATATTTCAATTTATAACTGTATACGTTAACTCTTTATTATACTTTGAAACTACTTGCAAATTGTACCCACTTATGTTTTAAATTAAACATATCTCGAACCGTTAGGGGAGAATGCAGGAAACTTGAACGTGATACGGCCATTTATTCGCTATTGCCAAATTCAATTTTTTGGCCAGGATCAGATCGCATCTGGATTCTTCAACGAGGTTGACACATTCCAAATGGTGTTTCCGCTACACTAACATTCCTGAACCGCCCGGAACTTTCCAATAACAACCTCACCCCCCCCCCCCGCGCATTCGTCCTCCGCACGTCCTCTACTCTACACCGAGGATCCTTACTACGGAATATTTTACAAGTATAGCACTTTCATCCCCGTTCGTGGCCCTAAGAACGAGTACTTTATAAACTAAGAAAGTCCAATCTTACGTCAACGAGTACTTGTAAGATTGTTCGAGTAAAACTTTAAAAACCTTTCTAGATGTGAGTAAATTAACTGTCGCTCATCGCTTTTATTTATTGCCTCCATCGTAAATGTAATCTTCATTGTCAAATTTTAATTTCAGCATAATAGTCATACACCTTTATTTATTTATTTATTTCAAAAAGATTCTGGCATGTCTGTATACTTGATACGGATATAAAATAACTAACCTAGCCCAGGTAGGTATGCAGCTAGGCTTGCAGGAAATCCGCAAGCCGTAGACAGCTATTCGCGGCATGTACCTCAACTACTTCCGGTGAGTTGGTAGCTACTCTCGGACTAGGTAGTCGTGAGACGTAGACGTCTATAATAGTCCCGGTATATAGGTAATGGTACATACATCGTTGCCACTGTCAGCTATACCTCGCACTGCGCGAGAGCTAAGGCGGTCCCACACTTCTTGTGAACAGGCCTGAACATTTGGCCGAACGTTCTCTGAACTTTTTGCGCGAAACGCCCCTCTACAGTAACCTAAACTGAGCTCTAATGTGTCACTGGCTTTGAGCTGTGTTTCATCTGAAATCGTTAACAGTGCATTCACAAAATTCAATAACAATTCCACCACCAGACCATCAGTAGGCTTAAACATCCTTAAATATTGTTCAGTGGGGTTGCTTAATTTCATGTACATGTTACTGACACTAGAGCAAGCATTATCTACCTCAGTCTTATCTCTAGCAATTTCCGTATCTTTATGGCTAGAACTGCTTAGGTTTAACTGTGTTTCAAACTCAATTTAATCTCGAAAACTGTCCTCAATTACTTCTAATGCTTTAGTTTTTCCTTTTCTGTACAACCAACCTCCGTTGACTTAACTTGTATTTCATCTACGACCTTAAACAAATCACTTACTTTTTCCCCAGCCTTTTTTCTTATATCTAATACCCTAGCGTTGTTAATCTGCGGGCATAATGTTCTAGTTTGGATTCTAGGCGCACTAACTTATTTACAATTTTCGCTCCCTTCACCTCATTTATACTTTCACCAAATTCATTCAAACGAATTTCAATTTCCTCCACTTTTTTTACATTGAAAGGCTCCAAATTACTCACGTTCTCATTAACTCCCAATTTTAAAATTTCTCGCAAATCCTTTCTTAACTGCTGCACAACACCATCCTTGGGTCATCCTCGAAGTTTTAACTCATACATCAACTATTGTTTTGACAGAAGGTCCACTTTTAAAAATCCCATTTTTAATGTTTTTTAATGATCAACTTCTTTTCTATAGCAGAGTGGCGCAGTTCTATAGCGCTGTCTATCAGGCTGTAATATTTTCTTGAGGTTAAGAAGTGGTCTTTATAAAATTAAAATAACCAAATAAATGGTTTATTGATTTTATTTAAATAAACAAACCAAAAGTATTTCTTGTTTGTAAAATGAAATATTTTAACTTGCAAAAAAAATAATTAAAACTTTCAAAATAAAATAAAACTTGGTTTTTCTTGTCTTTATTCAAAGTTTCAAATAACAGTGACTTTTTCGATTTTTGAGAATTTACTAAACTTAAATTATATAAACTCTTCTTTCAGTACTTAACCAGTCTGATGTTAGTTTATCTTCTACCCAATAATAGAAACGCTTAGAACCCTGAAAAATAAATAATTATTTTACAGACTGACCCCCTCTTTTGAAAAACAACAAAATGAGAAATGGAGCAATGATTTGAATAATGACTCTCAATTTAAAAACAACAATTTGTACCCTCCAATCTGAAGAAATTCACGTCTCGTAGGGAAATTCACTATCGACACACCCTCAGCACAAGATTTGTACGGTATTGCCGCAGGCTCCCGACGAGCGTGAATTTTTATAACCTTGGTTCGAAGCTTCCAGAAACCATCCACGCGCGGCCGTCACGTGACTAGTCTCATGTCCCTTCAAGCCAAGAAACAATTCAAACTATCGACTCCTTCATAGTTCCTACATCCCCGGACATGAAAATCGCGAGTCTGCCCTGACTTGCAAAACCAACTAGCACCAGCAATTCTTATTTTACAGTTTCTAAATTCACTTTAACATTTTTCTTATTTACAACATAAAACTTTGTATAAATAATTTCTCACAAGTTAATACAATTCAAACTATTAAATTAAATTATATAGTGTTTTTAGTTGCAATTAAAACGCTATAGAAGTAAAAAAATCAAATATAAATATATCATATACTAACTGATACCAGTATTTCGCACAGCTGATTAAAATTCCTACTGCAACTACATCTGTTTAAGTACCTACCTGATTCAATAAGTAACTTTGAGGGTGACTGGGGCGGAGCCCTAAGGGATTGCCAAGATGGGACATTGAAATGGAACAGACAAGTCGACAGACAATCACCACCTTTCTTTTATACATATATAGGATAGGATTGTTAATAATTAAATTACCTCTGTCACAGCAAACCTGCACACTCAGCGAATTTCCAATGGAGATATAAATGTCTTAATACTACAAAAAGCCACTTACCAAGTTTCATAAAAATATATTCACAAATAACCGATACAATTTTAATTATTCTCCATAAGAATAACATCGGGGCTGAGTACGCAGGTTTGCTGCATCAAGGAACACAAAAAATGGGTTTTTATGCTAATATCAATATAACTCAACTAGGTGAAGTCATATACCAGTTTTTATTCATTTATGTTTATAATGAAGGGAGGCATAGCATTTAGTTATTATCCATGAGAATAACATGGGGCTGAGTACGCAGGTTTGCTGCTACGGGAGCCTTTGGCAATAAATTATTTTTGAGCAAATATTAATAGACCACAACCAGATGAAGCCGTATACTAAGTTTTGTCAGTATACGTAAATAAGCGAGATATAAAATTTGTCTTTTCCTCCTTAAGAATAACATTTGACAACGTACTGAGTTTAGCACTTTCAATATCTTGATAACCAATTGACGTAGAGGAATGATCAAAATACCAAATTGTGTGTTTTTTAAGCTGAATCCAATGGGAAAAACTAAAATTTGACAATTTCAAAAATTATATGTAAAATATTTAAAACATTTTGGGGTACGAACCCCCTCCCCCCCAAATACCCCTTAGGATAGAGCAATCTGGCTGGTTTTCTAACTTAAAGTCATAAATATTGCTTGACACGTTTATACCAAATTTCATCAAAATCGGATCATTTTTCCGAGAGTTATCGTGCTCACGGACACATATTCATATATACATACAGTTTCAAACGAATGGTGTTTTTGAGGTCTGAGGACCTCAAAACGAAAAGTTATCATGGTCCCGGGCCTAGGTCTTACCATGCCACCTACGGTAATAGCTTCTTCCTTATAGGGGAAATTCGCTAAAAACTGTTAAAAAACATTGGAAATTGTTTTATTATTTGGCATAAACATTTAAATATTAAGTTTATTAACAGTCAGGTTTTTACAATAAGGAATATACTGAACAATAATATTATTAAAGAAATAACTCAAAAACAATTCTTTTCTGGGAAAATTTCACGGTGGGAATGACGGATTGGTTGTGCACCGGCTGATATCCAATTGCACCGGCGGTCAAAGGAATTTGCAAGGGTCAAAATATTCCTCCGTCCGAAAAGTGTCTAATTGCACCGGTGGTCAAAATCTACCCACCCCACTTATCCCCGCTGCAAATTCCTTCGACCGCAGGAGCCGGTGCAATTGGAAGGCTTTCTCCCTTCCCCACCCCACTACATTTATCTTCAAACATAGTGGCATGCTTTCTTATGTATTTGTAACTAGGTTTATAAGTGTTTAACAATTTCGTAATGGAATATTTTATCAAACACTTGCCGATGGTTCCTTGCCACATACTAATGGTAGACCACAGCAAGTTCTAGCTAATAAATATGGTAACTATGTAATTAATGTTTAATTTTGTGTTTGTCCGTGGCAACACTAACATCTTTACATTGCAAAATAAATTTTACCAGGAATGAGGCTATACCTTTACTCTAACCTAACCTAACCTAACCTAACCTAACCTACTGTACTGGGCATCCGGTCTGGTTGGCACTTTCTTTTATGTAATAGGTATTTCTACAACCTCTATATTTTAACCTTTAGTCTTATACTTAGTTGAATAAAAAAAATCGTCTTAATTTAGATTGACAGCCGGTGCAATTGGAACACCCCCCAAAAGGCGCTCCGGTGCAACTGGACACATCAGTTTGGGGCTGATCCCTGACCACCGGTGCAATTGGACATCTCCCTGTGCACCTGCCAGCGAGATATAAACCATGGAGAGCTCGTCAAATGGTCAGAAAACGGTCCGGCTAGACCAAGAGTGAAGGACACGGCAAACTGAGTAATCCCTAGCGGTGAGCGCGCTGTCGTTCACACACTCCTGGACCTCTTAAGAATAATAAAACTACAATTAAACTTATATATTCCTTCCCTGCATGAATTCCGCATTCAACAGTATAAATATATTTTAGTTTAAAATTATGTGTAGTTTTTAATAATGAAAATATTAGAGAGTTGTAACAGCGTGACATGAAAAAGTCAATAAGCGAGAACTTGTTTTATTTTTGAGGCAGAAACAAACTTCTAGCGAGAAAGTTGTAGCTAATTAGATGCTCTTAAATTTTAATTTTATAAACTTTTCGATAGAACTCATAGTTTGTTCAATAAGCCGATGTAAATAAGCGCTATGTACAGTTCTACGCGCGCCGCCGCGCCGTCGCGGACCACGGCTCCACGCTGTTCTACATCCAGCATAGTTAAATGCTCCTCATTTTGCTTAGATCTTCACCTAGAAAATATTAATTATGTACATTTTACTCCATATTGTATTGAGATTATTGTTTTTAACGTAGCTTTCAATTTTGATAGAAAATTTAGCTATCGAGATGTAATTAGGCTCATGAGGAATCTTATAATTTGATATGTAAAGTAAATTAGGCAGTAAATAATAAGAAACTTATTTGTTAGAAAGAATAAAACATTATATGATAAGATAAACATATCTGATTAGGGCGGTCCCACACTTCTCGCGAACACGCCCGAACATTCGGCCGAACTCCGAATGTTCGGAGTATTCGCGAGAAGTGTGGGAGCTGCACGAACTTTTGATTACATGCGGGAACATACGAGACCGAATATTCAGTGAACATTCGGGATAATGTTCGGCCGAATGTTCAGGCGTGTTCGCGAGAAGAGTGGGACCGCCTTTAGTGGTTATATTTTACTTTTGAAGCAAAAAGTTGTTGTAATCAATAATGAAATAAAATACTTTGGTAAGAAAACATAACGTTGTATTTTTATATAAACAAAACCTACTTCCTTTTAAACTATCTGTTGCTTAATCATTTCCCCCTTCAAATACGAAGGCTTCTTAGCCGTAAATGAATTGTTGTAGCTAAAAAGGTAATTAAAATAATGAATAAATGTATGTTTTTATATCAAAACTCAAAACTAATCCCCTATATCAGCAATATAACCAACCTTGTGAAAAATATGTTAGGCGTTAATAGTAGAGGATCATATCAGGGAACTTGAATACGAAGGATACTTAGTTGTTAATAAACATTTCTACCGAAAATATAAATTAAATAATATAGAATCAATGTTTTGATGTCAAAACTCAAAACTAAGCCTCTCCAATAAGCCTTACAATAGTTGTTTTATGATTTGATTTCATGTCGAACGAAAATTGAGGAAAGTATCAAGTAAAGCAAATATGACAGCCATTGAGTCGTAAATTAATTTTGTTCGATGAAAATCAAGAATAAATACGTGAAGATCAAGATTTGTATACTAATATTGAAAATTACACTTCTTTTTACGCCATAATTAAATACATTTGAATTTAGTACCAAAAGATAAAGAATTTATTCAGTAATACGATTCCGAAAACCATTTTACAATAAAAAGTTCCTCGCGCCGTAAACCTCATTTAACTGAGCACGCGTCGCCAATAACCCATAAGACGCTGTACTGAGCGCTGCGACGAGTTGTACACTTTGAGATTTGACCTTGAGCCCGGCCGGACCGAATTTTGGTCTATCCCGACTATGGGCGTGAGCTCTCCATGGTTTTTATCTCGCTGGCACCTGCACCACGCCGCCGATGCGATACGTTTGTAACTTCTTATCTTCTTTGCAGCTTCTTATCTCTTGTTAAATAATTGAGGTAAATTAAATCGATTCCACTGTCGTTTACTTCACTGAGATGACACATTTATATTAATTTGGTAAGACGGATACGTTTGGGTGTTGTGACCACAAAAAAATGTTTTTCCCTCGAGTAGTTTGTCTCCCCTTCACCACTGTGACCGGCACTGATTATGGACTGTGGAAGGAAATCAACTACTATTTAAATAAAGAATATGTAGGGACAATAATTAAGGGTTCCGTATTGCAGGATTTATTTCTATCTCTTCTATAAATAATTCATTTAAATTGTCAATTATTGAGGTTGGCGTCAATCTGCTGCTACGAAAACGTAAGTGTTTTTATGAACTGGATGATTCGAAACAACACACTGCCTAGACACACTGACGCAATAGTGCAACTGAGTTGAAGAAATGACTCAAGCCCTGAATCCAACAGAATCCGTCGACAGTATACTAATAAATGTCAACCCCCTGCGTCTTAAAACAAAACTTCAATTTACACAAATAACAGTAAAATAACTTATTCATAGGTATAATTATTTAACTGAAATACGCATTTTATGTCAGTACAACTAGAAATTGACATTTAATTATAGATTTTTCATAATCAATAACCAATAATAAATAAATAAGTGAATAAGTGAATAAGTGGTATTCAATACTTACTTAAAAGCAGAACAAAATAAATACGGTACGCATACAAATAAATACGCATGTTTTATAGTACCGGTATTGTCTCAGTAGAACAAGATCGTTGACAGAATGGGAGCCTCCCGAATATTCGTCGGAATGTTCGGCCGAACATTTGCTCGAATGTTCACTAAACTTTCGGTTCCGTATTCAAAGTTCGCGCAGCTCCCACACTTCTCACGAATACTCGGAAAATTCGGAGTCCGGCCGAAAGTTCGGGCGTGTTCGCGAGAAGTGTGGGACCGCCTTTAAACGGCTCAGCTGTCAACTGTACCTCGCACTGCACGAGAGTTATACGGCTCAGCTGTCAACTGTACCTCGCACTGCACGAGAGTTAGACGGCTCAGCTGTCAACTGTACCTCGCACTGCACGAGAGTTAGACGGCTCAGCTGTCAACTGTACCTCGCACTGCACGAGAGTTAGACGGCTCAGCTGTCAACTGTACCTCGCACTGCACGAGAGCTAAACATCTCCGTTGTTGTCCAATGTTTCCCACCGTATAAATGAGCAAGGTTCCGATACAACACAAACTACCCCTTTGATGAGGGCTCGTCACTAAAACTGTAAGATTATTTTAATTAATTCATTCCCATATAATTTCTATTACTTTATAAATTTTTTTTATTGCTGATAATTACAGTTAGTTGTTACGTGAGTTAAAGCAATTGCGATAGGTTGTATCTGAGTTAATCTAATGGATCGCATAGCAGGTAGAGCGTGTTCGTTTTGTTTGAGTTTGTCAAGCTAGCACAAACACTACGTCATTTGTAGACAGCTCTAGATTAGTGAGCATTGGCGTGCGCACGGGGGGTTCCACAGGTTTCGTGGCACCTGCAAAGATTTCAGGAGGGGCGCTGCAACGCCTCTTCTGATATTTGAGAGGCGTTATTTATTAGTGAATTTCCTCTGGAAAAGTGAACTATTAGCATGAAAAGCACGGTGAAACTTAAGCCCGAGACCACCATAGAAGTTCCTAACGTGACCCCCTGAACACGTTTTGGGGGTTCGCTAAAAACTTTATATATATATATATACCTATATACTATATATAGGTATATATATAGTATACTATATATATATACCTATATACCTATGTTGATATATACCATTCATATATATATATATATATATATATATATATATATATATATATATATATATATGTATTAGCACTCTAGCGGTCACAATTTTTGTCCGATTTACTTAAAATTTGGTAGAGATTCCTTTTTTTTATAATCAGTTGGACAAGTTCGTTAGGCAAAACAATCAAAAAACTCTAACCCCCTTTTTTGGGGATTTGAAGTTTTCAAATTTTGAGTTTTTGGGCCAAAAAGGGTCTTAAAAGCCCCGATTGCACACTTATTGCACTTTAAATTATTGTACGTAAAAAGTAAAAGATTTTAAGCCCTCCTTCATCATTCTAGCACAAGTACTTACCGAGTTATTAAAGAAAATGTTAATTGTCAAAATACAGTACGTTGGCTTATGGGGATTTTACACTGTAAAAGGCTGTTTTTTATATCTTAATATCGTTTTATCACCCCCAATACCCCTATACCAACTTGTTATCCCGAATATACCTCCTTCTAACTTTATAATGTACAGCATTGGCATCCTATTAGTGAATTTAAATATAACCAGGAACATCAGAAAAGCTAAAAAATAACATTTTTCAATTTTCTAAAAAATGTAACAAGTGTTAGTTTAAACCCTTTATTTGATCTTTTTAAGGTTTTAATGCGGAAATTCACTTCCCTCACGTCAGCGTGCTGCGTGCGATCTCGTTTTACTTTTGACAAAATCACCAGAACATATAATAATTGGTGTTAATTAAAGAAATCTTGATGCAGAATATCTTGACCTGTGAGAACCTTCAGACAGTTGGAGTAGAGCGATATTTAGACGTCGGCGTCGGTCTAAATCTGTCATCTGTTGTTTCCATAATCTGTTTAGTCAATTAATCGTAATATTGTTTTTATGTAAACAAAATAACTATTCGTCAGTATTCTATGTTGTGGCATACTTTATAACTTTCAAAATGCCGAAACAATTATAACTTTGTGATAATAGAATTTATTGACGAAGATTAAAATTAATTTTGATTCTGTTATGAACAGTTCCTGGCTAAGAATCCTGTTTAAAAGTGTCATTATTACAAGCGGTAGTATAACCGTCAACGGCACAACTGAAACTCGAGTTGTCCCAGCTGGTTATCTGTCACTCCGGCAGTGGAGTAGGCCACAGACCAAGATATTCCGCGTGAAGTGTAGGCCAAGATATTCCACGTGAATTGTTGTATGTAAATATGAATATGTTTGCCTTGTATTGTAGCTGCGGAAAATGGAAGCTACATATAAATTAGAATGTTTACGTGGCGCGCATTTCAGAATTGCGTATAGGCCTAGCCGTGGCGCCGAGATTGAACGCGATCGTAGGCGTAACGCGTGGCTCAAATCCTTTCTTCTTCGGAAAAGCGAAGCGCGATCGCGAAGCTCTTATTTTACGATTGAGGTTGTTTGTGGGCAGGATTTAGTGCGTACTTTTGCCATTTTCATCGTTCAGTCGAAGCAAATTTAAATAATTAATACTTATTTTGATTTGTTTGCGTGACACTATAGCAAACAAATTATTGCAACGGAATAAAAGACATTGTGTTAAGTTACAATGAAATCGGAAAATGTAAACAAATTGCTAAATTTAAAGTAACAACTAAAAAATCGAATCTTCCCTCAATAGTTTTTAGTAAAAGAATTTTAGTCTATTGTACCGCTCCTGTACGTCTAGTGAAACGTAACTATTTAATAATGGCATGTTGACAACACTGCTTGACTTGTTGTCTGTTGTGTTGCATGCGGATTGCGGACTGTCTGGACCTCTGGATTGCGTTGACTCGAGTCAGCAGCTGAAACTGGCGTTAGCTTTAAGTTTTGCGATTTCTGCTAGACTGTGTGATATTTCGTGTGTTTTTGTTACTTACTGCACCTGCGGCTTGAACAGTTCAAATCCTACTTATTTACCAATTTAAATTGGTGTCTGTCAAAGACATGTCACCAAAATTATCAGGGGATACAATTATGATAAAAACAAACAAAAGCACTTACAATTTGCCTACTCTTCAAGTGAATTTCAAGGTATTGAAAACGGCATTTTATTATGTTTAATTCCCCACCCCTCCCCCTTGGGGCGCCATTTTCTCACTGGCACCTACAAAGATTAAACCCTGCGCACGCCTAAGTTTAGTGAGAGGGACTTTATCAATTATTTCTTACCTTAGCAATTAAGTGACAAACTTAAAAATATTCTTATTCATATTTTTCACTCCGGTCCCGAAATATTGTGTGTATATTGAGATGGCTTTAATACCTACTCACATGATACGTATAAACTATTTCACTATTCTTCCTATTTGGTCCTCCTATTTTCAATTTAAAAACTCTAAAACTTCCAAGCACCAATCTCATAGTACAGGAGATATTTTATACACAATTTTGAATAAAATGTTTCTCTCCGCACCGATCGGGTTTTCTGTAAACTGTTATTTTATATTATCAGGCCGATGGTTAGTTTTGGTTTTGAATAAAATTACTAGGTTACTAGGTTCAAGAGCGTTGTGATATAAGTTTTCTGCACGCATTAGTTTTGGGTTTCAGTAACGCAGTGCCGCTCGCTGCCAAAGCTCGTCTGTCGCTGCGGATATGTTTGTCTAAACGCGCGAAATGCAAACACAATAATCCACTCTGCATGTCGTCTGATTGGCTTTGTACTCTAGCAGACTGGTCTCATTGCCACTGCTAGGTGACAAACTGGCGTTTTATTTTATATTTTCAAACGTTATGATTGAAAATGTTGAATTTTTAGAATTACTAGGGGTTTTCTAACTTCAGCGAGCACTTTTTTCTTGGACTTATCAATCGATTATATTTTTCAAAAGGCTTTTTACAGACACCACTGTGAAAACTTTATATTATTGTACGATAGTAAAACTCTGCCATCAAATAAAGTTAAAAAAAAACTCAGAATCAACTTGGATGTTAAACTCAAAGACACTTCAGCTGGCAGTGTAATTTAGGGTATGAAAAGAGTTTGGCATACATTACACTGATTAACCATATTATACCTCACGCTGCACGTTTGTAAGCATTGCACTGAACAAATTTATAAGTATTAATGGTACTGTGTACTATTGTAAGCATATGTAGTTCTGATGGCCTCACACTGGGCATATTTGTAAGCATACCTGGTACTTTTAGCCTTCCACGGAGCATATTTGAAGCATCTGTAACAGGGATGGCCTTACTCTGAGCTTATCTATTAGCATGTTATAAGCATACGTGTTACCGTTGTAAGCATGTAAACTAGTGATGGTTTTACACTTAATAGGTTCGTATGCTTGTGTAATACTGGTAGCTTTACACTGGGTATATTTGAAAGCATATCTGGTATTATTTGCCTTCCAGGAAGTATATTTACATAAAATTAATATGCAGTATTGACGGTCTTACCTATAGCATGTGAAAAAATACTTTGTTGTTTTGGCCTGGCCAAGTAACGACAGCCAGGCCAAATTGTTACAAATTGTTCTATATTACGATGGATTCCGACACAATTTAGTTATACTCCCAATTGGTTGATGGTTAAAATACGGCTTCATGTGACACTTACTCTCATTTTTGGGTTTTTATTCCTACATTTTTTATAATCAACAGCAGTATCAACAAAACTAATATTAAATTAGTTGTAATTGTTCTTATTGCTACGATCTAATGAGGCGAAGTAGTGAAAGAGGGATGCAAGATTCTAGGGGCAACATTGGTTGACTAGCTGGATGTTGGCTGAAGGCTTTAGGTAAGTCTACGGTGACTTATGGAAATTGGATGCGGGTCGCCCTGAGGTCTAGATCTATTTACGTATAACCTAATGGACACCCGTCAGCTTTCATACGTTTGGAAACACAGTAAAATGGAATGCTTTCCACTTTTGCCTTTCACAAGGTTAATGATGAAAATAAACTAATATAAAAATCACTGTGGCCTGTGGCCTATTCAAACTTTAGATTAAGAGGACATCATTTCGCATAGTGAACATCGGGATAATAACTGTGATTTGACCGACGCGACGGTATACTATTAAACCGACTTGACATAAGAATCTATTTATTTCATGGTAACTAATACTGTATACACAGAACTAAATTTGTATGAGTATACTCTAAATGCGAGCTATATTCAAGCCACTGTTGAATGTATAATAATAAATAATAATGTATAATAATAATAAATGAATTATATTCCTATTCGTTCACTGAATCCTATCCCGTATACTAGGGACAAAGAATAATATACACCGTTGGTAATTTCGTAGGCTCTTAACGGTTTGTATTTGATATTTTTTTAATTAACAACTATTTTGATGTTTTATTACAAATAATATTGGAATGTTTCCATTGTATTTATTCTATCATGATGTTGCGATCGTTCTGTGATACGGTTTGCTGGATTAATGACTGTCAAAACATATTTTGGACGAACAGTAAATGTATTGCTGTTAACATTTGGAGGTTTGATGGTATTTAAAAACGAACAAATATGTATTTCTTGATGTATTTATCAAGAGCCATAACTTATATGACAACATTAAAGGAGTAACCCAAACTGTATTATTTTAAACAACTAAAACCTCTAATTTGAATTTCGTTGGGTTAAAAGCTAAGAAAACACCAATAGATTAAGTAGATGTAAATTTGAAAACATTAAAATTAATTCAACTTAACTAAAAATTAAAAATAAATACATTTTCATTCGTAAATTGTATTTGAGTTAAGACCGTTTTTTAAGCGTGAACAAACTGTTAGGTTGACACAAGTTTCCAACTTAGTATATTACTTTACCAAATACCAGTAATGATAAAATGGGTTACAAACTGTTGTATGTTTTAAAAATTGGTGAATATAAATTACATTGCAACGGCTTTAATTCAATTATAACCTGGGTTATAATTATTAAGGAATTCATATGATTTAATCTAATAAAACTTCATTATCTTCTGTATTTTAAGAATAAAATAAAATCAACTATATACGCCAAATATATACTATATGATGATAATATTCCCTCAAATTACATTATTGGTTAGATTAACAACCTAAATTGAAGGCTTGAAATCACTACCAATTCCCTTCAGGCCCACAACAGAATTATAAAAATAATTACCAATTTGTAATAGTGGCATCGGTTTTGGTAGCTTTGACATTCATAACTGGCCAAATCATATAAGTAAATTATGTAACAGTCTTGATTCTATCTCGTTCATCTCTCAATGCTCCTGTGGTATGTACATTTCTGTGTAGTGTTGTGATCATGCGAATTAGTACCGAGTAGTTTTACAATCACAAACAGCCGAATATCACATGATACAGGTATCCTAGTCATCTTTCTTATGTTACCCCAATTAAAATGTATAATCAGATTAAATATTTTAATAAAAATATTTGTTTTGGATACTATTGATAGTTAAATAGAGATCTACTTTGCTGAAGTTTTCAAAGGTATTTCAAACTTTATCAAAATTGTTTTTACTTATTAATTTTTTTGCTGTGGTCTGATCAAAATATGTTAATGTGGATAAAATGTACATTGATTGTTTGCGTACATAGAAAAAGGAAAGTATTTTCCCCACATTACAATGTATTTAGTAGCTGATACGACCGGTTAAATTGTTTAAAACTTTACTACGTTTTGGGAGGTAAGGAAACTACTCCGTTTTCAAGTGAACCCTGATTAGATTTCAAAAATCATTGCAGTATACCGACTAAACTATATTTATACTTTCTCTACCTTATTTACATAGTGTACGGGAAAGGTATTGTTTTCGTAAAATTATTGGTGGAAGCATTCCTTTTGATCCCATATAAACAAAAATAAGTGGTTTTCATGGTGATATCTGTCTGTTTGGATTTGTTTGTTTGACCTAGAGATCACACCAATTTTCGGTGAAATTTGGAATGCGGGTACAATTATACTAATCTCCAAGTGTTTTATTTATTTATTTATATTTTAAAGGGTCATTAACCCCGAAAACAACCTGAAAAATCCAAACGTCTATGTTTTCAAATGCGTCCTAACGATTGATTAAGGTTTGGTGTTTTGTAGTACTCAATGTCCCCAACAAAATTACACCCACCGCATTTCTGGAAAAAATGGGGTCAGAAATTATAAGACATAAAATCTAGCACAATTCCGTTTTTATTTTACCGAAACCATCAAATTGTAATCAATTGAGTACTTGGCAATTAAAAGAAACTAACAATTCAAAATTAATTGGTATCTAGAATATGTTTTCTACGCTAGCAGAGAAATATAAATTTGTAATGTTGATATCCGCAGCATGACTTCTAACGTTGTTCTTTTGAAGGGATACATAAGTAGACAACTCTCTTATTTGTCCCCTATTCTATTCGGTAAGTAGGTTTATTATTACGTACCACGTTTTGTGGAAACCCTATTTTGAGTGGGTATTGCTGGCTAGTGGATATGTAGAGGTGCACCTGCTCCATTCTTCATCTTGGAGGCAATGGCGTAAAAGGGAATTTGTCCAGATTTTTTTGTTTGTTGGCGATGATGTGTTTGATAATTTAATTTACAAGATTGTTAAAAGTAGTAAAATGTTACAAATAAAATTGAAAAATGTATGCTTGATAGAAACTACTTCCGTTCTATATTTCCGTTCTATATTTGAATCGATATTTGATTCTATATTTGAATATCAAATCTAGACACACGTTGTCGATGTTTGAAATTCAAGAAAGGTTCACTTTTGGGGGAGTTTTCTCTGCATCCGAAACATCGACATAATTATTTTCTCTGCAGCTCTCAAAATTATAAGGGTGTGGGTAAAGCTTACACAAGTTCAGTAAAACAACTAATCTCCGGTCATTATGTGCTAGAACATTTAGTTTTATGTTAAATTATTCCTCTTGTTTCAAATGTACGAGTTGCAATCAGTATTAGATGTGTTAAAGATCTAAGAGGTCAGATCCAAATATTTTCGTCCTGATGCTTCAGCCGAAACTCCAAAAAATACCTCCTATCCGATGCAAAACTGTCAGGAAAACCAATTATTTTCCCGTTTTTAACTGTTAAAATGGTATTCATCCATTCTGGATATGGGAAACAAAATTACAGCCACAAGTTTTTCCATGAGGCACTTAATTATTTTGTTAAGACTGCCAGAAGATATCATTTCTGAGAAGTGCAGTTTTAAACGGTTCACGTGGTCGCTGACCATCGGAGGCTGGCCTAATGAGTTTTATAACGTGTGGAGTGGATTATCGTGTTTCTATTTGTACGTTTCGGCCCACACCGACAAGGCCGGACTGTAGAGTGACACCTGCCTCGCTCCAGTCAAATTACCAATGCTCTCGCGGTGAGCTGCAACTATTTAATCGCAACTAATGATAGTCGTACTGCAACTAATTTATAATTACAATCTTTAATCTACAGAACGGGGTAAATCTGCTACGTCTCACAAGACTACAAAACATATTTACGCATTTATACCGTACTTAAACAAGAAGATACATATAAAAAAGGATAGCACAAGGCAATCGATATCAACCAGTCACACCGGTCAATCAGGCCCAATCAGAGAATGACAATCAAAATAGCGTACATCTTATTTACTCTATAAGCTAATAAAAGTTGGCGTAATCTTATATTCTCTGATTGGGCCTAATGACGGGTGTGACTGGTTGATATCGATCGCCTTTTACCATCATTTTAGCAAATTTCCCCTATAGGGAAGAAGCTATTACCGTAGGTCTCATGGTAAGACTTAAGCCCGAGACCATGATAACTTTTCATTTTGAGGTCCCCAGATGCCAAAAACACCATTCGTTCAAATTTGTATATATGTATATATATATATATATATATATATATATATATATATATATGTGTCCGTAAGCACGATAACTCTCGTAAAAAAGGTCCGATCTTAATTAAATTTGGTACAAATGTGTAAAGCACCATTTATTTGAACGAGTTCGAAAACCAGACGAATCGCACAATCCCAGGGTGGGGGGGTTTGGGGGGTTTTGTACCCCAAAAATGGGTTTTTTGGGGTTTACACATGTAATTTTTATTTAAATCAAATTTTAATTTTTACCATTGAATTCAGCATAAAAAACAAATAATTTGGTATTTTGATCATTGCTCTACGTCAATTGGTTACAGAGATATTGAAAGTGCTAAACACAGTATGTTGTCTAATGTTATTCTTATGGAGAAAAAGAAAAATTGTATATCTTGCTTATTTATGAACATAAACAGACGAAATTTGTTATATGGCTTCATCTGGTTGTGGTTCATGGATGTTTCCGCAAAAAAAGTTTTCGCCTATGGTTCCCGTAGCAGCAAACCTAGGTACTTGGTCCCCATGTTATTCTTATGGAAAATAATTAAAATGTTATATATTGCTTATTTATGAATGTATATGGATGAAACATGGTATGTGACTTCACTAAGATAAGTTCTATTGATATTTGCATCAAAACCTATTATTTTGTGCTCCTTGTTGCAGCAAACCTGCGTACTCATCCCCAATGTTATTCTTATGGAGAATAATTAATATTTTAAATATCGCTTGTTTTTGAATATATTTCTTATGAATCCTGTTAAGTGTTTTAATGTGATATTTTACATATTCATTGGAAATTCGCTGAGTATGCAGGTTTGCTGTGACGGGGGTATTTGTATATTTACCATATTGTATGCAAATACAGTATAATTGTAAATAAATATATTTTGTAATGATGTAAGACGTAGTTTATTTATCCCGTTTAATTATAACAACACGTATTATGCTACTCAACAAATTATTTAATGTACAGAGAGCTATTTATGTGTGCTAGCTGTCGTGGCCTTCCCCTCATTTTTCCATACAGTTTATAGATAACTAGAATTTCCTGTGCGCATCCCGTTTTGAGAAGCGAAAATAGTAGTGAAATAGTAAACAAAACAATGACAATATGCCGTTATATGTAACCCTTATTTAATTCAATTGAATTAAGAACTAACACATATGACATAAACCAACTAAAGCTTTCACCCTTTAGAATAAAATGATCATAATATCCCATGATCATAATTAACTGAGTAATTGTGTTTTTATAAGTTAAAACCTGCTTTTTTGCCATTTCTGGACTAAAACATCATGTTTTGACTTATAAAAATCACAGTTTCTCAGTTATTTATGATCTTACAGATAAAGTCTTAAAATAATTATATTTAACACAAAATGACACAGTTTTGTATTCTTGCAGTCTTTTCCTAAAAATTACGGATTTTAAGATATTTAGCTATGAAAAACAATAATTAATTGGACGGCAGTTTGAAATGGTACAGAATAGGAACTTGATATTACACAAAATATAGGTCTTATTAGACGTAATATATGTACCAAGTTTGAAGTTGATATCTTCGGATATTCCCAAGATATAAAGTATTACGTAAAACACAAACAGACACATAGACGGAAAACTAGGTGTTTTAGGACATACCTTCACCTGAACTTTTTTCTTTATTTTTGTATGACGAATCATATCCCAAGTCCTAAAAGGTTTTATTTAACATTCTGTATATAAATTATTCAGACTAAATGATCGCTAGTTGGTTTAGTTTGACGGATCGTTTTGCCTAAAAATAAATAAATAACTATCCAGATCCCTGTTTCAATTTCATCAGGAAAGAGCACCCTTGAACGCTTTAGACGAGGTCGGTGCGATTCTTTTTCTTTCAATGCAAATCTTTTTTATCAGAGATAATTACGGAATATTGCTTTCTGATCTTCACAATCAGCGCTAACAAATCTTCTGTGCGGTGAGATTTGCTTTTAATGGTTTATCCTTCATCATTAAAAGTTGAATCTCTGATTATCTCGAGCTTAATGAGCTAAAATGTCGTAAAATATTAAATTTGAAATATTTTAGTTTCAAGTAAATTTATAATTAGAATTTCTGTTTCGTAATTCTGTCAGCGATCTATAAAGGACAGGCTGGGTTGTATCGAATAAGCAGAAATTTGAAGTCGTGTGACAAAGGAAATCACAAAGTGTTTACGCTGGCTCCTAGTTTAATTAAACATATATATGTCTTATTTATCAAACTAAAAGATTTAAACTAAAACTTATATTTAATCGTTATAAACACAAAAATAATTAAATTTGATGATATAACATGTAACACAAAAATAATCTATATTTTAAACGGAAAACTGATGGTTGATAATTAAAATATAATAAAACCAATATAAAGTCAATATAAATACAAGCTTCTTAAACAAACCAAAAATGAATTATGAAAACAAAATACGCTTTAACCACGGTTTTATACTAAGAACTACTCGAATAACAAAAACATATGTTGCCCAAGGGTTCAATCAAACCCAAGCTGAGCTGATGGTACAGGTGTATTTGATATGCTCTACTTGGGTATGTTACTAAAATATTAGAACATGATATATAATGATGTCTAGGTAACGAGGATGAAGATGTGTGCTGTCTGAATCTATGCTACTGCTTTGATATATGTGATACAATCATCATTAGTTTGGTGATCATTGAATACACTGGAATTAAACATATCCTTTGAAGTATGTATAAACTTCACAACGTTTTTTACAAGTCTTGAAACAAATTTAATTTTATACTAAGAACTTTCCAATAAAATTTACTAAAGGAAATCATAGTGTTTAACTAACTTTACAATTTTAAAATAACTGACATAACCAACTGAGTAGCAGCAACAAAGTGTACCTGAGTAGATTTTAAATGATTTTTAAAACAGGGAAAAATTATAAGATACTTTATTTTATAATATTGGAGTTTATATTTAAACATAAACATGCAGAAATGTTGGGTCTACGAATCAAATAATCTGCAAACCAATCTAGACTAGAAAAGTACAATAAGTGTCTATAGACAATTGTAATTATCTTTATATAACTGTTTTATTTGTTTTGATTCATATCGGGTATTTTAAAATGACAGTTATAGGTATTTGTAAACTTGTATAAACTGCTAATATGTGTTTGTAGAAAATGCTGTAATCTGTTTGTGTTCGTTAGTGTTATTTTATCCTACACTATGGGAGTTTTATACCTGTGCCAAATATTTGTCATAAATAATTTAAAAGATAAACAATAAGTTCAGATTTGTTGTATGGATGTTTGACTTGGGGTCAAGAATGATTTCTGAATGCAAATGCCAATTATAATTAAAGTGGTAATGAAAAATGTAAAACACAGTACGATGTCCAATGTTATATCCAAGGAGAATCAATAAATTATCATTATTATTTCATAAACAACATAGAAAATAGGTTAACATAATATTGACCAATAGATAACATTCGGAATATGTAGCCAGGAGCGGATCCAAGGGGGGGCGGTAGGGGCGGTCGCCCCCCCCAGCCTAAGAATTTTTGTGTTTTATTTTATTATTCAGGCATACAAAAGAATACATCCGAATGGAAATGTATGCAGCAAAAGCCTCCCGAAACCCCGTTTTTTGGTTCTGAGAGTCAAATTTTGCCGCTCCTGTCTTCAAGGTTACATTAAAATTCAAACTAACGAAGCGAAACGTTCGATAAATGAAATAAAATGCACACCATTAGACAGGTAAAATTTTCAACTTCCATTTCAGTATATAACATATTACTTAGATCCATGCATTTAACCTAAAAGCGTCTTACAAAAACATGGATATTCCCGAGTATCGCGAAGTTGTTGCAGTTTTGCCAGTTGGCAGACCGAAAATGCAGTTTTCTTTCACCATGGTCTTGGAGGTAAATTTTAGCAGCAAAGGTTGCTACAATTGTGTTCGGTTATTATCTTTTACTGGATTTCGCCCACCTATCGTCGTTTGCTATCAGCGGTGTTTTGTTTACAGGTTAGGTTTGATTTTTGTTTAAAATCAAACCGTAATTCGTTGCTAGGCAATAAATATCCAGTGGATAGGCTAGAAACAAAAAGTGCCTCGAATTATATGTAATGAAATAAGAGGAAACAAAGATTAAATTGCGTGCAAACAGAAGCTCATACGCCAAGTATTTTATTTTGTAAAAATGTGGTGCGACATTTTCATTTTTCGAGTGGTTGACCTTGGCTGTCGGCCTCATTCCTAATTGTATCTTCGCGTAGTATAGTTCAGTATTGCAGATTTCAAATACATTTTGTAAATAGTTTTTCGCGTAGGTAAATATAAAATAAATTGTTTATTTAGGCAGCTTACTTGCTCTTAAACGCCTACAGATGACGTAGAAAAAAGTGTAATGCCTAAATATTTTATTTTTATTTACGGTCGGGCGCAGTAGAACTAAAGTTAATTTTTGTTTACCTTGTTTATAAAGTTAAGATTGATTTTTTCATTAGTACAAGGTTATTGATATATTATGTTAACTTACTTTTATTCGTTGTATAATTTCATATAGTTAAAAACAATAATGGGGGGCCAGGGACCATCCACAGCGAAGGGGGAGGGGTAACTTTCGGTGACCGCCCCCCCCCCCAAACATGACCTTTGGATCCGCCCCTGTATGTAGCCACCTTAACCCTGGGGTGAAAAGGTGTGAATTACTCCCTTAGAACTACTGTAATGAAGTATGTTGGCCGAGTCTTCCTGAAAAAAAGATACTAAAGAATTTTGTGCGTAGGCTAAATTATAGTATAGTATATGAAAGTTATTAAATGACTACTACTTTGTTAAAAGGTAGACAGTTTATTGATTCAGTTTATTTTTCCCTTTCGAAGTTTAACACGTAAATTTATTTATACAGGGTGTTAAAAAACGTTCAGAACTTGGGATATGATTCCTTATAGAAGAAGAAAAAAAATTTAATACGAAGGTATGTCCTAAAACGCTTGGTTTTCCGTCTACGTGTCTATATGTGATTTTTACTCAATACGTTGTATCTTAGGGAAATCTGAAGATATTAAATTTAAACTTGGTACATGTATTAATCTAACAAGACCCATTTTGTTATGTGATATCAATTTTATACTTTGTACTATTTCAAAATAGCAGCCATTTTTGATTTTCAACCCTTAATATCTTTAAAACCTTAATGTAGGAAGAACTGCAAGGATCAATACCCCCGTCGTAGCAAACCTGCATACTCAGCGAATTTCCAATGGAGATATAAATGTCTTAATACTACATAAAGCTACTTACCAAGTTTCATAAAAATATATTCACAAATAACCGATACAATTTTAATTATTCTCCATAAGAATAACATCGGGGCAATGAGTACACAGGTTTGCTGCATCAAGGAACACAAAAAATGGGTTTTTATGCTAATATCAATATAACTCAACTAGGTGAAGTCATATACCAGTTTTTATTCATTTATGTTTATAATTAAGGGAGGCATAGCATTTAGTTATTATCCATGAGAATAACATGGGGCTGAGTACGCAGCTTTGCTGCTACGGGAGCCTTCAGCAATAAATTTTTGAGCAAATATTAATAGACCACAACCAGATGAAGCCGTATACTAAGTTTCGTCAGTATAAGTTCATAAATAAGCGAGATATAAAATGTTTCTTTTCCTCCATATGAATAACATTAGACAACGTACTGAGTTTAGCACTTTCAATATCTTGGTAACCAATTGAGGTAGAGTGATCAAAATACCAAATTGTGCGTTTTTTTAAAGCTGAATCCAATGGCTAAACCTAAAATATATTTTTAAAAAATTTTGGGGTACGAACCCCCTCCCCCCCAAATACCCCTTCAGATGGAGCGATCTAGCTGGTTTTCGAACTTAAAGTCATAAACGTAACTTTACACTTTTATACCAAATTTCATCAAAATCGGATCATTTTTCCGAGAGTTATCGTGCTCACGGACACACACACACACACACACACACACACACACACACACATATATATATATAGTTTCGAACGAATGGTGTTTTTTGGGGTCTGGGGACCTCAAAACGAAAAGTTATCATGGTCCTGGGTCTTACCATGCCAACTACGGTAATAGGTTCTTCCCTATAGGAGAAATTCGCTAAAAAAGTTGTGCCATTCAGTCATAAAAATAATGATATGATGATGTTAACTCAGGGAAAATTTGACTCTCAGAACCAAAAAACGGGGTTTCGGGAGGCTTTTGCTGCTTACATTTTCATTCGGATGTATTCTTTTGTATGCCTGAATAATAAAATAAAACAGAAAAATTCTTAGGCTGGGGGGGGCGACCGCCCCTACCGCCCCCCCTTGGATCTGCTCTTGGCTACATATTCCGAATGTTATCTATTGGTCAATATTATGTTAACCTATTTTCTATGTTGTTTATGAAATAATAATGATAATTTATTGATTCTCCTTGGAAATAACATTGGACATCGTACTGTGTTTACAGAAAGTCCAAAATCCCTCTTTTTCCGAAACTAGTTGCAGTAGAATAAAAATACAAATTTATTTAGATTTTTTATTTTTCAAACGTGATGGATACAGTTTATATGATTTAGGGCAAAATATAAAACCCAAATGTTTCAAGGTTTTATGTCCTATAATTATAATCCCTTTTTTCCTAGAATTGCGGGTGGTGTAATTTTGTTATGGACCTGAAGCACTTCACAAGACCAAATTTTAACCAATACGGTTAGAGCCAATTTTCAGAACTAAAAATTGTCCTGGTTTTTTTTTGTCTTTGGGGGAACCCGAAATAAAATAATTCTGAATAAAATACTCGAAATAATGAAAAAAACTTCTAGTATACCGTGGGATGGTAATATCTTTATTATATCTATATTTTCATTAAACATGTTTATGAAACTTGGTGGTCTGTGTAATCCAAACCATTAAAATTTTGAAAAATATTAATTGTTTGTCCTCTGATAGGAAAGTCTAGAATTATGTTTAAATATAAAATCCAATACTTCTATTACCAAAAATAATTGAAAATCCACTCAGGTACACTGAGTTATACCTTGCTGGTTATGTTAGTTATTCTAAAATTTTTAAGTTAGTTATTAATTAATAAGTAACTTTTTCCTACTGCCACCTTAAGGATAAACAAGGGATTTAGTTTGCAGGTGTTAGGTATAAGAAAAACAAAGTATATAAATTATATTGTATATAAGACTTCATAAGTTAAATGTATTATTTATTATTTATGTACATGTCAGTTAAAATTTATTTCAATATACATATAGTAAACGTGTGTCAACCAAAGAGACGATCGTAAGACCATTGTTTTTGTGCTTCGCTGGTCAGAGAATAATCACATATTCATATGCGTGTAAAAACAGTAATCTGGAATTGCTGTTGTATGTGATCGTTATAAATATAATAATAAAGCAATTTTTTATTTAATTTCATTGAATAAATAATTCCATTGGTCATTGGACTAATTAATTAATGACCTTGGCTTACTCATTCTACATTAATAGTTATTTCAGATTCGCCTTAAAATAAGCACGGGTTTATTTTGGCGTCTTATATAGTGTCCAAAGAGTACAATGAATGACAACCTATTTCGAATGAAACAAACTATGTAAGGGTACTGTAAACAATTAATTGTATTATTAATCTGTTTTTCAGGTATGATTTTAATAAAGGATACGTACAAACACATAGACAGAAAAGGAAACTAGGCCGTCCTTATGTTATCGTTATGTTTTGAATTAAATTTAACTTTTGCAATTTTGTATCTATGTAGGCAGAATGTCTCCGAAATATACTTTATTTGGTAACGGTTAAGTAGTATTTAAATAAAACACTCTTCAGTTTTAAAAGGGTGCTGAAGGGTGCGTCCCTCCAGGCATCTTGCCGAGTGCCCCGACATTTTTCACTGGATCGTCTGGAAGAATTTTATGCATTCAAGCATTCATGATTTTTTATTACGTTTATTAAAACTATAATCACTTCAAATCCCGGTGAGACTTCGAGTTACTGTTAACCAAAAATGTATCGCGTTTAAAATGTATTGACAAAGTGAAAACTGGTTTAATTTTAATTTAATGCATATCAAATTAAGATTTATATCATTCGGTTATTTGGTTATGTTTTAAACAAGAAACACTTTTTACTACCGGTTACATAATATTTTGTGTAAACCATGTTCTTTCGATTTATTACCTTATTTCCTCTCTTTACTGCAAAGTAAACACTTAATTTCAAACTTGTTTTTATGGTACAGCTAAATTTTAATTTTAATTTTAACAAATTTCAAACCAAACACATAAAGTTAAAACCCGTAAAATCAAAGGGGATAAAATTATAAAATAAACCGAAATTACTTAGTACTATTCGAGTGCAAAAATAATGTAGCAGAGGACCTTCATGTCACATTACCATAGCGCGGCGTTTTAGAAAGATTTCTGATATTCCAGATGTTCCCTCATGCCAGATGTCAGGGTAGACTGCAGGATCAGGATCAGTTTACTTGTTAGGGACCTGGGTTATGAACAGTATGATTCACGGCAGTGTCGCCTTTCTTATTACATCAACTTATCAAGTCACTCCTAATCAAACCGTGTTCCATATTCATTCATATCCTCTAAAAAATATACGCACTCTAAGATCTTTATTAGCTGTCTTGTCAGTGGCACGAGGTGGTAGTCAGAGTGATTCATTGTGGTGCCATCATTCTTATTACATCGACTAATCAATGCACTCCTAATCAAACCATGTAACACACGAGTACCCTTGTAATACACATCTATGTGCTCCCTGATGATTACATCGGTTACTAGATTACACCGTTTATTGTATCATTTTACATGTAATTCCCTCGGTATATTATTATTTAATACTACATCCTAACCGTTAGTAAGCTACTTTATGCTTGACTTTATTAACATCAACAAAGATTAAATTAAATTTAGCCTGTAATCGTCCATTTTTTTTGTAATTTTATTTATTTGAAATGTCTTTGCTATTATTTATACGTACAATATTTTGAAGTAATTTACTTAAAATGGTAACCTTATCGATGTATAAAAAGATGTGTTTCGCGGTACTCTGACGCACACCAAGAATACCGAGATGTATTTCGTTGAGTGGGACACAGACATTTTTACAGAATGCGGTCCGAACCCCAAAATTATTCTTGATTTCAACCGATAAAAAGAATAACTGATAGTAAACATTTCGTTGGTTAAAAAAATGGCAATAATCTTTTGAATTAACTTTGAAAATTTGCAAGTTTACAAATTGGTTATTTGCATCGTACTGAGAAATTTTAACTACTCATATTTGACTAACTCAAATGGAGACTTGAGTTAGTTAAATGTACATTAGTAGTTAGTTAGTATGTATTTCCACTTTGAAATACATAATATCCTTAGGAATGCCTCCTTTAAAACTGCTTACCTTTGTGAACTCTCCTTAAAGAGTGCAACCATATCTAAAAAATGCCCCCACTGTTACATTTTTCATTACCACTTTAATTATAATTGGCATTTGCATTCAGAAATCATTCTTGACCCCAAGTCAAACATCCATACAACAAATCTGAACTTATTGTTTATCTTTTAAATTATTTATGACAAATATTTGGCACAGGTATAAAACTCCCATAGTGTAGGATAAAATAACACTAACAAACACAAACAAATTACAGCTTTTTCTACAAACACATATTAGCAGTTTATACAAGTTTACAAATACCTATAACTGCCATTTTAAAATACCCGATATGAATCAAAACAAATAAAACAGTTATATAAAGATAATTACAATTGTCTATAGACACTTATTGTACTTTTCTAGTCTAGATTGGTTTGCAGATTATATGATTCGTAGACCCAACATTACTGCATGTTTATGTTTAAATATAAACTCCAATATTATAAAATAAAGTATCTTATAATTTTCCCCTGTTTTAAAAATCATTTAAAATCTACTCAGGTACACTTTGTTGCTGCTACTCAGTTGGTTATGTCAGTTATTTTAAAATTGTAAAGTTAGTTAAACACTATGATTTCCTTTAGTAAATTTGATTGGAAAGTTCTTAGTATAAAATTAAATTTGTTCAAAACTTGTAAAAAACAAGTTTATACATACTTCAAAGGATATGTTTAAAGTTTTTAAGCCTAAGTACATTTTTAATCAAATTAGTTGGTATTCTCCTTTGAAACTCAATATTGAGATTTTAACCCAGAGACAAATTTTTAACTGTGGGCCTAGGTACATTTCTCATTTTTCATTTTCATTTAAGTAGTTTGGTAGACGATTTCCCATTTAAAAATTCAATATTGATGTCATTGTACCTTTTCTATGGTTAAATACACTGTAACTATTGTTGTTTAACGATGAATGTTATTGTCTATTACAGTATTGCTTATCGTCTACTGTCTACTTTTTAAATTTCTTTAACAATATGAACATGGATATGATGCTAATCAATACATCTTTTCTACTCTACATTTAAAATCTTAACTCTTAGCGCAAACAACTTTGAGCTAAGCAAACCACATTTAAAAGTTAGAGGAAGACTTTTCTGCGAGTTACATGTACTAAACACTCCATTTTAAAATGCATTCTAGTAAACTTTTTCATATAGAGTATTTCACCACCTCAAAAGTTTTAGAGTGATGAGACGTCTGCGTCTGAAATTGTGAAGTAAGTATCGCAGATATTACAGGAAGGAGTCGAGAGGGTGTGTTATGCTCTCTCAGGGGCGTTTCAGTTACGTGCGCCATCTACTATCTCGCGCAATAAACTTTTTATTATATTAAAGTTACTGTGTCATACAGGCTGTAACATCTTTTATCGCCCATCGCTCGCTGGTGTCAAAACTTATATCGATCCGGCGTAACAGACAGACGAACATATTTCTCGAGCTTTACAATAGAATAACTAGCTTTTCCCCTATCGTATGAATTTTTAAATATTTCTTTTAGTCATTATTTTTTAGTTATAATAACCTGTTTTTATGGAATATGTCTGCATTAGATTGGAAAAACTCTTTACTTATGATAGTAATTGTTTTCGCCAAGCAAGATAACTCATAGTGCGTGCTGTATTCCCTGTCGCTTTATAATACAACTTAGCTGTTCCCGCAGGCTTCGCCCCGCAAATAATTTATAAAAACTATGACAGTTGTGTGTGCTGCATTCTGTGGTTAGCCCGTGGAACTACTAAGAATCAAGATCAGCTGATTGTATTTTCATCAGCTCAAACAAAAATTAATGTCCTTAAGCAATACATGGTAACTCTGGCGGAGACTTTAGGTCAGATCAGGATGAAAACCATTTAGTTTTCCTATTTTATGCCTAAAGAATCAGTTACAACATTTCAGCTCTCTACCTACATGGGAAGGTTGATAATTAGTGATGAGTGAGTCAGTCAGTCAGTCAGTGAGTCAGTCAGCCAGGGCTTTGCCTTTTATAGATATAGATTAATTATTTTGTCATTCGATACTTTGCCTTAAAAACTCTATTTGAAAACAATAAATCATCAACAACTTAGATTTATTTTTGCAATTTTGGCTGGGAAATTTAAATTCAGATTACTAAACGCTTTTTAAATAGTTCGAACGCATAAAGTTGTTTTTTTTTCAAAATCGTCATCGATTCTCGGGATCTACTTGCATCAAACGTCAATTAGTTCTTAATATCTCCGATCATACTTGTGACAATAGAAGCTACGTTCTATTCTTGTACAGGTCGAAGAATTCCCCATACTGATTCTCACCGTCTTGTATAACCTTGTTTTAGGTGATCAATGTTTAATTAATACTATTAACCCTTTACTGATATCATTGGTTAAGGAAACACCCTTTTATTATGATTAATGAAACACAAATAGGAGTTGCTTTCACTAATATTAATAGATTAGAATGTTTCTAGCACACATGTGAACAATACTTTGAGAAATTTTACAAATATGAAATAAATAATAGTACAATATAAAAACCGTAATATAGTGTCAATTTGAAAGTATAATGGACGATTTTTTGCATTCCCACTCGCAACTATTTAAAAATTGGGAATACTTAAACCAGTAACTTTTGGGAATATTATGTATTATCTTATATTGTATCGACTTCAAATAGAAACTTAAGTATAATTATAATAATAACAATTGTACAAGAGAAAAACTTAATAATTACTGAAATAATTTAAATATTATCTGTTAATTACTCATGCAGTTTCATTATACAGTTCGGTGAATAAGACCATATAATTCCATGGCTGCCATTCGTCATGGAGGTACATAAAGTTTATTGATAGCACATATCTATTTATTTTATCTTGAAATATGACCAACCTAAATTTACATACCGATACAGAATTTATACACAAGAAGGCACTGAGTCTTATGGCATGAGATTTTTTAACTGTTTTTCAAAACATAACCAGACCAACTGAAAATACCTTGCATTAAAAAAAGTTGAGTTTGGTGTACATGTTCAAGACGTTTGGAGTGAGATACATCAGGGATTCGTTAAAAAGATCAATCACATCGCTTTGGTCTATATATTGGGTTATAAACTATTTATATTAGGTACAGTCATAGAACTCTATTAATACACCTGGAATGCTAGAGCAGTGGAGTTTTTGATGCAAAAAACGGTCCTTCCCCCTCCACTTCTTAGGCAACTTTGTCAACTGAGCGTCTTCTTCCGGAAAATATTTTAATGCGCGCACTCATTAACACGCTCCTCCATCGCACAGGGATCATCCGATTCTAATGAAACTTATATATTTATTATCTGGAAGAACTGAGGATTCTAACGGAGTAAACAACTTACAGATAAGTCAGTTAACAGAATTATAAAAATACAAAATATAATTAGCTAAACAAATTGGAACATAAAAAAGTTAGTAAGCGTAAACTTGTTTTATTTTTGGGGTAGAAACAAACTTCAAGCGAGAAAAATGTTGGAAATGAGTTGAATAAACACTTATATTTGAAACATTTGTTTGTACAGTCAGTTTTCTTACATTTAAAGAGCAAACGCGCGCTTTTGATATCGCCACCGCTGGGCAGCCGTCGCGTCGCGTTGCTGTCCCGCGCCGGAAACCTTTATTCCAGGATATCCTATTTTTCTTAATTTTGTAACTATCTTATAATAACAAATAGTTTTCTTCGGAAGGAAGGGCCAGCTAATTAATGTTTTAATTCTGAAACATTGAAATGAAGTCCATGTCAATGTGCACAGGGTAACTTGCGATGGCCCTAAAACTAATGTTAGCGCTCTTAAGAAGCTGGGATGTACATTTCCTCATAAGCCTTGGTTTGTATTGCCTACAGTTAAGCATAACATTTATGTTATCCTTGACGCTTGTCATATGGTTAAACTTAGTAGAAACACTTTGGCTAATAAGAAAGTTATTCAGACTGAAAATGGTGTAGTTGAGTATAAATACATACAATTACTTAATCATGTACAGAACTTGGAAGGCTACAAGTTTGCCAATAAATTGACAAACAAACACATGAACTATGAAAATAAAAAGATGAATGTAAAACTAGCTGTCCAAACTTTAAGTAGGTAGTGGAGTTGCTGATGCATTAGATTTTTATTTAATTACATAAGTTAATTTTATTTAATCACACTTAAGATGTCTAAGAGCAACTGTATAGTCTTTAATAAAATATCGTTTAAAATTAGGTTTCAAATTAATTTTGAATATTAACCTATTCCCTGTCATTTTACATGCTACCACAGACAAAGGAATCTGCTACCGTATATGTTGGTTCCACTTGCGATTCAGTTTATTTAATACAAAACAGCGGCAATGAAACAAATATCTATTTCCAAAATAAAAACAAGAGTAGCTACCATAGACCACTTACTGCCTGTAAAATAATAAGTCATAATTCAGCTTGTTAATACAATCAAATTCGTGTTGTATAGCAAAGTGTCGCGTCAGTTAGCTGGAATGAGTGCGGCGCGAATTGGTTTGAGCGCGGGAAACGATAATACATGTACCTTCTTTACAGAACAAATAAATCAACTTATGAAAAAAAGTTTGGGATAAAAATTGTGGATCAACTAATTATCTACAACTTTTCCGCTGGAATTTTCTTTTCAACCCCAAAACAAAAAAAGTTTACGCTTAGAGACTTTTTCGTGTCACACTTTTAAAACACTAAATAGTTTTCATTACTACAAATAAAGTAAATTACCAAACTACAAGAAGTTTATACTGTTAGATTCCGTAGTTCATGCAGATCAATAATATACACACTTTATTGTAATTACATGAATATGGCGAGGCGCAAAAGCGTGTAAACGATAGGGCGCACAATGCTGAAATCCACTGAGCGGCCGTGAGTGCCTAAGAAGGGGTGGGGGTAAAGACCGATTTCTTGACACAGCCCGAGCGTTCCAGATGTATTAATACAGTTCTATGGGTACAGTATATACGTGCTCCGAACGGTAAACAAGTGATGATTCGATTTTTGCAACGACTAGTAACGTTCCTTCGATCTAGAGATTAGTCCAGATTCACCGCGCAGCCTCAAATATGTCTTTTAAAATGCTTGTTTCAAATTATATCGTTCCTTTTCTATCGTCTAGAGTCTAGAGAAATAACCACATCTACAGAACAGCCCAATGTTCTTGCTTAAAATGGTATACATTACTAACGTTCCTATGATGTAAAAAAGGGCCAGATAAACAGAACAGTACAATGGCTGTCCTCCAGTGTTCTTGCTTCAGATATGAACTACTGCTCTTCACTTTCCTTCGATGAAGAACGAGAAACGACGTGTTTGGTATATCTGGATTCCAGATCTACCAAACAGTTAGAACTATATTTTTAAACACAGCATATTATCAGTGAAAATGAGAAATTATAGGAAAGGCGTTGCCATCCAAACAAGTGTTCAGGCATGTAACAATTAATAAGGACTGTATTTTTGGAGTTTTATTTCTTAAAAGTGCTGTTTTTAATTTGTTAATACCGGTATTTTTTTACTTAAATACTTACCTTAATGTAGTAGAGCTTAAAACCTAAAAATGTAGTATAGCATATTGACTAATGTTTTTATCTTGAGTGATTCTGGAGAAGAGAGAAGAAAACCTGTCGGTACTAAGTACAATATATTCAGTAGAGATTGCCTATCAATGCTGTCATTTGATAAATTGATAAACTACAAATTGAAAAAGTTTTATATCAAAATTAGTTAAGCATACATTTAAATTGTGTGTAACAATTAAACCCCTTGGCAGTTATACTGAGCAACTTAAATAATTTTCAATGGATTAGTAGGGAAAAGTATATTGAGACAACGTACTGTATTTATCATATATGTATGTTTTAAATTTTCTCTGCAACCAGAAAATTTAGAATCGTGATTCAAAAAATAAAATCCTTAGTTTTCAAGGTATTTTTTTAACTACAAATTAAGTAAAATGTTACAAATCAGAAATGTTTTAACACTGTTTTGTAGCTCCTAAAAATTGTGTACTTCTGAGTCTTTTAAATGACTTATTCTAGTATTGATGACAAGGTAATTAAGATTAACTTGACATACTGTCAACATGATCAGAATTTGGTAATACTTGTATTATTTATGAGGCATTTCATAAGATAATAGCGTACATTTCTAAATAAAATAGAGGGAAAATGGAACATGGCAACGAAAGCTCATTTCATTCAAGCAGAAAACTTGGTATTTGAATCAGGTGATGTTAGGTAAACTTTTTCAGCAAAATAATGTCTCCTTGCAATTGTTTGAAATTTGTATTCAATTTTTTACCCTAATTTCCCTGGCCAAATAGGCTGGTTAAAGAAGTTAGTTTCAAATTATTATTCGATTCTTGCCCGTCATTTAAGGTATGAAGTGGTTTGAGGGGTGAATTATTGCAAAGTTCTACTGCCTGTTCTTGTTTCATACAACCCAATCCCTGTATGTTCTCTTCTGCGCAAAATTCTCAAAATGAGCAGAGAGAGATGGTTATGTGCTTTTCTGGATCACCTCGTCCAACGAGTGTCAATAAATATTTTTCCTTTTTTTAGAATTATAAATTAAAGCTGCGCTAAATACTGCTCACTACATATGTTAACCGATCAGCAATGGTTTATCTGAATAGGTCATAACCTCCGTTACTTATTGTCCACCACGATTTTGTCCAGGATTTTTAGTTTCCTTTAAGCAGTAATGTAAAATAAAAATCCACAGTATCTGCCCAAGTAAAAAAAAATATTTGTGATCAAATATTTAATTTGTTAAAATGTCTCGTAAAACAGTGCTGTCCAAAAAAGTATACAATATTGTAAGAAGTTCACTTAAATATGATCAAAACTCAGAACGATTTACTTCTTATAGAACTAGATGTTCTTACAAGATTTTTTTTATTTTAAGAGAAATTTATACTGGCATATATATATTACCTTGATTCGTCAAACTTTTATTTCTCTGAACAGGTTTACTATCGACATTAAACAAAGCAATGTACTACGATATTTAAAAATAATTTCTACTACGTTTATTTTAAGAATAATGCATCAGACACTAACAGCGCTTAATTTAAATGCTTATTTCAGACATTTATCACAAGCGCTCAGTTATTATTCCAAAAAGGTTTTAGTCTTCATAACGTAAATGAAAACATTTATATTTTCTTCAAAACATGTCTTTATATTCTGCGCTCATCGTATAGAGACGTTATTCAACCTACAGTTATTTCCCAAGACATGTTTATAGTGAAGAAGCAGACAAGAAGAAATCAATAAAATGTAACATTGTTGCGATCTTCTTATTAAAATGCTGCTGACATGCATATAAATTGGCTTTTTTACTTGGAAACGCATTTAAAAGCGTTCTGGCTTTAAGAGATATTATAAACAATCTCGCCTGTTCTGCAAATGACTGAACCAGCGGCCCTTTGTCCCGTAAACGGCCAAAGAGAACAACTTTTTTTACCTGGTCCATTTTTCTTTCCTTTGTTGGAACTTCGTTTTGCTCAACATGAAGAAAAATGCTTATGCGGTTTCCTATGCCACAGCTACTTTGCCATTACTTATGCAACAGACCAATTTGTATCTCTATGTGTGTTTTACGAAATAAATTATTACTCGGGAGGAAAATTAAATGAACGGCAGGAATTTTGTAAACACGTTATACTAACTAAGAATTGCTTGTATCGTTATAGAGCTTATAGCTTGATTTTATTTTATTTTATTCTTTCTTTGAAGTGTAGATATTAAAACAATACCTTAATACGAGCGAATCCATTTAAGATGCCAGTACAAACTTTGTATGTTCAAAGGACTATTTTTGTTATTGATGCTAATTTTTTGTTAACTGATTGCGCATTTTTGTACTTTGAATGGGATTATTCTTCATAAAGGAATCGAACACGTTTTTATAATACCAAGAATATTTATTTACTTCATATACAGGTGTTTATTGCAAGGATTCTTCAAACCCACCTTTATCATCCAGGGAAATCATCTTAATTTATAATAATAAATAATATATATATACATACGGTGATCAGCCAATCACTTTTTTCCATAGTATATCAATTATATTATTGCATATTGTCTCTTGAAATATTATTTTCACTAAACCGATATTTCAAATTTTAATTTATTTCTATTTCTCCGAAGCCTTGGCAATCATCTTGCCGCTATCCTCTTGAACGACTGCACTAAAATCCTCGTTAATAACTGGAAAGGTTTCTCGTTAAAACCACCGCGATTCTCTTTGCATCAAGAGGGTTTACGTGTTCCGGCGGGAAGAGATTAATAAATTTAACTCATTGTTGAAGAAGACGAGGCTGACAGTGTACAGCCCGTCAAAGCTGCAGGTTTATTGTAGTGGCGGGGCTTTACAGCAATATCTATTCAAAAGTGATTCTATGGAAAGAAACAATGGCATTGTATTATCCTGGTTAAGAGGCAAGAAGAAGGAAGAAGGGGAGAGAAGTGGGCTGCGTAAACGTGGGGGGGGGGTTCATCAATACCCCTGAACGTCTGCAGTTTTTAGCCAAGAGCCACATTCTCTGTTACTGTGCACACAAACCGACATCGACATATATTTGACGGGATCGAATCTCCAAACGGATCGGGGTCATCGGTCTTATTTATTTTTCTAATTGATAAAGAGGGCTTTGTTGAAAAGTGAATGGTCATTTTAATGTTGATTGCGTGTTGTAACATTTGCAAAAATTAGGAAGTGGGTAAAATTAGAATTGACTGTGCTTACAAATACGGTCAAAAATGAATTGCAAAACTATACATTTTGTGTACTATCAGTTAGTAAAAATTCCAAAAATTGCCAAAACCAATAGATTGTGCTGTTTCTTGGTTAACCATTTTTAGCATTGCATTTACCGTCTACTACAGGTGTATAGTCAATGGTTGAACTCCTGAAACTTGGCTGCGATAACCAGGTAAATACCGAAACTCGGCCGCAAACAAAAATAACCAGCTCGAAACCCGGACGCACCACCTTCTAGATGTTTTAAAGAAGGTAAAAACTGAACAAATATAACTTAAATCGGACAAGTGGGTTTAATAGCTCGAATTGAAGCAAGCATTTATTACGGGATTACCTTCATCGATTAAGGTCAGATTAGTTTATATTGTTGCCATTCAAGAAGTAATTTTATTTACATTATGTTTGAATCGTCTGATCTGCAGTGGTTGTAGTGGTTTGGTAATACATCGTACATCAATCAAAATCTGTTAAATACTCATTTCGAATGATTGCTATTGTTCTATAATGAAATACATTACAACTTTGGAAGCCCATGGGTCGGAGCCCTGAAAGTAGATGTTTTGAAAATCCCCAAAAAGCACATCTAAAGGGTAAGAGCTTTTGAACGACAATAAATGTGTAAAGAAAAATCATAATTTTAGATCTCGAAAATTGCCAAAATAATCAAGAAATTATTTTAATAATATATTTAATAAAGGTTCAGTTGTAAAAAACTGTTCATTTGGAGAGGTTTTATGTGAAGTTAATTAGGTTACTTATAAATACACTTATAAGTAACCTAATCTAACCTACGCATTCTTATAAATTTTGATTTTAACAATTTATATTATGAGAATGCCTCGTCTGTAAATGTTTTTGGCTGTTGGACACTTCAGTCTTTGGGCACTATGCCTCGTACACATCAACTTTAGTTAGTTTCAAATTTTCAATAAAGTTCCTATGTTGTTTTAGTTAATCATTTCCGCAAGAAATTGATAGAACTCTGGCAATAAAAGACTAGACTAATAGATAGTGAACAGTCGAAGAACCATCCTAAAATAATGCAAAGCTTATGTTCAGGAATATTCGGTAAGTACAGCAATAGTTCACGCGAAGTCAAAAACAATTTCAGATGTAGTATAGCGACTGATAAAAACAATGGGGTAGCTGTAAGCCAACTTTCAAACAATGGTATAACTCGTTTATAAAGTAAATTATACTCGACATTTATCTAACAGGGTAGGGATTATTATGTTGCTGCAGTTAACCAACCAGCGATTTAATACAACGGCATTCGCATGAGAAAATAAGACGTCTTGTATAGCATAACCAACAACATCTTTGACAAAAATATTTTAACCCCCAACAATCACCAAACGTTTTTAGAGGGATGTGATCATGGGGTTTTGGAAATGTTGTTATATAGGTCGTCATGGTGAGCTCGTTTTTGTTTGGCGATGGCGGGAATAGGAGGAGTTCATTTGCATTTTTTCAACAAATGTTTTTCCTTTATACGTCCGATTTTTCTATATAAAGTCCGTCATTACGTAGTTTCACCAAATCTTCGCACTTTAGAACTTGGAACCTCCTTAAAATTAAGACAAATTTTTAAAAAATGCCTCGAGTTTTCCCATGCCTCGAAAAGTCCCCACGACCTAAATTTAAAAAACCATTGTTAATCAAAACATATCCTTCAATATCACGTTGCCATAATTAT